>CM031235.1:814129366-815414366 GCA_018340775.1 Taxus wallichiana var. yunnanensis
ATATAGTTTCCATTTTTGCTTTGTTTTGTTTTGTTTTTGTTGTTATTCTTCAAGAAATATGTTCTCTTTTGTAACTTATGATCATGTAAGAAATGATCAACTTCATTCAGAGATCAATGAACAACCCATATCACATATCATGTAAGTGATTTCTTTCAGTTTCATGCTTTGAAAATAAAAGTTTCTAAGAGGATTTGTTTGGTTATTATGTAAACATTGAATATGATGTATCATCACTTTGAATGCTTGAAATTCAATGAAGTAGAGTTGTTGATTGTGGTCATATCTATCCATTCCTCATTCTCCCATTATTATTTCCATTTCTTTATTCATGCTAAGCCAAATTTTCCATCCCTCATTTATTCAATCTTTGAGGTATCAGTGCATAGCGATTCAAGGAAAAATGCACCTGCATTGTACCTTTGAAGATTTTTAGAATTTTGTAATTTTAGTGCAATCCTCCTTTTCCTTGCCAAAATATTCTATCATGGTTGCTAATGTTATCCCAAAATTTTGTACCACATACAAATTTTAAGAGTCAAAATTACAAGTTTTTCCATCATATTTGAGCCTAGTCACCTTTGATGGCGGGGGCCAATTCTAACTTGATTTAAGATTCATTAATTTATCATAACATATATTAAGTGATTCTTGCATTTTCCCTTCAATTTTTTTGATGTTCTTGTAAGATATGGCTTCTCCAAATTGGTCTTATAATCAGGACTTTCGATATCGTGATAAAATTTGCAATTTATGGAACAATCGGACACCATTTTTAGTGATTCCAAATGCTATGAGTAGGGTGTGAAGTGTTATTTTTAACTCTAAATTCTGGTTTTTTAAAAACAAAGGAAAATTCCACAATGCTAAATTTGACGGGAAAATGACTGTCACCACGAACCAAAGAAAGTGTAGAATGATGACCATATGGGTGTCAAATTCATGCTCACATTAAACCTATCAAAAATGAAAATTTTCAGCAAAGATTGAAGAATGATCACTAAGGTTTTATATTTCATATCATTTGGTCAAAATAAAGTTACAACAAGGATATGATGGGTATTTTTGTCCAAGATTATGATAATGATGTTGTGATGGTTAGATGCATAAAACATGATTATGCATTATTTTTATTTCTTTGGATCAATGATGGATTTACTCGGGAATGCACATTATGGATTTATGTGTTGTGGTAATTATTGTTTCTTTATATTAAGTTATGAATGTGGGCCCCAACCCATCTTTCCATCATGTTTTACCTTAATTATTTAATGTTGCTAAGAAGAAATTACTTTATTCCTAAGTCTTTTATTTTCAAAAAGGGATCTTATTTTATTATAAAAGAGGGTCTTCAAGTGGTCAATAATTAAAATAAAGTTAATGAATTTATTTTATTATTTTATTTATTTTTCTCAAATGAGTTGGTTATGAAACCTAACCACCCAAGACTTCTTTAAAAGACTTAGAAGAAATGAAGAAAAATGGAGGACAATCACAGGTACCTCGCTGAACTATAGTCAATTTTCCATTCAAATTTATTTATGTTATTTTCTTCTAAGATGGATTTTGTTCACAGACTTCTTCAGCAACATTTTAGGTGACTAAAATCTCTTGAGGAGAATGAACAGGTATATCCAATTTTTATGTAATAATCTTTTTATTTCTAGAATATTTTCATTTTCTAACTTGAACTGGCTGCAGTTATTTGTATGCCTGGGATATTGGTTGCTTTTGGAATCTGGTGGAGTTGATGAAGACATTACATGATCATGATTGTAATTATGTACATTTTCATCTAGTAGAATATAATTTCTTTTATGGATATTGTTCTCATTAATGAATTCCTATTTCATTGACATTTTTGTCATTGTGTTTGGTTAGAATGACCATTTGTAAATATGTATAGTTCTTTTATGTTTTTGTACATTTTGTTTATTCTTTCTATTTCTTGGAATGATTGTGAATGATAAGGATTTTTCTAGAATCTTGTTAGGTTTTTTATATTTTTGATATGATATTTAATGGACTAACATTAAACTACCCTTTTGCACACTTGATTTTTTGCTTAAGCTCATTACAATTAAACTGGTCTAATTCCACCTTGACCTCAACAATAGGCTCAAGGGTTGATTCATCGTCGGTACATTTTTTGTTGAAAACAAGTCCTTATTTATTTATTTATGTTATTGGGTACCTTATTAGGCCTAGTAGCACTTCTTGTTGTTACTTCCTATAATTAACTTAAAGGAAAGCATTCTTGTAAGTGTGAATGCACCATAACTAGTTCTAGATATTTCCTAACTAGTTCCTTTTTTATTCACACGTAATAATATTCATTTAAGAATTGTTATTAAATTAATATATTATAAGTGAGTTGTTTCACTCACATACACATTTTAGGATTTTTCAGAATATGTTTCCTATTGTTGATATACGAAGATATTTTAATCTCAACTTTAGGTTGTCTTATGTATTCCTAAGGTGGTGAAATCATTGTTTAAGCCTATTTGATCAAATTGTTCCAAACTAAGTAATAAGTGGGGTTAAATGAATAATATTGGATTTTTTATTTGTTTCAATTTGTTGTGTTACACATATTAATTCTTATTTTATTATTTTTATCAACTTTTGTAGTTCCTGCACTCCTACACATTTCTCCTATAATGAGTTCTCATGAGGATAAAATGATGGAAAGAGGAGGAGAAAATTCAACACCCATGTTGTATAAGATGAAAAATCAATCACATCTCCCAAGCATACTAAAGAACTTGAGCATGAAAATACTCTTATGATGAAGAGAGGACTATTGAAACCATTAAGAAAGGATAATGAGTCATTTCAAAGGAAGATTCTCTTTTAGAATATATATGTATCATGAGGTATGTGTTGCAAATTTATTGTTAATAATGGTAATATGGATGATATACTATCTAATGAGATGGTAGATAAGATAAACTAAAAAAGAGTAATAGGCCCAATACTTGTAGGGTTTTGTGAATTTAAAATATTCATCAAATAACAATAAATGAGAAATGCCTAGTCAATTTATATATTGGGTCATATAAGAATGAATTTCGATGTGATATTATGCCTGTGGATGTATGAAATGATTTTTGGGCATACCTTGCAAATTTTATAGCAAGGATATGCATGATAGAAGAAAATGCATACAAACTTGGGAAGGATGGAAATAATTTTTCTTTTATCCCATTAAAGGAGAAAGAAAAAGAAGATAATAGTGGAAACAATTTTGTCCTCATCTTAGTAAATAACTTTTGAATGTAGTGAAGGAGAAAAACTATTTGGGACTTCTTTCCTAGCCAATCCAAGTTGTGGAAACTTAGACAATAAGAGAAATATCAAGATAAGTGAAATAATTATCAAGGAAACATGAAATTTTCATATTCGGTGATATTATATGATGACTACCATATGATGATAAATAGTTATCTCATGGATTCAATCTGGATATTTAGTCTTTCAAACAAAGTTGCATACAAGTTGACACAAAGAGAGGGATGAAGTGGCCAATAATCAAGTTTTAGAAATTGTCGGGAAAGGCATGGTGAAAGTTTGATCCCATGTGTTATTCAAGAATTTCTAGTATAAAAAAAGGGTAGTGAATGGAGAAAATGTACAAAGCGTTGAGCTATCACTAAGATGAAGAAAAATTATAGGATTTTCAGTTGCCTAGAATGGAAGAATATTTGAAGGAAAAATTGAATGGAGAAAGGAACTTCACAAAAATGACTTGGATAATGAATATTATTAAATTTGAATCTATGAAGGTGATAAATGTAAGATCATTTTTAATTAAAAAAGCGTCATATTAATTTTTGGTCATGCTATTTAGGTTAACAAATACAACATCTTTCACAAGATTTGGGAATGAAATGTTGAAATTTGATCTAGGCAAGTTTTCAATTGTGTTTTTGATGACATCTTACGTTCAACAAATATTATTAAAAAAGAAAATATAATGCATTTAACATGAGTTTTAGGAAGGATAAGCGAGGAGAAACTACCTAAAAGTTGAAGAAGTGTAGTTTCATGGAAGATGATTTAATTCACATGGTTTTTTTGGTATACAAGGATGGGTTGTGGATGGATATTAATATAAAATAGTTCTTTCATAAGGTGATTACATTGTATAATTTATGTTCACATGAGTTGAAGGAATAATTTTTTTCTTGGGAGGTAAGAGAACTTGGACATAATATTCAATTTGTTAAAGATAGGATACTCTAATTTGGATAAAACATGAAGAGATGGGGTTAGAGTGGTATCATATTTGTCCTAAGGAAGGAATGAATTTGATATTTTTGTTTTTTATTTGATTTCATTTAACTTGTTGATGTTGTAGGTGGACACAAGCAATGCTATTGACTAGGTCAATGGCGTTGGAGGAATAAGTTGTCAACACTATCGATGTAACCAATGACATCATAATTTAAAAATATATCTAATCTTACCATTTTTAGACGAGTTTCAGAAGGTGTATGACCTAAATAATGTGCAAGGTATTTTCTCACTCATTGGTGTTTGCATATGATGCATACAACATGATCTATTGGTTCATGAAATAGTATGACACTAATAATTTCCATTTGATTATATAAACACCTAAATCCTACTTTTGCAATCTTAGTGCCAAAAGCACACAAATCACTCTCATTCTTACCATTTCTATTATAATTAGTGATTTATGCTAATTAACTAACATTTCTTCCTATTTTGGTTAATTAACAACAATTTTTTGATTACCTAACCTCTTTCACATTCAGGATGACACTTTACGACACATCGTAAATTGAAATCCTCTTCCAAACAGACAATTAGTGATTATCAGCTAATTAAGCCTATTTTACCCTTGTTTTGGTCAATATACCCTATTATTGGCTCAAACACCTCTTTAAACCATTCAAAATCACCCCATTTCCCTCCACAACATCTCAACAAGATTCAAAAGCTTATCTTAGCCTCCTAATTGACACTAAGTGGTTGATTAAGGCTCCTCACATCCTAATCACTTGTTAATTTACTAATTGTGATTAACAAGCCTTAATAATGATTAAAAATTCTTAATATAATTTGTACTTTTAGTCCCACATGCACCAAGATGCATGTTTTCCTCAAATGGAAAACTACAAAAAGGACTAAGTATCCATCCTTAAATTTTACACCATTCTTTGATTTGCATATCATATAAGAAATATGATTTATAGCCAAACTCAATCCTTGTCTAAAGTCTTTAATGGGATTAGTAGATGGGTATCCAATATGATCTTGTAGTCATTTGGAGAGACCATTTCACCTTTCTTGGAGTAGTAACAATCCCAATTTGATTGCCCTCTTAGATCTATTTAGGTCTATGTTAGTTTAGCAATTCATACATAGTAAGGATGCTTTGTAGATTAATGTTTGATTCCATTTAGTTTATATTCTTAACATGATTTTAAGATTTTATCATTGATGTTACATTCCTAAAACTTAGATCTTGACTATAGGTGGAAATGGTGTTAGCCTTTCCTAGTTAGTCATACTATTTGCTTTGTAAAGTTTAGGGTGTTATCATTTGGCATGCCCGATGGGAGAACACCCCATTGCATTCATTTTAAATCTTTTTAAATTAGTTTCAAAGTTTTTAATTTCAAGATTTCTAAATTATTATCAAGCTTTCTAGATCATTTTCAAGTTTTCTAGATTAGTTTCAAGTTTTCTTTCAAGCTTTTAAGATTAGTTTTTCAAGATCTTTAGGTTGCTTTCAAGTTTTTAGAGTATTTTTCAAAGTTTTGTAGATCAATTTTCAAGCTAGATAGTTGTTTCAACTAGATTAGTAGTAGATGTTATATTTTCATGTTCTTTGCAGGATATAAGGAGGTGAAGTGCTGTAAAAATTTCGTCAAAAGGACAAAGATTTAATCTTTTTCAAAATTTTCTTGTCAAAAGTCATATTTTGATCACCTATAGGAAGGCTTGCACCTATGCTTTAAAGGGTGCGTACACGTTCCAAATTTTGTGCATATGTTTTACTGAATGTAACCACGCTCCAAAGTCTACGCTTGTGCCTCTCGCGCGCACGTGCTGTGCATAACTAATCGTGAAAATTCAATAGAGGTGTGACTGTGCATGACTATATGTGCTCATGCTTCAAGGTATGTACCCATTCTCTTTAGGACGCGCTCCTGTATAAAGATGTGTGCTGACACACTCAGGTAAATTTCGCTTAAAGTTAAAAATTTCAACTTTTAGTTTGTAGGGTTTTTTTCATTTTCAGGGGTATTTAGTTCTTTATTATTATGGATATATCTTTTGATTTATAGTAGTTTTTAACATTCTTTCTTAGGGTTTGATGAGTGATTTTTCTTTCATGCTTTGTATGAGTTTGGAATAGGGTTGTGTATGCTCTTCTCTTGCACTTTTTGTGATCTTAAGAATCAAAAGCACCTCTAAACCTATTTTTGCTAATTTAGAGTGAGTAGGAAAAATCATCATTCATTGTTATGCTTAAGGGAATAAAATTTAATTTTGGCATGTATATGATCTTTTAGTTTAATATCTTTCATTTTGATAAATAACCAAGGTTAAAGTTGGTGTATGCTCTTCCCTTGCACCTAGTGTGATCTTGGGAACCAAAAACAAATTTATTCTTTCATTAAGAAGCACTTGGATTAATTGGGAATAAATATAGATTTACAAATTTTTATGGTAGTTATTTGATTTACAATCATGTCGTTTATATTTAGTTGGATTTCTTGTTGTGTATGCTCTTCTATTGCATCCTTGGATGACCTTAAGAATTAAAAGCAACGTTTAACCCTCTTTTTATGATATTGTAGATCTTTTCGAACTACTAACTACTTGTGTGAAGGACCTGATACTTTCCAAAGAAAGGAGGAATTAAAACTCTAACATTCACGTGTGTTGTAGGTTGCCAACGACGATCTAAACTAAATTGCATAATCCAATAGATAAGAAAATACACCAACACACCATTCATCACATTGTATTACAAGTTTTAGTTAAGAGCTATGGATCATCCGCTTAAAACTAGGAGAAACGTATTTTTGGCATAATCCTTAAGACAACAAGAGGAATGCTCCTAGGAACCCCAAAGTAGTTCACGCAAGAGGGAACCTTGTGAATGAAATGGGAAAGTGCTCTAACTACCCAATTGATTAGTACACCTTGGTGAGATTAGAGTCAAAGTTATTTCCATTGTGACCCCAGTGAAAATACAACTAAACACTTTTTATGCTCATTATATTGAAGGGGGTAAAGTAAATCTGAGATAATCCAAGGGTAACTCCTTGGAAAACCAAGCTCATGAAGTAAACTTGTGACACATAGAGAGAGAACCCCTAGGAAATATTTTTGGCTTGGAGCCATTTATTTTAGATATCATATTCTATAGAGCTCTCACAAAGTGAAAAATTTGTTAGATTCAAACTCTATTTTTTGAACAAGGGAAATAATATCTTAAAGTTGAAACTACATGATATTTCATCACAAAATCTATTTAGTGTTACTTTGTCCTAGTTTTTCACTTGTCTTAAGACAAGGTGAAACTCTGCTAAAGTTACACCAAGTATTTTTCACCACCACTTGGTTTACACCTTGTTTTCTTGTTGCCCATATTGGGACAAAAGAAAACAACATATGCTGAATAACATTAGATATACTCATGTCCACCTCTTTTTTTTTGTCTACTTGCATGACTAGGTTGCAATGTGGAATGCAAGTGTTGAAAGTGTGAATGTTACGTGCTCATGATCTAGTAGGACCTCTTCTCTCAAAATCCATATAGAGACTTGTTATCATTAATAGTTAGGTAATATCATCATTGTATTCTTTAGAATTGTTATGTTTCCCATATTATAGTCATATAATTTTGATATTTACGTCTTGTTTCCATTATGAAACTTGGCCTAAATCTCTATATTGTATTGTTACGCTGCTCGCACGTATAATAATTCCTTGATATACTTAGGCATAGTTTTTACATCCTAGCCTTGTCTTGAGTTTTGTAAGTGTTGAGGTTACATTTTTAGCATCGCGATAACATCATTTTGACACTAAAAATATTGCTTTCACACAAATCTTGGTTCACGTGTCCAAATAGTGTCATTATGCTACTCGCATTGCTAACTTCCATTTTACAAGACTTAGACTTTGTTAGTGTCTAGAAACTAGTCTTAAGTATACCTTGTTAGAGGATCACGTCAACACTCTCTTAGCATTTAGGTCTTGTTTGTTTCAAACTTGACCTAACTGGTGATATTGTGTTGTCACTATTTTGTTTCAAACCTATCTCAAAAAATCATAGGGAGTAAAATTTTGTTGTGATTGGATTTGAGTATTATACATCATTGTATTGTCTTAGAAAACTCATGTCATATATTACCTTGCTAGGGTAGATCATTCTTTATTATTTGGTCCTTAGGCTCATATTGACCTATTGGATTTGTGGCTATTTGATAGTCACCATTCTTTGTGATGACTTAACGTCGTTACATTACGAAAATTTGTCCAGGACCCCGGTTTAGAAAACCTTAGTGAAAATATTTCATGTTGTACCTCTTATTTCAAGTATTCCTACTACAAGAATGGGGTCACGAAAGTTAGAATCTGATCTCTTTGGAGGTGAAAACCCTCTTTTAGTAGAAAATGTCATGATTGACCATAGTGGTGGAGAGGAGGATTCTCCTTATATGAATGTAGAGCTTCATCTCGCTCATTTTGGTGATTACTTATTTGAAAACAACATGAGGTTATTTTGTGTGTTGTTGAATTAGGGACCAAATTACCATCTATAATAGACCCTTATCTCATTTTTGGGTTCATGGAGAAGAATAAGTAGACTAACCTTGTTTGCACTATTAATGAAATTTAAAGCCTAGGTCATGCATCTACTTGAGACAATAGAATAATAAGGAGATACCTTTTGAAAATGACGAAGAATATCAAATACTTGTGATTATGGTAAGATGCTGTGAAGACCATGAGGACCATGATCATCATGCGCAACCTCATCCTAATGAAAATCATAATGAAATACCCACTTGAGAGGTAGCCTTAGAAGAACAAATTCAATATCTCACTCGCTAATTGGAAAGTCTAGCTTCACACATAAATAAGGAACAATTAAAACCTCTAAAACAAGCCATACCAAAAGCCAAATCTAAAGCTTTGTTTCATGAATTCCAAAAAATAATCCTCAATGAGAGACATGAAAAGATCTTTTATCCATATTTTCACCCCCTTTGCAAAATGGATTAACCTACTGAGTTTGGGAATTGATAGTTAATGGAGAGTAATTTACGGGGTATCTCGGGGTGAGCTTATGAGCCACAGAGAAGGTGAAGTTGAGTTTATATTGATAGTTGAGATGGAAAAATGTATGGATTGTCACCTCATTGATGTGCATCATCATCCTCTTCATTGATGCATGAAAACATGTTTTATTTTCATG
Organism: Taxus wallichiana var. yunnanensis; assembly: GCA_018340775.1. Lineage (NCBI taxonomy): Eukaryota > Viridiplantae > Streptophyta > Pinopsida > Cupressales > Taxaceae > Taxus > Taxus wallichiana. The sequence goes on from CM031235.1 coordinate 814,138,839, forward strand.
CACCAACCATGCGTCAACCTCCCTCATCCTTATTACATGACAATTCCTCCTTTTTTGACGTGCGTAATGCTTTCCCCCTATCTAATGACAACAACCACTTACTAAGCGTGTGATGACCATTCCCATGACACACATCAATCACCACTTCTTAAAGAACATCACCACCTTCCTCTGTCGTGTGACAAAATTCATTATTGTTGCATGAGAATCATCCCTTCTTGACACGTGGCATCCCTCCTTCCACATCATGTCCCCTTTATTGTCACGCAAGCATTCCTTCTTGATGTATGTCAACACTTTCCTCACTATCACACTACAACATTTATAATTTTTCATGTGACAAATCATCCCCATGTTGGTGTCAACTCCTCCCATTCTTGTCGGTGTCATTGGTGGTTCTGTCGGGTGTCGCAAGGAGTTTCAGATACGGTTTGGGCATTAATGGTGCATACAAAGTAGCTCAAAAATTTTTATGAGGTATGGTCACCCATACCTCCATACAAGAAATTAATGAAGATTGTTGTTTGGTAGCTCCCCTTCTCTATATATATGTATTTTCTCCATTTATAGGGGAAACATTCTGGAATGTAAAGGAACTCTGCCAAAATTGTTCTAGCACTTTTTATGGGCTACATGCCTCAAATTTATGCATTTGTAAAGGATTCTTTCCTTGTTCCTATATTGTAATGGATTGTGCATATTTTAAGCAATAAAATTGGTGTTTTGTGGATTTTCTTGCCCTAGCTCAAGTTGTATTGCATCCTTTTCCTTTTATTGAATTTTCAATTATATTGTGCATTTTATATTCTTTTGCTAGATTAAAATTTGTTATGATCCACGAAATTGGAGGTTTGAGTGTGTTCTTCAAACTATGGAACTTTTTTCTACCCTCTTCTACCTCATTCTCTTCCATTTTCACTCACTAAGGATATCTCCAGCCCTTTTCTTGGTGTTATCACCTCCCTTAATTTAGGACTTTCATTTTATGCATCTCTTTCTTCCCTGGTCCCTTGGAAATTCTAGGTTAGTGTTAGAATAGTTGCATTTCACTTTCTAGGAGTAGGTTTAGAAATTTTATAGGTAGAGGAAGTACAATCCTCGGAGGTTTGTCTCAATGCAAGGTCACACACCTTGATACAATCCCATGTTAGTTAAAAGTAGGTTTTTGTAATGTGTAAATCCTAGGGTTCTAATTTTTTGACATAACAGATCCTTATAAAGAATTTATTACGAGAGAATAGGGGTGGGAATACACCTTTATTTAACCCTTCGTATAGACCTAAACCACCCATACAAGAAAACCTCTTCAATCAAGAGTGGTCCACTATGAATAATGCCCTTCTAGCATTGCAGAAGGAAAAACTAGTAATAACAAAAAGTATCGGTTTGATGATTTGTTCCTTATCCGTTTGATAGAGCCATGTTACAATTACCTTTCCCATGATACTTTTATTGTCCAAAATTTGACAAGTATAATGGAAAAGGTGATCCTTATGACCATATCAAATATTTTTATTTAACCTGTCAAGAGGTTTCATATAGTGACAACTACCTCAATTGTCTCTTCCCGTAGATTTTGGGAGGATAGGAGTTAGAGTGGTTTCTACAAATCCTCAAGGGATCTCTATTTGCATGGAAAAAATTATCCAAAAACATTGTACGAAATTCTTATTCAATATTGAGAGTTACATCATCATGTTAGATCTCTGCAATTCCAAACAATGAAACAAAAAAATTGCCGCTTTCTGCAATGATGGAGAGGATTAGCTAGCCGCTTTCCTTTCTCCATACCTGAAAAATAGTTGATAAGTATATTTGTTCCCAACCTCCACCCTGACATTACGTTCCACTTGCAAATGTATTGTGGAAATATGTTCGAAGAGGTAATAAAAAAGGGATTCAAATCGAAAAAGAATTTTTAGGTATGGGGACTCTAAAATCATTTTCACGTGATCATAACGATTCCAAATCAAATGAAAAAATTTTTTTTATTCATAATAAAAATAAAAAACATCATTAGTGATAGGATTTAGAATCTAAGTGAGTACAAGCCATTCAAAACCATGCACCTTTGAAGCTTGAAAAGGAACTCCCACAGAGTATAAACACCATACTTTCACCCCTCTACTTGAATCCATATCATCTGCTCTAATGTAGTAGAGGTCATAAACATGGTTTGATACCCAAGAAAAAAATCCTATGGGGATGATGCACCTAAGCCATCATGGTTTAGGGATAATTAATTTTATGGATTTCACCATGTAAAGGGTCACAAAAATGACAAGTGTTTGAAATTAAAACACTACATTCAAGACCTAATCAACAAAGTGGTGATATAGAAGTAAACGTCATCACCACTGCCAAGTATCCAAACAAACTTGGGGATATTCAAAGAACCTTTTCCCAAACACGAAGGGAAGAAAAAGAAGGATCAGGGATAGTCATCTCAAAATAATAATACTAACTATGTGTCAAACACAGACCATTTTGATGCCTTGATAGGTTGTGTTGATCCAATAGTTGAGCAAGTCAACACGATTAAAATTAAGACAAGAGAGTGAGTCATGGAAATGCGGTGAGATCTCCTTGTTATCTTAGAGCCCACTCCCCCTTCTTATCAAGAGATTCATTATGATGTGTTAGATCAATTAGAGAAGACCATAGCTAAGATTCCAAAATTAGATATTTTAAAGATTTGTAACGTCCATAAGGATATACTTTGGAAAACCTTACAAGGATTAAGAGTATCTATTGATATTGACCCAATGTATTTATAGGACATGGTAGCACAAATCACTCCTTCAAAACACATAACCTTTAGCCCCCAAAATCATTAACAGAAAATCCCTCCCATAACCCGCCCTTACACATTGAAGTAATAATAAAGCGTAATAAGGTTAAGAGAGTGCTTGTGGATGGTGGATCAGGTATAAATATTTGTACTCTTAAAATAGTTTATTAACTAGGTACATAGAAGCTGATTTGGAGACAAATATCATCACCATAAAGGCATATGAAAATGAAGAATGACAATCAGATGGAATGATCAGTTTCTCATTAGAATTGGGTCCCATAACTCATGATACAAAGTTCCATGTCTTGGACCTGGAGCTCCCTTACAACATCTTACTCGGCTGCCCATGGATTCATGTCATGTAATTCGTACCGTGAACACATCATCAATGTTTAAATTTGTAACATAAAGGATAGAAACTTACTATACAAGGGGATACCCAACCATTTGCTCATTGTAGAGCACTTTCAGGATATTTTCCTACCATCTATGAGTGTCCTTCTATGAAGATCATTGTTCTTATTCAATCGGAGGCCCTCACTTCACGAGTGGATCTAGATAGATTTTCTACCAATGAAAATGATGCTTCTATCTAGAAAATCTTTTCAATACATGGGAAATGAAGGTCATACCAAGTGGTTGTGGAGAGTATGATCTGGAGTAGGCCCTTATGGTTCAAAACATTTCCCTATCTACAAAAGCACATGGTAGATTGTGTTACAATTTTCAAAGATCAAGGGAGAATTGTCCCTTTGACAATTTCACTTAAGGTGGCTTACTATAAAATGAAAGGATACTCAAAGATATTGTATTTCATCCCGACGATGATGAAATGACTTTATGTTACCATTCACCTAGGTATAGTATTCCTAACTGAATAATGCTTACTATGAGATATAAAGGATGTGTTTGCAGCCATCAAGAACAAGGTTCATTGGAATCTCTTCCAATACCTTGTCATATAGTGGGTAAATATGGTATTGGTGTCCATTTGTATGAGTCTCACCCATCAGATGATGAGTATGCCTCTTCTGAGCATGAGGATAGTTTTTCTGAAAATGAAAGCGAAACAGATTCTCATGTATAGTCTTTATGAAGACCTCACCTCAACAAACATATTCTCTAACATGAATATCCTTAGCATAACCCCTGTTACACCTACTTTATCCCCTATAACTCGGACATTAGACCTCATTTAACCATCCCTCATGAATTAGAAAACACCAACACATATCCATCGATGTCTTTCAGAACAATGAGCTATTGGTGAATTCTTGGGCATTAGAGACAACATTATGAGAAATGACCATAAGAAAGGATTCTCCATTCAGCTCAACGCATGTGCTTACTTTGCAAAGGAGGTAGATTTGTGTGGTCACTTAAGTAAGAAAATAAGTAAGGGAAAAATTCCTACAAAATCCTGCGGAAAGAAAAATTCAAAGTCCTATAGCGAAAACCTCTTTGAGGCGCTTATGGAAAAGAAAATGGAACAACCCATGGACAAGATAGTGTAACCACCTAAGATGAGGATCTCCCTGAGCCACCTTTAGTAGAGGAGGATCTATATCTCCCTCTTGATCCTACATGCATGGAAGTGAATCCAAGTTACTGGTGGAGGAGACAATAAATTTTAACATAAGCATGGATGAGCTACATAGATTGGTTAAGTTGGGACATTCACTCTCTTAGCCTAAGAACATAAAATATTTACATGAATTTTGAGGGAATATGTAGATATCTTCACTTGGTCTTATGTAGACTTTTCAGGACTTGATCATGCATTATTGGTGCACAATCTTGTTATACACCCGGATGCCAAGCCCATAAAGCAAAATCTCCGCAAGATGCATCCTTGAGTCATGTTGCTAGTTAAGGTAGATTAAGAAAGGTTATTAGAAGTAGGATTCATTAGGCCTATCAACTACTCAGAGTGGATTTCTAATATGCTACCAGTTTAGAAAAATCCAATTGGTATTAGAGTGTGTACTGATTTTTGAGATATTAATAAAGCTTGTCCTAAGGATGACTTTCCTCTTCCCAACATCGACATGATTGTCAATTCTATAGTAGGTTATGAGATGCTCTCACTCATGGATGGATTCTCAAGATATAACCAAATAAAGATAACTGAGGAAGATCAACACAAGACAACTTTTACTACCCCATGGGGGACATTTTGCTACCAAGTCATACCCTTTGGCCTCAAGAATGCAGGTGCTACATATCAATGGGTGATGACTGTAATATTTCATGACATGATTAGTGACATAATGGAAGATTATGTAGATGATATATTAGAAAATTCTATAAATTGAGAAGAGCATCCTAGAGATTCTACGACACATCTTTCAATGATTAAGAGACTAAAAGTATGACTTTTCCCGAAGAAATGTGTCTTCGGTGTGTTATCTGGGAAACAACTAGGATTCATTGTGTCACAAAGAGGAATAGAAGTGGAACTTGTAAAGGTCACTTCTATCACATAAATTTCTCCCCTAAAAAATATTAAACAATGACGTAGCTTGTAAGGAAAAATTCAAGCCATCAAAAGTTTCATTTCACAACTAGCAGAAAAATGTCATACATTCACGCATCTTCTTAAAAAGATGTCAATTTCAACTGGGGTCCAAAAATCAGGAATCATTTGCTTTGATAAAAGAATACTTGGTTAAACCCCTTATTCACATTCCACCCACAATAGGAGAACCCTTGTTACTCTACATTTATGCTACACACTTTGCAATTGGGGCACTATTGGCCTAGTATGATAAAGAGAAGAAGGAAAAAGTTGTGTACTACTTGAGAAGAACATTGATAGCTTATGAGCTCAACTATCGCAGATCGAAAAGGCTTACCTAGCTGTAGTTTTTGCCTTCTAGAAACTACGCCACTATTTTCTCAACAATAAAGTCAAGCTTATTTCAAAGGTAGATCCACTAAAATACTTGTCAAAACCCACACTCACAGGAAATATGGATAATTGGATCATCTTATTAAGTGAGTTTGACATTGATTATGTACATCAAAATTCAATGAAAGGACATGTTCTAGCAACTTAGCAAAATATATTTTACCAGTACCAAACCTTTGAGTCTAGAACTACCAGATGTATCCATAATGTACCTCGAGGAATATATCATATGGAAAATATACTTTGATGGCTCCTTTACCTTTCATGGTTCAAGTTTCGAGTTATGTTGATCACTCCTATGGGAGACTTGATTCCCTAGAGTTTCAAATCAGGTTCCCATGCATGAATAATATAACAGAGTATGAGGCTCTCATTGAGGAATGAAGCTAGACCATCAAATGGGATATCAGACAAGTCAATTGCATTGGTGATTCAATGCTCATTATAAAACAAGTCACAAATGAATACAAGGTAAAAGATGAGAAAATTCTTCCATACAAAAGAATGGTTGATTCTTTAAAGGAGTTCTTTGAGTATATCACATTTCAAAAAATTCCATGAGCACATAACAAAGTAGATGATACTATGGATATAGTAGGGTTTATGTTGAGTAGTCTACCTTGGAACAATGATATGTCATTCATTTTTTAGCAGCTACGAACACCAACATATGACATACCAGAGTCCTATTTGGTGTGTGATGTTGTTGGTCCATTTTCCCATGGTAAGTTAAAATATTTAATTACCTCCATGATGGAACATTTCCCACAAACATTTCCCGTGCTGAAAAGCATAACCTCATCCAGTGTATAGCCCATTATACCCTACTTGGGGAATCCTCTTCCATGAGGCTATGACGGGAATATGTTGTGTTGTTTAAATTTGATGAGTCCATCTAAGAAATAAAGGAGGTGCACAAAGGAATCTACATGGCTCATACTAGTGGGATCATTCTAGAAAATAAATTACTTAGAGTAGGTCAGTATTGGCCTACCATGGAGAACGACTAGTTTAAGTACATCAAGAACCGTTTTTATTGTCAAAAGTATGAAAACTCAATACATGCACTAACACATTCCTTATAGCCTATCACAACACCCTGGCCATTTTCAAAGTGGGGTCTCGATCTAATAGGAAAGCTTAACCCTGTCTCCTCATATGGCCACAAGTTCATTATAATTGCTACTAAATACTTCACAAAATGGGTAGAGGTTGTTCCTCTTACCTATGTGGAAGGTGCCCAAATCTCTAAATTTATAATGAACCATATCATTTGTTGATATGGTATCCCCTCTTCTATTATCATTGATAATGGTAAGCCATTTAAAAACAAAATTGTGAAAGAACTCTGCAATGCTTTCAAATCTCCCTCAAGTTTTCAACCCCCTATTACCCTTAAGGTAATGGGCAAGAAAAAGCTTCTAATAAAACCCTCATTCATATTATGGAGAAGATGGTGAATAAAACAAGCCATGATTAGCATTTACATATTCACCCTGACCTTGGGAATTCAAAACATCTATCCACACCCCTATGGGTGCCACTCCATACTCCTTAGTATTGGCATGGAAGTTGTATACCCCTAGAGATCGAGATCCCTCTTTGTGTATTGAGCTAAGGGATTACATGAATGAAGAGGAGGACTAAAGAGTAGCTCGACTGGTAGAGTTGGAGCTATTAGATGAGAAATGACTTCACGTCCTCAATCACCTTAAAGTGTATCAGGATCAAGTGTATGAAGCTACAATAAAAGAGTAATACCTTCAATTTGAGGTAGGAGACTTGGTGTTAAAAGAGAATCAAAATAAAACCAATAAATATCAAGAAAAGAAAGGGAAATTTGATCCTAATTAGTTGGGACCATATGTTGTGGTTGCCAAGTTTGGTTCAGGTGCCTATAATCTTGCCTATTTAGATGGCCAAGAGCTTTAAGAACCCATGAACACAATGCATCTTAAGCGCTTATATGCTTAAGTATGGGGTCTCTAAAATATCATAAAAAAAAAAATTATAAAAATAGAAAAAGAAAAAGAGAAATAAATAAGTGCATCCAATAGTGAAAACCACACAATGGTGGCACTTTGGACAAGTCCTTTGGTGAAAACTGGTTTCGACACCATTAGAGGGTCTATTGTTCACAAGCATTTCAGGTTTAGGAGTATGGTAGCTTTGTTCTAAGCTGGTCTTTTCCTTCATCTGAGTCCCTTGTGAGCATGTCCCTCTTTGCCTTGATCTGGTTGATCCTACCTTTGAATGCGAGAGTTTGACTTTGAATGAACCCATCTCATGCTGGGGGAAACTTTGTACCATCACTTATTGCATATAACATATGGAATTATGCCCTTGTATATCCCATCTAATGTTGGGGCATCCACGTTTATTCATTTCCTTGCACATTCACTTGGAAAACTTCTTAGAAAACACCAAAAACATTCGTATAATTTTTGAAAATCCCAAAACATATAGATATGTTCCTTGGAAAACTCAAAACATTCAAATACGTTTCATAGAAAACTCCAAAACAATAGAAAATTGTCTCAGAGATAAAACCAAAACAACAAAAACATCCAAAACTATCCCACAAAAATAAAGTAGTAGTTTTCTTACTTTTAGTTGTTGGTTTGTATGGTTTTAGTTGCATTGATTTTTTTCATATTATGTGCTTTAAATTGGATTCACTTGCTTACTTAGATTGAATGTTACTTTAATTTTGTGCATTGCATTGAGTTCATTTTATCTTGCATACTTGTAGATAATTGTGTTACTTTGATTAGATTTGTTTAACTTGTGCTTGTTATTTTACTTGTACATTTTGTTATCATTTCATCATCATATCAAATAAACCATCACATCTATACATCATATATCAATAAATGCTAAGTCTACATCACACATGTATGCTAAAGCTAATCATCAAATACATATCATCAATGGGGCAAGAGGGGTTACACATGATCAAAATCTATCCCCCACACCAATATCAAAAATAAAAACATGTTTTACTCAAAGTATCTCATCAACATGCAATATGACATTAGCTAAGGCTATCTCATAATCTAACAAACATGTGATACAAACATAAACATATAGATTAAACATGATATCTCATAAACAAAATGTGATACATCAGTAATCCATCAAATCATCATACATCATCATAAATATAAATGTCCATGTACAAAACAATGTGTCTCAAAAGTACATCCGATATAATGAGCCATCATGGGCATCTATAAAAATGTTCCTTCATCATGAGGCATAATAAAAATAATACATAACATACATCTGTACAAAAATGTGCCTTCATCACGAGGCATGATAAAAAATAATACATATACATCCATACAAAAGTATGCCTTCATATCAAGGTGATACACCAAAAATATACATCTAATACATCAATAAGAGAGTCAACCATGACTCTCACCCTCTCTCTGGGACTACTCTGTCCTGGCCTAGGCCCTGAGGAGGAAGCTGTTGATGTGATGGTCCTGTGGAGAGGCGTTACACCTGCTTGCTGCACTATAGAGCTACTTGAACTGATCCCCTGATCGTGAGGTCCTCTGGGATCTAGATCTGGACCTGGCTAACATCTAGCTGATCAAAAGGGGTAGCCCTTTATCCTCTAACTATACTGGTGGTACAATGCCTTGTAGTAGGAGGCCTCGCCACTAGCTCTCATCGTATCTACTAATATATATGGCATCTCGAGATGTTAAGGAGGCACCGCAGTAGAGCAATCATGCTCTCATGTCACTCAAGTATGTCTACCGAACCTATGTACTCACTCTATCATCCACTCTCACCACCACTAGCCAACCTATCCTCCTCCCGAGCCCACTACATGATGATCCCTCTCTCTGTAGTGCTTGTATCCTCTCTGATGATCACCTCGATCTCACTCTTCATGTCATAGCCTATAATCTCTCTCTCTCTATCATCTGATCTTGATCTCACTGTGATCTGATCTCACTCCCCTCTCATGTGATGAGCTGATCTCTCTCTGTGATAATGATAGTCCTATCTCTAATGTAATGGCCTGGTCCCTCTCAACTGTAACCTAAAGTTGTAGGGAGTTGCTCACTATTATAGTCAGCTGCTAAGTAAGGCAGCCACCTACCCACCAACTGTACATCCTCCTCCATATCCTCTCCCCCCCGCCATCTCCTCCACCTCCTGGTGGACTATGTGGTGGACTCACGTGAGGGGGTGATGGAGGTGCCTGCAATGGTGCCTCGTAATGGAACTTGAAGGGGCATCGTGGTGCCAATACCTATGGCACCACACTTACTGTTGCTGCACTAAAACCTGTTACTTGGACTACACCTACTGTGTTGGTACCCTATCATGGTCCTATATGTGGACCTCCTATGTGCCCTGTGATTGTGCCTAGGATCTGGGCCTTGTCCCCCTTGTTGCTGCATCATCCAATACCTCTATGGATATGGTCAATCTCATGGCAACACTATCACATACCACACTGCATAATCTGGGGTTGTCCCTGGATCCACTATTTGCCTATTGTACCCAAGGTTGTGGAACCACTGTAAAAAGCTAGTACATGAGCTCGACCCAACCTGATCCGGGGCCCCATATGAAAGGCTCTCTCTGTATCTATGTGCATACCACATCTCATCACCAAGAATCCCTGGATGAGACCAAAATCGACGTTGGACCTGGTCCACTCTATACCACTCCATGATATGGCTCCTGCTCCCAAGGATGAAATGATCAACTACAGCAGTGCTCAACTCAACTACATCCTGAGGCCAATGGTACAACTTGTATGGCCACCATGTGATCATGTGAGGTTATACCTCATCAAACATCTCACCTATAATAATCTATATCCCCATGTGACCATGAATATCATCTCCATCTGGAACCCAACCCATGATGGAAGGCTCTCCAATAACTCGAGCTCTCAATGCTCCTACTACAGGTGGTGTCCTATCACAATATGGTCCCAAGCCCATATATGTAGCAAAGTGGCAGGACCCACAGACTCTATCCATGGTAAGCTATCAAATGCAAATATGCATATAAATGAGCTATATATACACTACCCCACATAGTAAACCTCTCCCTAAAGAAGGTCATGAATCACTCAATAAGGCCCAGAGGAAACCGAGCACTATTTTGTCAGAAAAATATGTCGTTAATAAGAGCTAACAAAATACAGGACTCATCCCAGCGTTGATCGCCATGCACCTCCTAATGAAGTAGTCATACCTTGATGGGGTATGTCTACCACTCCAAACATCTTGGCTATACATCACTCAATATGGTCCTGACGACCATCATATGTGATCAAGTGACCCTGAATAGGAACTCGTAAGATCCACCACACATCCTCTAAAGTGATGCTCATCTCACCCGGTAGGAAGATGAAATGTCTGACTCTCACTCGCCATCTCTCAGCTAAGGTTGTGAGTAGAATGTTGTGATCTAAAGTAATCTATGGCATGTGGGCCATGTGTGCTAAACCGGTCACCTCTAGTGTGATCTCTAAGAAAATCTGGTCCGGTGTCTAAATGTCACCTCGTAGGCCCTAGAGCCACCCATGTCTCTCCGCATCTCTAATACCTCTAAGTCCATGTAGAGGTCAATCAAGGTCATTTATTATGATCTTATTCTTCTTCTTCTATTCTACCATCTAATTTTTCTATTCTATCATCAAATTCTTCTATTTTATTATATAATTCATCTATTTTTACCATCTAGGTTTTCTAAAACCTTCATTTTCTTCTAAAAACATTCTAAAAATGTTTTTGTGCATTAGCACCCCCTGGTGGCACCTCTAAAATGCACCCCAGTGCATTGCCCCCAGTAGCGTAGGCACCCACCATCACAGCCATTAAATTTTTTCCATAAAGCACCCCCATGTCACATGCAGATACACTCTTTTTCCCCAAACTTTGATATCATTTGCATGTCATTTTACACACATGCATCTCTTTGCATGCATCTATGCATATGCGCATGTGCCCCGCATTGCACTAAAAAAATTTTGCAGCTACCCCCTTAATGCATGCATTACACACATGCACCATGCATGCACATGTGCATGACACACCCATGAGCACATACAGCACAGTGGCACCCCAAGGGTTCACATTCATTCGTGCACCTTTTTCTACCCAAAACTACCCTAATAAATGCATTTTTACCAAAATTAAATGCTTTTAAATTGACAAGGGTAAAAATTTTAGATTTGTGTACTTGTGGGCCATCCATTGGAAGTCTCATGTAGTCTCTCACATGATGATCCACATGGTGTTTCGGTTTTGCACCCTCGCCATCTTCTCCCGTAGGTCAGAGCTCAATCAACAAGTAAAATGGTAAGTGAATGTGGTAAATGAACTTGCCGCGATGGCTTATATACCCATTTTTACCCCCGTGACGATGTGTTTCTCACCCCGAGGCACCCTGAGAGCCATCGTGGTTCTTCTAAATTCTTCTAACACTCTTGCCGTGATGATTATTTTTAATAAATAATTATTTTGCACCTGTTTTTACTATGTTGGGGCATGTTTTTGCTTCCCAATGCAGGCCTTTTCTACTACATGGGGCATATTTTTTTGCCTTACGGTGACTTTTAGTGATGTCTCATGACTTCGTTATTTCTTATATAATATTTTCTTCTAAAAATAAAAAAATTCAAAAAACCCAAATTTTTTCAAAAACCAAAAAATTGGTAAAATCATTAAAAATAAAAAAATTGCAAAAATTCAAAAATTTTTTTCAAAAATTGGTAAATGACATGCACACATGACTAAAGCCTTGTATCAAATGCATTGTCCTCAAACATCAAAATTTGTCCTACAAAAACATTTCTTAGGTTCTTGCTTGTTCTTGTCTCAAATGACTTGTGGATCATCGTGATCTACCTCCATTAACAAAGTTGGCTTGCTTACTATGTCGGTACTCCCATGCAACAGTGAGTTTCAGAGACTGTGTCATAGTGCATGAATGCTTTTCCATGGGACTACTTGTGTCCTCCATTATTCCCCTCACATGTATCCTTTCTTGGGGCACCATTTTTAACCCTTGTCATTAAACACGAACATTTGGGAACTAAAGCTTGATAACAAAAACATTGGTGCAACTATGTCTTGAATGTTGTTTGTTTGAGTATGTGTGATTGTACTTGTTTCTCTATTAGGTTAGCTGGTTTACTTTCTCGTATTGCATTGCATTATGTATGTTGCATGGAGTTAAGCATCATTTTACTTTCTCGTATTGCATTGCATTATGTATGTTGCATGGAGTTACATATTTTTAACAATGAACAAATGTTAGTAATTTAGCTTTTCATGTTATCTTACACTTTTGTTTATTTTAATAAAGGTCGATGATGTAGATCTAGGGGAAAAATGATACAAAAAAGTTGCTTATTGAAAGATTGGATGTAAAAAATATTCTGGTCCTATATTCTCCATTATCATTTATTATCACTACTAATTTTTCTTCCAAATCACCTGGGGTAAATAAACAACCATGTTTATCCTATCCTTATTTCTTCTATCCATTTCAATCATATTTTTGATCATCGATTGACTTCTTCTATCACCCCATCGACACTCGAGGGGGCATCCTTCATTCTACTAATTTTTCTTCAAAAAATTTACTTGTTTATGCTTGTCTACTATATTTGAAGTGAAGTTACTTACTTCACCTCAAATAGGGCAAATGTAGACACCTAAATTCCACTTTTGCAATCTTATTGCCAAAAGCACACAAATCACTCTCATTCTTACCATTTCCATTATAATTAGTGATTTCACTAATTAACTAACATTTCTTACCATTTTGGTCAATTAACAAAATGCTTTGTTGATTACCTAACCCTCTTTCACATTCAGATGCCACTTTATGATGAATCGTAAGTCAAAATCCTCTTCCAAACAGACAATTAGTGATTATTAGCTAATTAAGCCTATTTTACCCTTGTTTTGGTCAATATACCCTATTATTGGCTCAAACCCCTCTTCCAACCACTCAAAATCACCCCATTTCCTCCACAACATCTCAACAAGCTTCAAAAGCTTATCCTAGCCTCCTAATTGACCCTAAGTGGTTGATTAAGGCTCCTCACATCTTAATCACTTGTTAATTCACTAATTATGATTAACAAATCCTTAATCATGATTAGAAATCCTTAATCTAATTTTGTACTTTTAGTCCCACATGCACCAAGATGCTAGTTTTCCTCAAAGGAAAACTATAAAAAGGACTAACCACATACCTTAAACTTTACACCATGCTTTGATTTGCATCTCATATAAGAAATATGATTTATAGCCAAGCTCAATCCTTGCCTAAAGTCTTCAATGGGGTTAGTAGATGGGTATCCAATATGATCTTGTAGTCATTTTGGAGAGACCATTTCACCTCTCTTGGAGTAGCAACAAACCCAATTTGATTCCCTCTTAGATCTATTTAGGTCTATGTTAGTTTAGCAATTCATACATAGTAAGGATGTTTTGTAGATTAATGTTTAATTCCATTTAGTTTAGGACATTACATATACTTATGTTGATTAGCGTGATGTTTTGTGAGTAGATGCATTTGGGTTATGATTGGACTTTGCTTTCAGTATGATCTACGCTGACTCGTGGATAGACTATTGGATACTGATATTTTTTTTATGATATGGATATATTGCATGTGTTCTAACATTGGATTTCTTCGCCATGATAAGTAGAATGTAGTTGTTGAATTTACATTACTATAATTTTGGATAATGATGAAATATATAATTAAGTTGTGATTTAGACCTCGAAATAATGGATGATTAAATTACGTATAGATGTTAATAAATTTCATGCATATGGTTATTTTGGATGTTTTGACATGGCCGCAAGGCCGAAGGAGGTATTTTGTATTTTGCAGGAAACACAACATGATCACAACCTAAAGGGGGATTGGGAACCAAACACAACAGGATGTCGGGTGGTTACAACATTTGGTCGTCAAGGCAACTTGTGAATTGTATTGTGTTGCTTTTGTTTTTTTTTATGTTGTTAGGAAAAATTTCCATGAGGGGGAAATTTTCTAATGTGACCAATGGGTTAAGAATTTTAATTACTTGTTTCAATTTATTTTAGTAGGTGATTTCATTTGTGATGTCTCCTTTTTAAATTACTTTTGCTAAGTATGTTTAGATTAATTTAACATCTTGTTTTAATTTTAAGTTTTAAGGAAGCCTAGTGGGTGTAATTAATTTTGATGGTTGGCTCCTTGAGCCTTGTGTTTTCTTCTTGGATTGAATGCTTGTTTTGAGTGTTGACCACTCCAAGTTCTTTGAATCTCGAATTTGAGATTGAGGACAATTTTAGGGGCTTGTGGGACAAGTTAAACTTGTCCCACACTTCCCAAAACCCCTTACCAACCCTATCTATGGGTTGGGAAGCCAAAAAGGGGATTATTTATTATTTTGGGAAGAGAAATGTGACTTTGGAGTGCACTTCTCTTCCATTTGCATTTAATTGTGCCTTTAAGGCACATGGGTAGGGATGGAGTGTGGAAAAGAGATGTCATTCAACCCAACCACCCATTTATTGTGCTTTTGGAGTTGAGTTGACTAAGGGAGGTGGTCTTGAGGATGTGTGATGTGGCATCCTACATGGAGCCACATCATCCTCACCCTTCCTTTTGTCTATTTATTGAAGTTTCCT
The DNA here is from genome assembly GCA_018340775.1 of Taxus wallichiana var. yunnanensis. Taxonomy (NCBI): domain Eukaryota; kingdom Viridiplantae; phylum Streptophyta; class Pinopsida; order Cupressales; family Taxaceae; genus Taxus; species Taxus wallichiana. The sequence goes on from CM031235.1 coordinate 814,154,224, forward strand.
CTCTTGTTTAGGGGTTGGAGGTTTTTACCTTAAAGAGCAATTTTTCTTTTGGAGGAGATAGAATTTTGGGAGTAAAGGAGCTTGGACTTGCATGTTTGGATACCCATTTTTTGGGGGAGCTTGGACAAAGCTTCTTGGGTTAGGCTTCTTCAATGGAGAGGTAGGGACCCTTCTCATTTTTTTTTCTTATTGTTTGTTGTTATTATGCTTAAAATTGGTAGAAAATGTATGTTTGTTGTGTTGTGGGAAAATGGGTAGAATGTTTAAGGTATGGTGTAGGAGAGGTCTATGGGAAACTCATGAGGGAGGCATAAGAGTATAATAGGTATTTGTGGAGGGAGTTTGGGAGGGATGCCCATCTTGGGTAAGAATGCTTGCATTCTTACCTTGTCCTTGAGGGAGCCATAAGAGAAGGGAGGTATAAGAGTTTGGGAGGTATAAGGGGTACTTGAGCTTTATTGTGGAGGGTTTGGATGGGCATCTCATTTCAATGGGGAGGCATAAGGAAAACTTTCCCATAGTTCCTTCTCTTGTTGGCTTGGATAAAAGCCTTGTTGTGAGAAGATTTGTGTTGTTTGTGTCTTTTTTTTATAAAAAAAAAAAAAAAAGTGTTTTGCTTGAATATTGTGAAAGAAATATGTATTGTGGAAGCAAGTGTTGTTGCCTTGAGTTGGAGACCACCCTTTCATTGTGTTGTGTTTGGGGCTTGGGGGTCAATGGAGGAGATTGCTTCTCTTCTCCATTGAGTACTTGGTTGGGAGGAGAGTGTTGCCTCTCCCCTATCTTGGTTGTGATTTGAGCTACTTGGAACTTAGAGCTTGGATGAAGAATACCTTGGAGCTTGTGAAGACTATTTCCATTTCCTTGATATATAATTTTGTTGTAAATTTTATGTGAAAAGAAGTTGTATTATCTTATTCTACAACTCAAAAGAAAGGGATATTGTAATCTATATTTGCACCAAAAAGTTACATGGTTGAATGCAAGTTTTACTTGAAATGTGTTTACTTTATTTTAAGAGTTGTTGTAAGGAAATAAAGAAAAGAAATGTGCAAAAAAAAAATGGGGAATCTTAAGGATAATGGTGTGTAAATGTACTATTGGAAAGGTTGTTGAAAACTCATGTGAAATGAGGAAACTTGTATTAAGAGATATTACATTTCATTGTGTTAATTGAATGGCATGTATTTTGCAAAAGTTAGTTTCCATCTTGTTGATAGAAAGGAACTAAAACACAATTACTTTTAATTTGGTCAACAAAGTAGTCTAAACACTAAATTATAGCAAGTAATTCTTATTTGGGACTTAAGAGTAAGTTATTTCAACATTGTTAAGAGGGAAATGAAATTTATCAGGGGCTTCTACCTTATATACAATAATTATCAAAGGGTCGAGGAGAAAGTGTTAAAGCAAATTTTTAAAGTCAAAATTACTACCTATATTTCATTATTATTTTGATAGTAATAGTAATATTTTAAAACCTTAATAATGAAATATTTTAATATTAATAGAAATATTATTATGAAAATATATTTCTTTTATATTTTTTTAATTTTATTTAAAAAAATACTATTATATAATATATATATATATATATATATATATATGGAAGCAAGTTTATATTAAAAATAATATAAATAAAGACCACCCTAAAAATTGTGTTGTGTTTGGGGCTTGGGGGATCGATGGATTGAGACTCGCTGGTCTTAGGTCTACACTTTTAATGGTTGGGGGGGAGGGAGTGCCGCACCCTCCCCTATCCCGTATGTGACTTGATACTGGAACTTAGGGATTGGGGAATACCTAGGGCTTGTGAAGACTATTTCCATTCCTTGATATTATTTTATTGTAAATTTTATCAAAAAGAAGTTGTATTATATATATTACACCACACACAAATATATATAGGGATATTGTAATTATAATAAAACGAAAAATCGGGACCTATATGGCCATGGGCATCAAGTTTTACCATGAGGTGTTTACTTTACTTTCTTCTTGTAAGGAAATAAAGAAAACAAACACACATAAAGGGGGTCTTGTGATAATTGTAGATGTACTATGGAAATGTTATCTTGCGCATGGAAATTGGGAAACTTGTAATGAGTTGAAATATGTAGATCCATACATACACACATTGAATGGCATGTAAGAAAAAAATGCTTCCCTTGTTGATAGAAATAAAGTCTTAAAACAAAATTACTTTTAATTGGGTCAACAAAGCTTAAATGGCTATAATGGCCTCCATGGTTTGACCTTACAAGTTCCCTTCAACCTGTTAAGAGAAATGAAATTTACTTTTTTTAAAAAAAGAAGCAAAAGAAATGAGAGATTAGGTGTTAGAAAAATAACATATGAAATCTATAAGGATTTCTAGGGTTTCTTTGTCAAACCTAGATCTAAGGGCTAGGAAGTATTAGATCCAATGGTGGAGGATGTATTTTACATCACTTAAGTGATGGGGTCTTTAGGTGGGAATGAAAATAGAAATAAAAGGGGTGTGTAATGTTAGATTATTAAAAAAAGGGCTTTCCAAAAGTGTGCACACTTGACCCTTTATGAAAGTATCTAATTATTTTATATGTATGACTTTGAGCTAAAGATTTTGGGTCTTGCCTGACTAAATTTTAAAATTAAAATTAAGGGTCTTTAAATAAATTAATTTAATTGGGATTAATGGAGTCATGTTTTGAACAACTAATGAAGTTTTCCTAAATAAAACCTTAGAACCCTTTTAAAAAAATATTTCATAATTTTTCTCACTAAACCTAGGTTGTTCTTGGACCTCGTGCGAGTGTTTTAGCTGGCGTTACACTTGGTATCAGAGCCATGGGTTCAAATCTTGGACCCTTGGGCACACTTAGAAAACATGAAACATGAACATTTAACCTAGTGCAAGTTGATTCTTTTAAATCTATAAAACCACAATGTTGATAATTATATGAAACAACAAACTTAGAAAACTGGCACAAGACCTAGAACAATGAACTAACTCTCGCCTTGATCTGTGTAGGAGGCATGGATTAGGTGAGGGGTCTCTTCATATAGACCTAGATATACCACCACCAGAGCAGGCTGTAGCAGCCATTCTACCTCAGATCTTACAGACACTCCAGGATGTTAATGCCGCTATACGCGGAGAGCCCTTGGGAGGACGATTTTCCGACATAGTTTGGAGCCATCAGTAGATGCCCAAGTATCCCCTCGACATAGTGAAGGAGCATAGGGTAGAAAACTTCCACGCAGAGTCGGCTAGGTAGAGTCACCACAGAGAGGACATGGGGACAGGATCTCAGGACATAGGGACAAGTCCCAGAGCCCTAGACAGAGGGAGGAGCATACAGATAGACCTAGGATTTCATACGTCAGCTGCAGACCATATCAGGGAGATCCTGAAGCTACGACCATCTCACTATTCGGGTGATATAGGTGGTTTTCAGGCAGAGGCCTGGTTGGTGGGCTTGAGCGGGTGCTTCAAGCTCTGTCCTTGTACTAGCAACATGAAAGCTCGTGTTGCGATCCATCTTTTGAGGGATGGAGCAGGAGTCTGGTGGAGGACCGAGGAGCAGAAGCTCCATGTTGACTCGGAGACGGTTACCTGGGAGCTATTTGAGGAGCGTTTTAGGAGCAGGTATTTACCAGGAGATTTATATAAAGAGCGGATAGACGAGTTTCATGACCTCCGTCAGGCATCGATGACAGTAGCTGAGTATGAGAGTCAATTTCTGGACCTACTCCAGTACATCGACTATATGCAGGATGAGAAGGTATGGATTCACAGGTTCATCCGGGGCCTGAATTTGGATTTGGGTGGCGGTGTGCATTCACTACCCACAGACATTAGCAGAGGCCGTGGAGAAGGCCTATATTGCAGAGGAGACACGGGGAAGACGTAACAAGCTAGAGACAAAGTTCGGAACCGTATCAAGTAGATGCAGGATGGTAGGTCGAAGGGGGCTCCTCCTCCATGGGCGGACAAAGTTTAGGAAAGCTTCATTCAAAGCACCACAAGAGATAGCTGAAAAGCAGACCCGCCCACCTTACCGACCTCCTTAGAGATTTGATGCAGAGAGGACGTAGTATGGGGCCTCCTCCTAGGGGTCCCATCAGGACACAGGGTGCACCGAGAGCTCAGTCAACAGGAGCTCATCAGCAGAGACCTCAGCAGTCCATAGCTAGATCGTCGAGATCTGTAGCTCAGACATCTAGAGTACCATGGAGCCGCTTCCCACTTTGGAGGGGACCAGTAGTCATATGGTTGTGGTGTTGTTGGACATCATTGGAGAGATTGCCCACAGAACCCTAACAAGGGTAAGACGTAAAGCTCAGAGCCTACTGTTGGAGATATGGCATGGAGTCATCGGATCTACGCAGCAATCGAGAACTACCAGGATGAGCACCAGAGTACCGTGATTGAGACGACATGTAGTATTGGTGGTATTTCCACCTCTATATTATTTGATTCGGTTCTTCTGATTCATTTATTACACCATCCTTAGTAGAGCGTTGCAGGTTGGTGGCAATTAGGCAGGGCCGTAGTTGGGACATTGAGATGGCTTTGGAGCCAAAATTTCTGTAGACTCCTTAGTTAAGGAGTGTGTAGTGGATTTGGGACCCTTCACCACTACATCGGATCTTCGAATCCTTCCATTAGGAACTTATGGCGTCATTTTGGGTATGGACTGGTTGTCTGCTCACAGAGCTAGAGTGGATTGTTACCATAAGACTATTACTTGCATAGATGATCTTGGAATGGAGTTAGTGATATCAGGGGTTAGGAGACCCGTTTCTATTTGCACCATCTCCGCTATGCAGCTTAAGCGGTGTGTGCGATGGGGTTGTCAGTTGTATGCTATTATGGTTAGTGACAGGATGGAGGATGAGTCTAGACCATCCCTTGATGACCATCCCATCTTGAGGGAGTTTGCTGATGTGTTTCTAGGAGAGCTACCGGGGTTACCTCCCCCACGTGAGATAGATTTCCATATAGATCTAGTTCCGGGAGCAGAGCCTATCTCACGAGCACCCTATCGGATGACTACTCCTGAGCTATGTGAGCTCAAAGTTGTAGCTCGAGGGCCTTCTAGAGAAGGGCCTAATCCACCCTAGTGTATCCCCTTGGGGTGCACCAGTGATCTTCGTGAAGAAGAAGGATGGATCTCTTCGGTTGTGTATTGACTACCATCAACTGAATAAAGTAACGATCAAGAATCGTTACCCCCTTCCACGCATTGATGATTTATTTGATCAGATGAAGGGGGCTACCATTTTCTCCAAGATAGATCTTAAGTCAAGGTACCATCAGCTCAGGATTACGGAGATGGATATTCATAAGACCGCGTTCCGTATGAGATATGGCCACTATGAGTTCACAGTGGTACCTTTTGGTTTGACGAATGCCCCCGCAGTGTTTATGAGTTTGATGAATGGGGTATTCAGACTTTCCTTGATCACTTTGTGCTCATATTCCTTGATGACATTCTAGTTTACTCACTGCACGCATGAGGAACACGAGGAGCACCTTCATCAGGTTCTTCAGTGTCTTCGTGAGCAACACCTTTACGGGAACTTGGAGAAATGTGTGTTCTTTCAGACTGAGGTGCAGTATTTGGGCCACATCATTTCTGGGGAAGGTATCACAGTCGATCCTTCCAAGATTCAAGCCATCATGGATTGGCCAACACCCACTAGTGTGACCGAGGTGCGTAGCTTCATGGGCCTAGCAGGGTATTACAGGAGGTTTGTTCAGACTTTTTTTCTCGGATTACGCACTCCCATCACTTCCCTTCAAAGCGGAAAGGGAAAAGTTTTATGGTCGATAGATGTGAACAGGCCTTCAGTACACTGAAGAAATGCCTCACGACAGCACCTATTCTTGCAGTGCCAGATCCGCAGGGTGAGTTCTACGTTTGCACAGATGCTTCTTTGGCAGGCCTTGGAGGAGTACTGATGCAAGGGGGAAGAGTTGTGGCTTTTGAGTCTCGCAAACTCAAGGATTATGAGCTTAATTATCCGACTCATGATCTTGAGCTTGCAGCAGTTGTGCATGCCTTAGTGCGGTGGAGGCATTTTCTTCTTGGTCAGAGATTCACACTCAGGACTGATCACTTGAGTCTTCGCCACCTCTTCACGCAGCCCAATCTAAATGCTCACAATGGTGTTGGATGGAGTTACTCTGTGAGTATGACATGGAGATAGAGCATGTGAAGGGGAAGGAGAATGTGGTGTAGATGCCTTGAGTAGACGGAGACATGTGGCTATGGCCACCTCAGTGGGCACAGATTTGCGGGGTAGGATCTTGCAGCAGCTTCCTCATGATAGTTTCTACCTTGCAGCCAGAGTAGAGATTGAGTCTCAGAGACCCCTTGAAGGGAGATTTGATGGATTTTCATTAGAGGAAGATGGTCTTCTCAGACACAGAGGTCGGATATATGTTCCTAGAGATGGAGGCTTGAGACAGGAATTTTGACAGAGGCCCACCGTGCACCTTATTCAGCCCATCCCGGGGTGAAGAAGATGCACGCCACCCTGAGATAGTTGTATTTTTGGAGAGGACTTCGGAGAGACGTGGCTTTGTTTGTGTCACACTTGTTTAGAGTGTCAGAGGGTGAAGGCCGAACATCAACATCCAGCTGGCCTTCTCTATCCTCACGCCATACCAGAGTGGAAGTGGGACACCATTTCTATGGATTTCATTGTTGGGTTACCGACGTCGAGATACCACCACGACGCCATCATGGTCACGGTGGATAAATTGATGAAAGTAGCTCATTTTTCTCTAGTAAAGACCACCTATATAGCTAGTGTTGTGGCACGAGTATATCTTGATGAGATTTTCAGATTACATGGGATTCCACGGAAAATCATTTGCGACCGTGATCCTTTGTACACTTCCCATTTCTGGACCACTATGCAGCATGCTCTTGGGACGAGGATCAATTTCAGCACAACATATCACCCAGAGATAGATGGATAGACTGAGCGGGTGAATCAAGATCCTAGAGGACATGCTTAGGATGTATGTTATGGATCACCAGTCGAGATGGGAGGAGTATCTGTATTTGGTGGAGTTTGCCTATAATAATAGTTTCCAGAGTTCTATAGGCATGGCTCCTTTTCAGGCACTTTATGGCAGAGAGTGCAGGACACCTCTTAGTTGGGACAGGATTGAGGACAAGGTTTCCCTTGGGCCAGCATTATTACAGGACATGGAGCAAAGGAGTTACCTTGATCGACAGAGATGTGGGAGGCGCAGGATAGACAAAAGAAGTATGCGGACCAACATAGGATAGATCACAGTTTTGAGGTGGGTACAAAGGTGTTTCTTCGTGTCAGACCGCATAAGAGCCCTATCCATTACGGAAAAGGTTCTAAGCTTGCTCCTAGGTTTGTGGGTCCCTTCGAGATCTTGGAGCGCCTCGGTCCCTTGGCCTATCGTCTAGCATTGCCACCTAGCTTGTCTCGCATCCATGATGTGTTTCATGTGTCTGTTCTTAGGAAATATGTAGCAGATCCTTCTCATGTATTAGATTGGACCTCATTGCAGGTGCAGGATCAGGGGCAGGTGATGGTGGAGCCCGTACGTATCTTAGAGCGCAGGACCCTGGGCCTTCGAGGCAGAGAGATTGATCAGGTACGTGTTCAGTGGGACAGGTACGATGAGACTGCTGCTACTTGGGAGGATGCTACATCATTGCGAGCTCAGTTTCCACACTTATTTCAGTGACTTCCAGGAGGAAGTCTAGTCTAAGGGGAGGGGGATGTAGTGCCCACTTCCCTATGACACTTATTTGATTTTCATTTTGAGTTATGCAGACTTTTGATATGGACATTACATATACTTATGTTGATTAGCGTGATGTTTTGTGAGTAGATGCATTTGGGTTATGATTGGACTTTGCTTTCAGTATGATCTACGCTGACTCGTGGATAGACTATTGGATACTGATATTTTTTTATGATATGGATATATTGCATGTGTTCTAACATTGGATTTCTTCGCCATGATAAGTAGAATGTAGTTGTTGAATTTACATTACTATAATTTTGGATAATGATGAAATGTATAATTAAGTTGTGATTTAGACCTCGAAATAATGGATGATTGAATTACGTATAGATGTTAATAAATTTCATGCATATGGTTATTTTGGATGTTTTGACATGGCCGCAAGGCCGAAGGAGGTATTTTGTATTTTGCAGGAAACACTACATGATCACAACCTAAAGGGGGATTGGGAACCAAACACAACAGGATGTCGGGTGGTTACAACATTTGGTCGTCAAGGCAACTTGTGAATTGTATTGTGTTGCTTTTGTTTTTTTATGTTGTTAGGAAAAATTCCATGAGGGGGAAATTTTCTAATGTGACCAATGGGTTAAGAATTTTAATTACTTGTTTCAATTTATTTTAGTAGGTGATTTTATTTGTGATGTCTCCTTTTTAAATTACTTTTGTTAAATATGTTTAGATTAATTTAACATCTTGTTTTAATTTTAAGTTTTGAGGGAAGTCTAGTGGGTGTAATTAATTTTGATGGTTGGCTCCTTGAGCCTTGTGTTTTCTTCTTGGATTGAATGCTTGTTTTGAGTGTTGACCACTCCAAGTTCTTTGAATCTCGAATTTGAGATTGAGGGCAATTTTAGGGGCTTGTGGGACAAGTTAAACTTGTCCCACACTTCCCAAAACCCCTTACCAACCCTATCTATGGGGGGAAGCCAAAAGGGATTATTTATTATTTTGGGAAGAGAAATGTGACTTTGGAGTGCACTTCTCTTCCATTTTCATTTAATTGTGCCCTTAAGGCACATGGGTAGGGATGGAGTGTGGAAAAGAGATGTCATTCAACCCAACCACCCATTTATTGTGCTTTTGGAGTTGAGTTGACTAAGGGAGGTGGTCTTGAGGATGTGTGATGTGGCATCCTACATGGAGCCACATCATCCTCACCCTTCCCTTTTGTCTATTTATTGAAGTTTCCTCTCTTGTTTAGGGGTTGGAGGTTTTTGTTTAAGAGATTTTTCTTTTGGAGGAGAAAAAATTTTGGGAGTAAAGGAGCTTGGACTTGCGTATTTGGAAGGAGCTTGGACAAAGCTTCTTGGGTTAGGCTTCTTCAATGGAGAGGTAGGGACCCTTCTCTTTTTGTTTTCTTATTGTTTGTTGTTATTATGCTTAAATTGGTAGAAAATGTATGTTGTTGTGTTGTGGGAAAAATGGGTAGAATGCTTAAGGTATGGTGTAGGAGAGGTCTATGGGAAAACTCATGAGGGAGGCATAAGAGTAGAATAGGTATTTGTGGAGGGAGTTTGGGAGGGATGCCCATCTTGGGTAAGAATGCTTGCATTCTTACCTTGTCCTTGAGGGAGCCATAAGAGAAGGGAGGTATAAGAGTTTGGGAGGTATAAGGGGTACTTGAGGGAGGCATAAGAGTCATAGGGGCTTGAGCTTTATTGTGGAGGGTTTGGATGGGCATCTCATTTCAATGGGGAGGCATAAGGAAAACTTTTCCCATAGTTTCCTTCTCTTGTTGGCTTGGATAAAAGCCTTGTTGTGAGAAGATTTGTGTTGTTTGTGTTTCTTTTTTTTTTTTAAAAAAAAAGTGTTTGCTTGAATATTGTGAAAGAAATATGTATTGTGGAAGAAAGTGTTGTTGCCTTGAGTTGGAGACCACCCTTTCATTGTGTTGTGTTTGGGGCTCGGGGGTCAATGGAGGAGATTGCTTCTCTTCTCCATTGAGTACTTGGTTGGGAGGAGAGTGTTGCCTCTTCCCTATCTTGGTTGTGATTTGAGCTACTTGGAACTTAGAGCTTGGATGAAGAATACCTTGGAGCTTGTGAAGACTATTTCCATTCCTTGATATATAATTTTATTGTAAATTTTATGTGAAAAGAAGTTGTATTATCTTTTCCACAACTCAAAAGAAAGGGATATTGTAATCTATATTTGCACCAAAAGTTATATGGTTGAATGCAAGTTTTACTTGAAAGGTGTTTACTTTACTTTAAGAGTTGTTGTAAGGAAATAAAGAAAAGAAATGTGCAAAAAAAAAAAAAGGGGTCTTGTGATAATGTTGTAAATGTACTATTGGAAATGTTGTTGTAAACACTCTCTTGTGAAATGTTGGAAACTTGTATTAAGAAATATTACATTTCATTGTGTTAATTGAATGGCATGTATTGTAAAAGTTAGTTTCCTTCTTGTTGATAGAAAGGAACTTAAAACACAATTACTTTTAATTTGGTCAACAAGTAGTCTAAACACTAAATTATAGCAAGTAATTCTTATTTGGGACTTATTGCAAGTTATTTCAACATTGTTAAGAGAAATGAAATTTACTTGCTTCTACCTTATATACAATAATTATCAAATTGTCAGAGGAGAAAGTGTTAAAGCAAATTTTTAACTTGTCAATATTACTACCTATATTTCATTATTATTTTGATAGTAATAGTAATATTTTAAATACCTTTAATAATGAAAATATTTTAATATTAATGAGAAATATTATTATGAAAATATATTAATATTAATATACTGTTAATATTATTTTAAAAAAAATACAATTATAGTCATATATATATATATATATAGTAATATTTATTATGTACGAAATATATATTAAAAATAAATAAATTAAAAATAAAAAAAAAACCTTAAAAAAAAAAAATGGGATCAGACAGATTGCATCGCCGCGGCCCTTAGGTCTACGCTTTTAATGGTTGGGGGGGGAAGGGCGCCGAACCCTACCCCCAACCCGTATACTTATATGGGGTGGGGGTAGGGTCGGCGCCCCTCCCCACCCATTACGAAAAAAAAAAACCTTCACTTTGTGCATATATATATTACTATATATATATATATATATATATATATATATATATATATTTTGATCCGTTTTCAAATAAAAATGAAAAATCGGGACCTCCAAACGTGCCATGGGCATCTGGTTCGACCATGATTAAATAAAGCACTTTTACACCTCTCTTCTTCGTCTCCAAAAATTGAATATATATATATATATATATATATATATATAAACATATATATATATATATATATATATATATATATATATATATATCTTGGCGCATGGGATTCGGGTACTCTGTAATGAGTTGAAATCTGTGTAGATCCATACATACACACATTGAACCTGCAAGAAAAATTCTTCCCAATAAAGTCTTAAGCCCGAAATTTGATCAAGCAAAGCTTCCATGGCTATAATGGCCTCCATGGTTTGACCTCCTCCTCCCTTAACCTGCAAGTTTTTTTTTTTTTTTAAAAAAAAAAGAAAAAAAAAGCAAAAAGAAATGAGAGATTAGGTTTAGAAAAATAACATATGACAATCTATAAGGATTTCTAGGGTTTCTTTGTCAAACCTAGATCTAAGGGCTAGGAAGTATTAGATCCAATGGTGGAGGATGTACCCTACATCACTTAAGTGATGGGGTCTTTAGGTGGGAATGAAAAATAGAAATAAAAGGGGTGTGTAATGTTAGATGGGGGAGGGCTAGCAAAAGTGTGCACACTTGACCTTTTATGAAAGTATCTAATTATTTTATATGTATGACTTTGAGCTAAAGATTTTGGGTCTTGCCTGACTAAATTTTAAAATTAAAATTAAGGGTCTTTAAATAAATTAATTTAATTGGGATTAATGGAGTCGTGTTTTAAATAAAAATGAAGTTTTCCTACTAGCTTCTTTTTTAGATTTGATGTGGTTTGTGGGTTTTGCATGATGATATCCATTTTCTAGGTTACAGGTACCCCGCAGTGATCAAACAAGACACTAAAGAGATCAATAGGGAACATAGACACTTGTGTATGATGATGTGAAAATAATATTATAACCATCTATAAGAGGCTCCTAATAGAGGTATCTAAGTCCCCCGTCAGGCACCCATGTTCGACCATATTCTGTAGTCTATAATTTATTTTGAGAATTTGTGACAATATTCACTTCTTGTTCAATAGTTTTCCCGCATCAAACCAAATCCAAGACAACACATAAATCAGCTAAGTCATTCTTTGATAATTCTTTCTTAGGGTTTCATACTTGCTTATTACACATCATTTCACACTTAACAGATATATATCATATCGTACATTCTATTACTTTGCAATTATGGTTTAATAAATATTTTTAAATTAAATCATTTAGTGAACCCACATTCAAACACTCTTGGATATTCTCTTTGTCTTTCTTTGATATTTTAGGGTTCTCTCACCATGAGTGTTTCCATCCTAACCTTCTTACTGGATATTTGGTTGTTAGCATAAAATCATATTATTTTTAGATAATATTCATATTCATCTCAAAACCTCTCTTGAATATATTTACCATAGACTCACTACACCACTCTTTGTTAACAAAGAACATATTACTTTTACATATGTTGAAATTGTTTCTCAAGCTATCTTGAATAATGATCCCTTTATATCATAGTTCAAATTAATAATATATTTGTTAAACGAGCTTTATTTGATAACGGATCCGGACTTAACATTTATAATCTACCATTTTAGTTAAAGCGTCTTGGCTATTCCACAACATATTCAACACCCTCATCTATTCACATTCATGTATTTGACAATATTCCCAAACACGTCTTGAAGTACAATCATGCTTCCAATTATCTGTTGGCCATGCACTTTGGCCATCCCATTTGATGTCATGCCTAACAATACTAACTATAATATTCTTCTTAGACGTACTTGGATCCATGCCATGTATGCGGTCTCTTAAACCCTTCATGCACACATTATATTCCTAAACCGGGATGTGGTCTATGAAGCCTTAACAAATCCATCTCCATTTACCTATTGCAACACTATCGATAATTCATTTGAATCCTCCACTTTGGCCACCCCTTCTTCTAATTTCATAAAGTATGGTCATGGGTATCAATATCTTCTTCATTGCAGTTTCAATGGCACTTGATAAGGAAAATTTGCAATATGAGTCAAAAACCTCTTTCTATTATGACACAATCCACTAGACTCATCCTGGCTATCTCCCCTCCCTTTTTCCCTTTTATTCCTACTAAATTTCCTCCTGAGATTTACACTATTTCACATACTCACCATCACACAAAGTAATTTCAACCTTCTCTCAATGCTACAACTTACTTTGGAAAATCTACTCCTCTTAACACCAATACCGACACTTAAGACATTGCCACATCCGCCACCATGACATGGATTATATTAAATTCCCGTATTATTATTCATCCCTCACACACTTGGGGTATCATGCTTTATCCCCCTTCAATCATTATCACTTTTTTAAGTCTCTACACATATAGATTATGCTCGGTGCTTCACTTTTAGTCTTTCTCATCTCTCTTATACATCATGATACACACACTTATATCATCACTACCTTATGACGCACTATAGTTCTATGGCTCATACTTGATTGCTAAGGGTCTAAATACGAAATGAACCTCACATCACTCACACTTCTCATGCTCTATGCTTCATTGAATAACTTTCTAGCACACATTATCAAACCATTTTCAGATGACACACTCTTGTTCTATGGTTCATTCTTGATTGTTGAGGGGTATTTTATAAATGGACCTCATCACATACACATCTCATAATCATTCACATTTTTTTGGGGGATAATTCTCCTATCACATTCAAATTGCATACCATTCCATCACACTCACTCATTACTTATTGTATATCTTGGTTGACTTACTCTTGTTTGCCTATACTAATTACATGTTGCATTTTGCTTACAATGTTAGTCGGATATTCAATATGCCATTATATTTTATATATACACATGCACATTCACTTGGTATTTTGGAGTGAATGCTTATCATGTACATAGACTTAGACATTGTAATGATGCTTGTCACTCTATCTCTTACTAGTCCCATCGAGGCTTATCGGGAATCTACATTCTCATATATAACATATGTTATTGTTTCATTCTATACTACCTCATATTATTACCAACACATTACTTTACATTGAGTCACACATGATTTTACATACTCTTTATCTTTCTAACATGATAACAAATGCTTCATGTGAAATATTTTCCTTGTAGTAACTATTTTCCACCATGGTTGTCTGTTACATCTTACTTGCCATTATTTTCTATTGTTTGCGAGCCAAACCCTACGTACTCATTTGATCATTGATTGTCTAATTTTGGCTGCTTAGGCCTTGATTGTCTTGTGACATTATGATCAATGTCCCATGTTTGAAACCCAATTTTCACAATTTATCTTATATGCACACTTTCCTATTATATTATTTTTCTATGACATGTTTTCTCCTTTTTCTACTAACACATCTATCTAGCCACTTTTTTGCATGTGATTTGGTTTCTATCATGCACATCCCCTACCCCTTACACATTATTAACATCAGGTCCTCTCTTTTAGGCCACACACTCCTACCGAATTCACATACACCCTAAATGAGGTAGGTATACATTGGGTGAATCGGTTACCCCATACAATATCTCAAAGCTATAATACGCTTCAACATAGAATCAAAACAAGAACACAATTATATAATGAACCGAAATCGACTTGGGTCCTTAAAGACAATATAGACACCAATGTCCTGGGCTCGGATAGGAGTGCATGGGTGCCCATGTCTTCCCATTGGCATTACTTTCCGAGGCACACATAGTCAACTTATTAGATAAACATAGTTCACAACATTTTATAAAGTATTTTTCACAAGACAGAACAATTCTCTAGCAAGCATAATGTATTTTATCTCCATTTTTAATTGAAACAAACAATACAGTCATGATAAATAAGGAAAATAGGAATAAAGTAGGATCACACCATTTGAAGTGGTGTATATTGGGCATAGTCATGGAAGGAGAGTGACACTAGACCTCTCTCCCCAAAAATTTCCCTTTGGCATGAGATCGCCCCAAAAACTCGTGTTTTGCATGAGATCGCCTAAAAACTTGTTCTTGACATGAGATCGCCTAAAAACTTGTTCTTGACATGAGATAACCCAAAAAAATCACTCTTGGCATGAGATCGCACAAAAAATTTCTCTACAAAACATTTTTAAGATGCTTTTCTATCTGTTACACTCTTCTACATCAGGGGAACACTTTCCTTTTACACACTTTTACATAATTTTGCAGAGTTTTCATAATACATGACTTTGACTACTCTTTTGCTCTTATTTTTCAATTCTATCCTTAATATGTAATAAGAAGAAACCCTACGTCATAAATTTAGGTACAACAACATGTACAAATAAACACATATGCTTCACCCCTAGAGTCACTTTCCTTCTTAGCTTCCACACTCCACTTTCACTCATTCCATGTTTCGCTTGTCTCTTTGACATGCTATCGCCATCACACTCTATAGGAAAAAAATGTATGCATCTTATATCTACTTTATGTTATTGATTATTCACTCAACAACATAAAGTGGGGGTAAATGTAAACAAAAAATCATGCACTTGGGTACATTTATAGGTCGTAAAAGCATACTAGTATTTACATAATTCCTAAGAAAGAAAACTAGTAATCGGAAACTATATTTGGCCTCTTTTTTTGTGTCTTTTATGTTATCTTTGGTCTTACACACCCTACAATATAGTAAGAACTTTTCTTGTTTATATTTTATGACTTCAGACACTAACACCCAACTAGGATGTCAATTCCCGTGTTCCCTCATTCCCTCTAGGCACCCCTCGCCTCATTCTACCTTACTCACTCTTTTTGGGCCTCTTTTATCTTTTGGGAATCTTATTTTCTTATGGGTCACCTTATAGTTGTCAATTACAAAATTCAACCAAAGGAATCATATAAATACAAAGCTATGTGATCAAAATAAAGGACCAAGCTCTAAGCATATACTATCATCACCTAAGTTTGCATCCAAAGATAATTAAAGCACTTCAAGACATCCATCTAACATCCATTCAAGGGAATCATATTTATTCCATCCACACATCTATCTCAGTGTTACATCTAGCTACAATGTGCTATTAAGTGCACTTGTACAAGGGCATCTAAGGGCATGATTATTACACACACTCACCAAAACTACATGGATTACGAGATGTAACATAGTGCTTGGTTGTAATCTCACTCTTTTGGGTGACTGGAAAGGTCATTCGACTCCCCATATTACATAGTTTTTTATAATTTGATGCGATTTTTGGATTTTTAGGTGATATTCATTTTGTATGTCACAAGTACCCTCGGCAATCAAAAAGTGACTCATAGGTGATCAACAAGGAAAATTTACAATAATTGTGTGATATTGTGAAAATGAGAATCCGACCATCTGCACAGTCATATGTTCCCACAAGAGGTCTCTAACACCAGTGCCCTTGTCTATCATGGGCGTACATGTACGACTATATTCCTGTAGTTCATAAAATATCCCGAGTATTTGTGACACTCTTCACTTCTTATTCAAAAAAATTTCCCATCTCAGACCAGTCCTAAATAATGCGTAAATCAAATCAGTCATTATTTTTATAATTATTGCTCAGTGGTTTCATACTTACTTATTTGTTTATGTCATTTCACACTTAGAAGATATATAACATATTGTACATTCTGTTACCCTACAATTAGGGTTTAATAAATATGTTTTTGTTAAATCAAACTGACCCAAAGTGTAAAAATGTGACCAATAAGCGAAAAATACCCAAGAGGGTATGAAGAAGATAAAGATGGGCAAGAGCACCCAAGAGGGAAAGGAGCACCTAGCACTTCTATCCTAACTAGGTACTAATGTTTGAGGCCATAAAAGATAATTTGGTAAGGTTCGATAGAGTTGTAAGATGTGTAAGGCCAATAAAAGTGCAAGAGATAAACCAAAAGGCCCAAAATAATTTTTCAACCACTAGTTTTCTCGCTTAAGAATCAGTATACATGAGTTTTCTTTAGGACCTAAAAATGTAACCAAGTGCATAGATTTTATGTCTACATTATTAAAAATAATAAATAATAACAAACACCAACATTTCAAATATGAAACCTTAATAATCACCAACATTTAAAACAAGAAATAGATAATATGTTGTGTGAATATTTAAAAATATTCACCTTATACATTTGTTATTTCCATTTATTGTATTTTAGATAAGAAAAATGATATTTATTGGTGCTATGAACCAAGGGGTTCTTGGGTCCCCTCCCTTACATTACATAGTGTATTTATAATTTGATATATGTAGATATGCATGTTGGAATTTCAAATAAAATATTAAAAGAGATCCACCTTGAAAAAAAACAACTATATAGACTCACCAACTATATATTAAGACTTAGTCTGAGATTTCAACCACCTCCTCCTTCACATGTTTTTTTAACCCTATTGTAACCTCTACACCTCTATTATAGACACCGAACCGAAAAACCACCTCACCATCCTTGGTGGGCTTGAAGAGAAAATCGTAGGAATATTTTCCCTTTTTTTTCCGAGCTAGACAACGCGAGGAGACACAAGTCCAATTGGGTGCGGAGAGAGATTTCAAAGCCAATGGAGAGATGTGAGCTAAAGAAGAACCCTTCATACGGATTTTTTGGTGAATAAGAACTATAAAATTCCATAGGGCCTTGTTCCTACTCTACAATTAGACATATATTCACTAGCCACCATGTTTGAACTCCCAACATTTGATTCCGCATATTGATGGTAGGTAGAAAAAAATCCCAACCTCTTTGTCTAACCCAACTGAATTCTTGGGGAGGATTAAATGACAGGAAATAACCAAATTTTCATCCTTATTTCCACCAATAAACAATAATTGAGATACAAAAATTGATTTTATCTTTGTATTCACTCTTACACAACCGCTTCCTTAAGGTAACAATCACCCAAAATACACTCGATTACATTACACACCGATCTCGAATTGATTTGGAACACCTTTCACAGATGATATGGGGAGATGGGGCCATATAATTCCATATCTTGCAATTCCCCTCTTAAAACAGGCATGGGAAGGAATGAAAACCATGGAAAATCTATGCAAATAAAACCCTCAACTAAATGCAAATAGAGAATAAAGATTGGCATGTGAAATGAAGAGCTCATCCGTGCAATAAAGAATGGATTCCCACATGCCAATTCCTATTGGGTTACTACATCTTGTATCCAAGCATCACCAACCAAAATGGCGGTAAGATCAAGCCACTTTGATTTATTATTAGTAATGATGGCATCCTCCACATGTGTTACCCTCAATTAGCTAGGTTATTTTCCAATGAGTTGGCCTCATGGTACACATGGCCAATACTGCTGTATCCATCTTGGAAATCCAAAATAAAACATTAGAGATGTAAAAGTGTAATATCCAATTGATAGCCTTGCCATATTTAATATCGTATACAATAAATTACGAGTCTTCTTTAATTAGAAAGTGAGAGCACCGTATGATAGAAAAGTGACATGCGAGCATGAGAATCTACAAGTAGCCTTTCTTCGTACCCGACCTCCCGAGGTCATGCCGAGACAGCTGGTGGAAATGAGGTATGTGGGAATATGGCCAAGCTAATTGGGAAATCTTATATCCTCAACATGTAATAATGGGATCTACGTGAATCTAAGGCAAAGAAGGCTCTCCTAACCTAGATCGGGGTAATGGATCGTTAAGATATAATAGCTGCTCGAAGGCTCCAATCAATGTTGAGCTCTACCGAGATCCTATCTATTGGTTGTTGGATGCGCGGAAAGTGACCTATGGGTTCTTTGTGTATATTCCCAGACAAGGTCATACAAATGATGGTTCAACTTTAACTAAAATGAGTAAACTAACTATGAAAGATATATCTACACTATGCTTATATTCTTTTTATTTTTGTATTTTCGATGATGTATATTTGAACAAAATTTAAAGAGAAACTATTCTAATATATTCAGATAATGGACAATTAATCTAATAACAGAATTAAAACAAGCAAGTTAGCCTGATGTAGCTATTTTCCTGTGCACTTGTGAGTTTATCCTAAATATTTAAATAACTAACTAGTTTAATCGAAAGACTTCCAATCTTACCTCAGAAGTGAGGAATAAATCACAGCTTCTCAGAAGCTATCATTCCCCACAACTTCCCTAGTAATATTGAAAGTGAACTTTAACTGAAATAATCAAATTTACTACTCTATTTGATATATTTTAACTACAACTTTGATAGCTCAAACCTAGAGTTTTACGAATAGTGGTAAATCCAGTTGTGTCGTGACTTGTCCCCTCAGTGTGATCTCCTCATTCCTTTGTGTTCTCGTGAATCCAGAAAAGTGTGAATGTGATAGCATCAACAAAAGAAGATACTTGAACAATGGCAGCTTTGGATATAAACCGAATACAATGCAAGTAAGAGAGGGATAGTGCAAGTGAACAGAGCTTGACTATGCAATTCCTAGCAGGATTTATCATGGGATACAACACAAATATACCGAGAATTCTAGGATCTATTTCTTGTGACAAAACAAAACCTGTAACTCTAAGATTATCAAATGAACTCTAATCTAGAACTGAAACTATGCTAAGCTGACTGTGTAGGACAACAATGGAGTAAAATGAAAGCATGAAGATCAAATGATCTCTAAAACAGAAAGGAGAGATTGAGAATTCATGCAAAATCTAAATCTATTGAAACTCATGGAAGAACTTCAAAACACATTGAATAATCAAACATGGAAGGAGAGGGGCCATTTGTTTGAAAACAAGCTGGGTATTTATAGCATTTGGAATTACCAGAGGGTAACTTGGAATTGAACTCTTTTACTATAAACAAAGAGAAAACACTATTTACTAGGTGGCCAAAACATAAATGCAAGCCAAAGTGGTTGAGGAATGCGGGTGAAAGTTGAATTTTTATGTTTGACGCAATCGTCGGAACGTTATGGCACAAAAATATGCGCATAGGACCGCCACTTTGTACTAGGTGGTGGTGGTCATGGGACCACTACCGGGCAGCAGGTGGTGGTCCTGTAACTTAAGACCAAAATGCAAAGAAAAAGGGGGCAGAGGATAGAACAAAGCATGCAGAGGTTGGATAAAGCATTTGGGATGCAAACGTATACTTGGTGAGCTTTTCTGGATTCCGAACACCTTGCGAAGAGACCTGAATCATCATTGGGGTTTTCGTAACCTCTTTCCGTAGTACAATACCTTACAATTTTGGGTACGTACATATTGCCCCTCGAGAAGCATCTTAGCCATGAAGAGGTGTAAAATGGTGGGTCCAAGTATGGTGGTCCCGAAATGGGGAGTTAGAAGCTATACCTAACACACCGTGTGCCGAAATGTCACCATCTACATTCCCGCTATCTGCAAAATGAAAAGAGGACTCAAGTGCAAATAGATAAAATAAATCAAAAAATAAATAGTAAATTAACATGAAATGAGGACTTACCATTTGTGTGGGGATGAAAACTTACCTCCGTCGGCACTCCAACCTGCGAAAGAACATTCAAAACAAGTTAAAATATATATATATATATATATATATATATATATATAAAACAAGCTCATTTTCCTATTCATTTGTGCGTGTTGATTTGGTGGTTTTGAGCTCTAGGACCCATGGTGACCATTTTCGATGAGAGTATAGTCAAAACGTTCATTGTGAGATCGTGATCATGCCTCCGAGAGCGAGATATCGACCCACAAAGTCTCAAGTTAGTTCTTCTCAATTTATCATTTTTAAACCTAAAATATAGAAATGTTGAAATCTTTGTCTTGGGGGATCATTTTTGAAAATGTTAGTTTAAATGAGTCTCTAGGGGGCACCCATAGGGTAGGTTTTTATTTTGTCAAAAATGATGTATTTTTGCCCTTTTAAAGTGTTTTTAGGGCTTTAGGGCGTTCACCGATTTGGGACAGGACCACCGCCCTATGATGGTGGTCATGGGAATGCCACCTATGATGGTGGTGGTCATGGGACCGCCACCCTATGATGGTGGCAAAGCGATTAGAAGACCGCCCGCCCGCACAGGGTGGCGGGTTTTGATAATGCAAAAAAAGATGTATTACTTGATTATTTTTGCATTTTTAACATTTTTATATGTTCTTGATGATTTTTCTAGTTGGATTATGTTACTAACTTACTCTTTTTCTCTATTTTGGGTGGATGCAGAAGGAGGAGTACATCAGATGGAGTAGAGAGAGGGAGTGTGATTGGCTCCTGACAGTGTTGGATACATTGACCCAGGAGGAGAGAGACACTTTGCAGAGGGCTGGTATCTTGAGGATCTCTCGGGTTCCTCACATTTGCTCCTTCTAGTCACATACTATGTGACTTATTTTCATATTGGGATGTAGACCGGAATACCTTCCAGTTACAAGTGTTAGGGGTGAGTGGACTATCACCTGGAGGATGTCTACCGCATATACTAGGGGTCTCGATTCTTGGGAGGTTGTCTCTTAAGACAACAAAGTGTCCAGATCTCAGATGGTTTAGTGGGCCACCTATATGGGAGATGTTGTTGTCTCCATGGGCTCGAAGAAGGGGTGAAGGTCCATTCTATTGTTGCCTCTCCTATCCCTATGATCCTACAAGGCTATTATGGGTATCTTGGCCTTGCGGTTGATTGGGGATAAGGGAGGGGATACTCTTATACTGCTGGGCTCCCATCATTACATAGATTGAGGCCCATGGCCATATTTATGCTTGGGGAGTAGACATTCTTGGGACCACCTACCATGATTTATACAGGGTGGTCAGATTACAAGGATAGTCATTGAGTCACCCTACTCTAGTTATGAGTTGGGTGTACGAGCGCATCATTCCTTATGGGAGAGGTGTATAGGTAGAGGATCCGGGGTTGTCAGGGCAGCGAGGTGGATAGGGATGACCATACTCAAGACACCACACCAGCCAGTGGATTCTCTGACTATTGCAGACATGGAGGCCACTCCTTATCAGGACATGGCAGGGTTATGGGGAGAGGAGACACTTACACTGATCGCCTACCATACTACAGGTCAGCTGGTGGATAGGATGGGGAAGTGGAGACCCACCCCTTTGATAGAGTACCTCAGCAGTTTGGCCTCCCCTACATTGATATGCTTCCTCTAGCAGGGGCCTAGTATACAGGTGTCATTCGAGAGGCCCGGGGAGGTCCTAGAGGCCGAGGTTGGACCACGATTACTCATGGAGTTCCCATTACAGCTAGGTGGGTGGTTCATGCCCGAGGGGGCAGTGGTGCTCCTCGAGCACCTTTACTTCAGATTAGATCCGGTCCTGCTCATAGTGGAGATGAGCCCATTGATGTGGACTCAGACTCTGAGGAGTTCACTAGAGAGGAGACAGAGGAGGAGACGGAGGATGAGACGATGGGAGGAGAGGTGGGATGACCGAGGAGGATGATAGTGATTTGAGTGGCATGACACTTAGGATATCTTGAGGGCCGAGAGGGTGGAGGAGAGTGCAAGAGAAGGTGACCCTGATCTCAGAGGAGTTGCCTTCTCAGGACTTAGGGGGAGATGATGAGTCCGTGGCAAGACGTCACTTCATTTTAGATTGGGGGAGGCTCGATAGTCGGCAGCAGCGTCAGTGGCAGGCGAGATCCTAGAGATCCCACTGGATGCCTAGAGATCCGAGTGAGTTACTACTCTTTTCTTGATTTTTTTTTTCTAGAAATGTTTAGTTGATATTTCCCTTTTGTTGTTTGTTTTTTTTATTTTATTTTGATGATTTTCTAACTTGTTATTTCTCTTTTTTTTATTTGCAGCGACTGTTGAGGGATGGTGAGACTTGATTCACCAAGTGTGTGCAGACACCTGTTGCTCCCCTCAGAGAGTACTCAGGGCCGAGATTACTGTGGATGTGGGAGAGCCTTCAAGCTGGTAGACATACTGATGTGTTTGCCCTGTCTGGAAGGTGGAAAAGTTATTGACCTCTCTTCGTGTTGAGGTAGCTGGATATAGGACTATTGAGCGCTTGATGAGGAGGATTTATTCTCATAGTGAGACCATAGCTACTAGCCATGATCGTGAGCCTTAGTTCATTTAGAGCGTCATCATAGCAGAGTCCTAGACATGGTCATGCACCCTTTGAGGGATCCCACAGGGATTGAGAGATCATGGTGTCTTTTTGTAGTGATTTTTGTTGGATGTTTATATGAGTGTTTTTGTACTTTTCGGGCTCATTGAGCATTTTGACCATGCCTAGTGCATGATGGCATTTATATGAAGAATATATATATATATATATATATATATATATATATTTGGATCTAGATCTTCTTGTATCTAGAATTTTGTGATTCGTTTCCCATGTGTACACTAGATGCTTTTAGAATCTTTGTTTTTATATGCTTTTTAGAATGTATGCAATGGATGACAAGTGATAACAAATACTGAACATAATGTTTTTCTTTTATTTGATTTTTGTAATGTTGACACGTGATGATGTAAAACATATTGTAGTACTAAACTTTTGGCTTCTTTGGGAAATGTTCGTTGCTTCTTATTTTGGCAAAATGTGATGAATATATAGTGATAAAGAGATGAACTTGCCCCACTCCTAACTCCACGCAACTAGTAAGATGTGAGGGCTCACCACCAAGAGTTTTGGAAGGACGCAAATTGTATGAGTTTGACTGAATGGAATGATGAGAGAAAGACAAACCATTGACAGAAACCAAACTTAGACCTACACACTTACCCTACTCAAAACTACCACATAGTTCAGAAGGCAACTTACTTTCCAGTTTATCTAGACTTAGATCTATAAATGGCAACTTGGTTGACAAAATCTGGTTTTGAGGATTTGATCTCTTTGGAATTTGGATACTTAATCTCACTTAATATACTTTGCTTTGTATTTTTAAAATACCAAGATTTGTTAATTTGTGTGAATGGACCCCTACACCTTGCCCCATGCCACTAGTAAGAAGCATGGGTTTGTCACCAAAGGTAGGATATAGGTGAGTAAGGGCACTTCTTTCCTTTCCCAACCTCACACCACCTAGTAAGAGATGTGGGCTTATCACCAAAGGTTGGTGGGGCAAAGAAGTGTGTAAAATAAAATATTTTGTTTGCTTTGGTATTTTTATTCTATTTGATTTTGACACTTCTGATTTGTGATTTTGGAATATCCTTGTTTTAAAGAGATGTAAGAGGGATAGATGTGACACCAAGAAGCTTCTAGAATAGACCGTAGGTAAGAACAACTTAACCTAGTAGAAGGAATGAGAAAAACCAAGTATGCAGGCCTTGGTATGGTTTTCATTCAATATTTGTTTGTGAATTGATGAAATGATTTGAAACTATTTTGATGATATTATGAAAATTGAAGAGATATGATTTGAATGCTTTTGCCAATATTTTCAGAAGCTTATAATGAATTGCTTAAGAATAAGTTCCTTGACCACAAAATTTATGAAACGAGTGAACAAAATGAAACAACTAAGTGACTAATGCAATGTAGGTAGATATAATATACAAATGGTGATTTGATGATTTATGCATAAAACCATTTAAGATGCAAGGAATTGACAAGTTTCATTGAATTCCTCACCTTCTAGTGTACACAAGAGATACACACCATTTCCATAGTCTTTCATGACTCGGTATGGGCCCAACCACTTGGGCTGGAATTTCCTTCCTTCACCGGTTTTCTTATCAATCCATTATCTAGTCTCAGCACTAGATCTCCTTCGTATATTTCTTATTCATAGACATTTTTGTTATATTGCCCAAGACATCCGGTCAAAGCATAGGATATGTGCCATTGTTCGGTGTTTAGCCTGGCCTCATCAAGTATTTCTAGTTGAGAGAGGCACACCTCTCTATAGGATTCTTCTCCCCAAATCCCTTGCAATGAGATCAGGAGACTGGGTATTTTGACCTCAAGCGGGAGAACTATTCTTCGCCCCGAATACTAATGAGAAAGGGGTTGCCCCTGTTGGAGTTCTTATTGAGGTTGATGGGCCCACAAGGCCGGTATAATTTTAAATGCCAATCCCATTTGTTCTCCTTAACTATTTTGAGGAGAATGGATTTTAATGTTTTATTCATGGCTTCAGCTTGTCCATTGGCTTGGGGGTAATAAAGAGAGGTCATGTGATGGTTTATCTTGAATTTTCTGCATAACTCATGGACCTCATCATTCTTAAAGGATGTGCCATTATCTGAGATAATGACTTATGGGACACTGTACCTGTAAATGATTTGGTTCAGAATGAACTTAGCGATTACAGAACCTAGCATGGTGGTGAGAGGCATGGCCTCTACCCATTTAGTAAAATATTATGTGGCCATGATTATAAAGTTATGGCCATCTATTGATGAGGGAGAGAATTTCCCTATCAAATCTAGGCCCCACGTGGAAAAGGGCCATGGGGTTGTGATTGGTTGCAGAGCTTATGTTGGCATGTGAATCTTGTGGGAGAATTCTTGGCATTTATGGCACTTACGCACAAACTCTACTGCATCATGTTCTAGAGTGGGCCAAAAATAGCCCATCCGATGTATTTTGTGAGTAGTGGCATGGCCACCAAAGTGGCCTCCACATATCCCACTATGGGATTCATAAAGAATCTTTTTGGATTCTTTCATGTCAACACATCTTAAAAGCATTCCATCAAAGGCTTTACGATAGAGCACCTGTTCTAAAATAACATATTTAGTAGCGATAATGCATAACCGCCTTCTTTGTTGTGATGTGGCACCTTCTGGGTATGTATGGTCCATGATAAAATTGACGATGTCAATGTACCAAGGACATGTAGAGATGGGGGCCTAGTTTTGATAAAGTATATGCACTCATCGGGAAAGTCTAGGTCTACCAGATCACCTCCATCTAATGGATTGTTAGCTAACCAATCTACAATGATTTGTCCCTTAACGGATTTTTGGTTTACAAATGTTAATTCAAACTCGCCCATTAAGGTTATGAAATGTCTACCTTTTTAGATAAAGACCCTTGCGTGAGGAATGTCCATAAATGATCTATCTTTACAATAACCCTTGTTTCTTGATTTAACATGTAATGCCTTAAATGTTTCATTGCAAAGACTATGGCAAGGCATTCTCTTTCTGCTTGTGTGTAACGTGTCTCATAATCAAGCAACATCTGGCTAATGAAGTAAACTGCATGTTCTCATTTATCATCATCTTCCTGAGCCAACATGCAAGCTAACGAAACATCAGTAGCCCGTGAATACAAGATCAAAGGATGATCTGGTCTAGGAGGCATTAACATGGGAGGAGACAACAAGAAGCGTTTAACTGCTTTGAAGGCTTCATTACATTCTTCTATCCAATCAATGCTATAATCTTTCTTTAATAAATTGTTGATTGGATGAACAACAAAACTTAAGTCCGGGATGAACCTTGAATTGCACCGAAGTTTCCCAAGAAATGATCTGATACCAGACTTGTCTGATGGTGGAATCATTTCAAGAACAACCCATATTTTGGTTGGATCGACATCAATCCCTCGTGAGGATATAATGTAACCCAAAAGTTTGCCTCCTATCACACCAAATACACATTTCTCTGGGTTCAATGTGATGCCATATTCGATCAATCATGAGAGAATGATACAGAGTACCTCTGGGTGATCACAATGCTTCTTGGCCTTGGCCAACAAGTCATCCACGTAGGATTCCACAATTTTATGAATAAGGTCATGGAATATGTATGTCATTGCCCGTTGGTATGTAGCACCAATGTTCTTAAGACCGAATGGCATGACAATGTAACAATAAGTTCCCCAAGGAGTTATAAATGTGGTCTTGGCTTGATCTTGTTCAGATATTTTGATTTGATTATATCCGAGAACCCATCCATGAGAGACAAAAGCTCAAATCCAGCTGTTGCATCAACAATGACGTCGATGGATGGCAATGGGAAGTCATCTTTGGGGCAAGCTTTATTAATGTCCCGAAAGTCTATGCAAATGTGTATCTTCCCATTCTTTTTGAGAACAAGGACGATATTAGATACCCATTGTGAATAGTCGACTAGTTTGATGAATCCTACTTGGAGAAGTTTCATTACTTCTTCTTTCACCATGAGAGCCACTTTTGGTTTCATTGGTCTTGACTTTTGTTTAATTGGCTTTGCATCTGGTTTGGTGACAAGATTATGTACCGTGATATGTGGTGTAATTCTCGTCATTTCTTTGTAATTAAATGTGAAAGCCTTTTGATGTTCCTTGAGGATCTGAGTATGTATTTCTATCTCCTCCGGAGTTAATGAGGATCCTAACTTAAAAATCTTTGGTTCTTCCTCTGTTCCAATATTTATGTCAATCGTTCCTTTGATTAAGGAAGCATTGCCTTCTTCAAATTCAGTGCAGGGCGGAGGTAGTTCCAAACCTTCTCCATTCTCTACCTCATAGATATCGAGATTCTTTTTGCGAAGGAGATTCTATCATGGGATTCCCAAAATAGGAAGAGGAAGATGGGATTAGGGAGAAATCTACTATGGGATGAGCGAGATGTAATTCTGCATAGGCGTTTAGATATTCAAGAGTTGTTCTATCACTGTCAAAATGATCTAGGATGGTAGACTCATTCTCAGTTTCTATATGTGTCAAGACTGGTATTGTTGGCATTTTTCACACCAATGGTTCAGTGAAGTGATACCATGAAACTTGTATTTTCCAACTCACTACTTGGTGTGAAACGAGAAGCTGAGGTTGCTATTGAATCAACGAGAAGGTTTTGTTCTCGTGGGATTGCTTCGATTGATATGAATTTAAATCCCTTGGTTAGATCTAACACCATTGTTTTATAGAGTTGTAAGTGTTCAGCTCTAGTTTCGTATACCTCAGACACTTGGTTTGCAACTAATTGCGAGTCTCCTAGCACTCTAATATTATCAATGCCCATCCTTTTAGCTATGATAAGACCAAGGAGAAGGGATTTGTATTCAGGCCCATTGTTCATACATTCAAAGTTTAATTTAAAGGAAAAAGGTAGGATCTTTCCCTCAAGAGAAGTAAAGATCACACTCCGCCCGCTCCAAAATGACATCTAGCTCCATCGAAGTGGAGAGTCCAACATTTGTTCAGAAAAATAGATGTTGAGACATTCTTTGTATCCACTTCTTCTGCCTCGGTTACTTCCACCATACAAACTTCATCTGCTAGAAGGGAGCCAATTCCTAGGGTGTATCCCATACCCATGGAATCAAATGGTAGGAGAATAGGTAGATATTTCTCTAGTAACTCGAAAATTCTTGTGGTAGTTCCTAATATCTCTATGATGTTAGTCTCATTTTTGAGTGTCGGAATGCCCTCAACTAGATTCGTGATTTCTAATTTTGTTGTAGGTATCAACTTTACTTCTGGTTTTGAATTGATTGGTTTGTTAAGTTGATTTGTTGGGAGTTCAAACTCAGAGTGAACACTTGGTCTCTTCTTCAAATCTGCTAGGTGTATATCAAATGGTTTTGGGTCACCTTGTGCCACAAATATTTTTCCCAGGTGTAAAAATCTTATTTCCTGGAATAACATGGAAGGGATTGCCTTCATGCGATGTATCCATGGTCAACCGAGAATCATATTATAGTTGGTTTCCTAATCTATAATATAAAATTTGGTGAGGACTGTCTTGGGTCCCAAGGTGACTAGTAACACTATAGTCCCAATTGAAGTGGCCTTGAGGCTATCATAACCCCTTAGCGTATTTCACGTTGTGGAACAGTTTGTTTCTCCATATCCTAAATTTTGAAGAAAAGAGAAGGGGACTATGTTAACTGCTGCCCCATCATCAATCATTGCATGTTTAACGTAATTATTATAAATCCATACCTGAACATATAAAGTGGGTCACCTCTACATGTAATTTCAGCGTCTGTTGGCATTTTGCTTATATCAAATATAAACTCAGTATCCCTATCTACCTACCCTAGAGGGTAGACATCAAAGTCTACATGGTTTACTTGCATTTCAGAGGGGGAGTGATGTTAATCAGATGACCAAGACCTAGTGCTTCTAATAGAGCAGCCCTGTGAGCGGGAGAGTTTTTCAACAAATCCAAGAAGGAAATGTGAGAGAAGGTCTTTGTTAGATCATTGATTAGATCGTAAGTGCCTATGGGTTTTACCAGTGTTTATTGAATGTTGTCTGGTTCTAATGGGTAGGTTGGAATTGGTTGAGAAGAATAATCTCGTGTTCTTGTTATGGTTTCTATGGGTAGTTCGATGTCTAACTCTACCAGACCAACTATCTTGGTTTGTGGTCGAGTTCTAATTGGGGTGCAATGGGTGGATTTAATGAAGTTGAGGCTTCATGATCGTTGTTTCCTGTTATAACACCCTTGTTCATCCCATTTGGATCTAACATGTTATTATTAGAGTGGTTTGGGAGAGGATCATTAAAGATCTTGAGGGGTGCATTTTGTGGGGAAACTACCCCGTATAAGTGTTTGGAGTGGGTAATGTAGAATTTTCCAAGAACATATCTATAAAGAGTTGTCTTTGGTATTCTGGAAAACGTTGCATGAATTTATTGTAGTCACGGAAAGTCCTAGTATCATGGCCTTGAATCTTGTGGAAACCACAATACAAGTTGGGATTATAGTTTCGAGGTTGTTGGTTTGAAACCTGTTGTGGCCCAAAACTCTGATTAGGTTGCTAGTTATTGGAGTTAAAACCTTGAGGTTGTTGCCTTTGGTTTTGACCCTGATATCCAATTGGGTTTTGGGTTGGGCCTTGTGTCTTGATTTATCATCGTTGTTGTTTTGGATGATTGAAATCCACCGCGCGTTGATTGTTGGAGCGAAGTTATTATTTTGTTGATTGTTAATGGGTGTCGGGTGTTCACAACATTTGGTCTTTTGACCTAGTTAATGACTCCATCTGTTGTGACCCCACGGTTTTGTTAAGGATCTTGGGTCCTTGGTTGGTATTCCCAACATTTGGATAAGCCGTAGTGTTTTGATTGGGAATGATTAATTTCCCGTTTGTTCCATAGGTCTTACGACCATTGTCTATTGCCGCTTGATCGATTCGGAGGGAACTCTCAAGTACTTCATCATAAGTTCTTAACGGGAAATTCTGGACTTCTTCCTTTATCTCTTTGTTGAGAGAATGAAGGAATAATTTGCATAGTTCCATCTGATCCATGTTTAGAGAACTTGCTGATGAGTAGAGGACTGTGCACCATCTTTGAATAAAATGAGCAATGGATTCATTGTGCTCTTGTTTAATATGTAAGAATTCCCTTATTCTTGTTCTTAATAATTTTCTCATATCAAAATATTTGATAAACTTTGACACAAGTTGTTTGAATGAGTGTATCGAGGCTTCAAGTATTTTGTAATACCAATCAAGAGCAATACCTTCTAAGGTTTTAGGAAATATCTTAGCAACAACTACATCCCAAGGGAGAAATTCTCGAATGGCCGTGGCATAGGCCTTGATATGTGCATTTGGATCTCCCTCCCCTTTGTATTTGGGCAAATCAGGAAAGAGGTCTTGGAAGCATGACACTTCGTATGGTGAAATATAGAGGTTCTTTTAAATATTCTCGAATAGTTCCTCCGCATAGGTTTTGACCATTGATGGTACCTGAGGGGGTGGAGGTGGAACGGGTTGTTGATATGGCATAGCATATGTATTTGGGGACATAAGGAAATCCATGTGGTTGAGTGAACATCCCGGGAGAGGAGAACATGTCTCCCTGTGGTGATTTTGAATAAATTTTTAAATAGGGAGGAGCATTGCTCTAGTATGGGTTTTTTGGTGCTAAGCCGGGAGGTATCATACTTTCAACTAGAGCAGCGTTTGAAAATGTGGTTCTAGTTGGTGTTTATTGTGGGTAGTTATACGAATGTTGAGGAGGCATGCCTAACGTGCCTATTCCTGTGAGGAGGTCAACTTGGCTGGGATGATACATGGAGGGTTGGGAATTCCTGCTTGCCCGAAATGTGAGTTTTGATTTGCTTGGGCAAGTTCTAGTCCTCTAACCTTCTCAACCAAAGTCGAGATGACCTCAATTGGTGATGACACCATGTTTTTCCTTAATGGTGGTTGTTGCACACCTTGAGCTTGTAGAGGGGTATGGTACCCTGCTATGAATTGATCATTACCTTGCCAAGCTTCACCGAGAGTATTTCCCATAGGTGGAGGAATGGGGGTATTTTCTTGGAGCAGGGTATCGGGTTGTGTTTGCAAACTTCCTATAGGTGGGTACATGTTTTGGAAGCGTTGTTCACTTCTAGCGTAGCGCGCTAAATAATCCTCATCCAAAAATGTGAGTGGATTTAACTTTCTACTGATTTGTGGTCTAAACAAAACCCTTGAGGAGATGAAATGGATTCTCCAGTAAACATCATATTGTTAGAGCTTGAGGGCTCTAGTTGTTGTGTTTGTGTGAGCTGATCCAACTCCTCAATTCAGAATGAAGAACTAGAGCTAGTTCTTTGAGGAGGAGTTTTTGATGACAAGTAGTTACTTGAATAGTTGTCAGCCCATGCAGAAAGTGAGGGTGATGGTTGTCTATTTGTTTGACCATGATACGCTTTGAGACACGAAGAGAGGTCTACCGTATATGCGTCGTATCCCGACATATTGAGGGGATATAAATACCCGCAAAATAATGGGAAAGAGTGAAGATGGATGAAAGAAATGAAAATAAAAGGGGAATAGTTGTTAGTTTCACATCGGGTTCACCAATTTTGTACGATAGAAAAGTGACATGCGAGCATGAGAATCTACAAGTAGCCTTTCTTCGTACCTGACCTCCTAAGGTCATGCATGAGACAATTTGGATGGAAATGAGATATGTGGGAATATGGCCAAGCTAATTGACTAATCTTATATCCTCAACATACAATAATGGGATCTACGTGAATCTAAGGAAAAGAAGGCTCTCCTAACTCGGATGGGGGTAATGAATCGCTTAGATATAATAGCTACTCGTGAGGCTCCAATCAATGTCGAGCTCTCGCCGAAGACCCTATTTATTGGTCTGTTGGATACGTGGAAAATGATCTGTAGGTGCTTCGTGTATATTTCCAGACAAGGTCATGGAAAATGGTGATGAGAGGTGTAGTGGATCCTCTAGAATTTTATGGACGATCTCTCGGTAGTCCAAAATCCTCAAACTGATTGGTCGCTACGTTTAATACGTAGAATTGTGTAATGATGTCTGGCGGAAGTGGCGAGGATCTGAATATTAGTGTGTGTAAACCAGCATCAATTTTTGATTGGTTAGTAGGCCCATTGGGTTGTGGGACCTGTGGATCACAACCGTAAGTTTGTGGTTGTGGCGGACCTCCTATGGTCATATGAGGAGTCAATCTCTCCTTCTGACTATCCAATAGTCATACGCCTTTTCAGCTTCTATGTTTAGAATTAGAAGTTGTATGATTTTTTCAGAATAACTTATGAGTGTTATGGTAGCTTGAATATAGAAGCCGCTATCTATGTCGATGAGGAGGTCTCTGCGTTGCAAATCAGGTGGAGCTAAAGAATCACAAAAATATTTGTTCTCTTTCGAGTTCTTGTATGGTCATGCGGATATCCTATCAATGTAATCTATAGTTAGGGTGATTTGACCATAATGTGTATGCCTGTCATCTTCAATATTCAACTCTCTCAATTGTTCACTAATCGCTTGTAGGTTTATTATTGTTTGAAAAACTGGATCCTAAGGTCTTGATCTATATCAACTAGTGTTGAGGAGATTTGGTTGAGGTATTATCAATTTAAACACGTATTCCCTAGGCTCTCTAGGTCCGTGATTGTCATGCAAAGATGATTCAACTTTAACTAAAACAAATAAACTAATTATGAAAGATATATCTACACTATACATATATTTTTGTATTTTCGAGAAGTATTTTAACGAAATTAAAAGAGCAACTATTCTATTAAATTCAGAAAATGAACAATTAATCTAATAACAAAATCAAAACAAGCAAGGTATTTTGGTATGGCTATTTTCCGTGCACTTGCTGATGAGTAGAGGATTTGTGCACCATCTTTGGAATAAAATGAGCAACGGATTCATTGTGCTCTTGTTTAATATGTAAGAATTCCGATTGTTGTTCTTAATAATTTGTTCATATTAAAAGCTTTGATAAACTCGACACAAGTTGTTTGAATGAGTGTATCAAGGCTTCAAGTATTTTGTAATACTAATCAAGAGAAATACCCTCTAAGGTTTTAGGAAATATCTTATCAACAACTACATCCCTAAGGAGAAATTATCAAATGGCGTGGGATAGGCCTTGATATGTGCATTTGGATCTCCTCCCATTTGTATTTGGGCAAATCGGGAAGAGGTATTAGAAGCATGAAACTTTGTATGGTGAAATATAGAGGCTCTTTTAAATATACAAGAATAGGTTCCTACCGTGTAGGTTTTAACCATTGATGGTATCTCACGAGGGGGTGGAGGTAGAATGGGTTGTTGATATGGCATAGCATATGTGTTTACAGGGACATAAGGAAATCCCTGTGGTTGAGTGAACATCATGAGAGAAGAGAACATGTCTCCCTGTGGTTATTTTGAATAAATGTTTAAATAGGGAGGAGCATTGCTCTAGTATGGGTTGTTTGGTGCTAAGCCAAGAGGTATCATACTTTCAACTAGAGTAGTATTCGAAAATGTGGTTCTAGTTGGTGTTTGTTGTGGGTAGTTATACGAATGCTGAGGAGGCATGCCTAACGTGCATGCTCCGTGAGGAGGTCAACTTGACCTGGGAGGATGTGGAGGGTTGGGAATTTCTACTTGCCCAAAATGTGAGTTTTGATCTGCTTGGGAAAGTTCTAGTCCTCTAACATTCTCAAACAAAGTCGAGATGACCTCAATTGGTGATGACATTTTGTTTTTCCTTAATGGTTATTATTGCACACCCTAAGCTCAGTAAGGGGTATGGTACCTGCTATGAATTGATCATTACCTTGCCAAGCTTCACCGAGAGTATTTATCATAGGTGGAGGAATGGGGGTATTTTCTTGGAGTAGGGTATTGGGTTGTGTTTGTAAACTTCCTATAGGTGGGTACATGTTTTGGAAGCGTTGTTTGCTTCTAGCGTAGTGCTCTAAATAATCCTCATCCAAAAATACGAGTGGATTTGACTTTCATGCGATTTTGGTCTAAACAAAACCCAAGGAGATGAAATGGATTCTCTAGTAAATGTCATATTATTAGATCCTGAGGGCTCTGGTTGTTGCATTTGTGTGAGCTGATCCAACTCCGCAATTTGGAATGAAGAACTAGAGCTAGTTCTTTGAGGATTTTGTGATAACAAGTAGTTACTTGAATAGTTGTCAACCCATGCAGAAAGTGAGGGTGATGATTATCTATTTGTTTGACCATGATACGCTTCGAGACCTGAGAGAGGTCTACCATATGTGTCATATCCTAACATATTCTGGGATATAAATACCCACATAATAATGGGAAAGAGTGAAGATGGATGAAAGAAATGAAAATAAAAGGGGAACAATTGTTTGTTCACGTCGGGTTCACCAATTTTGTATGATAGAAAAGTGACATGCAAGCATGAGAATCTACAAGTAGCCTTTCTTCGTACCCGACCTCCCGAGGTCGTGCCGAGACAACCGGTGGAAATGAGGTATGTGGGAATATGGCCAAGCTAATTGGGCAATCTTATATCCTCAACACGCAATAATGGGATCTGCGAATCTAAGGCAAAGAAGGCTCTCCTAACCTGGATTGGGGTAATGGATTGTTCAGATATAATAGCTACTCGTGAGGCTCCATAAATGTTGAGCTCTACCGAGATCCTATCTACTGGTTGTTGGATGCGTGGAAAGTGACCTATGGGTGCTTCGTGTATATTCCCAGACAAGGTCATACAAATGATGGTTCAACTTTAACTGAAATGAGTAAACTAATTATGAAAGATATATCTACACTATGCTTATATTCTTTTTATTTTTGTATTTTAGATGATGTATATTTGAACAAAATTTAAAGAGCAGTATTCTAATATATTCAGATAATGGACAATTATTCTAATAACATAATTAAAACAAGCAAGTTAGCTCCGATGTAGCTATTTGCCTATGCACTTGTGAGTTTATCCTAAATATTTAAATAACTAACTAGTTTAATCAAAAGACCTCCAATCTTACCTCAGAGGCGAGGAATAAATCACACTTCTCAAAAGTTATCATTCCCCATAGCTTCCCTCGGTAATATTGAGAGTGAACTTTAATCGAAATAATCAAATTTACTACTCTATTTGATATATTTTAACTACAACTTTGATAGCTCAAACCTGGAGTTTCAGAGAATAGTGGTAAATCCAGTTGTGTCATGACTTGTCCCCTCAATGTGATCTCCTTGTTCCTTTGTGTTCTCGTGAATCCAAAAAAGTGTGAATGTGATAGCGTTAGCAGAAGAGGATACTCGAACAATGGCAGCTTTGGATATAAACTGAATACAATGCAAGTAAGAGAGGGATAGTGCAAGTGATCAGACCTTGACTATGTAATTCCTAGCAGGATTTATTATGGGGATATAATGCAAATATACTGAGAATTCTAGGATCTATTTCTTATGACAAAACAAAACCTATAACTCTAAGATTATCAAATGAACTCTAATCTAGAACTGAAACTTATGCTAAGTCGATTAAGATGACGTATGTACGATATCAATGGAATAAAATGAAAACATGAAGATCAAATGATCTCTAAAACAAAAAGGAGAGGCTGAGAATTCATGCAAAATATAAACCTATTGAAACTCATGGAAGAACTTCAAAACACACTGAATAATCAAACATGGAGGGAGAGGGGCCATTTGTTTGAAAACAAGTTGGGTATTTATAGCATTTGGAATTACCAGAGGGTAACTTGGAATTGAACTCTTTTACTATAAACAAAGAGAAAACACTATTTACCAGGTGGCCAAAACATAAATGCAAGCCAAAGTGGTTGAGGAATGCAGGTGAAAGTTGAATTTTTACGTTTGACGCAATCATCGGAACATTCTAGAAAATGCGCATAGGAGGGCTGCCCTATGTAGGGTAGAGGTTATAGGAACACTTCCCGGGAAGGGTGGCGGTTCGTAAATTAAGACTAAAATGCAAAGAAAAAGGGGCAGAGGATAGAACAAAGCATGCAGAAGCTGGATAAAGCATTTGAGATGCAAACATATACTTGGCGAGATTTTCTGGATTCCGAACACCTTGTGAAGAGACCTGAATCATCATTGGGGTTTCCGTAACCTCTTTTCGGTGGTACAGTACCTTATAATTTTGGGTACATACAAGCACCCATAATCCATGACTCTTTTTATGCCAAAAAAGAAGAGCTTGAGCCTCCACTTGGTTGTCCCATCCTAGATATGAAAATATCTAACACTTAATAGTTCTCCAAACTTATTTAGAATGATACATCCCGCCCCCAAAAGGATGAGATTTCCTTTGGAAGACCCATCAAATTTTACTTTGAAAAACTAGGGGTAGAGACTATTTGACATCTCTTCTCAGAATCCTCTTTTCCAATTCGGATGCATTGATTAAGAATAGTACTTATCGTTGGGATTTTAATAAGAGGCCATGCCTTTCGATTGATGCATCCAGAGCTAGATAAGTCTGCCATATTAATACGAGATGAAACTTACATTATTTGATATGGTTGCTTCCAATTTCGAGTGATTTCTGAACATCTGAGGAAGTATCCCTAAAGAGCGAAGGTTTCTCTCCCACCAAATGTTCCAAATGAGGAGAAGCAAGATGTATATTTAAATGGATGAGAGAGAATGATTTTTCCTTAAGACTAACCATGATTCAAGAACACTTTTGATCATATCTCCTAGAACCCAAGAAAAACACAATTTTGACACAACCATTTCCAACACTGAGAAGTGAAACAACAAATATATATGCCTTCTTCCTCTCTTTCAGAGATCAAACACCGAGTTATACCTTGATAACCCCACTTTCTTCTCCTGATTTGAGAATGAATTTTCCCTTTGTAGACTATCTAGTAGAAAGCCCCGATTTTGGGAGAAAATTAGAATCCAACATCTCATCCAAGATCTGATTCCTCTTCTTTCCTAAAGATTTAGGAATTCATATCCTGATTTGGCTTTTGTACCGATGAGACTTATTTCCAAGCTAGAGGATTTGATAATCAACAATGGAGAAGTATATTCCATGCTTACTAAGAATGTTTTTGAATAAATATTTGGAGGCTTGTGGGGCATCTAATTCTTCCAAATCTTTCTAGGAAAATGAGGGTAAACCATCTTCCTTTTGGAGTTCATAATCCGCTACCCGATCAACCCACGCTTTCTTTAGTCACTAGTCCAATGGATCCAGATCGGAGAGTTTTATAGGGAAGGAGATCCATTCCAAGAATCATTCCAAAACTTAGACAAGGCTCCATTACCAATTTTCAATGGGGTGAGTGCATAAAATATCTTCCTGCGCAGAGAAAATGAAGTTCCACATATGAGACCCTCTAGGAAGATCTTGTCTAGTTATGATACTCTTTGGTCTTCCTGAAGGGAGATATTTTTAGATCAATTTTTTGTTGAGAAGATTGGATGGAATAGAAACCAGGTTCCAAATGTGTTTCACACCTAGAGCCACATTTTTAAGGCTTAGATCCAAAATACTCGCTCCTTCCAATGCTTTAGGTAACTTGACCTCCTCCCATTTTGACTAAATGAAACTTTATTTTCATACCCAATCTTTTCCACAAAAAGGTTCTAAGAATTTCCTTGATTTTTTAAAGAACCATTTTGGGAATCCCCATAACTAAAAGCATATAAATTGGTAGAGTCTTTGAGAAATGAACAAATGAGTTGGATTCTACTAGTAAAGGTAAGTCGTTTACCTTTCCAAAGTGACAAATGAGGTGATGAGATCCTTATATAGGAAGGATCACCCAACACTTGGAAAGAGGGGGATGCCTAGGTATTTTTGAGGAAGAGAGCCCAAAAAAACCCAGAATTTTTTTATGCACCTTTGGATCCCGAGAAGAATTAATAAAGCAAATTAGATACTTGGGGATGCTAATTACTTGGCTAGTCTGCGGCCGAGTAAAGATCAAGAATTCTCCCTAACTCCTTGGCCTCTTAAACCGAGGCTACACTAAACTAGGAAAGTGTCATCTACAAATTCTTTGGTGGGAAAGATGATTGACCCCATTAGCTATGGAAAGGCCCTTTAGATGCCCTTCCTTAATAGTGTTGGATAAATATCTCCTAAGGGAGTTTTCCACTAAAAGGAAGAGGAAGGAAAAATAATATCCCCCTTCTTGATCCCCATGTTGCTTTAGAATCAAATTTCCGTAGAACCATTCACTAGGACATAATAGCTTGGGGATGAAATGTAATTGAAGATCCCGTTGCAGAAGACAACACTGAAGCCCTATTTCATCATAACAAGAATGAGGAAACAACAATTCATTATTTCATAATATTGGCTGAAATACAACTTAATCAACATAATCAGAAGTGATTTAGAGACAAAGAATGCATTAATTCATATGAAAGTATGATAAATCAAAGATCGAACGCCCTAGTAAGAAACTACTATATTTCTTGGAAATGACATCACTAGAAACGGCTTGAGATGAAGAGTTATTGCTTTAGAGATTATTTTGTAGGATGTGTTACAAAGAGAGATGGGATGAAAGTCATCCAAAGATTTTTCCGAAATTTCTTCAAGAAACTACAAATGAAAGTATGATTCAAGGCTCTAGGATTTTCCCAATGGATCCAGATTCTTTGACTACCCTCAAACATCCGAACCAATGATTTCCCAAAATTCTTGATAGAAGGCTACATGAAAACCATTAGGGCCTATATCTTTATCCCGCTCCATGGAATAAAACTCTGCTTTAATTTCCTCTATGGTAAAAGGATCCAAGAGTTTGTTGTTATAGGAATCATTGACCAATTTAGAACCAAGGATAATATGGTGTTTTGAGAATCTTGATGGGAGAGGGTATCTCCAACGAACAAATCAAAAAATAAGGAAAGCTGAAGTATCTCTAATTCCTTTTTGCTCCGTGATCCAATCTTTGTTGGGTAACTTCATTTTGAAATATAAGCTGGTACTTATTCTTTCCTTGAGGGAGGAATGAAATAACTTCGTGTTTTTGTCCCCTTCTTTCAACGAGGTTTCTCTAGAATTTTGTTTCCAAAATATTTCTTCTCTTAGGAGAATATCCCCTATCTCCGTAATGGTGATTTTTCTTTAGATATTCCTCCCGACCCATACCATTTCGATCACCGCTTTTTTAGTTTTTTTGATCTCCATCTCCACCCTATTTTTCTTGAAAAATATTTTTAAAATGACTTTTTTCCATTCTAGAAACATACCTTTCATTTTGGAAAGCTTCTGGGAAAGGATGAACATCTTGGTGCCCTTTAGTTGAAAAGACGACCACCAAAATTTAACCAATTCATAGAGGGAAGGGTCTTTTAGCCACATCAAATCAAATTTGAAAGGAAATTTCTTGGGGGGAAGATCAAAGGTGATATACAAGTAAATTGGGAAATTATTTGAGCATAAAATAGGAAGAACAACATCTTCCAAGATGATATTGTGTTGAAGCCATTCCCCAAGTTCAAGTAATCCATCCAATATCTCCATGATCTTGCTGAAATTTAATCTTCTATTCATCCATGTGAACCAAAATTGCTTAGGCTCTGGATCAACCAAGGCAGCATTATGAATGAAAGAGCATAAGTAATATTGCGATTAAGGATTTTGTGAAATAACTCACTCTTGTCCTTATCCGAGGTTATGGAATTGAAATATCTAGTAAATAGGATTAGTGCATCATTGAAAACTTTCATATCTCTAATTAGGGTAAACCATAGATTCCTTTTAGCAATCAAGTTATCGGGGTGTAGATATTGCAAAGAAGGAATGAAACATCTGTATGAAGGACCTAGATGCGGTACCATTGGGAATGGTTATTGTCATTGATTGGAGATGTAACCACCTTGTGAGATCTCAAAAAATAACCAAACCCACATAGGCTCGAAAAAATCTCAGAGATCCTGTTAACCCTTTAATTTTGATAAACCACATCCCCCAATTTCAAATAAGGTCATTTTGGTCTCTTGAAACAAACAAATATCTACATCTTTCTCTAGAATGCAACACTTAACCGAAAACTACTTTTTAGGGGTGTTGAGGCCCCTAACATTCCAAGAAAGGATATTCATTGTTCCTTCAAGAGGGCTAGCCCTCCCTACTTAATTTAGAGAAAAAGTTGTTAATTTGGATTTTATTGCCTTCAACGATTTCTTTGTTGGTTTTATCTTCATTGTTGGGTATACCCATAGGCGCAAAAGATCCTAAGTTAGGAACCTTGGAGTGACCTAGAGTGGTATCTAGAGAACATTCCAAGGCTAGGCTAGTCATAGAGGTACCTCATCACCATTCCCTAGGGTTTCGTTTGGAAGAGAAGCGTGAGGAGAATTAGGCAAAACTTCATTTTCTTGTACCCAATTTTCCAATTTGTCCATCAATACACCTTGTCCCATTTGGACCCCTTAATTCATAAGATGAAGAAGTATAAGTGACTCCTTTACAACCACCGCTATACCCCATATGAGGGATCTTAGAGTAAGAGTTAGAATAGTCCTAGGAGGTGGAATCTACACGGTGGTAGGAGGAAGATTATCCTCTGTATGGTGAGCCTCTAAAATAGCCTTAGGAACCAATTTTGATCCAAATGAGCCTTTGAAAGTGCATTGCACTCAAGTTGTAGATGACCAGGTTGACCACATTTGAAACATTTGTGGGAGATTTTTTCATAATCCACAAATCGAATCCATGTGTTCGAGGGGGCTGAATTGATATTGTCTCAGAAAAGGCCTTGTTGGATCATAGACTATACACACCTTGGAAAAGGTCGTAAGGGAACCTTCTACATTTTGGAATCAATTTGAATGAATCTACCTAGATGCTACAAATTTTAGATAAAATTTTAGGGTTCCAATATTCTATAGGTAGAGCGTAAAGGTGGATCTAAACCACGATGGACATCAGATTTAACCTTGAGAGGATCAAAATTGGGGATCCACGAGAGGATAAAAAGACCCCAATTCGAAGAAATTTATCTTTCTTATTTAGAACATATGCCCAAGTGGCTTCATTGTGAAATAATATTAGGAAGAAACCTCTAGCAAGGAAATTGATTCAAAATCCTTGCCCCATTGATCTTCATACCAAGAGGAGATTTCACTGTAGAGAGATATATATACTCACAAAATTAGCAATAAATTCTCTACTTCTAAAGAGTTTGATTGGCCATCTAGCCCATCTTCCTCCGTCACTCCATGTTGCCTTCTTGAGCCGAAAGATAAGTCAAAAATCCTTAGTGATTGATTCTAGACCCTCCTAAGATTTTTTCATAGAGGTATGGTGTGAGGAGGATGATTTATTTAAATAATAAGTGAGGAGACTATCCTCATGTCTAGGACTATGTGTGGTGCCCCTTCCATTACCACCTCTCGATCGTAGTTGTGTGGGCTCTGAGTCACCTTGGTTTGAGAGAGTTTGTTGTTATTTTTCATAAATAGGGTAGAATTTAAACAATGCATTTGCGCCAATAAAATAATAAGGGAAGTTTTGAAGTGTCCTTTCTCGGCTAATATTTTAAACCCTAGGATCATCCCCGTGTCATCATTTTGTGAGGTGAATTCATTCTTCTCGTGACTCATCAAACTTGGGATCATTCGTGAACCTTGAGTTTAAAATAATTATAAATTTCGTTATAACGTTAAATGTCAATCTAACTAAAGAATTTTTCATTATCAATGAAAGGATTCCACATAATTATTGATGAATATATTTTTGTGATGGTTAAATGGTGTTTTATGAGTGGTGGAGATTTCGGTCAAAGCAATTGTTAAACAATTAATTAAACTATGAAACTAACCATAGAAGTAAATTTAAGTAAATCATAAAATAATATAATTATTCTTAATAGCCCCAATTTTCTTGAGGCTTGTGTCAAAACTCTTACTAAGAAGGAATTAATGAAATTTTGGGTATTATGTGGTGTGTATGTGAGAAGGATTTAGGTAATTTTTAGTATGTGTGAGGATGAATGCACATCAAAGGGTTGGGTTGGTTGCAGTTGTTACACAAAATGGATTTTTATTGTTGTTGAGTTTTGTTTGTTGTGCCTTCTATACGCGTGAGTGTCCGGGAAACATCCTTTTTCTTCCTTTCCCATTCCGTGTGTTGGATCGACCCAAACTTTAGTAGGGGATGGCATTGGAATTCCTTGCAGCGTGGACCACGGAAGAATTTTTTTGTTTACAAATGTTGAGGCTTTACCATGTGCATGGATTGATTGGATGAAAATCTAGTTTGTCTCTTTGCCTATCCATTAGGGCTCGTGGAGTGCCAAGGTTACTTGATGTGCACCTTTACCGCTAAAAGGGCTCGGAAAATTTTAAACCAATGTATTGGGTAGCTATCGAGGACAAAATTTTCCAATGTACACCCAACTAGTGGCAAAAGGGAAGTTAGAAGCTTTCCGGTATCTTTGAGTTATTTGTCAAATTTCTTGTAAAAAAGGAAATAAAAACAAAAAGGTGGTTAAATTTAGTTGTTGGTTGTGAAATGTGGAAGCATGCACAAGCCTCATGAATTGTCTAGTTAAATGCCTCCAAAAGCCCGATCAATGCTTGTGAACTGTTTGACAAAAATCCTCTTCAAAATACTTGGTCTTGGTGGGGAAAAATAAGAGGTTTGGAGCAATTACTGACAACCATTTACCTGGTAGATTGTGTGAAATAGGTATGGCTTTCCTCTCCCTTTTGCATTTAAATTACGCATTTTATGGTGTTTTATGCGGTTAGGTTTCATTATTGTGGATCATAGAAAATTCATCTAGAACGACGTTACAAATTTTACTCTACCCAAAAATGTCAAACCAAAATAAGTAAATAAATAAATAAAATAACATAAATTTCGGCCTTGGAAATTGTGCACATGGAGTGCCACACTAATTGTACTATTAATTAAAAATACAAATTTGATCCCTGGTAATGTAGGACACCTTTGTGATAAAACCTAGCTTTGTTGTTTGAACTCTTTTAGTGCCTTCTGAGTCGAGTCTCAAGCCCATTTTAGTATTTCAGCCACTCGTGGTGACGAGTCAATT
Source organism: Taxus wallichiana var. yunnanensis (assembly GCA_018340775.1). Lineage (NCBI taxonomy): Eukaryota > Viridiplantae > Streptophyta > Pinopsida > Cupressales > Taxaceae > Taxus > Taxus wallichiana. The sequence goes on from CM031235.1 coordinate 814,197,280, forward strand.
TAATAAAATGTGATTGGATTTAATCTTGCAGATGGCTCTTCGTTTGAGTGAAACTGAAAACTACTACCAACTACCTCTAGATTGCTAATAAGAGATTTGGAACCAACTCTAGTTATGTAAAAACACTATCGGGAATTAGTTTTGCGAGTGGATTTTGAGGTCCTTTGACCATTGGGCGACAAGAAATTTTAGTTACGATTACGATTATTAGCCCGAAGATACCCTTGTAACTTGAGCATTGTTCATCATATTTTACTTTGATCAAGTGTGATAAAGTCTTTGTATGTTGGGGAGTAAGTAGGAATTGTCCAAATTTGTTCTTAAACTTGAGATGAGTGTTTTTGGGACCCATTTTGTAGGCACTTTTGGTTAGTTTTCTCAACTTGTTACTTTAGCTAGAAACTTCTCCTTAGGGTCCCTGTTTGACTACCAACCACGCGCGTGACCTTTTTAATACCTTCACAATGTTATGTAGATTATTATTTGATATTTAGTTTGTGTGAATGGATTTGGAAATGTATGGTGTTTTTCTTCCTCCTCCCTATTCTCTCTCTAGAAATGAATATGATACTTTGGTTGATTTTGAAAACGTAAATTGAAGAGGGTAAATTGGTTGAAATGAAATGAAAATGGACATGAAATACAAATTTTTATGACATTGTAAATTAGAAATTAAAATGGCTCTTAACCTTCTCTCTCATTCACTCTCTCTCTAAAACTAAAAACACAAAGTGAGAATGAATGTGAAAATATGAATGCGCGAGAAACAAAAACTTTCTTATTCTCTCTTTCTCTCTCTATCTCTACCTCTCCCTACTCTTTATTTGAAAGTGTTTGAAATGATGAATATGTGGATTTATGCTTTGAGTATAGGTGATTTCTATACCAGTTCTAGGACTGACCCTGCGGTGGTTGCAGGTACACGAGATGAGAAGAACATGACAACATTAATTATGTTTTTTTGTAACCATGGGATTATTTTTGAATACATGTAATATTTTCTAGAATATACTAGTGATATAGTTATGAATAGAATACTTTATTCATTGTTTCCATGATGTATTCAATCTTGTTGCCTATTGGTGAAATGTACTACTTTTTACATAGTTTTACTTTGCATTATTAACTAATTCCATACTTAATTGTATTTCATTATATTTGGTTAGGTAAATGATGTTATTGTATCATGTTGTAGTGGAAAACGATATAAGATGATCCTTTATATTATATCCAAATCATCATCAAGAGATTGAAATTGAAATCTTGTTAATTAAAATTGTTTGTACCATCGTAACCTTGGATGTGATTGTGCCTGTAAAATTGTTGGTAGTAATATGGTAATGACATAATTCATCTATATGCTAGTGGGGTAGGGACCTAGGAAAACTCTTAGCTTTCAAAGAAAATTATAACAACTTGTATGTTCGTGTTTCCCTTTTTGGCGAAAGTGTTAACCAAACTTATAGTATGAAATATCAACCCTAGTGGTATGGAATGGTCCCCTTGAGCTTAATTTGATGCCTTGTTTCTTTAGTGGAATTTATCTCCACTTGGGACATCTTTACACCTTAGGATTGGAAGTGCTTTCTTTATCCTTTGATTAGAGGAACACCTTGAGTTCTAGAGGTCATGGGTGAAATGAACGATAACTAGATCGTACCAAGCTAAGAACACAGATGCTAATCAAACACCACGATCAATAAGATGAAAGCAATTCACCAGAATAGCTTTACATAAAACCTTTGCAAACAAATGAGCAGCAATATCATATATTATTATGGAACTCAATGCAATACATTGAGAATGAGCCTTTCTTAAATAGGTAAGGAATAACAATCTAAGAACCAGTCAAGGTCGTAGATCAAGCCATAAATCAAGGAAATAACTAGTCATCAAAGAACTAGTCAAGACCATAGATTTAGGAGAGAACTAGACATCAAGGATCTAGTCAATACCATAGATCAAGGAAAGAACTATACCTAACAACTAGATAATATCTCCTAATATCTAAATAAGATAAAAAAAAATCCACACACATAAGTGGGTGAGGATAAATACAATAATGTACCTAGGTGAACATGATCTAAGGTAAATACCTACTCTAACACCCCCTCAAGTGAAGCTAGGGGCAAAAATAGAAGTGGCATGTCCACAATATGAGTCCCAGCAACTAGGCCTAATGAGGTACTCATGTACAATAACTGGGAAAAAGGGACACGCAAGGTACCCAAAACTAGTAACAACAAAGTAAAGAGAGTAAAAACCCGCTCCAAGGCATCCCAAGAAGCTCGGATCAAAAAAATCATACAATGTTGAAGAAGTTTGGTGTGCACTGTGGTCTGAATCCACTGCTCGATCATAAAACTCAAAAACAACTGACACTGGGTTTCACCAGAATAGCTCCACACAAGGAGACTATCAATGAGTGATGTCGAAAGTGTAAAAAAAACACCAAACATAATTTGATCAACTGCTGCAAATAGGTGTGCCATGATCTAAGAAAAATAACCAAAGTAACAAGGTCGAGGACACTAACTCCAGTGTCACGATCCAAGAAAATCCAAGGTAACAAGGCAAGGACACGAAACCCGAAGAAGTAGATCAACACCAGCCCTCCCATACTTTGTTGAATGGGTGGAGTGACACTATAAATCTATATGAGTTGTCAAAACAACTACTTGAACACTGAAAAATAACATTGGAATGCACCAGAATAGATCCCGCATAAGAGATACTATCAACATGCCAAAAGTGTCAAAAATATAGATACAAAATCTCTCAACAAACAAGAGAGATACACTACACCTGCTAAAGAAAAATGCTCAAAACAAGAAGCATCAAAATGCATAAGGTATAGAAAGTAGAGCAAGATGCCTAATGGTGGAGGAGCCATGCCTGTAGAGTCCTCTCAATGAATGGTTGTCGCCTCCATGAGTGGTCAGATATCCACCCCAAATCAACACGGATGGATGAAGAAGATGCCTGCATATGACTTGGTGCAAAATGTACAATGGGTGCATGCAAAAGAACATCAGAATGTGTGTCAAGTTGATCATGTTTGACAACTAAAATCTCAAGTTTCTCAAGCCTGAGTGAAGATGTAGAACTCATGTGTTGCTCATGATCCTCAAAAAGAGTCGAGCGAACAAAAAAATGATCTCTGTCAATGTGTGATCCCAATGAAGTATCTGCTCGAAAACCAATGTCATGACGAGAATTCCACTTAACATGTGGAATAGAGGAAACAATACCTGTGATTGTCTGTCGATGACTCCAAAGTGAGACCGATAGAAGCGGAGCATGCGAGAACTGAATGCAGTGGGATGCTTCTTAAAAAATCCATGTAGTTGAGCAAAAGTAGGATACATAACATGTGGTACTATAATAGGCACAGATGTGGAAGAGCATGCAGTAACAAGCCTCATAGGTTTAGAAGCATCAAAAGTAGGTTCAGGCTCAAAGACTGGTAGATCAATGTTAGTGGGTACAAGAGCAACAACTACAAGTGGACTAGGAGCATGGATATGGTTGTCCACAATATGATGGTGATGTTGTAGGCTAGCAAGTTTGTTATGTAGGGAGTGTATTATTGTATCCTTATCATGAATGAGTGATTGTAGAAGAGAATTTCACTTCTTGAGTGATCTATTTTTCAAATACAATATCCTCTTGAAGTCCACATACTTCAGAGAAAATCATATCATTCTCAGAATCCATGATAGGTACAAACTGCAACTCCCAAAAATTTAGGACATCGGGCTTAGCCGAAATTACATCCACAATTGATTACAACACTCCTCCATATTTGAAACTTTATAATTATAGTGTAAGTATCAAAATAAATAACTTCAATGGAAAGAGCACGAAAAAACAAGCACTTTTGCAAAAACGACACTCAAAATTGAGTTACCGATAAAAAGTTACAAGCTTTTTAATATTATGCTCTGTTATTTATTTTAGTTGCCGCTAAAACAAAATAAATTGTTGTTTCCTTCACCACACAAATAAAATTAAAGGTGGATCGAGTTAAGCACATACTAGTAGGAATAACAAGTTTTTAGCCCTCATATGACCATACCATATGACCAAGGGCTAAGGATTTTAATGGGTAATAAAAAACCCACAAAAAATGATTGCCTCCAAAATTAGCTGAGTTTACTAATCGATCTTAGGGTTTTCAGACCTTCCAAATCCAATGGAAGCCTCTATTTTGCATAAAAATACACGTAATAACAAAATATGACCAAATCCCAAATATATGAATACACAAATAATTTATTTGCAACGATAACCAGATCGTACCAAGCCAAGAACACAGATGCTAATCAAACACCACGATCAATAAGATGAAAGCAATTCACCAGAATAGGTTTACATAAAACCTTTGTAAACAAATGAGCAGCAATATCATATATTATTATGGAACTCAATACAATACATTGAGAATGAGCCTTGCTTAAATAGGAAAGGAATAACAATCTAAGAACCCATCAAGGTCGTAGATCAAGCCATAAATCAAGGAAATAACTAATCATTAGAGAACTAGTCAAGACCATAGATTTAGGAGAGAACTAGACATCAAGGATCTAGTCTATACCATAGATCAAGGAAAGAACTAGTCAATACCATAGATCAAGGAAATAACTATACCTAACAACTAGATAATATCTCCTAATATCTAAATAAGATAAAGAAATATGCACACACATAAGTGGGTGAGGATAAATACAATAATGTACCTAGGTGAACATGAGCTAAGGTAAATACCTACCTTTGTAACAATGGGCGATTCAGGTTTTTTAACACTATATTTGGCACGGGGTAGGGCATAGATCCTAGGGAATTTGGAATTAAATTTTAGAACTAATTTTAGGACCTTCTTGAAGGGTAATTTTTGACATGTTTTGGTATCTAAACCTTTTCATTGGGTTTTGTTAATGGTAGAATTTTGACCCATTTGAATTGTGAGAATTGTGATTGTTCCTTACTCTTTGCTAAGTCTCTTTTTTATGACATTAAAGATAGTATGAGATGTACCCTTCGAGAACACGATACTCTAGAACATGAAATATTGACTTGAACACAAACCTCATATGACTCTTTTCAGATCTTGCAAGCATAATGTTATCTTATGATTCTCCTTTTATCATCTTGGGATCCTTTTTCCTCGCAATGAAAACTAGGTGGGATGACGAATAACCATGCTCTTTAAGAAGTGTGCCCATAGTCTAAGAGTGAGTGTTGGGGGATGTATATGTGTTCAATATATTAGAACTAACCTTGGGTGTTGCAAATTAATGGCAATTGAAATATGAAACAAATAGTGTACACTTTTATAGGATATTCACAAAATTGTACCATACTAAAAGGAGTTGTATCCTACTTTTGTTTTGATAATGTACCCTGTGATGTCGAGATATGATTTATTAGTACCATGGAGATTATTTTTGTAGCCTATTAAATATTTCTTGTGATATGAAGGTAGATGTGTTTTGACCCTCTCAAAAACAAACTTTTTAGGAATCGAAATGTATTGTGTAAAGGTTAAAAAAATTATAGTAGTAAACCAAGGTATATGATGTGTTTGTAAATATACAAAAAAACAAAATTGGATGAAACCTGTATAAGCTAAGTGATAAGGAAACCAAAAGGAATGTAGTCTCCAAAAAGGAAAATGTGTGCTTTCATGTTAAGTACTTCCTAAATATTTGAGGTTAAATAACGAAATATGAATATAATAAAGATGAACCCTACAAAATGTGGTAATGTGGAAGGTTCCCTTGGGTGATGTGCAAGTATTGGTTGGGTCATGATTTTGCACTGCCGTTCACCGTAAACGTGTAACTTTGGACTGTGTCTAGTGTTGTATTGATTATGGTATGACTTACATGTGTATGGGTGGGTTCATGTTTGTGCTAGCATCACATGTTGTGTGGATTTTGGTGAGTAATTCATGTATTGTCTTGTATCAAGTTATGAGGTTCAAAAAAAAAAATATTCCTGGTATATTTTGGTCTTATGTTTGGGTCCCACATGGGTGGGCACTATACTATGATTTGAAGAGATTCCAATTCCATGAGCATTCATAACAGGCCGGGCCTGATTATTGTGCATCCAAAGAGGAATAAGGGCCTCGGGAAGGAGGAGGATTGAGATATTTGGTTCTTGGGCAGAAGCGCTTCTTTTGAAAATTTAAATTTTTATTATTTTTTCGGTGGGAATCGACATTTGAAAACTCGCTGATGTCCACATGGAGTAGCTTCTCCAACCTCTCGGAATTTGATTTACATCGGAAATCGGGAAACCATCTATTTGATTAGAAAAGGGAACCACATATCGTCTCACTAGCCTCCTTCCATCTTGCCAACCCAGTTATCACGTGATTACAAGTTGATGCATTTGCACCCCATTTTTCCATCCACTCCTTTGCACCCTAGCCTCCCGATCACTAGGATCATTTTACATTTATTGTTGAGATTTCAAGAAAGTATCAAAAATGAAGAAAATAAAATAAAAAATGAAAAATATTTCTAAAAATTACATTTCACAAAAAATTAAAGGGTTAGGGGTTCAATTTTTGTAAGTTTTGACTTATTACAAAACACAATGAAATATTGTGCCTTCCTACAGTGATATATAAAAAATTGTGTCTATTGTCAAACTTTTTATAGATTCAAAACATTATAAACATCAAAATTTAAAACAATCACCAAAATTTCTAATATGAAACCCTAACCAAAACCTATATTTAAAATAGAAAACCCTTACAAGCACCAATATTTAAACCAAGAAATTGACCATAAGTGAGTGAAGATTCTAAAATCCTCACCTTATAAATTTATTCTATATAACCCCTCACAATTTGAAACTACAAAATTTTATTCAAAAATAAAATATTAATAAATTCCCAAAAAAATATTTCACCAAAAATGTAAAGGGTCACAGGATGAAAGTTCATAAGTTTTTATGTGTTACAAACATAGTGATATATTGTGCATTATTGAGGTGAAAAATGGTGGTGAGATGCATATAATGACGATACGAGATGAAAATGTGCCCATGGTCCAAATTTTTTTATATTCCAAGTGTAAGAAGCACCAACATGTAAAACAATTAACAAACATGAACATTTCAAATAGGAAACTATACGATGGAAAAGTGACAAGCGAGCGTGGGAATCTATAAGTAACTTTTCCTCACACCCGACCTCCCGAGGTCATGCCGAGACAGCCGGTGGGGATTGAATATGCGTGGGATGCAGACAAACTAGTTAGGCAATCTGATGTCTTCGATGCGCACTAGTGGAAATTATGAATCTAAGGCAAAGAAGGCCCTCCTAACCTGAACTAGTGTGATAGATCGATCAGCAAGGATGACTGCTCAAAGGCTCCAATCAATATCGAGCTCTGGCGTGATTCAGTCTATGGGTTGTGGAATACGTGGAAAATGACCTGGGATAGTTTCATGTATGTCTCCTAGATAAGGTCATAGGGGGTGGAAATATAGTTGACTCTATGGGTGATTCTCGGCCTAATCCGAACTCCTTAGCTTCGTTGGCAGCTGTATGTCAATAAGGATAACTGTTTGATGATGATAGGTGGAAGTGGAGTAGATCTGAATACTAATGTATGTAGGCCAGCATCTATGTCTGATTCACCTATGGACTCGTTGGGCTGTGAGATTTGTGGGTCACAACCATAGATTCGTGTTTGTTGTGGTCCTGCTATGGTCATGTGCGGATTCAGTCCCTAATCCCTAGTATCCAATAGTCATATGATTTCTCAGCCTCTATATTCAGAATTAATAGTTGTTTGACCTTTTCAGAGTATCTCATAGGTGTTTGTGCAACTTGAATTCTTAAGCTGGTATCTATATCTGTGAGAGTGTCTCCTGCATCTGGCTGTGGGACCAAAGGATCACAACCGAATGTTTGCTCTCTTTCAAGCCCTTCCACAGTCATGTGGATATATATCTAGATTAATCTGTAGTTTGGTTGATTTAACCAAAACATGTGTGCTTGGTTGTCTTCTATGTTCAACCCATGTAATCGGGAACTGATTTGTTGTAAGTTTACCATTGTTCGGAAGACTTGGATCCTAAGATTTTGATCTACATCAGTTATTGTTGTGATGAGATTGGGTTGGGGGACAAGATTGGCTTGAATACATATTCTCTGGGCTCTTTAGGTCCCGTGATTGTCATACAAAAAGCAACAACGTAAAACCAAATGCAGCAAAGTGAAATTAACTATGTAAAGTGTTTCTATCGCATATATGAATTATCTATTTTTGTAATTTTCTGATGAATTTAAATGAATGAAAATGAAGGGAGAAACTATTCTAATATATCTATAAATTGACAATTAATCTAATGACGAATTTAAAACAAACAAAGTAACCGAGTATAGCTACTTGCCTGTGCAGTTGTAAATCTATTCTAAGCAAAGAAATAACTGATCTAATCTATTTGAAAGACTCTCGATCCTACCTCAGAAGTGAGGAATGAATCATAGTTTCTCAGAAACTATCAATCCCCATAGCTTCCCTGGCAATATTGAAAGTAAAATTGACTGAAATAAAGTGATTGGATACTCTATTTGATATGCTTCTAATTAGAACTTTGAAAGCTAGAACCTGGATTCTACAGAACAGTGGTGAATCCAATGGTGTGTGTGATTTTATCCCCTTAGTGTGATCTCCTCGCTCCTTCGTGCTCACGTGGATCTAGAAAAGCGTGTAATGCTAGCATCAACAGAAGTAGATATTGGGACAAAGGCAACTTAGGATACAGACTGAATATAATGCGAGTAGGAGAGAGATAGCGCAAGAGTACAGAGCTTGGCTTATGCAATTCCTAGTGGGATTTATTGTGAGTCATGCAACATAAAACGTCCAGAACCTGAAACTATCTATTTGAAGAACAAAACCTGTAACTTTAATGGCTTCCTATTGAAAAATAGACTATCTTACTCCAATGGATTGGATGAAATATCAACAACACTTGCACAAGATGGATATGTGGCTTCCTAACAGCAAAACAACACTAACTAGGCATGTAATGAATGAAACTAAGAATTCTAAGAAAAATGAAAGACTAATCTATTGTAATGAGAAATTCAGAGGCAAATTTGAGGGGCCATTTTCTTGAGCACAAGCCAACTATTTATAGCATTTGCATTTACCCAAGGTAAAAACCAAATTGATCTCTTAAACTATAAACAATGGCAAAACACTATTCCAGGAACAGAATCATTAATGCAAGCCAAAGGCGGTGAAAAAAGCTAGTAAACGTTGAAATTTTACGTGAGTCGTGTTAAAAGAACATCGGAAAATCTGAAAATGCGTGAAGGACGGCCGCCGCCACTTGGCGGCGGTGGTGGTTTCGGGCGGCCATCAAGAAGAAAACGCAAAGGAAAGGAGGGGAAAAGGGAACAACAAAGCACGCAGGGGCTAAGCGGGGCATGCGGGATGTTAACACACACTTGGGAGCTTTTTCGGATCCCAAACACCTTACGAGGAGACCTGTATCATCATTGGGGCACGTGTTACGTTTTTCGGGGTGCAAAGTACCCTACAATTTTGGGTACGTACATATTGCCCCCTGAGAAGCGTTTTAGCCATGAAGAGGCGTAAAGCGGTGGGTCCAGTATGGCGGTCCCGAAATGGGAAGTTGGAAGTTATACGATACGTCCGTGTGTTGAAATGACGCCATCCAAAATTCCCGCTCCTAAAATGAAAAAAGAACTCAAGTGCGAGATAGACAAGATAAATCGGAAAATAAACGCTAAAATGATGGGAAATGAGGACGTACCATTTGTGCGGGGTAAGAATTTACCTCGTCGTCGGCACTCAAAACTGCGCAAAAAAGGGCATTCAAAACAAGTCAAGTTCTTATATATATGAAAGTGGGCCCATTTTCCTATTCATTTACGCGTGTTGATTTGATTGATTGAGCTCTGGGACCCATGGTGATGATGGTTTCTTACGAGAGTAGAGTCAAAACGTTTGTGACGAGATAGCGATCATGCCTCCACGAGCGAGATCATCGACTGCGAGATCACAGTTAGTTTTCCTCAATTTATCATTTTTCCTTTAAACTTTTAAAATGCTAAAATATTTGTCGTGGGGGGGTTATTTTTGAAAATGTTAGGTTCAAAAGGTCCATCTAGGGGGGGTGCCTACTAGGTAGGCTTTGTTTTTAGTTAAAATGGTCTTTTTGTGTTTTTGGCCTTTTTAAGTTATAAAACCCGCGTGGGTTTCGGGACACGACCACCACGCCTACCCCTAGGCGGGGACACGACCGCCACCTTGTTTAGGGTGGCCTGCCTTTGTTTAAGGGGCGGTGGTTCTAAACCGCCGCCCTACTCAGGGCGGCGGTTCTTCACAGAATGTCAAAAGAACACTTGTTTGAGATTATTTTTACATTTTTAGCATTTCTATGTGTTTTCATGATTTTTCTAATGTCATTCGGATGCTAACTTGCTCTATTTTGTGTGTTTTTGGGTGTATGTGAGCAAGAGAGGAGTACATTTGGTGGAGCCGAGAGAGGAGTGTGGCTGGCTCCCAGAAAGTGTGAGATGCCCTTTCACGGGACGAGTAGGATACTCTTCAGAGGGCTGGTATACTATGTATATCGCGGGTTCCACATGTTGCACCATCCAATCACATACTCTGTGACTTATTTTCCTACTGGGATGTTGATCGGAACACCTTCGATTACCAGGGGTCCGAGGTGAGTGGACCATCACACTGGAGGATGTTTACCATATCCTGGGGGTCTCGATCATCGGGAGACGACTCACCCTTGAGACAAAAGGTTCATGGGCCCTAGATAGCACAGTGGGCTTCTTATATGGGAGATGCAGTCATCTCCACGGGTTTGAAGAAGGGGGTCAGAGTTCGGTCTATTCCTAGTTTTCCCATCCCCTTGATTCACCAGGCTATTATGGGGATCCTTGCCTCGAGATTGATCAGGGACAAGGGAGGAGACACTACTATATTGTTGGTCCCCCATCATTGCACTGAGATCGAGGGACATGGTGGATTTACCTGGGAGTAGATATACTTGGGACTACCTACCATGACTTATACGGGGTAGTCCATTTCTGAGGAAGTCTTTGAGCCACCCGACCACGGTTATGAGTTGGGTTTATGAGCACTTCATTCCTTATGGTAGAGTGTAGAGGTGACAAATCCGGAGAGTGTGAGGGCAGCCGAGATGGACGAGATATGTCGGTGCTCGAGCACCTCATCGGCCGTTGCTTCTCTAACCACCGATGACATGGAGGCCACACCATATCAAACCATGGTGGGCTTATGGGGCGAGGAGGCTCTTACTTTGATCTCCTGCTCCACCACAGGCAGCTCATCGACAGAGTAGGCGAGTGGAGATACACCCCTTTGGCCTTTGAGTTCCTCAGTAGTTTGGCCTACCTTACATGGGCATGCTTCCCCAGTAGTAGTGCGGTATACTGAGTCGATTCGAGAGGCCGAGGAGGGTCCTAGAGGCCGGGGTTGGATAGTTGTTACCCTGGCGTTCTATTGCAGCTAGGTGGGTAGTACGTGCCCGTGGAGAGCCGGTGCCCTCGAGCACCCTTACTTAAGATTGCCGTGGGCCCTACCCATAGCAGCGATGACCCCATTGACATAGACTCCAAGTCTGAGGAGTTCACGGTGGGAGAGACAGAGGAGGAGACTAAGGAGGAGAGTGATCCTGAGTGGCATGACACTCGGGATATCATGCGAAGAGAGGGGGAGCGGAGTGCGAGAGAGGTGACTCTGGTTTCAGAGGAGCCACTCTCCCAGGGCCATGGTGGGGAGGATGAGTCTGTTGTGGGACGTTATGTCGCTCCAGCCATGGGGAGCACCTCAGTCAGTGGCGGCATCTGTGGCAGGTGCTGACCCTAGAGATCCATCCTGGAGGCCCGGTGATCCGAGTAAGTTATCTTCTTTTTGCTTTGAGTTAGGATTGCTTTAATTGCCATCTCTCCTTTTGTTTACACTTGTGTTTATCTCTTGTTTTATTTCTAATTCATTTTCTCCTTTGTTTGCAGAGACCACCGATGAGTGGCGAGACTTGATTCATAGGGTATGCACCGATACCCTGATGATCCCCATGGAGAGGACCCGTGTAGAGTTATCTATGGATGCTGGGGAGCCCTCAGCAGCTGGTGCAGACATACTAACATCTTTTCCCCTATCTGGCATGTGGCCAGGATGGTATCGACTCTCCGTATGGAGCTAGCGGGGTATAGGACAGCCGAGCACCTGATGAGGAGTCATTCTCGTGGTGAGACTGCGGCTGCCCCTCGGGATCCTGAGCCCTCCGTGCACTCAAAGCGCCGGCGTAGCTGAGTCCTAGGCATGGGCATGCACCTTCAGAGGGGTCTCATAGGGATTGAGAAGCCACTTGGCTCTCCTAGATTTTTGTATGATATTTTTGTATATCTCAGGAGCTCTTTGAGCATTTTGACCATGCTTAGCGCATGATGGCATTGTACAGAATTTTGATCATTATATATATATATATATATATATATATATACATATATATTCTTTTTGGATCAAACCCTTGGCATCTATGGATTTTGTTTCCATTCCCTTATGTGAACTATGATGTTATGCTTATATGATTTTTAGAATGTATGCAATGGAGAACAAATGATACAAATGTTTACTTTCTTTTTGTATTTCATGATGCTGATATATGATAATGTAGATACAATGTGATTTTGAATCTTAGTTTCTATAAGCAATTTTGGATACTTCATATTTGTTTTGGCAAAGTGGTGAAGACAAACCAAGTATGATGAGTAGATAGACTTGCCCCTCTCCTAACCCCACGCAACTAGTAAGATGCGAGGGCTCATCACCGAGAGCTGGAAAGGGCACAAGTTATGAAATGTGTTGAAATGATAGTGATGAAAGATAGACAAAGCTTTGGTGGAACCAAATTAGGATGCTACAAGCCTACTCCACTCGAGTGACTCCATAGTTTTGGGATGCAACTTGCTTTGCGGTTTATCTAGACTTAGATCCGTAGATGGCCACATGGTAGACAAAATATGGGTTTTAGGATTTTTAATTCTCTTGGAATTTTGGACATCCGATTCATTTGTTTTTGACTCAAGACTTCAAGATTTGAATTGTTTGTTTATGACCTTTTACGTTTGTTTGTCAAGAGGACCCCCCACACCTTGCCCCATGCTACTAGTAAGAAGCGTGGGTTTATCACCTTAGGCAAGGCATAGGCGAGTAAGGGCATTTCCATCCTTTCCCAACCCTACATCACTAGTAAGAGATGCAAGCTCATCACCAAAGGTTGGTGGGGCAAGGAAATGCGTAAATTTAAAATTTTCTATTTGATTTATACTTGACTTGTTTGTTTGAGTAAAATGTCAAAGCATGCTCTTCCTTCCAAAAGAGATATTCATATGGGATAGATGTGACACGATGAAGCTTCTAGAACAGACCATAGGCAAGACACCTATCCTAAGAAGAAACCAAAAGTGAGAACAAGCATGTAGATCTTGGTATGGTTACCATTAAGACTTTGTCATATCTAACTTTGTTTGATGAAATGATTCCGAAATAGTTGATGATATCATGGAAATAGAGAAGTATGATTAGAGTGTTTATGCCAACAACATCATGAGTTTGTAATGAATTGCTTTGAGAATAAATTCCTTGATCACAAAATTTGTATGAAACAAGCGGACAAAATGATCCTAACTATATGAAGATGCAATGTAGATATAACTATACAAGTAGTACTAGTTGCTTACGCGTAGAATCGTTTGAGGTGTAGGGAATTGACTATTTCACCAAATTCCTCACCTTCCAGCGTACATAGGAGATATGCACCATTTCCATAGTCCTTCATGACTCGGTATGGGCCCAACCATTTGGGCCGGAACTTCCTTCCTTCACCGGTCTTTTTGTCGATCCGGCTGTCTAGCCTTAGAACTAGATCACCTTCATATATGTCACGTTCATAGACTTTCTTGTTATACTGCCGGCACATCGGTCAGCATAGACTTTGTGCCGCTATTCAACATCTATCCTAGCTTCATCTAGGCTTTCTAGTTGGGAGAGACGTGCTTCTCTGTAAGCATCTTCATCTAGAATCCCTTGTAATGAGATATGGAGACTGGGTATTTCAACCTCAAGTGGGAGAACTGCTTCTGCCCCGAATACCAGCGAGAAAGGAGTGGCTCTGTTGGTGTTCTTATTGAGGTTCGGTGGGCCCATAAGGCCGGATATAACTTTAAATGCCAATCTCGTTTGTTTTCTTTCACCGTTTTAAGGAGAATGGCTTTTAATGTTTTGTTTGTCACCTCAGCTTGTCCATTGGCTTGAGGGTAATACAATGAGGCCGTATGATGGCTTATTTTAAATTTATTACACAATTCATGAACTTTGTCATTCTTAAAAGAAGTCCCATTATCTGAGATAATGATTTGCATGGGACACCATACCTGCAAATGATTTGGTTCAAAATGAACTTGGTGATTACAGAACCCGACACAGTAGTAAGAGGCATAGCCTCTACCCACTTGGTAAAATATTCGGTGGCCGTGATTATGAAATTATGGCCATCTGTAGACGAGGGAGAGAATTTCCCTATTAAATCTAGGCCCCACGTAGAAAAGGGCCATGGAGTAGCGATTGGTTGTAGAGCTTGTGCTGGCATGTGAATCTCATGGGAGAATTCTTGGCACTTATGACACCTTCGTACAAACTCTACTGCGTCGTGTTCTAGAGTAGGCCAGAAATAGCCCATCCAATGTATTTTATGAGTGGTGGCATGGCCACCGAAGTGGCCTCCACACATTCCACTATGAGATTCATGGAGAATCTTCTTGGATTCTTCTATGTCGACACATCTTAAAAGCATTCCATCGAATGCTTTTCGATAGAGCACTTGCTCTATGATGACGTATTTAGCTACGATAATGCGTAAACACCTTTTTCGTTGTGGTGTAGCACCTTCTAGATATGTATGGTCCATGATATAATTAATAATATCAGTGTACCAAGGACACTCAGAGATAGAAGGTCGGGTTTCGATGTAGTATATGCACTCATCGGGAAAGTCAGATCTACTAGATCACCTCCGTCTAATGGATTATCAGCTAACCAATCCATGATGATTTGTCCTTTAACAGACTTTTGATTTACGAATGTTAATTCAAATTCACCCATTAAGGTTATAAAGCATCCAGCCTTTTTAGATAAGGACCCTTGCGTGAGGAAAGTTCGTAAATGCTCTGTCTTTACAATGACCTTTGTTTCTTGATTTAGCATGTAATGTCTTAAGCGTTTGGTTGCAAAGACTATGGCAAGGCATTCTCATTCTACTTGTGTATAACGTGTTTCATAGTCGAAATGTATCGGCTAATGAAATAGATCACACGTTCTCTCTTGTCATCATCTTCTTGAGCCAACATACAGGCTAGCGAGACATTGGTGGCTCGCGAATATAAAATTAACGGGTGATCCGGCTTAGGTGGCATTAGCGTAGGTGGTGATAATAAGAAATGCTTAACTGCGTTGAAAGATTCATTGCAGTCTTTGGTCCAATCAATGCTATAATCTTTCTTGAGTAGATTGTTGATTGGATGAATGGCAAAACTTAAGTCGAGATGAATCTCTGGATTGCACCAAGTTTTTCAAGAAATGATCTGATTCAGATTCATCCAAAGGTGGGACCATTTCGAGAACAACTTTAATTTTGGTTGGGTCAACATCGATCCCGCGTGATGATATAATGTAACCTAGGAGCTTCCCTCCTGTCACACCAAAGACACATTTTTCTGGATTTAGCGTGACTCCATATTCTATCAGACGTGAAAGAATGACGCGAAGCACTTGGATGGTCACAACGCTTCTTGGCCTTGGCCAACAAGTCATCTACGTAGGATTCCACAATTTTATGAATAAGATCATGAAATATATACGTCATAGCCCGCTGGTATGTAGCGCCAGCATTCTTGAGTCCGAATGGCATAACAACATAGCAATAGGTTCCCCAAGGAGTTATAAACGTGGTTTTAGCTTGATCTTGTTTGGATATTCTGATTTGATTGTATCCGAGAATCCATCCATGAGAGATAAAAGCTCAAATCCAACTGTTGCATCAACAATGACGTCTATGGATGGTAATGGGAAGTCGTCTTTAGGACATGCCTTGTTAATGTCTCGGAAGTCTATGCAGATGCATATCTTTCCATTCTTTTTGAGAACCGAGAATGATATTAGATACCCACTGAGAGTAATCGACTGGTTTGATGAATCCTACTTGGAGGAGCTTTATTACCTCCTCTTTTACCATGAGAGCTACCTTGGGTTTCATTGGTCTTGATTTTTGTTTAATCGGTTTTGCATCTGATTTAGTGATGAGGTTGTGCACCACAATGTGTGGTGTAACCCTGTCATTTCTTTATAATTAAATGCAAAAGCCTTCTGATGTTCCTTGAGGATCCAAGTGTGTATTTCTACTTCTGATGGAGTTAATGAGGATCCTAACTTCAATATCCTTGGTTCATCTTCCGTTCCGATGTTAATATCAATTGTTTCTTCGATTAGAGAAGCGTTACCTTCTTCAAACTCAGGTGGGGCTGGAGGTAGTTCTAGATCATCTACCGTTCTGATTGTGTATATTCTAAGTTCCTTTTGTGGGGGAAGCTCTGTCATGGGATTCCGAAGTAGGAGGATGAATGTGGGATTAAAGGGATAAATCTACCACATGATGGGTGAGATGTAACGCCGCATAGGTGTTTAAGTAATCAAGAGTGGTTGTATCACTATCAATGTGGTTTAGGATAGTAGATTTGTTCTCATCTCTGTTTGTTAGAAGAAGGTTTGACATTGTTTTTACGAATGGTTCTATACGAAGGGATACCACGAAACGGGTGTCCTCCAACTTACTGTTTGGAGTAAAGCGTGATGCTGAGGTTGCTATTGAATCGGTGAGAAGATTTTGTTCTCGTGGGATTGCCTCAATTGATATAAAGTCAAACTCCTTGCTTAAATTCAGTACAGCTGTTTTGTAGAGTTGTAAGTGCTTGGCTTTGGTTTCATACATCTCAGAGAACTTGGTTTGCTACCAATTGTGAGTCTCCTAACACTCTGATGTTATCAACACCGATTCTCTTAGCTAAGATGAGGCCAAGGAGGAGAGCTTCGTACTCAGTGCCGTTGTTTGTGCATTCAAAATTTAGTTTAAAGGCAAATGGTAGGACTTTTCCCTCGGGAGAAGTAAGGATTACTGCCCCAGCTCCGTAACGACATCTAGCTCCATCGAAATGGAGAGTCCAATACTTAGCTAGGAATATGGGCGTTGGGATATTTGTTGTGTTAATATCCTCTACCTCTATCATGTAGAGATCCACTGTTGGAAGAGAGCCAACACCTAGGGTAGATCCCATGCCTACAGAATCAAATGGTAGGAACATTGGTAGATCCTGTTCTAGTAATTCAACAATTTTTGTAGTAGTTCCTAATGATACTATTTCTACAATGTTAGCCTCATCCTTTGAGGGCTGGGATTGTCTTGACTAGGCTCATAGTTTCAAGATCTATTGTAGGCACCAAATTTTCTTCTGGTTTCGCGTCAGTGGGTTTATTAAGTTGGTTTGTTGGGAGTTCAAACTCCGAGTGCACGCCTGGTCTTCTCTTTAAGTCAGCCAGGTGTATATCGAATGGTTTTGGATCACCTTTGGCCACGAACACCTTTCCTAAATGCAAGAATCTTACTTCTTGAAATAACGTAGAAGGGATAGCCTTCATACGGTGTATCCATGGTCGGCTGAGAATCATATTATAGTTAGTTTCCGATCTATAATATAAAACTCAGTCAGGATTGTTTTGGGTCCTAAGGTGACCGGTAGTATTATAGTTCCAATTGAAGTGGCTTTAAGGCTATCATAGCCTCTTAGTGTATTTCGAGTCGTGGAACAATTGGTTTCTCCATACCCTAGCTTTTGAAGGAAAGAGAAGGGGACTATATTAACTGCTGCCCCATCATCAACCATTGCTCGTTTCACATAATTGTTATAAACCCACACTTGCAAGTGTAAGGCTGGATCACCTGGCGTGTGATCTCAGCATCTGTTGGCATTTTGTTTATTTTGAATATGAATTTGACATCCCTATCCGGCTGTCCCGGAGGATGGATATCAAAGTCTACATGGTTTACCTGTGTTTCGGGAGGTGGAGTGATGTTAATTAAATGACCTAAGCCTAATGCCTCTAAAAGAGCAGCCCTGTGAGCAGGGGAGTTCTTCAATAAATCCAAAAAGGAGATGTGCGAGAAGGTTTTTGTTAGATCATTAATTAAATCGTAAGCACCCATGGGCTTTATTAATACTTGTTGGATATTGTCTGTTTCTAGCGGGTAGCTTGGACTTAGCTGAGAGGAATATTCTCGTGTCCTTGTTACAGCTTCTACGGGTAGTTCGGCGTCTAACTCCACTAAACCGACTATCTTGGGTCGTGGCTGACTTCCTAATTGTGGCGCAACTAATGGATTCAGTGAAGTTGAGGCTTCATGATCATTGTTTCCTGTAATTACACCCTTGTTTGCCCCATTTGGATTTAACTTGTTATTGTTGTGATTTGGGAGCGGATCATTGAAGATCTTGAGGGGTGCATTTTGAGGGGAAACTGCCCCTGTAAAAGTATTTGGTGTTGGTGACGTAGGATCTGCCAAGAACATATCTATAAAAAGTTGTCTTTGTTCTCTGGAAAACGTTGCATGAATTTATTGTAGTCACGGCACGTTCTGGTGTCATGGCTTGATTTTGTGAAAACCACAATACGAGTTAGGATTGTAATTCCTAGTTTGTTGGCTTGGTGTATATTGTGGCCCGAAACTCTGATCAAACCATTGCCTATTAGGATTAAAGTTTTGCATTTGTTGTCTTTGGTTTGAATTCTGGTTTTGATACCCAGTTGAATTTTGGTTTGGACCCCGTGTAAGGATTTGTCGTCGTTGTTGTTGTTGTTGTGGATGATTAAAATCCACTGTATTGATTGTTGGAGTAAAGTTGTTGTTTCGTTGGTTGTTTATTTGTGGTGGAGTATTCACAACATTTACCTTTCTAACCTGATCAGTTACTCCATCTGTTGTCACTCCGTGATTTTTATTAAGGATTTTAGGTCCTTGATTGACATTCGTGGTAGTAGGATAAGTTGTAGTGTTCTGGTTGGAGGTGATTAACCTCCCGTTTGCTCCATATGTTTTGACCACTATCAATTGCCGCTTGATCTATTCGGAGAGCGCTCTCAAGTACTTCATCGTAAGTTCTTAGTGGGAACTTCTGGACTTCTTCCTTCACTTCTCTGCTGAGAGAATGAAGGAATAAATCACATAGTTCCATCTGATCCATATTTGGAGCACTTGTCGAAGAATAAAGAACTGTACACCACCTCTGGATGAAATGGGTGATTCATTGTGTTCTTGCTTAATATGCAAGAATTCCTTGATTCCTATTCTTAATAGTTTGTTCATGTCAAATGCCTTGATGAACTCTGAAACGAGTTGCTTGAATGAATGGATGGAAGCCTCAGGTATTCTATAATACCAATCGAGAGTGATGCCTTCCAAGGTTTTGGGAATATTTTAGCAACAACCCCATCCCAAGGGAGTAATTCTCAAATGGATGTAGCGTAAGCCTTGATATGTGCGTTTGGATCTCCCTCACCTTTGTACTTGGGAAAATCGGGAAGGGGTCTTGGAAGCATGACGCTTCGTATGGTGAAATCTAAGGGCTCTTTCAAATATTCTGAGTAAGTCCCTATCGCATATGTTTCGACCATTGATGGTGCCTGCTGAGGGAGTGGTGGTGGAATGGGTTGTTGACATGGCGTTGCATATGCATTGGTAGGAGCGTAAGGAAACCCCTGTGGTTGAGTAAAAATGCTGGGAGAGGAGAACATATCCCCTTGTGGTGATTTGGAATACATGTTTAAGTATGAAGGGGTATTGTCCAAGAATGGATTATTTTGTACTAGACCGGGAGGTGTCAGAATGGTGTTAGAAATGGCGGTTCTTATTGGGGTTTGTTGTGAATGCGAGGGGTCATGCCTAACGTGTACCTATTCGTGAGGAGGTCTATTTGGCTAGGATTAGAATTTCCTTCTGCATGAGTTAAGAATGGTGGTTTTCTGAGCAAGTTCTAACCCCTCACTTTTTCTACTAACATTGAAATGACTTCATTTGGTGAAGTCACGGTATTTTTCCTTAGTGGAATTTGTTGTATATCATGGTGTTGTATAGGCATGTGATATCCTGCTATGAATTGATCACTGCCCTGCCAAGTTTCCCCGAGGGCATTTCCTGTATGTAGTGGCATGAAGGTATTTCCTTGAAAAGAAACCTCGGGTTGTGTTTGTAAATTCCCTATAGGTGGGTACATACTCCGAGAGCATTGTTCATTCCTGACATAACATACTGAATGTTCATCATCTAAACCTAGGTATGGGTCTGATTGTCTGCTAATTTGTGGTCTAAGTAGTATTTGAGGAGATGAACCAGATTCTCCTATGAATGTCATATTGTTTGACCACGAAGGCTATTTTTGTTGTGTCTGAGCGAGCTGATCCAAATCCTCTGTTTGAAAAGATGAGCTATATCTGAATCTTGGAGTTTGTGTTGATAACTGGTTAGTTGAGTAGTTGTCACCCCATACCGAGAGCGAGGGCGATGATTGTCTATTCAGTTGAGCATAGTATGCCTCAAGACCTAAGAGAGGCCTACCATACGCATTAAATCCCGACATATTCGGGGGGTATATGAATACCTATAAAATAATGGGAAGGAGCGAAGGTGATAGTGAAAGCTGATGAGGTAGTAAAGATGAAAAAGCCATTTAATTTTAAAAAAAGTAGAAATCTGACTCCAGACCAGAAAGTAGAAAGTTCATGTCGGGTTCACCAATTTTGTACGATGGAAAAGTGACAAGTGAGCGTGGGAATCTACAAGTAACTTTTCCTTGCACCCGACCTCCCGAGGTCATGCCGAGACAGTTGGTGGGGATTGAATATGCGTGGGATGTAGACAAACTAGTTAGGCAATCTGATGTCTTCGATGCACACTAGTGGAAATTGCGAATCTAAGGCAAAGAAGGCCCTCCTAACCTGAACTAGTGTGATAGATCGATCAACAAGGATGACTGCTCGAAGGCTCCAATCAATATCAAACTCTGGCGTGATTCGGTCTATGGGTTGTGGAATATGTGGAAAATGACCTGGGATAGTTTCGTGTATGTCTCGGATAAGGTCATAGGGTGGCATATAATTGACTCTATGGGTGATTCTCGGCCTAATCTAGAACTCCTTAGCTTTGTTAGTACATGTTATGTCAATAAGGATAACTTTTCGATGATGATAGGTGGAAGTGGAGTAGATCGAATACTAATGTACGTGAGCCGGCATCATTATGTCGATTCACCTATGGACTCGTTGGGTTGTGAGCTTTGTGGGTCACAACCATAGATTCGTGTTTGTTGTGGTCCTGCAATGGTCATGTGTGGATTCAGTCCCTAATCCCTAGTATCCAATATTCATATGCTTTTTCGTAGCCTCTATATTTAGAATTAATAGTTGTTTGACCTTTTCAGAGTATCTCACAGGCGTTCGTGCAACTTGAATTCTTAAGCTGGTATCTATATCTGTGAGAGTGTCTCTGCATCTAGTTGTGGGACCAAAGGATCACAACCGAATGTTTGCTCTCTTTCAAGCCCTTCCACAATCATGTGGGTATATATCTAGGGTAATCTGTAGTTTGGTTGATTTGACCAAAACGTGTGTGCTTGGTCGTCTTCTATGTTCAACCCGTGTAACTGGGAACTGATTTGTTGTAAGTTTACCATTGTTCGGAAGACTTGGATCTAAGATTCTGATCTACATCGTTATTGCTTTGTGATGAGATTGGGTTGGGGGACGATTGGCTCGAATACATATTCTCGGGCTCTTTAGGTCCCGTGATTGTCATACAAAAAGCAACAACGTAAAACCAAATGCAGTAAAGTGAAATTAACTATGTAAAGTGTTTCTATTGCATATATGACTTCTCTATTTTTGTAATTTTCTGATGAATTTAAATGAATGAAATTCAAGGGAGAAGCTATTCTAATATATCTAGAAATTGACAATTAATCTAATGACGAATTTAAAACAAACAAAGTAGCCGAGTATAGCTACTTTCCATGCGATTTGTAAATCTATTCTAAACAAAGAAATAAGCCTGATCTAATCTATTTGAAATACTTTCGATCCTACCTCGAAGTGAGGAATGAATCATAGTTTCTCGAAACTATCAATCCCCCCTGACTTCCCTGGCAATATCGAAAGTAAAATTGACTGAAATAAAGTGATTGGCTACTCTATTTGATATGCTTCTAATTAGAACTTTGAAAGCTAGAACACGGATTTCTGAGCATGTGGTGAATCCGATGGTGTGTGTGATTTTTCCCCTCAGTGTGATCTCCTCGCTCCTTTGTGTTCACAAGTGGATCCGAAAAGCGTGTAATGCTAGCATCAACAAAAGTAGATATTGGGACAAATACAACTTAGGATGCGGGTGAATACAATGCGAGTAGGAGAGAGATAGCGCAAGAGTACAGAGCTTGGCTTATGCAATTCCTAGTGGGATTTATTGCAAGTCATGCAACATAAAATGTCCAGATCCTGAAACTATCCTGTTTGAAGAACAAAACCTGTAACTTTAATGGCTTCCTATTGAAAAATAGACTATCTTACTCCAATGGATTGGATGAAATATCAACAGCACTTGCACAAGATGGATATGTGGCTTCCTAACAGCAAAACAACACTAACTAGGCATGACAATGAATGAAACTAAGAATTCTAAGCAAAAATGAAAGACTAATCTATTGCAATGAGAAATTCGAGAGGAGGCAAATTTGAGGGCCATTTTCTTGAGCACAAGCCAACTATTTATAGCATTTGCATTTGCCCAAGGTAAAAACCAAATTGATCTCTTAAACTATAAACAATGGCAAAACACTATTCCAGGGAACCAGAATCATTAATGCAAGCCAAAGGCGGTGAAAAAATCTAGTAAACGTTGAAATTTACGTGAGTCACGTTAAAAGAGCATTCTAGAAAATACGTGAAGAACCGCCGCCCCGAGAGGGTAGGGTGGCGATTCTGAGACCTTCCTGAGTGGCGGTCACGAGACCGCCACCTGCAAGGCAAAGTGGTTTTGTCATTGAAGAGAAAAATGCAAAGGAAAGGAGGGGAAAAGGGAACAAAAAGCGTGTAGGGGCTAAGCGGGAATGCGGGATGCTAACGAACACTTGGGGAGATTTTTGGATCCTGAACACCTTGCGAGGAGACCTGTATCAACATTGGGGCATGTGTTACGTTGTTACGGACGGTGCAGTACCCTACAATTTTGGGTACGTACAGAAACCCTAACAAGAATTCACATTTCAAACATGAAAAAATTACAAGCACCAACTTTTAAGATAGGAAATGGGTCATAAGCCAAGTCAAGATTTTAAAATCCTCACCTTATATGTTTTCCTCTATACCTTAATGTTTGACACTACAAGAATGTATCAAAAACAAAAAACATGAAATTAAAAAAATAAAATAAAAACCCAAAATAACATATTTTACAAAACTGGAAAAGGGTCGGGAGATAAAATTTCATTAGTTTTGATGTGTTAAAAAGCACGGTGAGATATTATTCCTTACTATGGTAAAACAACGTGGTTAAATGGATAATATGACAATGAGAGACAACATTACATCTACATATAATCTTCTAATCATTTTGTAGAGTTTGAGTGTTTTGTAGAATCTAAGTATAATGCCAAGTCTAAACTCGCATAAATGAATAGGTATTGAAAATGCTAGAAAAGGGGAAGAAATGATACAAAGAATGGTGCATTTACTATATTTTTGGCATCTAGATTCATAATTAATGAGGTACAAGCAAAATCTAATACACCAACCACTTTTTTATATGTAGTGAATGCATGACATTAGGCACCAAACATTTGCATTAATGATGATTTCATTTTTAATATTGCAGATTTCGATTAGTAATGTATAAAAAGGGATAAAATGGATAGTCCTTAGAATAATAAAAAATCAATATAATACAATTTAGTTAAAATTATGAAAAATGTACCTTTCTAAAATTTTATAAGTTAAGCTACATATACACGTTTTTTGCATTTATTTTGATGCATTTTGATGGATTATACACACTCACGGAAGTTAGGGGTCACAACTATTGGTCCCTCACCCTATCATTATAAATATAAATACCATATAGTAGGTTTTAAATATTTCTTTCTTATATTAGAAACTCACAGTATCCAATGCTAAAATTCAATATTACCCATATGAAAACAGTAACTCTCATTGTCTTACCAATTTCCAATAACTTAGCAATCCAAACTATGTGTTTAGGAAACATTTACAAGTATGTATCTAATCTAATAAAAGTGTTTTAAATAAACTTAATAACTCAAGTAAGAAAAGTACATCAACATAATTAAAAGAAGAGGAATATTTGAACCCATTTGCGACCAATATTTCCAAATATTAAGGACTTTCCTATTAAAAACACGTGGTTTCTTTCACAATAATATAAATCTTAATAAACTAAAAGGAGTGTTGATATTCTTAACATGTTATCATATTAATGTTGCTTTCAACCATCATACCATTGCAATAAATAATAGGGAAGTCAATTTTTAAAAAAATCAATAAACCAACACGCAATAACAAGTTCTAACAACACAATGTTTATCAAAATCAAACAAATATCAAGACTTTCCAAGCCACATATCACTTGCATATCATTTAACTATAAAATTTCCATGAGTAATATGACTAATTTCACTTTTCAAACAAAATTTACATCTTAATACACAACATTCTTATTATTGTTTCTAACCTATTACTTTATTTTAAACCTTCAAAATATCCAAGCAATCTTATAAGTTTTATGAAAAGTCACACATTAATTTAGGAATTTATCATATGTTTTAAAAATATATATCACATGTCAACCGAGGATTTATAAAATAATGAAAAACTATTATTGTTTATTTTAAAATAATTAGTAATAAATGTAGACACATGTAGTTTGATCAATGCACTATTATTCTTAATATTGCACTACCTATTCTTCCCCTTACAAATTGTGACACACACCGATTAGACCTATCTAACTCCCTTCTTATGACATCTTTTTGGTCATATTTCCTCTTGTAAACCACTTAAATAGGCTATCATAGCCTCATTAGACTACATTAGCTTCTTATTCCCTTCTAGTTTGCTTCTATTATCTCCTGGACTATCAATCCATTTCATTGGATTGATTAGACCTTCCAGAACCCTTCCAAAACCCTAATTCCTCTCTAAATGAGATTAATTAGTCTAACCTAGGTTAATTACCCTAAACCTAGTCAAATCCTACTTTGACTTGCTAATTAACTTGTTGACTCCCTTTTTAGTCCCACATGCACCCAAAAGCCTCCCATTTTCCAAATGAAAAACTATAAATAGGGCTATACCCCCTCCCTCATTTCCTAAGAATTCTCTCTTCTTCCTAGCATAGATTATAGTATTTTGTTTAGGCTTTAGATTGTATTTCATCTTCTTCCTTTGAGCTAAATAGCATTTCATTTTGTATTTCACAACACCAATATGGAGTAAAAGGGAAGATCCATTGGCCTTGAAGCCATTAATGGGGAGATCTCTTTCTCTTAAACACATAACTGAATGCTTAGATCCTCTTAGGTTCATTATTTCAAGCTTTCAAAGAATAGAGGTTAACTTCATTTGTTTAGTTTGCATGTTTATTTCAAATTAATGTATGCAAAGAAGAAAACCTTGCTCATTTCTTATCACATGGTCCATTGATCAGATTGTTAAAAGCCTTTGGGGTTTCTTTAGAGATTCTTACCCCAAATCCATGGCTTTTACAACTTTTCATTGAACACATTTGGCATGGTGGGACACTTAGTCCATCCTCCATTAATGGAGTCACTTTGAAGCTTTTTGTTTTAGTTTCTAATTATTTCTTAGTTTTAATCTTTCTAGGATAGTTTCAAGCTTTTTAGATTAGTTTTTCAAAGTTTTTTAGATTAGTTCAAGTTTTTTATTTCACTAATATTTTTGTATTAATGGCTAAAAATCAGGTTTCTTAACTAGTTTAGCTAGGATTGTCTTGCTTTTGTGCTCTTTGCAGGATCGAAGGAGGTAAAGTGCTGCCAAAATTGAACCAAATTGATGAAATTTTGACATTTTTTGAGATTTTTTTGAAAAATCCCATGTTTTTTAACCACCTACAAGGAAGGGCACGCATACACCTTTCGCTAAGCTGCGAGCACCACCTTATTTGTCATTTTTTGGTGAGGCACATAGGCACACTACTAGGATCACGGGTACATTTATGGTGGCGCAGGAACCTCTCGGGTGGCGTAGGTGCACTACCAAATCTTGATTCTCTATTTATTGATCCCCACACATACGTCCCTAACCCCCGACGCATACAACCTAACCCCGGTGTACATGCTTTTATGGTAGCGCACACACTTTTCCGATAAGCGCACACGTTTTTTGTAGTGAAACATGCTTTTCTACGGTAACACACATGCTTTTGGGTAGCACAGTGCTCTGTCTGAATCTGATAATGTTTTTATCTTAGGTGGCACATATGTCTTTCTGGTGGCGCACATGCCTCTCAGGTGGCACAGGTACACTATGAGCCAGAAAAACACAGAGTAGCGCATCCACCCTAACCCGCACGCAGATGCCAAAATAGGGGTGCAGGTGTCTTTTTTTTCTTGAGGTTAATGTGTTGAGGTGCTAACTTTCTTGCAGGTTTTATCTAATTAAATACTCATTTTTGTAGGGTGTTGTTACATGCTTTTACTTGATTAGATAAATATTACATGCTTTCTTATAAGAATAAGATCACGTATGCTCTTCCCTCACATCCCTTGGGGCAATCTTGGGAATCATAAATGATTCTTAGGTCTTTTTGATGCTTTGAAATTGTTAGGAATATTTGAATTAGAATGGGCTAACTTGGTGTGTTTGGATTAAAATATTTTTCCATTTGATATCTTGGACTTTAGAAACATCGTGTATGCTCTTCTCTTGCATCCTTGGATGATCTTGAGAATCAGAAATGATGTTTACTCTTTGATGGAAAACTACTAAACTCATCGTACAGGACCAAAACACCACGCTTGTCAAAGAAAGAAGGAATCAAAATGAAGTCAAAACTTTTAATACACGTGCTCTTGCAGAGTTGCCAAAAGGTGTGCTACTTAAAACCACATTAAGTTAAGCAAGATAAAAAATAAATCATATTCAGAACATT
Organism: Taxus wallichiana var. yunnanensis; assembly: GCA_018340775.1. Classification (NCBI taxonomy): domain Eukaryota; kingdom Viridiplantae; phylum Streptophyta; class Pinopsida; order Cupressales; family Taxaceae; genus Taxus; species Taxus wallichiana. Next base: position 814,224,658 of record CM031235.1, read on the forward strand.
ATATTGTAGGTTTGAAAAGGGTACGTCCCTATCCACTCAACTAGAACATAACCCCTTTGGCATAATGCCTTAAGCTATAACAATGGGGGTGGTTCAAGAACCCTAAAGTAATCCACCGCTAAGTAACCTCGTGGATGAAACAGGAAGCGCTCCACTTACCCACTTGACTAGTATGCCTTGTGAGATAGAGTTACCGGTTGTCATATGGCGACCCAGTGAGAGTACACATGGATGCATTTATTGCCCATTGTGCTTGAAGGGGGTAAAGTAAAGCCGAGATACTCCCAAGATAGGCAAGGGACTATTTGGGTAAATCGCGCTTGCTTAAGAAAACTTTGTAACACCTAGTTGAGAGAACTTATTAAGGAGGCCATTTTATCTTGGAGCCCACTTTACTAGTCCATTGTTGCATCAAGCCATCACGAAGTGACAACTCATCTAGAATCTGAACCTTGTTTGTCAAACAAGGCAAAGAACCCTTGTGAGTTTGATCTAAGTGTCTTTCATCACGAAACTAAACTACGTCCCACTTTCACTTAGTTTTATTCTTGTCTTCGGATGAGGTGAAACTCTGCCCAAGTGGCACTTGGTTTGTTTTCATCCTTTTGATCTATACCCTTGCATTCTCACCACCCACTTTTTGGGGTGAGGAAGGTGCGTACCTCGCGTGTTTTTATCAAAGATAGTGCTTGCCAATTTTTTGTCCGTTTACGCCCATCCATGTTTGCGGCTGGGTTGTTAAACGTCTAAAGTGCATAGGTACGCTTTTCATATCTTTGATAAAAGTCCTTCCATCTTGATTTCAAGATCATCTACACCATTGTCGGTTTGGTTCGTCTTGTGCCTCTTCTTGAGTTGATAGTTTTGTTTGCATCCTAGACGCACAATCTTGGTACTTACATCGTATTCTCATTTTTATGAGAAAATGATATAAGTCCCTTTATTACACGGTTATGTTGCTCACATGATTAAAAAATCCTTGATATACTTATCACTTTGTTTCAATTTCGACGCCATCTAAGTCTTCTTGAAAAGTGTTGATAATGCCTTATATATATCGTAATAAAGTTGTCATGATACTAACACCTTGCTTTCTCGGTTAATGTATCACGGTAACATTGTTACGCTATATCTATCGCGACTTCCATTTTTTAGAAGGTTTGGCTTTCATCGGCATTCAAACTAGTCTTAAATATATCTTGTCGAAGAACTGTGTCAACGTCATGTAGTACTTGGGCCTTGTTAGTGTTCTAACTTGACCCACATATTGGTACGGTGTTGTAGCTATCTGTTTTTAGGGCATAGGCTTGGTGGCAACAAAATTGAGTGATTATTACATTTAGGTATACATATAAGTGTTCCTTGATAAAGATAACTACATAACACTGCATCTAGGATACACTATCATATCATAGATTTCTCATATTATTTTGAGTAGCTTGCAGAAACTATACACTTAGGGGTCACGCTAGCTGCACACAAACGTCTGCTAGTAATGCCTAGAATCACAAAAATGGCTACTAAATCAGACGACCATGACATAGAGAAAACCCTTTTGACACCTTCTCATTTAGCGGTCATAATTTGGCCCCTCTCTTCTCGCAAGTCAAAGATATAGAGCTATTAATTGATCATAGTGGAGAAGATTCAGACTCTTCAGAAGAACAACAGAGGTTAGACCTAACAAAATTTGATGAACTCCTATATTACAATAAAGATCAAGTACTCGCAAGAGTCTTGGAACTAGGAGCTAAACTTCCGCAAGAGTGCGAAGAAGAAACAAAGGTCGTTAACCCTAATTTAGGAGAATGAAGGTTCATCTTAGATATAGATAACCCTTTTGATGTGGGATATGCTTCCACTTCTGGGCAACATAAGGCCATTGTCGAAGGAGAACCATCACAAAAACCTCACTATAAAGCTTCACGTAAAGTGAAAATTGAGCATAAAGCTTCCCCTCCTCGAAATTTGACGAAGAAGAGGACCCCTTAGTTGAAGAGGAGATCCTCCAAAAACAAATCTTGAAGTTAAGCTAGAAGTTAGCAAACTTAGGCTCTTCAAGAAGAGGCACATACAAAGACAAAGACAAAAATAAACTTGGTGAGTTTCAATTTGATCTGCAAACAGACTATACCTTTAAAGCGACTCAGGTACAAAGACCAATGTCGCCTACTAAGGAGAAACTCATTCAAGAAGAGTTAAAATCTATGAAAAATACACTCACTACACTACAATAGGGAAATATAGGCCAGAATAGGAAATATTCATATGAAGAACTATGTCCTTACCCCTTTGATAAGGACATGTTACAATAGCCTTTCCCAAAACACTTTATTGTTCCCAAATTTGATAAGTATAAGTGCAAAAGTGATCCTCGTGATCATATAAAAGACTTCTACATGGCTTGCCAAGAGGTCGCACATCTGATGACAATTTATTAAGAAGAATTTTTCCTCACACCTAGGAGCCATGGGATTGGAATGGTTTTATGGCATACCCAAGGGCTCCATTACGATGTGGCCCGCATTAGCAGAGAAATTTGTAAGGCATTACTCCTATAATATGGAAAGTGACATCACAATGAATGATCTATGTAATACAAAACAAAAACCTAATGAGACATTTGCAGGGTTTTTACAATGATGGTGTGGGTTAGCCAGTCACTTTCCTTGTGCCTTACCAGAAAAATAGTTAGTGAGTATATTTGTTCCTAACTTGAACCCTGAAATAGCCTTTCACTTATAGATGCATTGCAGCTCCAACTTCGAAGAAGTTATAGAGAAAGGCGGCCAAATTGAGAAAGCCCTCATTGCAAAAGGAACGCTTAAGTCTGTCATTAAAAACAAACATGAAGCCAAATCCACAGACAAACCTAAATTCTTCAATAAAAATAAGCATGTTGTTGGTGATGTCATTACAGACTCTAAAAGAGTCCAGACCGTATAGACCGGCCCTCTTTTAAAGCTTTCACAAGGGCCTCGTCCTAAAGCGCCTACAAAATGTACATTCACATCCTTAACAGAATCCTTATCTACCATCCTAAAACAATTAGATGACGCAAAAATGGTAGAGTATCCAACCACAATAGTACCATATCCGGAAGATGCTCCAAAGCCGTTTGGTTCAAAGATCATGAATATTACGACTTCCATCGTGTTAAAGGACACAAAATGGATAGATGTTTGAGATTGCGCCATTATATCCAAGACCTCATAGAGGAAGGGAAGATCACTGTGGATTCTCCCCCTAAGTCTGGGAAAGGTCCAAATGAAAAAATGGGTATTTACAAATAACTTTTCCTAACCATGTGGATAAAAGAAAAGGAAACTAGATCAAGGGAAAACTTCCAATGACTATAGGATTGCTTGCCTATGTTTACCCTACAAATGATAGTCCTTATGATTCCCTCATTGGATGTATTAGCTCATCTAATGAACAGATCAACACCATTCAAATTTTAGAAAAGAGCTACACAGTAGGGATAAGACGTGCCCGCTTAGTCATACCAGATCCTGTGCCTATCCCTCAGGAAGGTCAGTATAATTTAATAGAACAGTTAGAGAAAACACCTGCTAGGATATCTATTCTTGATCTCCTCAAAATCTCTAACACCCATAAGAATATACTATATAAGACTTTACAAAATTTAGGGTTTCCACAGATGTAGACCCCACAAACCTTCAAGCCATGATTGTGCACCTAGACTCCAATGATCATATTAATTTTGATCATACTGCAATCCCGCATAACAACCTAGAACATAACTTACCCTTGTATCTTGAAGTGGTGGTTACCCATCACAAAATCAAGAGAGTACTTGTAGATGGGGATTTGGTCTAAATATTTGCACTTTGAAGCTAGTTAAGCAGCTAGGCCATTCAGAAATAGAGCTAGGAGCTAAGACTATCACAATCATGGCTTATGAAAATGAAGAAAGAGAATCACGGGGACTATAGTGGTTCCCATGGAGGTAGGCCCAACGTGTCATGACACAATGTTCCATGTCCTTGACTTGGACCTTCCATACAACATGCTCTGGGGCACCCATGGATCCATGCCATGCAAGCTATTCCATCAACTTTTCATCAGTGCATCAAGTTATGTCATGAAGGTCAGGTGGTTACCATTCTAGGTGACCTGAACCATTCACACATTGTAGGGAATTGCATAGTTTTTCTCATGTAGCTTATGAGTGTCCTTCTGCAGATGTAGTTGTCCCCTACAGACAGAAGCTATGAAAAAATGGATAGATTCAGAGTCCCTCACACCTTACAATCAAGAATTTCCTTCATTGGTCAACCCATTCTCTTCATGGGAGGCAACATCAGCAAAGTATGGCCCAAATAAGCCATTTACTCTTGAACAGGATTTGTTGATATCAAACTTATCAGTATCCCCAGGACAAGGGTAAGCCTTATTTTTAGTTCAAGAGCACTCATGAGAAATGTCCTAAACCGTTGGAAAAATTTGTCCATAGTGGTCTCCTATCTGAGGAGAAAATGTTAGAAGATCCTACTAGTAGAGTGCCAAAGCACCATGGCTTCATGCAATCAAGCACCTCAGTACATCAAAGGTCACCGCATGATGTTTGTCATGGGCTATAATGGGTTTGGATGTGGCATTAATGCACAAGGCCGGTTAGAGCCTATTCCCATCCCTTGTTTTAAGTCTGATAAACATGGCCTTGGGATAAGGCCTCATAATGCTCTACCTTTTGAGAATGACGCCACCTCTTCTGAACGTGAGGACGTTTCATCTCATTCTGATAGTGACACAGATTCCCAATGTAGCCTCTATGAGGATCTTGCCTCCATGAACCTATTCCCAAATTTATCGGTCCTTACCTTATCTGAATCCATCCCCTTAAACAAATATCAAGTAGCCCTTGTATATCTTGAACTCATAGATTGGGATCAACAACTTCACGTGCCCTTGGATTTATTTGAAAATGATGAGGCATTTGTAGAGTTCATGGGACTTAGGGATTTTATTCTAGTTGGAGACCACAAGAAAGGATTTAAGATTCAACTAGACACATGTGCCTACTTCGGGAAGAAGCAGAGATGTGTGGACGGTTGAATAAGAAGGTTGTAAATAAAGGTACATCTACTTTTGAGAAACCTGGCAAAAAGGATAAACAGAAATCTCATAGTGACAAACTCTTTGATAAACTCGTAGACAAACAAAACGAAGAGTCTAAAGATGAAGTGATTTATCCATTTAAAGATGATCATGAGCTACCGTAGGAGGTTGATCTTACTCTTCCCCTTGATCCTACACGGATGGAAGATGCTTCTAAAATTCTTGTTGAGGAAACAATCAACGTCAACATTAGCTCAGAGGAGCAGCCTAGAATAATAAAGTTGGGAGCTTCACTCTCAGCTTAGGAACAAAATATCTTTGTAGAGCTCTTAAAAGAATACACAGACATATTGAATGGACATATGTAGATATTCCTAGTTTGGACCCAGAGTTAGTTGTGCACAACCTCGTTGTGCACCCAGATGCCAAACCAATCAAGCAAAATTTAAGAAAGATGCATCCTAAGGTGGCGCTCCTTGTCAAAGAAGAATTGGAAAAGTTGTTAGCTACTGATTTTATTAAACCTATTGACTATTCAGAATGGATCTCTAACATAGTCCCGATACAGAAAAATCCTGTTGGCATCAGAATCTGACATTGATTTCCATGACATTAACAAAGCATGTCCTAAAGATGACTTTCCCCTACCTAACATTGACATGATAGTTGATTCCATAGCTGGTTATGAAATGTTGTCCTTAATGGATGGATTTTTAGGTTATAACCAGATATGAATTGTAGAAGAAGATCAGCATAAAACAACATTCATCACCCCTTGGGGAACATTTTGCTACAAAGTCATGCCCTTTGGGCTCAAGAACGTTGGGGCTACTTATCAGCAGGCCATGACAATTATATTCCATGATATGATAAGTGACATCATGGAAGACTATGTTGATGACATCCTAGCAAAATCCAAGAGTAGAAAGAGAACACCTGGAGTATTGAGGCATATTTTTCAGTGTCTACGAGACTATAAGGTTCGCTTGAACCCTAAGAAATGTGTCTTCGGTGTCTTATCAGGAAAACTCCTAGGGTTCATTGTTTCACAAAGAGGGATTGAAGTGGACCCTGCAAAGGTTACAACTATCACATAGAAATTCCACCACCTACCACTCTCAAGCAACTAAGGAGTCTACAAGGGAAAATTCAAGCAATCCGTCACTTTATTTCACAACTTGCGGATAAGTGCCACCCCTTTACCCATTTTCTCAAGAAAGATGTCACATTCAATTGGGGACCTAATTTTAGAAGGCCTTCACACTATTAAAATAAGTACTTGGCACCCACTTGTACTCATGTCGCCTACCCAGGTGAACCTCTCCTCTTATACATTTCGCTACCCAATTTTCTATTGGTGCATTGCTTGCCCAATATGACTTAGCCCATAAAGAGAGAGTAGTTTACTATCTCAGCCATACATTGATCACGTATGAGTTGAATTACCCCCAAATAGAAAAAGCTTGTTTGGTAGTTGTCTTCACATTCCAAAAGCTTCGCCATTATCTCTGAATAATAAAACCAAACTCATATCCAAAGTTGACCCTCTCAAGTACCTTTTATCCAAACCTTCCCTCATAGGTCAAATGGCTAATTGGATCATTCTCTTGAGTGAATTTGATATCAAGTTTGTGAATCAAAAGTCTTTAAAAGGACAGGTACTGGCTGATCAGTTGGCAGAAGCTCCTCTCCCAGGAATGGAACCTTTGTGCTTAGATTTACCAGATGCATCTATGATGTATATTGAAGAATCCATAGAATGGAAGGTCCATTTTGATGGATCTTTCACCTTCCATGGATCTAGAGTAGGAGTGGTCCTCATCACTCCAACAGGTGATGTCATACCATGAGCATTCCGGTTGGGATTCCCATGCACAAATAACATTGCAGAGTATGAGGCACTCATCACTGGCCTCAAGCTAGCTATTACATGGAACATCAGACAACTATGAGTCATTGGGGACTCTCAACTTATCATAAAATAGGTTAATGATGAGTACAAGGTTAAAGATGAGAAGCTTATTCCGTATAAAAAGATGGTTGAAACCTTGAAGGAATATTTCACACAGGTCATATTTGAGCAAAAACTGAGGTCACATAATAGATCCATAGATGTTATGGCTACTATTGGGTCTCTCTTATGCATAGCACCTGAAGAAAGTAAGATGCCTTTCTTCATAGAGCATTTACAAGTGCTTGCATATGATATGCCAGAGTCATGTTTGGCATGTGAAGTTGTTGGTCCTTTATCCCCTTGGTATGACCCTATCTTTCAATACCTACAAGATGGCACTCTTCCACTAGACATCACCCATTCTGAAAAGAAATCCCTTATCCGCCGCATAGCCCGTTATACCCTCCTAAGAGGCACCCTTTATCGTCATGGCTATGACGGGAATCTACTTCATTTTTGGATGTTGCTGATTCTATCCACACCATTAAAGAAGTACATGGTGGTATTTGTGGAGCGCATACTAGTGGCATGGTCTTAGCTAAAAATCTATTGAGGGTAGGCTATTATTGGCCTACCATGGAATCTGATTGTTGTAACTTTGTAAAGAAGTGTGAACTATGCCAAAAATATGGGAACTTAATACATGCACCAACACAAGCCTTATAACCTATTACAATGCCTTGGCCATTCTCTAAATGGGGCCTGGATCTCATAGGGAAGCTCCATCCTTCTTCTTTAGATGGTCATACTCACATCATCATTGCCCATCGAATACTTTACCAAATGGGTAGAGGTTGTTCCTCTTACCTATGTCACCGGTGCATAGATTTCAAAATTCATCATGAACCATCTCATATGTCGTTATGGGATCCCTTCGGCCATTGTCATTGATAATGGTAAATCCTTAAAAAAAAAAAGTTAAAACCTTATGTCAACGCTTCCATATCTAACTCAAGTGGTCTACCCCCTATTACCCTCAAGGTAATGGATAAGAAAAAGCCACTAATAAAACCCTTATACGGATTATGGAGAAAATGGTTAGTAAAACCGGCCGTAATTGGCATCTACAGATACATCCCACCCTCTAGGCCTATCGTACCTCCATGCACTCCTACTGGTGTGACCCCATATTCACTTGTCTATGGCACTGAAGCCATCATACCTTTGGAAGTGGAGCTTCCCTCCCTGAGAATATCTCTCAGAGACTATCTTGATAAAGACGAGGACTACAGAGTTGCTCGCTTAGCAGAGTTAGAACTATTAGATGAAAATCGTATTAGAGCACTCAATCACCTAAAAGTCTATCAGAACAGAGTGTCAGGGGATATAACAAATGCATCATTCATTAGGAATTTTATGTAGGAGATCTAGTTCTCAAAGAAAATCAGAAGAACACCGTCAAAGACAGAGAGAAGAAAGGAAAGTTTGAGGCTAACTGGCTAGGTCCTTATGTAGTGATTGCAAAATATGGATCAGGAGCCTATAAACTTGCATATTCAGATGGTGAAGAGCTTCCAGAACCTATGAACGCCATGCACCTCAAGTGGTTCTATGCTTAGGCATGACGAGAATATCATATAAGAACTAAAAATAGAAAAATAAAGAAAAAACAAGCAAAAAATGGAAAAATGAGAAAATAGTAAAGAAAAAGCAGGTCATCCTCATGTGAAAACCACGCAATTGTGGCGCAGTGGGCAGGTCTTTGAGTGAAAACCAATTTTGGTGCTCAAGGAAGATTTCTTTGAAATGCAAGTTACTCTTATGGCAGGATGGGTAATCATCACCACTTTTTGGATATGACTTCCTTTGCTAGGTCTAGGAACCCTACTTGAGCTAGATTTTTTCGTATCGTGATCTAGTTTATTTTCTCTTATATCTATATGAAGAACATTACTTTTGTATATTCCAACATCACACTTGGGGGAATCCACGCTTCTTTGTTCTCTCACATTACTTTGAGAACATGACATTAGGAAAATACAAAAACATTGAAAAAGATACACAAAAACCTAAACATCTAGAAAATTTCCCTTTTAGGGATAAAGCTACATTCATTTCACAACGTTATCTTAGGGAAACCTAGACAACAATGAAGACCATAGCTGTAAAAACTTATCTTTTTAGATAAACCCAAAAACATTAGAAAATATATCAATGTTGTCCCGCAAAAACAAGGTAATGCTTTAATTGCTTTTAGTTGTTGGTTTGTATAGTTTTGATGTACTTAGCCTGTTGAGTTGTTTGTTCTTTGAATGAATCATTTGCTTACCTTATATTGAATCTTGTTTGATTTAATTGTGTATTGCATTACATTCATTTAGGAGCTCTCATACTTGTGAAAAATTGTTGTAGGATTCTTTATTTGTTATGTGCATCTATTAGAATTCATTTTACTTGCTTAGATTGAGTACCGCTTTAATCTCTTGCTAGCATTTGCATGTGTTTGTTTAGTTGTATTTTGTTGTGTTGTTTGAATGTGTATATTTGTTTAGTTTTGTTAACTTTTGCTTGTGTGTTTTACACAATTGTTTGTTATCACATCTATCATCTATCATTTCATCACATTTCTAACATCATTCACTACATCATATATATACAAAAATGTTAAGTATTACATCATGCATGTATGCTAAGCTAATCAACACATTGTATCATCAATGGGGGCAAGAGGTGTTGCGCATGATAAAAATATATCCCCCTGTTTCACACGGAGTGTTTCCGTTCCTAGAATAGAGTTGCTTCTATCCTTTCATTCTCTTGAGAAACAGAGATAAGGGTTAGGGCTAGGAGGAATACCCTGTTGAATGTTGAGAGGTGCGCGCGTACCATATGAGAGAGAGATCGAGATCAATTGCGAAGAACTCCTTTTTGTCTAGGAAGGACTACTGCAAGTAAGAAGACAAGACCACCGGATTTTATTTAGACAAAAATGAGGGAACTACCTTGGGCTCAGGAAATATTGGACTTCCTTTCGAAGGTGGTCAGTCCCTCTTAATATGAATTAACACAAATTCTAACAAAGAAATTATTGCAAAATTACAATTTAGTTACCTCGTTAAAAGCACTAGAGGAAAGGCTGGTTTTGGTTTGAGTCACAATGATCGATGCCGGCCTTCGTATAACCGGTACGCGATTCGATAACCGATATGGTTAGGGGCGTAATTTAGGGGATTTTAATAAAGGTTGGCTATAAGGTGGCTATTGTGTTTATAAAGTGGAAAATGATTAGGGATAGGCAATGGGGTGATGGATAAGACTCGAGAGTGTGGGGGCTGTTCTTGGGGCAATGTAAGGGTAGATGAATGACAGGTTAGATGCGTGGGCTACTGCAGGTAGTAGATCTATGAGTGAACTTGTAATTACTGTGATTCAGAAGTTCAAGAAATGTTATTTAAAAACGTACAAGACACTACTTACTAGTTCCTGATGAAGATACAGGTCCAAGGACTATGATGACGAAGGCAGGGCTCAGGTGGGATGATCCGACAATCAAAAGTGAGTTATCTTCTCTCCCAATGCTTGGATGAGTGTCACTGGGCTCTGGTTACTCAGTTGCAGTCCTAGGCTCGATGTCCTTCTCTGCAAACTCTTCTCTTTTCTTCACTTGTCTCTGCCCTGCCAAGTGAATTTCGGATCCTTCAAATGAATTCCAGATCCTTTGTTTTTGGTTGGGGGAGGTCATTTACAGGGAACCGATGGCGGTTACGTAACCGACGGTGGTCGAGTAGGAACCGATGTCGGTTAAGTCAAAGTGGGCTATTTTTAGTAAAATAGCCAACTTTCCCTCCTTTTCTCCCGAGGGATTAGTTGTGGGCTTGGTCAAGTCATTATTAGGTTGGTTTTGGTGCGGGTGAGGAGTAATTAGTCATGGGTGTGGATGTAGACCAAGTTATAGGTCTTAATTAGGTTAGTTTAGGGTTAGGGCTAGGTCATGATGAGGTGGCGAAATGAGGTGGTAGGTTTGGAGATGTGGATTTATTAATTATAAGGTAATTAATAAATAATTGTGTAAGGTTTAGGTGGTGAGGTTAGGTTGTGAAATGAGATGCGGGGCACAGGGTGTCGTAAGACACAAATTTGGTGTCTACATTAGCCCCTTGTTGTCATGTAGCTTGTCTTGTGAAGCTACACTGACAATAATAAGAAGTGGTTACTCCCATTGAGGGTAAGGTAATCCCCCTCAAATCTATCATAGATTGAGGTGACGTGAAATCAACGATAGGGTTGATAAAGGGTGAATGGTGTTGAGATGATGGTAAGATGGTGGGGTAAGTTCAAGGAAGCACGACACGTTGAAATGCGATAGTGCGACTGTGGTACATGATTTGAAGAGTAAACAAGCAATTCATAGGCAAAGGTCAATAGTTTATCCAAATAAGGTTGATATAATCCGGTATCAAGGCATAGGAAGTAGCTCCGGGGATATAATGGGTAAGGTACAGGAACGTTTAGGCATGTTCGAAGTATTAAATGGTTGGTTTGGTTGAGATAAACATCACGGTCTCGGCCTAGGCAAAGTTGGTCGACCGATCAAGTCAAGTATCCTAATCATGCTAAAAACACGAGAACAGGTGAGCGCGATTGAACAAAAAGCTACATGTTGGGTGGATAAAATCGTAATTTCGGGTCTTGGTCGAGGTACTTAATTGGTGCGGCCTTGGGTCGGGCCGATTGAGTGGTGAGGGCCTGGGTCTGCTGATTGGTTGGGTGCGACCTTGAGTCGGGCCGATTGATTAGTTGCATGGCGGCCTTGGGTCATGCCCCGGTTGGTTGGTTGTGGCCTTGGGTTGGGCTGGTTGGTTAGTTCTGACCTTGGGTTGGGCCACAGTTAGTTGGTTCTGGTGTTGGTTGGGCCTCGATTGGTTGGTTGCTGGCCTTGGGTCGGGCACGTTGGTTGGTTCGCGCCTTGGGTCGAGCCTGATTGGTTGAATTCTGACCATTGGTCGGGCCAAATGGTTAGTTGCGGCCTGGGTCGGGCCTAATTGGTTGGTTTCAGCCTTAGTCGGGCCTAATGGTGGTTGGTGGCGGCCTTGGGTCGGGCAAATGGTTGGCCGCGCCTTAGGTCGGAGGTTGATTGGTTGGTGACGGCCTTGGGTGGGCGATTAAGTGGTTCTGCAACCTTGGGTCGGGCCGATTGGTTGGTTGCGGCCTTCGGTCGGGCCGATTGGTTCAGTGCGGCCTTGGAGTGCAGGCCGATTGGTTGGTTAGTGGCCTTGGGTCGAGCCATTGGGTGGTTGCGGCCTTAGGTCGAGCCGATTAGTGGGTGGTGGCCTTGGGGTCGGGCCAATTGGGTGGTTACGACCTTAGGTCGGGCCGATTGGTTGGTTGCGGCCTTGGGTCAGGCCGATTGGTTAGGTGCGGCCTTGGGTCGGGCCGATTGGTTGGTTGCGGCCGTGGGTCGGGCCGATTGGTTGATTATGGCCTTGGGTTAGGCCGATTGGTTGGTTGTGGCCTTGGGTTGGTCAGCCGATGAATTCAAAATAAGGCTATTTAGCAAAGCTGGGGGTAGGTGAGGTGGTGAAAAATGGAGATTGGTGGATAAGGGCGGGAGTTAGGTTAAGTAAGTAGGAGAGGATTCCTCTAGATCACGTGTGAAAAAAATTTGGATTTGTTTAGGATATACCCATGGATTATAGACCATACATGAGGATTGATGCCGAGGCGTCATTCTCACCTCCCTACCGACACCTCCGAGAGGACCAAGAGAGAAGCACCCGATCGCGGAGGTAATGGATGCACGGGAGCGAAAGAGTCTTATAGATTATGGTGGGTAGCAGAGCTGCGAGGTTCATGTGAGAGGGTCGATCATCCTAACATAGCTGTGATTATAGCGGAGAGAGATCGCCTGCAGGGTTTAGTTCACCAACTTCAAACGTAGGTGAATGAGACAACGGGATTGTTAGCGGTTGCACAGTCACGAGTGGAGAGACTAGAGGCGAGATTCCTCCATGCGAGAGGGCGTATTCATATATTACAGGAGAGATTGGTAGATTAGTGGGACAAACCAATAGCAGTGGCACCTTTGAGGATGGAGAGGCCAAGTGAGCGGCGTCGACGATCATGATCACCACCTAGTTCGGGATGAGGCGCAAGGGTCTAAGTGAATTTCATAGGGGTAGAAGAATAAATAAGGATGCCGACCTGTGCGTCGATGATAGAGAAGATGTATTTGTTTAACATCTAAATAAAACTAAATATGTATGTTGATTTGAGTTTACGATAATAATAAGAATGTTTGTGTTTTGAATGTTTTGAATTGATAAAAGACCAAGGTGAGTGTTATCAATATAAATATGCGAAATCATTTATATTTTAACAACACATGATAGGTTATGGTAGGGGATGGTCGAGCTAACCTTGGGAGACCCCATGTCTCCTAAGTGTTGCCTACATAGCCCATTGCACAAAGCAAGGAGGGGCCTCAGACCGATGTAGTTCTCCCTTAGGACCAGGGAGAGGTGAATTCAGGCAATTTGGTTGTGGTTAGGCAATTTGTTGGTTGGTAAAAATATTGATATTGGTAGGGTAATGTTGTTGGTGTTGGTAAGGGATTGATGTTGTTGGTGTAGGTATAGGTGAAGCAAAAGTTAGCTTACCCAAGTAGTAGGGAACCGTGTCCTAATTAAGGTCAACACATAATCCTAGATTCGAGTAAAAGAGGAAAAAGTGTCCCGTAGTTGAGAAGAGCTAAACAAACCACATATTAACGTAGGATGAGCTTGAATCCCTAGGTACCTTGCATATGCGAGAAGTCGATAGGTGAAAAGAGTTGTATAATCACAATATATCGGATATACGTCACGTCCCTTGAGTTTTGTTGCTTTGACGAATGGTGAGGTGAGGTGGCTGGTAGAGCTAGGGCACAGAGAATTTGTTATAAGGTGATTATTCTGACAAAAGAGAACCAAACCTAAATAGACAAGTCCATGACTCAAAAGTGCTTTTGAATACTGCTTTTATTTTTCTGGATATAGACTGATCGATGCGGGAAGTCTACATGGGATATGTATTTTGTTGTTCTTGAGGTCTTCACAAAGCTAATTAATGCAAGAAGCTTCTGATAAAGGCTGACTTTGTATAGCTGTCCTTCAAGGGAGTAGTCTATTTATAGTAGTAGATGCGGCTTTTGCACATAGATGTCCTTCGAGGGAGCAGTCTATGTATAACTTAGAGGTCTTAGATGTCCGTTTGGCATGAAGCATCTAGTTTTGTAGGAAGTTTGACTCAAGAATATCCCATAAGTGTATAATTGAGAACGTGTTATTTTGATACTTTTAAGTCATGGACCAGACTAAAAAGGGGAAGGAATCTGTAAGAAGAGGTGATGACCAAACCACGTGAGCTTGATTCTATTTTGAGATGCATGAAACAAAGTGTATGAGGTGGTAAACGAGCTCAAGGGACGAGCGCAAGGTAGATAAGAAGTGATATAACACTAAATTCAACAGTAGAATGACCAAAGATGCAAGGCATTAAGGGTTGAGCTCAAAGTTTACCATTAAGTGAAGCTAAAAGATAAGTGCCACGATCCGTAAGTGTGAGTGATAATGTAAGGCCCAATCCAATTTGGAGTAAATTTGCCATGTTTTCTCTTTTCTAGTTTGGTTACATGTTGATTCTCTTTGAGGACAAGATCACCAACCTTAAAGGTACGCTCATGAAGTCACTTATCATAAGCACGCTTGATGTGCTTTTGATAGATTTGAAGGTGGTCAAGAGCTGTAAGACGACGCTCGTCAAGAAGCTCCAATTGGGCTAACTGCTCTTGGTGGAAATCATCATTGGTGAGAATATCCTGAAGAGATATTCTTAGGGAGGGTATTTGTATTTCGAGAGGCAAGACAACCTCGGTACCATATACCAAAGAAAATGGGGTGGCATTAGTGGAGGTACGAATGCTAGTCCGATAAGCCCAAAGGGCAAAGGGGATGTGATCAGGCCAATTTTTTCCAGAATCATTAACGACTTTCATGAGAATTTTGGTCAGGGTTTTGTTAGAAGATTTGGCTTGTCCATTTTCTTGTGGATAGTAGGGTGATGAGAAGCTAAGTTTGATTCCAAAGTTGTCACAAAGGTCTTGTAACAACTTATTTTTGAAAGATTTTCCATTATCTGTTATCAGGCGATGAGGAACACCAAAACGACAGATAATGTGATGATTGATGAACTCAACGATTTTTTTATTTTTTTGTTGAAATGAGTGGAATGGCCTCCACCCATTTAGTGTAATATTCGGTTGCTGTGATTATCCAATGGTGACGTTGCGAAGAAGGCGGGTGAATCTCACCAATAAGGTCTAAACCCCATTGTGAGAAAGGCCAAAGATCTCGTGCGACCTATAGCGGGTGGCTAGGAGTATGTTGAAGGTTGGCATGTTGTTGACACATAACACAATGCTTAACATATTTGTAGTAGTCGTTATTAAGAGTAGGCCAATAATAGCCTAGGCGAAGGATCCGTTTGGCCACGGCAAGGCCACTAAAATGTCCACCACAAATACCGTCATGGACTTGTTAGATGGTATAGGTAACCTCCGCGCCGGTTAGACATCGAAGGAGGATGCCATCAAAGCCACATTTATAGAGGAGTCCCCCCATGATGACATAATGAGAAACACTTTTAAGAAAAGCACGTTTGCCATTACTAGTAAGGTCAGGTGGGAGAACAGAGGTTGTAAGGTAGTTGTGAAATTGGTGATACCAGGTATCCTACGAATTAGCAGACACATTATTTATCATACAAACATCCGGGGCTGAGTAAGATGGGGTAAAGAGTTGTTGGACCAAGAAAAATATGTCAGAGTCGGTTGATGAGGTAGGAATTTGTGAGGCTAAGCAAGCCATAGTATCCGCAAATTTATTAGTAGAGCGGGGAATGGTTTGGATAGAATAATGAGTAAATAAGGTCAAAAGTGAATCCACGTAATGTTTGTACTTTTGAAGTTCCTCATTTTTACATTGGTAGATGCCCATAACTTGATTGATAACCAGTTGAGAGTCGCCGAAAATGTTAATAGATTTTACACCTAAGTGTAACGCAACCTAAAGACCCAAAACAAGGGCCTCGTATTCTACTGTATTATTAGTGCGGGAAATCAATCGGAATGAGAACAATTCCGGCCCCTGCGCTGGCATTTGGATCCATCAAAGAAAAGGGTCATTGGATACGACTCCTCACTGAGTGAAAGAGTGGCAATGAGTTCGTCAGGGAAAGTAAAATTAGTAAAGCTGCTCCCCAGTAAAGGGGCTTCCGTGAGTTGGTCTGCGATAGTTTGTCCTTTGATTGATTTCGGTGTACAAACTCAAGGTCGAGATCGGTGAGGAGCATAAGCCATTAGGCAATGCGTTGGTTTAGATGAGGTTTGGCATACATATAATGAATGGGGTCCGCGTTGGTGATGAAAAAAATTTGTGATTCAGGAGGTAGTGTCGGAGTTTGGTGGCCACGAATGATAGGGCTAGGCACAACTTTTCTACATGTGTATACCTAGTCTCATAATCCACCAGAGTACGACTTATGTAATAAATGGCTTGTTCTCGATGCTCGGAGTCATGATGTGCGAGCATGGCTCCTACAACATGGTCGGTGGTGGAAAGGTAAAGGTAGAAAGGGCGATCGTCCTGAGGTGGGATAAGCACGGTGGGCAAGAGATAGGCTTTAAGAGCCTCAAAGGCTTGGTGGCACTCTTCACTCCATTGAAAGACAATGTCCTTTTTAAGGAGATGATGGAAAGGTTGACATCGATCCGAGAGTTGTGAGATGAAACGCCGGATAGATTGGAGTTTTCCCTGCAAACTACGTAATTGTTTGAGGTTAGTGGGTGGGGGCATTTCTAGGATAGCTTTGACTTTAGCTGGATTGACCTCGATGCCACGCAAAGAGACAATAAAACCAAGGAGTTTTCCCGAAAGGACACCAAAGACACATTTCTTTGGTTAAAGATGAACACAATATTGTAACAGGTGATCGAAAATAATGGTTAAAACATCGAGATGTTCACTGCGATGTTTAGATTTGCCAAGAAGATCATCGACATAATCCTCAAGGATAGTGTGCATAATGTCATGAAAAATGTAAGTCATAGCCCCCGATAGGTTGCACCTAAAGCATTCTTAAGGCCGAATGACATGACACGATAGCGAAGGTTCCCAAGGAGTTATGAAGGCGGTTTTATGTTGATCGGTACGGGGCTACCAAAATTTGATCAGTATCCCGAGAAGCCATCCATGAGAGAAAGCATCTCATGGCCGCATGAGTGAGATCAACAAGTTGATCGATACTTGTAGGGGGAATTCATCCTTAAGGCGAAGCGAGGTTAAGGTCTCGTAAATTTGTACATATCTCGAAGTCCCCCGTTGCTTTAGTAAATGTGTACGATGTTAGAAATCCATTGAGGATAGTCAATAGGTAAGATGAAGGAAAGCAGAGAAAGAGCGTTGAAGTTCATCTTTGACCAAGAGGGCAATGCGTGGATGCATTTTTCTCAGTTTCTGTTTAACTGGTTTGGAATCGGGTTTTAGGGTAATGTTATGGATAGCAATGTCAGGATCAATTCCTGGCATGTCAGCGTAGGACCAAGCGAAAGCTTGGTTGCGGGCACGGAGGAAGGTAGTGAAGGCAGTTTGTTCTGATGTGTTAAGAGATTGTCTGATCTTCACAATGTGAGGATCGTCCTTTGTGTGGATGTTGATTTCTATAGTCGACTCATTCAACATGGTTTGAGTTTCAGATGGTAAGGCGTGTTGAATATAAGAGTCGTCCGCACCAAGGTAAGTGAGAATGGATTCGTCATCCTAGCACTCAACAACATTAATTGAAGGCGAGTCCTCTTCGATCATGTCTGGATACAGAAGGGGAAGAGAATATGGGTCTTCATTATCGCGTTGATAAGTGAGAGGACCCAGGAAGATAGCGTTTATGAAAAAAAAAAGTTAGGAGGGATGGATTCAGGGTCTATCGACTCTGTGGGTGACGATGGCAAAATGGGTGATGATGGTTCGGAAGGAGTGACTTCGTCATCTTCCTGGATACAATGGATATGCGGTGTCTTTGGTGTAGGTGGTTTGAGAATCCAAGACCACGATGATCTTTGTGTTTGCGTGTAGTTACAGGAATGATCGTATGTCGGCCTTGTTCATAAAGACCGAAACCGAAGCCCTTCCAAGCACAAATGCGTAGCCAAGAAGGTGAGGCGAAGCGGCGATTAATTAGATATTGAAAATCAGATTGGAAGGGAACCACACCAAGGGAGGTTGGGGGTGACAGAGAGGATGTATCGACACCCCCATATGTTAGGTTGGTGCGGAAATTGGGTGGTCCGTAGGAGATTACTTCCCCCACACGACGGCCGTAGGTAGGATGTGCATGTAACTATCGTACACCCTGTGGGGTATGGAAAGTGCTAACATTATATAGGTGATACTCCCCAGGCAGTAAGGTGTTGAAAAACATCTACTAAGGGATCTGAGGTGGGGATGTTGTCCGTGGGAAAGGAAGTGGTATTTTTGGCGGTGGTTTCATTAGTTGAAGGTGTAGGTGCGGTTGAGATGGATGGTTGAGGTGTGGTCGAAGTAGATGGTTGGGTTGGATGAATGGGTGTCTTGACTGGTACAAGCACATCATTAGGGTGATATAACATATTGCAGGTTTTGAAGGGGGGAGCGTCAGCTTTTACGGTGTAGGACTTCCCCTCATACTCGAATTTTATGCATCTATGTAAGGTGGAGGGAACGCATCCCATAGCCCGGATCCAAGGGCGGCCTAACAACATGTTGTATTGGAATTCTCCCTCAAGGACATAGAAGAGTTCAGTAAGGTACATGGCCCTACACGAATGTTAAGGATCACGGTGCCTAAGGTAGAAGTAATAGCATCATTGAATGAACGCAACATGGTGGGGTTGGCACACATGCAGCTAGAAGGGATATTCATTTGTTGGAAGGCTTTGGAAGAGATGATATTTAGGCTAGCACCCCCATCAATCATAACATGACGTACTCGGATGTCCCTGGACGTAAGCTGAGATGAAAAGAGCGGGTCAGGATCTTCTGCACCAAAGTCAACAATTTCGTCTTTGGAGAAACCGACAAGAATGGCTTCTTTGCATGAGAAAGTGGTTGGGGAGATAGGTTATTTGGTGAGAGAAGAAACGTGATTGGGTCTTAACATGGAGGCAACGGGTAAGGTTTCGTTAGGTAGGACCTCTATCCCTTGAAGGATTTCAATGAGAGCTTGTCGATGAAATTCAGAGGTTTGAATGAGATCATACAATGTCATTTTTACAGGTGATTGGTGAAGTTGTTTGATCATGTGTACGGTGGGCCACTCCATCAAAGACGGGGTAGGCAGGTCCACGAATAACCACTTTAGGTGGTGGTGTGATCGGGATGGTAGACGGAGAAAGAGAGGCTGCAGGTGTGCTTTCTTTAGCTTTCCCATTGGTTTTATGCCCTCGAGTAGCAATGTTAATCATGTTGATCTCGTGAACATGAGAGGAAGAAGATGGTAGGGACCAGTCATTGTCTTCAAGAGGTGGGGTTGCAATAATGATATTTCTTGGTGAGGTGAGGACAGGCGGTATAGGAGAGGGGATTGAAGCTAAAGGTTTCTCCCTTCGTAAGTTGTCTTTCTTAACCTTTCTATCCGAGAGAGGTGACTGATAAAGGATGGATTTCAAAGCTTTGCATCCCTCTACATCATGTCCTGGTGTGCGGTGGTAAGCGCAGATTTTAGACTCATCATAACCTATAGGTCGAGGTTTAGATGGATCATAGGGTCTAAGTGGGGGTAGGGAAATGGTCGCATTCTCCACCAACATATCAAGGATCTTGGCGTAAGATCCTTTGAGCGGGTCAAAGTCAGAGGAAGATGAGGCTATTGATTGGGTGGGTTTTGGTAATGTTTGGGTATGGTTGGTTCATACGGGTGGTGGCTTAGACAAGGGGTTTTGATAATTGGATTTAACTAAACGTGGCTTCTTCGGCGTAGAAGTTATGTTTAGCTGGTCAGATGACGTGGTAGCAGAAAACAACCACGGAGAAAGAGGAGTGACAACAAACAAATCCTTTGATGATGGAGTTTGTTTAGGGTTGATAGGTGGACAGGATACTTGGGGTGACGGTGTTGATACACCCATGGATCTCTGTATGGGTGTAGAAGGCACAGGTCATTTTAAAGAAAACGTAGGAGGTATGATGTATTGAGGCAAGGTGGAGGGGTGAGGTCCCAATATAGAAGGTAGGTGTGACGGCGAGGGTTTTAGTTGTGACAGAGGCATAGATTGGACTTGAGGAGATTGGGTTTGTCTCCTAGGTGGATGGACGACTTTATTTTTGGATAAATCTAAGCGTTTAGGTGGGTGTGTTAAGCTAGGTATTGGTGAAGTCCCAAGCATAGGGGAGGTTTGGTTAGGTTAATAGAGGTGGATGAGGTATCCGGTAGAGATGAGGGGGGTGAGGATGAGGACATAGGTATTTTGAGCTTTTGTAAACACTTCGGGTATATGGTAGAGGTGTCTGGATCGGTCATCTACATTTGAGTAGAGCATGGTGTACTCAAACGCTCCCATAGGACTCGTCTATCTTCTGAGGGATGAAAATCTTCACGTGTGAATAGGAACTTTTGTATGGAAGAGAGGTGGGTTGTGATTCCGGTCCCTTTGTGGGTGTGATACGAGGGGGTAAATGAGGCATCAGTATAATGGGCGTTGAGAGGTCAACCGGTCACTGAAAAGATTTAGGCGATGAAGAACTAATAGGTAGGAGGGCATGTTTGAGAGGATCCGTCATGATTAAAGAATTTGGTGATGTTGGTTCGAGAGGTGTCTCTTCTAAGGATGACAGAAAAGTGACGAGCCTTCCTCTTGTACAGCAAGAGTGGTAGAAGGAGATTTTTGGGAAATAGATAAGTTAGATAACATCCGCTCACAGTCTTGCAGGGATGTGGTGTAAGAAGGCTCATCTGTGAGAAGAGAACTCTGGGCGGTTAATTCCTTTATGGGTAAAGGAATGGTAAGGTTATCATTTTGTCTTGATGGGGGTGGAGGGGGTTCGGATCCCTGTGTTAGTGAAGAGGCTTGATTCAGAATTTCCTCGATAGGAGCTTTTGGTTGGGAGTCGAAGACCACATGGATTTCATGAACACTCTCCTCGGCTAAGATATCTTGGTTTATGTTATTGTTAGATGAGTGGTTTGGGAATGGTTTGTTGAAGATTTTCAAATTTCGGTTAGCAGGGGCATTAGGATTATCGAGGGTTATATCCCCTGCATCAACCATTTCCTGCACTATGTTTTTCAACATCTTGCAGTTTTTGTGATCGTGTCCCTTCACGCGGTGGAAGTTACATAAGTCATTTTCTTTGTACCAAGAAGGTATAGCGTGGGTGGAATCAAACCCAGAGTGAGGTTTAACAGGAGGTAAGGTGATAGCTCCTGCTTTGAGCAATTTTTCCAAAATGACACCATAAGTTTCTCCCAAGGGAGTGTAATTGATGGGCTCGGCTTTATACTTATAGGTGGTTTTTGGTGGGGTATTAGATGGTGCTTGGGATTTGACCATCATCGCGTGTACAACTCCTTTTGATTTGAAGGCAGTTGATGCGTGACAATTGGTGGTGTTGGGTTTGTTGGTGGAGTCTTGGGTTCGGAAAATTAGGGTTTTTGTTGCGCAACCACAATTTCTCTTCCTCTAAGGCTCGAATCTCTAGTTTCTGAGCCATAGTAAAGGCCTCATCAAAGGTGCAGAAAGTTTGAATTTGGAGGGTAGGAGAAATGTGCTTGAAGACAGCCCATGTAAAGAGTTCGATAAGTTGTGACCGAGGCAAGGCATAAGTAAGTTGGTTGATAAGGCCCCACCATCTTCCAACGAAATCTGCGATAGATTCGTCTTCAAATAGGTGTCGGATGGCATAGAGGTGGTGATAGATAATTTCTTGGCAATGTTAATGGAGAAACCACTAATAAAACCCTCAGACGGATTATGGATAAAATGGTTAGTAAAACCGGCGTAATTGGCATCTACAGATACATCCCGCCCTCGGGCCTATCGTACCTCCATCTACACTCCTACTGGTGTGACCCCATATTCACTTGTCTATGGCACTGAAGCCATCATACCTTTGGAAGTGGAGCTTCCTCCCGAGAATATCTCTTAGAGACTATCTTGATAAAGATGAGGACTACAGAGTTGCTCGCTTAGCAGAGTTAGAACTATTAGATGAAAAGCGTATTAGAGCACTCAATCACCTAAAAGTCTATCAGAACAGAGTGTCCAAGGGGTATAAAAAATGCATCATTCATTAGGAATTTGATGTAGGAGATCTAGTTCTCAAAGAGAATCAGAAGAACACCGTCAAAGATAGAGAGAAGAAAGGAAAGTTTGAGGCTAACTGGCTAGGTCCTTATGTAGTGATTGTAAAATATGGATCAAGAGCCTATAAACTTGCATATTCATATGGTGAAGATCTTCCAGAACCTATGAACGCCATGCACCTCAAGCGGTTCTATGCTTAGGCATGACGAGAATATCAAATAAGAACTAAAAATTAGAAAATAAAGAAAAAACAAGCAAAAAAATGGAAAAATGAGAAAATAGTAAAGAAAAGCAGGTCATCCTCATGTGAAAACCACACAATTGTGGCATAGTGGGTAGGTCTTTGAGTGAAAACCAATTTTTGGTGCTCAAGGAAGATTTTTTGGATGCAAGTTACTCTTACGGCAGGATGGGTAATCATCACCACTTTTTGGATATGACTTCCTTTGCTAGGTCTAGGAACCCTACTAGAGCTACCTTTTCGTATCGTGATCTAGTTTATTTTCTCTTATATCTGCATGAAGGACATTACTTTTGTATATTCCCACATCACACCGAGGGAATCCACGCTTCTTTGTTCTCTCACATTAATTTGAGAACATGACCTTGGAAAATACAAAAACATACGTAAAAAAAAGATACACAAAAACCTAAACATCTCTGGAAAATTTCCTTTTTAGGGATAAAGCTACATTCGGTTCACAACGTTATCTTAGGGAATCTAGACAACAATGAAGACCGCAGTGTAAAACTTATCTTTTAGATAAACCCAAAAACATTAGAAAATATATCAATGTTATCCTGCAAAAACAAGGTAATGATTTAATTGCTTTTAGTTGTTGGTTTGTATAGTTTTGATGTACTTAGCTGCTTTGTTGAGTAGTTTGTTCTTTGAATGAATCATTTGCTTACTTTATATTGAATCTTGTTTGATTTAATTTTTGTATTGCATTACATTCATTTAGGAGCTCTCATACTTGTGAAAATTGTTGTAGGATTCTTTATTTGTTATGTGCATCTATTAGAATTCATTTTACTTGCTTAGATTGAGTACCGCTTTAATCTCTTCTTTGGCATTTGCATGTATTTGTTTAGTTTTATTTTGTTGTGTTGTTTGAATGTGCATATTTGTTTAGTTTTTTTAACTTTTACTTGTGTGTTTTACAAAATTGTTTTTTATCACATCCATCATCTATCATTTCATCACATTTCTAACATCATTCACTACATCATATATATACAAAATGTTAAGTATTACATCATGCATGTATGCTAAGCTAATCAACACATATCAGTATCATCAATGGGGCAAGAGGTGTTGTGCATGATAAAAAATATATCCCCTGTTTCGCACAGAATGTTTCTGTTCCTAGAATAGAGTTGCTTCTATCCTTTCATTCTCTTGAGAAACAGATAAGGGTTAGGGCTAGGAGGAATACCTGTTGAATGTTGAGAGGGTGCACGCGTGCCGCAGAGAGAGATCAAATCGATCGCAAAGAACTCCTTTTTGTCTAGGAAGGACTACCTGCAAGTAAGAATACAAGACCACCGGATTTTAGTTAGACAATAAATGAGGGAACTGCCTTGGGCCCAGGAAATATTGGACTTCCTTTCGAAGGTGGTCAGTTCCCTCTTAATATGAATTAACACAAATTCTAATAAAGAAATTATTGCAAAATTACAATTTATTTACGTCGTTAAAAAGCACTTGAGGAAAGGTTGGTTTTGGTTTGAGTCACATTGACCGATGCGGTCATCAATGTATAACGTACATTCGGCCATCGATAACCGATATCAGTAGGGCGTGATTTAGGGGCTTTTAATAAAGGTTGGCTATAAGGTGGCTATGGTGTTTATAAAGCTGGAAAATAATTAGGGATAGGCAATGGGGTGATGGATAAGACTCGAGTAGAGTGTGGGGATGTTCTTGGGGCAATGTAAGGGTAGAGGAATGACGGTTGATCTATGAGTGAACTTGTAATTACCGTGATTCGAAGTTCAAGAAATGTTATTTAAAAACATACAAGACACTACTTACTAGTTCTGATGAAGATACAGTCCAAGGACTATGATGACGAAGCGCAGGGCTCAGTCGGATGATCCGACAATCAAAAGTGAGCTATCTTCTCTCCCAATGCTTGCATGAGTGTCACCTGGCTCTCGGTTGCTCGGTTGCATTCCTGGGCTCAATGTCCTTCTCTGCAAACTCTACTCTTTTCTTCACGTGTCTCGCCTCGCCAAGTGAATTTCAGATCCTTCAAATGAATTCTAGATCCTTTGTTTTTGGTTGGGGGAGGTCATTTACGAGGAACCAATGGCGGTTGCATGCAGGCGACGGCGGTCGAATCAGGAACTGATGTCGAGTTAAGTCAAAGTGGGCTATTTTTAGTAAAATAGCCAACTTTCCCTCCTTTTCTCCCAGGGATTAGTTGTGGGCTTGGTCAAGTCATTATTAGGTTGGTTTTGGTGCGGGTGAGGAGTAATTAGTCATGGGTGTGGATGTAGACCAAGTTATAGGTCTTAATTAGGTTAGTTGGCTAGAGTCATGATGAGGTGGTAGGTTTGGAGATGTGGATTTATTAATTATAAGGTAATTAATAAATAATTGTGTAAGGTTTAGGTGGTGAGGTTAGGTTGCGAAATGAGATGTGGGGCACAGGTGTCTTAAGACACAAATTTGGTGTCTACACCCCCCACACCAATATCATCTAGTATCATCCCAAGTGCTAGAATAAAAACTCAAAAGATCTCATAAATCTAAAAACATGTGGTGCTATCTGCAGATACATGATCAATATGAAATGAATTGGTCGTGATTGATTTACCGACCCGGGTGGGTATATTAACCCGTTCACGATGCCCCTGGGGCATGTTTTCTCCACCGTGATCATTCTAACCTTCTTCTATCCATTGTGATAATTATTTTTGTATTAAAATAATTATTTTTACTAATTTTCACACGTTAGGGCACTTTGTGCCACCCTGCGCTTATTTCTCTGTCACACTGACATAAATTAAAAATCTTTTAGGTGCCTTTTCACCTCTTCCTCTATTTTTCATCTATTTTCCCCCATCATGATAATTATTTATTAATTTATTTTAAATAAATTATTCCCGACCCATCTTTCTTCTTGTGGGAATATATTTTGGCTCTCTGATAGCCTCGCCTTCCCACTATCACCCTCGCATGTACTTTTAGAAGATCTTTGATCTTTTGAAATTCTTCTGACCGATCAAAAATAAAAATTAAAAAAATTTATAAAACCATTTAAAAAACCAAAAACATTGAAATACTTCGAAAATGACCAACAAAATTGGTAAAACCGATCATCTACGGCTGAAATCTGTGTCTATTACATGGCACTCATCCCAGATCTTGCTGACATTTTCAAATATTTTGAAAAAAATGACTCACACATCATCTAAATCTTCAATCACCTACACAAGCTATGTTGCTTACTTTTGTCTGGAGTCGGGGCACTATCGCCGGTTTCCAGTACTATATTAATCATGCACATTATTTTTTTCATGGGACCCAAGTGTCCTCCATCTTTCCCCTTGCATAATACACCTTGCTTGGGGCATCATTCTTCACCCTTGTTGTTTATCAAAACATTTGGGACTACATCTTGATAACAAAATATTTGTGCAACTATCTTGAACGTTGTTGGTTTAAGTGTGTGATTGTACTTATTTCCCTGTTAGGTGATATTGTTTATTTCTCATATTGCATTGCATTCGTGTATGTTGCATGGAGTTGGTCATTTTGGCACAATACAATTGTTTGTATCTTGGATTTTCATGTCATTTTACGCCGTCGCATGCTCACATTTTAATAAGGACCAATGAGGAGGATTCTAAGCATTATGATGATTATATATCAATAGCAATTGATTTGTGGATAGCTCAATATCCCTCTTTCTTCTTGTTTCTCATCTTCTCTGTACACTTTTATTTCTATTGTTTTTCTTTTTCGATCGCCGATCAAGTTTCTTTGTCACCCAATCAAACTCGAGGGGGCATTTCTCATCCTTCATCCTACTAATTTTTCTTCTACCCCTTCAAAAAAATTCTACTTGTTTGTGTTTGTCTACTTTCTTTGAAGTGATGTAGCTTATGTCACCCCAAAGAGGGGAAAATGTAGACACCTATAGTTTGATCAATGCACTATTATTCCTAATATTGCACTACCTATTCTTCCCCTTGCAAATTGATGGCACACCAGCTAGTTAGACCTATCTAACTCCCTTCTTACAACATCTTTTTGGTCGTATTTCCTCTTGTAAACCACTTAAACAGGTTGTCATAGCCTCGTTCTAACTACATTAGCTTCTTATTCCCTTCTAGTTTGCTTCTATTAGCTCCTGGACTATCAATCCATTTCATTGGATTGATTAGACCTTCCAGAACCCTTCCAAAACCCTAATTCCTCTCTAAACAAGATTAATTAGTCTAACCTAGGTTAATTACCCTAAACCTAGTCAAATCCTACTTTGACTTGCTAATTAACTTGTTGACTCCCTTTTTAGTCCCACATGCACCCAAAAGCCTCCCATTTTTAAATGAAAAACTATAAATAGGGTTAATCCCCCTCCCTCATTTCCTAAGAATTATCTCTTCTTCCTAAAGATAGATTATAGCATTTTGTTTAGGCTTTAGATTGTATTTCATCTTCTTCCTTTGAGCTAAATAGCATTTCTTTTTGTATTTCATAACACCAATATGGAGTAAAAGGGAAGATCCATTGGCCTTGAAACCATTAATGGGGAGATCTCTTTCTCTTAAACACATAACTGAATGCTTAGATCCTCTTAGGTTCACTATTTCAAGTTTTCAAAGAATAGAGGTTAACTTCATTTGTTTAGTTTGCATGTTTATTTCAAATTAATGTATGCAAATAAGAAAACCTTTCTCATTTCTTATCACATGGTCCATTGATCATATTGTTAAAAGCCTTTGGGGTTTCTTTAGAGATTCTTACCCCAAATCCATGGCTTTTACAACTTTTCATTAAACACGATAAGATGGTACAAAACTTAAACATAATACCTCGATTTAAAAGATAAGGAGCTCACTTAGATAGAGTAGTTAGTGTTACTTCAATCAAAATTATACCATATGATCAACACACTTCTTAATAAGGATCATCAAATGACCAAATAAATGTGAACCTAATTTGATATTTTAGTTACATTTCATGATTATCTCAAGGGTGTAATAATATCAATTTACAACTAGAAAACAAATCTAGATTGACTCCACATAACATCATTTTTCCACACTTAAACATAAATAATGTTCATATACATGGACTCTCATCACACCAAGAAGAGAGGAGAGTCAAGATACATATATTACACGAGACCATATAAACACATGATAAGGATGGTGATCAATTGATGGTACAAAACACATCACAACAATATAATTTATCTCAACAATAGCATCATAGTTCAACCCATGGAAAAAAAGGTAAAATCACCTAACCACAAAAGTGTAATTTCCTCATTGGAAGTGTCAACATCAAAACCAAGGTATATGCATCACTCTTTCTAAGAGTAAGAAATTTCAATCATCAATGATACCAACATAAGTACTATAATATATTCATAAGTGCATATCCATTATTCCCGGAGAGTAAGAGAACCTCAATTACTCTCTCATAGAATAAGATAAGAACATAACTAAAATCACTTATTATTAAATAGTATGTCAATATTGGAATCAACAAGGTTTATAGGAAAAAGGATGTCAATTGAATCATAGGAAAGTTTGATTTTAAGATTTTGTTTCTCCTTCTTTCTACTTTGTTTTATATTTATTTTATCTAATAATTTAGAGAAGGAAATTTAATCTATTCAAGGATATTATGGGTAGGATAGTTATGGG
Source organism: Taxus wallichiana var. yunnanensis (assembly GCA_018340775.1). Taxonomy (NCBI): domain Eukaryota; kingdom Viridiplantae; phylum Streptophyta; class Pinopsida; order Cupressales; family Taxaceae; genus Taxus; species Taxus wallichiana. The sequence continues at coordinate 814,252,893 of CM031235.1, forward strand.
TAGATGTAGGATTTTGAGGGTCAAAAGGGGGAGATTAAGTGGCTACTTTATTCTTCTCAATAATAGCAATATGTGAACCTCGAGATACTTTTAAGGCACCTATTCAAATAATTTTGTGACAAGGAAAGAAGATAAATTGTGAAATTTTGAATCTAATTTCTAAATATGTAATAATTTGCAATACCCATGTACCCATGTACACAACATGGGTATGGTCCCTTTTAAAATCATTTATCAATAATAAAAAGTATGTGAAATTTATGCATTTCTAAAATTACATCGTAATGTTTTATGAAAACATAATAAAAGTGCATGTGTATGGAAACACATTTTTAGAGAAAAAGAATGATTTTTTAATTTAAATCTCATACAATGATTTAAAAATTGTTGAAGATTATTAAGAATATTTTTTAATTCTTTCAATTGATATAATAATTAAAAAATTAGAAGTCAAGAAAGTAGGAAAAAAATGCAAGTGTGGAAACACAACTTTTTAAGGAGAAAGGACCCTATAGTTGTGCATGGACCAAAACATGTACATTTGTTTTCACCATAGGTTGCTGAAAAAAGGACCAATAGTTTAATTTTTGACTAATGACACTTTTTAAGAGTCAATGAGAATGTGACATGTAGGGCGCTCGGTCATTGGTCCCTCTTTTAAATGCTTTATATTAATTTTCTTCCTTTTAAATCAATTCAAAACTACCTTTCCCTCCAAATAAACTCACGAAATGAAAATACCAATGTGGCATGATCTACGCTACACGATGATATATATTTTTACACTAACGAGACCCTACATATATCTACGTGCCCCTAAAATTAGGGTGCACAATTATAGGGTCCTTTCCGCTAGTTTAACTTCATATATTTAGATTATTATTATCAAGTGAACAATGAGTAGATTGTTGAGATATAAGTTTTGTAATGTGTTGGTTATTTGTCACAAAGTTATCAAACTATTAGTAACATTAATGAATCAATCAATGAGTTATGTTAAGTAGAAATTAAGTAATAATTAAAAAATAATTATTTAATCTTAAAATAATTATATTTTTGAAAACTAGATTCAACCGTCAACAAACCCATATAAAAATTTTAATAAAAAAATGCATAAATATGATGAATATTTTGTGTCTACAAAGCCAAATAAATGTTTAAAATACTCCAAATGCATTTTTGACTTATCTAATGTAGGTCCAAAGTTGAGGTTCAAATCCCTAGCCAAAATCCAAGGTTGTTTAGGAGGGAAGAACACTAAAAGAATTAAAAATAAACAAAGGGTACACACACTTTGTAAAAGGTGCATGTACTTTGTAAAGGGCATTTGACCTTTGAAAATATATTTTTATTAATTTATAGCATGAGAAAGGGAGTATGAGCTTTGCATTGCAAAAGACATAGACACTTTATATTTCAAAGGGCATACACCCTTTGTCGTATAAAGGGTGTACACCATATTTGATTTTTTAATTTTTCAATTTCCCATACCTATTCAAAAAGGTTCTAGAAGGGATTTACAAAGGCATGCACCCTTTGCAAAAATGACCAAAATGGCCAAAACGTTGACCCCAAATCTGTGCATCTACCCTTATATGGTTAGATGCAGTAAAATGGTTTCGAGGTATTAAAAGAAGTCACAATCGTATAAAGAAAGATATGGTCATCAAGTGTTGGTAGGATGAAGTATCATTAAAATTTGGGGGAGGAATGAATAAATAGATCTAATTTACCAATAATGGAGCCAATTCATCCAATGTGAATATGATTTCATAATTTTGATGTCAAAGTCAAACAAGGTAAGCAGACGCACCCAAAATTACACGTGCTACATTGTCAGGAAAATGGTTATAAAAGGTCCCCAATGATGATTCATATCCTTTCAAAAGGTGTTCGAGTTCCTAAACCCATTCACAATATATATTTATAGCTTATACATCCTTACTCAACCTTTGCATGCTTTCTTCTAGCTTCCCGCTTCATTTTATGCATGTTTTGACCTTCAATGTCAAAACCGCTACCCTGCTTGGGCGGCGGTTTTGAAACTACCACCGTAGTTAGGGTGGTAGTTATGTGTTTATCACCATACGTAGGGTGGTGGTTCTACGTGAATTTTCTAGAAACCTTCATGCGTAATTATACACATGTGATTTCATTTAACTTTACTTCCAAGGCACATTTGTGAGCCAAATTAGCTAAATTTTGGCTTGATTGCATGGTCTTCAGTCCCTCTTCTATTTTTAAATTGAATTAATTAGTTTGAATTGCCTCTTCATCCAATGAGGTGACACCCCAAGGATTCCTTTTGTGTGAGTGCACAACCCAACCAATTTGTTATATAACCATTGTTTGTTCTAAAACAAACCCTAGAGGAAATTTTGAGTATTCTTGCTATTGCAAAGATGCTTCCTTTCTTGCTAGAAATTGTCAAAGTCAATCTTAGTTTAATTATGATTGCATTCTTCCACCTGTATTGCTTCCCAATCTGCCAATCCAAGCTGTTATTACTCCTGCACTTTTTTATTCTGATGTTGTTACATTCCCACCCGTTGGACTCACATGAACACATAATTCAAAAGGATAAACTAAGGGGATGAATATTCACACAACCAGATTTTCCATTGTTCTTACATATCTAGGTTGGAGGTGTTGTTTATTTTCTTCATTGATTTAAATTGTCAATTTAAATTTATCAATTCAAATTCATATCAAATACAGTAGAGAAATTGTTTCATTGTTTCAATTATCAAGCAATTACATAGATCAAATCATATTAGAAAGTTTTCTCTTCAATATTGTCAGGGAAGTTGTAGGGAATAATAGCTTCATTGAAGTTGTGATTTATTCTCTACCTCTGAGGCAGGATTGAGGGTTTTGTTAGAAATATTCAATTGATTAATTAGTTTAGATTTAATTCACAAATGCACAAGCAAATAGCCACATTCGACTACTTTGTTTGTTTAGGATTTATTTGTTTAGAGTAAAAGTAATTTTTTTGTGCTTGTAATATTTCAGCTTTTTTATTTATTTAGATTAGTTTCCATCCAACAATAGAATAGATTATTAATTTCATATTCGTTAAATTGGACACTTCAAACTAGTTTAGCACTTAGATTCAGTTAGTTAAACAAACCATAGGGGATTTACGATACCCATTCATAGCCTCTAAATATCTCCTTTACTGACTTAACTATTAGGAAATCACAATACTAGATCTTAATCACCGATTATCTTATAGCCAACCATACACATTTTCCACATCGGCTACTCGGCAGCACGACCTGGGGAGTTGAGTGTAGGTGGAGCTCGTGTGTCGATTTTCTTTTGCACAAATTGGTGAACCCAATGTGAAGGATTAATTCCTCCTTGTTTAATTTTCTTTCATTGTTATTACCTCACCTCTACATTTATTCCCCTATTTTGTTAGGTATTTTATACTTTATAAAATATGTCTGGAAGAGAGATTGGTGGGCCATTTGGCTCTTATAGATATTACACTAACGTGCAACCACAACAATCTCCTTCCCTTTTCGTATGAGATGAAAAATACACAAACAACATGCAAACCTCCCCTAGTTACACTTCAAACCCCATTAGCTATGTAAGGATGAAGGAGGTGGATCAATCGTTAAAGATAAAACACAATCAACCCAATACAAACCATGTTTTTATCACAAAATAAACATGTTATTACCATAGAATCTTGTCAAGACCTCATATTACCACAAAATCAATATAGGATGACATGTTTTCATGAATAGATAATAATCTTCATCAAATAGATGATTGTTTGGATACGATGAAGGTTGGACTATGGACATTGAATGCCTATCCTAATATTCTTACTTCTAAAGAAGAAAAGAATTATAACATCAAACAATTCATAACAGGGTATCATGAGTCTGCTCAACCAAGCCCTACACAATAGGCAGCCCATCAAGGACTCAATCCTCTTCTAATGATATCATTTCTATTTTGGTAGGGAGGATTAGAGAACTAGAGAATACCCAAACATTGAAACTAACTCATGCGGTAGGGGCGAACATGGGACATCTAGTAGATAACAAAGGGTACATCCCTACTAATGAAAAACCAATGCAATATCATGTACAAAAAGGTTATATGGTTTACGAAAATCTAGGTTATATCCTTAAAGGATCTAACACACTAGGGATGGTTCCTCATCCTTCTCAAGATTATCCTACACAAGGGATGACTGGAAGTGTATTCATGAATGTCGCTTCATCTAGCAATGCGATGCTCCCCGGTTTTACACATGCTAGTCTATATCTCGGTATCATCCCATATTACTTACATATGTATTCACAAGTCCCCCAAATGGACCCATATGTCATCCCCACTCATTATACACCATATCAAGGAGCTCCATACATTCTAGTCAATGCCTATAATGTAGCTTATCCTCCTCCTCCTCCACCTCCTCATCAAGGATCTTCGATGGTGGAATCCTATGTAATGGGTACTTATGTTGAGTACTTAAAGGAACCTCTTGAATTTACTATACGTGGTGTCATGCTTCCACACCCATTTCTGATATTCCTAAATTTAAGGGAGAAGGAGACCTGAATTCTCATATCAAGGCTTATGCTACTGCTATCAGGGAATTGCTTCCTTGGGATGTTGTAGTAGCTAAAATATTCCCAAAAACTCTTGAGGGAATGGCATTAGACTAGTACTATCGATTCCAGAGGATTCTATACATTCCTTTAAACAACTTGTTTCAAAATTCATCAGAGCATTTGACATGAACAAGTTGTTGCGTATAGGGATTAGGGAGTTTTTACATATTAGACAAGAGAAAAATGAGTCTGCCATCCATTTCATTTAGAGGTGGCATCAATTTATTTACTCTTCTATAAGTGCACTAAATATGGACCAAATATAACTTTTGATTTCTTCCTTCAATCCCTCAATCAAGATACTAGGAATAAGTCCATAGGTTTCCTTTCGTAGTTATGAAGAGTTACTGGAAGATGCACTCCGAATTGACCAAAAATGATTGATAGTGGCGGAAGACTTATGACTCAAATGGGAGACTGGCCACTCCTTTGTAGGGTAAGTACCCCAATGGTGCTAACAATAATCAAGGGCCTAAGGTCTTTAACAAGAACTATGGTGTTATAATTGATGGTGTTACTGATTAGGTTAGGAAGTCAAATGTTGGTAACACTAACTAGATAAATAATGGTAATGGAAATTAATTAATCATGCAAGCCCTAACTATGTCAACATGTTTGATGTTAACTCAACCCCTCAAAATAAAAATCAAACCAAAGGCCCAAGCAAGATCAAAACTAAGACCAAGAGGAAAACAACCATGGTTATAACAATCAGTTTCAAAACTACAATCAGGGTTATACCAACAGTAACATGATGCTTATCAAAGGCCACACAATTACGATTCCTAACCTATATTTTGGTTTCCATAAGGTTCAAGGTTATGATGTTGGAACTTTCTCATTATTGTAACAAATTCTTACAAAGGCTCCCTGAGAATCAAAGGAATATATTTGTGTATATTCTTAGTAGACCCTGAAACAAGTTTGTAACCAAACTATACAGGACATGTAGTTCCTTAGAATGTTAATGTGAGAATATTTTGGGATCCACTCCCTACACATCCTAATAATTTCAAGGTAAATCCTCATAACATAAAAAATACATTCCTATAGGAAGCAACAAGCAATAAGCCTTAACTTCCAATAACTCTCGAGTTTCTCCCAACCTCGGCTCAAATGATAATATGAAGATCTTGGGGTTAGTTGAGTTAGAAATTTAACTAGAAATTAATGCAATAACTCGGGTGAAGGAATACCTTATAAAACCCTACCTGCTCATTCCTTCTTGCATGATGACATGCCTACAATATTGAAACCAACAGGAGCCTATGATTTAATATCGGATTTAAACAAGACCTTTTCTCACATCTCGTTCCTAGATTTGTTGAAGAATTCCCTTGCGCATCATTTTTCATTGTTCGATGCGCTAGGTCTTGGTCATTTAATCCATGTTACGCCTCATCCTAGTTCTCAAATAAATCATATTGACTTTGACATACATCCTCCAGAACATATTGATAAGGATATTGGGTTTGTATTTGATATAGATAAGATGTCATCTGATGTTGAAATAGCTCGAAGAGGTGATCCACCTTTATATCTACAAGTTTGGGTTTATAAAAATTGCATTAAGAGTTCCATGATTGATGATTGGGTTGCTTTAAAAATATTCCCCTTCTCTTTCTTGCTAGAAGTTAGGATATGGAGAGACTAATTGCTCCTCTACAAGAAACACATTGTGAGGGTATGATAGTCTTAAGGCTACTTTGATTGGAACCATAGTTCTTCCTATCACCCTTAGGATGAAAACCATTTTGATGGAATTTTACATCATCGATAGGGAAACAAGTTACAACATGATCCTTGAGAGACCTTGGATTCATCGAATGAAGGCAACCCCTTCTACCTTGTTCCAGGAAGTTATATTCCTCCATTTGGGGAACGTTTTCATCACCCAAGGGGATCCTAAGCCCTTTGATATACACTTGGAGAACCTCAATAATAAAAGAGGATTCCATTCAAAATATGAACTCCCTATGAACTAGTTAAACAAGTTGCCTCCATCAAACCCATTGGTCATAACCACCCTGGAGCATTTTAAAGGCGAAGTTCTTGACCCAAAGACATTCGAGGTAGCAATAAATGATGAGGGTAAATCAATATATGTGGAAATGGTGTCCACCAAAACCAAATCATAAATCATGTAACTCCTAGAGGTGATGATCCAATATTCCTCCCATTTGAACCACAAGGATGAGTTGTATTCCTGGTTTAGCCTCCATTTCTTTTTATGACCTAGTTATAGGTATAAATATGATATAATTAACAAAGTAGGAAGATCATGTTGAATTTGAAACTATTCCCATGAAGTCTAGGGGTTTTTTATCTTAAACCCCGGTTTTGATACAAACATATATGAAACCCAATTTTTCACACCCACGGGGCATAACCCTGTGTTATAAAAAAAGTCTCAAGTAAACACAACTCTCTATATAGGAAAAAACAGGTTGAGCAATATAGTCATGCTCACCCACACACTATGTGTCAATAACGTGACCATGAGATTCCCAAATGCCTCTTTCATGAAAATGAGTTTAATGATTGGACATATACATTTCCAGCAAGGGTTGTAAGTTTAAACCCATAATAGTAGGCCCTTATCAAGAGAATGAAAATTCAAAGATTGTGTGCTTCTACTGTGTACTTTTAGAGGTGAAGAGTTTAACATCCATAATCTCTCTTCACCTTATACATTCTACACATGATCCATCATCATTTTCATATGTATAATTCTGCATTTGTATTGCATTTTCATCTGTTAACTCATTTTATGAAATTTGTAATCAAGGAACTTATATTCGAGTAACTCTCAAAAACTTCTACCAAACATTGGCAATATTTCAAATCATATATCTTGAACATTCATGATAGTATCATCAACACTTTTTATCTCTTCATTAGTTTAACAAGACAAGATGAAATTTTGACACTAATCCTACCAAGGACTCGCATACTTAGTTTCGCCTATAGCTTTCTTCTAGCATAGTTGTATTTTCCCATAGTTAGTTCTAGAAGCTTTGTGATGTCATATATTTCCCTAAGAAAACCTCTTTGGTACAAAAACATTCTAAATATTTTCACCCGAATGCTTGTTCACCTATATCAAACCTTTGGTGTTGAGCCCTCGCATCTTATTGGTTGCGTGGGGTTGAGGCTAGAGGCAAGTTTTCCTTCCCAAAATAAAAATTTAAAGTTAAAACAAAAAAGAAATGATATATCAAGTTAAATAAATATACAAAAATTTATTTACACATTTCTTTTCCCTACCAACCCTCGGTTTGAGCCCGCGCCTCTTACAAGATGCATGAGGTTGGGAAAGGAGGTAAGTTCCCTTACTCACCTATGCCTTACCCTTGGTGGTGAGCCCATGATTTCTACTAGTGGCATGGGGCAAGGTCTAGGGGTCTCTAAAAATAAGCTAATAAACTAAAAGTAAATTCAATCAAATAAATGTGCTTTGAAAATCTTAAAATCCATGAAAAATGAATTAGATGTGTACATTCCAACAAAGAGTAAAAAAATTAAAATTAGATCATGCCAATCTAGAGGCCATCTTCAAATCTAAGTCTAGATAAAATTACAAACAATCACATTATAGGCTTTATAGTAAAGTGTATGCAAAATTAGTTTGTAGGTTCCTAATTGGATTTATGTCAAAATCTTGTCTTTCTCTCACCACTTCCATCTCAATCAAAACCTTACAATTCACATCCCTCATGGCTCTCGGTGTTGATCTCTCACATCTTACTAGATGTATGGGGTTAGGAATTGAGTGAATTCATCTTATCATCATACTATTATTCATCATGCATTGCCAATATCAAAATTTACTTGAAAAGCTAAAGTTTAAACATTACAATGTGTCTGCATAATCATATCAAAACATCATTGCAAAACAACAAAAATAAATCATTCTGTTAGCATTTTTCATCCATTGCATACATTCTAAAAAGCATACAAAATCAAAGATTCTAAGATCTAAAGTAAACATGTGAATCAAACCATAGACAAAAGTAAACTCTATGTAAGGAATATATATATATATATATATATATATATATATATATGTATCATAATAAATCAAATGTCTTTATACAATTCCATCACGCATTAGGCTTGGTCAAAATGCTCACAATGAGCCCAAAAATACAAAAAATCATATATGTCTCACAAAATGGAAAAAAATAATGAAGGATCAATAGCCTATCAGTCCTATGGGATCCCTGAGAAGGCACACGTCTAACTCCAGGACTCTTGTTCAGCTCCAATGACATGAATGCATTGAGTGGAGTGAGTTCCCATGAGTACGACCACTAGTTGTGGTCTCATTGCGGCTCCTCCTCCGCACTACTCTCTCCCTCTCAACTTCCTCATAACTCGTAACCCTATTCTTCAAATCTAAAATCATCTCCACGGTCTTCTAAAGAGGTGCAAAAATGTCGATGTGGCAGCCAACCTATAGAGGATACCCCATGTCCTCCAAAGAAGAGCTACATGCTCTGGTCTTACCGTAGGAGTAAAGCATGGTATCTACACATACCCAATGAATAAGGTCTCATAACTCCATAGTGTTTACTCGCAAAACACATAAATAATGGTGAGTTAGAAATCATAAAAACATAAAAAAATGTATACACATGTAGTAATTCTATCTAAAAAGTGATAAAATGGTATTTACATACTCGGATCTCAGGTGCCCATAAAGGGTTTGTTGGCATGGATGGTACAACTACGATGGTGTCTGCGGTGCCTCACCTCTGCCTGAGGCAATGTGTTGTCCTAAAATGGACTCCTCATCTCCTACCTCATCTCAAGGAAGTGGATCCTCAGAGACTAAGGTCTCCATCTATGAAATTTTCCTCCTACCACTTTGCTCTCGATATATCTTGAGTGTCATGCCACTCAGGGTCACTCTCCTCCTCCTCCATGTGAGTTGCCTCACCAGTCTCACCACCCAACTCCTCATCATCTGACCCATCACCGTTCTCCTCACCACCAAACTCCTCTCCAGTCTCATCTCATGTCTCCTCCTCAGAATCAGATTCTACATCTATAGGTACCTCCTCCTCCCCACTGTGAGTGGGTGTGGCCTCAATCTAGAGTAAAGGTGTACGAACGGTACCAGCCACTTGTCGAGAACTAATAACATGCCTAATTGCAATGAGAACTCCCATAGTCACTACTTTGTCCAACCTAAATCTCTGCTAGGCCCTTTCGGGCCTCTTTGACACTCCTATATATAGGTGCCATAGGGGAAGCATATCAATATATGGAAGACAAACTGCTAAGGAACTTAGTCAAATGAATGATTCTCCACCTTCCCCGACTTCTCTACTAATTGGCTAGTAGTGGCACAAGCTACCATTGTAGTCTCATCTTGTCCCCATACTCATGTCATATCATGGTAAGGGGTAGAAACTAAGTCATCAATCATCAATGAAGCTACTGAATGATGTGGCCCTTTGAGCATTGATATCCCTATCCATCTAGTGGCCCCGACGGCCCCCAAATCTTATATTGGAACTCCCTTCTAGTAGGGGATAATACACTCATAGACCCAACTCATCACGAGTGTAGGATGGCTGAGAGACCAACCCTGTAAATGAACCACCTAGTATAAGTCATGGTAGGTAGTCCCAAGGATATCTGGTCCCCAAGCATAAGTGTGGCCATATGCCTTTATCTATGTGATAATAGGAGCCCAACAATATAACAATGTATCACCCCTTGTCCCTTATCAACCGTGAAGCCAAAATACCCATGATGGCCTTGTAGATAGTGGGGATAGGAGCGGTGGCAATAGATTGGATCTTGATACCATATTTGGAACCAATTGACAGTGCGACATCACCCATATAATTACCTACAAGGTCCTCATGGATCTATATCCTATTGTCTCAAGATTCACCCTCCTCCCAAGAATCATAACTCTAAGTATCCGATATATGTCCTCCAAAGTAATGGTCCACTCACCCTAGAAACAGTGGTTGAAAAGTATTCTGGTTAGCATTCCAATAAGAAAACAAGTCACTTAGAATATGACTAGCAGGAGTAACATGGGGCACCCGAGAAATCCTCCATATGCTTGCTCTCTACAATCTATCAATCTCAACTTAAGTCAGTTGATCAAGGATCTTTGGGAGCCAATCACACTCCCACTCATGACTCCAAAAGATGTACTCTTCCTTCTTCTGCATCCACCTAAACAACAAAAAGAGCATGTCAATACAATTTTCAATAGGAAAGCTCATAAAAACATTTCAAAACATCAAAAATAAAAAAATTAGACTTAGCACAAGTATTTTTGCATTCTATTCAAAATTGTTTCCCTATGTAGAGTGGCAGTTTTGTGGATGCTACCTTTCCATGGTGGTAGTTTTGTAACAACCACCTTCTAGGAAGTGATCATGTAACCACCACCCTACTCAGGGAAGCGATCTTGAACAGTTTCATGAAACAATTACTTTACTCTAAAAAGCTCACAAAAACACAAAAATTGACCATTTTAGGTGAAATAAAAGACTGCTCTATAGGCACCTCCCTAGAGACTAGTTTAAAACAAGAAATTTTGAAAATGACCCCTCCTAGAAAAATATTTTTAACATTTTATATTTTAGGTTTCAAAACAAATAAATGAGAAAAACTAACCTTAGACCTCGTAACTTGATCTCTCGCTCATGGAGACATCATCATGATCTCGTAATGCATTTTTTTTGATGTACTCTCATTGAAAAAAGTCACCGTAGGTCCAGAGCTCTAAAATCACTAATCAAATAGGCAAATGAATGAAAATGAGAAATATGAGTTATATATATATATATATATATATATATATATATGTCATTTGACCTCGTTTTTGAGTGAATGTGATTTCAGAAGGCTGGAGCATTGGCACAAGTATACTTTTATATTTCCACACAAATGGTAATGCCTCTTGTTGTTTTAATTTAGTGTTTATTCTTCTATAATTCATCTTTCGCACTTGAGTCTTCTTTTTTCACTTTACAGTGTAACATGAGCTTGGATGATGACATTTCGGCACACGGGCATCTCATGTATAACTTCTAACTCCCCATTTTGAGAACACAATACTCGATTCTATACATTTTATGCCTCTTTATGGATAAGACATTTCTCCGAGGGGGCAATATGTACGCACCCAAAATTACACATGCTACATTATCAGAAAATAGTTACAAAAGGTCCCCAATGATTATTCATATCCTTTTAGAAGGTTTTGAGTTCCTAAACTCATTTACAATATATATTTGTAGCCTATACATCCTTACTCAACCTTTGCATGCTTTTTCCTAGCTTCCCACTTCATTTTATGCATGTTTTGACCTTCAATGTCAAAACCACCGCCCTACCTAGGTGGCGGTTTTGCATCCACTGTGTAGGCAGGTGGTGGCGGTTCCATGTTTGTCACCCACGCTAGGTGGCATTTTTACACGATTTTTCCCAAAACCTTCATGAATAATTATACACACATGCTTTCACTTAATTTCCAATGTGTGTTTGTGAGCCAAATTAGCTAAATTTGGGCTTGATTGCAAGTCTTCACTCCCTCTTCTATTTTTAAATTGAATTAATTAGTTTGAATTGCCTCTTCATCCAATGAGGTGGCACCCTAAGGCTGCCTTGTGTGTGAGTGCACAACCCAACCAATTTTTTATATAACCATTGCTTATTCTCAAGAAAACCCGGATGAAATTTTGAGTATTATTGTTATTGCAAAGTTGTTGTCTTTCTTGTTGGAAATTGTCAAAGCCAATCTCAGTTCAATTGTGCTTGCATTCTTCCACCTGCATTGCTTCCCAGTCTTCCAATCCAAGATGCTACTACTCTTGCACTTTTCTTCTTCTATTGTTGTTGGATTCCCACATGTTGGATTCACGTGGACACATAAATCAAAAGGATAAAATGAGGGGACGAATACTCACACAACTAGATTTTCCACCGTTCTTACATATTCATGTTAGAGGTGTTGTTTTTTTATTAATTAATTTAAATTTTCAATTTTGAATTTATCAATTCAAATTCATATCAAATACAATAGAGAAATTGTTTCATTGTTTCAATTATCAAGCACTTACAGGTAGATCATTGCCAAGGAAGTTGTAGGGAATAATAGTTTCTTTGAAGTTGTGATTTATTCTCTACCTTTGAGGCAGGATTGAGAGTTTTGATTAGGAAAGACTTAATTAATTAATTAGTTTAGATTTAATTCACAATTGCACAGGAAAATAGCCACATCTGGCTACTTTGTTTGTTTAGGATTTAGTTGTTTAAAGTAAAAGTAATTTGTTGTTTGTGCTTGTAATATTTCAGTTTTTTTGATTTATTTAAATTAGTTTCATTCAAAGCAATAAAAGAGATTATTAATTACATATCGGTTAATTTGGACACTTCAAATAGTTTAACACTTAGAATCAATTTGTTAAACAAACCATGGGGATTTATGCTACCTATTCATGGCCTTTAAATCTCCCCTTTGTTGACTTATCTAGTAGGAGATCACACTACCCAATCTTAGTCACCGATTCTCCTATAATCAGCCACATACATTTTCCACGTCAATTGCTCCGCATGAACTCGAGGATTCGAGTGTAGGTGAAGGTTGCGTGTCAATTTTCATTTCAGTATAGAACCATACAAATCCCTAAAGAAAATTTAAAATCTCCTTAAATTTCCCAATATCTTACTTAAACCTCCCATAATCCTCCTTAGACCTCCCATGATACAAAAGGGTGGGGTGATGAAGAGTTATGACTTGCACATCTTCAAGCCCACAAAATGTTGTGGGGTGAAGTTTCTTTCTAAGACCATTTTTAGCCCACCAAGGCATGCAAAAATAAAAAGGGTGAGAGCAGCCTTAAAAACTACCCATATAAGTTCCCACCTCCCCAACTTGTTCCACAAGCTAGCTTTTCCCATAAGCTATCTCTTGTACCACAATAAAAATATTTCCATCCCCACATTGACATCCAAGTAGGAAAGTCACATCACAAAACACAATAAACCAATATTTCATAAAAGTACAAATGAAGATTTTAAGGAAAGCATTCATCAAAATTGTAAATGGCTAAACTAACCATTAAATATTAAAACAAGGAAAACTAATTAAGTCAATAAAATCATTTTCAATATCCCAAATAATGGCTAAGTAGCCTTATAATATTAAAATAAAATAAAGAAGCCACATAAAATTATCCATAGTTTAAAATAAGTAATAAACGACCAAACCACCCTAATGAATCAACTTTAGGAAATGAACAATTTTGGCCTTAAAATTCTTAAATTATCAACAAGTTAATTAATAGTACTTTTTCCAAATACCAAACAAAAATTGATTCAAAATCTTGCTTTACACACCATGGGTTCATGTAAGAAACTAGAAGAGGGGAATATATGAGAACCAATATAGTAAATATGTTCCAATGCTAGTAATGGATATAAGCATTATAACATGCATCTCTAATGTAAAATAACCATTACCTCCCATAGGTAATAACAAAAACAACAATTTCCATTGATTAAAAAAACCACATTACCTCCCATAAGTAATAATAAAAGTGGCAATCTTCCTTGTTGACAAAATTACATTACCTCCTAGAAGAAATAATAAGATCAATATGCATTCTTGATGATAAAAATGCATTACCTACCAAAGGTAATAATAAGAACATCTAAATGTTTTCATAAGGCTCACATTGGGGTGACCATCAAAAAGGGTAGGATTTAAATTCACACCATTTTTAAGGGTGTTATATGCACAAGGTACAATCCACAAGGATATAATCACATCACAAATACGACCACAATTTAAAATGAGTACATGATCATCACATAAAATAATTTTCAATCCAAAACATACCACATACATCTCATTCATAGAATCCCACACAATTATTCAAGAGTAAAGAAGATTTTATATAGGTTTTATAGATTTAATCTCTTCTCTAATGCCAAATGTTATTCTTGAAAATTTCAACCCAAAACCTTAAGTAAAAATGACAAATATTTATATATCCCATAGATGATGACCCATATTAAAAAACTAGATGTGTTATCCTTTAGACTACAATAAATTAATAATTCCTAACTATAATTTACATAAATAAAAACATCAATATATATCATAAAATGATCAAACCATGGAAAGAGAAGTTTTATATCCATTCTTAATACATAATTTTGCTTATTAACAAGATTCAAATAAGGAAATAAAAGAGGAAAATATATGTACTCAATTAAAATCGATACGAGTTTGAACTTCTGATTTAATTCACATTAAAATGGGGTAAAGAGATCTTTTTGAAAGGTTAATAACCAAACATTGGAAATAAAAGATAGTGAAACTAAAAACATACATTCGAAAATTATTTTACCTAATCATAAAACACTTAATTCAATACCAGATTATTAACATTTCAACAAGTGTGTGCGTGCGCATGCACCCGTGTGTGTGTGTGTGTGTGTGTGTGTGTGTGTGTGTGTGTGTGTGTGTGTGTGTGTGTGAGAGAGAGAGAGAGAGAGAGAGAGAGAGAGAGAGAGAGAGAGAGATTAGTCAATGATTTTGATGGCTACATTTTGAATCCCTAAATCTACTTTCTAACAAGAAAAATTTGTATTTCTAAACAAAAATGTAAATGACAACTCAATTTGTAATTTTTTTCCAATAAACCAACTTAAAGAAAAGCCTAATGTTCAAGTTACACTTTAATTTATTGATATTCACAAAGAAAATATAATAATAAAAATATACAAATAAAAATCATTCCAAAATATAAAAAGTAATACAAGAGAGTATAATATATTTTCAACACACAAAGGATATTATTTTTAATAGAAATAACAAGGAGAAGAGGAGAAACCATGCATAAAATAACCCAATTTAACACTACTAGGCATTGAGAAGGCATAATAATGCCAAGGAAAATATAGTTCATTCATTGATTTATTGTATTTTTGATTTATAGAATAATAGGCTAGGAAAAAACAACTAATGGCAATAACAACCAAAATACTCCAAACGTTTATCAAATCATCAACTATAGACACAAAACCACACACTTTTTGTAATTATCTAGTTTGATCACATACTACTATTCATATGATTCCTAAGTACGAAAAGTAATGATTAACCCATGTCTTTGCCACCTTTATTTTCTTTATACTTCTACTTTCAGTCTTGCACTCTTACTTACTCAAATCCTTCTTTTCACCTTTCATAATTTTTCATTCTAGACATTAGCGCCCTGTGACCAGATGCCAACATCGGGCCCCTGTCCCCTTTGGGTGCCCTTGTCCTCTTTGTAATTTGGTCACACTTTTTGGGTCCTTTCTAGCCATTTGAGCATCTTATATTTTTAGTAATCATCCTTTTTGGGGTTAATTATTAAATTACTATAAATATAAAGTTATGTGATCATAATAAGGGACCAAGCACTAAACATATACTATCTCCACCTAGAGTTGCATCCATCAAAGGCATCTATACCTCCATTTGCATCCATCTAGCTCCATCACAAGGGAGAAAGGTTGGTTCCATCACACTTCATAGGAGGGGAGTCTATTTTTTCCATGCACACATTATTTACATTCTACATCTAGTTACTTTCTTGCTACTTCAAGTGTGACAGCATAAGAGAAACCTAGGGAAAAATTCCACACACACACAAAGAACTACATTAGGTATATGATGTGGTGCAATGCTCAATGATAAGTTTGTCATTTTGGAAGTTGAGGATAGTATGACCTCATTTCATATTTTTTAGGGTTTGATTATTTATTAGGTTTTTACATGTGATTCATTCATTCCATATTTATAGATACATTCAAAGGAATCAAAGTGACATACACATGAAAAAATATGAATAAGTGTGAACATCTTGTGACACCTTAGAGGATATTTACGGAGCATCTTCACAGCACCATGACACCTAGAAACTAGACAGGAGCCCACTAATGCTTGTATCTGTTAGTGTGAGTTACCCTATGTGTCCTCCTCTCATATTGGAGGGTCATCTCACATGGGTTAGGTTTAGGGTTTCATGTGTGTCATGCACTAGGGTTACTCAGCACCCTATATGTACCCTTTTCACTATTCATTTATGAGCATTCCAAGACACTCGCTATCTTTCCTCTATGTGCAAGCTTTGTTTCTGTTGAGCAAGTTCTTCCATTACTTATTGATTCTTTCTTGCAATTATGTTGGAGCTATCATAAATCGTTGAGTGCAACTACTTTTTGGTGCCTCATTTCGATTCGATTCTTGAAAAATATTTTCATGGTATCGAGCTAGGCATTAAGTGCTCTAGCCCTAGAGTAGTTCTAGGATGGGTGACCTCCCGGGAAATTCCCGGTGTCACTACCTCCTAATGTTGTTGGGCCTAATTGGGTGTATACGTGGTGGGCCCAGAGCTCACGTGGTTACATCCGGCTTCATCGTGTGGGGGTGTGTTGGTGTAGCAGCTGATTAACATGATGAGATCCCTCTCCACCATCAGTTTGAGCTTTTGGTGTGATGGTAAATCGTACATGAAAAGATTTTGTGAGAATCAAATTGGAAACGAGGCACCACAAAGTAGTTACACTCAATGGAATCATGATAGCTCCAAAGATAATTACAAGAAGAATCAATCATTAATGGAAGAACTTGCTCAATAGAAACAAAGCTTGCACATAGAGGAAAGACAATGAAGTGTCTTGGCATGCTCATAAATGAATAGTGAAAGGGTACATATAGGGTGTTGAGTAACCCTAGTGCATGACACACATGTAAACCCTAAACCTAACCCATGTGAGATGACCCTCCAATATGAGAGGAGGACACATAGGATAACTCACACTAACACCCCCCTTCATCAAAGCTAGGGTAAGTGGCAAGGATGAGTTAGACGGAAAAGGAAGACACTCCTAAACAACTAAGAAAGATGTGTCAATGGGGCCCAACAACTAAAGGCCTGATAAGGTGCCCATATACAAACACAATCTTCCTAGAAGAAGAAGAAGAAAAGAAGGACTACATAGCCCGAAGAAGATGAGCAGCTACAAAAGACCTCACCCCAAGAAGAGACCGTAAGTGAAGAAACTTCATCTCAGTGAAGGGCTTGGTGAATAAATCTACAATCTGATCAATTGTCTGAATGTACTGAATGTCGATGACACCATCATGAATAAGCTCCCATATGAAGTGCATATGGATCTCAATGTGCTTCATCCGCTGATGCTGAACTAGATTTCTACAAATAGAGATAGTGCTGTGTTATCACAGTAGATAATGGTAGGCCACCAAAAGTGGATGCCAAACTCTGTCATAATACCCTGTAGCCAAATAGCTTATGTGGCAGCATTAATCGCTCTCTCGTATTTTTCCCTCTATAGATGATATCACAATTACATTTTGCTTCTTGCTAGACCAACTAATGGGACCGAACCAAGAGAGAAATCAGTAGCTTAAGTAGATTTCTGATGATCTAAGTCACCGCCCAATCAAAATGAACCCAATCAAGTCAATATCTACCCCTCCATGATAGTGAATGCCATCAATATAAGTGCCATGAACATAATGAAGGATCCATTTAGCTGCTTTCCAATGCAGCTCATGTGGCTCCTGCATGAATCTAGACATGATCCCAACAACATACGATAAATCTGGTCGAGTGTGAGTCAAGTAAATCAAGCTCCCCACCAACTGTCGATAAAGAGTACCATCAACCAAGGGAGTAGAGAAATCTGAAACCAACTTAACCCCGAAAGAAAAGGAGTAGGAGAAGACTTGCAATTAGACATCTAAAAATGAGCTAGCAAATCAAGAGCATACTTAGGTTGTGAAATCAAGATTCCCGAGTCAGATTGTGAAATCTAGATCCCAAGGAAGTAATGAAGCAGACCTAAGTCATTCATGGAAAACTTGTTGGCCAAGGCAATCTTCACATAATCAATAATAGAGGAAGAGCTTCCTATGATCAACAAGTCATCAACATAGAGAACAAGAATGAGTATGGAGTCATCTTACCATAGAATATAAACATTTGGATCAGAGTGACACCTAGTAAACCCTGATGTAAGTAAAAAGGAGTCCATCTTGGCATACCAAGCCCGAGGGGCTTGTTTAAGGCCATAAAGAGACTTCTTTAACTTACAAACGAGGGAGGGATCTTGGACATAACCCAGAGGTTGTTCCATATAGATCTCTTCCTCTAGGTCACCATGAAGGAAGGCACTCTTAACATCCATTTGATGGACTTTCCATCTATTTGCTACAGCAATGGCTAAGGTCAGTCGAATAGAAGTCATCTTGCAACCGGAGAAAAGGTTTCAATATAATCAACCCCAGCTATCTGGGAGAAACCCTTTGCTACTAATCATGCTTTAAATTTTTGACATCTCCATCTACTCCATACTTTGTTCGGAACACCCACTTACACCGAATGATTTTTCTTCCTTTCGGAAGAGTGGTGAGATCCCAAGTATCGTTCTTCATGAGAGAGGAATACTCCTCATCCATAGTAATCCCACTCAAGAATACCAGAAGCCTCCCAAAAGACTATGGATCAGAAGTAGAGGTGAAGAAAGAGTGGGGTCCAATGAAATCTAAGTGAGTACATCTCATATCCAAAGTATCTCCAACTAAATCTCTAAAGCACTTTGCAAAGTTTTCCTAGCCCAAAGGGGACCAGGAGGATCAAGCTCAGAGTCGAAGATTCTTCACTTGAGTGAGAAGGGACATAGTCCTCATCATCACTACGTCAGAATAGAAGACTCAAAGGTCTGATGGTTGGGAGGATCAGGAAGAGGAGCATGCTCAACATCATCATCATCTGATGAGTCAAGAATCTGAATCAATGAGCTGAAGAACCTCAATAGGTGGAGAAGTAGAAGTCAAAGAAGACTCATCGAACTTAACACTTCTCTCAATATACAACTCATGAGAAGTAGGATTCATCAATCGATATCCCTTCACGCCATCAAGATACCCTACAAAGATACAAGGTTTGGATTGTGGTTCCAAGGCCTTGCATTTCTTCTTGGGGATCCGAGCCATAGCCTTGGATCCAAGACTCAAAAGTGCTCAACATCAGGCTTGCATCCAAACCAGGCTTCAAAGGGTGTCATCCCTCTTACTACCTTGTGTGGAACACATATTCTAAATGTAATTTGCACAATTCACTGCTTCGGCCCAATACTATGGAGGAAGAGACTTCGAGTGAATCATACAAGTGGCCATCTCCTTAAGAGTATGATTCTTTCTTTCTGTGACTCCATTACGAAGGGCTATAAGCAACTATATGCTGCAAAGAGATCCCTTCAGAAGTATAGAAATCCATGAACCTATTGTTTACATATTCACCTCCATTGTTAGTTCAAAACCTTGATAGACCATTCCGCATGTTTCTCAGCAAGAGCCTTAAAGTCCTGAAAATGTTCAAAGACTTCAGACTTAAGCTTAAGAAAATATACCCAAGTATATCACGAATAGTCATCAATGAAGGTTAGCACATAAAGAGCTCTAGTAAACGAAGGAGAAGGAAATGGACCAGAAACATCACGTGAACAAGATCCAAAAGACGAGTGGCTCTCCAGGATTTTCCTTTGTCAAAGTTCTTTTCAGGATGCTTTCCAAGGGTACAACCCTCACAAAGACCCTTAGAAAACTTGACGCGAGGCAACCCATTGACCATTTCATTTTGGCTCAATTGTTCAAGGTAGCGATAATTTAGATGTCTGAAATGCTCATGCCATAGCTTACTAACCTCATTTGCATGAGTGAGCAAGGCAATGGGCATAGAATCAGAAGTAAAGTGGGAGAAGGTGTACAACCGTGAATGGTGATCTACCTTTCCCTCAGCCACTGTAGTGTCATTGTTAAGCTCATGAATAATCACCGAGTTAGGACCAAATTCCACTCACATTCCTTCACCAAGGTGAGTAATTTGGTAAACCGATAGGATATTGGTAGAGAGATCAAGAACACTCAACACTTGGTTAAATGTTCCCCATCCATCTCTACCGATCCACTACTGAAACCGACATTATCGTGTCATTACCCATCATGATTTGGGACATTCCACAAGGTTCGATGTTGGAAAACTCAACATGTGAAGAACCCATGTGGTGCGAGGCACCAAATCTATAATCCATGTCGATGAAGGAGCAACTTTGGCTATAAGGGCCTTTCCTTTCTTCTTATCATTTTTAGCACCTTTTGTAGCAGAAGACTCGGCCTTCGGAGCACTTTGTTTTATGGATTCAGGAACACTTATTTTATTCTTCTCAAGTAAATGAGATAAGTGATCAATCTATTTCAAAAATAGTGTTGCTCTTCGTGACTGACTTCTTGTAATAGGAACACAAATACTTGCTTTTTTGTGCCTTAGGCTCAAAATTGAAGTGTTTGTGTCATTTTTAGGTTTGGTCTTGGTTTCTTTCTTAGGTTGATCCTTTGTTTCTTTCTTCTTTTCAGTCTTCTTTCCCTTGCTAGTACTTGCTACAAGGGCATGTGACTTGGACTTGAGAGACCCCATTTGAATGAGTTTGTCCTATTCTCGAATGAGTTGGGATGAAAAATAGTCAAAGGAGGGCATAGTCCAAGTATCACCCAAAGCAGCTTTTGTAGCGTAGAAAGTTGACACGAAGATAGAATATTCGGGACCTAGCTTAGAGAGAATCGACAAGATCAGTTGAGAATATTTCTTCTCTACTTGACATCCTTTTAACAACAATCTAATGTGGACAAATTTCAAGAAGAAGGCTTGTAGGTTTTCAAAGTCACTAGGATTTAACCCTAGTAGTTCATTTTCCAACTCATGCTCTCATGTCATCTAGTTGTCCAAACATCACATCCAGCATTTTCCACAGATTTAGGTGTTTCAGATGCCTCAATGTGGAAGAGCAAGTCGAGAAAATAGACATGCAAAGAAGACCTAAAGCTTCATCACTACGGTTTAACCACTTAGATTTTTTAGGTTCATCATCCGGTTCACAATTCTCGGGTTCCCATGGTGATGCGGAATATCCCTTTACCCTTAGTTTCATTATTATTTTGATCTCCATTCGAAAAATTTGAATGGCGTAAGCAAAGGAATTGAAAGTGCATCCATAGTGAGAGAGAGAGAGAGAAAGAAATGCAGAAAAGAAACACAACCACCCAAGACAATAACAACCCCCTACTTTTCGGCACTTTATAGTTTAGTGCGTTGATTACAATCGGGTTCATGCGTGCGGTTTGAAACACTTGGTAACTCATCTTGCAATCAACATAATAACACACAAGAGAGGAGACCACAACAGTGTTTCGTGGAGCGCAACAAATAGGACACCGTAAACAAGCACAAGAAAAAAACAAGAAAGGAGGTAAAAGCCAACCCTGGTGGTGAGAAAAAATGTCTCACGTCGTAAAAGGAAACCCCCTTGCTGCTTAGCAATCATGGGCAGACGCACTCACTAGTCGCAAGCAATAATAAGGGTGAAATACAAGGTTTTAAATGAACTCAAGGAGTTCAAAGAATCTTCAAAATGCTAGAAAAGAGCTCGGAAGGAAAAAAGGTGCTCAGAGTGATGCTGCACACTTGAGCGCACGATTAGAGAAAAAAATCGACAATAACGTTGTTAAAGAAATACCATTTTGAAACGTCCTATTTAGCTAAGTAAGCAATTTGGACAAAATGATAAAAAAATGTTATTTTAAATGACGATAATTTTAAGTAATTGTTAATGTGAATAAAATTAGAGTTAATTTAAATAAATCTAATTAATTTCGAAAAAAAAAAATTTAATTAAGATCTAAATAAATCCTAATTAAATTTAAAAAAACTTTCCTTTTAAAAAAAACAATTTTAAAAAGGAATTAAATCTAACTAAAAATTTTAGAAAGGATTTAATTAAAAAATCTTGTTTGAGAGTAAATTAGAAGGAAGCTTGTTTTACGTACCACAATTTTTTTAATAGCTTTTTGTTGTTTTTAAAAATAGAAGGGAATTGAAAAAAACAAAAGCTTTTGAGATTTTGTGTTTTTTAAAAAAGCATTGATTTGAAAAACACGTTTTTAAAAACTCACTAAAAAAATTAAAAAGGAACTTACCAAAAATGTGACTTACCAGCACTGCAAGGCAAGGCAGAGGATCGACGAGGGGTGTGTGGGGCGGGACCGCACACGACATGGTTTGTCAGGAAGCTCGTGGGGAAGAGGGAAGGCACAACAGGTCCACAGAGGGGGGTAGTCTCGAGAAGAGACCATGCAGGAGTGGGCGCATGAGGTGGTAGAATGACACAGGGTAGAGAGGCCAAATGCAACACAACGTAGGGTAGAAGCTGAGGGCCGAGGGCACGCATCACACAAGTCCCAGGACGGGTCGCGGCAAATGACAGCTTCAGAGGATGTTAAAAAATGTACCCACAACAACGACCACCGTTAAAAACGTACCACATAAAGAACTAAAACAAGCTTGAAAATTGAGAGGAGGAGGCTCCAAAATGAATTTTTGACCGAAATCTCTGCAAGAACATGCCAAAAAAACATAGAGCCAAGCCAAATTTTCCAAAAAAATTGGAATTGCAAAAAAATAGAGATCTTAAAAATTTTTTTACTTCCATTTTAATAATTTATTTAAAAAATAGAAATGAAATTGATCTCTATTTAAAAACCACAGAGATGCTCTATTTTGATTTTAGTTGCAGCCAGCTAAAAAAGGTGGCAAAACCCCTTATTGCTCAAGGTATGATGAAAACCTACACATGCATAAAAAAGCACAAAAAATGACACAACTTTCCGAGAAAGCTTGTTAGATATGTTAGTGTTAATCGGCTATTACGCCAACATCTTCATCTACCACTTCTATTTTTAAAAAAATTATTAACTTGTTCAAAACTTCATAAAGTATTCTAACCATAGTTAGATTAACACCATATTTCCTATTACTCTTCTATGTGACATTCGATTCTCTTGAGCATACAAACCATTATATTTTAGTTTTTCTACTCATAATCATGTGTAGGTCACCCTCATCACAAAAATTCTTCTACTCCTAAAATTGTAGCATATTCTCCGATACCAAAGTGATGATATTCACAAGACAAAAATTATATTTAAGGAAATCCCTAACCTAGAAAAAAATAAAACCAGCAAACACACACAAAAATTAACGCGATACACACACTATATTTATAAATCCAATGACTTACATGCATATATTTAGGGCTTTATCTATAGAATACAAATTTAATAGAGCTATAACAAAATCTTATAATATAATAATGGATTCTTTAAGACCTCTACTTCTCTCTCCTTATAATTTAAAAACATATTTCCGAATATCTAAATAATTTCCACCTTTATACTATTAAATCCAATAGATTTTTCTCAACATATTCTACATTTCTTAAATGTCATTAACCAATTTTTTATATAGGTTTCTCAAATTCTATCCTTCGCATCCATCTCTTAGATTCTTGGAGCTAAACAACTTTTTCTAGAGTTATACAAAAACCCAATATTTACTATAGACCTTACTCCAAACACCTCACATTTTTTTATCATGGAGTATTTTAAGTGTTTTGTATGATTATCCAATGGATATTCTCTATGATAATATTTCCCCTTTTGTGATGAGGTAATTTTGTGTGCGCTTTTTGCACTACATACTTTTGCACCTTCCTAAAGCATCAAGTCTTCCTTTGTTGATTTTCATCCTAAAAATGCTTAGGTATTTTACATATTGCTTAAACATCTTACATGTGTACCCAATGCATGTTTCCACCATCAATGCATACATGAGTTTAAAATTCAATGAATTGATCAAAACTACAAAATATGACCTCCAAATTCCACACAACATTTAACTTCATTCTTGTAATGGTGGATTATTGCACCCTATTAAAGTGCATCAAAATTATTGCACCATGGTACACATGTACACACCATAAGTTGGAATTATTTATAATGGTTAGCTTCTTTGTTTATATACAAGATTGTTTATTTTTTTGGGATGCTCTTGCACCATATAGTACAACATATGTGTAACTAGTTGTCAATATAAGTATGATTGAACTTAAGAATATTGTAAAATGGAAGCTTATGTATATAGATGCCATGAGTAGAATATTGATCAATTTGGGTGTATCCTTGAGATTTTAAGAAAGTTCTCAACTAAAGAGCTTGTAATTTGTTATATTATATTATATGCACGCATTATTACTAGTTTATTAACATGCATGGTTATAAATTATAAGTGTAATTAATAAGAAGATCCTTGTAAGGATAGGAGGAAAAGGGTGTATATAAGCATAACCTAAAATAAAATGTGGAAATAATGTTATATCTTTTAGTGTGCATTTTATGTGAAATATTAGGGCAAGAAAAGAAAGTATTGTCCATTATTTAGATTAGTAAAGTACCCATAGATTGATGTGAGTATGATATAATAGATGAAAAAATTACATCTTGAAAGTAACTACCAACTATTGGTGAAAGAGAATTACTCTTTGGGATAGTAAAAACTAACTTTCATGTGTTAAAGGGGATATTGCCTTCATATAAAAAAATGAAATCAAATTCACTCATTAAAGAACTATTTGGTTTAGATTCCATGTCGATATATCTAAAACATAGTAGACGAGTTTATCCGTAGGCCCTAGTGACTTGTATTTTTGTGTCTTTTTGTACGTTACTTAGATCCCTAAGCTTGAGAGTGTGTTATTAACCCTTAGAAAGAAGTGAATTTTGATTTTTTATGGAAATGTTAAGATTTTATGTGCAATAAGGTTAGTGGTTGGTGATTATTCTAAAATGTAAAATAATATCCTAATCTGATGCAATTTTGCAGTAAATAAATGAATATTGAAATATTGAAATTATACCCAAGAAACTAAGCAATGAGAATATGAAACCCTGATGTGTAAAGAGGGTTAGAATACCCTTAACTGATTCATTGAGGTTTTTAGACTATTTTATAGTGGATAATGACTAAATAGAGATGAAATACCATCACACATGAGTCTAGAAAAATGCAGATTTGAAAACTGAATGGAGTTGGGTGCTTGAAGAGGGATGGGGGTGCCCATGGGTGTCCTAGTTTGGTTTATGGGTTCCCTTCTCTACGTAGAATCTCCAAAATGTCATCTCGAGGTGTCACAATATGTTCACACTTGTTCGTATCTTTTTTTGTTTGTATGTCGTTGAATTCCACCAAATGTCTCTGTAAATCTAGAATGAATAAATCACCTGTAAAACCCCAAAAAACCATCAAACCCTAAAAATAAATATGCAAATGAAGGGTTGGATTGTACTCATCTTCCAAAATGATGGACTTATCATTGAGCACTTCACTACATCTCAAACCCAATGTAGTCAGGTGTGTGTGGAATTGTGCCATAGGTTTCTCTTGTGCATGTCACACTTAAAGTAACGAGCAAGTAACTAGATGTAAAATGTAAATAATGTGTGTGGAAATAATAGACTCCCCTCATATAAAGTGTGATGCAGATGAACCACCCTTTTCCCTTTTGATGGAGCTAGATGAATGCAAATGGAGCTAAAGATGCTTTTGATGGATGTAACTCTAGGTGGAGATAGTATATGCTTAGTGTTTTGTCCCTTACTATGATCACATAAATTTAAATTTATATGATTCCCTTGCTTGAATTTCATAATTAACCATGAAAAGGCTAACTACCAAAAATATAATATACTCAAACAAGCTATAAAGGACCCAAAAGTGTGTCTAAAGTACAAAGAGGACATGGGAACCTAGAGGTGATGGGGTGCTTAGCATTGACATCCCTGGATGGGTGCTAGTGTTTAGAATGATAAATGCCAAAAAGTAAAAAGACAAAATGAGCAAGTAAGATTGCAATACTGAAAAGAAGAAGTATAAAACAAAGAAACGTGGCTAAAAACATGGGTTAATCTTTACTCTTCGTACTTAGGAATCATATGAATAATAATATGTAATCAAGACTATATAATTACCCAAAGTGCATGATTTTTTGTCTACGTTTTCCACCACTTTATGTTGGTGCAAAGAATTCTTGGATACATAAATTAGATAGATATGTGTACCTGATATCCACATAGATTGATGTAGAAAGTGTGTCGAGGGATTAGACAAGAGTGTGGAGTGATAAAAATATGGAGCATGGAGACTAAAGATGAAAAAGTCTAAAAGGTGATGAAAATGAACCTAGGGTAGAAATGCATGTGTAAATGTCGATGTGTGTGATGTACCTATGTTAGTATCATGTTGATGTTATTTGACTTCCCGCTTCGCATGCGAGATGAACCTTCAAAAGAGAATATTATCAAGTAGTCAAATATGCATGTATATGTGTAAAAAAGTATGTAAAGATGTAAACATGCTCAAAATGTGAAAAAGGAACATGTGCACTGATTTGTGATGAGGAAAGAGTGTAGAAAGGATCTTGTAGATGATGTTGATGCGTGTGAGTTTTTGGGTGATCTCACACCAATGTAATGGAATAACTATATGGAGAGCTGCGTCTCTGGTGTCATCCTACAACCTTTAACACATTCTTGGGTTATCCAACGCCATGATAAAATTAGTATAGAGAGGAAGGTATGGTGTTATCCTCTAACCTTTAACTACTCCCTAGAATAAAACACCATTGTAGATGATGTGTACAAATGCATGTGTTAAGGACAATTTTCCTATAAAATCCACTATGTAGAGTTTTGTAGACTGTGTTAAACCCAATCATTGTGTAACTTCCCCTAGTTATAGGTGCTCTAGGAAAGGCATCATTGTACTAAGGACCCAAGTCTAATTCTAACCCCTACACTGTGTGTTGTACATTATTTCATTATGTTGTGTACTATGTGTAAACCTGTATGGGGTGACTAATTCACCCAAATGATGCCCCCTCTTTAGGGGTGCATGTGATGTCGCTTATAGGAGTATGTGGCCCAAAAGAGGACCGACCACTGTAATTGTGCCCTACTGAGGGGAAGGGGATGTTCTTGGTAGAAACCAAGGCACATGAAAACTAGTTTTGTGGGAGATAATTGTTAGTAAAGACATACATGCATGTATAAGACAAAGTGTAATCTAAACAAACAATATGTAACCTAGAACACACAAAAAGACAATGTAGACCAAAAAGAGGGTTGCAAACATGGGACATCACTCATGATGTCGCAAGAAAATAAATGCCAATGAAACCAAAATTATGCAAGTGTGCACATAAGACAAAGGGAAAATCCAACAAATAAGAACATATAATGAGAAAAAAAGGCGAACAATGTAACATACAATCATGGAAACAAATAACCCCGCATAACAAATTTACACATGAAGCACCGCTAGCATGTTAGAATGATAAGGAGTATGTCAAAGCATGTATAATTTGATAAAATAGTGTGTTATGAAACAATAACACATGTAGTGTATGAAAGTGGATGCCCCAGGAGCCGTTGTGGGACTGGTACTAGGTATTGTGCCAAGCATCCATGCTACATGTAATGGACCTATATAATCTATGATCACAACTAGAAAGAAAGTGAATGCGCATATGTGTATGATAAATATGATGGCATACAATATATATCTAACATGTGTAATAAAGTGAACATGTACAAGTAAATGCACGCAAGATTAAATGCAAACAAGATATACAATATGTTGTGGATGAATGGATTGAAATGCATAGTGGATGATAGGATCTACGTGCCCCATGATGGATGGAATTGTATGCATTGAGGTTCATTTGTTTATGCCCCTCAATTGCCAAGCATGAACCATAAATGAGAGTGCGTCAATGGGAAATGGTCAAACTATGTGTTGTATGTAACATGATGTGATGAATATGTAGTGATGACATGTGATCTAGAGATGAGGTGTGAGAATGTGTGATGATTTAGCCTAAATTGAATATCACAACAAGATGATAGAGGAAGTGATGATTTATCCTAAAGCGTATATCACTATATGATGTTAGATGAATTGATGATGTATCTTATGATGTATATCACTAATCTAGGAATGTGGGCTAAGAAAAATATCGAATAATGAATATGGGAGTGTGATGAGGTCCATTTCATTTGTATACCCTCAACAGTCCAATATGGACCATGAGACTAGAATGCATCATCAAGTAGTGATTGTAGCACATATAAGAATGTGTAATATGTGTAGTAGATGTAAAGCATGTAATGTGTAGTGTATATGATGTAATGTAAGATGCATAGATGGGATAAGATAGTAAATGTAAGACCTAATATGTGAGATATAGGATGTATTTATGTAATATGTGTGAAGATACATGATGTGTAGTGTCTATTGTGCAATGTGTGGGGTTCATGTGTATAGGATGCCCTTAATAGTCAAGTGTGAACTGAAGCACAAGAGTGTGTCATTGAGTAATGATGATGTAGATGTATGGGGATGCATATGATGAATGTAAAAGACTAGAGACGGTGATTTTAAGATGGAAAACAACTAATGATGCTAGAAGATGGGGGATTAAGGAATATTCCCCCAAGTATATGGTGAAGATTGTGTTATTCGATAAATGATGTTCGAAATAAATAGAGAAGTGATGCTTGAAGGTGGTGAAGTATAACAGATAGTGTAATATTTATTGAGTGATGGGATAAATGATGAGAGATTTTATTGTATGCATGAAAAAAATGAATGGTTGTATATGTATGTATATATGTATGAGTGTAATATATAGAGATATTCATGAAGTATGTAATGTGAAGATAAAATGGGTTTCTTATTGTAAGAGATCCCTCAACATTCACGTACGAACCTTAAGAATATGAGTGTGTCATCAGGGGGTAAGGTGACAAGATTCACCTACCAAAGACCAAGTTTGTATGAACTAGTGGAACGCGTGTGTGGAAAAAGCAATAGCAAGAACATGCAATGGTGGCAGAATTTAAATTGTGTCTTGGCCATTAATAGAAGAAGTAGTTGCTTTGAAAAAATGAATTGGAAATGTAATCTGGAGTAGGATGGAGAGGAATATTGAATGGTGGCAACTTATTTGGGATTGATGACATTGTAGAAGTATTGATAAGAGAAGAAGGTGGAATTATTTTGAGAGGTGATTACATGTTTTGACTTGGTAATGTTGTGGATGAATTGAAAGGAAGAGGTGTTGAACTAATTTTTTAAAGGAGGTTGTTTAGGTTGAATTGATAATTTTGTAGATGAATTGAGTGTAGGAGGAGTTAGATTGATTTTGAGAGGAAATTTATTAAAAGGTTCTTGACTTATTATATTAGGAACTTGAGTAATGATGGCATGATGCTCATTAGACATAGAAGGAGCAGCTTTAGGAGCCCAAAGTGAGATTCATCATTTAGAGATGGGCATGTATTAGAATGATGTGTAGAAAATGAGGAAAACCTTGATTCTCAAGATGTTTGATTATTTGTTATAAACATAAAAATCATTTTGATTGTGTCCATTGATTCGATGATAATTGCAATATGGGTGACCTTGATATTTTCTAACCGATAAGGAGGATAGTAATGAGTATGCGAAAATTAATAAATTGATGACTAAGTATCTCATTAAGAATGTCATGTTGCTTAGTATTGCGATCAAAGGTGAGAGGATCCGGTAATGGTATGACTTGAGGCTCACTAATATGAGCACATGTAGAAGACATAGAATGAAAATGAGAAGAAGAACCATCATGATCCTAAGAAGCATTTTTAAGTTGTTGGATTTCATATTTAAGAGATGCGATCGTGGATTCCATATCTTAAATTTGTCCATAAAATAAAGAATGTAAAGATTGAATTGAGTTCAACATGGATTGATTAGATGGGGGAATATAAAGACTAGGTTTGTCGGATAGATAATCTAAAATAACACTCACTTGATGTGGCATTGTAATGCTAGGGAGATACATGGTGTATAAGGTTTTTATAGAATAATGTGGAAATTGGATATCATCTTAAATAAATCAGAAAAATAAATTTGAGGAATTTTAAAACCCATGATAGAGGGAAAATGAGGATCCTAAGAGTGAAGATGTTAGTTTTACCAAAATAACTATTCTAAAATGTAATATAATATCCTAATTTGATGCAAGTTTGCAATAAATAAATGAATACTAAAATATTGAAATTATACCCAAGCAACTAAGCAATGAGATTATGAAACCCTAGTGTGTAAAGAGGGTTAAAAGAGCTTTAGTTGATTCGTAGAGGTTGTTGGATTATGTTGCGGTGGAGACCGATTGAACAGAGATGAAATACCATCACACATAAGCCATGAAAAATGTAGATCCGATAGATTTTCCTGGACTGGGGCACGGAGATAGATACGAGTGTTAGTGGGATCCTAATGTTGTTGGGACCTGATTGGGTGTATACCCGGCTCCATCGTGTGGGAGGGTATTGGCATAGTAGTTGATTAACACGATGAGATCTCTCTCCACCATCGTTCGAGCTTTTGGTGTGACGGAAAATCATGCAGCTCCGAAACTAGGTAGTTAAACGCATCAGTCCTAAAGTAGTTATGGGATGGTGACCTCCGGAAATCCCCAGTGTGACTTCCTCCTAATGATGTTGGGCTTGATTGGGTGTATACCCGGCTCCATCGTGTGGGAGGGTGTTGGTGTATAGAGTTGATTAACACTATGAGATCCCTCTCCACATTAAGTTCGAGATTTTGGTGTGACGGCAAGTTGTGTAGCTCGATACCATGTACGATTTTCCATCACATCAAAAGCTTAAACTGATGGTGGAGAAGGATCTCATTGTGTTAATCAGCTACTATGCCAACAAAAGAGTGTAGAAAGGGTTTTATTCCAAGATAGTACCATAGTGACATCGAAGAGGAAGAAAAATGCACATATAAAGAGGAAAACATGGAAGATGAAAAATATACGTTGGAGAAGCTATAATATTACAAAATATCTCAAAAGTGGGCACTAAAAATATGGATGTGTCATGCTTCTTGAGAACATTAAATCTAGCCTATCTTGTTGACTAGATCATAGATATGGAAAATTACTTCAAGTTTGAAGATATAAGTGATATATAGTGGGTGAAGATCACACAACCAATCTAAATGGCCATGTAACGCTATGGTTGAGCTAAGTACAAAATGAAAGAAGAAGAGTGATAATGAGAAGCTAGTGATGTGGAATGGAATGACTGCAAAAAAAGGGTAGTGGTGGTGAAAATCAGCTATCAACAATCAATATGTTGTACATTGAGTTACATTCATTTAATTATCAAACCAAGGAGCATAGAATTAAAATACTTCTGGTGTTGTATGAAAAGTTATAGTTAATCTAAGAGGTTGGAAAGGAAATAACAATCACAAAAATGTTGAAAGGTAAAATAAAACTCAAACTTGGATATGAACTATTGCTAAATTATTATAACTAAAACAAAGTTTGTAGATTCAAAAAGAATTTTTTTCCTAAGTAAATAAGCATGAAACAAAACAATGGAGGGGATGTATCAGACCTCAAGTGGGCCCTGACTTGGGTGTTAATCCCTTCCTAACTCTATGAATAAGAACTAAATAACATAACTTAGAATTCTTTATTGATTTAAGAAAATGTTACATCTAGGAATCAAAAGATCGGAGTGATATTTATTTTCTAATTCCAAATTTGACTCTCTAACTTACTCTCTCTACAATTACCAAGCACCATCCCTTTATTTTATACCTTATCATTTATAGCACGTGAGAAGAAGAAGAATACAAAAAGGAGTCTTTAATAGAACAAGTGAGAGATTCGACACATGTTTGAAATACTCGCTTCTTCACATGGCCATTTAGTTCGACACATGTTTGAGAGATTCGACTAGTAATCAATTCTTCACAAAACACACAAGTGTTAATCTAACAATAAGTTCTTTATCAATAACCAAATCAAAGATTGATTTGTTTCCCAATTTTCCACGTTCTTATTGTAACTACTTCTCCAATGGTGTGTAAGGACTTGAGTGCCATAACTCCATGTTTCAAAATATCTTCATAAATGCAAGCTCTTTGTTGTGAATGATTTCCTTATGCTACGGACAAGTTCTTTGGCTACAAATGAGTTTATGCAGATAGGTTCCTTTAGTGCATATGGAAAATTAATTACATCCAAGAGTGGCATCTACACATATAATCATCCAAAAAATCTATTAGATACAACAATAAATGCACATATAATATGAAAAATAAAGACAATTAGATATAACTATATTAATTAATCATTATGCCAAAAGTTCATGGTTGTGATGGTGATGTTTAGAAATTTCCTTTGGGCATACACAAACATGGCTACAATAATCTTATCAAAATACAAAACATGATTTGTTATAAAAGCAATTTATACAACTCATCACACCCCCTGAGACTTAAATGATTGAATTTCTCATTCAAAGGATGTATATATTCTTTTCTGGAAATTGCATTCTTTCCTAAAATCAATGGGTGTGTTTGTTTCTACTTCTTCTGATAAGAAATACCCACTATTCCTCATGAATATTTCTCAAACTCTTTCTTGCACCCTATGATTAATTAGTAAATTTCCTATCCAAGGTGGAATTGGGAAATGAAATATTAGAGGATGATAAGCTATAAGAAACCACTCATCCTCACATTCATTAGCTATTTCAATATACTTATTCACCCCTGCGAAAAGTTAGAAGTATGTTAGGATATGAGTGCATTTATTTCCTTTAGAGTGTAGGTGATAACTCTTCCCATCTAGTTCTCGCATGTCGTCACAATCTCAATTCCATGTTCCCTAATCATGTTCCTAACTTTTGTGTGTACTTCTATTCTCATTCTCAATGCTTTTTCTTTGATTTCATTGACTTCCATATAATTTTCATATTGTTTTGTAATTTATTTTTTTTTTGCCTCAATTCATATATATAGTGGTGTAACCTTCTCTACATGTCTATAATCCTCCATTTGTTTAGCCCTTTCCAACTCATTTGAATAATAATAACATAATGCCTTAACCTATACATACTCAATATATATAATTGGGATCTAATATTTGTCATATGGAAGGGCATAATTATGCAAATGTAGTTCACATAAAAATTATGGAGTTCATGTGTATGATTTTGATACAAAGTAAATAATTTTCTACTTGATCTAATGTCATATATCATATCATAATTGATGAAAATAAAAAATAAATATGTAATATATATAACATATTTTATATATATATATATATATATATATATATATATATATATATTTATATATATATCAACATTTAATAGGAGTCTGTGACTCAACATTTAATTGAATTTCCTCTTGTTTTTGTTTTAGCCTTTGATCTCTTTATCTTTGTCTTCCATTTCCTTCTTATGTTTAGAGATAAGGTCTTCCTTCTCCTTTCCCATTTCTTCTTAAGCATGTTAATGTAGGCGTCCATTTGTAGCATTAAATAGTAAATATTGGGCCCCATAGTCTATGTTCCCATCTCACTACAAGATGGTTTTTCAAGTTCCCTTATGATTTCATGAATAACAATTTGGGGCTGCATTGGTTCTACATTTTCTTCTTGCAAACTAGAATTTTGTGCTTATTCAACAACCTTCTCAATGACTGGTTCATTGATATACTCTGTAGTCAATTTCTCTTGTTCATCTCCTCCTTCCAATGCTTCTTCCAATTCTCTCACTTCGTGGCCATCTACTTCATAAACTTTTTTCCTCATTTGATTTAATTCTTCTTTCCCTTACATTGGTTATTCATTGTATTTAGGTTCTTGAGTTGCTTATGGTAATAATAGATCTATTTTATATTTCCAATGGTTCAGGATCAAAATTTTCTTTTATGGCTTCCAAATCACTATCCATTGTGATAGGTTGAGACTATTTGGAACTTGAGGTTTTTTTCCTTCTTTGTCCCAACCCTATGGGAGCACCTAGTTTGTGTTGGATAATAATGAGTGAGTTTCTTTTTAGCTTTGGAAGTGGAGGGTCTAGTTTGTTGTATAGTATACTAAGTAGATTTTCTTTTGGTTTTAGAAGTGGAGATTTCAAGGGAGGAGATTTCTAATAAGGTTTCAATAATAAGGATTTAATCTGGTGAAATAGGCACGTGGGTTTCTTTTAATGGAAGGAAGACTTTTTATGATTTTGTGGGTTCTTGAGGTTGGGAAGAGGATATTGTAGCCTATTACATATGTGTTGAGGAACTTTCAATACTCTTTCTCATTTTACCCCTATTTCCCAACAAAGTTTCGATATTTCTTATCCTCACAAAGTAATCCCATGATATATGGGGCGATCCCTCTGTAAAGTGTGTTTGACCACTAGGCTACTAGAAAATGGTGTGACAATGTTTCCCTACCCCTATGAACCTCTTTACTCATTTTATTAAGCATATCATGCGATATATTTGGAACATTTACTTTATGATCGTTCTTCAAATTATTTAGAAATTTGAAATGTAATGTGTTCAACCTTGAATATCTCCCTTCATAAGGTAAATTATCTTGAATAAAAAAATTGGTAGCTTATACCCATAAGGGTTTGAGAGATGTTCTAAATATACCTTGGTAGTTTGAGATGAATTCATCATCATCATCTACAAATTATCTCCTTAACACTTCTAGGTTAGCTTTTTATGAAAATGGATCTCCCGAGTTGATAAACCAGTGACCTTTGTCAAAATTACATCACTTATCCCTAAATGGTTAACCCTTTTACTTTTGACTCTTAATTGTTTATGGTATTTATAAATTCTTTTAAAATTTTCTCATCAAAACCTATTGATATATTCCAACCATCCATAATCCTCAAAGTACTATACAAGTTCAGGATGATTTAGAGGTTGAAAATGCACAGTAGGTTCATGTATGATCAAATCACCTCTCATGATGGATATGTTGGAACATAATGATTAAGTGGTCTGGCCAACCCTTAATGTATATGGGTCCATCACTAATATATAGGTTAATATTTAATAATATGAAATATTTATATTTCTATTATTAAATATGCTAACCTAGGTATATACTTTAGGTTAAATATTTAATATCATGAAATGATTATATTTCTAATATTAAATATTATAAACCTAGGTGTATGTGTCAACCATTTTAGGTTGAAAAGGTGGGTCGGGAGACATATCCGATCACCTTATATAAAAAGTACTTTAGGTCATCATTTGATATATTTGGGAAATATATCAAAGGTGTGCAAATCAAGTGATTTGGTTTTACCCTTGGTAAATAGGGTTTTAAAGGAGGAGGTGATCTTACTGGATGTAAAATAAGTTCTCTGAAGTAAAAGGTTATTTTCAAAGTGGTTTTTACCCTATTGGGGTTTTCCACTATAAATATTGTGTCACCTGTGTTATTTATTTTATGTAAGTATTTCTTTATTTACTTATGTTATGATGTAATCTTTATTTAAATATTTATTGTAACATTATGTAATATGTAAGTTGATTAAATCCATATTTATTAGAATCCTCAAATTCTAACATGGTAACAGAGCGAGGTAAATTAAATAAATTAAGATCAAATGTTTTTATTTTATTTATTTAATTTACGAGTTTTTTCAACCAACCCGAAAGGGTATTTAAAAGTATCCGGTCCCCTTATTTTTTCCCCAATTTATTTTAGCATTACATTTGTGCAATTAAACTCTCGGTAATATTTTTAGGGTTTTTCAATTTTAAATCCCTACATTTTTGGGGGAGATGTCATATGATATGATTCTTACTTTCATTTATATTTTGTAAATTATATAGAATTAATGTTTGTTTGGAGATTGATGTGTGTGCACGGGGAAAGGGGCTTCAAATATTTACTGCGTGAAAATCACATAGTAAAAGGAAAGAATTTATTACTATATGAAATAATTTTCATGTTTTCTATAATTTCAAATGTTTTAGGTTAAATATTTCGGAAGGTAAATTCATACCCATGTTCTTTGGTCCCCTCTAAAACCATATTCTAAGCCTAAGTTTAAATCATATTTAAACTTAACTTATAAATCTAGACAAATATAATATTTTTAAAAGAAACGAACCTAAGTTTGAATCATATTATATATATATATATATATATATATATATATATATATATATATTATGGTTAGTTTAAACATCTTAAAATATAAATTTTATTAGATTTGGTTTATATATGTTTTAAAAAAGAAAATAAAAACCTAAGTGCTTATTTTTTTAGTAAGGGGCCATGTTTATTACTTGGCCATGAAGGGATTACTTTTTAAATCTAAATACGTATTAAATAAAACCTAACGTGTGTCCCTAACCATTTATATTATCCATGTAAGGGGCAGCCCTATTCATTTATATCTTATAGTTTATAAAAACTATATAAATAAATTTATTTAAAGGTTTTCTTTTATATAAGAGTGAGAGTGGAGAATAAAATGAGATAATATCTCGTATAAATGTGAAATTCTCAAGTATAAATAGAGAATTAAAAAAGGGGCTAGTTTATTTATGGCCCATGAAGTGTGGTAAATATTTATTAAAATATTGGTAGTTATAGCCACATAAAATTTTTAAAGTTTTTAGCTTGAGGAATTATATAAAATATTTTACAATATTTCCATAATTTTAAATGTGTGTGGGGTAAAATTAAGAGTAAATGAAGGGAGGAGACAAGGTTCATGAAAATAGGAATTTCAATTTATTTCATTGGTTGGGTGAAATTACTTGTCCCCTCTGTAAAATATGCAGGTTAATCTATATTCTCATAAATCTACTTGCACTGGTAAAATTCTTTTAACCTAGTTTATGTCCTTTAAACCCCTTTAATAAGGGTTATGTGTTTTTTAATATAAAAACAATATACTATAGTTTATAATTTTTATGAACTATATATTGTTTTTTATTTACATTCTATAAACTATATACCTTTTTTAAAGTGTATATATTTTTATATTATAAATTATAATAGGTTATTATAATGTATTAAAATATAACCTCCCTAATATTATACAGAAGAAAGAAATTCTAGAATTTCACATTCGAAAATACATAGCAATTTTTGGCTTCATTAAAGTTGACGGTCAAATGATCGTCACGGTAGACCAAACATAAGACAATATGACGGTCATTTAGACGTCAAATTTAATCTCGTATGTTCTAGGAAACTTTCATTGTGTTAAAATTGTGAGTCAAATGACTGTCACGAAAGACTAAAAATAAGCCATTATGACAAGTGATTTAGACATCAAATTTAAGTTGGCCGAAATCATACATATTTATTTATTTTTCAAAAATTTGATGATGTTATGCATTCTTAGGGGTCTCTTCTTCACTTCTATATGGTCGGAAATATTTTTATATAAATCTGGGGTATAATGCAGAGCCCTTTATATTGTAGGTTATTATTTTGATCATGAGAGGTTAATTAGTATGCATTGTAATGACATAATTAATTATGATTAAATAGTTTCTTTAGATCTATAAAATTTAGATCTGATTCTATTAAAAGTGTTGTTTTTATTATCAATAAATATGTGAAAGAGTTAGAAAGAATCATATCGAAAACTATGCACAATAGTAGAGTTGCACTCTAAAGGAAATGTAATAGCTCCAGACGTAATCACAAGTAAGAATCGATCAATCAATCGAAGAACTTTCATAACAAAACAAAGCTTACACATATAGAAAGATAGCGAGTGTCTTGGCATACTCATAAATGTCAAATGAAGGATACATATAGGGTGTTGAGTAACCCTCAGTGCATGACACACAACAAACCCTAAACTAACCCAAGTGAGATGACCCTTCATATGTGTGTAGAGGACATATAGGATCTCACACACCAATACCCCCTTCATCAAAGCTAGGGTAGCAGCTATGATGAATCGAGACGAAAAAAGAAGACACTCTAAACAACTAAGAAAGATGTGTCAATGGGGCCCGAAAACTAAAGGCCTGCTAAGGTGCCCATGTACAAACACCATCTTCCTAGAAGAAGAAGAAGAAGAAGAAGAAGAAGACTATATAGCCTAAAGAAGATGAGTAGTTACATAAGACCTCACCCCAAGAAGAGACCAGCAAGTGAAGAAACTTCACCTCAGTGAAGGGCTTGGTGAATATATATGTAATCTAATCAACTATCGAATGTACTAAATGTCGATGATACCATCATGAATAAGCTCTTGTATGAAGTGCATATGGATCTCAATGTGCTTCATCCGCTGATGCTGAACTAGATTTATATAAATTGAGATAGTTCTCATGTTATCACAATAGATAATGGTGGGCCACCGAAAGTGGATGCCAAACTTTGTCAAAATACCCTATAGCCAAACATCCTATGTGTGGCAGTGTTAACTACTCCTCTGTGTTCTACCTCTGTAGATGATATCACAATTACATTTTACTTCTTGCTAGACCAATTAATAGGACCCAAACCAAGAGAAAAACTGTAGCCAGAGGTAGATTTCCGATGATCTAATTCACCGGCCCAATCAAAATCTATGAATCCAATTAAGTCAATATCCACCCCTCCATGATAGTGAATGCCATCAGTATAGGTGCCATGAACATAATGAAGGATCCATTTAGCTACTTTCTAATGTAGCTCATGTGGCTCCTACATGAATCTAGACATGATCCCATTAGCATGCATAAATCGGTCAAGTGTGAGTTAAGTAAATCAAGCTCCCCCAACCTGCCGATAAAGGGTACCATCAACCAAGGGAGTAGAGCAATTAGAAACCAACTTAACCTCAAAAAGAAAAGAGTAGGAGAAGACTTTCATTCGGACATCTGAAAATGAGAAAGAAAGTCAAGAGCATACTTAGGTTGCAAAATCAAAATTCCAGTCAGATTGTGAAATCTAGATCCCAAGAAAGTAATGAAGTAGACCTAAGTCAGTCATGGAAAACTTGTTGGCCAAGGCGGTATTCACAGAATCAATGATAAAGGAAGAGTTGTCAGTGATAAACAAGTCATCAACATAGAGAACACAAATGAGTATGGAGTCATCTTGCCATAGAATATAAACATTTGGATCAAAGTGACACCTAGTAAACCCTGATGTAAGTAAAAAGGAGTCCATCTTGGCAAACCAAGCTCGAGGGCTTGTTTAAGGCCATAAAGAGACTTCTTTAACTTACAAACAAGGGAGAGATCATGGACATAACCCAGAGGTTGTTCCATGTATATCTCTTCCTCTAGGTCACCATGAAGGAAGGCACTCTTAACGTCCATTTGATGGACTTTCCATCTATTTGTTGTGGAAATGGCTAGGGTTAGTCAAATAGAAGTCATCTTTGCAACCGGAGAAAAGGTTTCAATATAATCAACCCCAACTATCTAGGAGAAACCCTTAGCTACTAATCATGCTTTAAAATTTTCGAAATCTCCATCTACTCCATACTTTGTTCGAAACACCCACTTACATCGAACAATTTTTCTTCCTTTCGAAAGAGGGGTGAGATCCCAAGTATCATTCTTCATGAGAGAGGAATACTCCTCATCCATGGCAAAATCCCACTTAGGAATACTAGAAGCCTCTAGAAAGACTATGGATTAGAGGAAGAGGCGAAGAAAGAGTGGGGTCTAATGAAATATGAGTGAGTACGTCTCATATCCGAAGTATCTCCAACTAAATCTCCAGCACTTTGCAGAGTTTTCCTAGCCCAAAGAGGACCATGAGGGTCAGCCTCTTGAGTCGAAAGATTCATCACTTGAGTGAGAAGGGACATAGTCCTCATCATCACTACTATTAGAATCGGAAGACTCAAGGGTCTGATGGTCGAGAGGATTAGGGAGAGGAGCATGCTCAACAACATCATCATCTGATGAGTCAGAATCCGAATCAGCAAGCTGAAGAACCTCAATAGGTAGAGAAGTAGAAGTCGAAGAAGACTCATCGAACTTAACACTTATCTCAAATCAAAGCTCATGAGAAGTAGATTCAAAATCGATATCCCTTCACGCCATCAGGATACCCTACAAAGATACAAGTTTGGATTGTGGTTCCAATGCCTTACATTTCTTCTTGGGAATCCGATCCATAGCATTGGATCTGGAGACTCAAAAGTGCTCAACATCAGCCTTGCATCCAAACCAGGCTTCAAATGGTGTCATCCCTCTTACTACCTTGTGTGGAACATGGTTTTGAGTGTAATTAGCACAATTCACTACTTCAACCCAATACTGCGAGAGGAAGAGACTTCGAGTGAATCATACAAGTGGCCATCTCTTTAAGAGTACGGTTCTTTCTTTCTACTACTCCATTCTGTGAAGGGCTATATGCCACTGTATACTACAAGGAGATCCCTTCAGAAGTATAGAAATCCATGAATATATTGTTTACATATTCACCTCCATTTTCGGTTCAAAGAACCTTTATAGACCATTCCACCTGTTTCTTAGCAAGATCCTTAAAGTCCTGAAAATGTTCAAAGACTTTAGAATTAAGCTTAAGAAAATATACCCAAGTATATCATGAATGGTCATCAATGAAGTTCAAAGCACATAAAGAGCTCTAGTAAATAAAGGAGACGAAATGGATCAGAAATATCATTGTGAACAAGATCCAAAGGACGAGTAGCTCTCTAGGCTTTTCCTTTGTCAAATTTCTTTTCAGGATGCTTTCCAAGGGTATAACCCTCATAAAGACCCTTAGAAAACTTGACACGTAGGGTAACCCATTGACCATTTCATTTTAGCTCAATTGTTTAAGGTAGTGATAATTTAGATGTCCAAAACACTCATGCCATAGCTTACTAACCTCATTTACATGAGTGAGCAAGGAAGTGGGCATAGAATCAGAAGTAAAGTGGGAAAAGGTATACAACCGTGAACGGTGATCCACCTTTCCCTCAGCCACTATAGTGTCATCGTTAAGCTCACGAATAATCATTGAGTTAGGACCAAATTCCACTTGCATTCCTTCACCAAGGTGATTAATTTGGTAAACCGATAGGAGATTGGTAGAGAGATCAGGAACACTCAACACTTGGTTGAATGTTCCCCCATCCATCTCTACCAATCCACTCGAAACCGAAACTGCGTCGTGTCATTACCCATTACGATTTGGGACATACCAAAAGGTTTGATGTTGGAGTACTCAACATGCAAAGAAGCCATGTGGTGAGAGGGCACGGAATCTATAATTCACATCGATGAAGGAGCAAATTTGGATACAAGGGCCTTTCCTTTCTTCTTATCAGATTTTGAACCTTTTGTAGTAGAAGACTCGGCCTTCGGAGCATTTTTTTATAGACTCAGGAACACCTATTTGATTTTTCTCAAGTAAATGAGTAAGGTGATCAATTTTTTTCTCATACACGTATGCTCTTTATGACCAAGCTTCTTGCAATAGGAACAAAAATACTTGTCTTTTTGTGCTCTAGGCTCAGAAGTCGAAGTGTTCATGTCAATTTTAGTTTTGGTCTTGGTTTCCTTCTTAGGTTGATCCTTTTTTCTTTCTTCTTTTCAGTCTTCTTTTCCTTACTAGTACTTGCTACAAGGGCATGTGACTTGGACTTGAGAGACCCCATTTGAATGAGTTTTTTCCTATTCTCGAATGATTTGGGATGAAAAATAGTCAAAGGAGGGCATATTCCAATCCTTTCCCAAGGTAGCTTTTATAGCGTAAAAATTTGACACAAAGACAAAATATTTAGGACCTAACTTAGAGAGAATCGACAAGATCAGTTGAGAATCTTTCTTCTCTACTTGACATTCCTTTAACAACAATCTAGTGTGGACAAACTTAGAGAAAAATGCTTGTAGGTTTTCAAAATCACTAGGATTTAACCCTAGCAGTTCGTTTTCCAACTCATGTGCTCTCATGTCATCTTGTTGTCCAAACATCCCATCCAACGTTTTCCACGCAGAATTAGGTGTTTCGGATGACTCAATGTGGAAGAGAAAGTCAGAGAAACAAACATGCAAAGAAGACCTAAAGCTTCATCACTACGGTTTAACCACTTAGATTTTTTAGGGTTGTCATCTGGTTCAGTCTTAGTTCCCATGGTGATGCGGAATAACCCTTTACCCCTTAGTTTCATAATTATTTTCGATCTCCATTCAAAAAATTGAACGGCGTAAGTAAAGGAATTGAAAGTGCATCCATAGTGAAAGGAGAGAGAAGGAATGCAGAAAAGAAACATAACCACCAGGACAATATAATAACCCCCGCTTTCGACACTTTATAGTTTAGTGTGTTGAATACAATCGGGTCCGAGCGTGCATCTGGAAACACTTGGTAACTCACCTTGCAATCAACATAATAACGCACAAGAGAGGAGACCACAATCGTGTTTCGGGGGAGCACAACAAAGTGACACCATACACAAGCACAATTGAAAAAACTAGGAAGGAGGCAAAATCAAATCTTGGTTGTGAGAAAAAGCGTCTCACATCGCGGATACCCCCTTACTGCAAACTGTGGCGAGATGCGCTCACTAGTTGCAAGCAATAATAAGGGTAAAATATAATGTTTTGAACTCAAGATGAGTCTAGATGATCTTCAGAATGCCGGAAAGGCACACGGAAGACAAAGAGGTACTCAGAGTGATACTGCACACTTGAGCACATGATTAGTAAAAAATTTGACAATAACGCTTTTTAAAAAAGTTACCGTTTTGAAACGTCTGATTTAGCTAATTTTAGAGCTTTTGGAGTTAAAAATGATAAAAAAACATTTAATAGAAAGACGTTTTTTTTAAAAAACTAATCATTTTGGAGAAATTGTAATTAATACAAATAGATTTAATTAAATCTAATTAATTACAAAAAACTAATTAAGATCTTTAAAAAAAAAAATCCTAATTAATTAAAAAAACTAATTAAGATCTAATAATAAAATTAAATCCTAATTAAAATAAAATAAAAATACTCCCACCTTTGTTTAAAAATTTTCCACTTTTAAATTTTTATTTATTTTTGAATAGTTTTAAAAACTTACGGTTTATTAAAAAAAGATTCGTGCCTGAAATAATTTTTAGAACCTTACTAAAAAAACTTACGGTTTTGAAAAAAGGAAAATTTTAAAACTTTTAAAATTTTAGAAACTTTACAAAAACGGTGGAAATAAAGTAAGAAAAGCTTACTAGCATGTATTTTCCAAAAACGTGAGTGTTTTTTTTTTTAATTTTTGTGTGATTTTATGTTGGTGGCATTGGGAGGAGCCACGGGGAGAAGCCGCAGGAGGAGGAGGAGGAGAAACCGTTGGGAGGAGAGGGGAGACTCACTACAAAGTCATGACCAAACAGGCCACGAAAAACTCATGACCCGGCCACGCAGGCCACTTCAAACTCACGACCACACAACAAACTTACTTCCGTGACCACGTAGGCCAAGGGAAAACACAACCACGGAGGCCACGACCATGCAGAGGAGGGACACATGGCCACGCCAGAGAAAGGCCACTCAAATCACGAGAGATCTAGCAAATAGAGAGATCCACGCTCACCGCACTAGAAAATAACAAGCGACAACAACTCACGCCCACACAAACTCATGATCGCAAAGTGTTAGTGAAGGATCTCTATAAAAAAACACCATGCAAACACCAAAAGAAGGATCTAACAAAATTTCTAGTTTAATTTTATTTATTTATTAAAACCAGAATGAAGAACCTCCTTTTGATCTACTAAATTTAGTTGCAGCTAGCTAAATGAAGCTATAAAACCCCTGGAAACTCGAGGAGATCTGCACATGCACGAAGAACACAACAAAACCAAAAACTTTCCAAGAACATCTTGTTAATAATGTTAGCAAAAACTAGAATCTAATGATCGAAAAAAATTACACGAGGAGTAAAAAAATGAAACCAAGAGTAATCACAACTCAAAAAAATGAGTGCACGTTTACCCGATCTCAACTTTGATACCATGTACGATTTACCGTCACACCAAAATCTCGAAGTGATGGTGGAGAGGGATCTCATCATGTTAATCACCGCTACACCAACACACCCCGCATGATGAAACCGGATGCAACCACGTGAGGCTCGAGCCCACCACGTATACACCTAATTAGGCCCAACAACATTACGAGGCAACGGCATCTGAGACTTCCCGGGAGGTCACCCATCCAAGATTTACTCTAGGTTGGGCATGCTTAACCTGTCTCGACTCGATACCAAGTCATGTAGCTCTAATACCTGTGCGCTTAAGCGCGCGAGCTCCAGAGTAGTGTTGAGATGGGTGACCTCCCGTAAAATTCCCTGGTGTCACGCCTCCTAATGTTGTTGGGCCTAATTGGGTGTATACTTGGCTCTATCGTGTAGGAGGGTGTTGGCGTAGCAACTATTTAACACGATGAGATC
Source organism: Taxus wallichiana var. yunnanensis (assembly GCA_018340775.1). Classification (NCBI taxonomy): domain Eukaryota; kingdom Viridiplantae; phylum Streptophyta; class Pinopsida; order Cupressales; family Taxaceae; genus Taxus; species Taxus wallichiana. Next base: position 814,297,772 of record CM031235.1, read on the forward strand.
CTCTCTACCTACCATCGCCCGAGCTTTTAGTGTGATGGAAAGTCATGCAGCTCGATACCATGAAAGAGTTGGTGAGAATCGTATCAAAAATTGTGCACCACGATAGAGTTACACTCTGAAGGAAATGTAATAGCTCCAACATAATCACAAGGAAGAATCGATCAATCAACTGAAGAACTTGCATAACAGAACAAATCTTGCACATGTAGAGAAAGACAATGGAGTGTCTTGGCATACTCATAAATGTCAAATGAAGGGATACATATAGGGTGTTGAGTAACCCTAGTGCATGACACACAAGAAACCCTAAACCTAACCCAAGTGAGATGACCCTCCATATGTGTGTGGAGGACATATAGGATCTCACACACCAACAACATGTATCTAACTCTATGGTACATTATATCTTATAATGAGGTGTGTTTTATAGGTTTAGGAAAACAATGGCATCCAACTATTTTTGTCTTGACAAAACTCAGATCATGAATGAAACCAACTACAACATTTGGGTCAAAACAAAATTTATGGCGAGGAAACTCTAGACGATTGTTTATGGATCTAAGGTTGCTCCCACCGGTCGTCAAGCAACTATTGTAGATAACATGAATGCATTCTTGCAACAAATGCAGGAGGTTCTTTCTATGATTTTACACAATGTGAACGATGAGTACCTTTTACACATTAGTAATATCAAACATTCGAAAGAGGTATGGACACAACTAGAATCCATGTATGAAGGATACTTGGTATATCAAGGATAGTAATGAGAGTATAATAGCTGAAGGAATTCAAAGAAATGGTCTATATATTTTTGATGATTTCTCTTCTACATCTTGTTTTATATCTTAGAGTTTGAATAATTCAAAACTATGGCATGAAAGGTTAGGACATGTTAATTATCAAAGATTATATGAAATGTATAGATATAATCTAGTGAAAGGTTTACATGTGTTGTCTTCTTCTCTTAAATTTATTTCATTAAATGCTTCTAAATGATGGTTTTGATTATGATTTAGTAAATGGTCATGATGATGTTTTGATGCTATAGATGTTTATGAAAATCTTATCTTCCTAGATAAGAACTTAAATTGGGCTTAATCTATATTATAAAGTTCAAATCCTATTAACCTTAAGAAAATAACCAGAAGCCATCATATGTACCATGCATTAATTACCTTGTATGAACCCGAGATGAAGTATTATAGAGTCTAGTGGATATACAAAGTAAAGTATAATGTTAATGATAGTATTAACAAACTTAAAGCTAGACTTGTTGTTAGAGGTTTCAATCGAAACCCGATATTGATTATATTAAGACATTTTCCCATGTAGCTAAAATGAGTATTGTTAGGGCCTTATTTGTAATTATTGCTCAATTTGGGTGGAAAATCCACCAAATGGATAGTAAAAATATTTTTTAATTGTGATTTAAGAGAATAACTTTACATGTTTCAACCTAAAGGATTTGAAGAATTGGTAAAGAAAACCATGTTTGTAAGTTGAGAAATCCTTGTATAGTTTAAAACAAGTTCTTTAGAGCTTGGTATGTGAAAATTGTTTCCTTCTTTAAACTATTAGGTTTTGTTAATTTTTCTTCTAACAATGATATATTCATTAAGTAATAAGTATTACATATTATCATTATATGTATATATGTTGATGATTTTCTTATGGTGGTAAAATTTGATCTAATTCATAGGACTAAAGAGAAATTGAAGCAATAATTTGAAATGAATGAGTTAGGTCTCTCACATCATGTTCTTTGTATGATTGTATTTCATTGAGTTTTATTTTTCAAAACACAATATGAAACCATTGTATTGAAAAAATTTCTTATGATTGATTGTAAACCATTTTCTATTTCAATGGAAGTTGGAATAAATATTGACCCTAAATCTGCATATGAAAAAGGTTGATCCTATTTTATATATGATTTTAGTTGATAGTTTGATTTATCTAACTATAACTAGATCAAATATTTCCTATATAGTAGGAATTACTTCAAGGTTTATGCAAGAACCTTTTTAGAGATCATTGGAATCTTGCAAAAGGAATTTTTAGATATATTAAAGGAACAATCAATTATGGGTTGCATTATACTAAGAATGAAAATGCTATCTTATATGGATTTTGTGATTCTAACCATATTGATGTTGTGTTATAAAATATACTGGATATGTGTTCAATTTTTTTTGGTGTAGGAACCATTACTTGGAACAACAAATGCAATCAACAGTCTCCATTTCTTCTACTAAGGAAGAGAAGTACAATGGAAGAATTAAAGAAATCATGTGGTTGCAACGGCTATTGGTAGAGACACACATAGAATTTAAAGGAATTATTCCTCTTCTATGTGGTGGCCAGATTTTTATTACTCTTGATTAAGAATCGGTTCAACATCAAAGGATGAAGCACATTGAGATACATATATGCTTCACCTGTGAGAAGGTGTTAAGTGATGACATAAATCTCAAGTTCATGTTGAATGAAGAGTAGGTTGCTGACATCTTCACAAAGTCCCTAAGTGCTGCAAAGTTTTGTCACTTTCATGAAAAACTTGGATTGTCAAAGTTTCCATTGAGGGGGAGTGTGCATGACAATGTCACCTCCTAATGGAACTTGGTTTTGTAAAAATAACTTTGGGCATTTGTAAAATACCTTTAGGAAAGTGTAAAAAAATACCTTCGGGCAAGTGTAAAAAGACCTTTGGGCATGTATACCTCCTCGGATTATTTTTTAGAAAGAAGTGTAGAAATATCTTAAAGGAAGTCTTTAGTAAACTCTTTAGTGCTATTGATTTTACTGGTAAACATTCAAGTACCAGCATATTGTTAAGGAGGTCATTAGTTGTAAAAGACTCCTATATGCTTGGTTTTAATACCCTTTTATGAGAACCCGTGAGAACATGTAAAAATCATAAATCATACTTAGCCACTTTGATCATGGGATGATCTTTGGATTCCAAATCCTTTTGTACCAAAAAGGTAAATTGAGTATGATGAAGGTGTTATAATTCCTTCAACCGATATGCTATCCTAAAACCTTTATGGATGTAAAATAAGTTCTTTGAAGTAAACGGTTATTTTCAAAGTGGTTTTTACCCTATTGGGGTTTTCCACTATAAATATTTTGTCTTCTCGTGTTATTTATTTCATGTAAGTATTTCTCTATTTATATGATGTAATCTTTATTTAAATATTTATTATAACATTAGGTAATATGTGAGTTGATTAAATCCATATTTAGTAGAATCCTCAAATTTTAACAGATATGGAGCTTCTCCTAGGTGCAATACGTAATAACAAAATTTTCTTTAAAATAAATTTACACAAATGAATTCCATTGTTGTATTTTCATCGACTTGAACTTTATTACCGAGGGTACAAGCAATAACGTTTAGGGTTGATTAATCATTAATGGATGTGACAACATTAAGCATATGAAGTAAAATGATGTGACACATTGGCTTACGTGGAGGGCTAGGTGGACACATCATAGCTGAAAGGGCGGCAATCTTTATGACTTGGCATAAATCATAATTAAATACAATCAATCTAATCAAACTTTATTAAAGTAATAGATGCATGCACTTATCTCATTGTTTCTTTATGATGGATGTAAATGATTTATTTAACTAGATTCTTGGATGCATGTAATTTCCCTTAGATGTCCAAATGTGGACTTAACTTGTGTTGACTTCATCTTAATGCAATAGATGTTTCTGAGAGAGGAACTCCAATTGGTTGGTGTGCCGATCGTTCTTTATATATCATCCACTTTTTGCATGTTTCCTTTATGTTCATTATGTAATCATGAGTTCTACTAGATGTTACTACAAACATGGTCTTCTTTCTTGTGGCTGTACAAGTTGAACCTTTGGTCATTGCACTCCCTCTTTGTGATGGAGATCATGTCTTCCTATAATCACCTATCAATAAGATCTGTAAAATAAAAATTTATAAATAAAATGAGTTAGCTGAGTGTTAACGATCACCCAGAAAGGTAGATTCCAACACTTTTATTTAGCCTTAAAGTATTTAACAAACTGAATAATCCAAGGCTGTTGAAGTCTCATCAATTCTCTGCAATCTCAAAAGGTGAGCCAAAAGGATCAACCTATGAGGTTAATTTTGATCTTTCTTTCTCCATTATTCTCTAATATGCTCTGAAAAACTCCATAAATGAACCTTTATCAACTGGATTTTTATACAATCTTAACTTGTGGCCATTCACCAACAACTTGAATCTCACAAGATCAATAATAGTAAGCTTCACAACTCCATTAGGGAATATTTTTCTATTTCATAGGGGCCTAGCCACCTTTTTTTGATCTTTCCTATGCGATCCTTGTATTGTGAGTTAAAAAAAGTGCCCAATCACCTTCTTGAAACTATCTTGTTTTAATATATCGGTCATGCCATTTGATTCTTTGTTTTTGCACTACCTCTGTGTTATGAACTGTTTGCTTTCTCAATTCATCTAACTCATTGAGTTGGAGAATTCTTTGTCTTTGAGCTTTTGATAAGTCTATTCCTAGCTCAAGTGCAGTTCTCAACATTTTATGCTCAAATTCTATTGGTAACACAATAATCTTGCCATATAGTAGTTCAAATGGTGTGAAGCCAGTTGTGATCTTCCATGTTGTATTAAATTATAATACGCTTGGAAGCCTATCGCCTGATTTCTTTTATGGAGTGTTATAGTCTTTGTAAATATGGCTTCTATCTTATTGTTTGTAACCTCTACTTGTACATTAGACTAGGGATGATATGGTGTAGACTTCTTATGCCGATTTCATATTCACCAACTAGCTCAATAATCATATTCATAGTAAAATGTGTACCTTGGTCTATTAAAATCTCCCTTGGGACTCCATAACTGGTAAAGATATTCTCATATAATAATTTATCTACCTTTTTAGTTTTCTAGTTTAGACCAAAATAATAGCCAAAATATACTCTTTCTATTGAGATGGAGGGTCTATAGGGCCAACAAAATCTAAACCCCATTTATCAAAAGGTTGCAAAACTAATTGAGGCTGCAATGGCATCTCATTAGACTTAGTGGGATGGCCCATTCTCTAGAATTTTTCACATCTCTTAGTGCATAGTGTTGCATCATTATGTGAAGTTATCCAATCGAAGCCAATAGTCAACACCTTTTGTGGTGTTAGCTTTGCAAAAAAATTCCCTCCAAAAGATTCATTATAGTAGGCTATGAGGAAATCAAATATATCTTCATCATCTCGTATAACTTCTCATTATTTGATATTGACTTGATAAAAGATAAATCTAGTTATCCAAGAAAAGCGTAAAATAATTTCAAATAAATTCCTTTTCTCGAAGATGAAAAGTGTGGAGGTATTTTACCCAGAGACAAAGTAGTTGGCTATGTTTGTGTACCATGGTGGTGTACTTGTAGAAATAACCAACAGATTCTCATATAGAAATGAATCATTAACTACTTGCTCTTCATTTTGTTCTCCATTCTTGAGAGGAAATATACCTCCACATTATATTTTCCAGGTTTGTCTACTATGGTGACATCAAATTATTACCATCTTATGATTATGATACTTGTTATTGGTTTGTTTACTGTAGATACTTGTGTTATCCAAATAACTCCCCTAATTATTTAGACAACACGTATTCACATTACGGTTCTATGGTTCTTCATTGTAGGTTGTGACCATCTTAGTTATCTCCTTGGCACATTTCCCTAGCTACATTCCTTACACGCCCGCTCACTTTGCTTCCGTACATCCCATCCTTCCAGTTTCCTTTTCCTCTTTGTTCCATTTTCACTCTCACACTTCCTCTATGCACTCATCTTCTTCCTCGCAACTCATTCATCCTATGTGCGCACCTTGAACTTGCTTCCAAATTAGCTAAGTCCCCGACACCTTTGTGCCATCCAATGCCACATCATCATCTGAAAATTTTGAGTGTGTTACACTCGCAAAAAATCAAAGCATGCCATTAGGGTGTTGAATCCTTCGCAACAAACCAAAGGTGACACATGACAAAAACAAACAAGCAATTGACTATTTAATCAATCAATCCATGCGCACCATGTGTTTTACTTGTGAGATAGCACTATAGATCTTTTCACACTCATAAATTTTGTGTCGTTATGCTCGATCTCATACGCTCGAAATTTTCAAAGCTACTAACGTGAGCTACATGTTAGGTTAGTCAAAAGTGATTTAGTGGGTGAGAAGCCAAAAATGTATTTCATGCTATCAATTCAGAATTTGATTGCTCCAACTACCCGATCCACTTCGGATATTACCCATTTTCTTCTCTAACACATCAAATAGGCATGGAGAACCACACATAAATAGATTATAAGGTGGATTTATAGGCATTTATGGTGGTGGTTGAGTTTTCAAATCAGATTTCCATCCTTCTCCTCTTTTCTCTCATCGATTCATCTATAAATGTAAGATATTTACTCATTGTAAAGGGTTGGACATTTTTATCCTCTAACATTTCTAAGGGGTCGTATCTCGACACTTTGAGTTGTAAACCTCTAGATCTAGCTCGTGCATATGAATATTGGCCTTTGAAGGCCATTGTAACCTAATTTGTATACCCTGGAAGTGATAGAAGCATTGTTTTGTGGCTATTATCTACCTTACCGTGTCTATATTCTTCCTTTTTGACTTTTGTTTGTAGTGTTTGTTTGTTGTGTCACTTCAAGTTCCTTGTAGTTCCATTTTCTTATTGTGTCTCATGAAATTGCTTGTGTGAATGTGTCTTGGTATATTCTACATGTGCCTAGCCTCTCCTCATGATTTCTTTGTCGATTTCACTCAAAACAGAGATAGCATTTATCCCACTTTTTTATGTGTTATCACCTCCTTAGTTTAGTTTTCCATTCGGTTATGCCCCTATCCTCGGTCCCTTGGATTATTTAGCTTAGATTTCCATTTCAACATTAGGAGTAGTAGTAGTAGTATAAATAGGTAGAGGAACCATACTTCCTCGAAGATCCATCTCAAGCATACAAGTTCCCACAACTTGGATATGGTTCCATTGTTGTATCAAATAACTCGGCCTCCTTCAAATCTAAGACATGGGTGCATGTTTGACAACCAATAATTTCTTGCATGCTCGGTAGGACAAGAATTGAAAGATTAGATTTCAACATTGTTGAGTTTGGTGTGTGACTTAGCGTTTCCATCCTTTGGAGGCTCTTTCAACACATTTGGTGACTCCCAATACTCAAATATACTATTTTAGTAGCTAGAGCACCTTTTATGAGAAGAGTACACATAAGACAAAGTCTGGCCTAAAGGATCTTTCGAATATCTCTAGCTTTCACTAAGAGGCAAAAATAGTAGAGCTCTTGCATGTGCGTCCCCATCTCTCGGCACGCCGTTCACATTCCACTCCTCTCACAACAAGCCTATACTGTGCTATCATAGTGTCAAAGTAACCACCTCCTCCTCTAAGGAACTTTACTAACTTCACGAGTGGAAGCCCTCTTATTCTCAATGCATAGCATAATATGTTACCAACCACACTTAAGAGCATGTTGGTCCGAAAATCTGTCACTTAGGTAGATCTATGGATAGACGAGCCAACAATGTGCAGGGCATAGCCCCTCTTTGAGTCAACAAAGCGAAACTAGTTTATTGTTATTCTACCAGCAGGAATCTGTGCAAGTCTCACAATATTCCGCCTTCGGGGGTTTGGGATCTCATCCCAGTAGGGTGTTTCCAACTGCGAAAAGAAAGGAATGAAAGAGAGGATGAAGGAAAAGCATCGAAGGGAGAAAAGAAATGAATTCCAAATCGGAAAGGTCGGAGGGTTTATGTTTTGGGATTGGTAGTAAGCAGAGCCAAACCTACTTACATAAACGAGCAAAGCAATAAACCGATGAATAAATGACAATAAAAGATAAATTCAATGAGCAAACGCACAGATCTAACGTAAGAAAGATCCAATGCAAATAACACATGTATTCAGCACAAAGTCTAAATATTGTATTAATAATTCTTTCTGTTACAAAAAGCTCAAAGTCTTTCCTCCTCACTTCTATTTTTCATCTGAAAGATATTCACTCATGCCCAATACAACAAGCATTGGGGTATTTATAGAAGAAGGAAAGAAAAGAAGGCAAAAAGGAGCCAACCACCTATTTACAAAGATATTTACAAAATATCTCAAAGTCATGTTGACTTTTGACAACTTGATGGATGACATCATCCCATGGTGCAACATGGATGATGTCATCTTTTGTGCCAACATACTTTAGATATTTACAAAAAGAAATTCTAAGAAGAGAGAGAAGAAGAAGAAGAAGCCACTATTCATCATCGTCATCCTACGACCGAAAGGGAGTAGCTCATATTTGGCTTCTCGTGTGATGAGATGTGGAATTGAGCACGGTATTCCATGAACTTGCTTTGATCATGGGACCTAGTTGATCTGGGAAGGATCCTGTGTCGCCACCGATTGCCTCGCAAGTCTCCCACTCATCTATGAGCTTCTGAGAGTTTGGAATATTATTTTTCCACTTCTATGAGGAACCCGATGAAGTAGTTGGCAGTTATTGTACCAAAAGAGACCTCTGCGCCCCACTCGTGACACGATCTCTTTAAAGATCTCGGATGGTTTCATTAACTTTCCTTAAGGCAAAGGAAGGAGTAAGCAACCCGGAGACATGTTGAGAATTATTTGTTCCATTTGGTGCATCGCGAGGCTTCCTCCTTTACCTTATCGATATTTTCAAGGATAAACTCTAGTTGATCCATCCGGTAGTCTAGGGTGGAAATGACTTTGTTGAGGGCTCTGGGATGACCGAAGACACCGAACTTGACCGAGATCTTTGGTGAACAATCAAACATTTGTTGAAAGGTCTCATGCTGCTTACCAGATGCTCCAGCGGCTCTTCGATATGGGTCCTGCTAGTGCTTGGAGCTCTTTATTCACCTTGTTGATGTTCAAATACAAACCAGAGAACTCGGCGATCACTTTTTCACTGCCTTTGAGGATCTGGCTCCTCCAAGCGAAAGCGCCATGATATTTGCATATTCATTAATTTTATCCTCGGCTCGGAGGCTCAAGAGTCTCGGTGGCATTGAGGCTGTGCCCATCTTCTTAAGCTTGGAGTAGATGTTTGTTTTCTCTTTCAATAGCATTTTCTCTTCTTTAGCTTCTCAAGCTTCTTGCAGGGCATCCTCGCAGAGATAAGGCTTCTCCTTAAAGGCTCTCGAGAAGATGTACCCATTGTGATTTGAGTCCGTATTTCTGTTAGAGACAGATCCTTTTTATCCTTGAGGGGATTAGGGTATCGATCTCCATCACCCTTCTCCCGAAGCACTATGAGAGAAGCGTGTGATAGGCTTGTCCCTTTTCCCCTTTGGACGGGATTACGGAAAAGTCCATCGGAGCGATGGGAACTTTCCTTTCTACCGACTTAAGCTTTGGGAGATCCAAGCCGGACTTATGGGAGAAGGGCCAAATGAGAGAAACAAATGCAGAGTAAAAGGAAAAAAAAGTGGAGACACTTTGGCATGAGAGGGAGGCCAAAGAAGTGCTCACGGGAGGAAGAATCTTTTTGTAGGAGAGGAAGACATAGGAAGGGAAGGGAGCTCGAGATGAGGGAAGAAATGGAGGATAGATCCGTAAGAGAAGAGAAGATGGACAAAGAAGCGGGAGGAACAGTAGAAGAAGGGGGAGAGGACACGACCAAAGGAATGGTCGCTTGAGTCACTCGAGGAGGGGAAGGAGAGAAGAAGAAGGGACAGAAGGGACCTCAATTGTTGTAGCAGGCGACATCTTGAGTGGATGGGCCTATTGGAACATCCTCTTCTGCTTCTTTCTCCGGAGAAGCGGAGTTTCAACCTGTTCTAGTGCAGCGGAAGGAGGACTTTCAGGAGCTTCTTGACGACTTGGATCCACCCTCTTTGCTTTTACCCTTGCCTTTAGACTGCTGTTTTGATCTAGGAGGTGCGTTACCCAACGGAGAGGTTGTGCGAGGTAGATGAGTCCGCTTATTTATTCGGCACCAATGCTCATCTACACAGAGTTTCCTTGACCCTTTCCTCATCGAGGAGCTTTGTTTCTATCAACTACGCGCAAAGGCCAATCGTCCCCACCTGTGTCAAGATATACTTGATCTACTTCCTCCTCAAGTTTGGTAGCCTTTGGGGACAATGGCTACCCCATACTGGATGATTTCTGCCAAGGCCAACCGAGAATGGTCCTTCCTCCTAAGCTCCACCTCATGATATAGGTCAATGTAAATATCCTCGATCTGAGGGATATGGATTAGATCGAGCTTGGCCCTCGGCAGACAATTCCTCGGGTTGAAGGTGGGTCTTATTTGGGAAGTCATGTTTCAGATTGAGTAGCTCCAGCTCTGCGAACATGTCTTTTTCCTTGTGGTGAGTTAGACACGTATATCTACCCATTGTGAGGGGGAAAGGAGTTCCACCCTTCTTTCCTTTTTGGCACTTTTCATGGTAGGTGACTAATTTGTGGACTTTAGCGAGAATCAACTTGGGTCCATTTACCTTGGTAGTCTAGTTGGCTCTCTGAAGTTTGCCCTCGGATAAGTGAACGTGGGGAATTTTAACAGGGCCCCCATTTCTCCTGGTTGTCACTATACTCTTGGTGGTGCAACCGTAGGTCATATTGGCCTATAAATGATGGGGTAGAAAAATGCATCGTTAACTTTGTAAAGGGGGGACTATTTTCTAGCTTCAATTATGGATAGTATTCATAAATTTTGACACGAGGGCCAAACCCCACTCCGTATCGTGGCTAGGTAGTCCATTTTGAGATAAACAACATAGGAATTCATGTAAAATCTCCCAATTGTGGTAAATTGTATGTGGCTCGCTCGAGATTGTGCTTTTATTATTTATGCCAAAGAAAAGCGTTGATCGAGGCACATTCTTGTTCATAGTCTCTAAGTACAAGAAGATCCATTTATGGAAAAAGTGGGCGTCGGGAATCCCAAAGACTCTACTCAGGAATGTGATAGTGTCGTTGAGCTCCCTCGAAAAATCGCGCAATGAATGATTTGTGGCCAACGGGTTACTACCTTTTTTATTCTTGAGATAGACCTCGTTCATCACCGCATGCAATGATCTTCATTATCGTCTCATGCCTTGATGCAATCTCTTGGTCGACGGCCACAAAGTGCCAGGTGATGAGGAATGCCAGTATTATCTCAAAGTGGCGGGTAGTGAGGTTGATTACAACCTCGTCCTTCTCATTACGACACACCTTGTGTCTTTATTATAGCACCGTAGGGCAACCGCCATCATGAATTCATTATTGTGTCTTGGTGGGGATTCCTCCGGCGAAGTGCCAATGCAATCTATCGCCTTGTCCATCCATGGACTTTTAACCTTTAGTCGACCTGAATTCCTCCAAATCAATATGACCCAACTATGAGTCTCTAATGTTTAGGTCACACTCACTGGGAGTTAGGCATTCGACCCTGATATTTATATTTCATTTCTTCTTCGTGAGCTTGGCCTTGCCTTTGGATTTTAGTCTCTTACTTGATGTTGACATATGTTCTTTCCGATATTAGCTACCGATCGTAAGAATAAGACGTGAAACCCAATCAGAGAAATCCATGTTTGTTTGATTTGCCATTGAAATGCTGACAAAAGAAAGAGTTAGCAATTTAAAGGCCTCAGGGCGCATGGCGCATAGATAGGAGTTTAGCGAGAGCTAAATAGGTAAGGCGCACGGGAAAACTTCTGTAGAGGTTAAATCGACGCCAAAGGGCGCATGGTGCGTAGACACACTGCTTGGATGCATTTTTTCTTGCTGTAAGGACAAGTGTGCCCACACCATATGGATGTATTTTGTAAAAGGTGCATGAAATCTTTGTGTTGCACGGGAACAGGATACGCCCGAGGCGCATGTGTTTTTCATGTTGCACGGAACATCGGTGCGCCAAAGGGTGCATATAGGGTTTATGTAACATGTGCATTTTTCGCTTAAGAGGAACTCGCATGCATGGAGGGTCTGCATGACACAATGCGATGAGGGATGCGCTGCGCCTTGAGCTTTAACACTTGGCGCACATTGTTGAGGGGTGCACCAAAAGGGTGCAGGAATTCTTTATGTTGCATCCAAGTTTGATGCGCCAAGGGGCGCATGGGAAGCATTTGCAGCATGCGAGGGAAGTGCGCCATGAGGGCGCATCTGCTCTTTTTGTAACAGGCACGGTGGGTGCGCCAAGGGTGCGACTGTTGATCATGTTGCAGGGGTGAAAGATGCGCCAAAGGAGAAAAATATTACAGTCTCCTTCCAAGCCATGACTTCTTCACTAAGGTGTTTGCATATGGTTCAAGCTTCTTTTTAAGGAGTCATTTGGGTGATGAAGAGGCTTAAACCAAGATTTTTAGTCATTACTTTAGGACAGAGTCCCCTTCCCAGCAGATCTAGAAAGAGGGGGGAAGGACATGGTGAAGGAAAGAAAAGACAGCAGCCAGGGGGACAAAAACATGATTTCACAGTTTAAATCAAACCCAACTTTCACTAAGAAGAACCAAAGCACAAAACACACAAAAGGAGTGAGGACCTCTTACCAGGATATATAATGATGAAATGCATGAGAGGGGTCCACAAATCAATTCAAAAGCGATGGGGCTGGTGCGCTGACAAGCTCAGAGAAAAATCACGTGATGTGCAAGAGTGACAATGACAGCGCAGACGCGCCTATATATAGGCGAGGCAGCAATAAATGCGCCACCAACTTTTTAAAGGGGCGCACCAAATGAGCTGTCGACATGAAGGCACATGCGCCTTAGTGCACGCAGGAAGGCTTCAACATAGAGAGGCGCACCAAAATGCCTGCTGACACAAGAAAGCATGCGAAGGTTTTTATCAAAAGTTTAAGTTGCATAGTCATTCTATGCGCCCGGCCAAAAAGACCAAAATGACTAAGTTCTCAAAACCAGATTTCGGGAAGGGATTTTGCAATGTTAATGCAATGAATCCCTGACGAGGATCGGAACAAAATTTCGGTATGGTTATCTATAAAAGTTAATTTTACGGGATAACAGAGCATTCCATACTTATTGGTGAGAATCAATTCACTCTGTATAACATATCCAAGATTTGGCCAATGTATGCTTTGTTTATCGATCACACATGATGATGTAGTAGTCGGTCTGTTTGCAACTTCATTCAAGGGTAAATATCTCTAATGGTACCATGGCCTAAAACCCACATCTATTACCACCTAGGATGAGCTTGACACAAATCTATGCAACTACTTTTTAAATAAGTCATATCACCTATCTCTAGTGGATCAACTAACTACAACCAAGAGGGCACCCAATGAGCAGATGATCGATTTCAATATAAGATTTGAGAATACTTGGGACAAAATTCCTCAAATAGTAAGGCCTACAGCCCAACATGTATTTTTGTATTATCTAAGAGGTTTGAATGGTGATATATTAGTCATGATCCAATCTATGGGTGGAAGAATTTACTTGATGCATTTAACATTGCAATAGGGGCGGAAAATAGCCTCATCCAAGTGGGTAAGTTAGGTCCCAAACCTCCCACACCTTTGTTTCTAGAGATATCTCCAAAGCACCCCAACCTTATATTTCCCATGTCCTAATGTAGAGCACATAACTTGTTTCATCCACATCCTATTCTCCCATGCAACATAAATAATATGATGAAATAAAATACTTGATTAAAAAATTTGTCCAATAAATTCATATCTTTCTAGAAGTAGAAGGCACAAGCCTTCAAAAGTAACTCTAATCAAAATCAAAACCAAAACATTTATCCTTGGCACAATCAATATGGAAATCAAAGATACATGCGAAATCAATAGAATTATAGATGACATGATCCTACGCACTTGCCCCTACAAGTTTTTCCTCTTGCATAGCCTCTTCCAAAGGCTCCAACACAAGCCAAGCACATGTGCTAGTTTAGAAAAACATGGCATAGGATTCGAGTGGTGTTTCCTTTCAACATACCTCATATTCAATATCATCGTGCCAATGTTGCACGCACCTAGACATACATGATCACAGCCTTTTCCAAAATGAACCTTCCATTAGTGCAAGTGAACCTGAGAACCAAGAAATGCAAAGGTTCCTCATGAATCTAACTTAATATTATTTGGCATCAGGAAATTCTACACAATAAATCAAGATGTAGATGACACAAACACACTGCTGTGTTCCTAGGTCATTAACAACACGAGATACAAAAAGAGAATTCTTGAGTCTAACATGCCAATCACAATTCCAACAACACAAGTTGGCCCTCAAAATAAAAAAATATGCAATCAAGGCATCCGGAAGTAGAACTACTTAAGTTCCTACACACGAGGCTCCATGCAATGTTCCTTCTAAAGAAATGTGCACCCCTCCTTTAGTAGGTCAAACCTTCGTACAAGCTAAGGTTCCTATTGCTATGCCTAAACCAAAAGGAAAGGATGTTATTATGCCTCAAATCCAAAAATAAATGGGAAATCCATTCAACATTTTGGACCAAATTAATGTCATAATGTGGGAAGCCCTTACCATTCCTCTCAACGTGACTTATTACATGAGGCTCGCACAACTTCTGCGCGATAGACCCAACTGCTCACCAACCATGCGCTACTATTATTATCTACTAAGAAGTGGAAAATAATTAAGTAAGGTTTCCAAACCCCACCCTTTTATATTTCCTTAATAATAGGCAAACGTCTTGTTCATAATTGTATGATTAACTCGTGCACTATTACTTCTATCATGCCTAAGAAATTTTTGATGTCTTAGGACTTAAGTACAACCCTTGACAAAAGGAGTCCCGCAACTTGATGGTTCAATTGTCATTACTTTTGGAATCACAAAGGATATTGAGTTAACACTCCATGTATGTCTAAGGATGTATCAATAGTTGATCTTCCCCTTTATTTTCCTATTTATGTCAAGGGATTCTATTTCTAAAGTGGGTGGTTACTTGTCTTCTGATTGGACCCATATTCTACTCAAGACAAGGTATGGTACCCGGTTCACCATACAAGTTGAGCCAATATTTTCCTATCATGTTGAGTTATATGACCCATCTCCTCTCCAAGCCAATTATTTAATCCAAGAAGAACAAGTTTCAAATTTTGAAGAGAAACCTCTCGTGCCTCCCATACCTGATTTAGTTCTAGATGAATAGGTAGAAAGGTACCATAAATTTGACCCATATGTTAAAGAGTTATAATCTTATGAAACTAGTCTGGTACATATTACATCCTTGAATAAGAAGTTATGTTACCACACACACTTAAACAAAATGAAGAAAATCTCGATCTATGTAAGTTATAAATCGATGGATCTAAAAGTAGAAATGGCATGGGAGAAGGATTTATTAACATTTCCCCGAGGATGAGAAATTATTCTTTGCACATATATTACATTTCACATGTTCCAATAATATGGTAGAGTATGAGGTGTTGGTGCATGGTTTGTTGATTATAGAAAAGATAAAGATCAAGGCGCTACAAATTTTGGGGATACGTAAATGGTCATCCACTAGGTTACAAACAAGTGTGCCACAAAAATTAATCTTCTCAAAGCCTATAAACATAGATTCTAAGATCTTCTTGAGAGATTTGATACTTTGAATCTATAGGTAGTGCCATGCAAGATGAACAAAGAAGCCAATCAGATGGTCGCGTTGGGCTCACACGGTTCTCCCTTGATGAGGACTTTGTTAAAGGAAACACTCAAAAATCAAGATGGTTATTCGGTCTTCCATTCTAGAAAACAATACCATCCGACAAGTGTTTGATGGTGACACGCAAATTGTCAGTTCATCTAGAACAAAGTTGGGTTTTCATCAAGTATGCAAGTTAACTTGCATGACAACTATGGTGACCAAGTAATACAATCGAAGACAAATAATTTACCTAAAGGGATTTTCACCTTCGAGAAAATATTTAGCCCATATGATGAGTTTAAGGGTGAATAAAACAATATGCACGCGATAAATATTTATTGCTTAGTAAAGCTTACGTGCATGAAGAAAAAGAGGCCTTAATAGTTATTTGTCAAAATTATAGTGACATATTCTCGTGGGATTATGGAGACCTAAAAGGATTTGATCCAAGTTTTTCTTAACACTCCATTGACCTTGATCCTATTATGAAGCCCATTAGACAAAAGCAAGCAGCTAGTTAGTCCAAAGATAGAGCCCCTCACGAGGAAATAATTGTCTAAACTCATTGAGGAAAAGATAATTTTTCCAATCAAGTACTCTACTTAGGTTGCGAATATTGTTCTAAGTACATAAGAAGAATGGTGAAATCAGACTCTGTGTTTATTTTAGAGATCTAAATAAGGCATCGTTGAAATACCATTATCATTTTCCTTCTATGGAGCATATGTTTTAAATTATGGCTAGTGCCCAAAGGTTATCAATGTTGGATGGGTATTCTGGATTCAATAAGATCATGTTCAAGGAAGATGATCAATAAAAAATGGCATTCACAAATAAATGGGGAACATACATATATAAGAAAATACCCTTGGTTTTCGAATGCATGCACAAATTTTTATCATGCCATGGATATTACCTTCAAAGGATACATCAATGAGTTCATCTTGGTTTACCTAGATGACAACATTGTCTTCTCAAAGCAGAGCGCAAATCACATGCCGCATCGAGAGAAATTATTTGAGAGATGCATAAAGTTTGGGTTATATCTTAACCCCAAGAAGTGTAATTTTTGGTGGCATGAGGAAAATGTTTGGGCTATGTATTTTCAAAGGATGGCATTGAAATTAATCCTGAGCACATTTCAGCCATCCTGGCTCTCTCTCTACCGACGCATAAGAAAGACTTGTAGTCCTTTCTAGGAAAGATTAATTTTGTTAGGAGATTCATCCCTAACTTTTTTGGATTGGTTAGACCCATCACCCTTGTGCTAAAAAGATAAAACTTTCACATGGAAAGTAGAAGGAAAGGAGAGATTCAACAAGATCAAGCAAGAGATTGCTTGTGTGAAAACACTCTCAACCCAAATTATTCAAAGGATTTTATCATTTATTCTTATGGCTCTGATGCAAGTGTTGTTGTTTTCTTAACACAAGAAAATGTACAAGGGATAGAGCAGCCAATAGATTTCTTCGGTTCAAACACTTAAGGATTATGAGTTGAAATATATTCAAATGAAGAAACAAGTCTATGCCATCATACATGTGCTCAATAAGTTCAAGAGAAAGCTCTCCACGAATCACATCAAGGTGTTAGTTTCATACGTAAGTGTGAGATACTTATCATGGGAGAAGAGATCAGTGAGAAAATAGCCAGATGGGTGAACAAAATCATGGAGTATGATGTGACTCTCAAAGCCATGAAACTGGTTATAGGAAGCACGTTGTGTAAACAAATTGCTAAAGATACGTAAAATGAAATTGAGACGAAGACTTCATTTTTCTTGGATGAAGATCTCTCACATGTAGAACCTTAAAAAAATGAAGACCATAGTGAGCATGATTAGATAAAGGGCATGATCACATTCCTTTCGATGGGACATACCCTTCGGTTTAAATATAGAGAAGAGAAGACATATGAGGTTGCAGTCGATTCCATATGTTATGATCGATGACCTTCTCTTAAAGAAGAATCTTAATGGCATGTTGTTAAGGTGTATCAACAACGCACAAGCTAAAAAAGTGCTAACAAAATTTCATGATGAATTTTCTGGTGGAAACTACTCTACCAAACCTACAATAATGAAGATCATATTGGCAGGACTCTTTTGACCTACCATGTCCATAGATGTGCATAAGTGGGTCATGAAATGCAAAGAATGCACTTTCTTTATAGGTAAGAAAAAATTGGTAGTGCTTCCCCTCCGACCAATCCAAGTGGATCATCCTTTTACACAATGAGGTCTTGACTTCATAGGTATGATCAATCCTCCTTCAAGCACTAGGAATAAAAGGTTTTGACATCTATGGATTACTTCACTAGATCGAAAATCCATCGTGCTCAAAGAATCAACCGAGTAAGTCATTTTGGACTTTCTCGAAGGCATAATGACAAGTTTTGGCATTCCTCATACCATTATCTCTGATAATGTAAAGGCCTTCCTTGGTAATAAAATCACTAATTAGACTCTTAGTCTTTGCATATATTTAAATATTTCTTCCAACTATTAGCCTCGTGGAAACGGATTTGAAGAGTTGACAAATAAGAACCTGATCAAGATTATGAAGTGGATAATGAATATCAACCAAAAGTAGTGGCATACAAAGGTCTCATGCGTGCTTTGGGTAGATATAATCACAATGAAGAAGGAAATTATAACTTCACCTTATAAGCTCGTCTATGGTAAGGAAGCTAGAATCCCCTTGTCTCTTGATTTTCCTTAATTTGATCTTACAAAGCAATTAGAGTTTGAGGGTGTAGACTAGAGAGAAATCAAAATGGTAGAGCTGGTTGAACTTGAAGAATCAAGGAACTCTTCCATGATTAAGCTAGAACAACATCAACAAGTAACAAAGAAATGGTTTGAAAGGAAGGAAAGATCCCAAGCTTTTTGAAGATTTTGTCTTAAAATGGGATGATGATAAAGCTAAATTAGGGTGTCATTCAAAGTTTGATGCACTTTCGAGTGTCCCATACATAATCAACTCATGTAAGTAGAAAATTCTTTTGAGTTGTTTCATATTGATGGAGGGGTGCTAAAAATCCCATTCAATGGGATCTATCTCAAACCCTTTCATTAATTTTGTTGCATCATTTTGTATATATTAGAGTAGTTTCAATTCCTCCAAGTGCGTTGCATGCACATTATTTTGTTTGTACATAATTATTTCTTTTCACGTGCTTCTGTGTGTGCTCTTTTTGGTTGCTTCTAGGATGTTGGTATTATTTTAGTAGTTTTTAGTAGTTTATAAGATTCAAAACAAAGTTTAGAAATGTTTCATCAAGTGGATTCAAGGGGTAGTTCTTCGAGTTATTAATCATAATTTCATGATTACATAGCAGAATCCATGCCCAATGGATGCTCCAGATACTGAATTCCTTTATCTAGCAGCAGATGGCCCCAAAGTTCCAAAAATGTTATCCAAATAAATCCCCTAGTTATTTGGATAACTTGTATTCACATTCTGGTTCTATGGTTCTTCATTGTAGGTTTTGCATATCTCGGTTATCCCATTGGCACATTTCACTCGGCGTACATTCTCGCTCACCTTGCACGCTTTACTTCGTGCTTCCCATACTTCCATTTTCCTTTTCCTCTTTGTTCCATTTTCCCTCACACGCTTCCTCTGCGTACTTTCTTTCTTCCCCGAAACTCATTCATCTTATGTGTGCACCCGAATTTTCTTACAAATAAGCTAAAGTCCCCGACACTGTGCATTCTTTGTGGCATCCAATGCCATATCATCATCTCAATATTTTAGTGTGTTACACGCAAAAAATCAAATCACACCATCGTGGTGTTGAATCCTCAGAACAAACTAGTGGGTGACACATGGCATAAATGACAAAAAATAAGTAGTTGGCCATTTCTTCAATCAATCCATGTATGCCACGTGTTTTTCGTGCCCGATTAGCATTGTAGATATTCGACGGTCATAAATTTTGTGTCGCTGCTTAGATCCTTGTGTGTCTCAGATTTTTTAGAAATCTACTAATGTGCACTACATACTAGGCCATTCAAATTAAAATTTTGGCAGATTTGGTGGGTGAGAAGCCAAAAATGTCTTTCATGCTATCAATGTGGAATATCCGATTACTAACTACCCGATCCACTTCGGATCTTTCCCTTTTCTTCTCCAACATGCCAAACAGATATGGAGAACCACAATTGAATAGATTAGTAGGTGGATTTGCAGGCATTTATGGCGGGTAGTTTAGTTTTCAAAATAGATTTCCTCCTTCTCTTTTCTCTCATTGATCCATCTATACATGTAATATCTTTTCTCATTGTAAAGGGTTAGACATTTTGATCCTCTAGCATTTGCTAGACCGTATCTCTACATTTTGAGTTGCAGATCTCTAGATCTGGCTCATGCATGTGAAAATCTTCCTTTACACTCCATTATAACTGACTTTGCATGCCTAAAAGTATAGAAGCAGCGTTGTTTTATGGCTATTATTTTCCTTAACATGTCTATATTCTTCTTTCTTTACTTTTTTTTTTTGCATTGTGTGTTTTTCGTGTCACTTCAAGTTCCTTATAGCTCCATTTCCGGTGGTGTCTCTTGAAATTTCTTATGTGAATGCATCTTGATTTGTGTTACACATGCCTAGCCTACCATAATGCTTTCTCCGACAATTTCACTCAAAACCGATAATGTCCATCCCACTTTTCGGTCTTATCGCATATATTAGTTTAGTTTTCCATTCTATTATACTCATATACATGTTCCCTTGTCTTGTTTAGCTTAGATTTCCATTTCAGGATTAGGATTAGTAGTAGTAGTAGAAATAGTTAGAGGAACCGACCTTTTCCAAAGATCCGTCTTAAGCATGCAAGGTCCCACTATTAGTGTAGGTTATTATTTATCCTTTTATTTATTTATTAGGATAATTCTTACACTTGTTTTATCCCTACGCTTATTGGGTTATCTTGTTTAGGTGTACTAGTTGTGTTGAGTTAGCTTCTCGGTTAAGTGGAGTTAGCTAACTAGTCTTTTGGAGTTAACTACCAATATTAGTTAGTGGGATTTCTTCACCACTGATTTAGGTAGTAGTTGCACTTCCCTCCTACTATATGTACATATTTCTTATTGAGTAATTCAAGTCATTGTATTGTAATGTATTGAGCATTATGGATTATGATGGATTTCCATATATGGCATTTTAGCTCTTCTATTTTGCAAATCTAATGTGGTGTGCTATTATCATCTGAGATCATGGCTTGGACAAATCTTCTTATCATTCCTTTCATTGTATAGAGCTATATATGATGTAGACATTCATATGTAAGTTTTTCTTTGCAAACAAGGGTTTATTATTTTCATGTATTCATAATTTGTTAGCACTTTTTTGTAGCATGCATTTTTATGCAAAACAAAGTGCACCATTGGATTTGGAAGGTTCCAAAACCCTATAATCAACTGTAAACTCAACCATGTTCTGAGACAGTCAAATATGGACATTTTAAAGGGTTTTTTTGACACATTTCTCAAAAAATTGTATAATTATGTATAGACATATTTTTGACTCAAAAATTATATCAGATTTCTACATTTTTTGAGAAAATTTCTAGTTTTCTCTAGTTTTTGATACAAGGTTTCTTAAAAATATATATTTGTAGTCAAAGTTTGTATTAACAATTGTAATTTTTGGGTGCATTCTTTTATCCATTGGATATAAGCATGTACCTTCCAGATGCATTCTTTTACCCTCTGGATATTTCTGTTTTGGATGTAGTATTTTATCCACTAGACACATATATGTACCCTTTGGGTGCATTATTTTATCCATTGGATATAATCATGTACCTTCTAGATGCATTCTTTTACCCTATGGATATTTTTGTTTTGGATGTAGTCTTTTATCCATTAGACGTAGATTTGTACCCTCTAGGTGCATTCTTTTATCCATTGGATATAAGTGTGTACCTTCCAGATGTATTCTTTTACCCTCTAGATATTTCTATTTTGGATGCATTATTTTATCCACTGGACAGATTTGTACCCTTTGGGTGCATTCTTTTATCCATTGGATATTGACGTGTACCCTCCGAATGCAATGATTTACCCTCTGGACATTTAGGTTTTAGGCGTAGGATTTTATCCTTTGGTCGCAAGCTTGTATTGTGTGGATGCACTCTTTTACCCTTTGGACATTTGGGTGTCACATGTACCTTTAAAAAAACATCAACATTAAAATATTATTTTAATAGCAAAACCTTCTAGAGCTCATAACTTTTGATTCGTAGCTCAGATTAAGGTGATTTTTTTGAAATTTTGTATTTTTTTGAGATCTACGCATTGGTGACATTTTTATACACATATTTCAAATGTAAAAGGTATTGTTACTCATTGTAATATTTACATGCACTCAATTATAAAGTTCCAAATTTGGGAGGGTGTTGTAATCACTTGTGGACGTAATTTTGGTTGAGCCCATGTCCTAAATTTTTGAGTGTTGAATTCTTATATCTATGGGTGTATACATTTATATCTCTCTTTTTTGTTGAGATAATTTGGATCTGTATTTTTGAGAACTTTTTCCGGCATTTTAACAGTCTCTCTTGTGGGGGAGCTATTCTAGTGAAGCCCAGTGTTAGTTTATCAGTGTTCGAGTAGTTGATTTTGGAAACTCATATAGATTTGTGGTATCACTCTACTCATTCAACAGTATGGGAGGGTGTGGTGTTGATACTGATTCTTTGGGTTTCATGTCCTTTCCGTGTTACCTTGGCTTTTCTTGGATTTTGGCACTCCTATTTATTTAGATCTTGTGTCCTTGCCTTGTTTCCTTGGTTATTGTTCTTGGATCGTGACACACCTATTTGTAGTAGTTGATCTTTCTTCTTTGGATTTTGTGTCCTTGCCTTATTACCTTGGATTTTCTTGGATCGTGGTACTCCTATTTATTTGGATCTTGTGTCCTTCCTTGGTTGTTTTGGATCGTGGGTAGCAGCTTGATCAAATTATGTTTGGTGTTTTTTACATTTTCAACATCACACCATTGACAATCTCCTGCATGGAGCTATTCCGTAAAGCCTAGTTTCAATTGTTTTTGAGTTCTATGATCAAGCAGTGGATTTAGACCATAGTGCATACCACACTTCTTCAGCATTGTATGATTTTTTGAGCCGAGCTTTTGAGGATATCTTGCAGCGGGATTTTTCTCTACTTTGTTATTCTGGTTTTGGGTACCTTGCATTGTCTAATTTTCCCAGTTATTATACGTGGGTACCTCAATGTGCCTTGTTTCAAGACCCACCTTTTTTTTCATCCACCTAAGCTACGCTTACGGGAGGGTGTTAGTGTAGGTTATTAAATATCCTTTTATTTGTTTATTAGGATAATTCTTGCACTTGTGTTAGCCCTACACTTGTTGAATTAGCTTTTAGTGTACCAATTGTGTGGAGCTAGCTTACTTCGGGTAAGTGCAGGAAGTTGATGGACAAATATAGGGTCATCCGTGGACATCATATTGCAAATAACAACATAATATCAACTTGTAGGGATTATTAGCAATACATACACTCAAAATTAGACAAAATTATATTAATATGAATTGTAGCATCCGGAATCTAGTTTCTAAAATACTAATTTTTGTAAAAAATAGACAAGATTATCTATATTAAACACTCAAAATTCAATGACTTGGTATTTTTTTTTAAAAACGCCGATAAGATTATAGTCCGTTTGCCCACAATTTGGATGACCAAAAATTGATATATATATATTTTCCTTTGGTGAGAAGTTATATACCACTATCTATCTTGGGATGGATTTTATTTTGTATTTTTTTGAGTAATATTTTATTTTTTATGATTTTTTCCGTGAAAGTGGTATGAAAACATAAAGAAAACAGAGCACTTTCCGTTTGCCTGCCATAACTTCATCAAAAAATATTGAAATCAAATAATTTATTTTTTTAATATGTATATAATTTCACCACGGTTGGGATGGTATAAGTTTTATCACATTTTGATAAGTGAAACAAATTTTAGCCTTAAACGTGAGACATAAACATTCACAGAAAAGTGTCTTAAAGACCTACTATTAGTAAAAAATTATAAAATGATATTTATCCTCTTCTATTCAATTTAAAATCAGTATTTCTACAAAGCCGATAGTCTCCCTACACAATGGTACCATTTTTATGACATAGTTTTTACGCTTTCGGCATGGTTCAAGTCTCGGAAGACTAAATTTGATGTTTTGTCTGCTTTTAATGTAAAATTTAGGATTTGATGTCCACTTAATTGTCCCCCAACTTGGTGCACTTACCCTACTAGTTGTGTTGAGTTAGCTTCTCATCTATGTGGAGTTATCTTACTAGTCTTGTGGAGTTAACTTAACTACCAATATCAGTTAGTGTGATTTCTTCACCACTAATTTAGGTAGTAGTTGCACTTCCCTCCTCCTATATGTACATCTTTCTTATTGAGTAATTCAATTCATTTTGTTATAATGCATTGAGCCTTATGTATTATGATGGATTTCCATATATGGTATTTTAGCTCTTCTGTTTTACAAATCTAATGTGGTGTGCTATTATCATCTGAGATCATGGCCTGGAACAATTTTCTTATCATTCCTTTCATCCACAACTTGGCAGATAGATCCATTGTTGTCTAAAACAACCCAGCTCCTTCATATCTAAGACATGGGTACATGTTTGACAACAAACAACTTGATTGTAGCATGATCAATGTGAATAAATATTGATATCCTATGATATAATGTTTGATTTTTTTAATGTAATATATTATTGCTAGAACTCTTTTTTTGTCATCAGATAGTTCAATTTTGCATGATGTAAACTCTATCGACATAATATATTTCATAATTAAGACTACCATATTTTTACCTAGGATAACTCCAATAACATGATCTAATGCATCTATGTGGATGTGAAAAGGAAGGTTATCTTGTGTCAACTCAACATAGGAGTAGTAGTTAGCATCTTCTTTAAATTTTTAAAATCATTTTCACATCTTTCAATCCAAACAAAACAACATCCTTTCTTAACAATACAAAAAGTGGCATTGAAATTTTGTTGAAGTCTTGTATAAACCTTCTATAATATCCATCATGGCCTAAAAATATTCTAACATATTTTTGTTTTCGTTGTGTGGGAAGGTTGACCATGGGAAACACTTTTTCTAGATCTAATTGAATTCCTGGTGAGGAAAGGTCATGCCCCAACACTATACCCTCTAGAATCATCATATAACACTTCTCATTACTCAAGTAAAAATTGAAATCATTACATCTTTTCAAGACCTTATCCAAAATTTTCATAGCCTACTAAAAATCATTCCATGAAAAGTGAATCCATCCATATAGACTTTCATGCCGTCATATTTCAAATTAGAGAAGATACTTAGAAGTGCCCCGTAAAATGTGAAAAGTGCATTACATAGGAAAAATAAGAAAACTTAATAGGAGAATGTCCCCATGGACATATGAATGTGGTCTTATCTTGGTCCTTTAGTGAAATTAGGATCTAATTCTAACCACTATATCCATCAAGAAAGGAGTACTTTTTACCACTAGGGTATCAAACACTTGAACAATGAAGGGAAATGGTAAGTGGTCTTTCTTTGTATCTAAAATTTAGTTCTCTGTAATCTACACAAATTCTCCATTTCCCATTATCCTTTGGTAAAATTACCATAGGTAATACCCACTAGCTATCTGATATGGGGTATATGAATCCAACATCTATCAACTTTTCTAGTTTAGCCTTCAAAATTTATCTTACTATTGGGTTCATCTGCCTCTATGGTTATCTGATTGGTTTACATTCTTCTTTACTATAAATTCTATTAGTACAAATCCTAGGTTTAATCCCACACATATCACTATAATCCAAATAAAATGTTGTTTTATGTTCTTGAAGAAGAGAAATAAAAATTTCTCTTATTTTATATTCAGCATCTTGCTTACATTTAGTGGCCTCCCCAAGTGTTGTTTATACTTGTCAAGAGGTCCAACATTGAACACATTTTGTTACTAACAAAATTTAATATTATAGCCACTAAATCATGCACTTTGAGTCAATATTTAGTCCCAGAATCATACTATATTATCCATACGGTTCTCAAGTGGAACAAGTAATAATTAACCCATGTCTTTGGCCATTTTTATGTTTTTGTTGTCGTATTTTCCATCTTACACATATAATTTCCCATTATGTATTGTTATTTTACATCTTTCCTATTTCTAACTAGGGAACTTAGGCCAAGACTAGGGCACCTAAGTCACCTTGGTCCCATTTGGGGCACCCTAATCCTCTTTACACTTTACTTTCATATTTTGGAAACTTTCTAGTCATTTGAGCTCTCTATATTTTTAGTAGTCTTCCTTTTTGGTTAATTATGAAATTAAAGCAAGAAAAAACTATAAATATAAATTTATGATACCATAATGAGGGATTGAGCACTAAATATCTACTATCACCATCTAGAGTCGCATCTATTAAAAGCATCTATAACTACATTTGTATCCATCCATCACAAGGCACACAAAATTGGTTCATCTCGCATCACACTTCATAGGAGGGATTATATTATTTCCATGCACATATTTACTACATTATACATCTAGTTATTTCTCGCCACTTCATAAAGTGTGATTAACACAAGAGCAACCTAGGGCACAATTTACACACACACACACACACACACACACACACACACACACACACACACACACACACACACACACACACACACACACACACACACACCTAGAACTACATTGGATTTGAAATGTATTGAAATGATTAGTTAGTAAGTCTACCATTGTGGCGATTGAGGACATTCCAACCCATTCATATGCATCTTTTTTTTAGGGTTTTGATGTTTTTTGGGTTTTTACACGTACTTTCTCCATATCTCGATTTACAAGTGACATCTAGTGCGAGTTCAACTATATTCACGCAACAAGCAAAAAGGAAATAAATCACTCAAGTGACCTTTCGAGGAGGGATCCAGGTCATTTTCACATACCTGTGGATCCCATATCTCGACCAAGGAACCCATGGGAACCCTTGTGCCATTCTAGGTGCCTCCGTTTTGTTAAAGAGATCGATATGCATTTTTTGGGCTTCTATTTTTCATTTACTCCTCATGTTCACCGGATTACACTCCAACACAACACTGCACCTTCATTGAATCAGCTAAGGACTTCTTAACCCTCTCTTAAAAATTAGGTTTATATTCCTATTTTATTAGTTCCTTTGATCATATTCATTTATTTTATTAAGTTGTTATTTACTACTTTACATAACATTAAATAAGGCTAGGATATTACATTTTAGCTTAATCATTTTGGTGAACATGACCTTCGAATACACTTTTTTAGGAATTTTCTTCGCATGTTCATCACTAGTAGTGGTCATTTTGGGTCTTTTCAATATTATGAGCTCCCTTCACTCACCCATAGGGTTTCCAAAAAATGGCTAATATCCCTACTTATGTAGTTACAACTCAAAATCCCTTGGATTCATCTTACCAAATCCCTCTTCATGAAATATAATCTTCTCTGGTAGTGAAAATTCCTACAATGAAGATACCAATGTTGACCAAGATCAATTAAATACAATTACTAATTTTTAACAAGCTTTACGTGATCATCCCACTCATCTTATGTATGTCTTACATGTTTTAGTCACCGCTAAAAATTCTCGTGATGCTACTACCTATATAGTTTCTCATTTGTTGGATCCCAAAGTCTCCACCCCACCCATTTATGTCTCCACTCCCATTCCTATTACTACTACTCCCATCATTCACCCTAGTACACCTAATATGCAGCTTGGATCTTCCTCAAATACTCCTAATTTAAACTCTTTATATCAAGACTTACAAACCCAAATTCACCAACTCCAACTTGCTACTTCTCATGCATCACCATATTTAGACTCTACTTCACTATTGCATACTCCTTTTGCACCTAATATATCTACCTATCCATTACCACCTAATTTCATCTCTCCCAAGTTTCCTATATTTAAAGGCCATGGTGACCCACAAGAGCATCTTTGAGCTTTTCATGTATCATGCTTGGACTATGCAAATGATCATAAAATACTCGCTAAGATTTTTCCTCGTAGTTTATAAGATTATTCCATGTGATAGTTTTATGACCTACTTGTCCATTCAGTAGTATCTTTCACACATCTAGTGATTCTTTTCTCACTCACTTCTCTATCAATATTGGATCTAAGATCCCTTATGCCCAACTTGCACAACTTAAACATGGACCTAATGAACACTTGGTGTATTATGTCATGTGTTATAAAAACAACTTAGCTAAGATGTTGAATGTTCTTGCATACCATGCAATTTAGGACTTCTTTATTCAAAGCCTCTTAGCATCTCTCTAGGAGATTTTTTCTATTTGATACCTCTCCTTATTTTGACTAGATTTCTCATACTCTTAAGCTTTATAAAACCAATATCTTAGCTATAGGAAATCTTAAATACCAAGAGAAAGCATCATCCTCTACACATTTTTAAAATAAGTCAACATTTAAACCATCTACAACTAAACCAACAAACACAAAAGTTACCATCAATGCAGTATTTACTACTAAGGATCTTCAATCGTAACCACATCGACATATCTTCACTAAGTTTAGTGTGCCTCTGCATGCTTTAGTACCACAACTTATCGATAGTAACCTCATTAGACTATACTTATCTACTAAAAATAAATCCATCTCGATGAAAATGGGGTAATTTCAATGAAAATTATCATTATGGCTATCATCAGTGCATAAGAAACTCCACTGATAAGTGATTTTGACTTTGATTCATCATTCAAGGTTTGATCAATAATGGTAAAATTGAGCTTCCAAAACCTGTAGTTTCCCCATCTGTCAATGAAAATCACAAGCTCAAGATATTTAACACCCCTCTACCCAAACATAACACAATAGTGGCCAAATATTCCACTAACTATATATATCACGCAGTACCTTCTTCTGAATCGGGGCACTTGATTTCTTAGTTGCTAACACCGATGATGTTCCCTAGGTTATTTATTTCTTTTATTATGATTACCATGCCACATTATCTTCTAATCACTTATAAATTAGCGTATATATCATATCATTCCCCATAAACAATACTAAGGTTAATCCATCATGGTTGATCAATGCATATTCTATTCTACTTCTTGATGTTATCGGTTATCCACGCTCGCACATATCATATCCAATGAATAATTAATATGGTGTTGTCAAATCCCACATTATAGTAGGACCTCTTACTATGCTTGTACCCTTCCTTATCGCAGGACAATAAGTTGATGGGTGTGACATGATCTTATGTCTTAAATGGATTTGTAGGTCACAATTTATCATCTCTATGAATCATTTGTAATTTAAATTCATTCATAACAATCAAATTATTTCTATTGATGGTTTACCTCCATTTACTCCATGGTCATCATCTCCTCGTGGACCTAGTTTAGGCATTACCTACTTCATCTAACATATCACAACCTATGTTTATAAAAGTGCAGTCTACTCCTAGTCCACCTACTCACTCACCATCTACACGGCCTCATTTCTCTAATAGTTCTACACATGGGCATAGGCCCATTCCTTGCATAGTTATTGCATCTCAACATAGGTCATGATCTTATTTTATTCCCTATAGGTTTCCATCACCTCCGCATTCAATATCTCATCGGTCTCCATCACCTACACATTTTTGGCACCTATGCGCTCATCATATATTCACCAATCACATACACATATACTTCACTCACTCACAATGAATATCTATATTCCATCATTACTAGAACATGATCATATGATTTCACCACCACCGCATCAGGTGGTGGAACTTCATCTTCACTTTCATTAGTTATTTCATTCACTCACGCACATTTGGGGGAATAAATTCACACATTCCCCCACCATCCTAACATTAACACATGTCTTATACCCACATTTATATACATCCAAATTATAACATTTTCACATAGTAATCTACACTACATAAATCATCATTACCCTATGATGCACTCTTGTGCTTTGGTTCACACTTGATAGTTGAGGGTATCTTCTACACATGAACCCCACACACTACATAATATTATACCAAACATTAGGCTCCAAATATCATTACACAACGTACATTATCTACATATTGCATACCACATCATAGGCTATAGACATTGTGAGTCTTCATAGATCTCAATATTTACATCCTAGATCTTGTCTCATATATATCATGCATGTTCTACACATAACTCATCCTATATATTACATCGTATATACTATACATCTACACATCTTAAGGCATCTATGAGAACTACATTTCACACCATTCATCCTACCACACATAGTACTCATTTTGCATATTCACCTCTATGTGTTGCACTCACTACCCAATGATTTACTCTAGTATCATAGTCTACACTGGACTGTTGATGGTATAAAACACAAATTGAACACACCACACTTGCACATTCATCATTCCACCTTCTATCACGTGACATTCCTAGGTTAGTGACATACGCTATAAGTTAAATGGTCACATATTCCATCATCTTATGTTGGTATATTCCTTAGGCTACATCACCACTCCTTTCACCCATCTTATATTAATGTACACCATAGGCTACCTCATCACTAGTTATCATGAAATCATCTATTTTACCATATTGTAGTAACATAAACTATAGGCTAATTTGTCACCTATCCAATCATCTTGTAGTGATATACAAAGTAGGCTACATCACCACCCCTATCAATAATATCATCATGGTATATGCTTTAGGATAAATCACCACCTCTTTTCTATTCATCTAATCATGATATACACTTACGCTATAGGGTCACACACAGTTCATCTCTATATCGCATCTCATTAGACCCCACTCATCACAACACATTATACACTACATATAGTTATACCATTTCTGATGATGCAATCTCGTTTATGGTTCATTATTGACTATTGAGGGGATATAAATGAACTTCACTACATACAAATCCATTCACTCAGGGGGCACACGGATCCTATCATTCACCTTACATTCCATTCCATCCATCCACAACATACTACATTTTATGGTTACATTTTCTCTTACTTACACTTGCTTTTACATGTACACTTTACTACACATGTTAATATATCTCTCATATGTCATTACCATACACACATGCATGTTCATGTCCTTTTCTAGGCGTGATTATAGATAAACATTTTCTCCATGCATCACCAATGCTTCGTCATATACTATATATTGGGGGTATCCACATTCATACACTACATGTGCTATTGTTTCATTTTGTACTTAGCACTTTCCAATTATACACACTTTGACATACTTTTTATTTTTCTAAAATGCTAACAAGTTATTTATGTGCAACATTTGTTATGCAGGATATTTATTTTCATACTTGTTACATTGTCTACTATTTTTTGTCTTGTTTGTAGGCCTTTCCATGTGTTATGTGCACATACTTGTTTTCTTGCGGTCATGATGGCCTTGAGTGTCTTGTGACATCATGAGTGATGTCCCAAGTTTTTAACCTAGTTTTTATGGTCTATGATTGTATTCTTGTGTTTACATTGGTTTCTCATGTTCTACCTTATACATTGTTTTTTTAGCTTATATTTCTTCTCTACATGCATGTTTATTCATACTAACACTTATTTTCCTAGACACTTTTTTATGTGTGCCTTGGTCTTTACCAATCACATTCCCTCCTCGTGCATGGCATAGTTTTAGTTACGTGGTTGGTCCTCTTTTGGGGCCACATTCTCCTATGAGCAACATCGCATGTGCCCCTAAAGAGTGGGGAATCATTTGGGGTTTACACATGGTACTAGTACATTTCAATCTATAGTCTTTTTCCATGACAAAATTAATTTACAATGATTGGGTTTAGACCATCCTATGAACTCCTTTGATGCACAGTGGCTTTTATAGGATCGGTTTCCCTTAGCATTCTGGGCAACATTTATAGCTTAGAGGATACAACGAAATTTTCTCCCTACACTACTTCATCCAATGGCATCGATCACCCAAAATACCATATAATACAAAGATCTCTCCACAAATCTCGGGGAAACAATTATAGGTTGGATAATATCATAACTTTCTCCCTACACTTCTTTGGCCATAGTGGTGTGAGATCTCCCAAAAAACTTGCACTTCATTGATAGTTACAAGATATCCTTTCTATACCCTTTGTGTCATCACAAATTAGGTGCACATGTTCATTTTTCATTTTCATTTTCATTCTATTTCTACATGTTTCTTTACATAGAATTTTTACACATATACATGTGTATTTGACTACTTGATCATATTCTCTTTCATAGGTCCATACGTATGGGAAGCAAACAATCAACAATGCACACATGGAAAGTAAATTACACACATGATACTAACCATGTAGGTACACTACATACATTGGAATCTACACACACGCTTCCACCCTAGGTTCACTCTCATCACTTTTACACTTTTGCATCTTTAGTCTCCACACTCGCATCTTCTTATCACTCCATGCTTTGTTTAGTCCTTTAGCACATTTTCTACACCACTATACATGGATATCTGGTACACATCTGTATCTACTTTATGTTATTGAAAATTTTTCTCACTAACATAAAGTGGGGGCAAATGTAGTCACTAAATCAAGCACTTTGAGTCAATATTTAATTCCGGTCTCATACTACTATTCATATGGTTCTCAAGTGGAAAGAGTAAAAATAACCCATGTCTTTGGCCATTTCTATGTTGCTTCATTGTCATTTTTTCCATCTTAGACCTATACTTTTCCACTCTATATTTTCATTTTGTGCCTTTCCTATTTCTCGAGTGGGGTGCCCTAAACACCCTAGTCCCATTTGGGGTTCCTTGATCCTTTTACACTTTACTTTCATATTTTGGGAACTTTCTAGCCATTTGAGCTCTCTATATTTTTGGTGGTTAGAATTTTTGGAGTAAATTATGAAATTAAAGAAAGAAAACCTTATAAATATAAAGTTATGATACCATAATGAGGGACCAAGCACTAAGAATCTACTATCACCATCTAGAGCTACATCCATAAAAGGCATCTAAAGCTACATTTACATCCATCTAGCTCCATCACAAGGCACACAAATCTAGTTCACCTACATCACACTTCATAAGAGGGGAGTCTATTGTTTCCATGAAAACATTTCCTACATTCTACATCTAGTTATTGATTGCTTACTTCACAAAGTATGACTGACACAAGAGCAACCTAGGGCACAATTTACACACACACACACACACACACACACACACACACACACACACACACACACACACACACACCTAAAACTACATTGGGTCTGAGATGTAGTATAACACTCAATTAGTAAGTCCACAATTATGGTCATTGAGGGAAGTCTAACCCCTTCATATGCATCTTTATTTTTACATTTTTAATGTTTTGTCCAGGATTTATAGGTGTTTTCCCCATATATAATTTACAGTGACATCCAATGAAGTTTAGAGAAATTCATGTGAAAGGTATCGAAGGCAAGAAATCCCTTAGGGAAACATCATAGGAGGGTTCAAGATCATTTCCTGCACCAAGGTGCCTAGATCTTAGACCAAGGCACCCATGGGTGCCTCTATCCCATTCTAGGTGCCCCAGTCCAGTCAAAGAGCTCAGATATGCATTTTCTCAAGCTTTTGTGTGGTCATTTCCTCCTCTTGTTCACCTAGTTTGTAGTATGACACAACACCACACCTTCTTCAAATCAACTAAGGAATTCTTAACCTTCTCTTGCACATTAGGTTTTACATTTCTATTTACTTAGTTGTTTAGGTCATTTTAATTTATTTTATTTAGCTTTTATTTACTGCTTTTCATAACATTAAATTAGGAAAGGATATTACATTTTATCTTAATCAAATATGTATTCATGAGGAAGAAGTTGGTGAAAAATACAATTCTTTTCTATAATACTCATGGTGCTTTGATGTGGTAGGACTTGGTTCAAAGGAAATTTCAAACGCCTCAATCTATGTGATCAACTTATTTATTTCTTCCATATATGTTCTATAGAATATCATAGAGAGCAACATCTTCCTCTTTATCTTCAATAGTGCAAAACTTTTCCAACATGATCAATTGTTGGACAAAACATTGATTAGTTTATGTTTCTTTAACCCAAGTTGTTTGATCCTCATCATTCAATGGTTGGGTAGGAGGAAGGAGTATAAGTTTCATGGTACCATTTCCATTTGAGATGATCATGTTTCCCCACTTGGACCCTATAAATGCATCAATAGTGTTCAACCATGGCCTTCTTGGTATAAGAGGGTAACCTCCTAAACTTTCCTTTTATTGTAGGAAAATAGAATTAGTAGGGTATTCCTAAGATTTTACCACCACAATAATGTCCTTAAGGACTCCTTCATGCATTACTATTGATCTATCTACTAGTTGCAATATTATAGTTGTTGGCCTCAGTTATTCCAACTTTAGGCTCATAAAAGTGACTTACTTAGCTAAATCATTGAAACTGATACCTAAGTACATTAGATCCAGTCATATTTTTAATTTAGTTTATTGATAGTAAAATTCAAAAAATGGATCTATGTACTTGACTAGAGCATCAAGCATGATGTTAGCAACTATCCAATGACTTTAAGTCATGGATGGATCTTTTATTTTACTTCCCGACTTCTTTACACATAGATCCTTGATCATCTTGTTGTAAATAGGCACATACTTAATCGATTGGATTAATGGAATTTTCACACAAATGTATTTTAATTGATTGAAAAAATAAGAATATGAATTTGATTTAGGGTCATACTTTCTCTCTTGCAATATTTCTGGAAATCGGGGTCTATTGACTTACATTTTAATTTTTATTAAATTATATTCATGTTATTGTGGAATAACTTGCAATTTATTTTGGATTTGTTGTGGATCCGCTTACAACAACTTATGTTCATCTGGTATCTTTGTGATTGTGGGTTTACTTAGTGGATCAATTTCTCTTCTTGAGTAGAGATGGATATTGTTGACATCAATTGAATAATTAGAGTATTGGGATGATTTCAAGTTAATAGGCTAGCTAATCATATTTATTATTGGGGTTAGTTATTGGTTGAGATGGAAATTGAGTAGATTTTGGTTGAGATCTATATTGGGGTTTGGTATCAAATATTTTTTTGGTGGGTAGGAGGTTTCCGGTAGGTTTGTTGGTAGTTAAGAGGTTGATTTATCCATTTCTACCATCCTCTCCATGGTTTCTTCCATTAATAAGGGGGGTTTTTACACTATGGGGATGAGAAATGAGGTTGTCATGGATGTTGGTATTGGCTAGGGTAAGGAACCCATCCTCAATGAGTACTATCCCAAGGTGGGGGTTGCATATATGAACTAACAACCCAAATTTGAAAATATGGCATAGGGTCTTGTGAAATACCTCATTTTCTTGGTGTTCATGGTTTCATTTGGGAAACATAGAAAAATATATCATCCTTTGTTTCTATAATTTTAAACTCTAGTCCATCCTCCTTTACTTTTGTAATGCTAGCCAATCACCTACATATATAATCAGCTTTCTTCCTTCTCAAGGAATGGAAAAATTTACAAGTGATGCCTTCGCATCCTATCTCTTCTCTTATTTTCATGTAGAGCATCACGTTGGGTGGCCATTTCATTAAATATTTCTTGTTTTATGTTCTTAAACATGTTTATAATTTTTATTTAGATATTTCCCCAATTCCTTTGTTAGTTTCTCTAACCTTTGATCTAGTAATTCTTATTATTTTCATGGTTTCTCTAGAATAGTTCTTGTATGTTTCAAAATTTTCCTCAAAAGTGGCCTTGGAAATGTATCTGCACCTATTAAGTCCAAAGAATCCATATACTTATTCCTTTTAAGAAAAGTAACTTGATTGACTTAGAGGTAACCTTGTGTGTCTTGACTTATGAATGGAAAATAGGAAACTCTTTAGTGCAATATTCTAGTGAATCATATTACTTTTGTTCCATCTTGAAGAGTTCTCCTCTTTTTCTCCTCCTTTGAAAATTTTCCTCACTTAGACTGCAGTAACAACATCTCTTCTTAGGCCCATAAACCATCTCAAACTGCATATCAAGGAACAAATTCAGATTGTGCATTACTTATGTAGTCATATATCTTTTATAAGACATCAAACTCAAACAAGAAATACTATAGGTCTTCATTCATAGATCCGTGAAAGTTAGGAAGAACTAGTGGATAGATATTTTCATTTGAGAAATTTGAATGTTATTAGAGTTAGGAAACTCAAATGTTATTGGATATAATTATTCCATACTTTGATTCACCTCCTCTATCATGTTTGGTTGTTCAAAAAAATCCTTGGAGATCTCACTCTGGGAGGGAGTTTTCTATAAGAAAACCCTATACAAAAGAGGATGTTTCTTCTTCAGAATCAAAAGTAATTTCTACTATTTGAGGATTGGTAGGAATCTACCATGGGAATCTCTATGACGGTGCATACATCAAATAACTCAACTCAATCAACATTCATTAGTGGGGGTTTTGAAGGTGGAATTTCTATAGCCTAGTCTATTCTAAGAAATTCAAAAATGCAAAACCTCATAAACTCCTATAACTTGGCAATATCCATGACAATGGTGCCAAAATGGTAGTGCAAATCAACTTGTAGAAATTAATATGTTGTACATTGAGTTACATTCATTTAATTATCAAACTAGGGAGTGTAGACTTGAAATATTGTTGGTGTTGTATGCACAATTATAGTTGATCTAGGAGGTTGAAAAGAAATAATCGTCACAAAAATGTTGAAAGGTAAATAAAACTCAAACTTGGAAATGAACTATTGTTAAATACTTATAACTGAAACAAAGTTTATAGATTGAGAAAGAAAATTGTTCCTATGTAAATAGGCATGAAACAAAACAATTAAGGGGATGTAACAAGACCTCATGTGGGCCCTAAATTGGGTGCTAATCACTTCCTAAATTTATGACTAAGAACTAAATAAAACAACTTAGATTTATTTATTGATTTCAAAAATACTACATCTAGGAATCAAAATATTAGGGTGATATATTTTCTCTAATTCTAAATCGACTCTCTAACTTACTATCTCTCGCCATTACCAATCACTAGCCCTTTCGTTATACCTTATCATTTCTTTGGAATATGAGAAGAAGAAGAATACAACAAGGAGTATTCAACAAAACAAGTGATATATTCAACACATGGTTTGTTATGTTATGGAGCATGTTTTTGTGTGTGAACTCACAAGACTGTACACTAAAAGTGATGTAGATTTTTGGCCTCAAAAATGTGCGAGATATTTCAAGAAGCATGGATTTCTCATATAGGCAGGATTTTTGACTGATAGGTTTATGGGATGGTTTTGGTCCATGGTTTGATACCCATGGTATTGTAAAACTAATCAAGTAGTTGTCTACTTATGTGGTTTTGTGCATATGGTAGGGTTGATGTAACATTGTAGATGTGTGTGAATTCAGTGTGAATTCTATAGATTTTGTTGAGCATAGATCCAAACAGATATGGGTATTGTATTGAGAGAGTGGTGGCTTGTAATAAAATTTGAGCAAGTGATTCTTGGTGGACATAGCCCAAATTGGGTGAAACACATTAAATATTGTCTCTTTGTGTTGTGTTCTTTTTATTCTACACTTTTATTTCAGATCTGTAATATTTTCTACATATTAGTTCCTACTATTTTGATTTTGTGAGGGATTTTTCCACATATTTTATCCCTTATTTCCTAACATGTTTGAAGTACACAACAAGTATTTGACTAACAATCAGTTCTTCATGAAACACAAGTGTTAATCTAACAATCAGTTCTTTATCAATGACCAAATCAAAGATTTATTTATTTCCCAATTTTCCATGTTCTTGTTGTAACTACTTATCTAATGGCATGTAAGGAATTGAGTGCCATAACTCCATGTTTCAAAATATCTTCACAAATGCGGATATTTGTTGTAAATGGTTTCCTTATGTTGCAGACGATTTGGTGTGGATAATTTCTTTCGTGCAGAGACAGCATGTTGTTATGCATAGGTTCCTTTAGTAGATATGGAAAATTAATTACAACCAAGAGTGGCACCAACACATATAATAATCCACACATTTATAGTATACAAGAATAAATGCACACATAATATCAAAAAATAAATATAATTATATATAACTATATTAATTAATCATTATTCCAAAAGTTCATGGTTGCGATGGTGATGTTCAACAATGTTAATTGGGAATACATAGACATGGCTACAATAATATTATCAACATACAAAATATGATTTGTTATAAAATCAATTTATACATCTTATCGGGTACTTTCTTAATTGTGACTACTAGATGGATTTTTAATTCTATAATTTAAGGATGAGTGAGTTAATTGTTAAGGAATTTGTGGAGAATTTTATAGTATCACTATCAAAATTGGCGAAAGTGAAGTCATCCAAGAGAAAAGGTTCCAAGATACTTTATTGGGTTAAATTTTGACATCTAAAAGAGATAAGAAAGACACATAGCCAAATATCAAAGGAAACCTATCATATTATCCTAATAAGATAAGGATAAATTATAGCACAAGCAACAAAATGCTACATAATGAATAAATATATATGTATATGTGGAGGATGAAGGATTAGTACCAAAAGAGGATAATTATGGGAAAGGGGAGAATAATATTGTGCATGATGATGTGAAAGTGTAAGAACAATGATACACATGATTAATTGGATCTTACCCATCCAAAGGGAGTGGAATTATTTCTAGAGGAAGGAGAAGAGATTTCTATGGAACATGTTTCAAATGTGAAAAATTTGGACATAGAGTGTATGAGTGTCCTAGAAAAAAAAATAATGGAAGTAGAAGGATAGAAGAAAGCACACATTTAGTGCATAGAGATGAGAAGTAAGTAATATTTTCAAAGCATTCAAATGAGATATAACATAGAGGGGATATCATGGTGAAGATATTGATGTTGAAGCTAATGAGGAAAGATGAAGAACTAGATAAGAGAAATAATTTCTTCCTAAAAATTTATAAACCATGAGGCAAATGCTATAAGGTGATTATGGATAATGCAAGTATAGAAAACTTGGTTTCAAGCAAGATGGTGGGAAAATTATTTTTTAATATGTGAATCTAAACCCATATAAAGTGTCATGGTTATAGAAAGGGCCATCAGATCTTAGTTAATAAATAAATCCTAATGAAATTTCAACTAGGTGCACCAGGATGAAGTGTTATGTGATATCATGTCCATGGATGTATATCACGTGTTGTTTGGGAGGCCATACAAGTATAATAGAAAGGATATACTTGGTGGGAGGAAAATCAATTATCAGTTGGAGAATAATTAAACTAATTACAATTCAAATATTTTAAAGGGAAAATATGAAAGGGTATTTACATGCATATGTTGATGGTGACATGAAATAAATTTTGCCAAGTGCAAAAATGGAGAAGGTATGCTACAGACTAATGCATAGGTTAATGCAAGATAAAATTTTAAGCACAAAAACATTATTCCATATGAAGTGTGAAAAGTTATAAATGAGTTTTTAGAAATAGTGTTAAAAGGTTTTCCATATGGGTTTCTAACCATGAGGGTTATCGGCCATCATATATACTTAATACATGGATCGAGTTTTATAAATAAAGAAATGCATAGGTTAACACTTCATTAGAATGAGGAAGTACAAAAGCTTTTGGATAAGTGGTTGATTAGATAAGTGTATGTATATAAATTCTAGATCTATTAACAAGATAAATATCAAGTAAAGGTTCCCATTTCATGAAAATATGGTCGATGAATTACATGAGTGGGGCCCAATATTTCACAAATATAGAATTAAAAAGAAAATATCATCAAATTTTTGTAATGGAAGGAGATGAATGGAAACCTAAATTTAAAATTAAGGAATGATTTTATAAATGCTTGGTCATTCCTTTGTTTTAATTCTCAAAGAATGCTCATGTAACTCATGAATGAGGTATTGAATCCATTCCATGGAAGGTTTCTCATAGTGTATCTAAATGAAAATTTGGTGTTTAGCAAGACAAATGAATAATAATTTGTGCACTTGAGAATTTTTTTGACATATACAAGAGGAGAAGTTGTTGATTAATATGAAGAAGTGCATCTTCATGAAGGAGAAGTTAGTATACTTAGGTTTTATCATATTCTAAGGATGAATGAAGATTGATCCAAAAATAACACATTATAGTTGAATAACTATTAACAAGAAATATGTTTAAGGCATGGATTTTTCATGGCATAAAAATTTTATATATGAAGTTCATTTAGAATTTCACTAGAATATGTACAAAGATCATGAAGGTGATGTGTATTCACTAAAATATCCACTTATTAATATTATATTATGACTCTAATATGTTGTTATATATATGATTTATAAGTATGTAAACTAGGCATCGGTCATAAATCTTTCGTCCTTTTCTTAACATAGGGATCCATGTTCTTGTCTTTGGTATTATTTATGTTTTCTTGATGGATGACAATACCACCTAGACAGAAGTGAGGCCCAATTTCTAATTTCCTTCCCGCAATTTCTTCGCATTTGCCTTGTTTTTCTACTTTGTCATTTATGTTGGCCTTGGGTCTTTTATTGTATCCTTTTCATGACCTAGGTTGGATTTTTGTGTCACTAATTTCTGAAATTAAAATTAAGAACTCATATATTTATAAAACCTACTTATTATTCTAAGGGGAAATTTAGGATATCATTTCTATATCTACCACATATGAAAAACAACACAAGGGACAACATTTTAGGTTGCATTATTCATTGCATATGGGAGGCTATTCTAAATTTTGTATCACACATTCTTGAATTGGGAAAAAAATTCATATCTCTCTATTATTTTGTGATTAGTACTAGGGAATTCTAACTCAAGGGACACAATTTCAGTCACACAACATAAAAACTATATGGAGTCTCGAAATGTAGTGTAGCATTTGGTAAAAATATTAAACATCGGGGTGATTTCCGAGGTTAGTCTAAATCTCTCATATGCATTTTTATTCAATATAATGTGCATTTAGAATGAGGATTCAAATAGATTTCTAGTGATATGAGGTTTGTCTCATGATGAGGTATTTTGATATAGTTTCCGATCAATCTTTAGTAGATTACTTGTGCACATGTCTGCACAATTTTTTTACAAAATTCTATAAGCTCTAAGTTCGAAAGCATAGATCTGTAGTAGGTTATTGTGACTACAAAAATGATAAAAAAAAAATCTACGATTTAGACTCTCAAAACTATATCAAAAGAAAATTGGGAAGAGTCATCATATATTCACAACAATTTATTATAGCTTCATACTCAATACAAGTAGCTAGGGTTTTTTTTCAAGTATACGTGTGCTAGGGTAGAAATATAGTAAACCTTCCATGACCTACATCAAACTAAAGTGAAAAGGAGTGACACATAAAGAATCAATTGAATTCTACTCGCATGAACACCAACACCCATAACATACGCTAATGTCCAGGAGGTCATATTCCTTTTTTTTATTTATTTGTTATTTACTACTTTACATAACATTATAGGAGAGTTTTAATAAAACATGTTATTAGGTTTCCTGGATACGCATCGTGATGCTTTCCTTCTACCCTCCATCATTGTCTCAAGTATGAACATGAGGGTTAGACCTTCACTGTCCCCACTTATCTAAATCCATTTGCCAACTATTACATGATGTACCTCCCAAATGAAGTCCTTGTACCCAAATCCATACGTGATTCATCTAATGAAGCATATACTAGTGCATCTATCCCTTCCTCTAAGATACCAAATGATTCCCCTCTCGGGAGGCTATAAAATGTCTTATGCTCAGGGAATATTGTCTTCTCATGCTCAATTCCATCCTTTCACCCAAAACATATGGACTTCCCGAGAAGAAACCCATGTATGAACCTAACGTAGGGATGCCATCTCCTGGTCCTTCCTATCTCAAAACAAACCCCATTTATGGGGGACTCAATAATCCTCCATCCCATGCTATTAATCCATGTCACACCAATTCCATTCACATTAAATTTCAAAGCCCTCGATAATCCAAAGTTTTCTCATATGTATCTTCATCGCAGTGCATGGAGAGGTTTTGGCCTCGGGGTTATGAACAAGGAACCCATGATTAACTCATCTTGTGTTCCCTTAAATCCTATGAGAAAAGTGGCTTAGGTTATAAAAATTTCACCCCTAAAACCTCTAAAGCCTCTACATCCAAACCTTCTACCGACATGACTATTTCCGAACCATAACCATCATCATCAACAAACCCTGAAGATCATATGGACACAGATGACATTATATCTATCCCACCTAACTTTTTTAATCAATGTTGTATCTTTAGGGCCACTTACTTATCAATCCAATCACTCCACTAAATCATTACCCCTTGTTTGGCCAAAAATGGTTGAGGAAGATTCACCCATTGTAAATATCCTCTAGTGTCATGATGACCATGATATTATTGCCCATATGGGAGCTAAGGACCATTTTATTTTAGAAATACCTACCATCTAAAATTCCAACTCTTCTTAATGAATCCACCCTCGAAGTTATCTTAGGAATTCCACAGATCCTCATAGTTAAGGTTGGTCAATATTTAAATCCACATGAACTAGATTATTTCACTTAATTCTTATCAAAATATTACCAAGCCTTTGCTGGTCATACAAAGTGACATGCCCAAAATCGATCCTAACATTGTTATACACAACATAGTCATGTATCATGATGTTAAACTAGTTAAACAAAAATCCATAAAATGCATCCTTGTATAGCTCTCCTTGTTAAGGAAGAGTTACAATGCCTCTTATCTGCTAAATTTATCATACCCATTGATTACCCATAATGGGTCTCCAACATCATTATCGTAACCAAAGCTTTAGGTAAATTATGCATCTACAAAAACTTAAGGGATCTCAATCTCACCTTTCCAAAAGATGATTTCCCTCTCCCAAACATAGATTATCTTTTCTACCTAATAGCTGGCCACAAAATGCTTTCCCTCATGGATGGATTTTTGGTTATAACCAAATACTCATTGCTCTTGACGATCAACACAAAACTTCTTTCAACACCCCTTGGGTAGCTTTATGCTATCGTGTCATGTCATTTGGTCTTAAAAATGCAAGGGCTACTTATCAACACGCCATGACATACATTTTTCATGACCTCATCCACAAAATTGTTGAATATTATGTCAATAATCTTATAAGAAAATGCAAATCACATAAATACCACCTTAACATCCTTAAAACAATTTTCACTCGTCTTATTAAATTTTGTATTCATCTTAATCATGCAAAGTGTGTTTTTAGTGTTCTCACCAGAAAAATTTTAGGATTCATCATATCTATATGAGGCATTGAATTAGACCCGACCAAATTTAGAGAAATAATTTACATGCCCCCACCTTCTAATCTTACACAACCGCATAGCCTACAAGGTAAATTATATTCAATTCAATGTTTCATATCACAAATTTTAGACAGTTTTCAACCATTTCATCTACTCCGCTAGGGTGTAGAATTTCATTGGGATTCTGATTACTAGAAATCCTTTGATGAAATCAATAAATATCTATTATCACCTCATGTGCTTACTCCACCATGTGAAGGGGATCCATTTTATCTATACATATCCAATTCAAAACATGCCCTAAGAGTTACGCTCACCCATCATGATAGTCAAGGTCATGAATAAGTCATATACAACATTAGCCGCACACTCCATGAATATGAAACATGCTACACTAAAGCCAAAAATATGTTATACACCACCTCCAAGCTTCGACATTATCTCCTCAATCATAAGACATAAATCATTATTAGTTTCAACTGTTTAAAACCATGTATTCTAAACCTTACCACAATGATTGCATAACTCGGTAGCTCATGCTCATGATTGAATTTAACCTCAAAATTATATCACAAAAATCTAGTAA
The DNA here is from genome assembly GCA_018340775.1 of Taxus wallichiana var. yunnanensis. NCBI lineage: Eukaryota > Viridiplantae > Streptophyta > Pinopsida > Cupressales > Taxaceae > Taxus > Taxus wallichiana. The sequence continues at coordinate 814,341,437 of CM031235.1, forward strand.
AGGTCAAGCCCTTGCAAATAAATCGTTGAAGCACCCCTTCCGAGATAATCAAATCCATCAAAATGATTTCTAAAAATCCATCAACAACATCAATGAAAAATCTATCCCTATCAAAATGACCATCTTATTTGATGGCTCTAATTCAAAGAAGGAGGAGGAGCGGAGTTATTATCATACCTCCTTGGACCATTCCACTTTCGTTATCTCTCAAAGTTAACTTTGAATGTACTAATAACATGGCAGAATACAAAGCCTTAATCATGGGTCTAAATATTGATATTGTCTTAGGTGTCCATGTCCTAGAAATTTATGTAGATTCACAACCCGTCATCAGTCAAGTCAAAGGAGAGTATCAATGTAAAAATGAAATCCTTCAAAAATACAAAGTGGTTGTAGATTTCCTCCTTGGCACATTCAATCATTACACCATTCAAGCCATTATGGGATCTTCTAACAGATTTGCAGACACTATGACATCTCTTGGATCCCTCGTCCCTTTTGAAATAGAAAAATCAAAGGATAAAACTAAAATGTCTACAGTCATTCAATGCCTAGATCATCCTTCACACAAAAGGAGTTGCCTTCTATTAATACCATTGAAAACAATCCACCCGATGTGTGGTACACACACGCATATCATTACCTCACCAAATGTAAACTCCCATCACACTTATCATAAGGTGCTAAGAGATCATTTCTTCAATAAGTCACTTGATTCATCATCATAGGTGGCATCTTGTATAAACGTAGCTTTGATGGTATACTTTTATTATTCCTTAAATCACCCAAATCAATCGGAGAAATGAAGAGGTCCATGACAACATATATGGTGGTCACTTTAGTGGAAATTTCGTTGCTAAATGTGTCATATGGATAAGGTATTACTACCCTACCAAAGCACCAAATATTTTGTTCATATGTAAATAAATGCATCAAATTCCAAATCCATTCAGATCTCATTCATGTTCCTAGTCAAGCATTACAACCCGCTCATGACTTATGTCCTTTATCTCAGTGGGGGTTAGACCTCATTGGTGCAATCAATCCTAAATCATCTCAACAAAATCACTCCATTATCATAGTGATCGAATACTTTACTAAGTGGGTTGAATCCATTCCTTTAACCTTGAAAAAATATGGACCTATTACCAATTTCATATATCAAAAATTATATGTCGTTTTGGTATCCCACATAAACTCATCACAGATAATGGAAAATCCTTCAAAAATAAAGAATTTAAAAGCTTTGTGATGCATTTAGCATCAAACTCGGTTTCTCATCACCATATTATACTCAAGCAAATGGAAAGGACTTAAGAAAATAATAGACAATGTATGAAGGAATTGACATCTCCATTTATCACGTTTTCTCTCTGGGATTATCGGACTACTATCCGTATACCTACTAGTGTTACACCCTATTCACTTGTATATAGCTTAGAGGATATTCAACTTATCAAGTCTAAGTTCGTCACTTTTGTATCTATCAAAAATTTCATCCCCAATGAAGAGTATCACAAAGACCTCCTAGCACAATTAGAGTTGTTATATGAAAACATTTAACATCCCTCGACATCATCAATTCTATCAAGAACGCATTAGTAGAGCATACAAAAACATGTCAAAGAACGTGACTTTAACATACTAACTATCCTAGTCTCGTATGAATTTACTACACTACGCTAGTAAAACACCCTTTCTAACCTTTTCTAGACCTCCCTAAACCATGCTAATCCCTCTCTAACCAACTTCTATAAGCTTGTTTTCCTTTAATTAACCTTGTTTAGGTTAATTAACCCTCTTATTGACTTTAAATGAGAATTTGACTTTCTAAATAAATATCTCACCTTTCTAAATAGCCACTTGGCTTTCTAAATCTTGTTCACACATCTAAATAGGTTTTTCTAAAAATCAAATATTTGACTCCTTTTAGTCCCACATGCATCCAAAACATCCTTTTCTCAAATCCAAAAACTATAAATAGAGGGATACCCCTCCCACCTTTTCCTAAGAACTCTCTCTCTCTCTCATTTCTTATTTAGGTCATGCTTAAGTCTTTTAGAGTCATTTCATAGTTTATTTGAGCTATTTACTTGTTATTTGCTAATCCTTTCAAAGCTTTAGGTAAATGGGAGAAGCCATTAATGGTGAGATTCCATTCTTAAGCTTTTGAAACATCAATAAACACAAAACTGATTACTAGAGCTTTAATAGGTTCACTTATAGATAGCTTTCATGGAGTAGAGAACTAATATAGTCATGTTTAGAGGTTGATTATTTGTTTCAAGATTTATATATATGCATGCAAATAGGTAGCTCTTGTTTATCTCTAATCTGATGGTCATTTGAGTTGTTTTTGTTCCAAATATTTTGGGGTTTCTTTAGAGGTTCTTACCCCATGTTCATAGCTTTTACAAAATTTTCATTGCACACATTTGGCATGCCTGGTGGGACATACCATTCCATTCCTTAGGAGCCTTTTCCAAGATTTTCAAGTTCACTTTCATGATTTCTAGGAGAAATAACTTGTTATTTACTTGATTTCATTTTTTAAGTAAGCTAAATCATCCTTGTTCATGCATATTTTGTGGGTCTAAATTGGAAATAGGTTTCTTTAACTAATAACTAACCTGTTTGATTGTTGAAATTTTCATTTCCATGATTTTTTATAGGTTTTACAAGGGGTACATGTGTATGTGTCTTGGAGGGGAGCATGTCTCTCGTCAAAACCCTAGCATAGCGCACGCTTCGAAATGGCCACGCACCCATCTCTGGTCATATTTTTCATTGACATGTCATTTACAAAGGGGCCATGCGTACTTTCAAAATCGGCGTGTCCATTGATTATTAGGCGTACTCATGCCTTTGGATGTGCAGGTGTATTTTGGCATACTATGTTGATTTATATTTTGGCTTGCAAGTGTATCTCATCGGGGAGGAGGCATCCCCATGAAACCCTAGTGTATCTGTCTCTTGGCATGCGTGTGTTGCCCTACTATCAGAAATTGTTTCCACCACACACATGTTAGTTTGGGAATGCATGTGTTGAACGAGATGATGCATCATTTTGGGCATGCAGTGTCTGAGTTAAAAATTGGAATTTCTCTTCGAGTTGTAAGATCAAATTTTTTTTTTTTTTTGGTTATTTCAGGTTCTAACAAGTGATTGTAGGTTTCTTTTGATTTTTTTTTACTAATGTAGTTTAAGTGTTTCATTTTCTTAGTTAGAAGGATATTTTTGAAGTGTGTATGCTCTTCCTCACACCTTCTAGGTGATCTTGGGGATAAAAAACACTTCTAAAACCTTCTTGTCACTTTCAAAAACACTTACTTTACATTTCTAATTGGATTGATCTTTCAAAATTGGTTAAAATGAACTCTATCTTTTTGCAAAAACACTTAAAGTATTTTCCATAAAGCTTTGTTTTAGTGGAGTTTTTCGCATTGTGTATGCTCTTCCTTCACACCTTTTGGTGATCTTAGGAATCAAAAGCAACATGCAAACTCTCTTTCTTGATATCATTATCTGTGGTGGAAAATTACTAACTCCTTGCATGTAGGGCCTAACACTTGTCAAAGAAAGGAGTTGCAAAAATGAAAACCTTCTAAATATGTGTTTTCATACAGGTTGCCAAATGGTGTGCTACTTAAAACCACATTAAGCTAAGAAAGATAAAAACACACCACTTCACATCACACTGTATTAGTTTAGAAAAGGGTATGTCCCTATCCACTCAACTAGAACATAACCCCTTTGGCATAACGCCTTAAGCTACAACAATGGGGGTGGTTCTAGGAACCCTAAAGTAATCCACCACTGAGTAACCTCGTGGATGAAACAGGAAGTGCTTCACTTACCCACTTGACTATTTTACATTGCAAGTTAGAGTCAAAGTTGTCCATATCATGACCCTGTGATGATACAAATGAATGCACTAGTTTCTCATTATATCAAAAGGGGGTAAAGTAAAGTGAGATACTCCCAAATTAGTTAGTGTGAATCTTTGGGTAAATCAAGCTCACATTTAGACAAACTATTGACACCTAGTTGAGTGATCTTATTAGGAAATCCATTTTGTCTTGGAGCCCACTTTGCTAGTCCATTTTCACATCTTGTCGAGCCATCATGAAGTGATGACTTACTTGGAGTCTGAACCTTGTTTTTTCGAACAAGGAAAATATTCCACTTGAGTTAGATCTAAGTGTCTTTCATCACAAAATTAAAATGACGTATCACTTAGCTTGGTTTCTTTCTCACCTTCGGATGAGGTGAAACTCTACCCAAGTGGTGCTTAGTTTATTTTCATCTTTTGATCTATACCCTTGCATTCTCACTGCCCATTTGGGGTGAGAAGGAAGCATACCCCATGAGTCTTATCAAGGACAATATTCACCACTTTTTTTCCATTTACATGCCCATCCATGTTTGTGGCTGGGTTGTTAAATGTCTAAAGTGTGCAAGTACATTTTCATGTCTTTGATAGCCCTTTGATCTTGATTTCAAGATCATCTTCATTGCTACGATTTGGTTCATCATTATTTCTCCTTAAGTTGTTATTTTTTCTCACATTCTAGCCATACAATTTTGGTACTTACATCATGTTTTCAATTTTGTGAGAACTTGGTATAAGTCCCTTTATTATATGGTTACACTTGCTCGCACAACTAAGAACTTCTTGTTATACTTATACTTAGTTTTAGTTCCAACGTCATCTAAGTATTTTGAAGAGTGTCGATATTGCCTTATATATACCATGATGACATCATCTTGATACTAACACCTTTCTTTTCTAGGTTAACGTGTCAAGATAGTGTTGTTACGCTATCCACATTCACAACTTCCATTTTTCAAAAAACTTAGGTTTTGTTCGGCATTTAAACTAGTCTTAGTATATCTCGTGGAGAGATCAGTCAATATCACTTTGGTATTTAGGCCTTGTTAGTATTCTAACTCGACCTACATATTAATAGGGTATTGTCACTATCCACTTTGACCCTTCATTAGAATCATAGTTTAGGGTATAGTCTTGCTAAATGACAGTTTGAGTGATTGTTTGATTTGTTAAAATGTTCATATGAGTGTTCTTTGAATGATAAAATGACTGCATAACATTACATCTAGAACACACTAGGATATTTTGACATTCAGATGACTTACACAACATACACCTAGGTTTCATACAACTTTGAAGGATATTTAGACAAAAACCTAGTATAACTTTGACTAGTAATGCCAAGAATCATGAAAATGGCATCTAAACCAAACGAGTGTGACTTAGAAGAAAATCCTTTTGAATCCTTCCCATTTAGTGGTAATAACTTAGCACCTCTCTTTTCACAGGTCAAAGACACACAGAACCATTGATTGATCATAGTAGAGAAGAATATGATTCTTTGAAGAACAACATAAGTTAGACCTAGGTCAATTTGACGAGCTCCTTTATTATAATAGAGATCAAGTACTCACAAGAGTCCTAGAGTTAGGGGCTAAGCTTCCACAAGAACGTGAAGTGGAGACTAAGATCATTAATCATAAAATGGAAGAAAACCATCCCTCTTAGACATGGATAACCCCTTTGACATAGGGTATGCTTCTACTTCAGAAAACATCACAAAAATGTTGAAGAAGACCCATCAAAACCAATTGGTGATTCATGAAGACCTTATTATAAGGCTTCACGTAAAGTAAAAATTGAGCATGAGCGCAAAGGCTCACCACCTCCTAAGTTTGATGAGGAAGATGATCCTTTAGTTGAAGAAGAGATCCTTCAAAAACAAATATTGAAACTAAGTCAAAAATTAGAAAACTTAGGCTCTTGAGTATAGAGAATGTGCATAAAGAAAACTCAAAACAAAATCTAGTGAGTTTCACTTTGATCCGTATGATGACACAAATTTTAAAGTTGCTAAGGTAAATAGACCAATATCACCTACAAAAGAACAACTCATTCAACAAGAGTTATAATCAATGAAGAACACACTTACTACACTACAAGAAGGAAATGTAGGACATAGTAGGAAGTACTTATATGAAGAACTATGCCCTTACCCCTTTGATAAGGACATGTTGCAAAACCATTTCCAAAGCATTTTTCCATTCCTAAGTTTGATAAATATAAAAGAAAAGGTGATCCTCATGATCACATCAAGGAATTTTATATGGCTTGTCAAGAGGTCACGTACAATGATAATTTATTAATACTGACTATTCCCTCATAGCCTAGGAGCACTGACATTAGAATGGTTCTTTAGTATACCCAAGGGATCCATTACAACATGGCCCGCACTAGCGAAAAAATTTCATGTGACATTATTCCTTCAATATGGAGAATGATATCATGATGAATGACCTTTGCAACACAAAAATAGAATCCCAACGAGACCTTTGTGAGCTTCTTACAATGATGGTGTGGATTGGCAAGTTGTTTCCCTTGTGCCCTGCTAGAAAAAAATAGCTAGTAAGCATATTCATTCCTAACCTAAACCCAGAGATAGCCTTTCATTTACAAATGCATTGTGGCTCTAACTTTGAAGAAGTTATAGAGAAGGGTATTCAAATCGAAAAAGGCTCTCATCGCAAAGGGTACACTTAAACTAGTCATCAAGGACAAACATGAAACAAAACCCTTCAGATAAACCAAAATTCTTCAACAAAAAAAAACATGTCGTTGGTGATGGCATTATGGACTCCAAAAGATTCCAAACCATATAGAATGGTCCATGCTTTTAAATCTCTCACAAGGACCTCACCCAAAAGCACCCACAAAATGTACGTTTACACCACTAATAGAATCACTATCTACCATACTTAAATAGTTAGATGCGGTAAACATGGTGTAGTACCCAACCACATGATAGTACCATATCCGAGGATGCTCCAAAACCCTAGGTTGGTTCAAAGAGCATGAATACTGTGATTTCCATCATGTTAAAGGACAAAAAATAGATAGGTCTTGAGACTATGACATTATATACAAGACCTCATCGAAGAGGGAAAAATTGTTGTAGATTCTCCCCGACTCAAGACAAGGTCCAAATGAGAAAATGGGTATCTTCAAAGAGCCCTTTCCTAACCATGTAGATAAGAAGAACATGAAGCCAGATCATGGAAAACTTCCAATGACTATAGGACTATTGCTTATGTTTATCCAACTAATGATAGTCCCTTTGATTCCCTTATAGGATGTATCCATTCATCTGATGAACATGTTAATACTATTAGGATCTTAGAAAAAATTGTGCATGTAGTAGGGACATGACGTGACTCATTTGATCATACCAGATCCCCTACCTGTCCCTCAGAAGGTCAATATAATTTAATAGAATAGTTAGAGAAGACACCCACTAGGATATCAATTTTAGATCTCCTCAAAATCTCTACTGCTCATAAAAACATATTGTATAAAACATTGCAGAGTTTAGGAGTCTCCATAGATGTAGATCCCATGCACCTTCAAGAAATGATTGCACACCTTGATTCCAATGATCATATCACTTTTGATCATGTTGAAATCCACATAATGACCCAAAGCACAACTTACCCCTATACCTAGAAGTAGTTGTTACCCATCGTAAGATCAAGAGAGTACTTGTGGAGATAGTGGATCCGGTTTAAATATTTACACTTTGAAGCTGGTTAAGTAGTTAGGCCATTCAGAAATGGATCTAGGGAAAAAACTATTACAATCACATCTTATGATAATGAGGAATGAGTTAGCATGTACTATAGTAGTTCCTATGGAAGTGGGGCCGACATGTCATAATACAAATTTCCATGTCCTCAACCTAGATCTTCCTACAACATGCTCTTGGGATGCCCATGGATCCATGCCATGCAGGCCATTCCTTCAACCTTCCATCAGTGTATTAAGATGTGCCATGAAGGACATGATAGTCACCATTTAGGGTGATCTAGAACCATTCACACATTGTAGGGCATTGCACAATTTTTCTCGTGTAACTTATGAATGTCCTTCTACAGATATTGTTGTTCCTTTACAAACAAAAGCTATCAAGGAATGTGTGGATCCAGATTCACTCACTCCTTGTAATCAAAAATTTCCTTTGTTGGTCAACCCTTTCACATCATGGGAGGAAACATCTGTAAAGTATGGCCTAGGTGAGCAATTCACTCTTCAACAGGCCTTATTAATATCAGATCTATCAGTATCACCCAGGACACGTGGTAAACCCTACTTTCAATTCAAGAGCACTTGGGATAAATTCCCTAAACCACTAGAGAAGTTCATCCCTAGTGGTCTCCTATCCAAGGAAAATATGTTAGAAGATCCCACTAGAAGAGTACCGAGGGTACCATGGCTTCATGCCATCAAGCCCCGTAGTATATCAAAGGCCATTGTATGATGTACATCATGGGTTATAATGGGTTTGGATGTGGTATCAATGCACAAGGACGATTAGAACCCATTCCTATCCCTCATTTCAAATCTAACAAACATGGTCTTGGAATAAGACCTCATGATAATCCACCCTTTGAGATTGATGCCACCTCTTCCGAATGTGAGGATGAATCATCTCATTTAGATAGTGACGTAGATTCCCAATGTAGCCTCTACGAGGATCTTGCCTCCACTAACTTATTCCCGATTCAACTATTTTTACCTTATCTGGATCCAATCCTCAAACCAATTTCCAAGTAACCCTTGTATATCCTGAAACTTATAGATTGGGATCAAAATTTCACATGCCAATCGATTTCTTTGATAACAACGAGGCATTTGTAGAATTCATGGGACTCAGGATTCTATTCCGACTGGGGATCACAAGAAAGGATTTTCAATTCAACTAGATGTATGCATACTTTGGAGAAGAGGTAGAGATGTGTGGATGCTTGAATAGAAGGTTGTAAGAAAGAGTAAGAATGCTTCAGAGAATCCTTGTGGAAAGAACAAACACAAGTCTCATAGCAACAAACTTTTTGAAGCACTAGTAGATAAACAAAATGAAGAACCTATAGAAGAAATGGTATATCCATTCAAAGATGATGATGAGCCACCTAAGGAGGTTGATCTTACTCTTCCCCCTGATCCTACATGGATGGAAGATGCTTCTAAAATGCTTGTTGAAGAAATGATCAATGTCAACATTGGCTCAGAAGAGGAACCTAGAATGATAAAGTTGGGAGCTTCACTCTCAGCTCAAGAAAAAAAGTTTTGTGGAACTATTGAGAGAATATGCAGATATATTTGCATGGTCATACACAGATATGCTTGGTTTGGACCCAGACTTGGTCATGCACAACCTTGTTGTGCACCCAGATGCCAAACCCATCAAGAAAAAATTGAGAAAGATGCACCCCAAAGTTACACTACTTGTCAAAGAAGAACTTGAAAAGTTATTAGCTATTGATTTCATTAAACCCATTGACTATTCAGATTGGATATCTAACATAGTCCTAGTTCAAAAGAAGTCGGTTGGCATAAGGATTTGCACCATGAATTCCATGACATCAATAAAGCATGTCCCAAAGATGACTTCCCCTTGCCTAATATTGATATGATTTATCGATTCTACTATTGGTTATGAAATGTTATCCTTAATGGATGGTTTTTAGGTTATAACCATATCCAAATTGCAGAGGAAGATCAACATAAGATAGCTTTCATCACCCCTTGGGGAAATTTTGTTACAAGGTCATGCCTTTTCAGACTCAAGAATGTTGGGGCCACCTATCAACACACAATGATAGTCATCTTCCATGACATGATGAATGACATCATGGAGGATTACGTTGATGATATCTTAGCAAAATCCAAAAGTAGAGGAGAGCACCCTGAAAGTGCTGAGACATATTTTCTAGTGTCTCCAAGATTATAAAGTATGTTTGAACCCTAAGAAGTGTGTCTTTGGAATTTTGTCAGGAAGATCCTAGGTTTCATTATTTCACAAAGAGGAATAAAGGTAGATCCTGCCAAAGTTACAACTATCACATAAATGCCTCCACCTAAAAATCTCAAACAACTAATAAGTTTACAAGGAAAGATATAGGCAATCCATCATTTCATTTCACAGCTTGTGGATAAGTGTCATCCATTTACACATCTCCTCAAGAAATGATGTTGCATTCAACTGGGGACCAGATTGTCAAAAGGAATTTTCACTGCTTAAACAATACCTTATCAACCCACCCATACTCATGCCACCTACCCTGGGTGAACCTCTCCTATTATACATTTCAGCTACCCAATTTTCTATTGGTGCACTACTTTCCCAATATGACCTAGACCACAGAGAAAGGGAAGTTTATTACCTTAGTCACACCTTGATTTCCTATGAACTAAATTACCCACAAATTGAAAAGGCTTGCCTGGCAGTTGTCTTTACCTTTCAAAAACTACACCATTATCTCCTTAACAATAAAACCAAGCTAATATCCAAAGTTGACCCTCTCAAATACCTTTTATCCAAACCTTCCCTTACAAGACAAATGGCTAATTGGATCATTCTCCTAAGTGAATTTGATATTGATTTTGTTAACCATAAGTCATTAAAAGGATAGGTATTGGCTGATCAGTTAGTAGAAGATCCTCTACTAGGGATGGAACCTTTATGTCTAGATCTTCTAGATGCATCCATGATGTATGTTGAAGAGTTTGTGGAGTGGCAAGTCCATTTTGATGGATCATTCACTTTCATGGATCAGGAGCAGGAGTTGTACTCATCACTCCCATAGGGGAGGTCATTCCAAGGGCATTTCATTTGGGATTTCCATGCACTAATAACATTGTAGAATATGAAGCACTCATTTTAGCCTCAAGTTAGCTATCACTTGGAATATTAGATAGCTACGAGTCATTGGTGACTCCCAACTTATTATTAAACAAGTTAATGATGAGTATAAGGTTAAAGATGAAAAGCTTATTCCATACAAGAAATTGGTTGAAACCTTGAAGGAATATTTTATACATATTATTTTGAACAAAACCAAGGTCGCATAATAGATCAATAGATGTCATGGCTACTATCGGATCACTATTACGCATTCCACCTCAAGAAAGTAAAATGCCCTTCTTTGTAGAGCATTTATGAGTACCCGCATATGATATGCCAGAGTCGTGTTTGGCATGTGAAGTTTTTGGTCCCTTCTCCCCTTGGTATGACCCTATATTTAGATACCTATAAGATGGCATTTCCCCAAACATTACCCATATGAGAAGAAATATCTTATCCTCATATAGCCCATTACACCCTCCTAGATACACCCTTTATCGTCGTGGCTATGATGGGAATTTACTTCATTTTTTAGATGTTACTGAATCGGTCCACACTATTAAGGAAGTACACGGAGGCATTTGTAAAGTGCACACTAGTGGCATGGTCTTGGATAAGAAACTCTTGAGAGTAGGCTATTATTGGCCCACCATGGAAGTAGACTATTATAACTTCATCAAGAAGTGTGAACTGTGTCAAAATATGGCAACTTGATACATGCACCAACACAAGATTTGCAACCTATCGCAACACCTTGGCCATTTTCTAAATGGGGCCTAGATCTCATAGGGAAGCTCCATCCTTCTTCTTCAGATGGCCATACCCACATTATTACCACCACCAAATATTTTACTAAATGGGTAGAGGTTGTACCTCTCACTTATGTCATTAGTGCGCAAATATCCAAATTCATCATGAATCACCTCATTTTCTGTTACGGTATCCCCTCCACCATTATCATAGATAATGGTAAGTCCTTCAAAAAAAATAGTTAAAACATTGTGCAACGCTTCCATATTCATCTCAAGTGGTCTACCCCTATTACCCCAAGGTAATGGACAAGACGAGGCTACAAAAAAACTCTTGTACAGATCATGGAGAAAATGGTAAGTAAAACTGGCCGTAATTGGCATTTACAAATACATCCCCCCTCTGGGCCTATCAAAATTCCATCCACACTCCTATTGGTGTGACCCCATATTCACTAGTCTATGGAATTGAAGCCATCATACCCTTGAAGTGGGGCTTCCCTCCCTGATAATATCTCTCGGGACTATCTTGATAAAGATGAAGACTATAGAGTTCTCGCTAACAAAGCTATAGCTAGAGCTATTGGATGAAAAGTTTATGAGAGCACTTAATCACCTAAAGTTTTACCAGAACCGAGTATCAAGAGGATATACAAGCATATAATTCATCATAAATTATATGTAGGTGATCTAGTTCTCAAAGAAAACTAGATAAACATTGTTAAGGATAGAGAAAAGAAAGGTAAGTTTGAGGCTAACTGGTTAGGCCCTATGTGGTGGTTGCTAGATATGGATTAGGAGCATATAAACTTGCATATTCAGATGGTGAAGAGCTTCTAGAAACCATGAACATCATGCACCTCAAGTGGTTCTACGCTTAAGCATGGGTGGTATGTCAAAAAATACCTAAAAATGGAAAGATAGAAAAAACAAGCAAAAATCAAAAATAAAGAAAACAGTAAAGAAAAAGTAAGTCATCCACATGTGAAAACCACACAATTATGGCGCATTGGGTAGGTCTTTGGGTGAAAACCATTTTTCAGCACTCAAGGAATTTTGTTGGTCACAAGATACTATCACATCTAGACAGGTAAATTTTACCACCATCTAGGATTAGTTTCCTTTGTTAGGTCTAAGAACCCTACCAAGCCTACTTCATCAAGCCATGATTGGGCTTGTTTATTCTTATATCTACATGAAGGGTTTCCTTTGTATATTCCCATCTAACGTTGGGGGCACCTTCATATTCCACTTTCTCAACATATACGCATGGCATTCTACCTTTTGTATATTCCCACATCACACTAGGGGCATCCATGCTTCTTTGTCCTTGTACATTGCTTTCAAAACATGACCTTAGAAAATACAAAAACATTCAGAAAAAGATATACAAAAATATAAACATTTAGAAAACCCCTTGAAGCGAAGCTACACCAACTTCACAACATTGTCTTAGGAAACCCTCAAAAATAATGTGAATAGTAGCCTTGAAAACTTATCTTTCAAGATAAACTAAAAACATTAGAAAATATATCAATGTTGTCTCGCAAAACAAGGTCGTGATTAAATTTATTTTAGTTGTCAATTTGTATAGTTTTGGTTGTAAATATATTTTTGTGTTGTATGATTTAAAGAATGGTTCATTTGCTTACCTTAGATTAAATCTTGTTTGATTTAATTATGTATCACATTGATTTCATTTTTAACTTTCATACTTGTAGGATATTGTTATGTATTCATTCTATTGTATGCATCTATTAGGATTCATTTTATTTACTTAGATTGGATACCAATTTAATTTGTTGTTAAAATTTGCATGAGTTCATTTCTAGTTGCATTTTGTTGTGTGTTTTTGTAGGTGTATATTTTTTTAGTTTTGTTAAATTTTGCTTGTGTGTTTGTTTACTACACATTTGTTTGTTATCACATCTATCATCTATCATTCATCACATATAACATCATCTAATACATCATATATACAAAAATTCTAAGTTTTACATCATGCATGTATACTAAGCTAATCATCACATATCGTATCATCAATGGGGGAAAGAGGGGTTGCACATGATCACAAATATATCCCCCCGCACCAATATCATCTAATATCATCCCAAATGCTAGCATCTACTAAAAAAAAAAATCAAACATATAATATTATCTAAGGATATATCATCAATATAAAAACAAAAACATGTGGTACAATATCACTATCTAAACATGAATAAAGGCATAAGAAATGAGAATCATACATCACCATGATACACTCATACATCTATAAATGTGAATCATCATCATAAAGCATATAAAAACATGAAAAATAAACCATCGAATGTCCATATATACATGTATAAATGTCTGTCTCAAAATAAGATACATCATTGATACAAATCTGCCATCTAAAGGGCATGAATCAAAACCGATCCTTCATCAAGAGGCATAATAAAAAAATGATACATCAATACATACATTGATAAAAAAACAACCTTCATAAGAGGCATGTATACATACATCTATACAAAAGAGAGTCAACCATGACTCTTGCCCTCTCCAGGCTTCCTAGTCTATGACCTAGAGGATGAAACAACAACTGTGATGGGCCGGCTCCAGGTGTACCACCTTGTTATCTAGCTGGTTGTTGTACTAATCTAATTGACTATACTAAACTTTGTGATCTAGAGCATGTCCTACTCACATCTAGATGATCAAAGGGTACAACCCACTACCCTGCTGGAACTACTTTGTAATAGGTGGCCTTGTAATATGAGGCCTCACCACTAGCTCTCATGATGTCCTGAATCATCTCGAATATCCAAATGGTTTGGTTTCCTATACAACAACATCTCACTCCCCTCTCAATATACCCCTATCATCATGAGCCTTACTCGCAGAGGTGACCTATGAATCTCTATCCACCGTGATAGTCTAGACTGGGCCAATGCTGGTCTCTCCGTGTAGTAACACCCTATGTATATGTCATGCATGATTTAGAGGCTCAATATTTAAGCACCCTACATTGCTAACTACCCAATCTATACTTCATCATACTACACCATCCCCACCCCGAGAAGCTTGTGCTCTCGCTTTGATCTCTCTACATTGTGACAACCTATAGATGGGCCCTAGCCTAGTCTTTCTTAGTAATAAACCATAACCGAATGGCTATAGCCTATTCAGAGTACTGTTGTAGGATAGCTATCTATCCATTATCCCTATCAAGAGGGCAAGGTGGATGAATAAGTTGTGTCACCGGATGTGCCTTATGTAATGGGGCACGTATCCATGCTAGAATGCCTACTGGATGTAAATGTATATCGGAGCCTAGGGAACTTGTCTCTACCTTGGCCTAGGCCCCATATGTGCTGTAGTGGAGGACCATGTCCCCCACCCCCATCATGACATTGGATGTCAAAGGGATCATCATCATTATCATCATCATCATCATCCTCGTCATCTCCACCCTCATCACCACTACTAGGAGGCCCCACTAGAGGTGCTCTAACTCCTAGCATCCCATACTACTCTAGGATCGTCAATCAATGAGGTAATATTGTATGGTACCATGGAGAATACTCTGGTGTACAACTCAGTCTCTCACTTGTCTCAAAGGTACCCATATACTTGGCACCACCTATAAATAGTTGGCCATGGCTCTATCTCTGGTAATTTGTGGCCCCATGTCAAAGTACTCTCTGGCCCTATGAGCATACCACATATCTGGCCTGGGTACATCGTGTATAGTGCTAAAATGTCTCTCAAGCACCGATCAAATCTCTATAACTCTCGCATATATAGTTGCGGTTACCAAAATGAAATGCTCAACTATCGTTGTACTAAGCTCTAGGCCATCTTGAGGCCACTGGAAATGTCTATATGGCCACCATAATATCGAGGCCTACTGTAGGTCATCCAAATCTCATGGCGGTAATGGTATGTATCTCCCATGTGCAGCCGCACGTCATCGCCAATCGGAACCCAACCCATAGCAGAGGGATCCTCTAGAGCTCAAACCCTTAGTACACCTATGGGGCAACCAATAACAATATGGTCCCACACCCAAATATAAAGCATCCTGGCAGGTCCTGCCATCTTCTAACAGTAGTATGTAATCAAGTGTAAATCCTAGTATAAATATGTTAGTATGCACTGGCCCCAATAGTATGTCTCACCATCGATCAATCCTCATATCACCCCAATAAGGCCAAGTGGGAATAGAGCTCCCTATTTTTTAGGAGGTAAAACTCCACCGACAAAAAATCCATTAGATAAACTACAACCCGATCAAGCTCGGGATCCTCTATGCACCATGATAGTCTAACTGTCATCCCATGGCACGGTATAGTTGGAATACCAAATAGCTCTAGAATGCACTCGATCAATATGGGATGATGACTTGTATATCCATCAACTAGCCCTAGATGGGGACCCGATTCGCATATACGCCATACATCCTCGAGAGTAATGGTGAACTCACTATTGGGGAGTCGAAACACAGACTCTCACTATGCCATTGCTTGGCTATGGCTATCAAGAGGCCATGATCTAGAGTAATATGTGGCATATCAGCCATGTAGGCTAGCCCCGTAACATATAGGAGGATATCCAATATCCTTCGATCATCTCCATCAAGCGGTGGCTATATCGTGACCAGAGACGACCATATCTCTCTCTGGTGTGGAGGATGGGTAGTATCTATTGCGCACAAACAAACCGATACACGCATTAGAGTTACCTTTCTATTGACTTCTATCTAATTTTCTAGTAAATTCTTCTTTTATCCATCTAACATGTTAATTTTCACTTTCTTCTACAACAACCTAGTCTATTTTCATTTATACTTGGCTACTTGTTTGTGCAAAGGTAAGTTATGAACTTTTCCTTGGCGCATATGCGCCTACTTTGCGCACGCACGCTGTTTCAATGCATATACGCCTAGCACATGTGCGTAGCCATCTTAAAACTTATGCACCCCTATCATCGCATACATTCCCCCTTCCTACACCTATTTACCACCTCAGTGCAGGACACATGCGCCCTAGTTTGCACTGCGCTTTCCAATCAATGCGTGCACATCCACGTTTTCCCCTTGTGATGCATATATATCCCTCCATAGATGTGCATGCACATACCCATAATTTGACAGGTGCACCCACTCATACCCATAGTTTTAATGCATGCATGCACGCATATGTCAAAATTACCCTAACCTAGCCTAAAAATGCCTAAACACAACTAAAAACAACATTGAATGCTTTGAAAGGACAAAGTGTTGATGGGGCACTCACATAGGGTCCATTCATTGCATCCTGAAGGTACTCCCTAATGTGGTATGCTCATCTCCTCCTACTCGAAAGTCTCGCCATCTCACTCTAATGCTCTCACACTCTCTCACGGTAAGAATTGGAAAGAGCTCCAATATAAATGAACTAGTCGTGCTTGATTTGCCCCCCGAGGTGGGTATATTAGGCTGTGTGATGCCCTTGAGGCATTTTTCTCCATCATGATCACTCTAACACTTCTTCTCTTCACTAAATGATTATTTTTATATTTAAATAATTATTTTTACTAATTTTCACTACGTTGGACCACTAAGTGCTACCTAGCAGTCATTTCTTTTCCTGGGGTAGTTTACAACTATTCTAGGTGCTATTTTCTGCTATTCTCTTTTATTTTTCTTCTATTTTACCCATCGCGATAATTATTTTTATTAAATAATTATTTTTGGCTCGTCCTCCTTCTCATATGGGCATTTTCCTACTATCGACGCCCTTTTTCTTTTCCCTAGGGAATTTTTGTGTGCTTTTAGGAGATCTTCCATTTCTTAAATTCTTCTGACCAATCAAAAATTTAAAAATTATAAAATCATCCAAAATCCAAAAAAAAAATTGTGAAAACTTTGAAAATGAACTAAAATTGGTAATCAATTCCTTTGCGAGTTGAAGTCTTTATCTCTCACATGGCATTCATCTCATATCTTGTTGGAATTTCCATGCATATTGAAACAATGAATCATGCAGATCCTCTGAATCTCTAAACCATTTACAAAGCTACGTTGCTTACTTCATCGATACTCTGGGGCATGAATTATCTGGTATTGTTTCATTGTGCACACTACTTTTTCATCGGACCTAAGTGTCCTCCATCCTTTCCCTTGTATATACAACTTGCTTGGGATGTCATTTTAAACCCTTATCATTTATCAAAACATTTGGGATTGTAATTTGATAACAAAATATTTGTGCAACTACTTTAAATGTTGTTGGTTTGAGTGTGTGTGATTATACTTATTTCCCTATTAGGTGAGTTTTTTACTTCTCATATTGCATTACATTCGTGTATGTTGCATGGAGTTGGCTATTTTTAGTAATGGACAGTTGTTTGTATCTTGGCTTTTCATGTCATTTTACGCTTTTGTCATATGCTTATACTTTAATAAGGACCGATGATGAAGATTACTAGCAATATGATGAATAAGAATTGTTTATATAGCAATACCTTGTGGATAGCTCAAAATCCCTTTTTCTTGTTATTTTCTCTTCTATCTCCCCTTTCTTCGCACTATTCTTTCTTCTTTCCTCCTTTTCGATCGTCGATCGAGTTCCTCCATCACCCCATCAACACTCGAGGGGCATCCTTCATCCTACTAATTTTTCTTCTACCCCTTCAACTTTTCTACTTATTTATACTTCTCTACTTTCTTTGAAGCAATGTCACGCACATCACCTCAAAGAGGGGAAAATGTAGACACCTATAATTTGGTCTACATGATCTTATTACTAAGATCATACTAGTTGTCCTAGTCTCATATGAATTTACTACACTACGCTAGTAAAATCACCCTTTCTAACCTCTTCTAAACCCCCCTAAACCATGGTAATCCCTCTCTAACCAACTTCTATAAGATTTTTTTCCTTTAATTAACCTTATTTAAGTTAATTATCCATCTTATTGACTTTGTAAAAGAATTTGACTTTTTAAATAAATATCTCACCTTTCCAAATAGCCACTTGGCTTCTTAAATCTTTTCACACCTCCAAATAGGTTTTTCTAAAAATATTTGACTCCTTTTAGTCCTACATGCATAAAAACAACCTTTTCTCAAATCCAAAACTATAAATAGAGGGATACCCCTCCCACCTTTTCCTAAGAAATCTCTCTCTCTCATTTTTGATTTAGGTCATGCTTAAGTATTTTAGAGTCATTTCATAGTTTATTTGAGCTATTTACTTGTTATTTGCTAATCCTTTCAAAGCTTTAGGTAAATGGGAGAAGCCATTAATGGTGAGATTCCATTCTTAATATTTTGAAACATCAATAAACACAAAACTGATTGCTAGAGCTTTAATAGGTTCACTTATAGATAGCTTTCATGGAGTAGAGAACTAATATAGTCATGTTTAGAGGTTGATTGTTTGTTTCAAGCTTTATATATGCATGCAAATAGGTAGCTCTTGTTTATCTCTAATCTGATGGTCATTTGAGTTGTTTGTTCCAAATATTTTGGGGTTTCTTTAGAGGTTCTTACCCCATTTTCATAGCTTTTGTAAAACTTTTCATTGCACACAACACTTACGGCCTTTTTTACTATTAAATAATTGATCATCATAATAGTAGTTACATTCAAATCTTATCTCTCCACTATACCATTAATAAGCATGTGGCTATCCATTATTATTCTAAGCATGCCTTAAAAATGAGCACCACGGCTTTGTTCATCACATATTTCTAGTTCATTTCTTTATAGGAACCCTTAAAGTCATTACACCTATCCATCTTATACCAATCAAACATGATATGGGGCATGTGTGTGTAGGGCATGCATGTATTATCCCCTCCTTGAAATGGTTTATCAAGATCTTGTGCTCATCTCAAAATGTGTGTAAAAAAATCATTTAGATGTTCCTCTTATCAAAATATCCAAAATATAATAGACTAATCCCTTAAAGGACATATATTCAAAAATCTAGATCATTATCAAAAAGTAGATTGCTCCCTTGAAAGACAGTTACTAGTCAAAAGTATGGACCAATCCCTCGAAGGACAACCATTTTTTCAAAATTAAAAATGTATACCATACCCTTGAAGGATGGCTACTCATATGAAAAGGCTTACCGCATCGACCAACCTTCAAAAATACATCAAAATCAAAAGCATCTAGTAAATCTTCCCGCATCGATCAACAATATGTAAAGCTAGGGCATTATTCCTATGAACATGTTGAAAAGGAGATCCCTTTTCTCCCACATTGGCCTATACACACAAAATTCCTTTTGTCATCCTAGTAAGGTAAATTTTCTCAAACCCACATTCTCATCATGGTTTATGTAACTACCCTTTGATAATGTTATTTAATGTGTGACAAGACCACAAGTGCAAGTGTTTTTCAAAACCCATCACGTATATATATCAAATTCATAGTGGGGAAATCATTCCATTTTTACCTCATTTTATTTAGTTACATTCTTGATTTAGCATGTTTGTTGGATCACATTTTAAATCCATTTAAATCAATCAAAAATTTAACCACATTTAAAACATATGTAACCAAACATTTTAACACATTACATTCATCTAAAATATTAACAAATTTCCAAATAAAAACATACAGCCTATACCACATGAAAAATAATATACAATATAAGCCATAAACTCATCATAATCATATACATGTTTAAATCAAAGTTTAATATACATCATAATCAATGTCCAAAAAAACAATATATGTCCTCATCATACAAAAATGGGATTCTATGAGCCTATGACATCATATACAATCATGTAGTAAAATCAACATCCCCAAGTATCGTACTAGCACCACCCTCTCCTCCAAGAGCAGGTGTACCTCCAGCTGCACTGACATCTCCACCTCCTCTAGGAACACTCATGACAACAACCTCACCTCTGGATCCTCCCTCACCACCCTCCACTCTCTCTGGCCTCCGAGGTGGTTGTTCCATGCTCATCTCACTAGCACTAGACTTCATTGTTGCTATAGCTGCCCCTTTGGTAGCTACATGATTAACATACAATGTGGCATCTAGGTAGTTCTTGATGACCAAATCCACATAGTAATCTCACTCCATCCACACAACATCATAATGGGCCATTGAAATCATACCAGATGGATGAAGTGCTGCATATTCTCCCCTCTACTCATCATAACAAGCCATCACTGATAGCTCCGTACTAGAAATAGAAGGCCTATGATCCCTAAGGCCTTCCTCAATGAATCCCCGTGTCTTTTTTACTTATATTTATCAACAAATACTTGTATAAGTTGTTCCTAGAGACTATCTCTCTCCCCATCATCATATCTCTCTCCACCCTCAGTCCATCCCTCTCCACAATCAATCCATCTCTCTCACTAATGAGGGTATCCCGAATACCAATCAAATCATCTTACTCTCTCCGAGTTGCATCCCTATCTCCCTCCACTATAGCCTTCTCGTTCATCATCACTGCAATAGTAGCAGCTAAGTCATCATCCCCTCCTCCTCATCAGAATCAAACTCTACCTCTCCTCCCTATGCTCCTCCTCTGCTCCGAGAACATACTCATCTCACTCACCGAGTGGCCCTCTATTTCACTCGGGCTCTATCAAAACTCCATAAGGTGGAGCCCACCATGAAGTGTACTATGGGGTAACCCCCACATCATCAATCTACATAATAACTCCATCCTTATTGGGGCTTGAGCCCCTGAAAACTCCTCAATAATGGTAGGTCTTACCACCTCTACCCTCAAGGTATCTATATCTTTCTCCTCCCATCTATACTAAACAAGCTCCTCAAGTACTCCCTAATGTAATTCAAATTATCTCCTAAATGATCGAAATGAAGTAGCTCATGCTCGTATTCTCTCCATACATGTAACCATATAGAATTTTGTAAACCCATTAAATCATATGGATACTTAGGATTGACTAGTTGTCTAAGTAGGGTCTCCATACAACATCCCCCACATGTAGTCCATCAATAAATACCTATAGAACCATGTCCTCTTCATCATCCCCGCATGACCCTATTAGACATCCATCTCATAAATCCAAGATGATTATCACCGATGGACCATAGCAACCTTACTTGGTCAAGCAATGTCAATGTGATCCAGAGCCCAAGCCTATAATAGAAAGCAAACATCAATTCCATAACATTTATGATCCCTCTAGGCCAACAACTCTATGAAGGTTTGTGAAAGTAAGGTGTGCCCCCACTAAAAAAATAGTGTGATGCCCCATTATCTCTTCCACAACCCCTTTCATCATCCACAGTAAATGAACACTCCCAAAATCTAGAAAATTATAACACATGATGGTCATCATCATCATAGTCATCCAAACACAACCCACTCTCTCGTAAAAGTAAACACGACCATAGGAAAACCCCTAACTCATAACTAATGTATCCAACATCCTCCCCATACCATCGGGCCATTACGTCATCCCTCTCCACCTCAGTGATGGTATATACCATGACCCCAGTTCGATAGTCTTAGGATTGATCCTCTAAATAGTTCTCGTAGGTAACCAAAATGCTAGAAAAGTTGAACATCCTACCAAAATCAACCTCGTACATCTATGGATCCATCTATAATGCCTCATGGCACCAAAATCAACAGATTCTACATGTTCTCGATCCTCATTTGATATATCCACCTAATATCAAGTGGAATACATGCGGATATTCAAATGTTAGGTTGTGGAGCCTTTTCATGTATGAAAGTGTTGAAGACTGTACACTAAGAGAAAAGTTCCACCTCTCTAAGCTTGCAAAAAAAAATTTAGGCGTAAAAATACCGAAAAATGCAAAATCAACCTCATACATCTACGGATCCATCTATAATGCTAAGCAAGCGATTGTCTATTTATATGGTCTTATGCATATGATAGACAAGCAAAATCAATGTGTTTTGAATTCTACATGTTCCAAACGGATCAGGTATTGATCCTCATTTGATTCTTGGTGGACATATCCATCACTAATCTTGTCTCTTTGTGTTGTGTTATTCTAATTTGAGATCTGGTGCATATTAGTTTCTACTATTACGATTCGTGAGGGATATTCATATTTTATCCCTTATTTCCACACTTCACATACCTAAAAATAAACAAAGCCAACAATCAATTAGTATCATCAAAACACATTAAAAATCAAAAAAATTCACCAATAACATCTAAAACATCAAACATTCTTACTTCACAAAACTATCAAAAACACAAATGAATCAATGGTGATTCATCCCAATCGCCAACGATTCTTCTTGAATCACCGACAATTACATCAATTGCCAATAATTTTGGCTAGGAAACCGTACGCCCCAAAAATGTCTTCAAAATCCTAAAACTATCAAAATTCACACAAAAATAGGTTTAAAATTGACTCACCTCAGTTGTTGGTGGTTTCCTTCATCTACTAGAGGATTTCACTGAAATATCTCTAAATCATCTCAAAATTCCCAAATCAATTTGTCAAATCCATTTTACCTCACAATTAAAATGAAAATCTAAAAGGTTTGGGTAAGTATATACCATTCTTTTACCTATAAATAGAATAGGAGTTTCACACAATAAACTCACGTTAATCAATATTCATTCAACCAGGATCTTCACAAATATGTAGGAGAGGTTGTTCCTATAATGTAGGAAACAACCCACAACAATACATGAGTTGTTTTAACAACTCATTATTACAAACCAAATAATGATTATTATAATTATGAGTTGTTTCTAAACAACTCATAATATAATAATAAACTAATTACAAATAATGTTAACACTAACATAATCCTAACATTCACCCCCTTAGTGTGAACATTATTTACTAATATCACCCCCTTAATGTGAACATGGAAAAATGCACCATAGAACTGGAACCAGAATCGTATGCCTCCGCATACTTTTAGGTCTGCATACTGCTGGCTTGGATCTTGTTTTTAGATCTTGCTTGCACATGACCAACCACTTCACCACAGTGAACCCCATACCGGATGATCACACTTCCACCGATTCACCTACATACGTGAACTCAATAGTTCCTGCTTTCACTTCCAGTGAACGATAGATTTCACCAAATGATTGATGTTAGAAGCATATCAATCAAAGGATCTCTGCAATGGAGGATAGCTCCAGTTTAGCTGCCCTCCTATACAACTATTCTCAACATCCAAAATACACATCTTCCTCATTTGAATCAAAACAGGGAAGGAAACCACACACCATTTTATTCAGCACACACCACACAACTGAAATAATAGAAAATATTGCCACCAAATTTGAATGTGACCCCATCGTTGGTGACTGACGAGAGGCGTTGATTGCCCTCCATCCTCCGTAGCCTCCGACCTCTAGTAGGTGCATTAGTTACCATAAGTATTCCTCATCACTGGGAAAAGAAAGTTCTTCATCTTTAGAATATTCATCCCAATCAGTTTCTTCTTCAACCAAAAATGTTTTTGATCTATTTTGTCATCAAGTAGATATTTTTCCCTCTTTTTACAATTCAAAATTACATGTCCTAATTCTTTGCAATAAAAAAATTTAACCTTTCCTCGTGATGGAGCATGCTTTGAAGTATACTTTCCTTTTTTTGATGATGTACTAGCTTTATTGTGCACATATAAAACCTCCTCTTCTGGCTCGGAAGGTTCATTATGATCAAGAAGAGTAGAAATTACTCCTTCTAAACCAATGTTAAGCTTGCTCATAGTAAAAATCATATGAGACATTTTTTTAGGAAAACTATTCAAAATAATTGCTTTGGCATCATCATCATTTACCTTTTCATTAATGTATGTGAGCTGATTAAGAAGAGAATGCGAATTTGCTTATATGATCTGCCATCTTTACACCTTCTTCCATCTTTAATCCATATAATTTTGTTTCAAATTCATCTTGGCACTTTCTACTTTAGATCCAAAAAGCTTGTTTAATGTCTCCCAAATCTCCTTTGTAGACTTTGTGAAGTCCACATGGTGCAGGTAAGCTTTAGATAGACCGAGACCAATGGTTCCCAAGGCCTTTTGATCCTTGACAGTCCACTTTGCAAGATCTATTGCATTTGTTGGTATTGTAGTGTTAGGTTTAACAACATCCCACAGATCCTTCTCAATCAAAGTTAGCTGCATCTGGATTCTCCATGTATGAAAATCTCGTCCTTCGAACTTCTCAACAAGACTTAATTTTTCCATTTTTACAAGATCAAATAAATAAAAGTAACCCAAGAGCACTTTGTTTTATGGAGTAAAATAAAATATTAAAAATTAAAAAAGGATGTCAAGTAACCTTGAGAATGTGTCCGTATAAACAAAAGTTGCTTTTAACAACAATTTTGGTGTGGGCCACTAATTGAACTTCCAAATTCAATCTTATACAAAATTAATAAAACTGAAAGAATTTAAATGAAGGAGATATCCTCACAAGGCATTTGATCTTACAACCAAAAGGCATATAATGCACATAAATTATATTATGAAGGATATATAATAAAACATTATGACCTTCAAAGATATGTGGCAGGTTATGGATCCAACTCGTGGTAGATTTGGCGTTGTTGTTTTGACTTGCTTTGCTTATAGCTACCTCCTATGATAATTCTGCTCAAACTTTAGTTGTTCGTGCCTTTGTAATATTGATGGGGATTTTGACTTGGCATAGATCTACGAAGTTCGCAGGTGAAGACTCCAATTGATACGTAAGGTTGTTATTTACAACAACTATGTGGCGCTCAATCTACCGAATCCAAACTCGATCCCAATATACATTATAACATGTGAATGATAAATGAAAAAGAGTAGATCATACCAGATACCAAGGGTGAGGTTAAGAATTTTAGTCAAATCTATAAATGATAATGAATGATAAAGAGCACGACTTCTAAGTATTAAGACTAGCCTCAGATATATTCGGATCTGACTGTGAATCCACGTCAACCACAACAGTTTGATAGATGTGAATAACAACTGTATGAAAATTTTAGCCAGATCATGTATACCTTGGGCATACAAAGTGGTGGCGTACAGAAGTGAGGAAAAATCATGTTGAGTGTAGCTTTCCACATGTGTGCGTAGAGATCTATTCGCCAGATAGCTCAGGTTCTTGTTATGTCATTGCTGGAATATTTCTACGCAAGAAATTGATCTAGTGCCCACATTTTGAGCTGAGTAACTGAAGATCCCGTGTGCATTCCCAAATATCTACCAAACATGTCCGTAAGAATTAAGACCGAGTTCTTAGATCTGAAAACCCACGCCAAGATAAATAGGACATAACTCACAAATACAAAATGTGATATGATGCAGAGCTAATAGCAAAAGCCAAAACAACAATTCATTTTAATCAAATACAAAATCCATAATTGCATCCTTATCTCCTTTTGTTTTTGCACCAGAGAATTGTCTGCCTATACTGAGAATTTGATTTGAGACTGCATGCACTGAGGCTTGAGGCTTGCACAAAAATCTCATACTGAGAGACTCGCTCTCGAAACCATATATAAAGTAATAGGATTTTCACACAATAAACTCACGTTAATCAATATGCATTCAATCGGGACGTTCACAAATATGTAGGAAACAACCCACAACAATACATGAGTTATTTTAAGAACTCGTTATTACAAACCAAATAATGATTATTATAATTATGAGTTGTTTCTAAACAACTCATAATATAATAATAAACTAATTACAAATAATGTTAACACTAACATAATCCTAACATTACCCCGATCCAATCATCGCATTCATGTCCCCAATCGTAGGTGATTCTTGTAAATGCCATCAATTCCCCTAATTTTGAAAAATATCATCATTTGCACCCTTAATCATGAAAAAATCCCTTTTACACAATTTTTGTCACTTTCAAAGGACCCAAACACCTAAGTCAAACAAACAAGCATCAACTCTTGGGGATTTTCATACGTCTATGGGACACATGCCCTGTAGCCCCCCATCACTTGGCTTTCCCGTTAAACTAGCCTTCCTTTACAGATCACATGTCTATCGGCGTAAACCCCTTGGTTTCCCTGTCAAAGTTTATCCCTTTGTATCAAACCTTATTATTAGTACCCCCTTGATTTCGGGGCAACCTTTGAAAAATGAAACATATGCAAAAACTTGGTGTTTCCTGCATCGCGCTACGTCCAAATCACCCATACAAAAAAAACACTCTTGATCTTTTTTTGTCTAGTTCCTTGTTAAGACGTGAGACAAAAAGGGGCAAATGTAAACACCAAAAATCTACACACCGTGTTCCTACACAAAT
Source organism: Taxus wallichiana var. yunnanensis (assembly GCA_018340775.1). Classification (NCBI taxonomy): domain Eukaryota; kingdom Viridiplantae; phylum Streptophyta; class Pinopsida; order Cupressales; family Taxaceae; genus Taxus; species Taxus wallichiana. The sequence continues at coordinate 814,368,172 of CM031235.1, forward strand.
AATCGACCACATATTGACATCTTTTCATAACCTAGGCCATTTGTTTAAATAATCAAGCTCACCGACCTTCCTAAACCTAGGTCATTACCCCCATACCACTCCAATTAATTAAATAATCTCACATTTCCTAGGTCACGTTACCCTTCTCATGGATAATTAATCAATCCTCTAACTTATCCATGTGACAAGCCCCTTACTTCTCACTAGTTATGACTAGTCTAATTATGAAACCCGCTAAAATCATCTCTATATATCCTAACTACTTCTATCAACATCTAAACCCTCACACTTGACCTCTCTAAGTTATCAAACCATAATCCCTTGGATCCCCCATACCTAAGTTCAAATTAGAAGTGTTATCTCTTCATATCTCTATAGCTCTAATCGACCGAAAATGTCGGCGATTCCTCGAATGCCGATGATCTATAAATATCAATTTTCTTTCCTCTCTTCGGGACCATTCATGACCATTCAAGAAAATACAAGAGCAATATCAAGCATTTTAAAGTGTTACCAAGTCTTCATCAACATAATTTTACATCTAGCACATCCATCAAGCATTTTTGAGCTCTCCATAAGCCCGTTCAATTTCCAAGCACTATCATTTTCAGCCTATCATTTAATACTATCAACCAAGGTTCGTTTCTTTCTCTTTAAATTCTATTTTTTTCATCCTAAAACAAGATTAGAATATCATTATTTGATTCCCTTTTGCATTTAGTAGATTATAGTTTCATTTTAGCTTATCAAAATAAATTTTTTAGCATTTTGTTGATACTTATCATAATCACTTGTGTTTATCGGGATCACCTAAGTTTTTTGTGTTCTTTGTTTATTTAGCAATCAAATTTCATTCCAAAATCTTTTATCAAGTACTTTTTGGGTAAGTGCAGTAAGTTGGGGGACAAAAAGGGGGTCATACGTGGACATCATATTGTAAATAACAACATAATATCAACTTGTAGGGATTATTAGCAATACATACACTCAAAATTAGAAAAACTTATATTAATATGAATCATAGCATCCAAAATCTAGTTTCTAAAATACTAATTTTTTAAAAAAATGGACAAGATTAGCTATATTAAACACTCAAAATTCAATGACTTGGTATTTTTTTTAAAACTGCCTATAAAATTATAGTCCGTTTGCCCACGATTTGGATGACCAAAAATTGATATATATTTTTCTCCTTTGGTGAGAAGTTAGTGTTAGGAAATATAGTGTTTACATTATATTGGCTCATAATATTTTCATATGTGTATAATTATATGTTTGTTATATGAGTTGTTAAATATAACTCATATAATATAATAGTTGGTATATTGGGTTGTTTACGTGAGGTTGTAACAACTCACGTAAATAGGTGTATTGGTTGAGTAAGTTTCCTAGTTTATAGGAAACTCTCTCCCTATTTATTTGAGAGTCATGTATGTATGAAGAAGGTTGAATATAATATCTCTTGCGTTGTGGTAAATCCGGTTCTCTGCTTACAATTGGTATCAGAGCAATCTGATTCTAGTCGCCCTGTGATGGAGTAAAAATTATTTGGAGGGACATTAGATGTTCTTTGTTGTCCCGTATATGAGCAAACATTTTTGAAGGCTATTGCGTAAAATTAATTTGTGAGTGATAGAAGGGTCAGAATCAATTCTCTCATTGCCACTGTCGATGGAAATTAATATTTGAAGGAGTGCATCTGCAGAGCAATATCAAATTCTTCCATGCGGCCTGAGCACATTTGATAGATATGGTTTTTTCATTGGATTATTTACCATCCTGGAATCCCATTTGAATGTCGCATTGCATGGTTTGATCAAGTTTTATTGGCTCTCGACATCAACATTGACACGGATTTGTATTGCATGGATTTCAGAGTTGCATTGAATCCTACCACTAGCAATTCAAAGTCGTCCCCAAGCATACACTAAATGCTCCTGCGCACTATTATTTGTTCAACACATGCAGTTTTTTATCTGACAGATCCTTCTATCAACGTGCCACTGCCACTGTATCACTGTATCACTATTTTTTTGCGCTGCGTAGTAGATTTGTGGATCTCCGTGAAAGTTTCAGCAGGCCTGATTTTGGTTCCACGTGGCTCATCAATTTATGACTCGATCTGATTCATACTGTCAACATTTATATGTTTCTAGATCGACTTCAATGATTTTGGCATAACAATCATCCGCTGGAAGTGGGAAATATGTCTAAGTATTTTTTTGTGGAATACTCACCCAATCTGCTCTTACCTGAGGAGGCCAGCCATTGGAAGCGGAAGTATTTCATATTACCAGTGGTGGTAGCAGTCAAACCGCCTACAAATATTTCCTTCACTGGAGATAAGTGTTCAAAACCACTTTAAAAAAAAAAACAGTGGTATATTTATATTTCTTATTATTGTTTTGTGAGTCTGTGTGTTTAGGTATTTAGTTTTTCAAGTCTTTAGGTTTTATTATGTTATCCGTAGCCTTAGGATAACAATCTTAATATTGTTTGTATACGTGGTTAGTTACTTTTTTGTCTAACAATGTCTAATGTTTAAATGTAATATTGTGTATGTAACATTGTGTATGTAGTCAAAACACAAATGTCATTGTAGGTCTACATATTGTTGTTTAGAGTCATTTTATATGTTCATCAAAATAAAAAAAGTTTTAGTTATTGTCATTTGTTTGTAAAAGTGTCAAATAAGTGATCTTAAGATTATTTGTACTGTTAAGAGTCAATTTTGTTTATTCATCAAAATTTCGTTGTGGGTCGATTTCATTGTAAAAAGTGTCATCTTTCAAAGTTCAAAAATAAAAAAATTTGCCCGCATTTCAATTTTGGACGCATTTTCGCTTGTATGTGACGTCCAAATTATTGAAGGTATTTTGAAGCTTCATGATCACATCCGGCTGAACTAGCAGCATGATGATGGAGGAAGGAGGCATCGGAGGAAGGAGGTCGAACAGCAACCTCTCGTCAGTCACCAACGACGGGGCCGCGTAGAAGTTGTGGTGGCATATGTATGGTGTGAGTATATTATTTTCAGTGTGGTTTCCTTTTTCTCAGTGTGCTTCGGCCATAAAGTGTTCGTTGATTTGAGTGGTGTGATTTATTGTTAATACTGGAAAAGAATTGTATAAGAGAGCAGAAAACTATGGTGATCCTCTCGATCGCAGAGATCCTCTCGATCGCTGTGTACTTCGTTGGAAGATGATCGGTCGCTGAATACGTTCATTGGCAATGGTGATCATGTGCAAGAAGATCAAGACAAAAGATCCAGCTTAGTATGATACAACACAATACATTTTTCCCTTTTCGATTTCTTATTTTGAATTTCACATTGTGGGGGAATACATACCAATGTTCCATTCCCATTCTGCACCCAAAACGACTTAGTCAAGGAAAGCGTCCAGTGGCAGTGGCAGTTTTCTATGCTGTTCGAGATCGAGTGGCAGCGATCAATGACAGAGACTACGATTAAGAACATTACGATTCTTATAGGAAGTAATGTGAAATTTTTCAATATATCTTCTATTGTGTAGTTTTGAGATATGCATGTTGTGTTTCCTACATAATTCCCTAATGTATAAGCATAGTGATGAACAATAGCACCAGAGTAAGTCAGTTCATGGATCTTGAAAGGGTTTGTGGGAGGATCCAGAAAACCACACGAGGTGGACAGTTGATGAGGTTCCTGTCACGTCAAGGTTTGTGGTAAGCCTGTTTAAAACCATGGAAGGAGTGAGCCTTTCTTTTGGATCAAGGTCATGAGTCACAGAGTTGGACATGCCACAGGGGTGAGCATACTACAGTTGAGAGTGTGGATGTTTTTCTACCATGTAAACACTAAGGGGGGGAATGTTAGGAAATATAGTGTTTACATTATATTGGCTCATAATATTTTCATATGTGTATAATTATATGTTTGTTATATGAGTTGTTAAATATAACTCATATAATATAATAGTTGGTATATTGGGTTGTTTACGTGAGGTTGTAACAACTCACTTAAATAGGTGTATTGGTTGAGTAAGTTTCCTAGTTTATAGGAAACTCTCTCCCTATTTATTTGAGAGTCCTGTATGTATGAAGGAGGCTGAATATAATATCTCTTGCTGTGGTAAATCTAGTTCTCTCGCTTACAGGTTAGATGCCACTATCTATCTTGGGATGGATTTTATTTTTATTTTTTGAGTAATAGTTTATTTTTATGATTTTTTCCGTGAAAGTGGTATGAAAACATAAAGAAAACAGAGCACTTTCCGTTTGCCGCCATAACTTCATCAAAAAATATTGAAATCAAATAAATTTTTTTGAACATGTATATAATTCCACCACGGTTGGAATGGTATAATTTTATCACATTCGATAAGTGAAACAAAATTTGCAATCTTAAACCTAGACATAAACATTCACGGAAAAAGTGTCTTAAAGACCTACTATTAGTAAAAATTATAAAATGATATTTATCCTATTCTATTCACTTTAAAATCAGTATTTCTATAAAGCTAACAATCTCCCCTATGCAATGGTACCATTTTTATGACATATTTTTACTTTTCGGCATGGTTCAAGTCCATGGAAGACTAAATTTGATGTTTTGTTGTTTTTAATGTAAAATTTAGGATTTAATGTCCACTTAATTGTCCCCAACTTGGTGTACTTACCCTTTTTGTTACTAATATTTTTTCCAAGCATGGATCTTGTAGATGGCCATAGGAGGAATTAACCATCCGATCACCAACATCCTTTGCACTAGGAAAAATACGACCTATTGCATGGCTTGGGAGTGTGTGTCATTCACACAATCTCCATTGATCGACTAGAGACTATATTTTCATCTACCTAGAGAATTCGTGAAGCCACTGAAGATTTCTAGAGGCCTATTATGAAATACAACGCATGCAAACATATTTATCTTGGTGTGAGTACCACCACAAAGTGGGATTTTACATCCCCGAAGACATCAACACCATATCTCGAGTCGACATCAAGAGTGACATCAACCTTGTAGATTCCGATTCTAGCCTTCGCATGTCAAGATGATACTAAGGAGGAGATTTTTGAGTTCTTCATCAATGATTACATTGAAGAACCCGACTCATACTTTATTGAGGAAGATGATTTAGCTTGTTCGGTTGGCTCTTAAATTTTCTTAGAATCCGGATACAAAGCTATATTTTGATTCCAACTTTTAGATACATTCCCTTTCATATCATTGTTGAGCAGATAAAACATAGCTCAAGTATGAAAGTGTATGAGGATTAAGCATGGGAACCAGCACGTGAAAGGCATGAAATCATAGAGGACCATGAGCGTGCAAGAATGGTTTGAATTCAGGACTTAGCCACTTTTTGTGGGTCAAGGCTATTTTTGGAGATGGAGTGCTAAGCACATGATGACATGAAGACTTAAAGTACACTCAAGGCTATTTTGGGATGCATAGTAGTTTGAGCGTCATGCATAGTTTTTGTTTAATAATAGGATTTCTACTTAGAGTTAACTATAGGAAATATATTATTAGAGTACTTGCATGCTTTTGTATTCTCTTATAAAGGCACATGGATATTATTAGCATGTAGCCTATTTTTGGAAGGTGCATAGGTGGTGAAGGGAAAGTCCCCAACCCTATATATGTATTGATTTTCACAGCTTTGAGGGATCGATAATTATAGAGTTATGTTCTGATTTGTTAGCGCGCATGACCATTGATGACATTACTATGATGTATGAAGATTTTATGTTTTGCAAGATTAATACAATGGATCATGTTGGCTGGATATTGGTGTTAGATGTGACTGAAATTGGTTCTTGCATGGTAAATCTCATTATAATCCTTGTTTAGTCACTCTTTCATATGGTTAATCTTTAGATATGGTTTATGCACTATGGTTTAGTTCATTATTTGTTATGGATATGAATATATGTACTTATAATCATACCGACATCTTGTACAAACAATCCTAAAGAGGGACCTAGTACCCTTGCGTTCATCGTGTGAGTGCTTAGTTCTCGATAGGGTGACATGCTAGTGTACCTCCTGCGGTTCGTGGGTATATTGTAGGTACATCATTGGTTTCATTTTTAGGACCTCTTTTTAGTTTTTTTCAGGATGTTTCATGATGAAGACGTATCGATTAACTTTGGCCAGTCTTGAGGAGTGGTTAAGTGACATAGAGGAAGAGTATGCTCGTAGATTTATCACTACATCTAAGTTTCATACACACGTGAGGCTTGATCAAAATCTATATGATGTACTATATGAGACGTTATTTGCTATCTTTCCTATAGAGTTGTATGAGTGGCTGGTTTCTTATGTGTCTAAGAGGAATTGGAGGTTTTGTATGCTTTTTTTGACGCTAGAAGAATTCCAGGCCTTGTATGATGCAAATCTGATTTGGACATGCTCTATGGATGTTTGGTTTTGTGGTGTTTTGAAAAACTATATCCTAGAGTATGCAGTTTCTACTTACTCATTCCTGAATTTGATGAGTTCCAGTTTCATGCAAGCCCATAGGATCGTATTTGTGTGGAATTTTGTTAGAAATCAAGATCCTAATCAGAATCTGTTATCCATATTTTTCCCCTGGGTAAAATAGGATCAGCCACGACCCCGCACAAGAAGAAGCCGAGAATCATGTTCAAATCCTACAAACAAGTTACAGAGGGACTCTACAATGGAGTGGTGGGGCCTGCAAAAGATCAAACGACCCTATGTAGAAATAAATCCAAAAACGGCTCTATCGAGTGAGCCCATGCTTCAAATCCAACATACAAGTATGGAAAAACTCAAGCGAGACTCTAAAATGAAATAGTAGAGTCGGAGTGTGAGGCCGAGCAAAGTGTTAAAGAAACATAGGCTTAAAGGAAAAGAAACGATGAAGATTCAAAGTCTTCGAGCTTCGCAAATGGTTTAACGGGCCCAAAATTGGCTAAGTATGGAGGAGACAATGGACGCTGCCAAGTGTTAAAGCGATGCACCTCCAAGGATTAAATCCCAAGAGGTAGACTCAAATAAGTGCTAGGCCCCCATGTGTCCCAGGTCCAAAGTGGGGGCAGAGTCAACAAAAGTCAAAAGGTAGATAGGGCGGGCCTCAAAAGAGACTAAGTATAGAAGACTCAATGGAAGGTGCCAAGTGTCGGCTCGGGCAGTAATTTCAATATGGGAACCCAAGGCAAAGAATTAAAATTGTGCCAGCCCCCCACATGGAAAATGGTCATGAGGCAAAAAAGGAGAGCGGGCCTAAATGACTAAGTATAGGGTGAAGGCGGAAGGCACCACATGTCTTAACGATGCTCCTTTGAAGGTAAAACTTAGGGATAGTTCTATAATGAGCGTGAGCCTTCCATGTGTCCCAGAGTCCAAAAAGGGACAAAGTCAGGGTTGAATAGTCAAAGTAGAAGAAGGCCCGCGGAGGTGCCACATGTCTTAATCGTGCACTCTTTTAAACGTAAATCCTAGGGGTAGTGTCCAAATGAGCACAAAGCCTCCACATGTCTAGGGTCAGACTTTTGGCCCCGCCAAGCAAAAAGACAATCAAAATACAAAGGACCTCAAGAAGCTCACAAAGGCCACCACATGTCAATCCAGCGTAGTTTCAAGAGTGAGGGAAGGGGCCAAATCTCCAAGGTGTGCGAGGCCGCCACGTGGACCCTATAGGGCAAACTCTTTAAATATTGCCCCGCAACCCTAATATTCAAATGGCCATATCTTTTGACTTGAGAATAAAATTCAGGTGGGATAAGAATTTTTGGAAATGTATCGAAACCCTCTACGACTTGGGAACATAAAATATCATTTCTAGTAGGCTCTGGTAGGTGAAAAATGGGAAAACATCTCCTAGGACATTAACGTAGAATCTGATTTCCTCAACCACCAGATCTGATTCGATTTGATCCGTTAGGGAATGAGAAGTGACATATTAGATTTACAAGAGGCATTGATATTTAGTGGATGAGATTTCAAACTAAGATTCAATGCATATCTCCAGTGGTTGGAGCAGATTCAATTTTTTCCCTCTTCTCTCTCTTATTCTCTCTATATATTGTAATACCTCTCATATTAAGGGAAGGGAACATTCTGGGAGTAGGGAAACTTTGTAAAAGTCATTTCTTGACTCTATTTGAGTTACAAGTCTTCTTTAATGCCTGGAGAATGCATTTGTGCCTCCGAGCACCGTATGTAATAGTCTCAGTACATTTTACTGTATCAATAAAACCTTGTTTCGTGACGTCTTTCAACCCTTAGCATTGTTCTGTTGTTTCTTTGTGCCTCTCTATCTCATGTTTTCTCCCTATTCATGTATTTCTTGTTTGTAGGTATAAGACGTCATGCTTCATGTAGTTTCTATGGCGGATCTCGGGATCTCGAGTCTATGTCACTTATGTCTGACCTCTCTCAGTTCCTCTTTTCCCTGTTCATTCTCCCTCAACAAAATATCTACACTTCTTCTTCTGGTGTATCGCCACTTAGTGTAGGGTATTTCACTCTCTCTCTCTCTATCCCCTTGGAAAGGTTATATTAAGATAGAATAGGTTTTTCCGCATTGGAGTAGCTTGTGGTGTAGATTAGGAAGCAAGAATTGGCTTTTTCCGAATGTCCATCTTAGGTTTGCAAGTCCCACAGCTTGAGAGATGGTCCCATGTTGTGCAATCACACTAAATTCCGCACTTCACACCTGTGCCATTCAAGGGTGCTATGATTCGCACTAATAGTAACCTTGGATTTGGAAGAGAATCGATGGCTAACTAAACCCCACCACGCACGGGGGCAGCAATAGGATTGTTAAAGATGGTGGACCTAGCGGTAGAGAGGTAGAGAGAAGAAAGGATGATGAAGTATAATGAGGCATGTGAGAGGTATTTGGTGAAGCAAAGTGAGAGATTGTGGAAATAATGGCGTTGTGGAGTGAGATGGATCATGAAGGATTTGGGGCTCATATGGAAGATGAATATCTAGAGCATCTAGGACTCCCCCATTTGGGAAAGCATGGGAGAGAACCCACTTTGGCTTAAGATGAAGGCACGTCTAGAGAAAGAGTGTGGGCCACCTCGGTATGCATCTGAATCTACCTAACAACCTAGCCCTTGCGCTTGGTTTTATAGAATCTACAATAGTTAACAACAGGTAAGCTAGTGCGTGTATTAGAGTTACGGTGGATAGAGTTAATTTATAGTAAAGTTCAGGAGTAAATCAGGTAGCTTATTCATTTATGGTGTAATCGTCATCTACTTTATTTGGAGGACCAAAGTTGGAGGTATCTTATTCGGCACATTGTTGGCACAAAAACCTTGGTATCACATCCGGAAGTAGTGAAACTTCATTGTGGGCATTAAGTTTAGTACCACTATAGGAGAACAAGCTAGTGCATCTTACATCTAATTATCTAATGGAGGGGGTGGATTAGGAGGATCAGGTGGCTCGGGCACTGGCGAATCTAATGGATCTAGAGGCGGTAGAGAAGTACATGAGGAAATACAAGCTCTGGGTCTAGTGGGAAAGGACCGCACCAACCTTAGAAAATTTATATGGAGATGTCTCTCCATCTTCTAGAGTATATACACATTGAAGATGTAGTTGAGCATGTACATATGTGTGAGATAATCGTGGCATGCCAAGGGTATTAAATATCCAGAGTGCAAGGCTATCCATTTTATAACTACATTGTAGGGGTGTGCGCATAATTGGTAAAGAAATTTTGATCCCGATCGGACTTGCGTGGATTATAGAGTGTTGCGAGATGCTTTCTTAAAGTAATTTTATACCCCTAAGTTTGAGAATAAAAGCATAAGCGCACTTAAGGATATTAAGAAGGGCACTACCGATAGCGTTCAGAATATGATGTCTAGTTTAAACCCCTTCTATCTAAGTGATTTTATGACATACGCATGAGCTAGCATGCATAGTGGCTCATTGGTGGACTTATCATGCCTTTTAGGAGGGTGATTTTGCATAAGACTTACATAGATCCACGTGAGGCACTTGAAGAATCTCTACGCACTGAGGTGGTAAGAATTGTGGACATAGGAATGAGACCATTATTGGAAGCTCACATTGCAACAATGGCTAAAGTTGTTGGAGAAATTATTGGCTAACTCGGTTTATGAGACACATAGCAAAAATTGGTGTATAGATTGTGAAGTAGAGAGAGGTGTACTAAGGATAGTTTCCTCCTAAATCAAGTGTGCTCTTTGTTGTTGGATTGCAAGATATGTCACTTGGACCATAAGTCAAGTTAGTGCCCATTGTTGCAATGCGCGATAAGGAAGAATGTGTCAAGTTATTGCAATATTTCTATGTCTTCCACTCATGATACTTTGAAAATTCAGGTTGATTGATCATATCCATGATTCCATTGATATTGGCGTAAGATAGACAAGTGTTGCAAGTAATTCCAAAGATAAGGGGGAGCATCATGACCAAGATTATAATGAAGGGCACTCCAATGGAGGCCATGGTCATGGTCAAAGATACCATGGCGAATACAAATGTCGAGGTCACAGGGGTGGAAGGAATGATTTCCATTGTGGGACTTGTTACACTTGTGGATCCCCTAATCATTACAGAACAAATTCCCTAAGAATATTGTTTTTTATTTTTGTGGAAAGAACCATAAGTATGAAGAGTGCCTCAACCTTTACGAACATTTAAGTAAGAAACATAAATAGGAAAACAAGGGCGCATGAATGGTTAGATTACAACATGTTGTAGAATATCAATGGATTCTCAAGTTAGTGTCGTAACCTAAGTTGGTTCCTATGAAGATTAATACATGTGTTGAGGCTATGCACGTCAGTGGAAGCTCTACAACATAATCTTACCATTACTAAGGAGGAATTCCTACATGCCAAGTATCTATACCCTATACATCAGAAGGAGGTTTATCAAGAAATGATGGAGGTCATTTGAAATTTATAGGGTGAGATATAATGTTTGAAGGAATAGTTGTGGAAGTTAGAACAAAAGAAAGCAATTGAGCTCCATCAAATAGATGTTGATGATTTGAAGGAGGTTTGTAAGATGCTACGTCAAGAGAACATTATTCCTTTGCTGGGGAACTGGTTAAAGGGAAACACTCCATGCTCTAGGCCTAATCATGGGAGGTAGATATTGCATGTTAATATTCCTCCAAATAATTTGGATTATGATAAGGAAATTACCTTGAATTTTGTTAATGGTTGGCTTTTTAGTAACATCTTGATTGACATAGGCATGAAAGTGCATGTACTCACTTTGGATGCATGGGTTCAAATGGGTAGACCTCCATTGCAGCCATCCTCTAATGTTATTTTCATGGAAAATTGAACTAAGGCAATGCCCATTGGAGTTTTGAAAGATGCATCCATTACCATACGGGGGCCAATTTCACCTGGGGACTTTGAGGTCTTACCACTTTTCAAGCAGACACTTTTCTAACATTACTTAAGCACGCTTGGTGTAATGCAAACAACATTGAATTGTGTTTCAATAATGGGTATATCAGTTTTGAGAATAAGGAGGAATGAGTCATTATACCTCTAACAGATGGGAAATATATGCCTTATGTAGAACCCTTAAGTGAGGAAGACTTGAAAATTTTTACATGCACACCATTAGAGATCTGAAATATCTTGAGCAATCAAAGGAGGGATTTCTCTAATGGGATGATGCACATTCCATGAGTGATACTACAAGTGTTGCATGTGAAAATTGGGCACATGGAACTTATGAAATGGTTGGGTGTGAATTACAAAGTGCGGCTACGCGCATTAGTAAACCACGTAGTATCGCATCCGGGCGAAGCATGTGTACCAAAGTACATAGGTGAATATAATTCAGGATTATTCTTATTTGTTATGGAAGTTCAATGGGAATGTTAGGCAGAAAGAAGGAATATGTTAGTGTATACTCTACATGGGACAGCAACATGCTAGTGGGTTGTTCACAAGGACAATCTTTGGGAGTGGAGAGAAATAAGGATTGCTTTATCTACCTAGTTTTTAAGAAGCAATGAACCTACCCATATTTGTGAATTTCATGGTAATAATTTTTTTCAGCACCATGTTTAGCAGTGTGAGAGACTCTAGATAGTGGGGAAATAATCTTTACTACCTTTTTTGTGGATAGACAAGTTTTACTTCACCTTGTGAGGCTGCGCACGCGCATGGTATATCTATGCAGAGTTGAATAGGGCAACCAAAATTGGCAGAATTAATTAAAGGTATGACTCAGACCTTTGATTAATTTTATTCTAAACCTCCGTGAATGAGGTACTACAAGTTATGAAGCGCTTAACTATGGGAGACAATGTAAAGGATGAATAATTACTTGAAGAGTTGGTAGGGGAATCAAACCTGGTGGCACATTTTGAAGAAGAAGAAATATATTTTGAAATTATTAGGCATGCCTACTTAGAACGAGAGAAGGGTAAGATGATTTACATGGTTGATGATGAAGAGGTAGAGAATCTGGACATTAAACACAAAGAGGGCACATGTGAAGTCTTAGAAAATGCAGATGAGAAGGCACGTGCCTACCATTATCCCATGAAGACCAAGAAAGTGAATATTGGAATGGATGTTGAACCTAAGGAAGCTATTATAGGAGATTAATGTTCGAATCTTAAGATTCTAAGATTATTGAGCTATTACATGACTTTTAGGATTTTTTCCTAGAGGCTATCATGAGTTGAGAAGACTACATGAATCTTTGGGAGAAAAGTGAATCAAATTGAAGGAAGGTACATGCCCCATTTGGAAGAGGCCTTACAGGATGAATCCAAATTTGCACATTAAAGTGAAATAAGAAATTGACAAAATGTTAAATTTTGGGATCATTGTGCCAATTGAGGATTCAAAATGGGTAAGCCCTATTGTGATCAACAATAAGAAAGATGGTAGAATCATAATTTGTGTCGATTATAGGGAATTGAATGTTGTTTGTGTCATAGACCCCTTTCCCACACCATTCACTAAAGAAATCTTGGAGGACATTGCAGGGCATGAAATATACTCATTCACTAATGGATTCTCTGGATATCATCAAGTAAGGATAGCTAGTGAGGATCAAGAGAAGATAACTTTCACCATCGAGTCGAGAAGTTTTACATACACGCTTATGATCTTTGGCTTAAATAATGCACCTACAGTATTTTCGCGCATAGTGGTACAAGAATTCTAGGAATTTATTCACCAGTTTTTGCATGTGTATCTAGATGACTGGATAGTCTATGGGCTCATGAAATATCATTGTAAAAATTTAAGTTGATGTTTGAGATATGTACGCAATTGCGAATCTCTTTGAACATTACAAAATTCATATTTTCCACCCCTTTTGAATTTTTTTGTGACACATCATCTGCAAGAAGGTTTACTTATGGATCATACCAAGGTAGCTATTATTTTGGGATTGGAGGAACCTACTAGCCAAAGTAAGGTGCATGGATTCTTGGGGCACATGGGTTATTAAATTTTTTTATTAAGGGATATGCCAATATCGCCACACCCTCGTAAGAATTACTCAATGGAAAAGGAAAGTTCTATTGGGGTGAGGCATAACAAGACGCATTTGAAACACTGAAGGAGAGGCTTACTACAACACATATTTTGCACTTTCCTTCATGGTCCAAACCTTTTCACATTCATGTAGATGCCTCTAGCATGGCCATTGGTGTGGTACTAGCTCATCCTAGAGAAGGAATTATTTATCATTCTATTTTCTTTACTAGCGTAAAGTTGACTCTAGCAGAACAAAATTATACAACGACAAAGCACAAGACCTTATCTATGATCTACGTGCTCCATAACTTTTGACAATATTTATTGGCTACACCTTTCATATTTTATAGGGGCATATATGTCGTTGGGTACTTTTTCAATAGTTTAATTTAATAGTAGTGATTAAGGTAGGAAAAATTAATTATGTTCCAAACCACTTGTCAAGGATTCAATTAGGGAAGGACACACAAATAATTTAGGACACAATGCCATATTTACAACTATTTAGATTGAACCACGCACCTTTAGAATTGGAATATATTGTTGTATTTTTATGCACGTGTATGGCACTAGAGGGAGGCTTTAGAAATTAATCAGCTTTCCATTATGATCGCACCCTATATTTTGATCGGTGGTGACTTCTAAAAATTAGATAGAGATGAAGTTTTGTGTCAATGTGTACTTGAGCATGAGCGTGAAAAATTATGGTAGAGTCTTATGGTGATATTGCAGGTGGAGACTATATAAGGGATGCCACCATGCGTAAGATTCTACTAGCTAGCTTATGGTGGAAAACATTATACAAGGATTGTAAAGCATATTTTAAGGCATGTGACCATTATTAGCACCTTGCAAATCCTAAGTAGAGATATGAAATGCCCTTGAGACCTATTACTAGTGCATATCCTTTTGAGAAGTGGGAAATTGAATTTGTGGGCCCTATCTCCCCATCCGTGCATAGGATAGGATCATGCTACATTATAACTTGTGCATATTATCTTACACACAGTGGGCAAAGGCGAAACCTAGAAAGGGTTACACAACAACTACAATAACATGATTTATATGGGAAAACATCATTAGTAGGTATGGATTCCCTCTTAGTTTGACAAGTGATAGGGGTACTCATTACCTTAATGAGACTATTAGGGTATTATTAGATGAATTTATGGTTACACACCATAGGATAACCCCCTATCATCCTTAGGAAAATGGAACTTTTGAGGACTTCAAAAAAAAAAATTGAGCCATACTTTGAAAAAAATTGTGATGTAGGAAGGAAAGATTGGGATGAAAAAGTCTGCTATACTTTGGGCATGCATGACAACCTATAATAGGTTGAGTAAGGCAACACCCTTTCACCAAGATTTGGTGCGAGAGGCCATTCTACCCATAAAATTCATGTTACCTTATTTACGTATTACAGGAGGTATGGATGATGAACAAGTGTTGGAAGAATGTATTCCAATTTTGATACAACTGGATGAAAGGTGCGCCATAGCAAGATGGAGTCAAAAACAAGAAAAATCTAGGTAGAAGGCATGACATGACAGGAAAATTAAGGATAAGAAGCTTGAGGTTGGGAAAATGGTACTTCTGTATGATTTAAAGTTTTTACACCACCCTGGAAAGCTTAAGGTGCATTGGTTGGGACCTATCTGTTATTACTTATTCACTTGATTTAGGTGCTTTTCGATTAGAGGCTTTGGATAGAACATGGTTTCTCGGTTACTTCAATGGGAGTAGTTTGAAGACCTACTATAAATAAGTTTTCTTGGTGTTTGTAATAAGTTAGTATTACCACTTAGTTTAGGTTTCCCTTAATGCATTTCCTTTATATATGTTTGCTTCATCATTGTTATGCTTTTTCAATTTAGTTCGGTGTCTTGTGTAACAAGTGCACTTGTGCACAGTAAGCTAATTAAATTTTAAGTTTTTTCATGCACAAAGGACCACGCATACCCTTAGTTTGGGGTGGTTTATATATAGGTTTCATTGCCAAGATGAATATAGTTGATTTTCATCCAAGTCGGTATGCATAAGGTAAATTTTGTGCAGTGTGTTTAGAAGGGTATGAATGGAGAAGAGGAAAATTTCTCATGGATACAAACCACCGAATAAAAATGGATACACAATATAATGTGAGGTAGGTTGCATCAAAGAAAACTATTTAGTGATAGGAACAGGTGGTGAAGTATTTGATGCATGGGGACATGCAAGAGGAGTTTTGTGGCTAAGAATTAGGAGGCGCGCCAAAAGGTTATGACTGTGACATTAAAGTATACAACATGGAAAAGTTGATAAAATGGTGAATTGATGTTGGGTTGGTGGTAGGTGGGGAGCAATAAAAGTGATAACTTTTTGAAAAATTATATAAGGAGGTATGGTGAAATAATTTTTACCTTTGCACATAAGAATCCTCGAGCAAGTTGTTTAAAGATGAGTCGGGTACTGAGTTGTGAAAAAGTGGAGAGATGTGAACTGGTTGGGTTGGTTAGATCTATGCATGTGGAACTATTATGCTCCATTTTTGAAGTGTTTGAGCAAGATGAAGGCATGCAGGAAATAATATTGATGATTAGGGTTTGATTTTGAGATAGGTACAAGGAACCATGTTACAAGGATTGTGAGAGGTAAAAGAAAACATCTTTATGATCTGGAAAGGCACCCAAGAGAGCGCCAAGAGTGTTCGTAAAGGAGAAAAAGAAAAAGGAGATCAAACATGAGGTAGAGGATGCTCCCGAGAGTCCTTTCTCGAAATGAAATATAAAGGGAATAATCATAGTTTGTGATTGGGACTCCCATATTTGTTGAAGAAAATTCATCAATTACAACCATAGGACAATTGATAACAAGGAAGGGTTGGACGATTTGTTAAATAGGAAGAAAAACAAATGGATAGCAGATGACATGCCCATAAACAACGATGTTGGGATAAGCTCCTAAGAAAGGTAGGGGTTTGATAGTTGTGCAAAATTTCTTACTTCAGAAATCCAGAGAATTTATAGCATTGGTTATAGAGTAGAGTCCATGAGGACTTTTTCTATTTTGTTGGGTGATGAATGAGGATCACAATGCCCTTGATTGGTACTTTGACAAGTTTGAGAAGTTCAAGCACAGAGGTGAGTAATGACCTAGCTAATAAGGAAATAATTATATCCACCAACAAGGATATGGGTTATGCAAAAGGTCTGCGCAACATGGATATTTATAATCTAAGGAAGTATCCAGTTATATAGGCAGCCTCAAAATTATTGACAAAATTGAATGACTAGGAGAGATGGTCACAAGTGAACACTATGTGGCTACATAATAAAAAGAAAATATCATAAGGGGAGAAGTACAAATTGGTTGAACACATTACATCGACACAATCATTGAAGATGCACGTAAAGGTGAGCAGATAATATGTGGAGATATTTTACTATCTATTATATTTGTGGAGATTGGAGTGCCTAATGGACCAAAGAATAAATTCTAGGAGTATCCCGAGGAGAAGAAATATCTCACAAAGAGATTTGAAAAGTATCTATGTGAGGGGACCATGAGTGGCCCGTTTAAAAAATGGTAGATATGTGGTACGAACGAAAGAGAAATGGAGAATCCCTAAGGAGTTACCCTCAGTGGTAGGTCAAATGGCACAGTTTGAAGTATATCAAGCATTTTTACATCGCATGCTTTGCGATGAAGGGCGGAACATGGAGTCCACGGTGTAAAATTCCCTATGAATTCACAACATGGTACTTTCAAGCATCGGTTCATAGATTTGCAGATGTGGGTTAGATGTTATATAGTGTAAATAAGGTAGACTATGACTACCACACTGCAGAAGACTTATGCTTATCCAGGTAAGTATACATATATTGAAATATTCATTTCAGATGACATATCCATGAATCCCGTGAGTTTGGAAATAAACAATAGTGGAGCATCGTTGATATACATTCAACTTAGGCCTAGGTTGGAGAAAGGGAGGTATGTAGAGAATGAATTTAAACTTCCTAAACCACCTAATGGAAAGCACACAATTGGTACGTTAGCAGATGAAAATCCTACTTCACCCATGACATAAGAGGAAAATGAGGAGCTTAATGAAGATAGTGGTAGCTTGGACCGTAGGGGGAGCATAATATCCTACGGATGGAGAGAGAAAAGAGCATGAGGTAATGCCCCCATCATACGAGCAAGAGAATAAAGTATTTGAAACCGACACACAGAAAATGATGTGGAGCATAAATTTGAGGATTCATAGTTCAAAAGAGTGTTTATAAGAACAAGGGCTCAAGGTGCAGGGCCTTCACGGCCACTATGGAGGTCACCTAGGACTTACCCTCAAAAGGAGCTAGAAAATAATATAAAGCGCAAGCTGAAGCTTAAAAAGAATGAGGAGGATGAATCCAAGAAAGAGTGCCAAACACTCCATTACGGTAGGAGAATATAGATGGGGAGGTGAAGAATAATGAAGAAGAGGATGTAAAAATATAGAAGGGCTGAGACAAAGAAGGGCGAGCCTTATAGCGCACAACACACAACTAAGGAGACTAAGGACCCAGTTCTTGATCAAGGTTCTCGATTTCAAGAAGAAGGGAACAAAGAAGGAGAAATAAGGTGAAGATTATGAGGCACATGTGGTGGGATATGTGAATTATCCTAGAAAAATCATCCACGTGCGCTTTAAGAGAACTATGGATACAAAAGATATATATATGGTCGGGAGTTGATGGATGAAGATATGGTGAACACTCGCACTCACAAACGAAGTTATCTTGGGCCATGCAGACACACATGGATGAACTTGACTTCAACATGTACGAAGAATCATGTGTCATGTAAAATGAAGAAAGTGCCCCATATCCAACACATGAACGTTAGTCTTATCAACATGTCGATGAGTAGGTAAGCAATGCCTTAGTAAGGGTATCAGTTGAAGTTATGTGCGGGAACATAGATAAAGTGGTAACTAGAAGGGCATTGGTATATGAGGGAAATTATAAGGACAAGTAGATCTAGAGGCTAATGACACAAAAGGAAAAGGTGAGGAAAAGACAAAATTAATGATCCGTATGATCAAGATATTGGCGATGATATACTTAAGGTGAGGCCACATCTGGAATCACAAGTTCCAAAAAAATTTCCTTTTGTAATGCACTATCTACACACACTTGTAAAACTAGTCATAGATGAAGGGCCCATGCATATGCCTACACCAAAATATCCCTGCAAAGGAAGTAACGAGAGCTAAGGCCACTATTTCTAGAAATATTGAAAGTTATGAATCTTTATTAGTAGGCCTTGAAAGATGAGATTAAAAGTGCTAATCAAGCTCTGAACATGTGTGCGGCGCCAAATACAATATTTAAAACAAGGACTCTTGAAGAAGATAGTGAATTCCTAAAGCCAATGAAGGATGAGACACTTGGGCACGCAAATATACTTTCTCTGGTAAAAGAAAAGTGTGAAGCCCTCACAACAGACCAAAATCCACACAGGGACAGAATAAATGAAATTGGGAAGCTTATCGTACAGAAAATGGATTTCATGGAGGGAATGATGTCAAGCATGGCTAAAGTTATCCAAGTTTTAGAGAGTGAGAAAGAAAATATGACTCAAGATGAACTAAACGCCATGGTGAAAGACATCCCAGAAAAAATAGGTGAGGTATTAAGCAATTGGCGTAATTGGAGGCAAAAGCTAAAAATGGGTATCCGGAGTTAATACTACTGTTGAGGAGAAGAGCTACTGAGTGATAGCTTATTCTTTTATTTTAAACAGATCTTCATTCTTTCATTCATTATTCTTTATCCTTAGAGTGATGAGATATAATTTCCCATTTCCATGGCGGAAATGAATTTAGTGTGGGGTAATGTTGAGAAGATAAAATATATCTCAAGTATGAAAGTGCATGAGGATTGAGCACACAAGAATCGGGTGCACAGTAAGGCACAAAATTATAGAAGAACATTAACACACAGAACGGTTTGAATTCGGGACTTAACCACTTTTTATGGCTCAACGTTATTTTTAGAGATGGAGGCTTTGAGCATGTGATGAAATGAAGACTTCTAGTACATGCAAGGCTATTTTGGGATGCACATCGGTTTGGGTGCCATGCAGAGTTTTGGTTTAATAATATGATTTCTACTTAGAGTTAACTATAGGAAATCTATTACAAGAGTACTTGAATACTTTTGTATTCTCTTGTAAAGGTGCATGGCTATTATTAGCATGTAGCCTATTTTTGGAAGGTGCATAGGCGGTGAATGGAAATTCCCCACCCCTATATATATGTATTGATTTACACAATTTTGAGGGACCAATAATTGTAGAGTTATGCTGCGGAGTTTTTAGCGTGCATGATCCTTGATGACATTACTATGATGTATGAAGCTTCTATGTTTTGCAATATTAATATAATGGATCATTTTGGCTAGATATTGGTGTTAGATATGACTGAAACTAGTTATTACATGGTAAATCTCATTATAATCCTTGTTTAGTCACTCTTCCATATGGTTAAGCTTTAGATTTGGTTTATGTAATGTGGTTTAGTTGATTATTTGTTATCAATCTAAATATATGTACTTACAATCATACTAACATCTTGTACAAACAACCCTAAAGAGGGACTTGGTACCCTTGCACGCTTCGGGTGAGTGCTCGGCCCGACAGGTGAAGTTCCAAAGTGCACCTTGTAGTTTTGGGTATATTCTAAGCTACATCAATCATCATTATCAGCTTATAAATGTAATAAACTAAATAAGTGATAAATATTTGATCACAATTTTCATCTATCTTATATTGTATCACATTTTCATGAATAAACTTGGATGTCTTAAAAATTGGGTTGACATCCATGTAAGGAATTCCAGAAACCCACCTAGCCATCTTACTAATTCCATCTTGTGTAGTGTGTGTTTGCATATTTAGTCGCAAGACGGAAGCTTAATCTATTCTTCACGGAACACAATAATCAAATAGGTATCTTAGAAACCCCATCATATTTGAGGTTGATACATTTTTACCTCCTTGTTTTATCCACCCAAACTATAAGGTGAAATTGTCATCAACATTTGGAATTCATACAAAAACTAACATTTGTGGATAAATCACTGTGGTGAAATTGTATTATGTAGGAAGGAATTTTGTTCAAGGTAATTTAATTATGTATATCTAAGGGGTAAATGCACACGAATTTGATAAAAGATAAATAAAATGGAGGATTAATAGGTTGTTTTGAGTGTGGCATGACTATAAAACAATTATATGAAATTTATTTTTTCCAATGATGGGAAAATTGGGTGTAAATATGTGTAGGAGTGAAAATTTTCTTATTGGAAAAGGGGCTAATCTAGAACACAAGATTATATCAATTGTTAGTAATACTAGGGAAACCATACAAAATTATCTACCTGGATTTTTGATGTGGATTTCCAAGAACACCAAAGGATAAATAATTCATTTTCATACTATTTGAGTATTTTCAAAGATGGCACATTTTATTATGCGCAAAAAGACAAGGAATGTGACAAATGTTATAAATTTGTTTTTAGAGATTTCGTGAGATTTCATGGATTTCCATACAATATTTTGTTGGATAGGAACACCGAGTTTTTAGGCCTTTTTTGTTCAAACTTATAGAGGAAGTTAGGGATGAAACATGGTTTAATTTAAACATGCCATCTGCAAATGGATAATAAAATGGAGGTTTTTATATGTTTGAGAAAATTATTGAGATGCTCGGTGAGTGATAAACCATTTTAGTGGAACCTAAGATTGACATAGTTGAATTTGTGTAAATAATTTGGTGAATAACAACTCTAAGAAAACATATTTCTAAATTGTATATGGAATAAACCCAAGAGGAGTTATATAATTGATGGATTTGATAAGAATGCAAGGAAGAAACATGTTAATAGAAGACTACACATAATTTACGTGTGATATACGCCAACAGTGCAAATCAATTGGATAAAAGTATCTTATAGTAAAAGAAGCACATAGATATTGGGAGCAATATTAGGGAATTTGAAGTGGGTAATTTTAATGATGGTGCATTTTCACAAGGAAATGTTTATGTATAAATCATATTATAAGGTGGAATGGAAATAGATAGGACCATGAAAAGTGTTACTCAAGTTTTCAATGAGTGCACATGAGATCTCATTACCTAAAAGTATGGACATATTTGGACCATATTCAATGTTGAAGACTTGTATGAATATCATGAGGGGTGGGATGATGAAAAGAATGAGAATGAAGATTACAACTACATGATTGAAGAGAACAACTACCGGTGGAAGGAAAAGGAGAAGATAGAGGTTATCTTGAGCTCATGAGGTATGAAGAGAATGTGTGTGAAAGGATAAAATGAATATTTGGTGAAGTGAAGAAATTTTTATAGAAGAGGATTTGGCATGGATGATCTCATAGTCATGATTTCATAGTAGGGACTCACAAATTTTATTACATGCGAAGTTTAATGCAAGACCATCTAAATAAAATCATAAATCTTGCATCAACCAAAAAGAAACTAATCAATTTTAATAAATCAAAATATTTGTGTGCTCATAAGGTGGCACAAATATTTTTGAAGAAATTTTAAATGGTGTGAGAATCCATTTGTGTAATATTGAGGTTTAGATTTTCTAGGAAGTTTAGTGTCATATTTTACGCTTTTATCAAGGCATGGAATGTGCATGACATATTTACAAAGAAGGTGGAAGTGCACATAGGGTGCATAAATAGGGAATAGAAATAAGATATTACAAGCATCACAAAAAGTCCTAGGTACTTTCTAGATGAAATTTAACCAAGTTAGATTTGATACGTTAGAAAAACACAAAAGTATCTATCATAAAAGTTATGAATAAAATTATCTCATCATAAAAGGGGTAAGATTAGCATCGAGAATCTCAATTGGATAATCATGTACAACACTTAAGTATCAACGACACAACATATGAGGTTTAGTATGTAAGATCTACATAAAAGACTAAGTTCATTGTTTAACTCTAGAAACTTCAATTTGACTCCGGGAATCCTAGAGGTAGATGCAATGGACACATGGTATTTCATAAGTGATTACATTGATCAAAAGTGACACATATAACTTAAATAACCCTATATAAGTAAGAGTTGGGTAAAAATTTGTTTAATTTATAAGACATCAAGAAATATCTACTATATTTAAGAGTTTTGAGGTGGAAAGTTTGGATATATTTTTAAAGGATTCTATCAAATTACATAGAGAAAGAAGTGGACATCTAAGAGACCCCATTATTATTGTGAGAAATATCCTTTTTTTTGTATCTCAAGAAAATGTGTAGCCCTGTAGCTAATTCCCAAGATATATGAATTTGAATCATTTAATTCATCAATATAGTGTAGGTATTGTGTTAATTTGTGTGTTTGTAGGTTTCAATTGGTTTTAGAATAGATATTTCCTTAACTACAAATCCTACCCTTTCGATTAATATCACTACACATCATGATTATTGTTAATATTAAAATTAGGTTTTTTTATATTACAAGTTATCATATGGTTAAGAAATTATTTTCCCATAAATGAACTAAAACCTTCTTCATCATTATAAATATATATGATTATGTTTTGATGTTTACTAGACCTAATCTAAATGGTTCATATCAAATCCACTTGTTTCAAATTTTAAGGAATACATTTTCTATGATTTATTAATAATCATTTTCTTTAATTGATCTCATTTATAAATTTTCTATAAATAAATCTAATTTCCAAATTTCTTATATTTAATATAATTTTCAATTTCATTCTATTGGACCAAATTTATGAATTTTATTTAATGAAAAACACAAATGTTAATAGATATATCATTCAACGAATAGATATACTATACACTAACATAATAGAAAACAACTATTTCCTTCCAAAACCAAGGATTTTCTTTGTTTCATAAATGGTTATACGCTATTAACGCAAGTTAGTTTCATAAAATTATATAGTATATCAAAACCATGCACTAAATCCATAATGCCTAACAAATTGAGCTATACAATCCTTAAGAAAACGAACTCACATTAATTCAAAGTTTATAATGATTACATACAATTATTGCAAATATTTTTTAAAATTTTCTAAAATCAAGGACCAAAAAAAAAACCAAGGCATGTGGTATTAAGAAATAACAAAAACATGGAAATCAATAGAGGTGGAGGAGGATGATTGTCATTATTACCATCCCAACCAATACCTTTGAGTGGTTCTAACGGGACAAGTATGGGATCGCAACCATCATTATCATATTTTTGTTTTTCTTCCTTAAATTTCCTAACTTGGGAAATCACAAGTGTTGGGAAGGGAAACATTTCCTCACAAGGTGGTACTTAGGGGCCACAAATACTACTACTACTACCAATTATATCAAACTCACCACTACCACTACCATTATAAGGTTAATGAAAATTTAGTGAGGATAAAAGCTTCATTGGATTCTTGAATAGTGACACCCTCAAATACCTAGCCACAACCTTGAGAAGTTAAAATTTGGTAAGAATAATCAAGTGACACTTGATTAATACCAAAAGGTAAATACCTAGATTATAGGAGGGATTCAAGGTGCTCTACCTCTAAAAACTTTTTCAACTTGAATTTAATTTCAAGCATAACATTAGAAATGAAAAAATTGTTAGTCACAAAAATTATTTATCCATATTTAATTATTTTTTATTAGATAGGGTTAAAAAAGGGATCAACTCCTAAAGGGAAGTACATAAAATATTACAACATGAAAGATATCAAAAAGGTACAAAAAGAGGAACATGACCAAGAGGAGTTAAACAGCTTAAATCCATAACAAAAAGTTCCAAACCCAACCAGAGAGAAAATAAACTAAACAACAAAACTAAAAAAAGAGATAGTTCGCGAAAAGACCTCCGAAAGTTCAGTAACATTAAAAAATGACATTAAATTTTCTTTTGATTTTTGGGGGGTTTGGCCTCCAAGGTAACAGTCTCCTTGTTTTGCTCCAGCTACAACTTTTTCTAGGGTGGCATATCCTCTTCCTCACCCATTGCTTCCTCCTTCATCTTGTCCTCATCCTCATCTTCATCTTTCTGGATGGTGTCGCCAAAATAATTTATTTTCCTCGATCCTCTTACACCACTTCAAGATGAACCCTTATATCACAAACAAGATTATCCATGTTGTTGATTTCACCCCTGATTTTCTTCTGGGCCATGAAAATTTGTTTGGTATCTTCAATGTTTTCAAACATGTCATTCCCGACCACATAATTCACCTCCTCCATAAATTGTAACACAATCTTCAAGTACCGCACTTTTTTCTTCAGGTCCTCGAAGCTCAGCTCTTCTTCCAAGACCATTTTACCTTTTCCTTTGAGGACCCAACCTCTTGACTCACCAAACCATCCACATTCTCCTCCTTAACTTTGTTATGGCCAAGTTTTCCCTCTCGCATCTTTGTGAGACATTCAGCCAAAGTAATGTCCTCCTCCTCCTCAATTTGGGGCATGGGTTTAGCTAGCATAGGTTTCCCATTTTTAAATAGAAGGAGAATGAGGCCCTCATGGATAGGGGTATCCACCTTACCCCTTTGAAAAAATTTCACAGAGGTAGTCAAAGACATAAACAGTAAAGAAGGGAATACTTAACATTTATCTTACCGAACATATTCAAGAAAGACAAGTTATGTGTATAGACCTTACGGTACTTTCCTTCCAAAGTGAAATACTTCAAGTATGTGGATGCATACCTCCTTCCATTCCCACAGGATACACGACCAAGAAATTCCATTAATAAATTAATGCACCCTTTCCTTTCCAATGAAAAAATTGTTGATTTCATGTTACCGTCTATTCCTATCCTTGAAAATTTTGAGCCCTTTCAAATCCATACCACTAATTCGGGAAATGGATTCCTCTGAAGTCTCAATTTCCCTACCCTTGACCATTACTTTACCATTCTTCCATGTCAGACCAAAATCCTGGTAAGTGAAGGATCGTGCCCTTGCATCTTAGTGATATACTTTCTAAATCCCCCAACACAAATTAAGTACCACATTGAAGGATTGTCCACAATATTGCCATGGCTAGATGGTACCACCCTAACTTTGTCTCCACCCATGATCACCAGACTACTTTCCAAAATCCCAACTAGATGATTTTTCCAAATTTTGGAGTTAAAATGACCTTTCCAAGGTGATTAAAAACCCACCACGAGCTTATTGTCCTGAAAAATGAGCCAATTTACCTCGCTCGTGTGAGCGATAGTGGAATTATTATGATTTTTCATGGTGTGTAATGTCATTAATTGGCATGGGGATGATGTCACCTTTATGCCAGAGTTTGAAATCATTATAATATACTCCTTCACTAGAAATCCTATCTCGCACGTGTTACCAAGGCGAGGTGTATGTTTAGTAATGAAAGAATCAAAACCTTTAAGATGCTCCTTAATATCAAAAATAATATTACTAAGAGCCCAATTGTGGGAATGATCCTTTTTAATGGCATTGATAAGAAGTAAAGAATCCCCCACAATAGAAATGTGTGTTATACCTATTTCCTTAGCTAAGCCAACACCCCATAGCAAAGCACGTGCCTTCGCCACATTATTACTTTAAATGCCCAAAGGAAAAACATATGCAATAATCCAATCACCTTCATGGTCTTTGATAATGCCACCTCCCCCGAAATACCGGATTACCTTTCAATGCACCATCAAAATTGGGTTTGACCCAACCCCTATCAGTTTGGACCACTTGATGGAAGTACAAGGAACATTAACCCGAGGGGGGCTATAAGAGAATTGTTTGAGAACTTCATCTTCCCTTTCCAGGACAAGCCTTTTTTATCTTACCTCTAAAAATATTAGAATTTTCTTTAATAGAGGAAATCAATCTAGCACTGACCTTTCTAAGGTTAGCTTTCACGATTTCTAAAAATGAGGGAATTCATTTCTTTCCAAATGCACCAAAATAAATGAGGAAGGGACATCTTCCAAGCTACAATAAGAAATGGGAACATGAAAGGGAATTCCCATTACAAGAAAAAATCCTCGGTGGAGTTAGGTAGGGGCCACCGCACTTGGAAAAAATCCATCACCTTAGTTAAAACCACTTGAGAGAAGGGGAAAGAGATGAAAATGTGTTTGACACTTTCCTCCTCCATGTTGTAAAGAACACACCTATTGGGAATAACCATTCCCCATTTCCTCAAATTATCAACAGTGAGGATTTTTTTGGCACAACCAACTAGTAAAAAATATTAACTTTAGGTAAAATGTATTTCACCCAAATTCTACCCCAATAGTCCTTCCGGAAAAAAATTGAAATTAAGGATATAGGCTGATTTAACAAGATATTCTCCCGAGTCCTCTTCTTTCCAAATAAGAGAATCTTCATGTTTTGAAATCTCGGGATAAAGCAACTTCGTAATTTGAGGTTGAGAACGTTAAAGGAAAGCCTATCCTTATTGAAATTAGGGGGTGGGTTCAATTCCTCCCAATTGATGTCCTCATTAGAAAAAACCCAATAGTCCTTAACCCACACTTTGCCCCTATCTTCGAAAAATTGCACCACAGATCTCCAAGGATCTTCCTTAGCAAGAAATTTCTCATAAAACCAAAAATCCCTCCACAAGTGAATCTTGTTTCCTTTACCAATATTCAATTTACTACCCTTGCTCATAATATCCCTCGAAGCGAGAAAATATTTCTAGAAAAAAAGATCCATTAGAAAGATTGTCTTACAGAAAAAGTCCCTATTCTGCCAACATTCCCTAAGTATTTCCCTTTGATGATTTCAGTCCATAAGCCATCCTCTTTATCACTCCCCATCTCAATTTTTCCAAGAAAGATTCATTCATGTATGTCATATTCTTCAGGCCCAAGCCACCACATTCCTTAGGTCTAGTGACTCTTTCCCAAGCCATAAGAGGGATTTTGAACTTCTCCTCCACTCTTTCCCATATAAACCTTTTCCGAATCTTTTCCAATGCTTCCAAGGTCTTAACTAGTAACCGAAAAGAGACATAACATAAATGGGAATGCATTGAAGCAAGATTTTGAGCAATTTAATTTTTCCAACTTGAGTAAGGAGAATTCCATTCCAAGTGGAAAATTTTCTATTGACTATCTCCAGCAAATTATTCCAAATAGAAGGGTCTGACCTCTTATGAATGAGGGGCGTCCCCATGTAGCTATCCAGAATATTTTAATCTTGTAACCAAGGATAAGAGCTAGTATGACTTTAAAATACTCATCTACATTAATGAAAAAACAACACTTTTGTGATAATTGACAATTTTTCCCGAGACATTCTCATAATCATTCGACTCAACCTTGAAATTATTGGCTTCCTCGAATAGAATATTTTCTCGCCGAAAATTTTCATCCACAACTTTATTGAGGCAAATGAGAGGAATACCATTAGAAATTTTGATTCCCTATAAGAGATTGAGGGAAACAACTTGATTGTATAGTCTACTTAAGGACTATACCACAATAATATATAGAAATGGGGAGAGAGGATCACCTTTCCTATGCTCCCTTCATGAAAAAATCCTTCAGTGTTTGTTAACAATAACAGAGAAACTAGGAGTAGAAATGTAAACCATAATCATGTTTATAAATAAATCATCAAAACCAACCTTGACCAAGATGGACCTAAGAAAATCCCACGAAACCATGTCATAGGCTTTATGCATATCAATCTTAACATGTTAGGTTAATTAATTATGCATTATATAATTAATCTTATTAATTAAATAAAGTTGTTATTTGGTTTTATTAATGACATAACAAGACACCCTCATTAGATCTACACTATTTAAAGGAGTCGAATGGAGTGTCGCACTAGCAAAAATTGTGAATTATGTGAAAATCATGAAAATAGTGAAATCAAAAATGTGAAAAAGGCAAAAAGCTTGTTTTTTCAAAAATAACAAAGGTCGTGGCGGGAGATGGGTTTCCCGCACTAGGTGCCGGGTCCTCACTGGTGTGAAAAAGATCCCAGTGGGAAATGGCTAGCAAGGTAGCGCCCATGGATCAGCCCGTGAACTTGAAGCGAAAAAGGTTGTGCTTGAATTGATAGGAAAATTCGGCGCTAGCTTGGTTGTCAAAACCCTAGTTTTTTTGTTCGGGGAGTCTTCAGACTGGAAAACATGGCGAAAAAAAAATTCTGATGCAAGCTGAGCCGACCTTTGAGGTGATACAAGAGGTCCCTTTCGATTCATCCCCGACTGTTCTAATAGGTCAAGAGCTGAAGACTTTAAAGGTTGACGGAATCAATTTCAAAATTGCTGTAGAAAGTTTACATCTCTCGGTGCCTCCTCCTCCCAAAGCTGATTTTTTTGATTCACGGGTGAAAAGGGTGATTTTCTGCAAGTTTGTAGGCACCCATTTCTCTCGAAGGAGGATTTCAAGTTGGGTTGTGCACACGGGGGCTCAAATGCTAAACCAAAAGTCAGTTTCCATGCCAACGGATTTTTCTAGGTATGTTTCCCCTCCCCTGATTTGCTGAATTTGGTGCTTAAAGAAGGACCCTGGTTCATGAACTCTTCTAGCCTATACTTTCATCCTTGGTCACCAAATTTTGACCCCTGGAAGGAAAAAATTTTCAAGGCCCCGCTTTGGTTAAGCATTCATGATCTGCCAAGTTGGATCTCTGCAAATGGTCTATTCTGAAGCCAACTGTGAACTCCCTGGGGACCCTCGTGCCCATCCATAATCCTGCCCTAAATTTCTAGCGTAAAATATTGGTGCGTCTCTGTGTGGTGATGGACCTGACTACCCCTCTGCCGCCATCTTTGACTCTCCAAACAAATTCTAGCCCCAAGTGCTTTACCATTGAGTATGAGGGTCTAAATGCAAAGTGTTTTTATTGTGGGAAGTTGGGTCATCTGAGTAAGGCCTGCTCTTTGAAACTGGCCAAGGATTCCAAGGATTTGGATTCTCAAAAGGTTGGCTCTATGATGAAAGGGCTGAAGGAGAGTGAAATGGCATCACCCTTGGTGGGGGATATTTCACCTCTTTCTCTTCTAAAAGAAAATGAAGAAGTGCATAAAACTCTGGGGAATTAATTTCCCTTATTAAGGAAGGTTTTGATCAAGGGCAAGCGGCTTCCCTGAACTCGCTACAATCTTGGCTCTTGGATAAAGTTGAGACAAATAAGCTTTAGTCCCTTTTAGGTGATGGCATCTTAGAGGAAGGAGAATTTGAGCCGGATCTACTGGTACCGGCTTTAGCTTCCTCAAAATTGGCTTTGGTTCAAGCAGGGTTGAAGGAGGCCATATGCGGCTCAGCCGGCAAAAAAGGTAGAAAATCCAAACAAGAACTGGCACTGTTGGAAGTGGATGTTGGCAAACAAAGTGTCCTGAACTTTTCCAAAGTTGTGTCCGGGAAGGCGAATGTCCTTCCCTCTCCTAAATGATAATACTTTCTTGGAATATCAGGGGTCTCAACACCCCTGATAAACAATGCTTGTTTAAGCGTTATCTCTTCTCCTCAGAGGCAAGTGTGGTGTTGCTTCAAGAAACAAAGATGGTCATGGTGGAAGCTGCTGCACTCTAGAAAAATTCAATTAAGGGATGGAATTTCTTCTTCTTCAATGCTATCGAGGCCTCAGGGGGCTTGGGATTCTAGTGGAAGGAATTTCAGGTTCAAGTTGATCTTATCCACTAGAATCATAGTTGACAGTTGGGTCGGGTTTGCCCGAAACATTCTCATTCGGTCTTCTACCTCCTTAATGTGTATGGTTCAAATTAAATAATTGGGCAAAAGAGAGGTTTGGCAAGAAATATCTAGGTCTTTGCTCCCCCTCGAGGATCAATTGTTTCTTCTTGGTGGTGATTTCAATGCTATCATCTCTGAGAAAGATTAAAAAGGTGGTATTTCTAGAAATCGGCAATCCCAAGTAGATTTTTTTTCCTTTATCTCTGACAACTCTCTTTTAGATATCGATCCCAAGCTAGGTTGGTTCACCTGGAGCAATCATAAGAAGGGCTTCAGTAATATTTCTGAAAGGCTCGATAGGTTCTTAGTTGGCCCTAAGTGGTCTCTGAATAATGTTGTCTTAGAATGCTCGATTCTACCCTGGTCTGGCTCTGATCACTTCCCGGTTTCCCTATCAATCAATATCAACTTTGCCCCTCGAAAATCCCCTTTTAAGTTTGAGCTTATGTGGCTGAGGGTGCCTCTCTAGAAAACAACATTTTGCAATGGTGGCACTCTTATCAAAGTTAAAGGTTCAAAAATGTTGGTGCTTGCACAAAAACTAAAATTTCTCAAAAAGGATCTAATATCTTGGAACAAATCTTGTTTTAAGAATATCTTCCAAGAAAAGGCTAGAGTGGAAGCCAAGTTGAAAGCTCTAAATGAGTTAATTTTTATCTCTAGCATGGGGGAGGTGGAGTTTCTTCTAGAGAATTCTTTACTAGCTGAACTTGGTGAATTTCTTACGTGAGGAGGTCTTCTAGAAACAAAAATTGTGGGAATTATGGCTCAAGGATGGGGACAGGAACACAATTTTTTTTCATTCATCCGTAAAAGCAAGGCGAAGCTCATCTTTCATCTCCGAGATAAAGAGTCATGATGGTATTGTCCTCTCTGATCAAAAACACATATTTCTGATGAAGGGGTCTGGTTCTTTACTTCCCTCCTTCAAGGTGACATCACATCCTTTGATTCATAGTAATCCTCTTTCCTTGAAAATATCTCAACACTGGTCACTGATGCTCAAAATGTGGCCCTTCTTAAGCCCTTCACTATGAGTGAAGTGGAGAAAGTGGTTTTCTTTATGGCCAAGAAGAAAACTTTGGGTCCGGATGGTTTTTAGGTTGATTTCTTTTAGAAATTTTGGAACATCATTGGCTATGATGTTTGGGCGGTTGTGGAAGAATCTCGCAGATCCCATTCAAGTGCTTAAATCACTAAACTGTACCTTTATAAGTCTCTTCCCGAAGATCCCTCAACCCTCTTCATTCATGGACTTCAGAGCCGGTTTCTCTATGCAATACCTCCTATAAAATCATCTCAAAATCCATTGCTTCCAAACTCAAAGGGCTACTAGAACCTATGATCTCTCCGAGCAATCTGGTTTCTTGCCGGGAGGTCAATTTTTTATGGTATTTTTCTCTCTCATGAACTCATTCATTCTCTCTCCTGTAATAAATCCCCAAGTATGTTACTAAAACTGGATATTAGCAAGGCCTTTGACAAGATCAACTGGCATTTTCTAATCAGAATCCCTAGAAAGTTTGGTTTTTGGTTCGTTTTGTAATTGGGTGTTCAGTTGCATAGTTGGGCCTTCTTTCTCCATGTTAATTAATGGTAATGCTGAAGGTTTCTTTGAAGGTAATCAGGGTATAAGAAAGGGTAACCCTCTCTCCTCCTTTCTCTACATTTTAGTGGTTGACTCTCGAGTAGGGCCATCAAAGCAATAAAGTTCGGGAAGGAAAACTGCAGGGATTAAGAATTACAGAGGGGGTGGATCCTATTTCTCACCAGCAATTCATAGATGAAACTTTCTTGTTTGGCAAAGCCAACATTCAGGAGGCCAGAGAACTGAAGGGGTTACTCGATGCTTATGCAGTCACTGCTGGACAAGAGGTTAGCCATGTCAAATCCTTCATCTTATTTTTTAACGTCCCCCTTCTCTAGAAGCTAGAATTCTTAGCATCTTCAGTTTCAAAAAAGGCTCCCTTCCGGTCAAATATCTTGGTGTGCCTTTGTTTGGTGGCTTGGGTCGACCTCGATGTGGAACGATCTCCTCGTTTGGTTAATTTGAAACTCAACTCCTGGAAAGGAAAATGGCTATCACTAGCTGGAAGACTGGTCCTCATCAAATATGTTCTCAGTGCCTCCCCCTTATACATGCTTTCCATACTGAAAATCCCCAAAAGTGTTCTATCAAAGCTTATCGGGATTATGCGAAAGTTCCTATGGAAAGGTCCCTCTATGGAAAGGAAAATACCATTGATTAGCTAGAAACTTTGTCCAAACCCAAAGATCTAGGTGGGGCCTAAGCATTCTCAACTTGGGTATTCAAAACTTGGCCTTGGGTGCCAAGCTTGTCTGAATCTCCTCACAAAACCTCTCGTGTCTTCAGAGCCAAGTGGTGAAAAAAATATCTGGGGGCCCATCTTCCAGAATCAATTCTCTGCATTGTTAATCCCCCTCATGGTTCTCATATATGGAACTTCTTAGTTGAATGTTGGGAGCTCTTCTTATTCAATGCGGCCTGGAAAATCGAAAAAGGTGACAGGGTGTTATTCTAGGATGATCCTTGGAATGGTTTTCCGTGCTTGGGGAAAATCCTGAGTTTGGGGAAATCAAGAGGCTCTTAGTTGAAGAATGGGGACCATATGTTTCCAACTATGGGCTGATTCTAGAAAAATTTTCCGCTCTATTAGAATGGAAAAGTATTGATCACCTAAATCTCTCTTTGGAAACTAAGGATAGTTTTCACTCGGCTCTACAGGAATGACAAGATAGTGCTTTCTGGGGGTAATGATGAAATTTTTGGACTACGGCCTCTTCTAGGAAATACTCCCTGTGTTGTGGCTATAAATTATTGCATGCTGAGCAGGAAGTTGAGGCTCTAATATGGAAGGCATGTTGGTCCCCCTCGTGTCCCCCTAAAGCTAGCCTTTTTCTTGGATGGATTTCAAAGGAAAAATTATCACTCAAGAAAG
This sequence comes from Taxus wallichiana var. yunnanensis, assembly GCA_018340775.1. Taxonomy (NCBI): domain Eukaryota; kingdom Viridiplantae; phylum Streptophyta; class Pinopsida; order Cupressales; family Taxaceae; genus Taxus; species Taxus wallichiana. The sequence continues at coordinate 814,401,327 of CM031235.1, forward strand.
GAGGAAGAGATTTGGTTTTCATGGTCCCTTAATGTGCTTTCTATGTGAGAAGCATGAGGAAGATCGTGATCATCTTCTGCTTCATTTCCCATTCACAACTGAATGCTGGAGTTGGTTTTGTCTCAGGCTCAATCTCCCGTGGGTCCAGCCCTCTACACTCCCGGCAGCCATTTTGGCTTGGCCTGTAAACCTCACACTGCGCATGCTCTCCTCAATTTGGTGTGTGGTATCGTGCTACTTCTTTAGCACATCTGGTGGGAGCATAACAAAAAAATCTTTAGGGAGGAGTAGAACTCGGTGGACAAGGTCATTCTCAAGTTGGAATGGGCTATCTCTAAGGTGGTTTCTGCTAATTCGTCCCACTTTCATCACTTCTCCAACATTGACAGGGAAATCAAGCAGCGCTGGCCTAAAATTGTCAATCTTGGAGCAGGTGTTCAACACCCTTCGATCTCCTCAGCCTCACTCCATCGGTTAGCTCGTTGGCTCCCCCACCCCGGGTTTCCTCAAACTAAATTTTGATGGAGCGGCCAGAGGTAACCCGGGCATCTTGCACTGGATGCATTATGAGAAATGAAAAGGGATTATTGGTCGGTGTGCCTCCTACAAGCTCAAGGATGACACTTGTAATTTGGCTAAACTACAAGCTCTAAGAAAAGGTCTAGATCTAGTGGCCTCCTTAAAGATAGAAAATCTGGAAATCGAAGGGGATTTGCTAGTAATTGTGAATGTCATAATTAAAAAGAAATCCTTGTCTTGGAAACTGGACCTAGGAGTTAAAAAGGTCCTTTAGCAACTCAGGAATTTCAGTTGCTCTGGAACATTAAGCACGTGTTTCGGGAAAGTAATAATTACACGGACAAGTTGGTGAATGCAGCAATCGAGCAAGCACAACAGGAGATAGTGGCATTCAATTCCAAAGTGTGGGAAGGATTGGGGATATTGATCTCATGCGAGGTAGATTTCAGAGCACACGTCATCTAATGATACACTTGCATGGGATGTGAAGGGTCTATTTAATGCTTTGGACAAGGGCTTCTCCTTATATTTTTTTCTCCCTCCTTTTGCTAGCTATGGTTGTCCCTTGTCTGCCGCGAATTGCCTTGAGCTATGATCTACGTGAAATGGCATTTCATTCCAGGATAACAGACAACCAGCTGAAAAGAATTTTTCATCTCTCCTACGTTGAAGAGTTGGATGCCATTAAAGGATTCCTGGGCAAAGACTATCTATTTGTTGTTGGTTGGCCACACATCAACAGTGGTGTTGCCTTTGTATTCATTGAGAACCTACTGATAATCTGTCCCTCTAAAATAGATGTCGTGAGTCTGGCTCTGCATTGGCTTCAATTGGCATACCGTGGTAACTTGGCCTCCAAAGTGGCAAATTGTTTTTGGCGTTCTGGGATGTGCATGAGTCTTTTCCGAGCGCGTCGGGGGTGGCTGTGGGTGTCTTTAGTGAACTCAAAAATGGTTCAACATTCTCCTGGCCTTCAGTGAGAAGCTGGTGGTGTATGCCTGGGACCGAGCTATCAACCGTTCCCACCTGGTGCTTCCATGTCTAAAGACCCTCTACACTCCATTGGACCCTATCCCGCCTGGATGGACCGAGCTACGACTGTCTACAGTAGGGGCCTATGACTTTCTCTGGCTGAACTGGGTGAATTCTAAAGTGAAAGTTGAAATGGAAGATGATACCAGCCTTGGTCGGGTGTCTCAGGCTGCTAGTGTTGTTGTCACCTTGGGGTCTGGAGAGTAATCCCTCTCTTGCCTAGTACTATAGTTATAGTATATCTTGGATAATGTTGGCCTATGTTCGTGTATATCCAGCTACTTTTTTGCTCTTATGATTTTGTTGTTTTGCTTTGAAATCTTGAGGTCGGGCCTCTGTTTATGTAAATAGGGAATGGGTCCCTTCAACCCACTTTATCTATCAAAAACAATAACAGAGAAACGGTAGTAGAAATGCAAACCATAAGTATGTTTATAAAGAAATCATCAAAACCAACCTTGACCAAGATGGACCGAGAAAATCCCACGAAACCCTGTCAGAGGATTTTTGCATATCAATCTTAACATGTTAGGTTAATTAAATATGCATTATATAATTAATGTTATTAATTAAATAAAGTTGTTATTTGGTTTTATTAACCATATTTTTTTATTTAAACATTATGGATGTTGTTATATTGTTTTAACAATATTATTGTTGTGCTTCCCGATGTAATATTGGAAGCTTATGTAACTGAATATGATTGCACTGGCAACTTTGTTTCTTATTTATATTCAGCTATACAATACCTATAAGTATTACAACTCACTCCTATGTAAATGGTTGATTGAGTTTAATATAATTTATTAGGATTCCACCCCTATTACTCAATCTACATTTGGTACCAGAGTGAATTGAAGCTCCTGGCAAGGTTGGAGAAGGTTACAGAGGAAGGAGAATTTATGGAGAAGAAATCTGCAACAATGGAGAGCCAGTGCTGCCTCCAGCAGCTTCCCACATCTCCCTACAAACCCACAACCTCCTATGTGATTTCTAGGTAAATGTAAAGCAATTTTTTTTTGCCTTGTGCCCTCTCGCACTGGAAAATTTACTCCCGGAAGCTAATCATTTTCGAATAATAAAAAAATACCCCATTAGGGTTTTACCTCTAAGTTTAGAGAAGCGGTTAGTCTATGCTAACATAAAGCAAACCGCTAGATTTAGAGGGGTTTGTGTCTTGAGCCGCAACCGAGCTGGAATGGTAGCTTGACCAAGCCAAATTATTTTAAAATTGGACCGAGCTAAGGGTTATACAGATCGACCTTGCAAAGGTCGTGCCACGCCCTCTATTTGACCGATCGATCCCATAGACGGTTTCTCTCCTCTCTCCATTCATTCTAAGCCAAGCTCATTCCATTCAAAGCCGATTTTTGATTATATATTGGTGAGTCTTCATTCTTGCATTGGCATGAGGCTTTAGGGCAAGTGGAAATACCAAGGAGCAGCACCCTCCTACATGGCCAAGCTAGAGCCTGCGACTGCAATAAAAAAACAACGAACCCGCAATCGGAGTCCCTGCAAACCTCTCCACTCAATGACTCCACGCGGGACTTGCAACCACGAGACAATACAAAATAGTGAATGCTCCATCCTTAAACATAAATCTCATATAAGAAGAGGCATCAATTAAACATGGTGGAAATGGATTTGGAAGCAGTCATGCAAAATACAAAGGAGGATAAAACATTGAGATAGGCGCAGATCCATTTTTGAGCATGTAAGGAGAAACCCTAATCCGCCATGCACACAACCACACAGCACTCCACCTCCAAGCTCATACCATGTGGAATCTAGTTTTTCTAGGTCACATTTTTTAAAAAAGGTTAGTTCGAATTTATTCTTCTTTATATACAATTTGCTTCATTTCATTACCCAAGTGCTCATAGAGCCTAAGTGGATAGTGGAAAAGACTTGGTAGTGGGAGGTGCATGGTTCGAATCACACAAAACAACACAAGTTTTTGCATTTTAAAATTTGGAGGCAAATTTAGAAAAATAGCCAAAGTTGGAGGAGGATTTAGCGGAAAAACCAATGCTAAACCATTTAGTTATAACTAAATAGGTCACTAAATATTTAGTGAGAAAAACCCTAATTTAGGGTTTTAAAAAAATTATCCTATTAGACTGTTTATTCATTTTAGAAACTTTTTCCAAATGAGGGATAGCTAAAAATTGCATTTTCAGCTAGTTTTTACAATTCTTTGCATTTTGGGTCGTATTGGGCTCCAAAGGCCACAGTGGCTCGTAAAAAAAAATGCCTCGCCATTCAATTTTTCCAAATTCTTTGAATGTAATCGCATGTTTTAATATGTTGTAATAATTTTTAGGTTTCCATAGTCAACCAAAAATATTGTAAATCGCTTTAAACCGGCAAAAATTGTAATAAAAAAATATAAAATTGGTGTTGAAACACTCACAAGATCCTAGATCTCATTCGCAGCTGTTCGGTATATACGGTTCTTCCGGGAAGAACTTATGGGTAAGGGTCGTCACGACTACTACTACACTTATTACCTAATATAGCTGCAACAACGTTGTCTCAGATCGACCCTTTAAATCAACGGGAGTAGTAAGGTCACAATGCACACACTATGAGCCATCCCATCCGTATGTAAATGATTGCACGACATAACTCGGACTAAGAAATTATCTAATTATATAGCGAAGTTACACATGCGTATGAGGATATTTATTTGATTCAGTGTCAATAATCACATAAACCCCTTTCAGTACTATTTTGGTACCATGTATTGAATTCTTTCACATGTGTTAATGCCTCTTTCACATACCACCGGGTATATAGAAAGGGCAAGCTTCTTCCACGTACCACCAGGTATATCGAAAGGGAATGTATATAGAAAGGTTTGGTATATCGGACTTAAAAAGAGTTTGTGAGAATCAAATCGAAAACGAGGCACCACGAAGTAGTTGCACTCCAACGAGAATCGTGAAAGCTCCAGTGATAGTAAGGAAAAAAATTGATCAGTAATGGAAGAACTTGCTCAACAGAAACAAAGCTTGCATAGAGGAAAGACAGCAGAGTGTCTTGGCATGCTCATAAATGAATAGAAAAGGGGTACATATAGGGTGCTGAGTAACCCTAGTGCATGACACATATGAAACCCTAAACCTAACCCATGTGAGATGACCCTCCAACATGAGAGGAGGACACATAGGATAACTCACACTAACACCCCCTTCATCGAAGCTAGGGTAGTCGGCTGTGATGAGTCAGACGGAAGAGGAAGAAACTCCTAAACAACTAAGAAAGATGTGTCAATGGGGCCCGACAACTAAAGGCCTGATAAGGTGCCCATATACAAACATAATCTTCCTAGAAGAAGAAGAAGAAAAGAAGGAATAAATAGCCCTAAGAAGATGGGAAGTTGCAGAAGACCTCACCCCAAGAAGAGACCGTAAGTGAAGAAAATTCATCTCAGTGAAAGGCTTGGTGAATAAGTCTACAATCTGATCAGTTGTCTAAATGTACTGAATGTCGATGATACCATCATGAATAAGCTCCCGTATGAAGTGCATATGGATCTCAATGTGCTTCGATCCACTGATGCTGAACTGGATTTCTACAAATAGAGATAGTTATCGTGTTATCACAGTAGATAATGGTAGGCCGCGAAAGTGGATGCCAAACTCGCCGAATACCTGTAGCCAAATAGCTTCTATGACAGTGTTAATCGCTTCTTCGTATTCTACCTCTGAGATGATATCGCAATTGCATTTTGCTTCTTACTAGACCAACTAATAGGACCGAACCAAGAGAGAAACTCGCTGGTAAGTAGATTTCGATGATCTAAGTCACCGCCCAATCAGAATCTGTGAATCTAATCAAGTTAATATCAACCCCTCCATGATAGTGTATGCCATCAACATAAGTGCCATGAACATAATGAAGGATCCATTTAGCTACTTTCCAATGCAGCTCATGTGGCTCCTGCATGAATTTGGACACGATCCCAACAACATATGATAAATCCGGTCAAGTGTGAGTCAAGTAGATCAAGCTCCCAACTAACTGTCGGTAAAGAGTACCATCAACCAAGGGAGTAGAGCAATCTCAAACCAACTTAACCTTGGAAAGAAAAGGAGTAGGAGAAGACTTACAATCAGACATCTAAAACCGAGCTAGCAAATCAAGAGCATACTTAGGTTGTGAAATCAAGATTCCTGAGTCAGATTGTGAAATCTGGATCCCAAGGAAGTAATGAAGTAGACCTAAGTCAGTCATGGAAAACTTGTTGGCTAAGGCGATCTTCACATAATCAATAATAGAGGAAGAGATGCCTGTGATCAACAAGTCATTAACATAGAGAACAAGAATGGGTATGGAGTCATCTTGCAGTAGAATATAAACATTTGGATCAGAGTGACACCTAGTAAACCCTGATGTAAGTAAGAAGGAGTCCATCTTGGCATACCAAGCCCGAGGGGCTTGTTTAAGGCCATAAAGAGACTTCTTTAACTTACAAATGAGGGAGGAATCTTGGACATAACCCGGAGGTTGTTCCATATAGATCTCTTCCTCTAGGTCACCATGAAGGAAGGCACTCTTAACATCCATTTGATGGACTTTCCATCTGTTTGTTGCGGCAATGGCTAGGGTCAGTCGAATAGAAGTCATCTTCACAACCAGAGCAAAGGTTTTTGTATAATCAACCCCAGCTATCTAGGAGAAACCCTTAGCTACTAATCACGCTTTAAACTTTTCGACATCTCCATCTACTCCATACTTTGTTCGAAACACCCACTTACACCAAACGATTTTTCTTCCTTTCGGAAGAGTGGTGAGATCCCAAGTATCGTTCTTCATGAGAGAGGAATACTCCTCATCCATGGTAGAATCCCACTCAGGAATACTAGAAGCCTCCCGAAAAGACTGTGGATCGAAGCAAGAGGTGAAGAAAGAGTGGGGTCCAATGAAATCTGAGTGAGTACGTCTCATATCCAAAGTATCTCCAACTAAATCTCCAAAGCACTTAGTAAAGTTTTCCTAGCCCAAAGGGGACCAAGAGGATCGTGCCTCGAGTCGATGGTTGGGAGTATCTCGGAAGAGGAGCATGCTCAACAAGATTATCATCATCGATGAGTCGGGAATCTAAATCAGCGAGTGAAGAACCTCTATAGGTGGAGAAGTAGAATTCAAAGAAGACTCATCAAACTTAACACTTCTCTTAATATATAGCTCATGAGAAGTAGAATTCATCAATCGATATCCCTTAGATACCCTATAAAGATACAAGGTTTGGATTGTGGTTCCAAGGCCTTGCGTTTCTTCTTGGGAATCCAAGCCATAGCCTTGGATCTAAAGACTCGAAAGTGCTCAACATCAAGATTGCGTCCAAACCAGGCTTCAAAGGGTGTCATCCTCTTACTAAGTGTGGAACATGGTTCTAAATGTAGTTTACACAATTCACTACTTCAGCCCAATATTGCAGAGGAAGAGACTTCGAGTGAATCATACAAGTGGCCATCTCCTTCAAAGTATGGTTCTTTCTTTCTGTGACTCCATTCTGCGAAGGGCTATAAGAATCGTATGTTCAGAGAGAGATCCCTTGTAAGTACAGAAATTCATGAACCTATTGTTTACATATTCACCCCTATTGTTAGTTCGAAGAACCTTGATAGACCGTTCCACCTGTTTCTCAGCAAGAGCCTTAAATTCCTAAAAATGTTCAAAGACTTCAGACTTAAGCTTAAGAAAATATACCCAAGTATATCGCGAATAGTCATCAATGAAGGTTAGCACATAAAGAGCTCTAGTAAATGAAGGAGAAGGAAATGGACCAGAAACATCGTTGTGAACAAGATCTAAGGGACGAGTGGCTCTCTAGGATTTTCCTTTGTCAAAGTTCTTTTCAAGATGCTTTCCAAGGGTACAACCCTCATAAATACCCTTAGAAAACTTGACGCGAGGCAACTCGTTGACCATTTTGTTTTGACTCAATTGTTCAAGGTAGCAATAATTTAGATGTCCAAAACGCTCATGCCATAGCTTACTAACCTCATTTGCATGAGTGAGCAAGGCAGTGGGCGTAGAATCAGAAGTAAAGTGGGAGAAGGTGTACAACCATGAATGGTGATCTGCCTTTCCCTCAGCCACTATAGTGTCATTGTTAAGCTCACGAATAATCACCGAGTTAGGACCAAATTCCACTCACATTCCTTCACCAAGGTGAGTAATTTGGTAAACTCGATAGGAGATTGGTAGAGAGATCAGGAACACTCAACACTTGGTTAAATGTTCCCCCATCCATCTCTACCAATCCACTACTAGAAACTGACAATGTCGTGTCATTACCCATCATGATTTGGGACATTCCACAAGGTTCGATGTTGGAAAACTCAACATGCGAAGAACCCATGTGGTGTGAGGCACCAGAATCTATAATCCATGTCGATGAAGGAGTAACTTTGGCTACAAGGGCCTTTCCTTTCTTCTTATCATTTCTAGCACCTTTTTGCAGCAGAAGACTTGGCCTTCGGAGCACTTTGTTTTATTGATCCAGAACACTTATTTTATTTTTCTCAAGTAAATGAGATAAGTAATCAATCATTTCTTAAAATAGTGTTGCTCATTATGACCAAATTGTCTTGCAATAGAACACAAATACTTGCTTTTCTCGCGCCCTAGGCTCGAATTCGAAGTGTTTGTGTCATTTTTAGGTTTAATCTTGGTTTCTTTCTTAGGTTAATCCTTAGTTTCTTTCTTCTTTTCAGTCTTCTTTCCCTTGCTAGTACTTGCTACAAGGGCCTGTGACTTGGACTTGAGAGATCCCATTTGAATGAGTTTTTCCTATTCTTGAATGAGTTGGGACGAAAAACAGTCGAAGGAGGGCATCGTCCAAGTATCGCCCAAAGTAGCTTTTGTAGCGTAAAAATTTGACACGAAGATAGAGTATTCGGGACCTAGTTTAGAGAGAATCGACAAGATGAGTTGAGAATCTTTCTTTTCTACTTGACATCCTTTTAACAATAATCTAATGTGGACAAATTTCGAGAAGAAGGCTTGTAGGTTTTCAAAGTCACTAGGATTTAACCCTAGTAGTTTGTTTTCCAACTCATGCGCTCTCATGTCATCTAGTTTTCCAAACATCACATCCAACATTTTCCACGCAGATGTAGGTGTTTCAGATGCCTCAATGTGGAAGAGCAAGTCAGGAGAAATAGACATGCAAAGAAGACCTAAAGCTTCATCACTACAGTTTAACCACTTAGATTTTTTAGGTTCATTGTCTGGTTCAGTCTCAGTTCCCATGGTGATGCAGTATAACCCTTTACCCCTTAGTTTCATTATTATTTTCAATCTCCATTCGAAAAATTTGAACGGCGTAAGAAAAGGAATTGAAAGTGCATCCATAGAGAGAGAGAGAGAAAGAAATGCAGAAAAGAAACACAACCACCCAGGACAATAACAACCCCTCTACTTTCGGCTCTTTATAGTTAAGTGTGTTGATTAAAATTGGGTCCGTGTGTGTAGTTTGAAACACTTGGTAACTCATCTTGCAATTAGCGTAATAATGCGTAAGAGAGGAGACGACAACAGTGTTTCATGGAGCGCAACAAAATAGGAACACCATAAACAAGCACAAGTAAAAAACAGAAAGGAGGTGAAAGCCAACCCTAGTGGTGAGAAAAAGCATCTCATGTCGCAAAAAACCCCTTTGTCGTAAGACTGTGGTGTACGCACTCATAATTCCACGAAAAAGGAATTAAACAAAGCTCAAAAGAATGAGCTGAATTAAGCAAAACAAAGACACCCCTGCATGCGGCACTTTATAAAATTAGTGCATTTACAAAGCTAATGATCCCATCATCTAAAGTGCGAAAAACATGTAAATTTGACTAAAGAAGTACTCAAAACCGAGCAACAAGTCAAAAGTTATAAAAAAACTAATTCCCACAATTGATGAGTAAAAAGCCAATAAGCCTGCAAACGGATTAAAAAAATCCCTAAACACATGCAAATGGTGTCGTATGTATGCTCATTGGAAATGGCACAGAATTTGAGATAGGGTTTGTTTGTATTGTGAGGGGGGATTAGCCACCTGCCAATCCCGGACCTCACCCTTCATCTTCGGCACTCGACGGAAGGTTAAAAATACACAAAGCCAATAGACCAAATTATAATGCCAAAGAAATATAGTTTAAATAATGTGAAATTAAATTAGATCTAATGTAATTAAATCTAATGAATGTTGAAAAAAGGCTTTAATTAAGCAAATCACTAAAAAAACACTTTTTTTTTAAGAATATTTTCTAAAACAGAAGATTTTGAAAGAAGGTGTTTAAAACAAGAATTTTTAGATGAAGATAAGGCATTTTTAGAAAGTATCTTTTAAATAAAGAAAGATTTTTTTGATTTAAAAACGCATACCAAAAAGAATTGTTGATTTTATGTTTTAAAAGGAAAGCTTTTAAACAAAAAGGAAACTCGGGCCGTTTTTGTAAAAGGCAGTGGTTTTTTTGTTTAAAAAGGAAAGCTTTTAAAAAAAAAAGAAGAACTCAGGTCGTTTTTGCTAGAAAACTGAGGATTTAATAGACTGAGTTTAAAAAAGGAAAGGAATTAAAAAAACTTACCAAAAATGACTGTTCGGGACAGGCCGCGCCCAAGGAAAAACACAGAGGTAAAAAGGGTCGCGCCAGGAGAGATTACTAGGTCGTTTGGGCAAAAAGAGAGTTTGCAGGTGCGTGGGCACCAAGGGGAGAAGTCCACAATCCACGCAGTCTACAGAAGCAAAAAAAATGTGGCAGATGATTAAAAAATGCCTGAACAATAAAAAAACGTGGCAGATGATTAAAAATGCCTGAACAATCAAGAAAACGTGGCAGATAATTAAAATTGCCCGAACAATAAAAAAATGCCAGAATAATTAAAAAATGCTTGGAAGGTCCAAGAAAATGCCTCGAAAAGTCCACAAAATGCCTGGAATGAAGAAAAATGTAGGCCACACGTGAATGAACATAGTGATGGCAGTTTGAATAGTCCAAAAATGGTCAGAGGGACAGCAGTTCATTGATGAGCAACCATGACTAAAGAACTCAAGGATCCTGCAACCACAGACAACATGCAAATCCTGCAAAAACCAGAGAGCTTAAACAAATTTCACTTCCATTTTAATAAATGAAAGGAATCTCTATTTTGGATTTTGATACATCCAACAAAAAGTATTTTAAAAAAATTGATTTGTCAAGGTATTTTGAAAAACCCTGCACATGCACAAGAAAACAAACACAAAAAAATTCCAAGAAATCTTGTTAGAGATATTTGCAAGATAATTTCCAGAAAATAGTGATCAAAAGACTTGCATGCAAAGTAAAATAACGAAACCATGTAAGAGTAATCGCAACAAAAAAATTGAGTGCACATTTACCCGATCTCATCTCTGATACCATGAAAAGAGTTTGCGAGAATTGAATCAAAAACGAGGCACCACGAAGTAGTTACACTCCAACAGAATTATGAAAGCTCCAGCGATAGCAAGGAAAAAATTGATTAGTAATGGAAGAACTTTCTCAACAGAAACAAATCTTGCATAGAGGAAAGACAGCGGAGTGTCTTGGCATGCTCATAAATGAATAGAAAAGGGGTACATATAGGGTGCTGAGTAACCCTAGTGCATGACACATATGAAACCCTAAACCTAACCCATGTGAGATGACCCTCAACATGAGAGGAGGACACATAGGATAACTTACACTAACAGGACTGATGGTATATAGATTGGGAGACCTTATACCTAGAGTGATAAGAGCCAAAACCTGTCAATGTTTTCTATAAAATGGGCACAATTCCCCCAATTTTTTTCTTCCAAATTCACAACTACTCAGAGTAAACAACTATGTTGCATGGAAGACAAAAATCAAGACACAACTTGAGTATGAAGATATCTGGCCTATTGTGACTGGTACTATGACCAGATCAACTACTAATACAACACAACAATGATAGTTTGCTAGAGTAGATTAGAAAGCCAAACTCATCATCTTGTTTGGAGTTTCCAATGATGTGCAACCCCACATTCATGATGCCACAACAGCCAAAGAAGTGTGGGATAAGTTAAGCACAATATATGAGGCCAAAAATAAGAATGTTATACTAAATTTATAGAGTTAATTACACACATTAAAGTTTAAACAGAATGAAAAATCGAATCTTTCTTTAGAAGAGTTACAGAATTGAGGGCTTCACTTCTAGCCCTAGGAGAAGCATTCAAAGATGATGCTCTCGTTCCCATTATTCTGAGAGCACTCCCTTCTTCATACCGTATTTTTGTAACAACACTAAACTTGTCAGACATGACAGTTAGTTTTGACAAATTGGTAAACCTCACTGCAACAAGAGGAAGCCATGCATAATAAGGATGATGAAGAGGAGCAAGCACTTTCTTCACATCAAAAATGGAAAGGAAAAGGTAAAGGAAAACCTAATTCCTATCGAAGTCCCAACATTAGAATCGGTATCACGGGGACAAACAACATAAGAAGCAATGTCCAATCTGCAAAAGAGGACATGACCTAAAACATTGTTGGTATAATACTTACAAGAAAGGTTCATCAAGCAACTCTAGACCTCCACAACAACAATCTTACAAGGGACATTCTAACCAAAATCAATGGAAAAAAAGGGTAAGCTGGAAAATAAGACCATATCAAGAAGGAAATGTTGATGAGCAACAAGAACGAGTTAGATAATGAAGACTTCGGTACATGCTTGATCAAGTAAACCATCCATGTCATCTAGTGATGTCTAGTATGTTGATTTGGGAGCCACTCGACACATGACCAGCCACAGAGATTGGTTTACTTCAATGAGGGACACTTTGCATCAAAAAATCATGTTTCGTTAGGAGATGATTCTTCATATACAATTCAGGGGATTGGGAACATTTCTCTACCCCTTGGTTCATGCAACTATAGAATATCTAATGTCTTATATGTCCCTGGGTTGACAAAGAATCTTCTTTCAATCGGTAAAATCCTAGATCATAACTTGAAAATTTACCTTGAGATTCATTCCGACAAGAAAACGTGTTTGATTCGAGATAAATCACGAGGCTCGAAAATAGTTGCAAAAGCCTCCAAAGTGGGACACATGTTCCAACTTGATTTTGTTCACAGAGACGACCAAGCACTTATGGATAAGAACTCTACCTCAGCTCAGTTTTGGCATCGAGACTTGGTCATGTAAGTTTCAATTATCTCGAGACACTTCACCGGCGTAATATGGTACATGGGCTGCCATCTCTTCAGAAGGATACAGATAAGTGTCCTCACTGTCTAATAGGAAAACAACACAGAGCTTTGTTCCAGAAGAGTACATATCGAGCTCATGGTTAGCTTGATCTCGGTTTATACCGATCTTTTGTGGTCCTGGCAACCGAGTCATTCTAGATTTCAGTACTTCATGCTATGTGTTGACGACTATTCAACGAAAATGTGGATTTTTGTCTTCACAAAAAGTGAAGTTTTGAAACTTTCAAGAAGTTAAAAGTAGTAGTTAAGAATGAAACGATCATCACATCAAAAATCTCCACTAAAATCTAGGGGAATTCACCAAGAACAAGTTCAAATAATACCTACAAACTCACGGGATTCATCGACAAATGCCTCCTCCACACACATTGTAACAGAATGGTGTTATTGAGATAAGAAATCATACTATCATGGAAATGGTGTGATGAGTGATCAATGTCTCGAGACTTGCAAAGACATTCTAGACAGAAGCAACAAAAAATGCAAAGTGTATTAGTTGAACAGAGTACCCATAGTTGCTCTTGATGGAGTAACGCCACAAGAAGCATGGTCAAAACGGAAACCATCTATTGCACATCTCGAGTATTCAAAGTGCAAAGCAAGTATGCACATACCTAAGAAAAATAGAAATAAATTGGACATGAAGTCACAGAAACTCATCTTCATTGGGTACAATGAAGAGACTCTTAGGTACAGATTGATGGATCCAAAGACCAAAAAAGTCTACACCAGCAGAGATGTTGAGTTTTTTTGAGAAGAAGGAAGAAGAGTCTGCTCCTCCGGACTCACACGATATAGATTCTTCACCGGTTGTAAAAATTGAAGCCGGAGTTCCATCGGATGATGAAAGTGACGATGGGTATGATGGTGTTGATAAGATAGAACCATGACCCACTGGAATAGTTCAGTGTATGCCCAAGTGGTGTACTAGCACATTACGAGATGCAATAATGGATGCTCCACCGGATACATCCACCCTTGGACCATAGACTCGCAGTAAAGCAAGAGAAGAAGTTAAATTTTCTTTGATGAGTAGAGTTATTGAGTTTGATGAGCCCTCTACAGTCCAGGAATCCCTACAGTCAAAATCTTAGAAAGATGTCATGGATTCTAAATATCAATCAGTGATGAAAAATAACACTTGGCAGCTTGTCGATCTTCCACTAGGGAAGAAACCCATTGGATGCATATGGATATTCAAAACTAAGTACAAAGAAGACGAGGCGGTGGAAAATTACAAAGAAAGACTTCAGTAGAAAGGGGTATACACAAAAAGAAGGCATTGACTAGGAGGAGACATTTGCTCCCATAACTAAAATCAAGACGATCAGGATGATCTTTTCTCTAGCTGCATAGTTTGGTTGGAAAGTGCATAGATGGACATAAAAAGTGCCTTCCTGAATGGATATTTACAAGAAGAAGTCTATATGACTCAACCCGAGAGATATGTTGTACCTAGTTAAGAATCAAAGGTATGCAGACTCAGGAAATCTCCATATGGTCTCGAATAGGCACCCCGGGCATGGTACATCAAAATCAATGAGCATCTCGTACATAACATGGATTTGTTAGAAATCCATACGATCCTAATATTTACCTCAAAAAGAAAGGGGGGAAAATTGTGATTGTTGTTTTCTATGTCGACGATCTAGTCATCACTTGGTGATTCGGTGAGGATGATCGATGCAATGAAGAAAGATTGTAATCGATCGTTTGACATGACCGATCTCGCCTCTTTGCATTATTGTATTGGATTAGAAGTATGACAGAAAGAGAATCACATTTTTGTTTCTCAGATGAAATATACCAAGACAATGCTCGAGAAATTCAAGATGATGGATTGCACACCAATTCTACACCTATGGAGAATAGATTGCAATTATCTTGTTCAGATCCATCTCCTGAGGTAAGTACCACTCTCTATCGGCAGCTGATCGGGAGTCTCATTTACCTGACCTACACTAGACCAGATATCAACTTTGCAGTGAGCTATCTATCTAGGTTCATGCAGGAACCCAAAGTTTTTCATTGGAAAGCAGCAAGGTGCATCTTGAGATATCTCAAAGGATTAGTGGATCTTGGTCTAGAATACAAGAAGAATGACAACTTCTTCTTGATTGGATATTTAGATTCAGATCATGCAGGTAACATTGATAATAGAAAATCCACTTATGGATTTGTATTATTTATGGGATCTAGACCAATATCATGGGGAAGCAAGAAACAACACTTTTTTTTATTTCTTCCATAGAAGCCAAGTATCATTCTGTAGGAGAAGTTGTCTATGAAGCGATTTGGCTACGTCGCATACTAGAAGGACTTGGAATACCATAGGACAAACCAACCACCATGTATGTTGACAATGAAGGTGTTCTCAAACTTGTTCACAATCCATTTTTTCATGAGAGAACAAAGCACATTGAGGTACATGTTCATTTTATATGCGAGCATGTGTTGAAGCACAACATCTAGCTTCATTTTTGTCCAACAACTGAACAACGAGTAGATATCTTCACAAATTCACTTACACGTGACAAGTTTGAGTTGTTCAAAGAGTTCCTCTCCTCATCCCTTGAGACAATGCACAATTAAGGGGGGGAATGTTAGGTTAATTAATTATGCATTATATAATTACTTAAATAAATTTTTTATTTGGTTTTATCAACCATAGTTGTTTTATTTAAACATTAAGAATGTTGTTATATTATTTTAACAATATTATTGATGTGCTTCCCCGGATGTAATATTGGAATCTTATGTAATATGGAATATGGTTGCACATGTGCAACTTTGTTTCTTGTTTGTATTCAGTTGTACAATACTTATAATTATTACAGCTCACTCCTATGTAAATGGTTGATTGAGATTAATATAATTTATCAAGCTTCCATCCTGTTGCTCAATCTACATAACAAACATGACATATCTTCCCAAGTTTTCAATAGAATGAATGGCCTCTTGGATAACCACAATGTTATCAAGAATTTTTTTGCCATGGACAAAAGCACCTTGATTGGGTGAGATGAAATTGGCAAGCACCCTTCTTATCCTGAAAGAGAGAATTTTTGTAAGCAATTTATAGTTTGTATGCATAGATTGATGGGCCTAAAATCCTTAACATTCTTAGCCTTAATCATTTTGGGAATGAGGAAAATGAAAGTATTATTAGTTTGTTTTAGGAGATGCCCATTTCTGAAAAAATATTGCACCATCTCAATCACATCTTTCTTAATCACCTCCCAGAACTGTTGGAAGAAAAATTTTGGGAAATCATAAGGCCCAGGAGATTTATTAGGTTCCATATCAAAGACTAAAAATATGATCTCTTCCTCCCCTAGGGTAAGAAAAAGTCCTCTATTTTCCTATTGAAAAATAACATTTTGGAATATACCTAACACTTTGTTCCAATATGTCCTATACTGATTATTTCCCAAGAGAAAAAAATCTTTGAAGTAGTTGATAATAGTTTCATTAGTTTCCTTTTCGTCAACAGTAAGTTCTTCATTAGCTTTCCTGGTTTCCTTGATGTTGAGCTGGTTGGTTCTAGAAGTAACAAAGAAATAGAAGAACTTGGTATTTCTATCACTCTCCTTTAACCATTTAACTCAACATTTTTGATTCCAGTAGAATTTTTCTTTAGCTAGGATATCATGATATTCTATGAGGAGATTCTTCTCTTGGCACTTAAGGATTGGGTTAAGACCATCCTCCTCCATTAGTTACTCTATAGTTTGCACATCCTCCTAAATTATGCTTTTAGCCTAAAAAATATTCCCAAAAGTCCCCTATTCCAAATCTTCAAATTATTTTTGATATTCTTCACTTGAATATTAATCTAAACATCGACACTCCATGAGCAGGCACTTCCCACCATTCTTGACGTTGAGTTTTGGATCTTAATTTATTCACTGGCGTGATTTTATAGACAATCTGAAATACATACACGGAACTCGTGTTGGTTGAGGACCCATCATTGGTCACCGGGGACCGATATCATCAAGTAAGAAGGAACCACCATTTTTTAAAGCTAATTGACATCGGTTACATGTGTGTGACTTATATAATTAAGTTATGAGAATTAGATATATCTTTAGTTGTAAAGTGAATCTAATGGTTGTAATTTACATAGCTAAAGTACCCTAATATTGTAGATGCTTATATAAACATAAATCTAGGGTTATAAGCTAGATTTTGATGAGAATTGAAAAAGAAGTTACCTTTGTAGAATAAAAGAGAAACTTTTAAAGAAGAAAGTACATGACATCCAAGAATGTGTGGAAGATTACAAATCTTCATTGTATTTCCTCCGTGATAATATTATTGGTTGTTTCTTGGTGGACATAGCCCACACTTTGGGTGAACAACATTAAATATTATGTATTGTATCTTCCTGGTTATTTACGTATTCATTTTTTTATACTTGATTCATATTAATATATATGTACAATTTGGTGTGATAACCCCAACAATGGTATCAAAGCTTTTTTAGGGTTTTATGTGTTGATATATATATATATATATATATATATATATATATATATATATATATATATATATATATATATATATATATATATACATATACATACATATTCACAAAGAGATTTATGTTTGAGTGGGATCAAAGTAATGGGAGAAGAAAGAAAATTCAAAGTAGAGAAATTTAACGGTCGTGGTTATCTATTATGGAAGTTGTAGGTGGAGGATTATCTATATTAAAAGGGTCTATACTTACCATTGGATGAGAATTCTAAACCCGTAAATATGACTGATGAAGAATGGAAAATTATTGATAGAAAGGCTCTGGGATATATAAGATTGATCCTGGAAGCATATTTGGCTTTGAATATTACCGAAGATGGATCTAGGGTAGAGTTGATGAAATCCTTGGAAAATCTATATGAAAAACCTAGCACTTCAAATAAAGTCTATTTGATGAAAAAATTGCTTAATTTAAAGATGCAAGAAGGTGGATCTACATCAAGTCATTTGAATGATTTCTGGTCTATTATAAATCAATTAAAATCAGTTAGTATTCCGTTTAAGGATGAAGTTAAATCACTTTTATTATTATTCTCTTTTCCAGATAGTTGGGATAACTTGGTCATGGTTGTTAGTAATACAACGTCTGCTACTAATGTTTTAAATTTTGATGATGTGGTTAGTATAATCTTGAATGAAGAAATACATAGGAAAAGTATAGGAGATTCATCATTTGGGAATGCTTTGAATGTAGAAAGAATGGGATGGTAGAAGGAGAGATCCAAGAGAAAGAATAATTGGAAATCAAAGTATAGGAATGGCAGATCTAAATCCAAAGGAAGAGGTATGATCTGTTGGAATTTTGGATAGAAAGGTCATGCAAAGAAGGATTGTGGGTTCAAGAAAAAAAAGAGAATGTACGAGAGAAAGGTAAATAATTAAGTTTTGATGCATCAAAGGTAATGAAAAATGCCGTAATTCTCTCCTTGGATAATAAAATTGAATCTAGGGTTTTAGATTTAGGAGCCTCTTTCCATGCTGACCCCTAATAAGGGTTACTTTAAAAATTATGTCCAGGTAATTTTCAGCATATTTATTTAGGAGATGATGAACCATGCAATATTACTACTGAAGGTTAAGTTCATATAAAATTGTAGAATGGAAATACACGGGTATTGAGATATGTGAGGCATGTTCCAAGCCTCAAGATAAATCTTATTTATGCATGAAAATTGTGTGAAACTGGTTGCGCATGGTTACACTCACGCCCGAATCTTGGAAAGTTACCAAAGGATATATTGTTGTAGCAAGAGGCAATAAGGTAGGATCATTTTATTTATCTACCTATATTACTGATTCCTTTTTTGTTATATCTACTTGATTTAGATATACGCATGTGGCATAATCGGCTAGGCCATATGAGTGAAAAGGAATGTAGATCTTAAATGAAAAGTGTAATTTATCAGATCGAAACATGTAGATATTGGTTTTTTGAGCATTGTATTTTTGGAAAGAAAAAGAGAGTGATATTTCTCAACATTGGGGAAAAAAAGAAGAAGCATAAATTAGAGCTTGTACACTCGGATGTGTGGGGAACACACCCGGGTATCTTCTCATGGAGGATCCCAATACTATGTTACTTTATTGATGATGTCATAAGAAAGGTATGGGTTTATTGTATTAAATGTAAATATGATGTTTTTGAAACTTTTAAAATATGGAAAGCCCTTGTATAAAATGAATCAAATTTGAAGTTAAAGTGCCTTAGATATGACAATGGTGGTGAGCATTGTAGCAAGTCTTTCAATGATTATTTTTCAAGTAAATGGAATATGCAGAGAAAATACCATTATAAGAACACCACAAAAGAATGGTGTTGCAAAGATAATGAATAGGAAAATCATGGAACATGCTAAAAGCATGAGGAAACATGCTAGATTTCCCTTACAGTTTTGGGTGGAAGTAGTGGACATGACAATTTATTTAATTAATGTGGATATTCAAGTGCACTAGATGATGGAATACTAGAAGAAGCTTGGACTGGAAAAGAGGTAGATCTTTCTTTTCTTAGAGTATTTGGATCAAAATCTTTTGTGCGTGTTGATAAGGAAAATAGAAATAAATTGGATACTAGGTTCAAACTATGTACTTTAATTGGTTATGGCTCTGGTGATTTCAGATTCCAGTTTTGGGATTTATAGGATGCTAAGATTGTTAGGAGTCATGACATTGACTAGAATGAAATAGAGAATGTACAAGGATCAAGTTTTGGTACCTAAATGTGAACCGATGGAGAAGTTTGTGGATGAAAATGAACTCTTAGATTTAAAATTGGCACCTACAAGTTTACACAGTAATCGGTATCAGTTTACCCCTGGCCAGCATCGGTCCCCTATACCGGCGTGAGTTATGGAAGAGTCAGACTGGTGTCAGTTAGCCAAACCAACATTGGTAGAAGGTGACCGACGTCGGTCACTTTCAAAAGTAGATACAAATCTACAAGATGAGAAAATTGAGCCTTCGGCACCCCAAATCTCAGTGAGAAGGTCATCAAGGGTAAGTAGACCTCCTTAAATATTTTCACCTTCCTTGTCTTATTTATTATTAACTGATAGTGGTGAACCAGAACTCTTTGAAGAAGAAATGTAGGATAAATCCCACAAGCAGTGGGAGCATGGCATGGATGAGGAGATGGACTCCTTGGAACATAACCAGACATGGGATTTGGTTAAGTTGCCAGCAGGTAAAAGAGAATTGCAGAACAAGTGGGTTTACAGGATCAAGGAAGAAGAGGGTGGATAGAAGAGATACAAGGCAAGGCTTGTAGTAAAGGGTTTTGCATAGAAAGTAGGTATTGACTTTGGTGAAATATTTTCTCCTATTGTTAATATGACTTATATTCGCATCTTGTATTGAGTTTAGTTACGAGAGAGGATTTGCATTTAGAGAAACTTGATTTCAAGATGACATTTCTTATGGTGCATTTGGATGAACCATTTATTGGGTATGAAGTTAAGGGTAAGGATAATTTTGTATGTTGATTGGAAAAGAGCTTATATTGGCTCAAGCAAGATCCAACGTAATGGTATATGAGGTTTGATAGTTTCATGCATGAGCATGGTTATTTGAGATGTGAATCTGACCATTGTGTTTATTTCAAGAAGCTTGGAAATGGGAGCTATATTATTTTGTTACTTTATATAGATGATATGCTTATTGCATGATCTAGTAAGCGTGAGAACATTGGTGAGCTTGAAGAAAATATAGCTTACACATTTGAAATGAAGGATTTGGGAGCTGCAAAAAGAATTCTTGATATGCAAATTCATAGAGACATGAAGAACATGAAGTTATATTTGTCTCAAGAGCATTATATCAATAAGGTGTTGGAAAGGTTTAATTTGTAAAATTCAAAACCTGTAAGTACACCTATGGCTAGACACTTCAAATTGAGAAAAGATCAATTTCCTACATCACATGAGGAGGTTGAGTACATGGCAAGTGTTCCATATGATTTAGCAGTTGAGAGCTTAATGTATGTTATGGTTTGTACTAGACCAGACATTGCACATGAAGTGGGAGTTATGAGCAGATTTATGGCTAATCCAAGTAAAGAGCATTGGAAAGCAGTCCAATGGATTCTCAGGTATTTGAGAGGGACATCCAACATGCAGTTATGTTATGGAGGGTCAGATACTTATTTACATGGCTATGTGGATTTAGACATGGCTGGTGATTTGGATGGTAGGAAGAACACCATTGGATATGTTTACATAGTAGATGGGCTGGAAGTTAGCTGGATTTAGAGATTACGAAGGTTGTGGCCCCGTCTATTATAGAGATTGAGTATGTTGTAGCTATAGAAGCAAGCAAGGAGATGATATGGATGAGTAGGTTCATGGAAGAGTTGGGAAAGGAGAAAAAGGGTTGCAGATTCAGACATACAGTGATATTCAAATTGCAATCCATCTAGAAAATAACTCAACATTTCATTCTCTAATGAAACACATTCAATTGAGATATCACTTCATACGGCAGGTGTTTGAGGATGGGCAGCTGAAGTTGGAGAAAATTCATACAAATGAGAACCCTGCGGATATGCTAACGAAGTCATTGACAAAGGAGAAGTTGGAGCTACACTCCACTTCTATTGGTCTTTGAGTTTGAGACTTGAAGAGGGAGAAACATGTCAAGGAAAGGATCGAGGAAGGAGCTATATGATATAGTGAAAAAAATTATATCCAAGTGGGATATTGTTGAGTTTTGGAGCTCAATTACTTCACTGACATGCTTTTACAGACTTGTTAGAATACACGAATCGGTGTCAGTCACCCAAGGACCGGTATTGGTCAGGAAAGGAGGAATCAACATTAGTTAAGGCTAACCAACATTGGTTACCTATTAGTGACTTCTATAATTAAGTTGTGAGAATTATATCTATCTTTAGTTGTAAAGTGAATCTAATGATTCTAATTGCATAGCTAAAGTGCCCTAAGATTGTAGATGTTTATATAAGCATAAAACTAGGGTTAGAAGCTACATTTTGATGAGAATTGAAAAAGAAGTTTCCTCCAGTAGAAGAAAAGAGAAAATTGTAAAGAAGAAAGTACAATAAATCCAAGAAGGTGTAGAATATTACAAATATTTATTGTATTTCCTTTGTGATAAGATATATTGGTTGTTTCTTGGTAGACGTAGCCCACACCGGGTGAACCATGTTAAATCTTGTGTATTGTATCTTCTATTTATTTCCATATTCATTTTTTTATGCTTGATTCGATTAATATATCTATACAATTGGTGTGCTAACCCCAAGACTTGAATTCTATTATTAATTTCAGTGTTGAAGCCACAATTTTACAAATATAAAGGGCCTAGATTTTTCGGGAGTAGTCATTCCCAAATTGATTAGGATCGGATTATGGTATTACCCGATCCTGGGAAGAGTAGATAGAGAATAGATTTGGTTAATCATGCATAAATGGCTCATAACAAGCATATCTAATTTAATTTGAATGAGATCCCGACCAATTCTTCTATTAGCAAAAGTGAATTTAGATACTCCCAACTCCAAATCAAACAAATCATTCTTCATCGAAGATTAGCCAAATCATTCATACTATCAAGATAGGAGATGCTCCCCCTTTTTGTTAGTAGGGAAGGGGGGTGTTGAAATCACCTCCAACAATCCAGTCCACAATCCTTAAAAAAATCCTAAAACTTGTAAACTCCCCGTAGTTTCCTTCTTCTAATAAGCAGAGTTACGAGCATAAATATTTGAAACAATCCAAATTTTCTTAGAATCAATTTCAAAGTAAAGCACATGGCCAAATGGTTGACCGAGGATGAGAGAAACTCGCCTTTCACTATAAGAGGATTCTAGAGAGTGAAAATACCACCCGATGCCCCTTTCAAATTGATTCCTTCCCAAAGACCATCTTTCCAAATCATCCTGCTAACATATTTGAATCTATCGATACTCATTTTAGCTTCTTGAACTATCAAAAGTCAGGTTTATATTTGTTCATAAGATCCTTCACAATTCTATGCTTACTAGGGTTATTCAACCCCCTTATGATCCATGATAGAAGAATCATTTGTTTTTATTTGTATGAGAGAACCTAAGGGGTATCTATAACCCTTTATCCATTTCTTTCTTTGTTAAGGTCTCCATTTTTTCCTTATTAGTTTTCCTTCCTTTTAGAGTAGAATATTTTCCAAAGATCTACTCTGTAGTTTTTCCTTGTGATGGTCTTGGTCCCCATGATTGGAGTGGCTAGAGAAGACACTACCTCTTCGATTCTTGGAAAATACCTCCCATCAAAAGATCAAATTCATTTGAAGTCGAGATACCCCCATCCTACCTCTAACCAAAAGAGCTTTGTCTTATTGATGAGACCTTCTCCAAGGATGGCCCTAGAGCTACTTTCAAAGCATAATTTCCTTCTTACTACTCGAGATGTACATTGTTTCATTATTTTTGGTTACGAGAGAAAGTCTCTTCTTTCTCCTTATCATCCTCTACTTTGATCCTTTCTCCCTTGTTTCTTGGGCCTCCCTCAATAGATTCTTTTACCTATGTATCTCGTGAAACTATTTTCTCCTTTATAACTTCTTGCTCTACCGGCTTTCTCGAGTGATGAATCTTCCATTTTTCCCCGCTTACCTCCATTCTAATTTGTCTTTGTTATTACCCGTAGGAGGTGGCTTAGGACCTATTTCTTAACTTTTTTAAGTTGGGCATCCTCTATGATCATGCCCAATAGTTTTGCATTTGTTACATGCAAAAGGGGATGGCTCATACTCAAATATTTACACCTAGTCCCCAAATTTTGAAAATAACTTGATATTTCCTTCTAATGAAGCTTCTTGTTTCATATTGACACAAAATCCCGCAATATTTTAGAATTTCCAAAATTGAAAAGATATATCAACATGAGAATTATTCCAAATTTGGTTGTATTTTATAAGCATTATGGTCAATTCTCCTTGTAAGACAATTTTCTAGGTGATAAATTTTTGGGAGGAAGGGATGAAATATGGCATGAATCGAATTATAAGTAGTATTAGAATGAGGAAAAAACCAACATACATTTATCATAGTTTTGGTTGGTGAAAATCAAGGAAAATACAATTAGAAACCCTCATATGCTTCAAAAGTATATCACCAACACACAAGCCCTAATAAATATTTTTTTTTATACAAATAATGCTTTTGATGGAGCTATGAATTGGGGGGTTTTTATGGGGTCCCCACCCTTAAAATACAAAGACCCACACTTGTAGGGGTAAAAGCTAATGACATGTTGTTTCCACCATGCTACCAAAAAACTAAATGTCTATAAGAAAAAATTGGGATTTCTTGGGTGCATCTTAAATACATTAGCCCATGAAAGTTGAACATATTATATCTATACTAAAACCACTAGATCTATTAGGACCTGGAAATGAAAATTGGTCTCGATAATTCATTCACCTCATTCAAATGATGGGATTCTCGTATTTATCGCTTTCAACCATTCTCTTCCTTTTGTAGGAGTGCCGCCCCTCGACCACGACTTTTTTGCCCTCACCAAAAATTATAAGAATAATTTCCTTTTTTTACTAGTTGGCTAACTCTGTTTGGGACTTGACCAATTAGAGCCGCCAAAGCCTCTAGGTCTAGAGGATCAAAGAATGCGGTGGCCTATGTCTTTCTTCCTCATATTTGTTGAACATTGATGTAAAGTGCCAAAGTTTGGCATTACAATGTTCTAGCTCATCACGTATTATTTTGGCTACTGACTTCCTCCCTTCCAATGACATGCCTAGGAATGATGACGTGACAAGCTATATATAGAGTTTCATCTTTCTGCTGCAAGAAATAAGAAGCAAATAATGGATTAGTGGTAAAAGAAAATATAATTTTTTGGTCCCAATAATGGATTTACATACATTTACAAAATAATTAGCCGATGTAAAGTCCAAATACTTTAACTTCTAGTGGTGGTTAAGGTGATCCTTATGGATATGCTAAGGTATGATATTTTGATAACCAATTTGGGGCTTATGACCGACATAAGTGGGTTCCAACCAGCTAATTTCAATTTCTCCATGAGGAAAGCTTGAGGAAATCTAAACTCTAGGGAGACATTCATTAGGTATGGAATTTTTAATCTCATTAATCGACTCAAAATCCTAATTTTAAGGTTGAAAAGTATTCTTGAGGTTTTTAAAGGTAGTCAAAACTAGAATATTTGCAAAATATATCACCAAAATAATTAATTCCCTTTTTAAAAACCCTCGGAGTTCTTAATGTATGGAACCATAAAAAGAGACATTATGAAAGTTAAACATAAAATAACACCAAAGAGATTGAAAAATTAATGGATAAACCATTCCAAAATCCATATCCAATCAAAATGAAATTTGGTATAAGAATCTTCCAAGCCCTCCGTAACCTTTTAGCCATAAAATTTATACCTAGTTTAATAAAATATGAAATTAAATATAATTGTAGAGTAACTGATATGGTAAACTACAATAAAGATACAGATGGTAAGAAATCAAACAATGCAAGACTATAAGTAAATATGAGAGATAAATGACTTAGCTAAATCCTATGCAATTTGGAACTGGTATGGGTAGTGTAAAGTGTTGAACATGATTAGAATAATGTCATAAATGCTCTCTGTAAAATATAGATCCGGGAATGGTGTTGGACACATGCTTCTCATGCTAGAAGGGGAACTTGGGCACTTGGTGACTATTGTTAGTGTCTTGATTCGCGTAGAATCTCGAATTTTTTTCTTCTATGTCACTAGAGTTTTACTACCACTTTTTGTCAATCCCATGATATTAACTCTTTAATCACCGAGGATACCTTAACCTCAGTAAAACAAACCATAGCTTCCAAAACAAGCTCAAAAACACATCAAATCAAAATTAAAATGCAATATGTGAAGTCGACTAACCACGAAGGTCACGTAATGAGTGATCTTATGATTTGAGAACTACACTACATTCCAAAATCCATGTCATTTTTTGAGCTTGTGTGTGATATGGTGTCCTTAGGTTGCCCTCGCACCAATGACACCAAGATAGCGGGATTGTATCCAGATGAGATGAAAATGTGTGGTAAGGAATTAAACACCTCCCCTTCCTATGCAGTGTATGCAACCAAAAATTGTAGTCCCTTTTATGGTAGTGATAGTATGTATATGTGATTGCCCCTTAGAATTTCTAGCTAGAATAATAGAGTGTATTTTGTGTATATATATGGATCTCTTGTTTGAATTTCGACACTAGTGACCTAAAAGGCCAACTATGAGCTTGAGATAAGAAAACTAGAAAGGCCAACCAAAAATGTTAAAATAAGTAGAAATAACAAACATGACATGAGAACCCCGAATGGACATAGACACCGGGCATTAGTGTCTAGAATGGGCACTAGTGTCCTAAGATAAATGATAAAAATATGTGAAATGACCGATGAGATAGGGATCCCTATGACCTGACTAGAACTAGGTATGATAGAACATATGTGAGAGAAAAGGACAATCAAAACAATCAAAACAAGTAGATGTACAAAGGATTGTGTAACCAGAGAATACTTTTCTTACTTAAGATCCATGCATATAAACAACATATCGACAATAGAGTAATATGTACATGTTTTTGTGTCTACATTTTCCCTCTTTATGTTATTTGAATGAACTTAAGGTAGTGTAAAGGAATTAAGGAACATACCTATATATAATTCAAAGAAACCATGTTGCAAAGTGCATGTAGAATGTAAAAACATGTAGCGTGGCAAACCATGGATCATAATTTTGACCCATGTCTTGTAAGTGAAGATAGAAAATTGTTGTAAGGATCACTTGGAGAAATATTTTAAATGATTTGGAGAATTTGGAGATTTTGAATTGTTTCAAAGAAGATTGAAGATTTGGAGTATATGGACAACTCATGATGAAACAAGAAAAGGTGAAAAAGGTTTTGTATATTAGAGCAAAATGATATCATCAAATGATTTTTCTCGTAACTAGAAAATACTAGTTTCATAGCCATTTCGATAATGATGGAAATATTTCTTAACCATCACAAAAGTGGTCACCACTAATTTGTAAGTTGTGGATTTGGAGCTTGTTTTATCTTGCTAGATTAGACTTGGTTTTTGCCATTAGTGATTGATGAATATCTCAAATATATACATATTATCCTACAAACCCTAATTTTATAACACTTCAATTAATCCATATTTTATTATGGTCTAGAGAGCCTCTTATTTAGGCAATTAGGTCACGTATTCTAGTTTAGATATGTTTAGATATAAATTACACGTAGATATGGCTAGTGTAATGTAATTGTTACCTAAAACCCTTTTCCATATCCACATTTTTGAAGCCTTATTATTTTACATGCTTTGATGCTTTATAGAGTTGGGTCTTTCTTCTCTAGTGAGAGATTTGATTGTCCTTTTGGC
This sequence comes from Taxus wallichiana var. yunnanensis, assembly GCA_018340775.1. NCBI lineage: Eukaryota > Viridiplantae > Streptophyta > Pinopsida > Cupressales > Taxaceae > Taxus > Taxus wallichiana. The sequence continues at coordinate 814,428,591 of CM031235.1, forward strand.
TTGTGTAATTTATTTGTTCTAATTTATTACCGATATGATCCAAATGTTTTTCCTCTTTTACCTTCCAAACACATATAGTTGCCTTTCAAGGAACAATCTGTGTTGTGAAATGATTTATTTTTCTACTTCTTGCCTTTATTACACATTATATGCATCATGTTTACCCACATATTATTAGAGATTATATTACAATTATTACTAACACACACTATTGAGTTATGAAATAGGTGCAAGACCTAGATGCAACAACTATATATATGAAGGTGCATTCACAATAGGCTATGGGCATGTTCCACTCACGCTTCCGAGGGCATCATTTGGTGTCATCTTAGGTTTTATCTCATTGATTTATTTCCTAGAACTATGATTATTTCTCTTATGGGCCCTTATCACCCATGATTTAGGTGCCTCGAGGTTTTTGCCCATGTTTTTGATCTTTTGTGCTCATTGTGTATCGATGCACGTGATAATGATGTCATAATTAGAATTCAAGAAGTTTATAAAAATGTGAACTAGTGTGTTTAAGACCCATGAACATATATAGAAGAATCATATTAAAGTTGTAAAGGGAGAACTTGTATATTTAGAAGCATCCCTATACCAAAAGACACATTTTAAGTATATAAAATCTACTAATTGTGTACATGCATTGAAAATATAAGGGTTTAACTAATCAAATAATAGAATATTTCTTTTGAGCACACTATATTGGTATTAATTTCCAAATTTTCTCTAGTTGAGTAGCCTAATAAATATCAAGGAAGGTAAAGTTTTCTCTAGTTTAGCATAGTCCCCAAAACACATTTGTTTTCCTTACTCATTATAATGCAAGAGCATTCAAATCTGAAATCAATCTTCTATCAACCAAAAATACATCCCATGAGCTTACGTACATTCGAGTCTAGTTGGGAATGTGAAAGCAACCAAAAATCATTCACAAAGGACAATTACACCTCAATAATCCTTGGAAATAGGAGAAAAGCAGTTTCACCCTTTAAGATTAAGTGTTTTGTATCATGGTAACATTATCAATTAATGTTAGTTTGTGTTAGCTATTGACTATGAAATCATCAATATGGTTTTGAAACACTGGGAATGGTAACACCACCTTTGTGATACTTATGTAATTGTTTGTCAACAAAACAAATGATTTCTTTTGTGGTAGTTATAGAAGTCCAATAACAACTTATAAATATTTGATTACTCATTTCGATCCTTTTTAAAAATATTGGATATTCTTAGAATTTTCCATGCACAATAAAGGTAGGAGAAATGGTTAGAGAACATAGGCTAGAGAGAGAGGGAGGACTTATGTGGAGAGTGTGGATTCTTTTGAAGCATATAGGAGCCAAGAGTGTGAGTTGATCCCACTAAGACGTAGTTGATTATTGTCCATCTTCTTATACTTTAAACAAAGAGGGTTAAGTTAGTGTGTGTAATTGAATCTCTATAATTTCTCATAAGAAAGTGAATAAAGTGGTTATCTTTGTCTCTAGTCCTATAATTGTCTTTGTGAATGTATTTTACAAAGTGAGTGATTAATGATTACACATATAAGAAGGTCAATCAATTGGACCCATATCCATGAATCCATCTCATTTTGCATACCCAAAGGCATAATCAAGGTTTTAGGAGAAGGATATCAATATCTAGAAATCCACAAAAGTTAACAAAAATATTGCATTCATGAAATCGGTTTCAACCTTGCCAAAAAAAGAATACTTTTTTATCCATTTTGATAATGATCAAATTATTTTGTGACCATCACAAAAGTGTCACTATCATTTTGTGAGTGTAGAATTAGATCTTGATTTTCCTCATTGTTTGGATCTTTTTCTTCCTTTCATTGATAGCTTTCCTCATATTCATGCAAAATAAAGTATTATAATAGAAACGCTAATTTCTATTAGACTTTAATCATTCTATGCTTCTATGGTCTAGATAACCTCTTAATTTGGCAAATAGGTCAAATATTATTATTTATATCTATTTAGATATAAATTATAATTAGATATGGTTAGTACAGTGTAAGTGTTACCTAAATGACTTTCCCTACCCACATTTCAACGAATATTTATTGTCTTACATGCTTTGTTAAAATCTAGGGTTATATCTTGTTTCTTTGGAAATAGAGTTGATTGTCTTATGGCTTGTGTTATTCATTTGTTTTGATCTACTATCCATCTTATCAAAATGTTTTGCCTCAATTACCTCTAGACACATGTAGTTGTCTCTTGAGGAACACTCTTTGTGTTACGATATGTATTTTTTCCGCTTCATGCATATGGTAGAGTACACTTCATATGCTTTATGTTTATTTACATATTGTTAGAGATTATGTTATAACTTTTTTCTCACATACATGCTACTAATTTTTGATTGAGATGGATGCAAGACCTAAATGCATCATATATATATATATATATATATATATATATATATATATATATATATATATATATATATATATGAGGGTACATTCACAATAGATTGGGAGAATGTCCGATGCTTTCCTAAGGGTATCTTATAATGTCATCTTAGGTCCTATTCCATTGATTTATTTCATAACACTATGGGAATTTTTCTTATGGGGATGTTTCCCATGATCTAGGTGCCTTAAGGTTTTGGCCGATGTTTGTTGGTATTTTTCACTTCTTGTGTTTCAACAAAGCACACTAATAATGTCCTAATTTGAATTTATATGTAAATACCAAGATACATTAGTACATTTAGACACATAAACACACATATAAGAATCATATTAAGTTATGAGAAGATAAGTTGTCTATTTATAAAGCATCCCTATACCAAAAGATAAATTTCAAGCATATAGACTACTAGTTATGTGCAAGCATTAAAAAGATAAGGTTTGGGCTAATTACACTACACATAATTTATTGTTGAATACATTATGTTTGTATGTTGATTGTCATTTTTTATAGTTAAGGGAATTGGTGAATATCAAAATAAGCTCATGGTTTATTTGTTTTAACATAGTCCGTAAAACCCATTTGTTTCTTCATGTATTATGATGTAGGAGCATTTAGGTCCATGAGTAATCTTGCATAAACCAAAAATGTATTCCTTGAGTTTATATGCATTTGAGTCCAATCAAGAGTGTGAAATAAACCAACAATCATCCATGAAGTATAATAACACCTTAATAGACTTTAGAAATTATATTTTATTCTTTGAGACAACGTTATGTCTCATGGAAAAATTTCTTATTAACATGTCTATGTTAACCAATGGTTGTGAAACCCTTAGGGTAGTAACACGATCGTCTCAACAATTACATAACCATCAATATGCACAAACTAGTGATTTCACCTACAAGAGTTAAGCTAATCCCAACAACCTTGCTCATTTTGAGTTTTTTTCAAGAATAAAAGGATATTTGAAGACACTTCACACCCAAAAAATGAAGGGGAGGATGTTAGAGAAGGGAGATTAGTGTGAGAGAAAATACTTGTGTGGATATTGTGGGTGCTTTGAAAGCATCGAGGAGAAAGTGTGAGTTGAGCCCATTAAAGGGTTTGTTGAGTGTTGTTCATATTCTTGTACATATAATCTCTCACCCTTCTTGTAACCAAAGAAGGGTGAGAGATTATATGTAACTGAATCACTATGATTTCTCATAATAAAAAGGATAAAGTGGTTGTCTTTGTCTCTAGTCTCAAAAATGTTTATGTGAATCTCTTTTGTTGAGTATGAGTGGTTAATCATTCAATTGAACCCCTATACATTACTTCATCATGTTTTTTTGTAGAACTTGTTGAGCATCCGACAATATCTGTGAATCATTGGAAGGCATGTGATGGTACAAAAATGTTGTGCTAAGGGGCGTTCAAAATGAGCATATTGTGTTTCTAGATGTCGAGGCATTTAAATCGATAATTGTGTCTACAAAAGTGATTGAAATTTTCAAGAGGGCCTAGAAGAAAAAAATATATCTGTTGTTTTACGTTAGATGGAAAATGACAAAAGTTTCATACCAAAGGCATGGAAAAGCCATAAGGAGGTGTTGAATAATTTTTTTTGGGTGGTGACAAAAACTTTATCACGAGCTTCAAATTTAGTTACAACTCTATTTATTTAGTTACAACTCTATTTATTTAGTTACAAATCTATGTATTTATTTATAATGAGCTTCAAATTTGGCTTTAAAACCCTCTCTTTAGATCTCAAATGCATGCTTTGAGTGTGGTCATCATTAGTGTGCTACAACCATCTAGTACACATCATTGGTCTAGATTTCAAATCATTGCATGCCAAAATTTCCATTTTTTTGGTAGAGGGTTATTTGAATAAATTTGCAAAAGTAATATCTATGTGTTACTTTTTGCTAATTTTTTTGTTGTGTTATTTTTTTTTTTTAAAAACATACTTTTCTAGAAATTAGATTCCATCTCAATTCCAAGTATAAATAATAAAGGGATATAGTTGTTTTGTTAAGAGATTTTAATCCCCATAAACTATTCAAGTTTTCTAAATTTATATTGGGGGTCTTCCTAACTAAAAAAGAAACAAAACTTCAAACCGATATAATTTTTATAGGTCCCCAAAATTGTCATATAACTAATTGTTTTATATAGAAAATTAATTATGATTTGATTGGAAGGGTTAGTTTGTTGTTATATCTCTCCATATGTATTTGGATTGAAAATGAAGAAAATAATGCATTATAGTGTATTGTGGGTGCATTGTTAGTATAAACCAACACCATGCTTTTGGACATAAGTTGATGTACTTCAAAATCTTGGATGTGATATTATTTTAACCTTCTTATGTTTTCGGAGTTGATTTAGTTTCACTTCAAAGGTTATAGGCCCTTAGGGACCTGACATGGTAATATGACCAAATTGGAGGTTGGAGGATAATTCCCCTTTCCCAATTAGCTATTCACTTAGAGTTTGGGTTAAATGATTTAATACCATTTATTAAGGAGTAATGTGTTTTTTTAATCAATTTGGTTTTGTGGTGTTGTATTTGTTATGTGTTTAATTTTGGTGTTCTTCTTTTATTGAGCTTTGATGAGGAGTAAACAAGGTGGTTGTGATTAGTTTTGTAGTTGCAAGGACTTCTTACCTCTCACTTGATAGGGTGAAGAGACTGTTAGTGGCCTTTGATCAATCGTCAGTGATTGCATGAGTTTACATAGGATTTTATAGCATTGGAAGTGTTGAGAAAATGGTTATTAATGATTATTATGTATAAGGGAGATGTGACATACATAGTACAAGAGAATCATTGGATGGATTTATGAGAAAATTTATGTAGATTGATGGAGTTGAGTTGACTTTGATCCTTCTTATAATGTAGTGGGGTACAAAATGAATAGAGGTGATGGGTATGCTCATGTAGTGTGCATGCTCATGTAGTGTGCATGCTCATGTAGTGTATATCATTCATATAGGGTGTTCATCATCATGCCACAACTCTAGGGTAGTGAGCTTTGGAAGGAAGGCACCAGCCGACTAGTACCACAATGTACAATGTTGTAGGTTTCAATTGTGACATAAAATTTTTAAGACATAAAAATTATATGCCCCAAATTATCCTCTTCTATACCCCATTAGATCTAGGGGGTTTTATTGATATGTTTTACCATGTTGTCTCCTCCTTCCATCTTGAGTTTGAACAACTTTTATTTCAAGACCACCGACGAGCTTCCTACTTGAGATCCAAATAACTTATTCAATGTCTTCCATTTGGAATTGATAGTCTATATGATGAAAATAAGTGTAATTTTCTCCTCTCTTGTGATTTATTCAACTAAATATTTTAGTTTCGTTACTTTGCGACAATTTTGCATAGGTCTTTGTTGATAAATAAGTAACCGAGTTTTCTCTTGCCATGTGTGAAAGTCTTTTCCTTCAAACTTTTCAACTAGAATAATTTTTTCCATCTTTTCTCAACACATAAATTCAAATGAATTAAAATAGATGTCAATTTCAAGAAAATATGTCCTTTACAAAATAAAGTTTTGACAATTATGTCCTACAACACAAAATATTAACACGAATACATGAGACACCTTAAAATAGATAAGCATTATATTTGAACATTTCTAAATTCTAATATAGCTTTTAGCTATGATTATAATTTCAAACTTGTAGACTCTATAAATAGCTAAATACTAATTTTATTTTTTATAAAAGCATAAATTTTAACAATAGACCTACACACTTAAAAAGCTATTAAAAATTTTAAGTAACAAATTTTTTTGAAAGCATATTAGCAATACCACATGTTTGATTTCAAATTGAAGTCTACTATGATGACATGCTTTGAAAGATGTAAAATGATCAAGATTTGTCAAAGATTATGAGAAAATGAAGTTTTTTTTTTTTTATCATGGGTAAATAGTTTTGAAGGGACTATACCCGAGTACAAAAAGGCTCAAAAGCCAGATATCAAAAGAAGAGAAACCAAACCTAGATAGGCTAAACACCATAAACTAGGAGGCTCAACAGCCAGATAATACAATAAAGAGAGAAAAACAAGATCAAGACAGACAGTGATCCGATTAAGAGAAAAAGAGACAAAAATGATCAAGAGGGATCCACAACTGGTCATCCCAACCAAAAAACAACATCAAAATCGCCAAACAACAACAACTTCACCAAGTAAATAGCAACAGGGCACCACATCAATTGACACTCTCAATCTTGGCCTTAATCTTCTGGAGCAAGGTGAAGAACGCAATGGCCATGGCTTGGGATGGATCTTTCATATCCACCTGGGAAATTGCAAGATCTCGGTTCTCCTTTGATCCCCATATATCATCGGGAATGCCGCTAAGACTACACATACTTTGCACATGTTGCTCTATAAAATTATAGATACTTTTAAGAGCTGAGAGGATGCAGTCATGACGCCCTTTTGCATTGCCAAGCCTGACATCTAGAGAAAGAAGCTTCTTGAATATCTCAGCAGTGGTATCATCTTCTTTAGAGTTTTGCAGCTTCCTCTTGCCCTTTGTTTTATCCATATCCCTCATAGCACTCTTGAGGTCATGAATCTCCTTTTCCATCTTTTCAACCCTGACCAACAGGTCCACTTCCTTGGAATCCTTCACCGGTTTACTTATGTGTAATAAGTTCTCTACAAGTTCCAAAATCTATGGCTTCTTAAAACCCTCTGTGAAGATGGCAGAGGGACCTTAGCTTTCTTATCTTTCCTCTTCCTATTGGGGGTAGCAATGTCAAGTTTTCTATCGGCAAGGGGAGGAATGAAGGCGGGGAGTAGGTTGGGGGTGGGAGCTAGGCTAAGCAATGGTGGTGGATGAGTAGGATCAACCCTTGGTGAAGGGAACAGCCCTTGTATGATTTTGCACCTCAAGAACAGATTTCTCCAAGGAATTCAACAAATAATGAGGAAAATTTATGGTAAGGTTCCTACGAAAGTGATTAAGGAAAATTAAGTGCTTCTGGGGGATGGTGACAAATCTCCCCTCCAGAGTAACGTACCTTACCACCATCCTCGCAATCTTAGTGAAGGGCTCAGGAATAGATGCTATTTTGATGTCACCACCACAAACTCTAGATTCTCCCCTCATCGAGAAACTTTTTAGCCTCCACCTCTCTGTCCATGTGTTTGTTGAAGAATTTGGTTCCATCCAGATTAAGCCCGGTGACCTGGGCAATTAGCTCCTCAAAAATCTTGACCTTGATATTACTATACTCAATAAAGCACGATTCCTCCAGCCATTCATGAATTTTATTGAAATATCCTGGTCAAAACCCTGAATCTTTTCAATAAAATTTGTAATACCCCTCTTTGAAAATAGTTCCAAAGTACTGTATCATGGTTCCAAAGATGAGAAAATGAAGTTATAGTAGCTAGAAAAGAACAAAAAAACCTGTAACATTCATACACGAACAAAAATCCATGATCCTTTGACTACATGCTAGTTTCAAATGGTATGCCTTATCTATCACACAAAACCAAATGATGCATTTATTTTTCAATTTCCATTGACTACCTCTTATTTCCATTATGTTTACTTCTATGTCATGTTTCTTTTCAAATTAGGATCATGCTCTTGTTAATGATTTGAAATTCAAGGACCACATGACAGTGGAAACTTAACTATAATTTGAAATTTAGAAATGAAAACTTGATTAATCCTCCATCCAAGGTAATCATAAATGAGTTTTAGAGGTTTGATCATCGGTTGCATAGTGTATTAAATCCATGGTTTATTCCTCTACAAAGTGAATTATATATATGTTTTAGAAATTAGTTTGTGGCCTCATAGTTGAATAGAGAGGGAATATTGGGCCATTTACCAACAAAGCATAATTTGTGGCCATTTCATACGATAAAGGTAATTTTATTAAGAAATGTAGTATTAGAGAGAAGTTTATCATAAAACATTTTGTTGTGTAACTACCGACAACACTCAGTGAATTTTGTAACCATGGAAGCTTGAAAACCATGATCATGCAAGCTTAAATTTGTTTCTAATTATGAAATTTAAGAGGTAGGAGTGCTCCTAAAACATTTCCATCCTCCTAAAACATTGCTAGATTTCTTTCTTTGGCCTCTTTTAGTACTAAATAATAAATATTGTCTTTACACTTTAATGGTAAAATATTGGAGGTCTCAAAGAATGATAATATGTTGGTATTGAGATTCTTTTCCTTAAATGTTGTGCTTATTTTTCATTGCTATGTTTATCTATACATAGCCAAAAAAATCCCTATTTTAGGTCTATACAAGGCATCGATAACCAAATTTCTAAATCCCCTATTTTATAATCTAATTACATTCTCATATTTTGGTTGAAGAAATTAATTTCATGCATCAAGATTAAGTGAAAAATTAATTGTTTATATGAATTTTATGTTGGTTTAGCCTATTTCTTTGATATTATCTAGATAGATAACTAGAAACACGAATGTGGACACTCTTACAAAACATCCCAAAAATGGATACCGATTATCTACACAATGCCCGCATTAATCTTATAAGTTTTATGACACCTTTTCCAGCATAATCGATTGCACCTAATATGAAAAATAAGCTAAGATTGCAAATATTCTATGGATAATGATCACAAAGAAATATGGAAGCTGTAAATATGTTTTTCATGTCTAGTATAGTAGTCCTTTTCATCTTTGAGTCATGCTTGACAAGTACAAATGTCATTAAAAGAAAATGGATCCAATAAAATCTCTCTACAATTCCATGGATATCCGACCTTGGACAATATCAATAACCCCTATCACACTCCCACCTCTAAATGGAAAATAACCTAGTTTATCCCAAGACATCCTTGTATGGAATAATGATGTCGACCACCAACCTGAAAGAGCTTGAACAATGGAAGATAAATTAGTATAGAGAAACACATCATGACTCGATGAGTGTGATGACTATAGTGGGGATTCTTGCACCAACCTTTTCCATCTACCATGATTTCCCATATATTTTACAAAAGTTAAAGATAATGATTTTGAATAATTATTCCCCACTTTTATTTGTTGACCACTACCACTTGTCTTTCATAAACATGTTTTGAACTAGTTAATAAATAAACACACAATTTTTAGTGCATACCATACTATGTATGTTTATAGGAAGGTTGTGCTTAGGTATGAGTTAGAATATGTATTAAAGATATCTCACATTTTAAGGTGAGAAATTGTTAAGCCATTAATATAAGTTTATTTTGTGTTTTCTCTCTTATTCATCATATGGACATATTTTTACAAATTCTCGTTCCAAGAAGAAAATTATAAATTATTGTTTGTGGAACAATTTTGGGTGTAGAAATCTTATTTGAAGATAAAAGTAGATTGCACATTGGGCTTAGAGAGATTATACTCGAACAGATTTTTTTCATATAAAATTTCATTGTTCTTTTTTGTCTCGAGATGGAAAAGGTATTTGTGTTCCTCTTTTAGGCAATGTACATGGGATTTATGCTATGTGAAAGTGAATTGGTATGTATGATATAAATTTATATAAGTTATGAATTGGTGATTTGTGTGCTTGCATGACCTTAGGGAGTGTAATTTTTAGTTTTAAATTTTCACGAGAATGGTCAATCATCTTGCAAAAACACTTCTTTGCTTAAAGTATATTTTCTAGAAAACCACTAGTTATCAAGTCTCAATTGATGTTTAGAATTCAATTTTAAACACTTTTAAAGCCTTTTTAAATTTATACGAACACTATTATAGACATGATTAACCAAGATCCACGAAGAAATCTATTTTTTCCATTCCATTGTTTCTCTATACCATCAATGGAAAAGAGTACATAACCATCAAGTTTATCCTCCTTAAGTACAAGGCCATTGAAATCCACACAATAGACATTTGGTAAGCTTACACCTAACTCTTATTTCCTAACCTTTTGTATAAGTTCACTAGATGGAGGCTCACTTATGGCTTTAATAACCTATAAAAGAGACACTAATAGAATATTAACCACCAAGAAAATGATTACAAATTGAATAGGAAAGCTTCAAGTAATTGTGGTTTACCTAAATGAAAAGCGGTAGGAAGTTGTAGATTAGAACATACATCATATATGGATTTCTCTATATTTTTCAATAAAAATAAGAATATTCCTCAAATAGAACATCAATTTCAGGTTTATACCATAGGAAAGGCCTTAGAACATGATTATTTCCATTGTTCCATCGAGAGATTTTTTTTCGTTAATCATGTTGTTGTAAAGAAAGGTTCCTTTAACTAATTCTTTGATAGTAGTACTACTAATGGCATATAGAACCAAAACCATATAATATTTCTCTCCACATTCTTTGTACTGATTCAAAAATTTGTTTGCAAAAGGCATGTCAAGACCTACTCCACACACACATGTTGAACCATATAATCTATATAACACACACACACACACACACACACACACACACACACACACACACACACACACACACACACACACACACACACACACACACACACACACACACACACACACACACACACACACACACACACACACACACACACACACACACACACACACACACACACACACACACACACACACACACACACACACACACACACACACACACACACACACACACACACACACACACACACACACACACACACACACACACACACACACACACACACACACACACACACACACACACACACACACACACACACACACACACACACACACACACACACACACACACACACACACACACACACACACACACACACACACACACACACACACACACACACACACACACACACACACACACACACACACACACACACACACACACACACACACACACACACACACACACACACACACACACACACACACACACACACACACACACACACACACACACACACACACACACACACACACACACACACACACACACACACACACACACACACACACACACACACACACACACACACACACACACACACACACACACACACACACACACACACACACACACACACACACACACACACACACACACACACACACACACACACACACACACACACACACACACACACACACACACACACACACACACACACACACACACACACACACACACACACACACACACACACACACACACACACACACACACACACACACACACACACACACACACACACACACACACACACACACACACACACACACACACACACACACACACACACACACACACACACACACACACACACACACACACACACACACACACACACACACACACACTATAACTTCCACCCAATTTTGATTTGATGAGAACCTAAGCATTAGAAATTGAAGGATGATAGATCTCTTTACCATTGATTAAAAACACATCTCAATCATTGATTAAAATTCTAATTCCCCACTTTGTGTTGCATGTATTATAATAAAACTCCAAAGCAAATAAATGATACAATTCCTTGTACCTAGAATTATATTGCTACAAATTATAAATGTATAAGAATTGCATGAATAGGAGTAATAGGGAAGGGATTAATGAAATTGTGATGTTTGGTGTATGTATAAAAGAGGAGAACGGAATTTTATCCTCCTCTATTTTCACACGATTTATAAAAATTTTGCCATTTCCTTTTTCAGAATCCCTTTCCTTTTCACTTTTAGCTTTTTTTTTTTACTCCGTATTCTCAACAAAAAATGTGAACACTTACTTAAAAAATATTTTAATCATCACAACTCTTTCATGGGTTTATAGAGTATGTCTTTACCTTCTTACTTTTTTGCATAAATTTCTTTACCATTGATTAAACACACATCTCAGTCATTGATTAAAAACCTACATTATAATTCCCTCCATTGTGCTACGAGTATTCTAATAAACTCCAACAAAGTTAAAGGTTACAATGCCATGTACCTAGCATTATACTAGTGTAAATGATACATGTCTAATAATTGCATGAATATGAGTAATGGGAGAAACAAATAACACAATCGTGATGTTTGATGTATGTAGGGAATAAGAGAATGAAATTTCAAAAAAACTAAAGATGAATGGAGATTTGATGGTTGTAAGAATGCTAGTTAAATATTGCATGTAAGATAGACACAAAAGGGAATAATTGAAATGAGACATTTGGACATTCATTTAAGAGAGGATTATGAGATGTTTGAGATGGATTACAATTTTCTTTTCTTTTAAAAATTTTATGGCCAAACTACCACCGTGACTCTAACACACATTGTTGATTATCAAATAATTAAAGTTTATTTGTTTCTCATAGATGTCCATTTTGTGTTGATCTATATTGAACTTATTATAAATGATGTAAGTGTTATTACACCATATCGATTCATACATTGTACTATTTTAGAATCCACAATGTTTAATATGTATTGGTTTATTTTAATGGAACATTTTCTTGTAGGTTGGAGCGGGTGTCATAAATGTAGGATCAAATTCTATGCCTTCAAATTCATAACCCAAACAAGGGTTTATTTACATGTAATGATTTGAAGTGGGAAAAGTTTCCTAAAATTAATGAGGATGATATGCGGGTTAAATGGGTTAAGAGTGATAAAATTGAGGACTTCATGGAAGGATAATCAAATAGGAATTTGTACCCAATCAATTTTTGTGTTAGACCATAGAAAAAACATCATCTATTCATTTACAAAATGCATAATAATCAACAATAGTTTGGAATATGTCATGTAAGTAGCCTCCCCTTTTAAATATTGAGTGTAGATGCATTCATTTGTTGTTCATGCTATGTTGTCGAGATATAAATTCAAATTGAGTACACCTAATGATTTTAATATTTATGCATATATATTGGTGTTCATATGGGCATGTGCACTTCTATAAAATTGATGTCATGCTACAAGACAAGTTATTATTCTTGAAGAAGGGAAAAGGTAGCTGATTGGGCCAAACACATAGTATATTTGATTTTTAGTGTCATGTTAACACCCATAGAATGGTCACTAGACTTGATCAAGTTGTAGGAACTCAAATTTGGTAAATTTCACTTTGGAAACTCTTGATTTGGCCATGGACTCTGCTTTATGATAAATACTTATCCATTCTCGCTTAGTACTTTCTCGAGGTCCATTGTTTAGCTTTTTATTCCTAACACACTAACATATCAACACATTTTGATAGTACAATGCAAAAAATCAATAGAAAAACATTATGTTATAAAATCCAAAACTTATTTTGGCATATTTACTACTCTAAGTTAGGGTCGTACATTTTGGTCGGAGTTTATATTTTACATTGACCAATTTATATGGTCTTGGACCGACATGTCTTCTAACTAAAATTTCAAATTAATATTTTTTGTTAGTGATTCAGATAGTAAACTATCCAGAACTCATTAATCCCTGTCTCTCTTTCCAAGAAGTCTCAAGTTTGGATTATAGGTAAAAACCCCGATTATTTTGTTAAATGCTCCTTCCTAAATAGGTCTAGATTGTAATCCATGTCCTTTAGAGGATTGTCAAGAAAATATCAAATTTTCGCCAATGAAAAGTTAAAATTACTTTTTCATCTCTTTAAGGGTTTCCTCTTGATCATTTATTCCTAATTTAGATACAAAATTCCTTGTTTTGGAGTTTTAAGAACTCATTTATTCCTAAAACCCTAATTCTCGCCTTATCTCAACCCGAGAAGGATTTTTTTACTATAACTTCCCTAAAACTTGTTTCAAGGATATAAATTTTGACCTTAGGATTGTATCATCACCATGCATATGAATATATTGACAGTGGAACTCTAATAATTAGTAAATTATGAAAATCATGAAAATTCTCCTTTCTCACCAAAGAGGAGACAAGGTATGTGCATGCAAGGCTTTCACTGTACCAATAATAGTCCTTCTCTCGCATAGGTTCATTTGAGAATTCCTATAACAATTTGGACATCTTAAATAATTCTCACCTTCTTATTTCTCGAGGAACGCCAACATGAAATTGATTTTAATTGACATGATTATCAACACCTAACCATAGTCATAGTTTATCAAGATTAAAAACTACAATAGAGCACTTGGATTCATCACCATCCGATATAAAAAAACAAACTAACTTCCTTATTAATATGATTACTTCTTAAGGATGCTTAATGACAAGTTCTTAAATGAAATTACACCGTGATCCTTCCGAGACACATGTTTACCATCTTCGCATAGATCAAAACACTTGCTTGCATGCTCGAGAAAACATAGCGATCATATCTCGAGTCCTTGTTTTAATTAAATATTTCCCATGCTCATGTATACATAAATCAACCATATCAAGATTTACATACATTCATACAATCAAGATATCAATCTAAGAAATACAATACTATATATTAAAACTATGCCTTTCTTACAAATTTTCTCTTCTCTCCACTTAGCCCTCATGGAGTTGTTATGGGAATAATATTCTCACCTTCTATGAAGGCTTTATTTCCTTTCTCCTCAAGCTCTAACTGAATTCCCTAGAATTACATCTCTTTTAATGCACTCTTGCATTAAAACCTAACTAACTCTCCACTTTCTTATGCATATCCATCCACATGAAGATGTTTTTCATCATTTTCACATATTCATGACTCGTACTCACTTTAGGACTCTTTTTAACACTCCTAGACATCTATAGCTCCCTTACATTCATGACATGTAATTTTTTTAAATATCAAGCATAACACAGGTGATAACAACATCGGAGTACAACACGACACAACTCATATGCTCTTTATCCTGTTAGGTTGTGGAGCCTGTTTTCATGTGTGAAAGTGTTGAAGACTATACACTAAGAGTATTGGTTTAGGGTGCAGCCCCAAAAAAAATTGGCCTTAAAACGTGCCTAATATACTGGGAAATGTGCTTTTCTCATATGGGCGGGATTTTTGACCCATAGGTTTATGGGACGGTTTTGGCCATGGTTTTGTAAAACTACTTAAGCAGTTGTCTACTAATGTGGTTTTATGCATATGGTAGAAAAAAATGTAACATTGCGAGATGTGTTTTGAATTCAAGTGTGAATTTCAGAGAGTTTGTTGAGAATAGCTCCAAACAGATCTGGGTATCGTATAGAGAGAGTGGTGGCTTGTAATAAAATATGAGCAAGTGATAATTGGGTGAACCACATTAAATACTTGTCTCTTTGTGTTGTGTTATTTTATTCTACACTTTTATTTGAGATCTGTAATATTTTTGCATATTAGTTTCTACTATTACGATTATGTGAGGGATTATTTCGCATATTTTATCCCTTATTTCCTAACAATTGGTATTAAAGCTTGGTTTGGTTTGCTGAAGTGTTGAATCATAGGGAAAGTTTTATCTTGAGTGGGAGCTATGACAGATGATGGAAGATCAAGGGTTGATAAATTCAATGGGCAGAATTTTAGTCTTTGGAAGATGTAGATGGAAGATTACCTTTATCAAAAGGATCTTTATATTCCATTGTCTGAGAAGGTGAACAAACCCTCAAGCATGACAAATGCGGAATGGGATTTCTTTGGATGGAAGGCACTTGGGACAATCCGGCATTGTGTCTTTCATCTTTGGTATCATTTAATGTTTCAAAGGAAAAGACTACAAAATAACTGATGGATGCATTAGGGAAGTTGTATGAAAAACCCTCTGCATCAAATAAGATATTTTTAATGAAAAAGGCTGTTTAATATGAAGATGTCGAGAATGGTTCAAGAGTGAGACCATTTAAATGATTTTAATACGGTTTTAAATATGCTAGCTTAGGTTCTGATAGAATTTTGATGAAGAAGTTAGGGCTTTATTAGTTCTATGCTCTTTACCTGAGAGTTGGAATAGCCTGGTAATGGCAGTAAGCAACTCGATTCAAGATAACTCAAAGTTGAAGTTTAAGGATGTTGTAGGGGTGATTCTAAGTAAGGAAATGTGAAGAAAAATCTCTGGGGAATCTTCTACTTCAGGGAATGCTTTGATAATGGAAACTAGAGGGAGAAAGAAGAATATAGGAAGCCGTGGAAAATCAAAGGATCGGGCAAGGTCAAAATCCAAAAGCAAGATAGTATGCTAGCACTATGGAAAGTCTGGACATGCATGCGAAGGATTTGTTGGGAACTTTGAGACAATAAGAAACAACAGGAAGAAAACAAGGAGGCAAATGTGGCAACATGTAATGTATGTCAGGATGCTTTGATTCTTTCTTTGCATAATATTGTTGAATCTTGGGTTTTATATTCGGGGCTTCTTTCCATTCTACTCCACATAGGCATTATTTTTTTGATTATGTTCAAGGGGATTTTGGGCATGTTTTTCTTAGTGATGATGAGCCTTACAGTATAGTTGGAAAAGGATATGTTCGGGTTAAGATGTAGAATGGGAATACATGGCTATTGAAGGATGTCAAACATGTGCCTACTTTAAAATAAAATCTGATATCGGTAGGCCAGTTGGGAAGTGATGGTTGTATTGTGATATTTACAGTGGACTCTTAGAAGGTTACCAAGGGTGATCTTGTGGTGGCAAGAGGTAAGAAGGTTGGAACCTTGTATTTAACCACTTATAGCACTAATGTTTGTAATCTTATGGCTTCAGAAGTAGATACAACATTATGGCACTATAGGCTCGATCATATGAGCCATAAGGGCATGGAGATCATAAAGAAGGATTTTCTGGATATACAGAAATAGGTTTGGAGTTCTGTGAGGACTACATATATGGGAAATAGAAGCGAGTAAAGTTTCTCAAGGTTGGACCTACAAAGAAAGAGAGTAAGATAGAGTTGGTGCACTCTGATGTGTGGGGGCCATCTCAGGTATCATCTCTTGGGGGTTCAAATTATTATGTTACTTTTAGTAATGATGCAAGAAGGAAATTTTGGGTTTATTGTATTAGAAACAAATCTGATGTATTTGAGACATTTGTTAAATGGAAAGCCTTGGTAGAGAATGAAACAAGTCTTAAGCTAAAATGTCTCAGGTTAGATAATGGAGGGGAGTATTGCAGAACAATGAATTTGATGATTATTGTTCTAAGAATGGAATCCGTAGGAAAAATACGGTTCAGGAACTCCGCAGAGAATGGGGTGTCAGAAAGGATGAACAGAACAATAATGGAACGTGCTAGGAGCATGAGGTTACATGCAAGACTGCCTCTTTCTTTTTGGGTAGAAGCGGTGAGCACAACTATGTACTTGATAAACAAAGGACCCTCAAGTGCCTTGGATGGAGGCATACCTGAGGAGGCTTGGTATGGTAAGAAAGTTGATTATTCATTTCTTAGAGTCTTTGGATGTGAGGTGTTTTTCCATATAGACAAGGATGATAGGACCAAGCTAGAGGCTAAATCAGAAAAATGTACTTTCATTGGTTATGGTGGTGATGACTTTGGATATAAATGTTGGAGTATTAAGGACAAGAAAATCATTCGATCTAGGGATGTGGTCTTTAATGAGAAAGTAATGTATAAGTAAGAAATTGCGGGAAAACAAGGAAGAATCTAAGGAAGAATCTAAGAAAAATATGCAGTGGTAGAGGATATTTTGGATGGTAAAGTGACACATGAATCAATTCAAGAACCTCCTCAATAGGAACCCCAAACTCCTATATTGAGGAGGTTTTCTAGGAAAAAGAGAACTTGAATGTTTTTCTCCTTCTCTTTATTATTTATTACTCACTGATAGTGGAAAGCCAGAGAGCTTTGATGAAGCAATGCAGGTAGATGCTAGGAAGAAGTGGGAGAAAGCCATGGATGAGGAGCATCAGGCTCTCATGGAGAACCAGAAATGGGATTTGGTGAAGCTACCCGAAGGAAAAAGAGCATTACAAAACAAGTGGGTGTTCATAGTCAAAGAGGAATAAGGAGGAAAGAAAAGATACAAGGCCCGGTTGGTGGTCAAGGGGTTTTCACAGAAAAAGGGTATAGATTTTGATGACATTTTTTCTCCTGTAGTAAAAATGACTTCTATTAAAACTGTTCTAGGAATAGGTGCGGTAGAAGACTTGCACTTAGAACAAAGTTGATGTAAATACTTGCATTTCTCCATGGTGATTTGGAGGAAGAACTATATATGCAACAACTAGAGGGCTATGAGGTCAAAGGTAAAGAGGATATGGCGTGCAAACCCGAAAAAGAGCTTGTATGGCTTGAAACAAGCTCCACATCAATGGTATAAGAAATTTGAAAGCTTCATGATGGAGTAAGGTTATATTACATGCCATTATGACCATTGCATGCATATAAAGAAATTTGAGGATGGTAGTTATATTATCATGTGTCTGTATGTGGATGACATGTTGGTTGCAGGTAAAAACATGCATGAAATAAAAGTACTTTAAAAGCAGCTAAGTGAATCCTTTGCTATGAAGGATTTGGGGGCAGCCAAAAAATCCTTGGTATGAGGATATCTCGGGATAGCAAGGAATGGAAGCTAACTTTATCTTAGGAAGAGTACATTAAGAAGGTCTTGGAGAGGTTTAATATGTAGGATGCTAAACCAGTTGGGACTCCTTTGGCAGGCCATTTCAAGTTATCAAAGGAGCAGTGTCCCAAGATAGAGCAAGAGAGAAACCAGATGTCCAAGGTACCTTACTCATCAGTGATTGGTAGTTTGATGTATGCCATGGTGTGCACCAGGCCTGATATTTCCCATGCAGTGGGAGCGGTGAGTAGATTTATGATTGATCCAGGTAGAGATCACTGGCAGGTAGTAAATTGGATCCTTCGGTATTTGAGAGGGACCATGGGGATAGTTTTGTGCTACAGTGGATCAAACACCACTTTGTGTGGTTATGTAGATTTAGATATGGCTGGAGATGTAGACAACATGAGGAACATGACAAGTTATGTTTACACTGTAGGTGGGATAGTAGTAAGCTGGATTTCACGACTACAAAAGTTGGTAGTTTTGTCAACCACGGAGGCTGAGTATGTTGCTGCCACAGAGGCAAGCAAAGAAATGATTTGGTTACAACAATTGCTTGAGGAGTTAGGGCATAAGTAGGAGGAAGGAAAGCTGCATAGTGATAGTCAGAGTGTTATACACCTAGCTAAGAACTTTGCTTTCCACTCTAGGATGAAGCATATATAGTTAAGGTACCATTTCATCAAGACAACTTTGGAGGAAGAGAAGTTGAAGTTGGAGAAGATTCATACCAGTCAGAATCCTGCAGACATGATGACCAAGGTGGTCATAAGGGAAAAACTGAAGTTGTGTTCACTTTGGTTGGTCTTCATGGAAACTAGTGAAGGGTTGAGAAGCTTGCTTAGAGGAAAACTAGTCTCCAAGTGGGAGATTGTTAGGTTGTGGAGCTGTTTTCATGTGTGAAAGTGTTGAAGACTGTACACTAAGAGTATTGTACACTTTCCACAGCCTATCTCACGGGGTTTGGGCCGGGCCGGGCCTCAAGCAAGGGTCGAAGGTGGCAGCCCTCAGTAGTAGGGGTTTGGGGGCATAGCCCCCGAATTTTTTTTTTGGCCTTAAAACGTGCCCGATATACCGGGAAATGTGATTTTCTCATATGGGTGGAATTTTTTTACCCATAGGTTTATGGGATGGTTTTGGCCCATGGTTTTAATACCCATGGTTTTGTAAAACTGCGCTTAGCGAGTTTGTTTGGTTATGTGGTTTTATGCATATGGTAGAAAAAAATGTAACATTGTAGATATGTTTTGAATTGGTGCAAAGCAGAAGAGTTTGTTGAGCATAGCTCCAAACAGATTTGGGTATTGTATTAGAGAGAGCGGTGACTTGTAATAAAATTTGAGCAAGTGATTCTTGGTGGACATAGCCCAAATTGAGTGAACCACGTTAAATCTTGTCTCTTTGTGTTCGTTATTTTATTCTACGCTTTTATTTGAGATCGTAATATTTTTCTACATATTAGTTTCTACTATTGCAATTATGCGAGGGATTATTCGACATATTTTATTCCTTATTTCCTAACAATCCCTAGGGTCACTTACTCTATCCTAGCTTAGCTTCCACGCTTCATTTTTATCACTCTGCTCTTTTTTTTTTTGTCTCCTCGGTACACTTTTTGTCATCGATCTACATGGTTATCAAGTACGCATCTCTTATCTACTTCATGTTATCGATTATTCATTCAACAACATAAAATGAGGGCAAATGACAGACATAAAATCATGCACTTTGGGTACATTTCTAGGTCATAATCAAATAATACTATTCATATGATTCCTAAGTGAGAAAACTAGTAATTAACAACTGTCTTTGGCCTTTTTGTCTTTTTTTCATGTCTTCTTCTTGGCCTCTTACACCGTACATCCTAGTTGATGTTTCACGATTTCATCTTTTATCACTCTAGACACCATCGAAGGCACCCCTATCTTTCCGGGTGCCCTCGACCTCTTT
This sequence comes from Taxus wallichiana var. yunnanensis, assembly GCA_018340775.1. NCBI lineage: Eukaryota > Viridiplantae > Streptophyta > Pinopsida > Cupressales > Taxaceae > Taxus > Taxus wallichiana. Next base: position 814,449,414 of record CM031235.1, read on the forward strand.
GTATCTTACTCGCCTCTTTTGGGAATCTTGTTTTCTTATGGGTTGGCATTTTAGTTGTTAATTACAAAATTCAACCAAGGGAATCATATAAATATAAATTCATGTGACCATAATAAAGGATCAAGATCTAAGCATCTATTATCACCACCTAAGGTTACATCCAAAGGCATTTCAAGAGCATAAAAGTATCCATCTAGCTGCATTCAAGGGATAAGAGCCTACACTTTCGCATACAGCATAGGAGGGGAAGTTCATTTTGACATACACACATCTACTTACATTACTACATCTATCTACTTGTTCATTATCAAGTGCATCTTACACAAGAGTCACCTAGGGTATGATTCTTGCACACACACATGAGAACTACATGGATTCTGAAATGTAGTGTAGTGCTCGGTCATAAGTTTACTTAGTTGGGTGACCTTCGGGGACATTACGACCCCCATTTTCATATTTTTAATTTTACGATTTGATGTGTTTTGGGGTTTTGTAGGTGCTCTTTCTCTTTGTAGGTTACATGCAAAATATCTGTTCGAAGTGCGACAAATAGGAGATCAACAAAAAGGGCGAACATCTTGTGACACATAAGAAATCATTTTATGAGGTTTTTCATAGTCAAAATTTTCCATAAGCGGTCATCAGCGCCCTAGGCACCCCCGACCTTAGCTAGGAACCCGGTCAAGGTAGATCTAGCGATTGCATATTTTTCTAGGATCGGTTGTGACTCTTTCCTCCTCTTGTTCATTAGTCCCCGGTCTGCAGTACCCTTCAAGATTAGTTGCAAAATCTGCTAAGTATTTTATCCCTTCTCTTACACCTAGGGTTTTAATTTTCATTAGCTTATTGCTTAGGTCAGATCTATATCTAGAAGTTATTTATCATAGCTTACACATGTTTTACTTTAGTTAGGGTTTTACAAAAAGTTAATTTTTGTTAAATCAGTAGGTGTATTTTAGGTCTGTCTAAATTTATCGATGTTTATTTCTTTCTACTTTAGAGTTCCCAATAAATATTTCCTTAATGGAATATTTTGGTACCAAATGATAAAAAGGTGCTCTTTTGCCTAATATGGGTGCCTATATGGCTGGGATAATGAAGAGTTTTAGAAAGAATAATGAAAAGGGTCATACATAGTTTGGAATCTCAAGAGGGATAGATGGGAGAATTTTAAATCCTTTTTGTAGGGAAAATTTCTACATGGTCCAAAATCGATCTACAAACAAGGCTTTACAATTCACTTCTTGGCCTGAGAATTTGTAAAAAAATGTCTATATGATAAACATGAGAGAAAAAAAAAAAAAAACTTATATTAATGTCTTAACAGTTTCTAGGAATGTTGGTGTTAAAAATGTATGATGTTATTCACATTCATTGCATGAATATGAGTAGTTGGTGGGCTCTTTAATATGTTGTTATAACCATGGGTGAGGCTCCATATAGAGAACTTCTACAATTTAGGAAAGCACATTTGGGTGTAAGTTTACCAAATGTCTATTGTGTGGATGTCAATGGCAAATGAATTTTGATATTTTACGTTTCCCTCTTTTTTTGTTTCATGTTATTAGAAACAAATGTTAAAATATTTTTTTATGAAATAATAAATATTTTTGAATACATGACATGGCATTTTGAAATACATTGCTAAATCATTAAAAATGCTATGTAGACATAAAGCGAGATAAAAATAAGTAAGAATGGGCACATAATGTAATAAATTTAGGGTTTGTACATGCTTATAATTTAATGTCTCGAAAAATTATGGTTCGAAGACATAAGAAGACGAAGTTGGATTTGTTTTGGGTCGACAAAATAGAGGACATGGAATTGATCACATCTAGAAATTGGACATCGAGTTAAAACTTATCACTAAGAAACTTGTAATATGTAAGATCACTTAAATTATTAGATCAATAAGTAAGTTGTTATGACAAATCACGTTCTCTCCCAAATAATAATAATGATTCATTCACTCACGCTCATGTAATGTGAGTATTAACAACTAGTTCCCAATGGATCTTGTACAACACATTCAACACGATGATGGGACAAAAGTTGGTAATGAACTCTAGGTCCTTAACTTTAGGAATGAATTTGATATAAACATGGTTAACCATTTCATCAAGGGAGTTGATTTATATTGCTTCAAGATACAATTTGTGTAAATATAGGTTAACCATATCACATATGATCGATAAAAATCATAATGAAATCCAAGAATGCTAGGTGTTTTTTCAGCAAATCATGTGGTTAGCGACTTCCTCAATATCATTCAAGGATAACATGCAATCATAAGCCACATATTGAATCTCAAATAGCTTACATTAACCACTTGAATACATTTTTGGAGGGTTGACTCTTGCACTAGTGTAGACTTCTTGGAAGTACAAACTCCATGATAATGCGATACATAGGATCACGGGATGTTAGGAAGTTTAATTGAATGATGATTGGCATAATATTGATTTAAATATATCACCAAACTATCTAAAATAGAAAAGGAAAATAAATCCTTATATTTGTGGTCCCCTATTTTTAACTTGAACATCTAAGTGTGGATTTGGGCCCCTTGAGCTTAATATGATTCTTCTAGATTTAATTTTATGCCTCCACTGGGAAGATTCCTTTTACAAATCTACATTAAGGGGATATTTCTCAAGATCGTTTGAATAACTATTGTATTCAAAGTATGACACCTCATGAGCTCTCCTATGAAATGCAAGTGTTTTTTTCCATAGATATGAAGAAAAGTGAGGTGTGAGACACAAGACTTCCCACCACACAATCTAACAAATTTCCCCATCTAATCGAGGAGCAAGGTTCCAATTATGGTTGTTATGGTTCTAAGTCTATTGGTGACAGAGGTGATTTGTGCTAAGATAAAACTAAGACTTTTATTTCTCAAGTTGAGGAGAAAACAACTAGATATCTAATTTAATGGGAGTGTTCCAAAAGCACACTCTTGGTATGACACTCACAAGCCAATCAAAGAAATTGGCATAAGTGAATGTGTGTTGCTATGTAAAAAGAGTTTTATCCAACATTTTCACCACCCTATCGCCACCTTGTGTGAAGTTGGACCATGTGTGGATTTGATTAGAAAACCCAAGTTGTTGCGCATATAGAATCACGCTTCTTTCATTTTCACACCACACACCGGGAGGAGCACTTCTTTGTCTTCTTGAGACTCATCTATATTAAAATCACTTCATAAAATCCATTTGGAGCTTAGGAGAAAATATGCAACACATTGCCAAAACACACTCTTTCGGTGATATCATTGGAGGCATAAATGTTATTGATTCCAAAGGAAAGCGCAAAACAAAATAAGGTCTACGGAATTCAAAGCATGGGGTCATGCCCCGGATGATGACACATGTAGATAATTCGTGCAATAAGCTTGACCACTCCCCCATGACCGCTCTTATGATTGGAAATTGACAAAATGCTTCCCACCAAATAGATATGGTGGTAAAAAGAAGGCCTTTTACATTTTACGATTAAAACAAGGTATTTGATTATTAACGTCAAGTTTTTCAATTGATCTTATTTAAAACATTGTCTCATTGGGTGTTTGTCTAGGTTTAGATATTTGTTTGGAAATTTTCCTTTCATTTCATTGTTGATATTCTTGGGACTTGTGTGGCCGATGCATAAAAAGTTAATGGTTATTGTTTCTTAAGGGAGAGGATTTAATACTTGAGAGGGTATCCGAGGGGGAATATCTAAAACTTGAGTAAATTTTAATAAAAATGGTTGTACAAATTACATATTGTTGTACAATTTTTTCCCAATAAGGATGTAAAGTAGCCAATAACAAATTGACACATCATATGCCCAACTTTTAGACACCTACTGCACAAGTTTAGGTCTAACCCTTTTTGACCCATTTCAATTTTTTTATTTTAAATCAATTCAAAATGTGACTTTTCCTCCGCATAAAACAAAATATATATACTAACTTAACTATGGGAGAGATTTCAAGTATAACATGACACCATGTAATAGCCACATATGTAGCAAATTAAGTCTCCCAACTATTCGTTCCACTCCTCTAATAGAATTGAGATAGGGTACTTAATAAATCTCTTTAACAATATGTATGCCTAAGTTGATCAATTTTCTATGCTATGTTTGTATTAATTTTCTAACCAATTTAATTGTATGATGTATTTTTGTAGGCTTATTTATTGGTTTACTTATTATTTAGGTCTTTTATGAGCACGAGCACTTCATTTTGATTTTATAAAGGTAATGTCTTAGGCCATAGGCCTTATTTGAGACGATTGTTTTTTTGTGGTCATATTCGCCTTCCATTTATTTTATTTTTAATAAAAAATTAAGTTGAGGTGGCCATGAATCCACCGCTTTTTTCACAATTTTACCCACGTTTGAATTGGAAACTTTTTCTATTGTAAAAAAAAAAATTCAATATTTACTAAGTTTTTCTCAAGTTTTGTTTAGCTTCTCAAATCAAGAGATAAAGGAAAAGAAATTCCTTATTTAAATCTTTCTAAATTTCTGGTTTAAAAATTTAAGAGATAAAAAGAATTTTTCTGCACATAGTAATGACGCTCAGATAATCTCTATTTATGATTTATAATTTTATAATTTATTGACGATGACGAGGGTGAGTAATGGCACATTTTTATGGATGGTGGTGTTAGAAAAGCATGTTGTTAAAAACTTGGTAAGTAATATTTATGTGGTAAATCATTATCATAGAGCACATTGGGAATAAATCTATAAATATGTGTAGAGAAACCTCCCTAACTAGCAAGCTTTGAATTTGGAGAAATGGAATTCTTAAAGTTTCATCTTATTCTGAGATGAGTAAATTTAATCTTAAAATAAACTAATTTCACATTAGATCATTGAAAATTTCTACGGTATTAGAGTATTTATTTCCTATAGAAATTTTGTACCTCGACAACATTGTTTATTATCAATTATAGGCTAAATTGTATCTTTAATGAGCTTGGACAACAAGTTTTATTTTTTCAAAATGTATTTCTGCAAATATCATAAAAACTTCTTACAACGTCCCAACATAAATAACATGTCCTCCTCCGATCATCCAAACCATCAATCTACTCGAATTAATCTTTAGAGGCGAGCATTAAGCTGGCCTTTTTGTTATTCCACAACCTCTCTCCGGTCATTGAGTTCCTTTAAACCTTTTTCATTTTTTCAAACTCATTTGCATGTGGTTTCTTGGGGGATGGTAAGGTAAGCCTCTTAGAGACGGTGGAGGAGGTATGGACATAGAAGCTTTATTAGGAAGATCATTGAAGAGGAAAGTTGAGCTTTAATACTGACAATTTCCTTAGTAACAACTTTCCTTTCTTTGCTCATGGTCTTGTGCCATAGAAATAGATGAAAGTATAGATGTAAAAGCAACTTGTTAGGGAACATTATTCAAGAGAGATGAACTTTAAGACTCGATGATCTTCTCGGCAGAGGTTTCAGCTTCCCCCTCATGTTCTCACATGCATTCGGAAGGTTTACTCCGAGGCCTAGTTGCAATCACTCATGGTGTTACATTTTAAATGACATGGTTTCTAAAATGGAAGAGCCTATTTCTCATGCAAGTTCGCACTATAGGTAAAAAAGTATTTTCCGTCGCGTTGTCGTTAGTTTTGACATAATAGGTAATAGGTAAAAATTATTTTCCATCGTCGCCGTTAGTTTTGATGGAATAGGTAACAAATCATTACGTTTTGAAATGGGATTATCTTTGGATTAACCAGGTAAAAATATCCATTGGAAGCATTTTAGCAATGACAAGATTTTCTATTTTATCAAAAACATCCAGCTCCTCCATATTCTTCAAAAATTTACACTTAGTTGCGAGACATAAAGTAAAGAAATATATTAATAATATATGCAATTTATTAAATTGATTACTATAATGGATCAGTTGTTTTGTGGCATTTTGAGAAGAAGGGGAATTCGATCACTCCCTTGAGATTTCGGGTCAATGAAGGAGAGAGAGAGAGAGAGAGAGAGAGAGAGAGAGAGAGTTTTGAGATTCCACAAACATTAAAACCTTCAGGAAACTCCCAACACTCACAACTTCACACTTGCAAAAATAAATAAGGGAAAGAAATAAAGTAAAATGTAAAGAAAGGAAAGATAATTGAATAGAGTAATGAAAGAAATCTCACGTGCAGGAATGAAGAGTGTGGCAGATGCTTAAAAGGGTGTTATAATATTCATTATGAAGAGGGATGGTGTGTGACAAGGGTATAGTTACCAAATCTTGTTGGGTTTAGATTTATAGATTTATTGTAATGCTCGAAAATACAAGAGCTAGAAAACGAGGATTTTTTTTTACAATATACAGATGCAATCAAATAGATTTATTTAATCAAATCCACTAAATCATATTCATTCATTGTAATGCCATAATTTTTTTTCAAATGCAAGCACACTAAATTTTCAGATTTAACATGTAATGCATAACTAGATAACTATTGTAGATTTCTACAAGAGAGATATTTCAACAAGGGATAAAAACCAGTTTACTTTTAATGCTAGTAACTTCACATTATTTCTTTTGTAACACAATGTTTCCAATAAACAACTTTCATTCCAAAATAGAGTTGCAACAATTTCTTTGTGAAGAGATTTTTCATATCTATTTTACAAGCTTACTTTTCCAAGGCAAGGGTTCACATTTGTAAAAATATGCTCAACTACATAGCTATTCAAAACAACCTTTTTACAAGATCCTTGCACTATTGAAGGAAACTTTCTTAAGCAATATGGCTTAAGTTTACAAGTAACATCACATACAAAGTGGGTGTTTTTACAAGAAAAAGAAGGCTTCACATAGTCACATTCATAAATATACATTAAGAACCAAGATGAATAGGGAACTCCATCTATCTTCAACTTGAACTCCAAACTCCAATACTCTTACAAGGATCCAATTCCAAGAGAACATGGCTTGTTTACCACCCAACCAATAGGCATCATCACATGCCTTTCCATGGTTGGAAGTCATGCTAGCCTCCCCCAAGCCCATGGGAGAGAGGAACTAGCTTCCACAATGTGCACAAGTATAAAGGGGATTTACACACAACAAGAAAAACATGAGACCATTTAACCACTTACTACACATGAAAACAACAACATGAGGATAACAATGTCAACCTCACAAGGGGGAAGAGAGGAAGTAGGATGCCCAAATCAAGGTGTCCAACCATAGGAGCACCAATAAATCATGAATACAAAACTCCTTATACCTCCTAATCATTCATCCTCCTTATTCCTCCTTTATGTTATAGAAATCCTCAAACCATATGAGCCTTTCTCCCACCTCAAACCATATGAGGGGATGAGAAGGGACCTTCATGGCTTGACCAACAACCATGAGGTTTGAGAGGGAAATCCCTCTCTCTTCCCCTACATTCTCCAAAAACCATCAATCCAAATGATGGTGGAGAGAAAACAAAGAAAACAACAAGAACAAACAAACAACTACATTTACCATACAACTCACAACACATCATTTCACACACACCAATCCATTGATTAAACATAGTTAACAAGATAGGCACAACTAAGAAGAAAAAGGTTAAGAACCCTACCTCTATAATGCTTTCCAAGACTCTAAGCTTTTCCCTTTTGTCCAAGCTCCCCTCCAAGCTCCCAAAATTCTCCAAGTGCTCCAAAAAAATGAACCAAGAAGACCCATTCCTTCCACATGAGGAAGAATAAAAAGAGGAACCCAAAAGTTTCCTCACCAATGAGAAAGTGACAAGTGTCACCCCCTCTCCTCTCAAGAGTCAAAGATTCCAAAAACCAAATAAGTAAGAGTAAACTCACCTTTTTTCCCTTATCACCCAAAATACTAAAAACTAAAATAAAACAAAGTGGAGCAACTTTTAACAATTTCACACAACCCAACCATCTTACATGGATGGTGACTAAAGAGGGCAAAATGGGAGGGAAACTCCCTCCAAACCTTGGAAATAGGCCCCCCTACCTATTAGGTAGGGGTCCAAGGGCCAATTTTCATGTTAAGGGATCCCCCAAACTCAAAAGGGGTCCCTAAAATGCCCAAAATAACCCAATTTCGGGTTTGGCATGCTTGGGCACAAGGGTAGAGGGTGTGGGGTCCACCCAAGGTTCACATGTGGTCCCCAATCCCTTCTACCAACACACACACACTTTCCCAAAACCAACACTTAACTTAAGATAAGATCATTAAACCCCTAAGCTAGTTTACTTAATAAAACACACCCTAAACCTAATTAATTTTACAAAACAATATTACATTACAATTGAGGGGTTCACCCATGGTGCCCAATTAAATACATCTAATCTAAGGCCTCAAAAATTTAGCATGGTTAGGACTCAGCCCGTGGGCCGCTTGTGCACAATTGCGTAGCTGCCCTGAAACCCATGCTCTCCTATACCTGTCACCTGCACACTCATTGCACACATTAACCGCATCTGTCCAATATAATAAACATCATCTATACATCACAATATCAATCAAACTTATAATGTCCAAACATAATTTACAATTGATAGTGCAATGCATACAATTATCCACATAGTTTTCCATGAATCATCCACAAATAAAATTGCAACGACATACACTTAGGCTAGCATGAAAATTACCATCATTAAATCCAAAACACTATATCATTAATCAAATCAACCAAAAGAGACTAACATCTAACCAATAAGTCTATCATATAACCCTGTTAGTGTCATCAACATCATAAGAAATATATCAGTATATGAATCTATTCCAATTGGTGCTATGCGCCCAAAATGCCATAATGTCCATGAGGATAAAATATCATAGTAAAAAGTCCAAAGTCTATCAGAGTCTCAATCAAAACATGTCTAGGAATAAAGGAACCAACAGATAACTGGAGCTATAAAAATGTGGGCACTACATTCATTTGATTTATCCAACAACATCTGTGTAAGCCATGTGTGACTGAGATGGGTGCATCCAGATCACCACGATCTCCCTTTGTCACTACTTTGAGTGACAATGCTTACTGCTGCATTACGGCTCAACCTTTTTCAAGGTTATGGGAACCATGTGTATGTTGGGTCTACCCCGAAGTTGTTTTCCCAAATTCATCTTCCGATATCCAACCATTATCTACCTCATGTTCAAAGTGTTCAACTTCCCATGATCGAGTTATGACAATTTTAATTAGAGGAATAGGTGAGCGAGACAATTCACAGCCATCATTGCATTACTTTGGCAAAAGTTATCCGTGAAGTGAAGGTTACGACTAAACTCAAGACCTCACACTAGTCAAATGAGTTTAAGTCTTCTCGCCACCTCACAACTATCCCTTTCACGGTTATCCTGGATCTTTTAGTTTGCATTTACTTTATTTCGAATTATGCCCCTCTTCGAAGAGTTCATTTTTTTGTCGAATCAATTAATAATGTGTCGCAACATTACTTAATAAAAACACCTATTCATTATTACAGTCTCTATAATTGAGAGTAGTTAATACTAATAGGTTTCGTACAAACTCATGTTAGGCACTTAGGTCTTGATAGATTCTCTTCACGTTCAATCAAAACTTAAAAATTAGTCACATCACATCTTTAAGCTCCCACCTTATTCTTTATTCCCATTTCCCACATTCTTTTGAACTTAATTTCAAATTAAAAAAATTATTCAAGCATATGGGAATCATAAATCCCTTCTTATCCCAATCGGAAATTATCTTAGAATACATGAATAACATACTATTGATTGGTAACATCTGGTTATAGGATTCCTATTTATTTTCACCTTTCATTTATTTAACAAAATTTATAATATCCAACTAAGATCGACTTAAATAATTAGAAGCAATTACTAACTCCTAATTTCTTGTGCCCATTCGACTATAATACTTTGTTAAGACTTATCAATTTATGATGAATTACTTACACCTCTACTTGCAACAATTAATTAATTAACTTTAATTAAATAAATGAAATACTTTATAATTTCATTTTAGTTTCTCTTTACTAGATGATCAATTTTAACTTAATATTAGATACCTAAAAACATTCACTTTCATCCATCGGAAAATAGAATTCATGTGCTACAATAATCTAGTTTTTAAATCTATCGGAACCTCGATTAAATGATATATTTTCCCAACTTAATAAATCAATTAATAAGTTTATTAACTTCGGGATTTATAAAGCATTTGAATGTTGTGATAGCTGCCCGATTATCATTCTTCGATTATTGGTAAACACTAGCATACCTATATTTTATAAATATATGTAATATATGCCGAGAGGTATATATTACATATATTTATATATTATATAAATATATAGGTGCCTCGTGAACTTCACCTCTCGGCATATTTTACATATCATGTTTTGGTTTATGTTTCTATGTGTATGTAAAATATGCCGAGAGGTGAAGTTCACGAGGCACCTATATATTTATATAATATATAAATATATGTAATATATACCTCTCAACATATATTACATATATTTATAAAATATAGGTATGCTAGTAGCAACCGTAGGAGTTGCATTATACATAAAACAATACCAAAAATAAAGTATGAAAATAAGGGGGAATTTAGTTCGTGTATGAATAAAATATAATTTATAATTTAATATTATAATTATTTATTATCAAAACATAGTCACTTATATGTAATTTTCTTATGTAATTATATTACTATATAACTTAACACATATTTGTCTTTGGAGAATGAGTATGAGCAAAAAAACCAAGGTCTATAATGCACGAAGTTCTTATGGATTTTATTAGTAACCGTATTATCAAGTTAAAAAAATACAATCTTTTTTCATACGAATTGAAATGCATAATGTACATCACATGTAATGAAAATTCATAGAATGAAATGTGTGTTATACATGGTACATTATTTATATTCCAAGGACATAAGTCTTTTTTCCTCAACCTTCCGTTTCGAAATTAGTTTTCCATTCTTCATTTTTGCATAACACTCATATGAAAATGGTGGAGATATTCTTAGACTCTGCAACGACTTCACTTGAGAGATAGCCAAAAATGTTAACCCCATTGTCTCTCTTTCTTCAATATCAACTATACCCTTGGAAAGAGTCAAACCTTACGATTTATGTATCGTCAATGCCCATGCCAACCGTAAGGGTAATTGGTGTGTGCATCCCCTTTGTATTGGTGTAATTGGGATGGTATGCGGAGTTCTATCTTCAAATGGTATTCCAAAGTAACTATCGAATTCAACCATTACATATGTTGGTGGGTTCGGTGGACCAGTACCATGTGCATATACTTTGTTTTGAATATATCCCAGAGCTCCATTTACAAGACTTGCTTCTATCCAAATATTGGATGTTAGCATAATCCTTGCATCATTAGAAATTAATAATTCTAAATCAAGTTCATCATTCAGACCTCCTGCCAATGTGTTGGCGGTACTTGTTCTAGTTGCAATGCTACGTGCGACAAGTCTTTTCAATGAATGCAATTTTTTTGTTGTTGTGGTTATTCATGTTAATCTTTGTCGCCATTAGGTGAATATTATTATAGAATTCTTCATTTTTATCTTTGTCTAATGTAGAACTTGTTCTACTCATTAACAACATCCAATCATCCAGTGTCGGATTCGCATCTCTGAGATTGGCCAGAAGTTCTCGAAAACACTTTTGGTCTTCATCTTCTCCTGCTTGCCTAAATACCTTATCCAATGTAACAACTATTTTGAATGCTTCCCATAATAGCTTTGCACGTCTATTACTATCATATGGCGGTTTATCGGTAACAGGAGGAAGTTGCCCCAAATATCCTACCAAAATCATAGAAACACCACCAAAACTCATGTCTGCTCTTTCAGGGAATGCTTGACGAAGTCGGGAGTCCACGTTTTCTAGCAAACTTTGTCCGACGAAGCTCATTTCATCAATCAATACATATTTTATGTGGCAAATCTCTTGTTGGAATGTTGCAAGTCTCGATCCCTCCAATTCTGCAAAATCTATAATAGGGATTTGAAGTTGTGAATGGATGGTCGAGGTACCAATATTAAAAGTTGTAACTCCTGTTGGTGCAAGTAATAGAAGAGGAGAACATTCAGGGAATGATGCATCAAAAAGTTCTGACGAATCACACCAATCAAATACGATTTTCATGTTCCCATTGTTCCTTGAACTATCATGAGCAATGGAATGTTATTTCGATGTTGATTATAATGTGTCATTATTATATCAAGTGTTTTTTTGTTTAGCACCCAAGGTGTCACAATTGAAATTCGGGCTAATTCATCATCTATAACCAACCCATTATCTTTCATGTTGCTTATGAATTTTATTGCTTTACTTGTGTATTCTTCACCTTGATATTCATCATTCCATGGTGCTTGATCATTAATATCTCTCCTTCCCAACATATCTATTTTCGTCGCTTGCAAAATTTGACCATGATGAAGCCTACACATGATTTCCCATTCATGTTCTATTGTATTCTGTTGAACATGTTGATTAATTTCATCTTCAGAATTGTTGTTATTTTCAACGTCTTCTACTGCAGTCCTCCTTTTGACATGCCATGGATTATAATGGAACGAATCCCAGTTTAAACTTATTGAATCAGAATCATGTCCGATATCTCTATCTATATCTCGAAACAACTTGTAAAGCAACAAATCTGACCAACAAAAATCAACCCATTTATGAGATTCCCACATGAAGGGACAGAGGAAAACCTCGGGAACACTCTCACAATAGCTGCAAAACTCTTGACCTCCCACTTGTTATCCCATTTTCTCCTTGGATTATATGTCCAAGATCTAGCGGCATCAATAAGAGACACACTTTCCATGGAAAAAGGCCTATTCTTGTACCCATCAATGAAAATTTTTGCATGTTCCTCATGGTCATCTGCATCAGGTGTTGTTACTTTTTTGAACACCTCACACACAACATTCAAATTGACAAATACTCTACTACTCTCTACCAAAGGGAGCTCTAACAACATGTGACATGTTTCTTGTGCGCCAATGTCTCTTTCAACAATTGTTTCAGTTAGAAGTCTCATGTATGCTATCACTACCATTTCATCCAGGTTTTCAATATTTTCCATCCGCATCAACATTTGATGATAAGTTTCAGAGCTTTTCTCTGCTTTCGCTACATACTTTGCAATGTACTTGACTACGGCATGTTTGGAAAGAACAGGTTGCCAATCTACGTTTGCTCTCCACAATTGTAATATGTAGCGATTATGTGTATTTACCCTATCATCATTTCTCATAGGTTCAAACTTTTTATCTCCCGTCTCTGAGTCTTGATATAACTTTGATCCATCGAGATTTAATGGCCACAGTGCATTATACTTGCAAAATGTAATAATCAATTATTAGTTCTTCCACATATGTGTTTTTTATTTCAATTTAATTATTCAAATTTTTAACATCTTACCTACAGACAATTTTTCCCCTTTTCTTATGTAGGCAGGCACCCTCTCTACACATCGTATGTCATTCTACACTATTGAGAATCTCTTCATAGTCACGTTCCATATCGAATTGTGTCAGTTGTCTTGTATTTCGAAGACATGGATGTTGCATAAAATTTTGGTAGACCTGTAACATAGAACATAAGAATACACAATATATTTTGAGAACATAAAAATTCTATATAAATCATAGACTTGATGAGAATCGATAAATTACTTGTATGTTTCATTGGTGCGGGTCATCCTAAGGATTCCATGCATGGACAATAGAATGGAAGTATTTTTCAGCATTTCCACGTTGAAAATCATCATTCCAATCAAGGTTTTCCATATTCGGCACCCCTTCTAACCATATGAATCCATGCACATGTGGCGAACCTCTATGCTGCCATTCATATCTAGACCAATAATCTTTAACTTTCATTCCTTTTTGTAATACCTCCTTTCGGAAAAGTGTATGTCGCATAGGTGCATATAATGTGCCACTATATGTGGATATTCGATGATATTTTTCCTTTGCTAATTTTTTGCTTCTCGTGGATTATTCGGTGGTGTTCCAGGCATTAATGCATGTAGATCAGGCCAATACATATCAGTTGCGCTCAATGTGAAAAAAATAGTAGGTGATCCTATTTGATGCAACATGTCAGCCAATTCACCATGACATTTTACCCAATAAGACCTTGTACCCCTCAACGATGTTCTGAACCACCAAATGATCAGCCAGATTGGAATGGGGAACGTTCTTCATATGCTCACGTAACTCGTTGATGGTGATTGGCATATCTTGGAGGTTTTTCTTCACAAAAATTGCAGATGAATTTTGTGCACGATGTCTCATGATCATGTTCATCATGTAATACCTAAACCGAGGATGTCGGCCAAATCGGTGATCCCTATATCGAAATAAATGCTTTACAAATTCATGGAGACGTACTCATCTTAATCGCGGTTCTAGCCAATCACATTTTCCATCAGGAAAGAGAGTAGGGAATGCCATATCAAGTAGTCCTACTGTCACATACTCATTGATAGGAGATGCTCCTATCCCTGGCCAATCAATGAGTGCTCCAGGGTCCGCATGAGGGTTATTCACCCATGCATGGATTAATTCCATCTCCCTTGGTGCATTAGGTGGTTTAGATGCCATCGATGTTGTATGAATAATTATATTTCCTTCATCTGTCTCCATGGTCGGACCTACAAACACAATTTCATTTACGTCAGAATCAAACTCCATATGAACTGAGTTTAAGCTGCTCAAACACATTCTCAGCAGAATGAGGTGGAAGTTCATTCAGAGCATTTTCATCGATTTGGACATCTGAATAGAACTTATCATGTTCTATTTTATATTTCAATGCATTATAAACTCGCTCTCTATTGACTGTAAAGTCATAATTTATTCCAGGATGATCTCTCCTCCAAACAATAATCATCGGAAAATATTTTAATATATGGGGCAAAAGATTAGTGATTTCTTTTACTTCTTGAGGAAAACTTATCGTGTGACCTTTATATTTATATTGACTCTCTGTTGCATGTGTCACCTACAGGATTGGGTTGACACGGGCTATTAACATTTCCTCAATTTGAGTTAAGTTTGCAAGTTCTCGTGGTTGTGGCCCTGGATCCATATTGTTTGATGCCGAAAATTGATGATGACCTTTCTCTTGTCGACATATAGTACACACAAGTCCTTCAGGTGTTTGAGAAACTTTTATTCCAATGTAACATTCTTAAAAATATAACACATGACTGGCGAAGAAAGGTTATCAAGACCATGTCGAAAAATCATTTGGACCGTATTGAAATCTCTCCCAAGCATTCCATTGGGATCATCTATCATGTGTTCTCTCACAATATGTGAGTCTTGCATTCTTCTTCTTCTTCTAGGTTCGATTATTGACTCCTCTTATAAATAATTATTTTGTATTCTTCTTCTTCTTGGTGTTCATATTGGTTGTAATGTCATCTCCTGTTGCACACTATCATTCTCTAAATTATTTACAACATCTATATTCATTATATCTTGGGCCAAGTTTTTTGGTGTTTCAAGCACGTGATCCATCGATGTTGAATTTCCTACCCAGAATTAACTTCAACATTACCAGCCATTCTACGATAATTCCTCTGAGATGCTTCACGGTGAAGTTCTTGTCTATGTAGTCTTTCCTCCTCTTGCAACTGAACTGAATGAATCTATGTTGTAACCTTGCTCTTGATACATGTGAGTCATCTTGAGATGATCATTCACGAATTATTGTCATGTTATTTACATGTTGTCATCTTTCTGCATCTAATTCTTCATTTGTTAATTTGGCCCTCCATTCTGAGAACCTTTGTCTATCATTATCATTTCGAAGTTTCCTTTGTTCCTCTCATTGTGCATCTGTCATTTCTTTTTGTCTCCTTCTGTGATATTGTCTTTGATATTCTCTTCTGATATGCTCTTCTTTCATCTTCATTTTCAAAATTTAATCGTGGTCAAGCCACACCTATAAATTATTTTCAACAAATTTTGTAATTATTTATATAACTAAAAAATCCACGTACATGTAATAGAAATCAATCATATATTATCCAAGTTGTAACAATTAGCAAGGCTAGTCAAAGAATGATATGAATTTAAGAGAATAGGAGATTAGAAAAAGCATTTTCATTTCCATATCTATGACCTTTTGTTTGATTTATAATAGTTTTTTCACCAACACACTCAAAACACTATGCAATTTATAAAATCTTTTATATAAATAATGCAAGTAAATCCTCACATTTTCATCTTTCTTCCTCAAGAAACCGATCTATACGAATCTGTCCTTGTATCCTTATTCTTGATACATGTGAGTCATTTTGAGATGATTGTGCATGAATTGTCATCATGTTATTTGCATGTTGTCGTCTCTCTGCATCTATTTCTTCATTTGTTAATTCAACCCTTCATTCTGCAAATGCTCTTCTATCATTATCATTTCGATGTTTCCTTTGTTCCTCTCGTTGTGCATCTGTCATTTCTTGTTATCTTCTTCTATGATATTGTCTTTGATATTATCTTTAATATTCTTTTATTTCCTCTTCATTTTCAAAATTTAATCTTGGTGGAGCCATGCCTATAAAGTATTTTCAAAAAATCACCTAATTATTTATATTATTTAAAACTCCATGTGCATGTAATAGGAAATAATCATATAGTATAGAGAATCTAAAAATTATGAAGGACACTCAAAATATGATATGAACTAAAGTGACACAAACTATCACATTTACAAATAACAAACAATACCTCAATTCTCTATTAACACAACAATTCTTCATCGACGTCATTGTATAAATCGTTATTATACAGGCAAGTTGTGACAATTCAACAATGTTCCTCTCATAAATAACACAATATCAAAGAGAAAAATATAAAACAAATAATTCTCAATTGTGTATTCAAAAATCAACTATATCCATGTCCTTCAATGAAATAAACACACACCACCTTGTAAAGAAATGTTCAAATGCACATATCCACGTTAATCATTGCTTGAAAAAACACAACATACAAATGTCAATAAAATAACATGTCATCCACTCACGAAAATGAAAAACATTATGATGGAACCATAGTTCCTAAGAATTTATATTAAAACATTTTTCCAAGCATACACAAAATATGATTTCACGGTTTCACTATAGAAATATAAAATATTTATATTTGACATTTCTTATAGAAAAACTACATTGTCGGAAGATGCATATGTTATACATACATCAGGATGTCCCTCGTTACGTTGCTTTAAAAACCTTTTCGAGAACACAAGATGACATCCAAATTAGGACGTGCTTTAGGAGAGCATAATAAAGAAACATCCATTTGTAAATCCTAGCTCCCAGGTATCGAAAAAGGAGCGTGCAATGATAAATTCGAGTTGGACAAATATCCACAAATGTTCCCAATGAAAATAATGTAAGGATATATATACACATACAAAAATTTCTCATAAACATCACATTCTTTTTTTTCAAAAAGTTTATATTAGTCAATGTCTTAAAATTATAAATGTACAAATATTCAATTTTTAAATACACAATGCACACTAAGATGTTAAAAATTGTCTATATAATAAAAGCAAAATCTTAATAATTGAACTATTTAAAAATTATCTATATAACAAAAGCAAAATCTTAATAATTGAAATATTTTACAAGTTTCTATAATTTTTAGATGATATTGCTAATACATCTCTAATTGTAATGTTTCTAATTGTCTTTTTAAAAGAAAAGTTTATAGAGAGAAGTTACTACTATTATAAATTACATATCACTTTGAATAATAACTATTTAAAAAATTTATTTAAATAAATTGTTAAATTAAAAATATATAGTTTTACATGGGTTTATTAAAAATACAAACATTATTAAAGTAATAATTACCATCTACACATAGAAATGTTTACTGAAATGAAACAAAAAGAATAAGATCTTACTATCAAGTTATTGAACCTGTCACAATTTCCAATCCGGGTTTGTTTGTAAGGAACAAATTAAATTATTATAATGTGTGGGGAAGTTATGTAATTGTTTTTAATAACTTATTTATTACTTAAAATTATTTACCTAATAATATATTGCATATTTAAACTTATTTATTTATTTAAACATTATAGTTTTTAAATTAACACATTAAAAGTATTTTTTACTTGTTTAAACAATTTATTTACTTTAATTTTTAAATATAATTCACTTCCCCACACCCGATAATTTAAAAAATTAATTTACTAAAATATTTTTTAAAAAATTATTTAACCTTTAAATTATTTACTTCCCCACACCCTCTTCACTTTAATTTATGTAATTTCCCCAAGAATTAAATTAAATTAGTAAATTACTAAAGTTAAATTAAAATTAAAGTGTTTAAAAAATTAAATTACTAAAGTGTTTAAAAAATTATTTTATTTACTTCCCCACACTCGGAATTTAACAAATTAAATTATTTACTTCCCCACACCCTCTTTACTTTAATTTTAAATTGAATTAGTAATTACTAAAGTTAAATTAAATTACTAAAGTGTTTAAAAAATTAAATTACCAAAGTGTTTTTTACCTTTAAATTATAAAATTAATTTAGTAAAATATTTTTTACCTTTAAATTATTTACTTCCCCACACCCGAGAATTTAACAAATTAAATTATTTACTTCCCCACACCGAGAATTTAACAAATTAAAGTGAATAACATCATTTAAATCCAATGAGACCACAATAAAAATGGAATATTCCTCACTTTATTTAAAAATTACATAAGACATATGCCACATAAGGTGGTTTATATATAATCTAGACAAGAATCTAGCATGTCCAAGCTTGATGACCAATTGCCTGTAATACTAGAGTGTTGGTATGGTGCCGTTCAAAATGGTGGCGGGAATATTGCCTCCATTTTTAAGTACAATTATTTAATAAAATATGAAAAGTATACATATTGTTTTATCCAAAAGCACACGGTAATATAACTAAACATGGTATTCTGCATGTTTTGCATAAGATACAACTATGAATACACACTAATAGAACAACCAATTTCTATTTCAGTGATCATCTATCCCTCTAATCACATGGATCAAAACATCCTTATTTCAGTTTCAAAACAATAAGCATTCAACATCTAAATTTATACATAAATCGTAGCAAAAATATGATTAAAAAGAGTACAAATTTTTCCTTTACAATCATTATACCCACTCAAAAAACTAGCTCAAATTATCAACAATTTCATTATAAGAGAAATAATCATGCCATAATCATTTCAGCATCTTGACCTACGTTTAAAAACCATAGGTAAACATGATTTACATACATACATACATACATACATACATACATACATACATACATACATACATACATACATACATACATACATACATACATACATACATACATACATACATACATACATACATACATATACATACATACATACATACATACATACATACATACATACATACATACATACATACATATATATATATATATATATATATATATATATATATATATTGCAATCATTATTACCAATCAAAGAACAACTCAAACAAAACTGCCCAAAAACATCATTCCCACATCAAAACAAACATATTCTTCCTTTCTTCCTTTTTCAATCATGCAAAACCATGGCTCTAAAATGGCATCAACCCAAAGTAAACTCAAACTAATGTATATCATTACCAAAATGAGAACCATCAATTTATTTTATTTAATCTACTCAAAATAGGAGAAATCACACTCGGGAAGCCATATTTCTAGAAGAACACGACCAACAAAAAGACCCACAAAACAAAATTGACTCACATAAAAAAACCACAATACAAAATTGATTTGAATATAATATTTACAAAATGCTTCCCATACCTCCTATGATAAAAACCCATAAAGTAAAATCAATTTGAATATACAAAAATCGATTTGATTATATTATTATCACAAAATATTTTTTGTTTATCCAATAACAAAAAAACCCACAAGACGAAATCGATTTGATACAAAAGTATTTTCACAAAATACTTTCCCTCTATCCTACAAAGAAAACCCAACTCCATTTAGATTTGAATATAATTCTTTTATAGAGAAAGAAACCCAATTGCTTTAAAAACATATAGCAGATCAAAATCCCATCGTGTTTTGGGGTTTTCAATCGGAATCAACATAGAGAAAAGAAAAATTTGAATGCCATGGACACCATGATTTCCTTTCTTTATTAAAATTAACACTTCCAAATTATCAAACAAAAATTTCCTAGAAAAACCCATTGCTTATTATTTAATGGAATGCATACATGATCGATTTTACTAAATAATGCAATAGAGAAGGGAGAAGATATTCATGCCTAGAAAGAAAACTAGAATCAACAAACCCTCTTACACCTCCAACTTCCAATCACCTCGGTTTCCTCCTCCAAAATTCCCACCAAAACCAAACAAAGTCAAGCTCTTTTATTTCCAAAAATCCCATACTAACCCAAAGACCCAACCGAATGTAAAAAGTAAAGGCTCAACAATGATTACCTTATCTCACCTTATCACCTTGTTCAATTTATCACCTTACGGTGTTTTGTTATACATTCCTAGGTAAGTCTTTGAAATGAATTATCCATCATACACTCAAGAGATTTGTCCTCATTATTATATATTTTTATCATTCGAAGATAACAATAAGTCCCAAATAATAAAACTCATACCTTATTTACAGTAACTTGAATATATTTTTTGAAGGCATCATCAAAAATGATTTGATGATAAAACTTTAAGCTTATAAGTGTTCACATAAAATAAAGTTCATACATTCACTTACTTTAAATTTAAACTTTGCATCAAAGTTGTTAGTATCCATATAAATTATGACATGGTGCAATGCATCATTTTCATAGTGCACAACTGAAAATGACTCATTTTCATTCATGAACCAAATTAAACTTATGGAACATGATTTCGGTAACAAAATAGAACCTTCCACAAAGCATGCATTTTCCTACTAAAACCATACACCCTACAATCAGGCGAAGCATGTTTAGGCATGATCATTAAATTGGGTGCAGAGTCATTCGCTCAGCAGTGTCATGCCCCATAACCAAAGCTATAGTCCATGACACCGCTGACCAAGTGGGTCCACACACACTATGATGGTCTCGTCGACCATGGTTAGAATTGACTACAATTACAAATAACCTTTCCAAAATCAGGGGATGTTACATACTCCACCCCTAGAATAATCATTGTCTCGATGATTTCAAGATAAACAGATAAACCAAAACCATCAATCATTTACGGCATAAATTTTCAAAAAGCAAGATAAGATTAATTTATTTTTAACAATTTACCATTTCGGTTGAATCATAGAGGTCACAACAACCCTTATATAAATAGAAAATGGTCATATAATATGTGCAAATAAAACATTACTACCCAAATGGTAAATTTTCTAGGTTTATTATCAAGATCATCACCAATAATCATAAATTTGTTTTTATCATAGTCTCGATTAATCGGTTGCAGGCTGATCTACGAGGATCTCGCCTACTTAACAACTTCATAGGAAAACTTAAACTAATACAATAGAAAACAATGAATCATGATACTCGGTCAAAAATGTGAAAAGGTAGCCTAGATATCTTCTAGATTCTCCCAAATGGCACTTTCTTTGAGTATTGGTCCCATTGGACCTTGCATTGTGAAACCTCACGGTTTCTCAAGTGTAACTTGTGAGTTTCTAATATCCTTATAGGCTCAACCGTGATTACCCCTAGATCCAAAACCTGCAATGAATTCCAATTAAGTACATGTGTTAAATTAGGCACATATTTCTTAAGCAAGGATACATGAAATACATTGTGCAACTTGGATAGAGTGGGAGGCAGTGATAGCTTGTAGGCTACTGGTCCAATGACTTCTAGGACTTCAAATAGTCCTAAAAACCTAGGAGATACGTTGGTGACTTGTTAAATGAAATGGAACTCTTTTTAGGCTTGACCCTTAGAAATTTTTATCTCCCACGTTAAACTTCATATTATTTCTTTTTAAATCTGCATAAGTTTTCTATTTTTTGCTACCTCTTTCAATATTTCTTAGATTAATTTGCCTGTTTTGCCATTTCGATAGCATTTCTAGTCAATCAACACTCTATCTTGATTTTCCCAACTAATATGTGTTCTACACCTACTGACCATATAAGGCCTCAAAAAGGAGCCATCCGGATGGAAGAATGGTAAAGCGTTATTATAAGAAAATTCAACCAAGGGAAGGTACTCTTCCCATTTGTATTGTTGATCCATGCAATACATCCTTGGTCAATCTTCTAAAACTTGATTTAATCTTTCGGTTTGACCATCCGTTTTAGGATGGTAGGTGGAACTTATGTTCAATTTTGTCCCTAAGGCAAGACATATAACGTCTATCAAAATCTTGAAGTCATCCTTGAGTCCCTATTTAAAATTATCACTTCTAGAACTCCATGTAATTGGAAAACATCCTACACAAACCTTTTTCCAAGATATATAGGTGAATTATCCTTTAAAT
The DNA here is from genome assembly GCA_018340775.1 of Taxus wallichiana var. yunnanensis. Taxonomy (NCBI): domain Eukaryota; kingdom Viridiplantae; phylum Streptophyta; class Pinopsida; order Cupressales; family Taxaceae; genus Taxus; species Taxus wallichiana. The sequence continues at coordinate 814,471,940 of CM031235.1, forward strand.
TTCCCGCTATAAAATGTGCCACTTTGGTTAATTTGTCTACAACTACAACTATAACATCATGTTTATTTTGGGACATAGGTAGACCTTGGACAAAGTCCATACTCATAACTTGTCATTTATATTCTTGAATGTTATGAGGATATAATGATCTTCTTTGGATGCGAATGTTTAGCCTTTACCTACCGACATTCCAAGCATTGTGAAACATAAAGAATCACATCCATTTTCATATTTTTCCATAAGTATTTCTTTCTGATGTCCTCCATCATATTCATTACTCCAGGTGCCTCGAGTAGGGAACATAATGAAATTATATCAGAAATTTAGTTATGAGTTCTTTACCCTCGAGTACATATATTCAACGGTTATAATGCAGAATCCTTTTTTTTAAAGCTTAAAATCATCGTATCTTTTATCTTTTGGATATTTTTCTAGTGTTTTTTAACATGATTGTAATAGGGTCATTGAGTAACTCATTTTTACTTCATCCTTGAACTGATTTCTTATAGTAATTATAGCGGTTGATGTGTTTTCTACATCTTAATGCATCAACCACCCTATTCTCTTTACCCTTTGTGTAATTTATATCAAAATCATAATTTTCTAAGAACTCCAACCACCTTTTCTACCTTGCGTTTAGATTTAGCTACGTAAAGATGTACTTAAGCCCAAGATGGTATTTCTTGAGTTCAAAAGGTTTCCCAATCAAATAGTGTCTCCACACTTGCAGCGCATGCATAATTACCACAAGCTCAAGATCATAAGGTGCATAATTTTCTTCATGCACCCTCATCTTCCGGCTTTCAAAAGCTACCACATGCCCATCTTGTAGTAGTACACCACCCAAACCTTCCCCCTGAAGCATCGTTACCATTGAGAAGTTCTCGTTTGGATCGGAATCTTCAACATTGGAACACTTGTGAGTATTCCTTTTAACCCTGTGAAAGATTCTTTGCACTTACTATCCCAAACAAATTTCTTACCCTTCTTTTGTAAAGAAGTGATAAGTCTTGCTATATTTGATAAAAAAATTACGAACTTCCGGTAGTAGCTTGTTAGACACATAAAACTTCTTACTTCATGCACATCCTTCAGTGTTATCCATTCCATGATTGCACTAATCTTTGAAGGGTCCACCGAAACTCCTCCTTTATTTAAGATGTGGCCTAAGTGTTGTACTTCGTTTTGATTGAAAGCACACTTAGTTAACTTGTCGTATAACTTATGTTTTCGAGAATTTCCAACACAGTCCTTAAATGTTCATCACGTTCTTCCTCATTTTTGGAGTTATTAATATATCATCGAGAAAGACAAGCAAAAATTGGTCTAAACATTCCCTAAACACATTGTTCATCAATTTCATGAAAGCGGCAAGTGCATTGGTTAGACCAAAGGGAAAAACTGTAAACTCGTAATGCTCATACCTTGTTCTAAAAGTGGTTTTATGGATATCCTCATCCTTGATCCATAATTGATGATAAGTGGATCTAAGATCTATCTTGGAAAACACTATTATGCCCCTCGTTTGATCAAAAATATCATCGATTCGGAGCAGCGTGGTCACGATTCTTCATTGTTGCCTTGTTGAGCATTCGGTAATAAATGCAAATTCGAGGGACCCATCATTATTTTTCACGAAGATTACCAGGTGTACCCTATGGTGATATACTTAGTCTAATAAGCCCCAATAACAACATCTCATGTAGTTGAGCTTTCAACTCAACCAACTCGGTTGTCATCATACGATTGTGGTGCCTTGGATATCGGCTCCATTCTCGGCTTGAACTCTATTGTGAAATCAAATTCATGCTTAGGTGGAATCATTTGGAAAAACATCTCTAAATTCCCTTAGGATAGGGAATGCTTCCATTTCGAGATCCTTTTCCTACCCCGAACCTATTATTTTTACACCACATAAATGGCAGCCATTTCGCTTTTCCTTTTCAGTTGTATGGTAGAAATTTTGCCTAGCAACGAACTCCCTTTTAACACTCTGAATACTTGTTGTTTTCTGTTGATCATCACAACAGCTTACACGTTTTCCTAAGTAATCTAAGGTTGTGTTATGTTGAATTAACCAATTGATACCTATGACAACATCATAGGATCCTAGTGGTGCCACATACAGATTTAATTTTGTTGTGAACTCTAGTAATTCTAGTGGTGCCTCAAACAAGCATTGATTCACTCTATGTACAACATTATTTCCATATGTTACGGTCCAAGTGTATTCCATGTATCTCACTCTTCTTTTTATTTTATCATCTACTTTAGATGAAACAAAACATTATGTTGAACCAGAATTTTAAAAAAAAACGGAAATAGACACTCAAAAATCTTACCGTGGTTTCTATTGGAGTAGCCTACTTTTATGCTTGCTTATTATGGATGCAAAGACATAAATATTATGCCATTAACCTTCCTTTTTACTACATAATATCATTTCTAATAGTTATTCCATTGACCTCTTTATGGATATTTGTTAGCTAAGTGATCACCGCCGCACTTAAAACATCCACCCATCGGTCCTTTCTCTCAACCTTATTATGGTTGAAACTTGTTCCTTGGTGCCCATTTCTTTTATTATTTGCAGCAATTCTTCCAGTTCTTCCTATGGTTTCTCTTTTATCGTTGTGAGGCTTGAACTTGTTGTTTCTGTATTCCAAGATGACTTGCTTTTGGTGGTGTTGAAAATTGTTATTTTTCCTTGATTTTCTTCTTTAGAGGCATAAATACCTCGCACGACTTTTGTTCTTTATTGATAGCTTTCTCAAACAATGTTTCCATCGAGGTAGGTCCGTGGACATCTACCTCACCACCAATACTAAGATTCAATCACATAATAAATTTTCTCACTCTAAACTTCTCATCCTTTTGATACATAGGAACGTATTTCAGCAATCGAGTGAAACGTTCCCAATATTCTCAGTAGTGATATCTTTCCTTGAATCAAATTTTGGAATTCTACCATCTTTTGGTCAAAGTATAACTAAGGTAGCCATATTTGACAAAAGTGGGCCTTGAACCGCTCCCGTGTAATCATTCCGAGATCAATTCCTAATTCCATCTTCTAGTTATACAACTAGGAAGATGTTTCATGAGACAATTGGTAGGCTCCCCATACCACTTTTGTCTCCTCGGAAAAAAGTCCCCGATCTCATAAACTTCTCAATTTGAGAGAGTGGGTTTTAGCACCATCCCCAAGGGTTGTACCATCAATTTTGGCGGGGATATTCTTTTAATATCCCTTGCTAACTCTACAACTAGCCTTACTTTCTTGTCTTCCCTTTCATTGGTGTTGGGTTGATCATCATGTTGTTCTTCCCCTTGATTCTCATACCCTTGATTCTCTTCCTCTTGATTCTCTTCCTCTTGAACTTTTTTTTCTATGGTAGCAACTCAATTTTGGGTATCATTTAGAATATTGTGGATTTCTTCTAACTTGGTAGAAGTATTGTCCGACACATCTCCATTATTTACCCCACCGCCACTCACCAAACTAGCTCTTTTGCTCTCCTAGCCATAGTCCCATGTTTCAAGAGAGAGGATGCATTTTATTAGAACATGTGTCCCATTATTTTCAAATTGTTTGAGCCTCTAGCTCTAATACTAAATGTAACACTAAAAAATAAAAAGCTCGAAAATGAGGATTTTTGTACAATATAAAACAATATACACAAATACAATCAAACATATTTATTTAATCAGATCCATTAAATCAGATTTGTTCATTTGATCTATTTGAAAACATCCGTGTAAGCCATGTATGGTGAGAAGGGTGCATCCAAATCTCCACGATCTCCCTTCATCACTACTTGAGTGACAATGCTTACTAGCATTACGACTCAACCTTTTACAGGTTATGGGAACCATGTGAATGTCCTTGGGTCTACCCCAAAGTTGGTTTCTCGACTTCATCTTTTGGTATTCGACCATTGGCTACCTCATGTTCAATGTTCAACTTCCTATGATCAAGTTATTGACAATTTTAATTGGAGGATTAGGTGAGCGGAGACAATGCATAACCATCATTGCATTACTTTGGCTAGAGTTATCCGCCATGAAGGTTACAACTAAACTCAAAACAACACACTAGTCAAATGAGCTTAATTCTTACGCCACCTCACAACTAACCCTTTCACACGGTTGGCTCGATTTTTTAGTTTACATTTACTTTATTTGAATTATACCCCTTTTCGAAGATTTCATTTTTTTGTGAATCATTAATAACGTCTTATAGCATTACTTAATAAAAACACCAATTCATTATTACAATCTCTGTAATTGAGAGTAGTTAATACTAATAGGTTGCCTACAAACTCATATTAGGCACTTATGTCTTGATAGATTCTCTTCATGTTCAATTAAAACTTAAACATTAGTCACATCACATATTCAAGCCCCCACCTTATTCTTTATTCCCATTTCCCGCATTCCTCTTAACTTCATTTCAAATTAAACGAATTATTCAAGCATATGGGAATTATAAATCCCTTCTTATCCCCATCGGAAACTATCTTAGAATAGATGAGTAACATACTACTGATTGGTAACATCTGTTATAGTATTCCTATTTATTTTCACCTATCATTTATTTAACAAGATTCAGAATATCTAACTAAGACTTAAATAATTAGAAGGAATTACTAACTCCTAATTTCTTGTTCTTGTTCCGACTAGAACACTTTGTTAAGACTTATCAATTTACGATGAATTACTTACAGATCTACCTTGCAGCAATTAATTAATTAATTGAAATACTTTATAATTTCATTTTATTTTCTCTTTTATTGGATAATCAATTTTAACTTAATACTTTATAATTTCATTTCAGTTTCTCCCTGTTTTAAGTAAATAAAATAAAATAAATTGATGGCTCTCAATTTGGTAACGATAAACATTAGTTTGAGTTGACTTGGTTGATACCATTTTAGAGCCATGTTTTTGCATGATTGAAAAAGGAGGAAAGGAAGAATATGTTTATTTTGATGTGGTAATGATGTTTTTGGGTAGTTTTGTTTGAGTTGTTCTTTGACGGGTAATAATAAGGAAAAATCGATTTGAGTATATTATTATCACAAAATAATTTTCGTTTATCCTATAACGAAAAACCCGCAAGCCAAAAATCGATTTGATATAGTATCTTCACAAAAATTTTCCATCTATCCTGCAAGGAAAACCCAGCTCCATTTGGATTCGAATATAATTCTTTTGCAGAGAAAGAAACCCAATTGTTTTAAAAAATATAGCATATCAAATGCCCATCTATGTTTTGGGGTTTTCAAACAAAATCAACACAGAGAAAAGAAAATTTTGACTTTCATGGACACCATGATTTCCTTTCTTTCATTCAAATTAACACTTATAAATTATCAAACAAAAACTACCAAGACAAACTCAATGCTTACTATTTAACAGAATGCATACATGATCAGATTTTACTAAATAATGCAACATAGAAGGGAGAAGAAATTCATGCCTGGAAAAACAAAACAGAATCAACAAACCTTTTTACACCTCCATCTTCCAATCACCTCTATTTCCTCCAAATTTCCCACCAAAACAAAACAGAGTTGAGCTCTTTTATTTCCAAAAATTCCATACTAACCCAAAGACCCAACTGAATGCAAAAAAATGCATAAAAACCACCAAGGTTTCGCCATGCAAGAGAAATGTAATGCCAAGTAAAGGCTCAACAATTAGTTTACTAAGGAGGGTAGCATGCTTGAGAATCTTCGATATTCTCAAGGTTTTCTCCCTCTATTAATGCCACCATAACTGCCACTACAGATGACTTCAAATATATGAGGGGTCGGTCATAGTTGGGTGGTCCCTAACTTAATTTTCCATTTTAAAAACTTTAAAACATCAACCACTAATTTATCATTTCCATAAAATGTGCATGCCCCATAAGGGCTTTACCATATTTAATTCATTTTACATGGTCATTTGGAAATGGGTTTAACCCATTTATATTTTGCCTCCATAATCAAAACTTAATTTAAGCCAAGGGTGTTTCCCCATTTTCTAACAACTTCACTTTACTCACCTTATCACCTTACGGTGTTTTGTTATACATTCCTAGGTAAGTCTCTGAAATAAATTATCCATCATACGCTCAAGATATTTGTCCTCATTACTATATATTTTTATCATTCGAAGATAACAATAAGTCCCTAATCATAACCACTCAAAATTAACTTATTTCCGCAACTTGGATATATTTTGTTGAAGGCATCAACCGAAATGATTTGATGATAAAACTTTCGGTTGATAAGTGTTCACATAAAATAAAGTTCATACATTCCCTTAGGAAATTTAAACTCGGATCAAATTTGTTAGTATCCATATAAATTATGACATGGTGCAATGAATCATTTTCATAGTGCACAACCGAAAAGACTCATTTTAATTCATGAACCAAATTAAACTTATGGAACATGCTTTCACTAACAAAATAGAACATTCTCGCAAAGCATGTGTTTTCCTACCAAAACCATACACCCTACCATCGGGACCTAAGCATGTTTATCCATGATCATCAAATTGGGCACAAAGTCATTCGTTCAAAGAAAGTTGTCATGCCCCATAGACAAAGTTGTCATCCATGAAACAATTGTCCAAGAGGGTCCGCACACACTATGATGGTATTTTCCAACCATGGTTAGACTTGATCATAGCGATTAAAAATAACCTTTCCGAAATTCGGGATGTTACATCTATCAAATTAGTGCAATTGATTTGGAATTTTTTTTATTATGTGAATATTTTTTGGGATTCAACTACATATTTTTGAGTCAACCTACATTGACCCATATTTCATAAGTAGTGGTTCACAAGAACACATCTCTCATGAGCATGAATGGTCCACTTGGTACACATTGCATATAACCGATGCTCACAAAGTTGAAATGGCGGAACTTCTTGGGAGGTCACACATCCCAATACCACTTTGCCTCAAGCGTGCTTAACAATGGAATTTCCCCCACAAGAGTAAAATCCACTTAGCTTGCTACACAATTTGCAAAATATTTAGCAAGTGTTGTGCCCTATGAACAATTCAATATGGATCTCCCTAGCTCATTCATTCATCTATATGAGTGGTTTTTCAAAGGATATTTCAAGAAAAATTGTTACAAATACAACATCGCTAATCTAAATACCTAAGCGAGTAATGAGCATCAACAAAGATTCAACCAATCAAGATATGAAAATAGCTACTTGTGAAGCCACTCAAATTTTCTTTTTGGATTGAAAGCATCTGCACTGACTGGAACATGCTTTGCACTAGATTTTACCGTTAGTCGAAATGTTGTAAATAACATTTCGAAAATATATTTTTAATTATTTAAATATTATTTACTATAGACCAAAAGTGTCCCAAGAATTGTTAAAACTAAAAAAGTAGAGAAAACATCGGGTTTTATATTACATCTCCAATTAAGGACAAAATAGGAAAGAATGTAGTAAGTTGTAATGACATGACTATACAAGCACCCAATGTTTATACCTTCAACGCACAAAGATTTTCGAACTCTCAAAACAACTTAGACAATTAAGATACATTTATGGAAGTATTTCCATGCTAGTTTGCTTTTCTCAAAAACTATTCTAAATGTTGAGTGGGTTTTCTCCCAAGCATTCATTTCTATTAATGAATTTTTTATATTCAAATCTCAAGGTTATCATCTATAATATTTCTTGTATTCAACGTTTCAAAGATTTGCAAGAGGATTTTTAGTTGGTACTATGGAACCATATCACATGCATCATGAATCTATTGAGTGACAACAAGCATCCATAAATAAGAATTTACCAATACAAAGAAATTCAAGTTGAATCATAAAATGCATTTTACCTCAAGAAAATTGAGGGTTTTGTAGTCAGTAGTTAACCCATTTCATCATCTATAAGGGCAAGGGCTTTCTACTTTGCATATACCTTTGTAAAATTTTCATTGTTGATTCAATGCATGGAACTTACATGTCCTTCCTCACCTGACCCTCTTGTTTGACCTAAAAGAAGGAATATCATTTGAGTGATGCAAATTTTCAATTTTGAATCTTGATAGTGAATAAGACGGTATGGAAAATACCAAAGTGTTACGCTGGGACATGCACCTCCAATTTCCAATTTTTCCCGGATGTCCCAGTGCTTAGGGACTGAGACGAAAAATCACCCCATGCACCCTCAAATACAAAAATGAAGGGGACATCCCCTAACTTTAGGGAACACACCCGGGACATCTCGGGTGCTTCGAGACTTTGGGGACTCCAACGGGGATGCCATGATGTTCCGAGATGGCTAGGGGACATCCTGAAGTCTCCAAAGTCCCCGAGTCCCAAAAATATAAAAAATAATAAACAAACAAAAGGATTATGACTTTGAAAAGAGGAAATGAAAACTAATCCTTTTCCCATGCAAACTTACCTTCCCAAGAAATGGACTTTTGTTGTTTTATGGAGGTTCCGAATAAGATATTCTAATGAGAGGTCGTTGTTATTTTACATTTTAATGTCTTTCTTATACATAGCGATATGATCAATAAATTCACATGCATATTTTTAAGGATTTCTTTAGTTTCAAAATTTTGTTTTTCAAGTTTTTCTACCTCTTTTGTATGATATTGGAGGCTTTACGGGTATATTAGGATGTTCTGTGCCAACTTTGTATTTAATTTTTAGTGTTTTTTCAGCTTACCTTAGTCGGTCTTGTCTATAGATGGATATTCATGTAGTTTGTATGGCCTCTACTATTCTAAAAATCTAGTTTTTAATTTGAGGATATAATCACATAACTAATATGATAAGGAGATGTTGACATGTTACAAAGCCTTTGGTAACATTACTAACTATGGTACTAAAATTAAACTTTTATGTTTTTTTTTTTCAGTAATAAGGAACCCATTGTATATTTTTAATATTTATACATTATTTTAATAGTCATCTCCCAAACCGTCCCTCGTCGTCCCCAAATTCTAGGAATTTTTTGTCATCTTAGAAACCCCATCTCTACGTCCCGCGTCCCCTATCTCAGAGTCTTAGGTAACTACATGGAATACAAAACCAAATCGTAAACCAATTCACAAGTTCTTAATTCAACAAAAAAAACATTAGACGAGGAAAGAAATCTTTTCTTTGCTGCCAAGATATTGTACTAGTTATAATAGGAATCCAAATTAAGAACATAAGTTAAAGAATCTAGCACGAGGTGAAGTACAACCATCTCTATAGACACCTTACAAATGGTTCAAGGAATTCATATGTGAAATATTTGAGCATATAATCATAAATATGTTACTAGTTTCAAACAAAGTGTCACAATCATTTAAAATTGCGAGATAAAATCAAGCAGATGTTGTGACATGAGATGGAACAAGAATTTTCTTATTTAAGTAGAAGAAGCAACACCATTCACAAATTATTTTCTCAAAACTCGGGTAATTCAATCCAAAGGTTCTGCATTTGCTACTATTATTAACTTGTACAAGAATTGTAGATAAGATGTGAATTTTCCGTATGTGTGGCATATGACAAAATAGGAAAACCACTCAAAGAAAAGTGCCCTATAGTTGCAAGAAAACATTCCAATCCCTAAAAATAGGGGATAAGCTTCTAACCACCATAGTACACCCGAGTTGACCTAATGGTGAAGAACTTGTGCTCTTGAAATAGAGGTCACAAGTTCAAATCCTGTAAGGGGTAAAGTATGTACATGTTGTTTGTAGCACAATTTTGCATATATAAATATTTTATATCTAAATCAAATCTTGTACAATATGACTATTACAAGTGAGAATTTGATTTTTCGAGATATTCATATTGCTATTATAATGATTTATAATAGTAAGTATTTGGAAAAAATTAAAAGATATTTGGCCGCATATAAACAAAAAATCTTTAAGATTTGAAAATTAATTTAGGACTTCCATTTTTAAAGTAGGTATAAAAATGTTTGATGGGATATTTTCATTCAAACTGGATAATATAAGAAAAACAATTAATGGGAAAAAATATTTAACATTAAAGAAACATTTTTTAACTTATTGACATAAATAAATAACAAAAAAATTGCAAAAGAAAAAACAAGTGGATATATACATTTAGACGTAAACAAAAATTAATTAAGATTTAATTGTAATAAGTTAAGAGAAATATGAGTGTGTGAAATATTTTTTAAAAAAAGAGGTTTTCGAAATTCTTTTACTTTGTTGACATTTATCTATGTTGTATATATATGTATATATATATATATCTAATTTTGTGTTATTATGTTGTTCATCTTGCAGTGTTCACAACTAAGTGTTTTATTATAAACAAAATAATTGCACATCTTACACAAAGGTACGTATTCAAAATACTTCTTGTTTATTACTTTGTGTGATCAATGCAATTTACTAGCAAAAACGTAAAAGAACAATAAAATGACATGGAATGATAAGCAATCAAACATGCGAGGAACCAATAATTGTAGAAGACTACAACCAAATGTAAACAATGCACTACGCTTCCATTGACAACACTTAAGTGCAGAAAACTTATTAAGAGAACCAACATTTTCTTACCATGTGGGAGATTGCCTATTCGACGCATTTCAAGTGCTTCTGCACTTTAAATATACATCTTGTAACTACATAATGATGGCATTGATCATTTCATAAATTATTTAAATAAAGGTGAACCTAATACAATAAAATCATATGAACTAGAATCAAATCCGTTCTAATTGCATACTTTGCATGGAATACATGTCTTAGAAACATATTTACGTAGAATGTGATTGTTTGCATTGCAATGTTCTAAAACAAATGAAACAGACTATGGGGTGACCCTTTTTGCATAAATTGGATATCTAGATGGTTAAACATACAAATACGTGTTTGGTCTCTTACAACAAAAATAATTACCTCCTATTTAAATTAAATAGTCATCCACTTCTATATTGCATCTTGTTCCATGAAACAAATCCTTTAGTTGGCCACTACAAACCATTAGATTGCAAAAACACAACCATATTTTTGTGACACATATGCAACTATCGCATGCTTGTAGCGATATCGAGTTGTATTTGTCAACAATTTCAAATTTTGGCTTGACTAGACTAGTTACACATTCCGTGGTTGTGGTGAGAGCTTATTCGACTCGATTTCCTTGATGACAAATGGAGAATATGACATACAATGTTTTCACCATTATGTTGCTCAATCATTTTGCAATGTAACACTTTCTAGAAATCCTCGAGCATTCCATCTCTTAGAAAAACACTTAGCAGACAACTTCATATGACAAATACCAAAAATTTCAAATTGGCAAGATTACATTGTGAACTTGGGAACACTTTTCAAGCAACGAAAAATCAAGGGAAATAATTTCTTCCGGAATGTATATCTCTATTACTCAATGTAACAATTAATTTGTGGTCATCGAGTGAAAAATGTATTTTGACCACATATTGTAATTATGTATGACCCAAAACAACTTTTAATATAGTTTATTTTGAAACTAAAACAACACACATCCACTTTAAACCACTAAATATGAATCATCGAAACGAACCAATTACTAAAGATAGTACTCAACAATTTTCTTTGACAAAAACAAGCAAAACAATTTTCTCGCTATATCAAGTTTATTACTCGATGCACCAATGCAACAACAATCAAAGAACATTCACAAGAAGCAATTTCAAAACCATGCACTCAACTAAATTATGTCATACCAAGGACAATTAAAACATCACTTTGGCATTTCAAGTCTACTACTAGAAATAGAAAAACAACTACAACAAAAAGCACATGACACAATGCAAATACACCCATTGAAAAATTTAACAAAAATCCAAGACACGACTCCAAAACATACATGTCCCATCTACATGAAATTGCATTTTAGCTATAGTATGGTACAATTTATGTCGTTAGAAAAAAATACATACATAGCTTTGGCAAAGAAAGACAAAGCTATAATGTCTAAGCAAATATGCAAGAAATGTAGAAAGTCCTTGAAAATTGGGAAGTTGCCAAAGCTTGCATAGCCAAACAACAATAAACTAAACAGGTCTTGACTGGTGAGGATAAGAAAGGGACAATTGAAAGGGAAAACGTTGTGTGGATTGTAAATATTATTTGCATAGGAAAATGAGCCATGGGACATGTAGGTATTTAATTCCCAACTTTTTATTTTCAATTCCCCTTCAGTTGTGTAAGGCCTAATTGTTAGTACCCTAAATTTGATGAACAAGTTAACAACCCTAACTAAGTTACCCCTCCTTATAGCTAAAGAAGACGTGGTACAATTTATTCTTAAGCTTGATACTATTTTTTATTAAGTTGTCTTACGTTACCTAGTACTTATTTCATCATACCCTCACATTGCCCATGAAATATTCTCTCCTTGTTTTCTTGTAAAAAATCTAGTTGGCAGTCACATGATAATCACTTTTAAGGGCACCACCGGCTTTGCAGATATCCTCATAGATTTGAATATCATGCAGAGGTCCATGAGCACAGGCGTAGGAGCCACACATACAGATATACAAAAATAAAGTCTAAAGGTTCGTAATATTTTTTCCATTATTTGAGGGTTAGTGTTGATTATTTTTTAGGTTTTTTGGACACAACAAAAATGTGAATGAGAAAACAGGGAGGATGCCTGATAATTGTATCGATCTTTAAAAATCGATTACATTGCTATGGAGTTGCAATGCTTATGTGCATTTTAGAATTGAATACAAACAACCAAGTGGTTGCACAAGTTGAACAAACCACACAACCACCTATGTGTTGCTCAAACATACTTAGGTGAATGGAATAAAACAAATAGTATGGTTTAAACAATAAAACCATATCACAACTAATTACCCATGCAAGTTACCTAAGTAACTAATAATTATCTAAAGTAAAGTAATTCAAATCTACAATGCATAATTACCTATACTCTACAGGAGTTTTTCCTAACATCCCCCCCTTAATTTTGCATTATCTCAAGAGAAGAGGAGAGAAACTCTTTGAACATCTCAAATTTTTCATGTGCAAGTGACTTCGTGAAGATATATGATCTTTGTTCAGATGTTGGGAAAAACTGAAATTAAATGTTGTGTTTCAAAACATGTTCGCAGATGAAATGTATGTACCGCAACGTGCTTCGTCCTCTCATGAAACACTAGATTGTGAACAAGTTTTAGAACACCTTCATTTTCAACATACAAGTAAGTAGGATGCTCTTGTGGTAGTCCAAGTCCTTCTAGTATCAGACAAAAAAGTATTTTGTTGCAATATTTTTGACGGTTGTTAATTTGAGGGGAAACCGTCATTATAACGAGGCATTCTTCGGGTGGCATTGTGGCATCGTTACTTGCACTACAATTGCTGGAAAAAACATTGTGGTGGTGCCACGAGCATCTACAACACATCATCCAACACCTCCTCTACTTTTCCCATTTTTGTTGCATCTTTCTACAATTTATATTTTTGTCCTTCCCTGCTCCGCACGTTACCCCTTCATAAATTCTTCCCACTTTTCATTACATTCGTCATTTACTCCTTCCAACCCCCGTCTCAAGTTCAACACTTTTCTTCCCCCCCCCGCACCCCCAACTTCATTGGATCTTACGGTAGACACCCCCTTCCAACTCTTTAACATTCTCATCCCACACAAGTAAGTGTGATTGTTAGTAAATATATGACAATGGTAACTAAATATCAATTTTGTTTTTAAAATTAGAATTGTAATTAGATATTGATCGATAAAGCTTTCTTTCATGAATAACATGATAAATTGATGTGTTTGTAATGAAAAAAAAGCAATGTTATTTGATAAAATATATAAAGTAATTAAAAATCCATTTTTGGGAGTTTGGGAAGGTCGAAGAGCAAGTCAAAGCACTTACATTGAACAATGACACAACTTGACACAATGTATGTGAAGAACTAAAGGCAACACAATTTTGGATGTTTCGAAAGAATTTTTAAAATGTGTTAAAGGTGACACATTTTACGCTATTTATTCAAAATCAAATAATGAACCAATAGTTGTGCTCAACATCATAGAATATAAAACAATGTGTGTTATAATGTATATGAAGTTATATATAAGTGAACCATGGATATACGTCAACTTAGAGAAACAACCACCAATTATAGTTGGTTATATAATAACAAACCATGGATATACCTTAACTTAGAGAAACAACCACCAATTATAGTTGTGCATGTCAAGAGAGATGGATAAGCGTGGAAAAAAAGAGCTCAAAGACACCTTGGCATCATCAAAGACTATCAATCAAGATCACATTTAGATAATAGATGCATCACCATTGTGTAAGTAATACACAAATAGATAACTTTTCGTAACACGTCAAATAAGTAACTTGTGAAATAACTAATATATGTAGAAAAGTTTTTTTTTTTGAAAAAATGACCACTTCATGCAGAGAAAACAATAACCTAAATAGAGATGATGGATTGGAGCTAATTTTTAGAAAAATTGATGTTTGTTTAGAAATTGTTAATTATGTTAAGACGCATTAATAACTTATTGGTTTAATAATATTTCTATCAAAAGTTTTGTATATAATTTCATTGTTTGTTTTAATAATGGGTCATAAATTGTGGCCAAAACCACTATTCCATCAATCTATGAAATATTTTTCCCAAAACAAATTGTTCTTTATAAATTTATATATTTTAATATTATTTTTAGTGCAAAGTGTGTTTCAAATTTCCTACTTCTATCAACTGGAGGGTGGGTATTTCAATCTACCTACAACAGGTGGGCCAACACACCTTATATGGATACCATGAAATTTAAACTTAAGTGGAAAGCTTTAAATACTTTCATTATGAAATGGACTACCAACTCACCTAAACCCCAAGTTATATTTGGTTATCAATCAAAGATAATGTATATTAGCTAAGTTGGTTTACACTTAGCTAGGATTATTTAACTAGCAATCACATGTGCAAAATGCAATGTGAACGCTGAACGGTATATGTTATGTGATTTAGAGGGATAGTTATTACTTTTGTAGTTGATGTTGATAAGGGGTGTGATTGATTTTGTAAGTGTAGGAATATAGATGAAGCATTACATTTAAAGGTTCTATATAGGGATGGGAAACCTCCACACCACCTCTACAACACCTGCAAACAAATTCCTCTTTAATTTTATTACACAGTTTCCTGGAACTTCTTGTGCATGTAAAATGATCCCCTTCAATATATTTCAATCCACAAAGGCATAGAGGCATAAGATTGGACGACCCTTGCAAGAAAAGGCTTGTAATGATGAATTTAAGGTTAGTATCCACAATATATCAATATTGGTAGAGCCAATTGTTTAATATCATTGGCTTGTGTACCATTTACATCTCTAAAAAGAATAAATGAAGAAAAATTGCCACACTGAGTTTTATTATAAAAACATGAAATAAAGGATCAAGTATCTGATGTTATGGTACCCCTAGCTGAAATAGGCATGCTTCCATCACAGGGAAAAGCACTATGCCATTTCTCAATGTATTTTAGTCAAGATACGCAGATGGACATGAATAGATTACCATCATATTATTCTTGCCGCATGTGTAGGAGATGGTACCAAGAGAAATAGAGAATTGAACAAATCTAGAAAGCAATATCTTATTAGAATTTCTCAAGCATGAGGTCATGAGTAGAGGAATAAACTACAAATAGACATCAATGTAAATAATAAATTGGCAGCATATACATTCTATTATATTTGGAACATGAACAATTTTAATATTGAATTCATAAAATAACATCACAAGGAGTAGCAGGGCCTCCCAAAAGTTTCATATCTTTCCCCTTTTATTTTTAAAACTGCATAAAAACAAGACTCCAAAGTTAGCATCATGAAGCTTTTCCAAATAGCCAAACATGAACAAACATAATCTTCACCATAAAAAGGTAGTAGAGATCTAATAAATAAATTGCTATGTGTATTTTAGTTATTTTGAACTTTCTTTTTTGGGATAATTTTTTCTTATTTTTGGTTTTAAAATGTCAAGCCTGAATAAATAGAGAGGTTCCTGAGAGTGAAACACGACGGAGCAACAACGGATTTTGGTAAAAATGTCTTAAAAGTGTTGACAGAAAGTCCACATGTTGAAATCACTTTTAGATCATGATAAGTTTGAATTTAGTTGCCTAGACAACCATATGATGTTCCCAAGCTTTAAATAATTTGTTGTTCTTGGATGAGATACACCCCTCCAAAGATGTTGACAACTATATGATGCTTAAACTCGCAAATAATTTGTTGTTCTTGAATGAGATATGTCCCCTCAAAGACGTCAGATGGTCTTATTGCATGTTTGCAATTTAATTTAATTTGCGTAGATTCAACAAAGATATTACGTTCTTAAGAGGTAAGTCCAGTAAATGTTGTTGTGACAGACATTGAAAAAACTGTGGTGGCAGTACAATTACAGTGCACGTTGTTTAGCTCAGTTTGAGATCGACGACCTACCATACAACCGCACTCACCATCAATAGTTTGTGTTCTCTATTAGCAATTCAATGACCAGAATGATGGATTTTTGAACAGAAATGTCAGTAGGCATTCATTTTCTATGACTTCAATGATTGCAAGTTATGCTCAACATGGGCATCTTGACATAGCCTTAGAAATCTTTCATCAAAATCCACAAACTTACTTCTACTATCAAGAACACTAGTAACTATAGTTAAGACAAATTCACATTCAGGGGAGGGGAATTATTGATCAATAGCATGTATTGTTTACAGTGGTTCCGGATCCACAAAAGGTGCAGAAGGGTCAAATGTAGGAGCTTTAAATAGTGGCTCATTCCAATAATACTTATTAAGATACCAAGTATCGGTTAATATGTTATTCAGTAGTATAGAGTCTTGACTCTAAATAAGTAAGACGTGTCAATCAAGCTTTCAATCCATAAAACAGAAAGCCAACAATATGCACAATAATTTGGGTCCGATCTCTTCTTACCAACCTGCATAAAAAATTGATCCATTGACAGTGACTAGTGGTCATATGGGACTTCTTATGTAAACTTCTTTTTGTCAGCTCGGAAAATGATAAAAAAGTTGAGATTCTTCCCATGTGGAGGACGGAATGCCTCCCACCAAGAAGCAAGTGTTAATGCTTTTATAGGGTCATATGGACTACTAATGCAAGCCTATTTTTGTGAGCTAAAGGAGCAATCATGTTAATGCTTTTGGAGAGTCATATGGACTACTAATGCAAAAGAATAAACAAGAAGAAAAATACATAATAGTTATAATTCTGTTTAGTCTTGTATATAACATGCATTATTGGTGGTAGAAATGAGTTTTTCAGAGTTGTAATATATGAGATATGGTTGCTTCTAGAGCCCTTTGACATTGTTCTATATTATGATGATGATATCTGCCTTGTAGACCTCTATCCTTAGGATATCATAAAGTGTGATTAAAGGTGGTTTTGAAAGTCATATGAGAAGATCTATTTCTATAGAAAGCTTACTAAGAATCATATGACAAGTATGAGGAACATTGTTTGCAACTTATGAAGATCCTAATTGATGTAAGAATATTTCACAACTCTTTAAACTACACTTAGTGTGATAAGTTTGAATTTTTGGCAATGATGTAAGAAGACCTTCTCGGGCGAAGGCCATAAGCCCTCAATGTACTGTTTATTTAATGTTTGTTAGCCCTTGGAAAGCTTGATTTAATTGGATGTTGTGATGTTTTCTAAGGCTTCATAGTCCAGGGTTTTCTCAATACAAACTTGTTTTTCCTTTTTTGTTATATATGGGACACAGTCATAAATTGTCTTGTGTCACTTTACTACAAATAGATTAACTATTTTATTTCTATTTAACGTAGTATGGTACTTCTTGGATCCATTGATTAATTATATTATGACTTTTTAAAAAATTGTGGTTATTTAATTTAATTTATTGGGATTTCTTATTTATTAGGTTGGAATTTACAGATATTGATGTCATAATCATATATTCTTAGCATTTACACCCATTTAAAAGGTAAGGGTGCTATGGAATAGTAATAATTACATGAGGTATTAGGATGAATATGCATATGGTAAGCACGAGTTGTTATAGGGAGCACAAGCAAAGACACTTGATGGACATTTATTTATGAGATTTGGTGAGGTAAGGTAAGCACAGAGATGTTACATCGAGCACAAGCAACACTTCTGATGGGCATTTGTGTGTGAGATTTGGTGAGGTGATTTCAAAAAATTGTTTGACTGGAATGAGATTAGAATAGCCAAAAGAGAGCATGTAAAATATTGTCGAAAATAGAACAAGATTTCAGAGCATAGCCCAAAATGCATAGCTAAAGAATGATCATTTGTAATCCTTGAAATAGGTAACCGCCTATATCTCCATCTCATTAACAAATTATGGTTCAAGTCCTGGCTGGTGCATGTTTTTAATCTTGGCATCAGAGGTAGGCTAGGATAGCTTAGCATACAAAGGGGACAAGTACACATTTCATAAGGCCCAAAAGCTTGTGAAGTTGATTAGATACAACAGTGACTAAATCACAGTTTCTGCAGTTTCATATACAAATGAGCTAATCGTTTTGTATGTGTATAAAGCACAAGCAATTACTCTACAAGAAGTCTACCAATTTCCTCTCTAATGCTATTTAACAATTCTTCAACTAAGTGCTAGCATTACAACATAAAGTAAGGTGTGTTTTGAAAAGCTCAAAATAAAAATATCAAAAATCTTTGACAACATATGAGGAGCTCTTTTTCTTCAGAGATAAAGACTATCAACAGTCTCTAGGCATGATATTAGAAACCCTAAAAAAATTATGTTATTATTGTGTGGGAGTGGAAGTCTTCTTTTCCCACACGATATATCCCTCTCCAAAAGCCACGATTACAAAATCTTGCGAAGGCCTATAATTTCCAGTGTCATACCTTGCCCCAATTTTATGGATAACCTTTTCATCAAAGCTCACCATATATAGGTCCGTCTCCGCCATAATAATCCTGCACCCATTGTTGGCCCTTATGTTGTTCCTCTTTCGTATGCCCGTCAGGTTTCGAATCATTGCCTTCAAATTCGCGTCTTGGAAGTGATCATAAAACTCTAGACACATATACCCTCCCATCAATGAAAATGATTCCACCAGAGCTTGATTCTAAATTTGTAACCCTAATTCTACACAATTTGTGGCTATCTTACAAAGGTGGGGATTCCGAGGTGCGTGAGAATATAGGCATAACCCTAGAGCAATTTATTGGAAGGAAAGGGCCACAATTTTTGCGTCAAGTCAGTGTCGTGGTTGTTCCTCATACACCGATCTGCCACTCTACCACGTGTGCTCTCTTTCATTGTGAAATGTACGATGGAAATGTTGAAAGGGATGGATGGTAGAATTAAAACATTGAAAGCTATAAAATGAGGGAGGATGATAGACGATGAAGAAGGGTTTGATGGAGGATTGACAACTTGGTTTGATGTGTTGTCCCACTCATTTTGAAATGTGTCGTACATGCCTCCCATAATTTGGTTGGAGGAGCTTATATTGGTTGCTAGGTTGATGCAATTGAGGTAGATGTCAGTGTTATCGAGCATAATTTTAAAGGTCACCAGTGAGAGCAAGTGGGTGTGAGAAATAGTATACATACAACTCAGGTATCCTTCATCCTATAAATCTACATCATGTTCAATTCGATTATTATCATGCAAAAAAAAGAAATCATGCTTCAGAAGATGGGAGATAAGGTAAGGATAAATACCAACAGCAGGTCATATCAATTAAGATGCAAACACTGGATTTATAAGAAAGGCCACAATGATCACTACTTATTTAAAACATCAATATTCCTAGATGTACAGTTCTTACCCAAAACAATAATTATTGGAAATGTAACATACATCATGCCCATTACTTATCTGCCACTTTCCATCAGAATAAAAAATTATATATCTATTTGAAACAGGCCAAACATTGTAGAGATCACACTGCTAGAATTTTTGGACACCATCATCTCTTACTTTAGGGATAACCTTTCATTGCTTATAATACAGAAATAGCAGCAATCAAACACTTTCTGGTATTTGTTACAAACAAAAAAAAAAATTACGGCCAACTCTTGTGCCAACTTGTGCCATTTAGGCTTTCCATACCTTCATTGTTCAACTTTCCTCGTGTAGTGGTGTGCCTGTGTCACAAGTAAAATTCAGTCAAATGATCAGTTCTAGATTTAACTTTTAAAAGCTTAAGGGTTTTACTAACATATTGGAGAATAGTTTACACTTATAAAATAAAGTAAAATATATTGGTTCTCTAAATAAGAGCTATCGGTGGCTCTATATAGTGTCTCACTCATTAATTGCACTTTAGGCTTACATTAATACTTCTGCTCTGGCTATCATTTATAGATAAGTATGCAAGAAGGGAAGAACTTCCCAAAAGTTTTTTCTCTCTTAAAGAATATTATTACTGTTAATTCAGAATTCCAATACTTTAAAACTGAACGTTTCTCCAAGTCACCGTTGAAATAGGTCATGAATGCAGTTAAAATGGGAATGTAGCTCACATCCCTGATGACCAACAGTAGATTTATGTAAGAGTACCCAAGGCTTTCTTCCCAAGACAAAGAATGGCTTTCCTAGCAAGCCCAGTATCTAGCAGCTGGTTTCGGGGGAGTGCAATTCCACATCAATGTAGTGCAGTAGAGTTTTAGATGACTAATGAGGTCTATTACATGACGGGGAAGGACATAATGATGGAAGTTGTTAAGTAGAACAATTCAAATGCCTATAACACATTTCCATATGAATGTTCGTATCTAAATAATTCATTCATATTACTTCCATATATGCACATAACACATGTAGATTCTTATTTAGAGTGTTTTCCCCCGATATATAAAATCACAGTTAAACCATTATTGCAAAAACAAATGGCTTGTTTCCTCCAAAACATCGAACATTTGAAATGAAAATGTGAAGATAATGCCAAGTGGTTGTGAAAAAACTCATGAGAAGTTGGCTCATAAAGAGCCTGCTGGGGTTTCATACTTTTCTTTTGGGGGCAGGGGCAAACCCCAAGTAAAATAGGAAAACTTGGACCTTTGTATTAAACCTAATGAAGATAAAAACAGAGTTCCGTGAGTGGCCCATACCACGGTTTGTCAAAAGCATGCTTTCCAAAAAAAAATTTGAGAAAATAGATTGCAAACCATTGTACTCTACTGGAAGAAACATAAAAGATAGTTTGATAGGTACTGCGATGGAATGTTTTCATGTGTACATCTCTAGTGAAATGATTCGGCTTAAGATCCTCTTTTTTTTGTATGGAATAGTATCAAACTGATGGAAGAGAAGCAAACAATTTACGTAAAAACAAAACCATACACATCCTGAGGAAATTAAAGCATGCCAACTTGAGAACAGTTGTAACTATTGTTAAGGCCAACTTGAAGGACAACCTAAGGATAGCTTTAGTTATTGTCATGAGGCCAACTTGTTGGCAACTTAAACGACAGCAGTTGGTATGAGGCCAACTTTTTGACAGATTTCAGGATGAAGCCAAGAAAGCAGGCTTTCATTCCTGGAGATTCTAGATAGACACCATCTTCGTAAATCTTCTTCATTCTTACACACGTGCATATGTGGTGTTCTTATAACATCATATCTTTGAAAATCTATGCATATATGTTAGAGAAAAAAAAGTGGATACACTTCAAGAGCTTACTAAAATTTCCCCAACTCATACCTCTGGCAGTAGTTTATGTCTCCTGGATAGCAAGCTTCACCTGTTTAAGATTTTTTCTCATAATTTTGGAGCACCATAAAATAATTTATTGGTTTGTTTTGCATCTTCGCATACGTGATAGATAGCACATCTTGAAACAGAGTTTTGACTGGAATAGCCCAGAAAAATCCTTCCAAAGATTATTTCTTTCTTCAGAATATAATACACGTTCCAGGCCGCCATTTTGATAGCAAAATTTCATCACAAAAAGTTCTCTCCTGTAGAAACTAACAAAGAAAACACAGAATAAAAATCGTTGGCCATCATGAAGAAGCCTTTCGATTAGAAGCCATGCCAGTGTGCAGGTAGCCAACCGCTGCTTGACAATATTTATTCTAATCCCAAAGAAATTAAGGAGACCAACTAAAATTTATCCAATTCTCATGCACTTTGTGATCTAATAAAGGTAAGGCTGCAGTTGCAAACAAGTCGGAAAGAGGTTGAGACTGGGGTAGCTTTTGATTACTTCTAGGTTTTAATAATCAAAATAGCAATGGACCTTCTATATGATATATGCATGTTCTGATCTTACAGTGCTTCAAAACATGTGACACTAATCTATGTAAGGCAGCATACTTGAAATGTGACACTAATCTCTGTAAGGCAGGATACTTAGCCGGTGCTCTGATACGGATCAGAAATTGGTTGCTGGAGGCTGAAATTGGTCTAAAGGAAGAAATGGGATGAAAATGATTTTACAAAAAAGAAAAGGAGCCTATTCAGCAATTTTAATTTTTTTGGCTTGATTCATCAGGGAATGAGTAGATTTTACTGCTATTCTTTTTCTAGGTAAGGGACTCTCTGGATAGGCGTGTAAAAGGAGATAGAAAACAGGGCATTGGAGACTGTTTTGTTTGTATTTCTGGATTTCCTATTTTGTTGGAAACGGTTTGCTGCATGTTAAAGGGAAGTTTCAAATTTGTTGATGATTCTTTTAAGTCAGTATGATCTTGTGGGAAGAATAGGGCAGGGGTGGAGTAGTCTGCCTCAGAATATTGACTAATGAAGTGTGCCAGTTGTTAGTGGGAAACACAGAAACTCTACACAGGAGAAACCTTATCTGAATGAAAGCAAAATCAATAAGAAAAATATTGTTACCTCAATGCCCATCCTGGTGAACAAGAACTGCAAGCATGGAATCAACATCCCGCATCAAAGGCCTCTATTGGACTTCAAGCTCAGTTCATAGGCATGCAATCTTGAAGAACACTGATATTTCCTCCAGTGAATGTTGATGAGCAATCAATGAAATCCTGAGCGAAGGGTCCAGCAAATCAATGTGTCTGCCTTCTTTCACCAGTTCATGCACCCAACTCCAGAGAGTCCTTCTGCCATTGTCCTTTATATGGAGATTAGGCCTCCTCCCTTTAGAAATCTCCATCATCAACATCCCAAAGCTGTAGACATCAACCTGTTTCGTAGCAATACTCCCACCAGCATACTTGGGAGGCATATGGTCCAGTGTCCCTGCAGCTTGTGTTGATATATGGCTCTTTTGAGGATTTATATTCCTATTCAGACCAAAATCAGTAATCCGCACCTCAAAATTATTGTCCAACAAAATATTACTCCCCTTGATATCCCTATGGATAACATGAGGGTTACATTCATGGTGCATGTATGAAATCCCAACAGTCACCCCCTACTAATCTTCACCCTCTTCCTCCAATCCAATGTTTTTCCTGCATCGTCCCTTTCATGCAATCATTTATCCAGGTTCCATTCTCCACGAACCTATAAATCAATAGCCCCTCTTGCCCTGATATGTAGTACCCCAAAATCTCAACTAAATTATTGTGCCGAATTCCTCCCAAAGTGTCCATTTCTGCCTAGAATTCTCTGATTCCCTGACATGCATCCATGCTAAGTTTTTTTACAGCGACCACAGTGCCATATGGTAAAAAAGCCTTGTAAACCAATCCAAAGCCGCCATCCCCAATAACCCTTTGCTTTGGACTCCTGATGCCTCTCCTCTTATTCTTCAAGTGCTGATAAATTTTCTTAGAACAAATGAGGAGAAGAAGTAAAATCAGCACAGCCAAAAAGCCTCCAATCCCCGCAACAACTGTCAGCATCACAGTTCTGGTCTTGCTCTTTCCTTGTCCATAATTGAAAGGTGGGATAGGGCTTTGCAGCAGATAGCGCATTCTATGCCCACCAACACCAAATCTTTAGTGCCCAAAACGAATGCTCATGGTAAATTCGAAATTGGTAGATCGGTCTCGAGAGAATAGACTTAATCGACGAGTCTCCGCCCAAAACCCTAAAAAATAAAAAAAAATTGCAAATATAGCATGCAATTTTTAAACGCAGAAAAACACAAAAATATTTGGACGCCCGTCGAAACCGTCAAAACGGCCGTAATGAACATCAAATTTGACATAGTCGCAGAAACGTCTGGAGGTCCTTTACCATAGGGGAACACTTTCGGCATAAATATAGAAGCATCTATCATTGTAGTTCATCATGGGTTAAGATCGGTTCTTATTGGAGAAACAGGAACCGGTTTGTCTCTTAGAGGGGTTCCTAGGAATGTAGCGTAGCACAAACTTACTTGGTATTGGGTTTTTTTTTTTTTCTATCTTAGAGCTAAGACCATCTATGTGATAACTAACTAACATTATCACAAGCCACAAGTCTCGCAATCTATAGTAAAAACAGATAAGTGAAAGCATGCTCTGAATATTGGATTCACAACATGTGAAGAAAACAACTAGAAAGCTGTAGAATCAACTTTCCGCAAGAATTGACAATAAGAACTAAAGAAAAGAGGCAAGAACCAAAATAAAGTGATATCTACAAGAAGGCACCTGTAAATATTAAAAGATTAATAAAAGCATGCACTGCATAATGGATAGTGTCAAAATTGTGAACAAAAACACCGTAATCATCTTTCGTAAGCATTAACAATAATAACTAAACGAAAGTAAGTGAAAAGAAAGCATTAACAATAAGAACTAAATAAAAGTGGTAACTACAACAAGGCACCTTGCAATTATTATCCGAATTATTTTATATTAAAAAATTATGGCATGAGGTGAATTGCATTTTTCTAAGAATCACAACATTACATTATATAGCTGCATCATCAAGAAGAAAAACTAAAATGATAGCTACTGACCTATAACAAGACATCTCCTCATTTTTGTGTTGTATCTTTCTTTTGGAGATGAAAGAATTAATGCCCAAGACGAAAATTGAGCAACCCAATTTTCTTTGAAAGCTTTGTTACAAAAGTTCTTCAATGCATGATTTGCTTGTCGAAGAATAAGTTACCAACATAAATTTTGAAACAAAACTAGAAGGCCGTGCAATGGATGTCGAATGAGGAACCCGAGTTTTCTTTGAAAGTTTTAATGTGTTGTTAGAAGTTCTCTCGAGCTTCTTTGACCAATATCACAAAACAAAAGCAGAGCCTTGTGTTTAAATGCTTCGTTCCTTATAGAAAGCAGAGATAAGGTTAGGGTTAGGAGGAATACAGTAGAATGTCGAGATGATGTGCGCGTACCGTAGAGAAAGATCGGGTTATTGCGGAGAACTCCTTTTTATGCAGGAAGGACTACTGCGAAATAAGAACACAAGACCACAAGATTTGATTAAACAATAAATGAGAAGCGCCTTGGGCCGGGAAATGTAAAACTTCCTTTGAAGGTGGTGGTTTCCTGCTTAACATGAATTAACACAAAAGGCGTAAAATATCAATTAAATTGCTTGCATTTGGCCCAGGTAGGGAAAGGCTGTTTTCTGGTTTTGACACAAAAAGGAACCGATGCGGTTACTTATAGCAAATGCGATTCCGATGCGATAAGCCGATCGGTGGGTTCTAGGATCTTCTGGGCTGGTTGTGGAGTTTGTAATGGCTGGTTTTTGGATAGTTTTTTAGGAAATGGGATGGTTAGAAACAAAAGAATGACAGCTAGAGGCAATGGTACGTTGGATAATGGATCCAGAAACGGATTTGGGAGGACTGTAATTCCAAAAGCATAAGAAATGTTATAATGGAGGACATGCAAGATGTAACTTACTGGATTTGATGAAGGTGCCAGTTGATCTCCTTTGCTGTAAACACGTCTAATATTTTCACTCGTCTCTGCTTGATCAAGTGAAGATCTGGACTCTGTTCCTCGTTCGCAATGCCCTCGCTTGATCCAGAAATCCTTTGACTGATCTCTCAAAATGAAATTCCGATCCGTTGTTATGGCTTGGGAAGCCCATTTACAGGGAACCGATGGCGGTTGCGTAACCGACGGCGGTCGAGTAGGAACCGGCATCGGTTAGGAAAAAGTAGGCTATTTTTAGTAGAATAGCCCACCTTCCCTGTTTTTCTCCCGAGGGATCAGTTGCGGGCTTGGTCAAGTGGCTAGAAGGTCGGCTTTGGGTGCGAGTAAGGAGGCATTAGTTATGGATGTGAGTCTAGACCAAGTCATGGGTCCTAATTAGGTTAGTTTAGGGTTAGGGCTAGGTCATGGTGAGGTGGCCAAGTGAGGTGGTAGGTAAGGCGATGTGGATTTATCAATTATGAGGTAATTAATAAATAATTGTGTAAGGTTTAGGTAATGAGGTTAGGTTGTGAAATGGGATGCGGGTCACAAGGGGTCGTGAGACACGAATTTGGTGTCTACATTAGCCCCTTATTGTCGTGTAGCTTGTTCTGTAAAGCTGCGCGGACAATAATATGAAGTGGTTTCTCATGTTAAAGATATAGGTAATCCCCCTCAAATCTATCACAGATTGAGTGAACGGGAAATCAGGGATAGGGTTGATAAAGGGTATATGTGGTAGAGAGGATGGTAAAGTGGTGGGGTAGGTCCAAGGAAGCAGACGCATGTTGAAATGCAATAGTACGACGAGGGTACATGATTTGACAAGCAAACCAGCAATGTGTAGGCAAAGGTCGATAGTTTATCCAAACAAGGGTGATATAATCCTGGTATCCAAGGCAGAGGAAGTAGCTCCAGGGTATATAACGGTGAGTAGTGGAGCGTTTAGGCATGTTCGGCGTGCAAGTGGTTGGTTTGGTTGAGATAAGCGTCACGGTCAGAAGTGCAGGCAAAGGCTGGTTGTGAGATCAAGTCAAGGACCCTAATCATGCTAAAACATGAACAGGTGAGCTCGATTGAACACAAGGTACATGATGGATGGATAAAATAAAACGTTGATTGTGGGTATGGTATGGAAGTGATGCGGCCTTGGGTCGGGCCAAGTTGTTGGGTTGTGGCCTTGGGTCAGACCATAACGGTAGAGTGAGGCCTTGGGTCGGGCCAATTGGTAGGGCGAGGCCTTGGGTCGGGCCAAATAGGTAGGTTGAGGCCTTGGGTCGGGCCAATTGGTAGGGCGAGGCCTTGGGTCGGGCCAATTGGTAGGTTGAGGCCTTGGGTCGGGCCAATTGGTAGGGCGAGGCCTTGGGTCGGGCCAATTGGTAGGTTGAGGCCTTGGGTCGGGCCAATTGGTAGGTTGAGGCCTTGGGTCGGGCGAATTGGTAGGTTGAGGCCTTGGGTCGGGGCGAATGGTAGGTTGAGGCCTTGGGTCGGGCCGAATGGTAGGCGAGGAGGCCTTGGGTCGGGCGAATGGGTAGGTTGAGGCCTTGGGTCGGGCCAAATAGGTAGGCGAGGCCTTGGGTCGGGCCAATAGGTAGGTTGAGGCCTTGGGTCGGGCCAAATAGGGTAGGTTGAGGCCTTGGGTCGGGCGAATGGTAGGTTGAGGCCTTGGGTCGGGCAATGGTTGGTAGGTTGAGGCCTTAGGTGAGGAGGTCGGGCCGAGGCCTTGGGTCGGGCCAAATGGTAGGTTGAGGCAAGTGAACAAATGTTGTGACAAGTGAACAAAAAAAAGGTGGGAGAGGCGATATTGGTGAAAAAGAGGCAAGGAGTAAAGAAGGGCAAAGAATGGGGTGAAAGTTGGGTATCGAGAAACCGATGTCGATTTGCGCATGACCGATATCGGTTAAGGGACCGATACCGGTTTCTTAGGGCAAAAAAGAAACCGACATCGGTTAAGGTCGAAAAACCTATAAAAAGAAAAATACGGCCTGTCATTGTCACTTTTGTTATTTGTAATCCAAATTGACTTGTCTGACGTGGAGAGTTGATTTGGAGGGGTATTGAGTGAGGTGGAGCTATTTGATTGGCGGAGAGAGTTGATAGGGGGCCCGAATAGTTGAGGAGGCAGCAGGTGATTGGCCGGGGACCCAGCAGATCAGGATTGGAGCCATGGCACAGGCAGGAGGAGCTGGAGGAGCTGGACCAGCTGGACCGCCACCACTCATCCCACCACGACGACGTGTCGTCGTACCGGTAGGTTCTAAACTCTTTAATTTGGTGATTTGGTTGAGTTATGTTGTTTTTGGGATTTGGGTAGGAATTGGTATTTTGTAGGAAATAATGGGTAAATGGAGGTAATTCGAGAAAGGGAGAGGGTAGATAGGTTAGATAGGCTAAGGCGGCTAGGTGTGTAAAATTTGGGGGTGTTTGGGTGGGTAGATGGGTAAAAATAGGTGAAAAATGGTTTTTGGGGGCCGCGCGGGGGTTCGTCTCGGGCAGGAGACAGTGACCGATGTCGGTCAATAGGCGACCGGCATCGGTCGCAAAAGTATAGGGTGAGTTTGATTTGGGGGCTACCGGCATCGGTTGCGTATCGGCCGGTATCGGTGGGGGAGGTTGAGGGTGGAGTTGGGATGGGATTGGGTTTAGAGTTTAGGGTTTAAGTTTGAAGGTGGGTTGGGTAGCGTGTTGGGGTGGGGTTTAGAGTTTAGGGTTTAGGTTTGAAGGTGGGTTGGGTGGCGTGTTGGGGTGGGGTTTAGAGTTTAGGGTTTAGGGTTTAGGTGGGGTTTAGGGGGTGGCGTGTTGGGTGGGTGTTTGGGTTTAGGGTTTAGGGTTTAGGGTTTAGGTTGGAAGGTGGGTTGGGTGGCGTGTTGGGGTGGGGTTTAGAGTTTAGGGTTTAGGTTGGAAGGTGGGTTGGGTGGCGTGTTGGGGTGTGGGTTTAGGTTTAGGGTTTAGGTTTGAAGGTGGGTTGGGTGGCGTGTTGGGGTGTGGGTTTAGGGTTTAGGGTTTAGGTTTGAAGGTGGGTTGGGTGGGTGGCTTGGTGGGGTGGGGTTTAGGGTTTGGGGTGGAGAAGGGTGAGGTGTGGGGTTAGATTTTGGGTGTTACAAAAGGGGGTTTAGATGGTAAAGTAGGTGTTATAATAAAGAGTGGGTCTAAGAATGTGGGTTGGTTTTGCAGGCACGTCAGCAGTTGACGATGCGTGATAGGATGCCTCCACTATTGAGTCGGATGAGGCCACACATATCTGCGGCGCATTGGGCCATCATGCGCGAGGTGGGACTTGGCGGGGTCCAGAGGTACAGAGCGATAGACAGAGATCACAGCGATGGTCGCCCTCATCGAGAGATGGGATCGGCGGCAATGTGTTCCATCTGCCGGCCAGGGAGATGGCCGTCACATTAGAGGATGTGTATCGCATCCACTGCGGCTACCGATCGAGGAGAGGCCGTTTTCGAGTAGGTCGAGAGCTGCCATGGATAGCATCTGCAGAGTTTTGGGGATGCGGCCGCGCTTACTTACATATCATAAGCGCGAGCATTGGATATAGTGACATGTACCGCGCTGCAGAGACATGAGACACGGCTTGCCGTGTTGGTGATGATAGGATCACTGCTTCGCCCTCCCGGATTCGAGAGGAGGCCGCTTCCCACGGGCATTGATGGGGTGCTCTTGGAGATGGTGGAGGAGCACACTGTTTGCATGGGCACCGGTGTATATAGTGCAATTATCTGAGGAGTTATGGGGCTTGCTCCGGAGGAGGAGGCGATTTGGTATTTGTTCTACATTTTGTTGCCTTTGTTGGGCATACGAGCACATCGTATGCATCAGGCAGTAGGGCTACCCGCTGCGGCCGAGGGCCACAGGTTGTATACCGATATGGATTTGAGAGGTGGTTGGGGGTCGTGGGCGCCACGGCGGTTGTTGCGAGAGTCGGGATGTGGCCTCTTATAGACATATGCTAGAGGGCCTTACAGCGGTAGACATTATATGGAGACCCTACGAGAGGTCACCGGCTGGCGAGAGAGCCGCGTACGGTGTGCACGATCCAGATACATTACGGATAGCGGGCGGAGGCCAGGAGAAGTATGGCGGATACCCCTAGAGAGTGCACGCGAGGCGAGATGGGGCTGCGGCAGGGCGAGCCACCTCCCTTCCCTCGGTCACGGGAGGGATGATGTAGAGGCCCCCCTGCCGGCGCCACGGCCTTAGGATCAGGCCCAGGTAGCGGAGAGACCAGCGAGTGAGGTGTGATGATGATGCGGGTGCACGGAGCATACAGGTATGGTAGGTGCAGGCGAGAAAGCAGCGAGATAAGTACACTGCTGCGCGGCCGGACTTGGCTGCGATTCTGCAGAGAGATCAGCTCGGGCGAGTGCAGCTATTACGAGGCGGTTAGGCTGCTTTGCTGCGCAGAGCACGAATAGGAAGTCTTACGAGGCAGTAGCGAGCTCGAGTACGAGCACGGCGGCACCACCACCACAGCGGCCACGGCCACGAGTGCAGTGAGTGCAGTACGCGGCGGCAGCGGCCACGGCAGCCACGGCCCGAGATACCACCACGGCCACGAGTGCGAGTACGAGCACGGCGGCACCTCCACCAGCACCACAGCCGAGTGCGAGTACGAGCTCGGGATATTGGTGTTAGGTGCAGGGACCCGGCCCGATTCCTTGATGGCGCGAGATCGTTATATGGAGGTTAGAGCGAGAGGCCCGTTATTATCGAGGATATTCTTGATAATACGGAGTCGAGTATCGGCGTATGCGGCGCATAGGCGAGACCTCGCACGGCCCGAGAGATCTCGGGAGGGGCAGCCACGGTGGCGTGTCCGTGACAGGCGAGGCGAGAGGCACCACGGGGACCGGCGGGGAGAGTGTGCGAGGGCGGTGGGAGAGGCGATAGATCCCGACATGGTTTTGTATAGGGACACGGGCGTCTGCGGCAGTTGTATTGATAGAGGCTGCGTGCCGACATTTATTCATTGCATTGATTCATTTATTTATTATATACCGGCCTGCGAGCCGAGTACGGGTTGTATATTTGATACCGGCCTGCGAGCCGAGTATATTTTTGGTTTGAGAGACCGGCCTGCGAGTCGAGTCGAGATTTTGGTAGGGATTGCGGCCTGCGTGCCGGCTTTGGTATGTTATGAGATCACAGAGGCCCCGATGTAGGGCACATTGTATTTTTGAAAATTTGTATATATATAGAGACGATGTTTTGATCCACATGCCGTGTTTAAAATGTGTTGAAATATGTGGTTAATGGCTGGTAATATATAGAATGTGTGATGAGTTTAATTGACATGTTGATAGATAGATGATGCTGATGTTTTTGTTTGTTTGTGCGTATATATGAATGTCAGGTTATGTGATAAATTGGTGGTTTTGTGACAGTGTGATATATGTAACTGATGAGTTGGATCCAAATGATGTATAGATTGATAGTTTTTTGGTATCTGTAGTTGATGGTTTGTGTATTTATAAAATAAATGATGTTGATGAAATTGTAATGCTATGTGTGGTGGATGAACAAAATGTGGTAAATTGTGTTGTTTATGCAGGAAAAGAGGCGGGCGCGACAAAAATTTAGAGGAGAAATGAAGAAAAGAACCCTGTTTCAAAAAGGAAGGTGTGTAACCGATATCGGTTAGGGAACCGATATCGGTAGCTCATAGACCGATATCGGTTAAATAACCGATACCGGTTATTTAGGTATGAGCTTTTCTAAAAATAGAAAAGCTAGGGTGGCAACTTAAGTTTTAATTTTAGAGCCATGCAAGAGGTTAAATACGCGAACGCGACGCTTTTTGACGACTGAGACAGGTATTTGCATGAGAGATTTGGGTGAGAAGGAGAAAAGAGACAAGGAAAGTAAATGTGATCCGAGGTTCAGAAGGCAGAAAGACAAAGTTGAAAAGGGTGGTGATCATGGCAGAACGAGGAGAAGCATTCAGCAGGCAAGGACATGAGGGAAGACAAGGGCCACCTCAAGCTGCTGCAACCCAAGAGGTATTGTTTTGTTTGTGATTTGATCACTGCATGTTTCGTGAATAAGATGGGGGAGAGTAGGTGGGTAGATATGAGAAAGAAAACATGATAACAAGGGTTGCAGGTGAGCTAAGTGTTACAGGGTAGGCAATCAGGGGTTCCAGGTATGTTTATATGTATAAAAACGAATAAACGAGCAAATTATTGTCGTAGGTGGTTGTTTTTAGGGAAGGTGTATAAAATTGACAGTGACCGGTAGCGGTTAGGGAGAACCGGTATCGGTTATTCAACCGATATCGGTTACGTATAACCGGTACCGGTTACTGGAGAAATTTCCAGAATGTTTGAAAAAGACCCTAATGGATTGAATGGTTGTTTGTCGTTTTGGCGTATGCAGGCAGAGACAGGGTTGAGGATGAATGATAGCGTGCCGGCGCTGTTGTCGCGAATCCGAGCGGATGTAACACCAGCGGAATGGACATTGATAAATCGTTTGGGGTTAAGTGGAATCCGTTATTATTCACGAATCGCACGTAACCATGGTATGTTACAGGCGCTGATTGAGAGATGGAATCCCGAGACAAATACCTTTATCTGCAGCAGGTGAAATAACAGTAACTTTGGAAGATGTGTTTCGGATTTTGAGACTCCCTATTACAGGAGAACCAGTTTATCAGGCACTACCTAGCGCGGGGCGGGCAGCGATAACAGAAGTGTTTGGTCCATATGCACGAGACTTAACACAGCGAGGTTTATCTTTCACATATGGGGTAATGTATACGGCACACCCGAGGAGACAAGGTTAGCGGTGATTTTATTGATAGCGGTAGGGTATTATGCGTTACAAAGGCGAAGAAGGGGAAGATTTCAAAGGCATTGATGGGTGTTATTTGGGAGATGATAGAAAGGAATGTGACTTTTGCACAGGCACTGCATATTTGGCGGAGCTATACGAGGGTTTATGGGCTTGTAGGCGAAATCACGGGACAACGTTGGATTTGCGCATACTTATTACCTTTGTTGGGCCTATGAGCACATTGTTTGTGTGCGACCAATAGGCCGATCCATCGAGCGGAGAGGCCGGAGTATGAGAGGTTGGGATTGACGATGGGTCGAGCGAGAACAAGAGCAAGATCTCGGCCGTGCGGGTGACATTGAAGTATTACGAGGCGAGGTATGGGGAGAGGTTGGCGGTTGCGGATATACATTGGAGGCCCTACGGGAACTATATGGTAGCGAGAACATAGGCGAGGTTGAGAGGTGTAGAGCGATTGAGGTGGATCGCGGGGCACAGGCCAGGTGAATATGAGAGGATTCCTATAGATCGCGTGCGGCGACAATTTGGATTTGTGCAGGACATACCACAGGCTTATAGACCATATATGAGGATCGATGCCGAGGCAGCATTCTCACCACCCCGGCCAACACCTCCAGAAGGGCCCGAGGAGATAGCAGCCGATCGCAGGGTAATGGATGCAGGAATGACAGAGGCCTATAGATTATGGTGGGTAGCAGAACTGCGAGGTGTACGTGAGCGCCCTGACACAGCGGTGATTACAGCAGAGAGGGATCGTCTGCAGCGTTTGGTTCAGCAGCTCCAAACGCAGGTGAATGAGACAAGAGGATTGTTAGTGGTTGCGGAGTCACGGGCGGCGAGACTAGAGGCTGGAGTTCTCCATGCGAGAGGGCGTATTCATATGTTACAGGAGAGATTGGCAGATCAGTGGGCGGTACCAATAGCCGCGGTACCTTTGAGGACAGAGAGGCCCGGCGAGAGGGGTCGACGATCACGATCATCACCTAGTTCGGGATGAGTTGTGATGGTCTGAGTACATGTTAGCGAGGTATAAGAATAAATAAGGATGCCGACCTGCGTGTCGATGATAGAGAAGATGTATTTGTTTAACATCTAAATAAAACTGAATATGTATGTTGATTTGAGTTATGATAATAATAAGATTGTCGGTGTTTTGATTTTCGGTGTTTCGAAAAAGGATAAAGAGAAATGTGATTAAAATAAAAATACACAAAAATATTTATATTCACCACACAAGATAGGTTATGGTAGGGGATGGTCGAGCTAACCTTGGGAGACCCCATGTCTCCGAAGTGCTGCCTACATAGCCCATTGCACAAAGCAAGGAAGGGCCTCAGACCGATGTAGTTCTCCCTTAGGATCAGGGAGAGGCGAATTCAGGCAATTTGGTACGGTTTAGGCAATTGGTTGGTTGGTAAGAATATTGATATTAATATTGGTAAGGTAAGGTTGTTGGTGTCGGTAATGAATTGGTGATGTTGTAAAAGGTATAAGGGAAGTGAAAGTTAGCCTACCCAAGTAGAAGAGGAACCATGTCTGATTAAGATCAACACACAATCCTAGATGCGCAAAGCGGCAAAGCGGAAAGAGTGCTCGTAGGTGAAAAGAGCTAAACAAACCACACAACGTAGAATGAGCTTGAAGCCCTAGGTACCGTGCATAGACGAGAAGTCAATAGGTGAAAAGAGTTGTATGATCACAATATATCGGGTGTACGTTACGTCCCTTGAGTTGGAACAAATGGTGAGGTGAGGTGGATGATATAAGCGAAGTCTTGAGAACTTATTACAAAGTGAGTGCTCTGACGAAAGAGAACCTACCCTAAATAGACAAGTCCATGACTCAAAAGTTCTTCTGAATGAGGCTTTTATTTTATTGAATATAGACTGATCGATGCGGGAAGTCTACCAGGGATATTGATTGTTTTATTCTTGAGGTCTTTGAAGGTGATCAATGCGAAGCTTCGATAAAGGCTGTGCATGTATATAGCTGTCCTTCGAGGAGCGATCTATTTATAGTAGCAGATATAATTGTAATGCATAGCTGTCCTTCGGGGGAGCAGTCTATATATAATAGCGGCAATAATTCGGCATATAGCTGTCCTTCGAGGGAGCAGTCTATATTTAATTTAAATGACTAGATGTTCATTTGGCGTGAAGCATCTAGTTAGTAGGAAGTTTGACTCAAGAAAATCCCAGAAGAATACGGCTTATTTTAATACTTTGAAGTCATGGACTAGACTAAAAAGGGGAAGACATCATCAAGGGGAGGTGAGGATCAAACTATGTGAGCCTGATTGTTATTATGAAGTGTAGGAAACAGGGTGTATGTAGTGGTAAGTGAGCTCAAGGGACGAGCGACAGGTAGATAAGAAGTGATATAATACTAATTTCAACAGTAGAATGGTCGAAGATGCAAGGCATTAAGGGGTTGAGCTCGGAGTTTACCATTAAGCGAAGCTAAGCGATAAGTACAGATCCATAGGTATGAGTGATTATATAAGGCCCGATCGATTGGGAGCAAATTTTCCACGTTTGCTCTTTTCTAGTTTGGTTACATGTTGATTCTCTTTGAGAACAAGATCACCAATCTTAAAAATACGCTCATGAAGTCGCTTATCATAAGCACGTTTAATGCGTTTTTGATAGATTTGAAGGTGATCAAGAAAGTGTAAGACGGCGTTCGTCAAGAAGCTCAATTGGGCTAACCGCTCTTGGCGGAAATCATCGTTGGTGAGAATATCTGAAGAGATATTCGAAGGGGAGGTATTTGTATTTCGAGAGGCAAAACAGCCTCGGTGCCGTATACCGAAAAGAAAAGGTGTGGCATTAGTAAATACGGATCTTTAGTACGATAAGCCCAAAGGGCAAAGGGAATGTGATCGTGCCAATTTCTTCAGATTCATTGACAACTTTCATGAGGATTTTGGTTAGTGTTTTATTAGAAGACTTCGGCTTGCCCATTGGCTTGTGGATAGTAAGGTGATGAGAAACTAAGTTTGATACCAAAGTTGTCACAAAGGTCATGCAACAACTTGTTTTTGAAAGATTTTCCATTATCATTATCGGGCGGTGAGGAACACCAAAAGCGGCAGAGATAATGTGGTGGTTAATGAACTCGACAATTTTTCTTTTTGATTGAAATGAGTGGAATAGCCTCCACCCATTTTGTATAATATTCGGTCATTGTGAGTATCCAACGGTGGCGTTGTGAAAGGTTGGGTGAATCTCACCAATAAGGTCTAAACCCCATTGTGAGAAAGGCCAAAGATCTCGAAGCGATCTGGAGCGGAGTGGCTAGGAGTATGTTGAAGGTTGGCATGTTGCTTTGACACATAACACAACGCTTAACATATTCGTAGCGATCGTTATTGAGTAGGCCAATAATAACCAAGGCGAAGGATTCGTTTGGCCCGCAGCAAGGCAGCTAAAATGTCCACCACAAATACCGTCATGGACGTTGAATGGTATGAGTGGCCTCCACGCCTTGATTAGGCGGCGAAGGAGGATACCATCAAAGCCACGTTTATAGAGGAGTCCCCCCATGACAACATAACGCGAAACACTTTTAAGAAAAGCACGTTTGCCGTTACTAGTAAGGTCAGGTGGGAGGACAGAGATTGTAAGGTAGTCGTGGAATTGGTGGTACGGGTATCTGTGAATTAGTAGACACAGTATTTATCATACAAACTACCGGGGTTGAATAGGATGGGGCAAAAAGTTGTTGGACCACGACGAATAATTCAGAGTCAGTTGGCGCGGCGGGAATTTGCGAGGCTAAGCAAGCCATAGTATCCGTAAATTTGTTAGTGGAGCGGGGAATGGTTTGTATAGAATAGTGGGTAAATAAAGCTAGAAGTGAATCCACGTAGTGTTTGTATTTTGAAGTTCCTCGTTTTTGCATTGGTAGACGCCCATAGCTTGATTGACTACCGATTGAGAGTCGCAAAAATGTTGATAGATTTGATACCTAAGTGTAACGCAACTTGGAGACCTAGAACAAGGGCCTCGTATTCCAGTTGTATTATTAGTGCAAGGGAAATCAAGTCGGAATGAAAGAGGCATAGGTTCAGCGTTGAGAGGAATGAGAACAACGCGGCTCCTCCGTGGCGGCATTTAGATCCATCGAAGAAGAGGGTCATTGGGTACGACTCCTCTGTGAGGGAAAGAGTAGCGATGAGTTCGTCGGGAAATGTGAAATTGGTAAATTGTTCCCCCGGTACAGGAGCGTCCGCAAGTTGGTCTGCGATGGTTTGTCCTTTGATTGATTTGGTGGATAAACTCAAGGTCGAGGTCGGCGAAGCATGAGCCATCTAGCAATGCGTTGGTTCAGATGAGGTTTGGCGTACATGTAATGGATGGGGTCTGTATTGGTGATGACGAAAGTCTTGTGATTTAGAAGGTAATGTCGGAGTTTGGTGGCAACGAATGATAGGGCAAGGCACAATTTTTCTACATGTGTGTACCTAGTCTCATAGTCCACCAAAGTCGACTTATATAATAAGCGGCTTGTTCGTGATTCTCGAGTCACGATGTGCAAGCATGGCTCCTACTGAGCGTGGTCGGTGGCGGAAAGGTAAAGGTAAAGGGCGGTTGTCTTGGGGTGGGATAAGCACGGGTGGTGTAAGAGATAAGATTTGAGAGCTTGAAGGCTTGGTGACATTCTTCGCTCCATTGGAATGCAATATCCTTTTAAGGAGGTGATGGAAAGGTTGACACCGATCCGAGAGTTGGGAGATGAAGCGTCGGATAGATTGGAGCTTACCTTGTAAACTACGCAATTGTTTGAGATTTTGGGTGGGGGCATTTCTAGGATAGCTTTGACTTTCGATGGATCGACCTCAATGCCACGCAAAGAGGCGATAAAGCCAAGAAGTTTTCCCGAAAGAACACCAAAAACACATTTCTTCGGTTGAAGGCGGACAGAATATTGTAACAGGCGATCAAAAATAATGGTTAAAACATCGAGATGTTCACTACGATGTTTAGACTTGCCGAGAAGATCGTCGACATAGTCTTGAGGATAGTGTGCATAATGTCATGAAAAATGTAGGTCATAGCCGCCGATAGTAAGTAGCAAAGCATTCTTAAGGCCAAATGGCATGACACGATAACAAAAGGTTCCCCAAGGAGTTATGAAGGCAGTCTTGTGTTGATCGGCAGGGGCAACCAAAATTTGGTTGTATCCTGAAAAGCCATCCATGAGAGAAAGCATTTCATGACCCGCGGTGAGATCAACAAGTTGATCAATACTTGGGAGGAAGTCATCCTTAGGGCAAGCGAGGTTAAGATCCGGAAATCCGTGCATATCAGAAGTCCCCGTCGCTTTAAGTGGCAGTGCGATGTTAGAAATCCATTGAGGATAGTCGATAGGCGAGAATGAAGGAAGCGAGAAAGGAGTCGTTGGAGTTCCTCTTTGACAAGAGAGCAATGCGTGGATGCATTTTCTCAATTTCATCTGTTTGGTACTGGTTTGGAATCGGGGTTTAGGGTGATGTTATGGGACAGTGATGGTAGGATCAATTCTGGCATGTCGGCGTAAGACCATGCGACGCTTGGTTGCGAAGCACGAGAGAAAGGTAGTAAAGGCGGCTTGTTACGATGTGTTAAGGGATTGTCAATCTTCACTATGTGAGGATCTTCCTCCGTGTGGATGTTGATTTCTATAGTAGATTCATTCAGCATAGTTTGGGTTTCAGATGGTAGGGCGCGTTGAATATAAGAATCATCCGCGCCCAGGTAAGTGAGTATGGAGTCGTCATCCTGGCATTCAACAACATTAATCAAAGGCGAATCCTCTTCGATCATGTCTGGATACAGAAGGGGAAGAGAAGATGGGTCCTCATTATCGCGTTGATAAGTGAGAGGACCTATGAAGATAGCATTTATGAAAAAAAAAAGTTAGGAGGGATAGATTCAGGGTCCATCGATTCTGTGGGTGATGATGGCAAAGTAGGTGATGATGTTTCGGTAGGGGCAACGTCTTCCTCTTCCAGGATACAGCTGACAGGAGGTGTCTCTTGTGTAGGTGTTTCGGAAAAACCGAGACCACTGCGATCATTATGTTTGCGTGTGGTCACGGGAATGAGTGTATGTCGGCCTTGTTCGTAAAGGCCAAAACCAAAGCCTTTCCACGCACAGCGAGTCAAGAAGGTGAGGGCGAAACGACGATTTGTCAAGTATTGAAAATCGGATTGGAAGGGAACCACACCAAGAGGAGGTTCAGGGGTAATGGAGGATGTGTCAACACCCCCATACGTTAGGTTAGTGCGGCAATGGGGTGGTCCGTAAGAGATTACCTCCCCCACGCGACGGTCGTAGGTGGGATGCGCATGTAATTGTCCGTACTCCTGCGGGGTAGGGAAAGAACTAACGTTATATAGGCGGTACTCCCCCAGCGTGAGGCGATGAAAAACATCTACTAAGGGGTCGGAGGTTGGGATGTTAGCTGCGGGAAGAGAAGTGGTTTGTGCGGCGGTGGTTTCATCGGTTGAAGGCGTAGGTGCAGTTGAGGTGGATGGTTGAGGTACATTTGAAGAGGATGGTTGGGTTGAATGTATGGGTGTCTTAATTGGTATAAGCACATCGTTTGGGCGGTATAACATATTGCAAGTTTTGAAGGGGGGAGGATCAGCTTTTTACGGTGTAGGACTTCCCTCGTACTCAAATTTTATGCATCGATGTAATGTTGAGGAACGCATCCCATGGCTCGAATCGAGGGCGACCCAATATATTATATTGGAACTCTCCTTGAGGACATAGAAGAGTTCGGGAAAATCGTGGGCCTACGCGAATGTTGAGGATCACGGTGCCTAAGGTAGAAGTAATAGCGTCATTGAATGATCATGACATGATGGGGTTGGCACACATGCGACTAGAAGGGATGTTCATTTGTTGGAAGGCTTTTGAAGAGATGATGTTTAGGCTAGCGCCCCGTCAATCATAACCCGGCGTACTCGAATGTCTCGGACGTAAGCGGAAATGAAAAAGGCGAGGGTCGGGGTCTTACGCACCAAAGTCGATAATTTCATCTTCAGAGAAACTAACCGCAGCGGCTTGTTGTTTTGAGACAGAAGTGGTGGGGGAGATGGATTGTTTGGTGAGAGAGGCAACGTGATTAGGTGTTAGAATGGAGGCAACGGGCAGGGTTTCGTTGGGTAAAACCTCTATCCCTTGAAGGATCTCAACGAGAGCTTGTCGATGAGATTCAGAAGTCTGAATGAGATCATATAGTGTCATTTTTACGGGCGATTGATGAAGCTGTTTGATCATGGTTCGGTGGGCAACTCCATTAGAGACGGGATAGGCGGGTCCGCGAATAACCACTTTAGGTGGTGGTGTAATTGGGATGGTTGAAGGAGAAAGAGATGCCGCAGGTGTGTTTTCTTTCGCTTTCCCATTGTTTTTCTGTCCTCGAGTAGCGACACTAATCATATTAATCTCGTAGATCTGAGATGAGGAAGATGGTTGGGATAATTCATGGTCTTCAAGAGGTGGGGTTGTAATAATGATAGATCTTGGTGAGGCGGGGATAGATGATATAGTAGAGGGAATTGCGCTAGAGGTCTCTCCCTTCGTAAGTTGTCTTTCTTAATCTGTCTATCCGGGAGAGGTGACTGACGAAGGAGGGTTTTTAGAGCTTTGCATCCCTCCACATCATGTCCTGGTGTGCGGTGATAAGCGCAGATTTTAGACTCATCGTAACCCATAGGTCGGGGTTTAGACGGGTCATAAGGTCTAAGTGGAGGTAGGGAAATGGTCGCATTCTCCACCAACATAGCAAGGATTTTGGCGTAAGATCCTTTGAGTGGGTCAAAATCGGAAGAGGATGAGGGTATTGATTGTGTGGGTTGTGGTAATGTTTGGGCGTGTTTAGTTCGTATGGGTGATGGTTTAGCCGAGGGGTGCTGACACATGTTTTTCACTAAACGTGGTTTCTTGGACATAGAAGTTACGTTCAGCTGGTTAGATGATGAGGCTACAGATGGCGTGGTAGCGGGAAACAACCACGGAGAAAGGGGAGTGACAGAAAATAAATCCTTTGATGATGGGATTGGTTTAGGGTTGATAGGTGGACCGGATACGCGGGGTAACGATGTTGTGATACCCTTTGATCTCTGTATAGGTGTAGAAGGCGTAGGTCGTTTTGCAGAAAACAACGGAGGTATGATATATTGGTGTAAAGTGGAGGGATGAGGTCCCAATATGGAAGGTGGGTGTGACGATGAAGGTTTTAATTGTGATAGAGGCCCGGATTGCGTTCGTCTCCTAGGTGGCGGAACGGATTTATTTTTGGATAGATCGAGTCGCTTAGGCGGGTGTGTCAGATTGGGCATTGGTGAGGTCCCAAGCGTAGGGGAAGATCTGGTTAAGTTGATAGAAGTGGACGGGGCATTTGGTAGAGGTGAGGGGGGTGAAGGCGAGAACAGGGGCATTTTAAGATTCTGTAAGCACTTCGGGTAGATGGTGGAGACATCGGGATCAGTCATTTGCATTTGAGTAGAAAAGGGGTACTCAAAGCGTTCCCATAGGGCACATCTCATCTTACGTGGAATGGCAGGTCTCAGTGTGATTTGTAATTTTGGTACGGAAGAAAAGTGAGTTGTAATTCCAGTCCATTGCGGGTGTGACACAGGAGGCAGATGAGGCACTGTATCAATAGATGTTAGGAGGTCAACCGGTTGTTGAAAAGATTTAGGCGATGAGGGACTAATAGGTAGGAGGGCGTGTTCGAGGAGATCTGTCATGTTAAAAGAATGTGGTGATGTTAGTGTAAGAGATTTCTCGTCTAAGGATGTCAAAAGGAGTGGTGAGCCTTCCTCTTGTGTAGCAAGAGTGGTAGAAGGGGACGTTTGGGAAATAGATAAATTAGATAGCATCCGCTCACAGTCTTGTAGGGATGTGGTGTAAGAAGACTCATTGATGGGAAGGGAAGCCTGGGCAGTTAACTCTTCTATGGGTAAAGGAACGATTTCGCTTTGGCTTGATGGTGGTAAAGGAGGTTCGGGCTCCTGTGTTAGTGAAGAGGTCTGATTCAAAATTTTCTCGATAGAGGCTTTTGGCTGAGAATCGAAGACTGCATGGATCTCATGAACACTCTCCTCAGCTAAGATATCTTGGTTCACGTTGCTGCTGGACGAGTGATTCGGGAATGGCTTGTTGAAAATTTTCAGATTTCGGTTAGCAGGGGCGTTAGGATTATCGAGTGTTATATCCCCTGCGTCAACCATTTCCTGCACTATGTTTTTCAACATCTTGCAGTTTTCATGACTATGTCCTTTTACGCGGTGAAAGTTACAAAAGTCATTTTCTTTGTACCAGGAAGGTATTGCGCGGGTGGAGTCAAACCCGGAGTGAGGTTTAACAGGGGGCAAGGTGATAGCCCCAGCTTTGAGCAATTTCTCCAATATCACACCATAGGTTTCTCCCAAGGGAGTGTAGCTGATGGGTTCGGCTTTGTATTTATAGGTGGTTTTTGGTGGAGTATTGGACGGTGGTTGGGATTTGACCATCACCGCGTGGACAGCTCCTTTTGATTTAGAAGAGGTGGACGCGTGAGGAGTGGTGGTATTTGGTTTATTGGTAGAATCAGGAGTTCGGAAAGTGGAGTTCTTGTTGCGCAACCGCAATTTCTCTTCCTCTAAGGCTCGAATTTCTAATTTTCGAGCCATAGTAAAACCTCGTCGAATGTACGGAAAGTTTGAATTTGGAGGGTAGGGGAGATGTGCTTAGCGCGAGGCCCGCGTAAATGATTCGATAAGTTCGGTTTGAGGCGAGGCATCGTAAGTTGGTTGATAAGGCCCCCGCCATCGTCAGCGAAATCTGCGATAGATTCGTCTTGGTGTCGGATGGCATAAGTCGGTGATAGATACTTTCTTGGCAATGTTAATGGAGAAATGATCCAAGAAAGATTGGGCTAGTTGGTTAAAGAGAAGATTGAGTCTTTGGGTTAAAAACTGCACATGCCACCCTCAAGCGAGGCCACGATAAGGACATGGGAAAGGTGCGGAAGTATGAGGCATCATCATGGGCAATCAAATAACAAGCATGTCTAAATGATCGCAAGTGTTGTTGAGGATCCTCTTTTCTTTGTTAAAGCGAGTAAACTTTGGCAACTCCCATTGAGGAGGATATGAATGAAGGGGACGAGAAGGGTGAATGGGCTCCGACAAACTTGCTCGTATGTCAGCGCTACGACTTCAAAGCGGAAGCCTCCAGGTTTTGCATTTTGTCCATCATTTGCTTGATGAAATCTGTGGTTGGATGAGATGATGGTGCCACAGAATAGGGATGTCCCATATAAGGTGTTGAGGTTACTGGATACGTGTATGGGAATGAAAAGGTAGGCGGAGCTTGAGAAGGAAAGCTCGTTTGAATAGGTGGCAGAGAGTAAGTCATGAATGGAGTGGTCTGAAAGAGAGATGAGATAGGGGCAGTTGGTGGTAGCGATACGTGGGGCCCCAGGTTAACCAAAGGAAAGCTAATCGGGGTCGTATGAACCTCTGAAGCTG
The DNA here is from genome assembly GCA_018340775.1 of Taxus wallichiana var. yunnanensis. Classification (NCBI taxonomy): domain Eukaryota; kingdom Viridiplantae; phylum Streptophyta; class Pinopsida; order Cupressales; family Taxaceae; genus Taxus; species Taxus wallichiana. Next base: position 814,515,072 of record CM031235.1, read on the forward strand.
TCGGATTGGGAGACGGGGCTAGTGATGCAGGAAGTAAGGTATTGTTATCAGGAGGAGTAGGAGCTAAATGAGCAGCTATACTAATAGGCATGCCCATAAGGAGCTGACCATCAGGCGTACGGTCAGGGGTATGAGACAAATAGTATTGTACAGCGCTGGGATTAGCATCCAGAAATTTGGCAAAGTCCTTGTCTCCTACAGGAATTTGGGGGATCTCATTGGTGTCTGTAGGGTTCCCTATAGAATGTGAAGGGGTGATTCGAGGCAAAGACACGAGCGAGGCATGTGAAACCATGGCGGCGGCTTGCTTCCGAGTGATGACAACCATAGACTAGAACACACAGGAAAGTTTCAATCTATCAAGAACAAAAACAACCTCTGAATGGTGAATTTGGCAAGCTGCTGGTTTGTCAGGGGCTGATGAAGACAGTAACCGATATCGGTTTAGTAAGTAACATTGTCGGTCAGATCAAGCAGCGTCGGTCCCTTAACCGATGGCGGTGTCAAAAATCTAGGATAAGAAGATATAAAAGGCTGCTGATTTGATTTTAGTAATGTTGAGTATGTTTAGCAACTTATTGATCACAGAAGACAAAGTATGACAGAGAAAACAGGATTTGAAAACAAGCAAGAGGCACACGCAAATCTAGAGACTAACCCTAGGGTTAATTTTAGTTATCGTGGGCTTATGCCTTTAGACGTAAGATGATGTCAGAATCCTAAACAACAAGACCTAGGGGAAATGTCAAGTTTGTTTTGGCTTATAAGGTTACCTCAATCGGGCGGAGGAATACCGCGGAAAAGGGGGGATGTTTGAGCTGTTGTGTTAATTGTGAAGTGATTCGGTATGTGTTGTGCAGTGAAACTAAGGTTAATTTCCTGTCAATACCGTGGATATCACCCCCACGTGTACGACCTGTTACTTAATCTATGTTCACTAGAATTGGAGAACAACAAGCAGGAATGCAATGCACGTGTTTTATATCCAAATCGAAAATTATATTCGATGAAGCAAGAGAGATGACTTTCACTAATGCGAAACCAGGAAAGCAAGACAAAATCTTTACTAAATATATAAAAAACCTTGTGAATAACTAGAAGAAGACAAATATGCTTCCTAAAATGAAAATAAGCAAGAGACAGAAACCCAAAATGGGTCCCACCGGGCGTGCCAAAATGTTTCACTCGGAAAATGCTTCGTTCCTTATAGAAACAGATAAGGTTAGGGTTAGGAGGAATACCTGTAGAATGTCGAGATGATGTGCGCGTACCGTAGAGAAAGATCAGGTTGACTGCGGAGAACTCCTTTTTATGCAGGAAGGACTACTGCAAATAAGAACACAAGACCACAAGATTTGATTAAACAATAAATGAGAAGCGCCTTGGGCCAGGAAATGTAAAACTTCCTTTCGAAGGTGGTGGTTTCCCTGCTAACATGAATTAACACAAAAAGCTGTAAAATATCAATTAAATTGCTTATTTGGCCAGGTAGGGAAAGGCTGTTTTTTCTGGTTTTGATCAAAGGAAACCGATGCGGTTACTTATAGCCGATGCGATTCTTGATAAGCAAATACCGGTGGGTTCTAGGATCTTACGGGCTGGTTGTGGAGTTTGTAATGGCTGGTTTTGGATAGTTTTTAGGAAATGGGATGGTTAGAAACAAAAGAATGGCAAGTAGAGGCAATGAGTACGTTGGATAATGGATCAGAAAGCGGATTTGGGAGGATTTGTAATTCCAAAAGCATAAGAAATGTTATAATGGAGGACATGCAAGATGTAACTTACTGGATTTGATGAAGGTGCCAGTTGATCTCCTTTGCTGTAAACACGTCTAATATTTTCACTCGTCTCTGCTTGATCAAGTGAAGATCTGGACTCTGTTCCTCGTTCGCAATGCCCTCGCTTGATCCCGAAATCCTTTGACTGATCTCTCAAAATGAAATTCCGATCCGTTGTTTTGGTTTGGGGAGCCCATTTACAGGGAACCGATGGCGGTTGCGTAACCAGAAGCGGCGGTCAGTAGAACCGGCATCGGTTAGGAAAAAGTAGGCTATTTTTAGTAGAATAGCCCACCTTCCCTGTTTTTCTCCCGAGGGATCGGCTTGGTCAAGTGGCGGAAGGTCTTGGTGCGAGTAAGGAGGCATTAGTGGATGTAGAAGGTCGGCTAGGTTTGAGGTGGTGCAAGTGAGGTGGTAGTAAGGAGGCATTTAGTTATGGATGTAATTAATAAATAAGTCATAAGGTTTAGGTAATTAGGTTAGTTTGAAAGGGTTAGGAGCTAGAATTTGGTGTCTACAAATTGCATACTTTGAGGTACATGAAGTAGAAACGAGGTGGAATGTGTAAGCAATGTTCAAAAGAAAAAATGAAACATGACTATGGGGGACGTTTTTGCATAAATTGGCTACCTAGATGGTTAAAACATACAAATACGTGTTTGGCCTCTTGCAACAAAAACTAATTACCTTCAATTTAATGTAAATAGTCCTCAACTTCCGAAATCTTGGGATGACACAAATCACGGATTGAATGGAGAATATGACATACAATGCTTACGTCATTACATCGCTCAATCATTTTGCAATGCAATACTTTCTAGAAATCCTGAAGCATTTCGTCTCTTGGAAAAACACTTAACAGTCAACTTCATTCGAAAAATACCAAAAATTTCAAATTGGCAAGATTACATTGTGAACTTGGGAACACTTTTCCAACAAGGGCAAATCGAGGGGAAAGAATTCTTCCTGGAATGGGTATCTCTATTACTCAATGTAACAATTAATTTGTGGTCATCGAGTGAAAAATTTATTCTAACCACATATTCCAATTGTGCACAACCCAAAGCAACTTTTAATATAATATATTTTGAAACAGAAACAACACACATCCACTTTGAACCGCTAACTACGAATCATCAAAAAGACTCAATTACTAAACAAAATACTCAACAATTGTCTTTGACAACAACAAGCAAAACATTTTTCCACTATATCAAGTCTATGCATTTCGATACAACAATGCAATAACAATAAAAAAACAATCATAAGAAGCAATTTCAAAACCATATACTCAACTAAATTATGTAATTCCAAGGAAAATTAAACCATCACTTCGTCATTTGAAGTCTATTGCTAGAAACAAAAAAACTACAATAATAAGCACACGACGCAATGTAAATACACCCATTGCAAAATTTAACAAAAAAATCCAAGACACACCAAAACATGCATGTCCCATCTGCAGAAATTGCATTTTAGCTATAGTATGGTGCAATTTACTCAATTAGAAAAACAGACATACATGACTTTGGCAAAAAAGGACAAAGCTATAATGTCTAAGAAAATATGCAAGAAGTGTAAACAGTCCTTGAAAATTGGAAAGATGCCAAAACTTGCATCACCAAACAACATCAAACTAAACGGGCCCTTGGTGGTGAGAATAAGAAAGGGACAATTGAAAGGTAGAAAGTTTCATAGAAAGTAAATATTATTTGCGTAGGAACAATTTGAGTCATGGGACATGCAAGTATTTAACTCCCAACTTTTTCTTTCCAACTCCCCTTTAGTTGTGTAAGGCCTAATTGTTGGTACCCTAAAGTTGACGAACAAGTTAACAACCCTGACTAAGCAACCCCTCCATATAGCTAAAGAAGACACAATACAATTTATTATCAAGCTCAATACTATTTTTTATAAAGTTGCCTCACATTACCTAGTACTTATTCCATCATACCCATGAGATCACCCATGAAAGATTCTCTCCTTGTTTTCTTGTAAAAAGTCTAGTTAGTAGTCACGTGATAATCACTTGTAAGGGCACCACCGGCTTTGTAGATATCCTCACAAATTTGAATATAATGCAGAGGTCCATGAGCCTGGACATAGGAGCCACACATGCAGGTATAAAAAAATTAAAGTCTGAAGGTTCGTATGATTTTTTCCATTATTTGAGGGTTTAGCGTTAATTATTTTTTAGGTTTTTTTGGACATGACAAAAATGTGAATGAGCAAACAAGGAGGATGCTTGACAATTGTATTGATCTTTAGAAATCGGATTACATGGCTATAGAGTTGCAATGCTTATGTGCATTGTACAATTGGATACAAACAATCAAGTGGTCGCATAGGTTGAACAAAGCACACAACTACCTATGTGTTGTTAAAACAAGCTTACGTGAATGGAATAAAACAAATAGTGTGGTTTAAACCATAAAACCATATCACAACTAATTACCCATGCAAGTTACCTAAGTAACTAATAATTATCTAAAATAGAGTAAATCAAATCTACAATGCATAATTACCTATACTCTAGAGGTTTTACCTAACATTCCCCACCTTAATTTTGCATTGTCTCAAGAGAAGAGGAGAAACTCTTTGAACATATCTAATTTGTCATGTGCAAGTGACTTGAAGATATATGCTCTTTGCTCAAATGTTGGGCAAAATTGAAATTAAATGTTGTGTTTCAAAACATGCTCACAGATGAAATGTATATGTACCTCAACGTGCTTCCTCCTCTCATGAAACACTAGATTGTGAACAAGTTTTATAACATCTTCATTTTCAACATACAAGGAAGTAGGATGCTTTTCTGGTAGTCCAACTCCTTCGAGTATCAAACAAAAATGTATTTTGTTGCAATATTTTCAGTGGTTGTTAATTTGAGGGGAAATGACATTTTTAATGAGGCATTCTTTGGGTGGCATTGTGGCATCGTTACTTGCACTACGATTGCTAGAAAAAACATTGTGGTGGTGCCACAAGCATCTGTAACACATCATCCAACACCTCCTCCTCTACTTTCCCCATTTTTGTTGCGTCTTTCTACAATTTACATTTATGTCCTTTCCTACTCCGCATGTTACTTCTTCATAAATTCTTTCCACTTTTCATTACATTCGTCATTTGCTCCTTCCAACCCCCTGTTTGAAGGTCAACATTTTCTTGCCCACCCCCTCTCCCCCACCAAAACTTCATTTGACCTTATGGTAGACACCCCCTTCCATCTCTTTCAACATTCTCATCTCACACAATGTATGTGATCGCTAGTAAACATATGACAATGGTAACTAAATATCAGTTTTGTTTGAAAATTAGAATTGTAATTAGATATTGATCGATAAAACTTTCTTTTGTGAATAACATGATAAATTGATGTGTTTGTAATGAAAAAAAAATCAATTTTATTTGATTAAATATACAAAGTAATTAAAAATCCATTTTTGGGAATTTGGGAAGGTCGAAGAGTAAGTCAAAGCACTTATATTGAACAATGACATAACTTGACACAATGTATGTGAAGAACTAACGACAACACAAATTTGGATGTTTGAAGGAATTTTAAAATTTTGTAAAAGGTGACACATTTTACGCTATTATTTAAAATCAAATAACAAATCAATAGTAGTGCTCAACATCATAGAATATAAAGCGGGACATGTTATAATGTATATGAGATTATATATTAACGAACCATGGATATACCTTGGAGGGATTCCTAGGAATGTAGGATAGCACAAACTTACTTGGTATTGGGTATTTTTGTTTTTCTATCTTAGAGCTAAGACCATCTATGTGATGGTGACTAACATTATCACAAGCCACAAATCTCGCAATCTATAGTGAAAACAGAGATAAGTGAAAGCATGCTCGAATATTGGATTCTCATGTCCACTTGTGAAGAAAACAAGCGGAAACCGTAGAATCAACTTTCCGCAAGATTGACAATAAGAACTAAAGAAAAGAGGCAAGAACCAAACAAAATTGATGTCTACAAGAAGGCACCTTGTAAATATTAAAAGATTAGTAAAAGCATGCACTTGCATATTGGATAGTGTCAAAATTGTGAACAAAGAACATTGTAATCATCTTTCTGTGAGCATTAACAATAATAACTAAACGAAAGTAAGTGAAAAGAAAGCATTAACAATAAGAACTAAATAAAAGTGGTAACTACAACAAGGTACCTTGCAATTATTACATTATACACTGCATCAAAGCAAGAAAAACTAAATAATAATGATAGCTACTGACCTATAACAAGACATCTCCTCATTTTTGTGTTGTATCTTTCTTTTAGAGATGAAAGAATTAATGCCCAAGATGACAAATGAGCAACCCAATTATTTTGAAAGCTCTGTTAGAGAAGTTCTTCAATGCATTATTTGCTTGTCGAACAATAAGTTACCAAAGCATAAATTTTGAAACAAAACTAGAAGGCGTGCAATGGATGTCGAATGAGGAACCCAGTTTTCTTTGAAAGTTTTAATGTGTTCGAAGTTCTCTCGAGGCTTGCTGACCAATATCACAAAACAATTGTGTTTGTCTTAGGAAACCTTTAGGCCCATTCATCTAGCCTTATTGCATGACGAGCACGGACCAAACCATACTCACTACCGACATCTTGAACATCGGGACATCTGTTCCACCGTAATGAGGCATATGAGAGATTGGAACTGTTGTCTTCCCAACGAATCCCCAATAAGTGCTAGTGTCTTACTCTGCATTCTTCGATACAACAAACACAATAATTCGTCATATTTCGATCTTCAAATTAGCAGAGCAAGCGTTACTCTATAAAATACATGTCGGCTAGCTAATTTGAATCTTTGTTGGCAAAAATGTAAATGAAATTAATGCCTACCATTATCAGATTTTGTAATCTCTAAGAGAATAATGCACATGCATAAAAACTACCGTGGCAAGAATCATCAAAACATGAGTGTTCATACCTTTTCGAAACTCCTGTCCTTCAAATTCAAGCATGTCACGCTTTATCAGTGCCAATGGTATTTTCATATGAAAAATCGATCGGTTGTGTTAGCTGCATGCCCACATTTACGATAACCAACATTTGCACTTCTTGCACGAATAGAGGGGCTTGTGGCTATCCTTAACCCATTTTCCTTCGGTGTAGTTACATGCTTTGAACCAAAAGGAAACAATTTCATCAAAAAAGTAATCAAACCTTTGCATTTGGTTTAAATATTACTATCAACTGCAATTCTTTCACAAAATATTATTAAGAAGCTGCAATTCTTTTACATTTAATTGGTTATTAGATCATGAGTGAAACTTCAAGAACATCATAAGTTTAGAATTGATCTCCAACATATCATCGATGGAGCATCTGTTCATTATAAATGATATTTCGAGTTGAGCAAGATACTTAACCTTTTGTCTCAAGTAAATACCGACTTTCCAAATCGCACTCTCTTTTTCGGATGATCTTCCTAGAAGATCTTTCTCGAATTGGGAGAAGATCCTCATCTGTCTTTGGATAAGTCAGTAACCGATTCAAATGGAGGAGGAATTTTTTTATGCACGAAGGTATTTCCAGAGGTGACCACGATTAAACACAATATTTTGGAGAGTCAATTCATGACAACAAAGCTATAAGTCCGAACAAGAAAATCCATGCTTCCCAAACACATTGCCCATCATTTGTACAATAAACAAATTCTAAACTCGATTCATAGTTGGTATACATGTGGATGTGAAAAAGCGACGAAATCAATGCTCTTCATGTTATGTTCAATTAATTTTTTTCTCAAAAGATGAACAACACATTTTGTACATCCGTGCATGTAAACGAGGGTGGGAGAAAATAATTTTACGAAAAGTTGTGAAACCCTTGCGATTAAGGGCATTGTCTTCCAATAGTTGCAAATGACTCTAACCGATTCCCAAATTAAATACTCGCATAGATGATCCTGGAATTATATCGGTGTTTGGGTCATGGGAAAGGGGGAAATGTGAGGAAATTACATTTTTGGCAATTAAAATGAAACTAAAAGAAACACATTGAACATGAGTACATTAACGAGACTTGGCAGAATTTAGTAGAAAATTACCAACAACAGAGAGTAGCGGGAGACGTTGCAAAAATAAATTAACACAAATTGTCAAGCACATTGATACCATATATCAAGTGCAAGGTTTTATAGCTACACTTATTCAATTTGTTGCAAAAAATGATTAAACACAAAATGTCAAGAAGAACAATACAATATACGAAAATGCACCTCAATATCTACCAGACATTACAGAATGCAAAAACTATATGACTACACTTATATACCAGATCTTACAAAATGCAAGACTATATGACTATACTTATGTACCAAACCTAAATTACATACACTCCACATAAACTACATATTCTTAATCACAATACAAAATCAAAGACTCTCAAAAAGTAAAGCAGACGCAATGGAAACGAACTTTATTATGGACACCATTATTGCACAATTTTAGACTCAACAAACCCAAAAATATTGGTTAAAATTTCCTAGCAAAATGGACCGAAGTTTAACATTCAACGAGTGTTAGGGACACCTACTTTCTTCTCGATCCCGGCAATGTTGCTCCTCCACCCAGATTTCCAATAAACTTTATTTCCAATCCCATGATTTCTAAGCACTTTTACTCCTTCCACTGAGACTCAAATCCTCATTAACCAAAGCGTGTTAGCTGCAGCTGAATTTTACCATTTCCTTCAAATTTTCATGTGAAGCAACCATATTTTACTATTTCTTTGAAATCCTAAAACGTGAACTACTAATGCATTTGCATTTTTTGCTATTTCCTTAAAAATCCCTCCACCTTACGCAAATCCTTCGAAGCCAAAGCTTGTTTACTAATCTACTGCAGCCACATTTAAGTATTTCTAAACCTAATTAACTTTAAAACCATTGAATCCAAAGTTAAAGCATAAAATATTCTAGCATTCTAGTACAAACTAAACAAAAGAACCACTTGCAAGCTTCTGCAAAAACTCTAATACCGTTTTTTCCTCCCATTTTTGCCTATTAACCAACATTTATATTTTTAGTTGTCCTAAAATACCCATGCGTCGACATGAAAGGAGAACATGAAAGGAGAATATACCTTGGTATCATGTGGACGCATGGGTATTTTAGGACAACTAAAAATAGATTTCTTTAAAATAATTTGATATGAAAAACAAGAGTTACTACACAAGCAAGAAGAATGCAAACAATAGTTACTCAATGCCAAAATATGTGTGATTGTAAACATGAATTCTTTTCTCCCGCATAAACCTAACGCATTTTATAACTTTTCATTACCGTTTTCCAAGTTGGGAGCTCCATGTGGGACTAAAAGTGACTTAAGTGACCCAAAGAAGAAATAGAATAATAAAGTACCATGAGCTCCCCCTCAACGACAAAATATAACAATTATTCCCACCAAGTTGCTTAATACTAATGCCAATGGAAAAATATAACAAATAAGCAAGGGGTAATTAGTCATCCATATCCAATAGCCTCCAACGTCATTAGCCCCTTGGGTATGACCAAGGCTAAGACTAAAAAATGGCCCTTGGGCCCTCGATGAAGGAATAGGAACATTATATTCGTCCCTTCCCAAAATTTGCTTATCCCCAAGCAAATGCAAACTAGGATGTTGTAAAATCTTCTCTCCCTCCCAAGTAGCATCCTCAAGTGGCAAGTCTCTCCACCACACCAAGTACTTCATGATCACCCTATTCCTGAGCTTCCTTTGTCTCACCTCAATGATAGTTTCTGGTTCCAAAACCAACTTCCCCTCATCGTCCAATGGTGGCAACTCCATAAAAGGCACAATATGTTGTCCTAGTGCCCTTTTGAGGCACGAAACATGAAAAATATTGTGTATCTTGTTGTGCTCAGGAAGCTCTAGCTCATATGCAACTTCCCCAACTCTTCGTGTTATCCTGTATGGACCATAGAACCGTGGTTTCAACTTCTTAGCACCACTTTGCTTGAGTGAGGATTGCATGTAAGGTTGCAAATGTAGGAAGACTAGATCTCCCACCTTAAAAGACCTCTCTACTCTGTGCCTATCTGCATAGACCTTCTACTAATTTTGTGCTTTCTGAAGGTTCTCCTTGAGGGTTCTCTCAATGTTCAGTTGTCATGTAGCCAATCACAAGCTTTGGGAGCTCAACTATCTGATAATAATAAATTTTCAAATGACATAGCATTATACTCATATAATTCAAGGAAAGGAGTCATACCAATGCTCATCGGTAGGTATTTCTATTACACTTTAATCATTCTACGCTTACTATGTCTAGATAGCCTCTTAATTGTTCAAGTATGTCAAATATTATTATTTATATCTATTTAGATCTAAATTGCAATTGGATATGGTTAGTGCGGTGTAAGTGTTACCTAAATGACTTTCCCTATCCACATTACAACGAATATTTATTATCTTACATTCTTTGTTACAATCTAGGGTTATATCTTGTTTCTTTGGTGATAGAGTTTATTGTCTTAGGGCTTATGTTATTCATTTGTTTTGATCTACTATCCATCCGATCAGAATGTTTTTCCTCAATTACCTCTAGACACATGTAGTTGCCTCTTGAGGAACACTCTCTTTGTTACGATATGGATTTTTTTCTACTTCATGCATATGGTAGAGTACACATCATGTGCTTCATTCTTATCTACATATTTTTAGAGATTATGTTACACTTGTTTTTCACATACATGCTACTAATGTTTTGATTGAGATGGATACAAGATCTAAATGCATCATATACATACATGAGGGTACATTCACAATAGGTTAGGGGCATGTCCCATGCTTGCCTTAAGGGTATCTTCTAATGCTATCTTAGGTCCTATGCCATTGATTTATTTCATAACACCATGGGCATTTTTCTTGTGGGGCATTTTTCCCATGATCTATGTGCCTCAAGGTTTTGGCCCATGTTTGTTGGTTTTTTTCACTTCTTGTGTGTCAAATGCACACTAATAATGTCCTAATTTGAATTTAGTATGTAAATACCAAGGTACATTAGTACATTTAGGACACATGAACACACACATAATAATCATATTGAAGTTGTGAGAAGATAAGTTGTCTATTTCTAAAGCATCCCTATACCAAAAGACAAATTTCAAGAATATAGACTACTAGTTATGTGCAAGCATTAAAAAGATAAAGTTTGGGCTGATTACACTACACATGATTTATTGTTGAATACATTATGTTGGTATGTTGATTTTCAATTTGTTCTCTAGCTAAGGGCCTTAGTGAATATCAAAGAAGCTCATGGTTTATTTGTTTTAACATAGTCCCTAAAACTCATTTTTTTCTTCATGTATTATGATGTAGGAGCATTTAGGTTCACGAGTAATCTTGCATCAACCAAAAATGTGTTCCTTAAGTTTACATGCATTTGATTTTATTCAAGAGTGTGAAAGAAACCAACAATCATCCATGAAGTATAAAAACACCTTAATAGACCTTATAAATAAGAGAAATGAGATTTTATTCTTTAAGACAACGTTATGTCTCATGGAAAAATTTCCAATTAACATGTCTATTTTAACCAACGGTTGGGAAACCCTCGGGGTAGTAACATGACCATCGCAATAATTACATAACCATCAATATGCACAAACTAGTCATTTCACCTGCAAGACTTGCATAAGCTCAACAACAACCTTGCTCATTTTGAGTTTTTTTCAAGAACAAAAGGAGATTTAAAGACACTTCACACCCAATAAAGGAAGGGGAAGAGGTTATAGAATGGAGATTGTTGTGAGAGAAAATACTTGTGTGGATATTTTGGGTGCTTTGAAAGCATCAAGGATAAAGTGTGAGTTGAGCCCATTAAAGGGTTTGTTGAGTGTTGTTCATCTTCTTGTAGATATAATCTCTCACCCTTCTTGTACCCAAAGAAGGGTGAGAGATTATATGTAATTGAATCTCTGTGATTTCTCGTAATAAAATGAATAAAGTGGTTGTCTTTATCTCTAGTCTCAAAAAAGTTTATGTAAATCTATTTTGCTTTGAGTATGAGTGGTTAATCATTCAATTGAACTGTATCCATTCCGCATCACATTTTGTAGACCTTTTGGGCATCGACAATATTTTGAAGCATTGGAAGGACATGGTGGATGTTTCATTGGTATAAAATAGTTGTGCTAAGGGGCGTTCAAATATGAACATTGTGTGATTCTAGATGTTGGGGTGTTCAAATCTGATAATTGTGTCTACAAAAGGGATTGAAATTTTCAAGAGGGCACTGGAAGAAACAAAGATGTCTGTTGTTTTTCGTTGTCTGGAAAATGTCCCTAAAAATGACCAAAGTTTCATACCAAAGGTGTGGAAAAGCCATAAGGAGGTGTTGAATATTTAATTTTTTCATGGTGACAAAAACTTTATAGCGAGCTTCAAATTTAGTTACAAATCTATTTATTTAGTTACAACTCTATTTATTTATTTATAGTGAGCTTCAAATTTGTCTTTAAAACCCTCTCTTTAGATCTCAAATGCATGCTCTAAGTGATGTCATCATTAGTGTGCTAAAAACATTTGGTCCACATCATTGGTCTGGAGTTCAAATCACTAAGTGCCAAAATTTCCAATTTTTGGGTAAAGGGATATTTGAATAAATTCGTAAAATTGATATCTATGTGTTACTTTTTGCCAACTTTTTTGTTGTGTCATACAAATTATATATATATATATATATTGGAAAACATACTTTTCTAGAAATTAGATTCCATCTCAATTCCAAGTATAAATAAGGAAGGGATTTAGTTGTTTTGTTAAAGAGATTTCAAGTTTTCTAAATTTATATTGGGGGGTCTTCCTAACAAAAACAAGAAACAAAACTTCACACTGACATAATTTTTATACGTCCCCAAAATTGTCATATGACCAATTGTTTTATATGGAAAATGAATTCTGATTTGATTGGAAGGGTTAATTTGTTGTTATATCTCTCCATATGTATTTGGATTGAAAATAAAAGAAAACATGCATTATAGTGTATTGTGGGTGCATTGTTAGTATAAACCAACACCCAACTTTTGGACATAAGTTAATGTACTTCAAAAGCTTGGATGTGATATTATTTGGATGTGATATTATATCATCCTTCTTGTATTGTTGGAGTTGATTTGGTTTCAATCCAAAGGTTACAGGCCCCTAGGGACCTGACATGCTAATATGATCAAACTAGAGGTTAGAGGATAATTCCCATTTCCCAATTAGCTATTCTCTCAGAGTTTGGGTTAAATGATTTAATACCAATTTTGGTAGGAGTAATTCTTGACAATGACATAAATCTTATGAAATAAATCTTGACAATGAATACTTGAAAAGAATATTTGACACAGAAACAAGACGGTGCTTATGCATTTTATTAATAACAAAATCAAGCATTACAAAACAAATGAGAGAGCTGCAATATTTATAGATATTGGAAAGCTTCTATCACATCCATAATATATGGAAACAAATCACCTAATCTGAGCAAATATGCAGAAATAACATATTACCCCTCATGGAAATCATACAAGAACAAAATATGCAAGATAGAACATGATCCCACAAACCTATGGATGAAGACACTATCACTTAGTTAACTAACAACTAAGGATAACTAATACCTATTGACATAAGTTTAAAGTCTTTAAATTAAATACTTTAACTTTTTCAAAATATCAACTAATGATGAATTAAGCTAAATTTTATTTCTAATAATAATGTGTTTTTTAATCAATTTGATTTTTTTGTGTTGTAGTTTCTACGCGTTCAATTTTGGTTTTCTTTTATTGAGCTTTGATGAGGAGTAGAGAAATTGGTTGTGATTAGTTTTGTAGTTGCAAGGACTTCTTACCTCTCACTTGATAAGGTGAAGAGATCGCCAATGGCCTCGATCAATCGTCGAGTGATTGTATGAGTTGACATAGGAGTTGATAGCATTCAAAGTGTTGAGAAAATGGTTGTCAGTAATTATTATGTATAAGGGAGATGTGCCATACATAGCACAAGAGAATCATTGGATGGATTTATGAGTGAAAATTTATGTGGATCGATGGAGTTGAGTTGAATTTTATCCTTCTTATAAAGCAAAGAGGGTAGGAAATGAATAGGGGTGATGGGTATGCTCATATAGTGTATATAATTCATATAGGGTTTTCATCATCATGCCACAACTCATAAGGTAGTGAGCTTCTAAAGGAAGGGACCCAAGTTTACTAGTACCACAATGTAGAATTTTGTAGGTTTCAATTGTGACATAAAAAATTTAAGACATGACAATTATATGCCCCAAATTATCCTCTTCTATACCACATTGGATCTAGGGGGTTGTTATCGATATGTTGTACTATGTTGTCTCCTCCTTCCATCTTGAGTCTGCACAACTTTTATTTCAAGGCCACTAACAAGCTTCCTACTTGAGATCCAAATAACTTATTAAATCTCTTCCAAATGCAATTGATAGTCTATATGATGCAAATAATTGTAATTTGGTCCTCTACCAATGATTGCTTTAGCTAAATATTTTAGTTTCGTTAATTTTCTATTGACAATTTCCCACAAATCTTTATTGATAAATAGTAATTAAGTTTTCACTTTCCATGTGTGAAAGTATTTTCTTTCAAACTTTTCGATTTGGACTCATTTTTTCCATTTTTTCTCACGGGCATAAATTCAAATGACTTAATAGATGTCAATTTCAATCGAAAATGTCTACCTTAGAAAAAAGGTTTTGACAATTATGACCTACAACACAAAATATTAACTCAAATACATGAGAAACCTTAAAATAGAAAATCTTTAGATTTGACCATTTCTAAATTCTAATATAGCTTTTAGTTATGATTAGAATGTCAAACTTCTAGACTCTAAAAATAATTAAATACTAATTTTATTTTTAAAAAAGTATAACTTTTAACAAGATTGCCTTTAACAATAGACCTAACACTTAAAAAGCTATAAAAAAATTAAGTAACACAAAGATTTTGAAATCCTATTAGCAATACCACATGTTTGATTTCAAATTGATGTCTGCTATGATGACATGCTGCGAAAGAATGTACACAGACTGAGATTTTTGAAGATTATGAGAAAATGTAGTTGCAGTAGCTAGAAAAGAACGCAAAAACCTGCAACATTCATACACAAACAAAAATTTATGAGCCTTTAACCGTATTCTAGTTTCAAATGGTGTACCTTATCTGTCTGTTGACCACCTCTTATTTCCAATATGTTTGTTTCTATGCCATGTTTCTTTTTCCACATTAGGAAATGCAATGACAGTGGAAACTTGATTATAATTTGATTCCCCACCCTCTTGAATTTAGAAATGAAAATTTGATTAAACCTCCATCCAAGATAAGCATAAATGATTTTCAAAGCTTTGAGCATCGGTTGCAGTGTATTAAATCCATGGTTTATTCCTCTATAGTGGATTAAACACATTCGAGCAATTCGTTTGTGGCATCATAGTTGAATAGAGGGGGAGATTGGGTCCATTTACCAACAAAGCATAATTTGTGGCCATTTCCTGGGGAAAAGGTAGTTTTAGTTAGAAATCTAATGTTATAGAGAAGTATATAAAAAAAATATTTTATTGTGTAACTACTGAAAACATTTAGGTAAATTTTGTGACCATGGGAGCTTGAAAACCATGACAGTGCAGGCTTAAATTTGTTTCTAATTATGTAATTTAAGAGGTAAGAGTGCTCCTAAAACATTGCCATATTTCTTTATTTTGGCCTTTTTTAGTACTAAATAATAAATATTGTCTTTACACTTGTATGGTAAAAGATTGGAGGTCTCAAAGAATGAGAGTATGTTGGTATCAATATTCTTGTCCTTAAATGTTGTGCTTATTTGCCATCGATACGTTTATCTATACATAATAAAAAAATCCCAATTTTAGGTCTATACAATGCATAGATAACCAAATTTTTAAATACCCTATTTTTTAAATCTAATTCCATTCCCTTATTTTGGTTGAAGTAATTAATTTCATGCATCAAGACTAAGTGAAAATTTAATTGTTTACATAAATTTGATGTTGGTTTGGCCTATTGTTTTGATATTATCTAAATGGATATCTGGAAACAAAAAATGTGGACACTCTTACGTAACATCCCAAAAATGGATACTGATCAACTTCACAATGCTCGCATTACCCTCGTAAATTTTGTGACACCTTTTCCACCATACTCGATTGCACCTAATACGAAAAATCAGCTAACATTGTAAATATCCTATGGATAATGGTCACAAAGAAATATGGAAGCCGCAAATATGTTTTTCATGTATGGCATAGTAGTCCTTTTCATCTTTGAGTCATGCCTCACAAGTACAAATTTCATTACAGAAAAATGGAGATAAAAAAATCTCCCTACAATTCCATGGAGATCCTACATTTGACAATATCAATCTCTTATCACACACCCACCTCTAAATGGCACATAACCTAGTTTATCCCAAGACATCCTTGCATGGAAGAACGATGTTGACCACTAGATCAAAGAGCTTGAACAATGGAAGATAGATTAGTATAGAGCAACACATCGTGACTCGATGAGTGTGGCGACTCTAGTGGGAACTCCTACACCAACCTTTTCCATCTACCATGATTTCCCATATCTTTTGAAAAATTTGAATATAATGATTTTGAATAATTATTCCCCACTTTTATTTTGTTGACCACTACCACTTTGTCTTTCATAAACACGGGTTTTGAACTAGTTAGTAAGTAAACACACAATTTTAGTAGTACATACCATACTATGAATATTTATAGGAAGGTTGTGCTTAGGTATGAGTTACAATATGTATTAAAGATATCTCACATTTGAAGGTGATAAATTGTTAAGTCATTAATATAAGTTTATTTTATGTTTTCTCTCTTATTCATCATATCAACATATTTTTACAAATTCTGTGTCAACAAGTGAATTGTAAAGCCTTGTTTGTGGATCAATTTTGGGTGTAGAAAAATTATTTGAAGAAAAACTAGACCAGGACATTGGGCTTAGAGAGATTATACTCGTATGGATTTTTTTCATATAAAAATTTATTGTTCGATTTTGTGTCTTAGATAGAAAAGGTATTATGCACCTCTTTTAGGCAATGTACATGGGATTTATGCTATGTGAAAGTGAATTGGTATGTACATTATAACTTTATATATGTTATGAATTGGTGAGCTATGTGCTTACATGACTGAGGAAGTGTAATTTTTTAGTTTTAATTTTTCACGAGCATGGTCAATCTTATTCCAAAAATAATTCTTTGCTTAGAGTACATTTTCCAAAAAAACACTAGTTATCGAGCTTCAATTGATATTTAGAATTCAATTTTAAACACTTTTAAATCCTTTTAAATTTATATGAACACTATTGTAGACACGATTAACCAAGATCCATGAAGAAATCTATTTTTGTTTATTCATTCTATTGTTTCTCTATACCATCAATGGAAAATAGTACATAACCATCAAGTTTATCCTTCTTAAGTACAAGTCCATTGGAATCCAAACAATAGACATTTGGTAATCTTACACCTAACTCTTCTTTCCGACCATTTGTACAAGTTCACTATATGGAGGCTCACCAATGGCTATAACAACCTATAAAAGAGACACTAATAGAATATCAACCACCAAGAAAATTATTACAAATTGAATAGGAAATCCTCAAGTAATTGTGGTTTCCTTAAATGAAAAGAAGATTGGGAAGTTGCAAATCGAACGGACATCATATATGAATTTCTCTATATTTTTCAATAAAAATAAGAATATTCCTCAAATAGAACATCAATTTCATCTTGATACCATAGAAAAGGCCTTAGAACATGATTATTTCCATTGTTCCGTCGAGATATTTTTACGTTAATCATGTTGTTGTAAAGAAAGGTTCCTTTATCCTATTATTTGATAGCAGTACTACTAATGGCATATAGAACCAGAACCATATAATATTTCTCTCCACATTCCTTGTACCGATTCAACAATCTATTTACAAAAGGCATGTCAAGACGTACTCCACACACACATGTTGAACCATATAATCTAGTCTCTTTAGTGTCAAGTAAAATATTATCTAGACTCAACTTATGAATGTCATCGTATATAACAATATACACACAAAAACAATTATATATCATCAATTTGAATGACATAAAAATCATAAAATGGTTGCATTACAATGTAAATGGATATGTGAGTCTTATTGATTTGAGATAAATCCATGCATACATGCTTACTTGTACTTGTATCAATATCTATATGTAGCGGTTCTCTAGCTTCCTCCCAATTTTGATCCGATGGGAACCTAAGCATTACAAATTGAAGGATGCTAGATCTCTTTACCATTGATTAATAACAAATCTCAATCATTGATTAAGATTATAATTCCTCTACTCTATGTTGTGGGTATTCTAATAAAACTCCAAAGAAAATAAACAATATAATTCCTTGTATCTAGCATTGCATTGCTACAACTGATAAATGTATAAGAATTGCATGAATAGGAGTAATAGGGGAAGGGATTAATGCAATTGTGATGTTTGGTGTATGTAGAGAAGAGGAGAATGGAATTTTACCCTCCTCTATTTATTATCACATGATTTATAAGAAGTTTTCCATTTCCTTTTTGAGAATCTCTTTCCTTTCACTTCTCGCTTTTGTTTCCTTCATATTCTTAGTCAAAAAATGTGAACACTTTCTAAAAAATATTTTAATCATCACCACTCTTTCATGGTTTTATAAAGCATGTCTTGACCTTCTTTCTTGTTTGTATAAAAAAATTTACCACTGATTAAACACACATCTCAATCATTGATTAAAAACCTAAATTATAATTCCCTTCAGATAAGGTGTCTACGATTATTCTAATAAAATCCAGTAAGGTTAAAGGATACAATGTTATGTACCTAGCATTACACTAGTGCAAATGATACATGTATAATAATTACATGAATATGAGTAATGGGGGAAACAAATAACACAATTGTGACATTTGATGTATGTAGGGAAGAAGAGAATGGAATTTCAAAAAAATTCCAAAGATGAATGGAGATTTGATGGTCGTAAGAATACTAGCTAAAGATTGCATGTAAGATGGACAAAAAGGGAATAATGGAAATGAGACCTTTGGATGTTCATATAAGAGGAAAAGGATTATGAAATGCTTTGGATGGATAACAATTTTTTTTTCATTTTAAAACTTTATGGCCAAACCGCCATCGTGACTCTAACACATGTTGTTGATTATCAAATAGTTAAATTTTATTTGTTTGCTCATAGATGTCCATTTTTCGTTGATCTATATTGAACTTATTATAAATGATGTAAGTTTTATTACACCATCTCTATTCATATATTGTACTATTTTAGAATCCACAATGTTTAATATGTATTGGTTTATTTTAATGGAATATTTTCTTTTAGGTTGGAGTGTATGGCATAAATGTGGGATCAAATTCTATGTCTTCAAACTCAGAACCCAAATAAGGATTTATTTACATGTAATGATTTGAAGTGAGGAAAGTTTCCTAACATTAACAAGAATGATATGTGGGTTGCATGGGTTGAGAATGATAGAATTGAGGACTTCATGGAAGGAGAATCAAATAGGAAGTTGTACCCAACTAATTTTTGTGTGTTAGACCATAGCAAAAATCATCATCTATTCCTAACAAACATACAATAATCAACAATAATTTGGAATATGACATGAAAGTAACCTCCTTTTTAAATATTGATTTGTAGATGCATTCATTTTTTTTTCATGTTGTGTTGTCGGATATAAATTCAAATTTTGTATGACTGATAAATTTTAATATTTATGCATAGATATTTGTGTTCATATGGGCCTATTAACTCCTAGAAAATTGATTTTGTGCTACTAGACAAGTATTTTTCTCGAAGAAGGGAAAATGTTGTTGATTGGGCCGAACACATATTAGATGTGGTTGTTAGTGTCATTTTAACACCCATAGAATGGTCACTAGACCCGATCAAGTTATACACACTCAAATTTGGTAATTTGCACTTTGGAAACTCTTGATTTGGATATGGACTCTTTGCTATGATAAATACTTATCCATTCCCACTCAAAGCACTTTCATAGGTCCATTTTTTAGATTTCTTATCCTTACACACCGATGTGTCAACACATTCTAGGAATAAAATGCACAAAATTAATAGAAAAACATTAGTTTATAAGCTCCAAAACTTGTTTTGGCATATTTCCTACTCCAAATTAGGATCATACGGTTTGGTCAAGAATGTATATTTTATCTTGACTAATTTATATGGTCTTGGATCAATATGTCTTCTGTAAACACCTATATTCCACTTTTGCAATCTTATTCCCAAAACGCACACAAATCACTTTCATTCTTGCCAAATCCATTATAATTAGTGGTTCCCACTAATT
Organism: Taxus wallichiana var. yunnanensis; assembly: GCA_018340775.1. NCBI lineage: Eukaryota > Viridiplantae > Streptophyta > Pinopsida > Cupressales > Taxaceae > Taxus > Taxus wallichiana. The sequence goes on from CM031235.1 coordinate 814,535,290, forward strand.
AACTAGAATTTATTACCACTTTAGCCAATTAACACCACATTATTGATTTCCCAACCCCTTTCGCATTCAGGATGCCACTTTATGGTGAATCGTAAGTCAAAATCCTCTTCAAAATAGACAATTAGCGATTATGAGCTAATTAAGCCTATTTTTCCCTTGTTTTGGTCAATATGCCCTAATATTGGCTCAAACCCCTCTTATGACCACTCAAAATCACCCCACTTTCCTCCACAACATCTCAACAAGCTTCAAAATCTTATCCTAGCCTCCTAGTTGACCCTAAGCGGTTGATTAAGGCTCCCACATCTTAATCACTTGTTAATTCACTAATTGTGATTAGTAAATATTAATCATGATTGGTAATTCTAATCTAATTTATACTTTTAGTCCCACATGCACCAAAATACAAGTTTTCCTCAAAGGTAAAACTATAAAAAGGACTAAGTATCTACACTTATACTTTACACCATGCTTTGATTTGCATCTCATATAACAAATATGATTTATAGCCAAGCTCAATCCTTGCCTAAAGCCTTCAATGGGGTTAGTAGATGGATATCCAAAATGACCATGTAGTCATTTGGAGAGGCCATTTCACCTTGTTTGGAGTAGCAACCATACCAATTTGATTTCCCTCTTAGGTCTATTTAGGCCCATGTTAGGTAATTGAACATATTAGTAGGCATGTTTAGTTAGATTTTGAATTGTATTCATGTTAGTTAAGCGCTCCTTTAAGATTCTATCTTAATGTTACATTCATATACTTCAATCCTTTGCTACGAGATGGTATTGGTGTTAGCCTTTCTTAGTTAGTCATGTAATTTGCTTTGTAGAGTTTAGGGTGCTTTCACTTCCAACTACACTTTCAAATTAATATCGTTTGTTAGGTCTTATACTTCATCTAAGTCATCCTTTCTTAGATAAATCATCTATGGAACCCTATATAATCAAGTAAATAATACCTCATTTGCTAGCCTATAACTCCTAAGGTAATGCAAAGAGGGCACTCACTTCATATGCTTGTGAAAGGCATTTAAAGCTCCCTAAATCTTACACTTCGCCACATCTAAATTCATTAGAATAGTACCCGCATCATGTATGAAGCTACAAACTAGGGAAAAGAAACCATATCTCTCTTCCATAAGCACTCAAACATCCTCTCTCCAAGTATTTTAGCAAGATAAAAGTCAAAATAAGCATGGTCAAAAGAAAATGCTAAAACTGATTGATATATCTAGATATCACATACTAGGTGGAGAATGACGAGTAGTTTTAGATCTAATCTTAAGGAATTCATATTATAGTGGTTTTACACTCTCCCCACCTACTTTGTGTGCAAATTCACTTCTTTAACCATTTTATTTTTGGCACAATTCTCTATTAATATTGAGGACAAATTGTCTTATGCGCAACTAACTCAAATACGACAAGTGCCTAATGAATCTCTTAATGCCTGTGTATTGTATTATGTAGTGCCCACATTTAACACACCCAATTACAATAGTAAAATACCAGGATAATTTTTTTTTACTTACATTGCTCACTACACACAACACAACAAGGGCTCCAAGTACAGAAACTTGACTCGCATACGACAATCACATAAGTCATCGACTCACATAGACACATGAAAAAAACATAGGCATGTCGATGCCACACTTTTCCAAATGAATGGTTACTAGAAATGACCCAACCACAAGAAAAATGACTTCAGGAATGGCGAACCCACAACACATCATTTCTTTAATTGTATTTTAGTTAAGATTAACATTCCAAGGACATTATAGTGTAAGGATAAATTTCCCAATTGTCCACCTACAGATTCTTAAGTTCTTTCCATGGTTGAATTACCATTCGACCCTTTTAAGTTGGCTTCTTATTCTTTACAAAATCCTCCATAACTTGCATGCTTATTTGGCATAATTCAAATGCATATAAAGTACTTAATTATCTTGTTCTTATGTTAAAAATATTCTTCTCAAACATACATTCAATGTCTACCTTTTTACTCTTACAACTCAAGTGAATGTGACTTGGTGTCCATATAGCGATATTAGGATTTAACGGAGATTTAGATACAAGATAGCTTTTTACCAAAAACATTCCTTGATCACGGTATAGATATTTCCCTACCATAGTTATTCTATTTCAATGACTTGTGGAATTTCATTTTGATTTTTATATGTATTTTGTTTTCTCGAAGGTTGATCACACCAAGGCAATTCATATTCTTTGAAACAAAAGAATATATTTAATTGAGTTATAAGGTCTCCAAGAGTGGCATTATTCGAACCTCAAATCTCGTTTTTACTCTTATATGCTTTATTTTCTACGTCACATTATGGTCTTATTATTAGCATTGTCTTGTAAAAGGAGTTACGAAGTGTTTTTCTAACCTCTTGAAGACAAATGATTAGAAGACTTGAAGCTACACACAAATCCTAAGTTAACATCCGAATCAACTAAGGTTTAGATTTATTCCAACTTCACCTAAGGGTCTACCCCTCAACTATATATGAGTTTTAAGTGAGAGGACAAATTTATGCTAAACCACCTTCCAGAAGGGACCAAGGTGTTATGTTGAGAGAAACCAAGGTAACACATTTAGCTGAGCGGAGCTAAGGGGTTCATTAACAAGAGTTTAAGACCTAGAACAACTAAGTCACAACCTCCATCTATGTCATCTGGATCCAACAGGTTTTCACTCGATGAAGAACTTTAATTTTAAATCTATCTTCGGATGACAAGGTAGTCCGCTAGGCTATGAAGGAGGAGTTAGCTCTACACACTCCAAGAAAATTTTGATTGTGTCACTCCTATCAGACGGGTTTATGACAATGTCACTAAACATACTGACTAAGACGATAAGCCCATTCTTGGGCTCTGATTTGCCTAAATTAGGACGTTCCATCGAGTGCAAAGTTTAAGTTCATTCTACGGTTTTCAATGTCTTCTATGGTAAGGAGTATCACACATGAAAAACAAGTTATGTCCCGATATTGAACAAGGGTAGAGTGTTTTCATTTAATTCTCTTTATTACATTTACAAAGTATGAATGCACAAGATGACTCATTAATCATTTATTGAACACTAAATATGCACTACAAGATATTACTTCAAATTCATTTACCTTATATAAATATCAAACCTTTTTACCAGGTGTACTATAAATCAAATTGACCTATGATTAAATGCACATTTCCTAGATGTCCTTGAAACTAGCATCTCATACATATCAACAAATTATCAAATATAACCTTCTGTAACATGATATTATATTATACATTTATTCATTTAACAATGAACTATATAAATTACAATGATAATAAATGAATTACACATCACCTTTTCGTCATCATTCTTTCATCCTGCAAAACCACGTGAGCATGATATCAGTGATAATTCGTTGGCATGGCATCCACCCTAATCTAACATAATTATCATTTTTCAGTTTCCCATTTACATATGATAATAATTACAATTTGTAATGAAATTAGAGGTTTAGAGACATGTATTCCTTACATTTCATTTCACTTCATTTTGTAACCTAGGAGAGAGAAAGAGAAGGGAAGAGAGAGAAAACACCATTTTGTCAAAAGTTCTATTTCACACAACAAGTTACACTATAGAGTTTTTAAACAATTATTTACATGTGTCAAAAGTTTCCACGGTGGTTTGGCAACCCGACGAGGGTCCCACAGCTTTCTATTTTTACATTTTCTTACTAGCTACAAAAACGTTCAAAATGGGCTCGGAGGCTAAGAAACCGCTTCCAAAAGTTGTCTTCCGATGAGAACACACACCACGATTAAATTTCTACATGTCCACATATATACCAAGAATTCATAGCAAGAATCGTCGAGTTTGGAAAAAGTGAACGGTTTATGTTTGGCGGCTAGTTTTACGGGGCTACTGGTCATAGTTAACCCAGTTGTACGAATGAACAAAAGTTAGCTCGAGGGCTCAGAACACCCCATCCAAAATTGACGTTTGATGGATGAATGCGCAACGAGAAACTTCCTACAAATTTCCCTATATAAGGAGAATTCAATAGAGTCGACGAAACTCAAAACTGGAAAATAGTCTTTGAACGGTGACAAGTTTTCTGAAGCCACTGGTCCTAATTAGCCCAGTTTGACCTTGTCAAAGCTGCGACTGCAGGCCTACAAAATGTCGTCGTCAAAATATCTAGAAAAATGTTTTTCTCTAAACTGAAGGTCCCATGCAAATTTCTAGTAAAACACTAGAGGTTTGCGAAGACGGGAAATAATTTCTCTATCCAGGTTTCAAATGGCGGTTCAAAATGAAAGCCAACTTTCTAGATTTAACAACTTTCTGCTGCTGTAAACCAGTGCAACCAGACTCCTATAAGAGCATCAAAAAGATCACATATGTTCGTTCGGGGTCAATCTAGAGGTCAAGGTGACTCCTCACATAACAAGGTACACGAATGAAGCTTAACATCTCATTTTTGAGTTACGAAGGGTACTTAATGAGTCTCAAAAATGCAAAAATTATCTATTTAAACAGGAGATGATCCACTTTAATACTGGGAAGTCAATTTCGTCTGGTTGATAAAACAATATTGTAGTGATCTAGTTGGGTAGGAATTTTTCTAAATCACCTTAGAATGAGGGTGGAAGTTCATGTTTTAATGCAAATGAGTTATTTTGACTTCGTGAGTTACGACACGACATTTCATTGTTTTGCAACGAGTTGATAAAAACATTTAACTGTATTATAATCCTAATATTTTAAAATTATATTAAGTTACAAACGAAAACTAAAGTACAAGAGTTATGAAAGATGAGGGAGGTGAACCATGTGTGGAAGGAATGGAGTCGGTCAAACCCACAAGCTTTGGTTCAGCATCTCGCTTAAGCATTTGTCAAACAGTTCACGAGCATCCACAGCTCCACCATTTTGCATACACATCTATCATAAAATTTGTAACTGTAGATTTGAAACCATTCCTCTACTCTTTATACTTTGAAGGATGTCCATAATGTGTTCCACAACTCGCATCTGGCACAGGACGAGAGATGCTAGCAAAGGTTATGGAAACTAGCTTTAGATCTGCCAGTTTTCTCAGAAGAATCTAAAGCCTTTTCAACAAACCCATTTTGTTGATAACCTACAACTGTTGCAGATCATGAACCCACATTTCTCTCAGAAGTTTGTTTTTGTTTAAAAGTTTACATGCCCTTCTTATGCTTCCACAAGTTGTAGGTCGATCTGTCAGGGCACTTACAACTACAAAAACTGGTAAAAATCCCCATTTTTGGCAGATTGGGAGGAGCTAGCAAAGTGAAAAAAATAGATTTCCAATATGCTTTGATGGATGTCCATACCCTGTCCCAGAGCTCATATTTTGGCACAGGCCAGGAGTGCACTGGCAAATGTAAACTCATCAGGTTGGAGACCTATTTGTTGCATGGATGAAACAGTGTGACTTGTCTCCTGAGGAAACCCCACATCTTCTGTACACTGTCGTAATCATATTCCATGAGGAGCTATCTCGTTCTTTCATTTGGTCAAACATGTCTTTTATGCGTTGTTAGATGTCCACGCAACCATCCTTAAGATCTCTCATCTCTTCTCCCTCTCCGCGATTGAACTCATATTCAGCATCAATTATATGCACATGGCATACCGTTACACCATGAGATACAAGTTGTCCCACCCGAGGCTCCACCAGAACTCTCCACGCAGCCAGATAATAAGACAAGAGCAGGTTATAGTCAACGCAAGGCATATGCACCCTCTACCACCATGAAATCCTGAGCATCGGGAGAGGGGATTTGTCAATGCTGCAACAACACGTGCCCAAGGAGGAGGAAGAGTAAAACAAGGGAGTAGCGACCAATCAGAGAAGGAAGTAAAGAACAAATAAATGTCCAGCAGATGGCCAGCACTAAGAGAACCATGAGCCAGGGAGAGAGAATGAACAGCGATCCAAAATACAGTGGAGGGTGCATAACCAAAAGATTGCCATTGTAGTTGACAAGGCCACATTTTCCGAGGCGTCTAGTTGAACAATTCACATGCCAAGTGCATGCATCCACATTTGTAGGCTGTCTACCAAAGCATTTCCAAATAGATCACTTGAAAAGGCCCCCGACTTTGGTGCACAGGCTGGGAGAATACTGATCAGGTTGGAAGACGTGTTGACTGATGTTTTGGTGGTTGGATTGAATGTGTTTGAGGGAACCCATGCTTCCCAACTAACACACTCAACCGCCCTCACTGTAACTATCCAATTACTGCCAAAAATTTCAATGTTAGCATGAGTTTCAGCTTGATTTACGGCCTTGGATCCCAAATAAATTATTTAATTATTGGGCAATGACAATGACAGGTTGCAGGCCACCTACTCCACTGACAAGGCTGACTCCTTCCACTCACCTACTGGCATGTCAAATCTTACCAAATGCGTTACAAACTTTATCTGATTTTATTTTAAATCTATTCCTTTTTTTTCTTCTATACGTTGGGCACTACATATTATAAGAACACCTGCTCACCAAGATGAGCGATATCTTAGTTGATAATGAATTGTAATACCGGTTCATATAAATATTATTAGCCCATTTTCAATATTTTTTCATGTTTGACAAGTTTATATCTTTCAACCATCTATGCCACACCTTGAAATAGTGCACGGCCAATTTTTACATACGAACAAAATAAAGTATGTTGTTATCTCTCCTTACACATTTCTCGCTAAGTTTTTAAGAAAACTCGCATTCAAAGGAAATCCTAATGATGTTAAATCTATTTCTAAATACATTGTTAATATAATCTCGCAACCTATTAAGTTAAAATTGCATCATGTGCATCATCAATCTAGTCACTTGCAAAGTACTCCTCTCATTGTCTTGAATCAATTAATTGAGTGCAATCTCATATCTCTCTCTCCCTATTTGAGGTTGATATCGTAAACCTCAAAGTAAGAGTTTCATTCCAATGCCCATTGTGATTATCATCGTGTGTGTCGGAATTGTACAAAAACTACTTAAAGCTTCATCATGTTATGTAAGATCTTATTGATTCTAATGTTATTGAATGGGAGGAGCCTATTATATCTTCAAATCCAATCAATGATAATGCTAAGCTAAAAATATTCAATGATCCACTTCCTAAGCATGAAAATAAAAAATATTCTTTTGATGTACATAATGTTTATCATGCAGTGCCTTCACCATACTCTTGTGATCACCCCTTAGATGCAATGATTGGCATAATTAATCATACATTATCTTCTTCTCTGATCATAACTTTTGATGACTTTGATAATATTGGTCTTATTTCAAATACCTTGTCCATTCCTATTTTTATTAAGCATATACACGCACGGGGTGTTTTGGTCGATTTGTATGATAAGGACAATGTTTTTTCTCTCAAGTTATTTCAATATTTATGAGTTTCTACACACAATATTTTACTTGATATAAATCCTTGTTACCATTGCAGCACTCTTCCCATCATATTTGGTCCTTTTACTACATCAATTTCATTATTGATTACTTCTACTCTCGATTATGTTGCCTTGCGGTTAGTTCTTGCTTAGCTACGTAATCTTAGTGCCATTCGTTTAGTTATATATCAATGTGTTAAGTTCATCCATAATCAATAGGTTATCACCATTGGAAGTATTAGTGTGCCTAGTTATCCTTCTATAATTCCTCCTCCCATTCCTTTTATAGATATATATTTGGTTTTACACAATGTCTCTTATGGCCCTAGCACTTCTAATTTATTCATTAGGTCTATCCACTTCGCACACTATTCCTAGTCACTATATTCCTCCTGCGTCTCTGATAGACCTTTGGTTGCACAAGATTCATCTCACCTCTCTAGTATTCTCATAGTGCTACAATCCCATGTACCATTTATCCATGTCCCCCAAAGTCTTACATCAATCCTCTAGTGCACATACTACCCACATAGCTTCTTGATACCCTCCTAGTAATGACACACTCATTCCTCTAGTGCATTGCATCATAACTATTATACACATATTAGTTCTACATCTACTAAAACTTCTTTGGAATATGTTACTCCAATGGTCCCATTAGCAATTGCATCACCACTAAGGCCTAAATATCTATCTTCTCGTATCAACTATTTTATCTCATCAAGTAGTTCTCATGGGATAGATCCTTGTTATCCATCTTCGTACATAACTATACATTGAGATAATACAAAAACATTCAAATATTTACAAAACATATAAAATTGGGACCTATGTATTTTACTTGAGTTGTTAACACTTCACATTATATGTGTTGCTTGTCACTTGGTTTGGTAGATAGTTTGCTTTATTTTTGTGCACACATGCATTCACTAGGTATATTGAGTTGGATGCAGGACACAAAACTTGATACACACTTATAGGAACACTCATGTGCCCTTACATTCTCATCTTAAGGGCTATGCCTCCACATTTTATAGGTGTTATTGTTCTCTTATAGTTCCTTTGCACTTACTCATTTATGCTTGACTATATAAGTTGTGTACTCACTATTGTTTCAAATTAATAAGACCAACACATATGTCTTATGTAGCATTGACATCTTTTGTTTGATACGTCTATTGTTTTTAATCACATTCTGAAACTCTTGATTGTTATACATGCTTGATAGTTATGTGTGTTAGTAGTTGTTTGCTTCATTGATTCGAGCTAAGTGCCTTAATTGTCTTATGACACCGTGGGTATCCCATGTTTGTGGCTCCATGCCTCTTTTATATGCCCTTTATTTCTCTTGTTTTACATCCTAAGGGCCTTGATTGTCTAGTGACACTATGGGTGTCCCATGTTTGCAAGCTCTAAGCCTTTTGTAGGCCATTATTTGTAATTGTTTGCATTGTTAGTGTTCTTGTTTACTTCTACATGTATTCTTCCTGTTGGTTTTTCTAGTTTATACTATCATTTTTTGTTGCTATTTTTTTTTTGTGAGCTATAGTTGATACCATGCACACACACCTTTCCTTTTGTAGGTATAGGTTCTCCAAGGTAGATACCTCTTGAATTATACACAAATTCTTTAACATATCCTTCAACAAGACACACATATTTCTTTTGATCCACATGATCAATATGGTTTTCACAAACACATTTCCTCATTTACTTTTCTAGCATCATATCGACATACCGAGGCTTTAGGTTTTTCTGTCACCAAGGGAAGAGTGTTGGGAGAAATGTAGGGATTTTCCTTCCTTCTATTGACACTTCCCCATGATAAGTTCCATTGTAGATGGTCAAAAATGTTGGTGTATATGACTTGTCTCTTTGTCACTTGATGTCTTGTCCACCTCATGTGGTTAGTCATTTTAGTTAGTGAAAACAGTTAATAGGGTTATTTAGAATTGTGTACACGTGTCATGCATAGGAGTTACACAACACTCCTATATGTACCTCTTATTTTTTATCTATGAACATGTCAAACACTGTGTCTTTCTCTACTTGATTCTCATTTTGTTATTTAATCTCTTTCTTACTATGTGGAGTGTTCACGACATCATTGGAAGTGTAACCTTGTTCAATGTGCATGGGGTTCCATATTGATCCTCATAGAAAAATCTGATATGGTATCAAAGATATTGTTTAGTAAACATGTACTCGTTTGATTCCGATTGCTTTATTAATTTGTTTTTGGTTTTCATGCTTCTCATGTAAGTTTTTGATCTTCCTTTAGAATATTGTTTACAAGTTTGACAATCCCATTTTTCATAGTTGTGCATAGGTTTTTGGTTGTGCATGTGCATGTTACGAGTGTTTCACATCCAGATCTAACTAGCTCGCACTAAGTTTGGAGGAACTAATAAATTTGGAGGTAGGTTTTGCATCTTTGGTTTTAATCAAAAATTTTAATTGGAAGTGAATTTTTTAAAGTTTTGGTTTTCAAACTTGTCCTAGCCTACTTGCTTTGCCTAGTTTTGTATTTATTTTTCCCTATTTTCCCTATCTCCCTAACAACTTGGCCAAGATCTTGTAGATCTCGGTGAGCTCCTAGTGAGTTGCCTCCTTGTGGTCAAGTTGAATCACCGCATTGGTTTGGGTGAAGCTTGTTTTCCTCTACATGCATTTTGGTTGTGTTCATTTACCTCAAACCTTGGTTTTCGCATTTACCTTTCCCTTTACGTTATTCATGTTTCTTTGGTGGTTGAGTCATTTTTGCAATGATCTCTTCTATTTGTAGCTTAGGTTACCTCCTTGCATGCATTGTTAGCCTTGGATTGTCACATTTCTTTGTTGGCTGTCTTTTTTCCTTTATTTGATTCAGGGTTGTTTTTAACCTTTCTTTGCATGTTTTCATTCACATTTTGTTTCATTTCTATCCCCTGTGTTTGATTTTGGGGATACCTCATTTCCTTCCCGAGCTAAGATCTCATTGTGACCCTTTGCATTGGAGCTTGGGGTCGTTTGCATTCCTTTGGTTATAGTCGAGTCCTACCTTGAGAATTTGAGTCATTTCCCTCTCTTCTGGCATTCAACCCCGACCCTCTGGACCATTTTCTAGCCTTGACCAAGTGTGTTTACCTCCTACTGGTCATTTCACTAATCTCCCTACTATGTCGAGCTTTGTGCCTTATCTTCTAACTTGTGCCATGTCATGTGTATCACGCTCTATTATAAGCCATTGCATAGGACATCGCATCCATGTGACCCATTCACTCTCCTCCATGTGTTGAGCTCATGGACCGAGCCTTCCCCTCATTGATCGAGCCACAACATTTCAACCTAATCTCCCACTTTTAATCGTGCCGATGCCATTTCAAAACTTTATAAAATTAAAATTGTGGTTGCATTTTAAATGTGGTCTATTTTTTAATTATTAAGTGGTGGGGTATGTTGGTAAAAGTGGGTGGCTATTTTAAAGGGGTGGGTTTTATATTATTAAGGAGGCATTTTTTAATTAGTGGGTGTTTTTAATATAAGATAAGTTTTAATATAGTTAGGTCTTAAATTATTTTTGAGGATCTAATTATATCTTTCAAAGTAGGCTATTTTAATTAATATCAATTAGGATATTTTTAAATTAGACATCTAATCTTTCCTTTAGGCTCTTAATTTAATTGAAGTAGTTATTTTATCATTTTTTTACTTTATTGTCATTTTTAGCAAAAAAATCACCTTTTATTATTAAAATAGACTAATCAAGAAATTTCAAAGTGCATTTTATAGTGTTATTGGGCATTTTTTATTACTAATCGTTTTATGAGTGTGTATCATTCCTCTTATTATTATCTCCACATTTCGAGAGCCCTTATTACATTATGGAAGTCCCTAACACTCATTTTTTAGTCTTTTCTTCGCTTTTAATCACTCTTCTTCACTTACAAGTTAGTGAGTACATCTGCCACAACCTTGCGGAAAGAGAGCCTCCTTCCCTTATTTCTTAATTTTGTTCTTGCTCACTAGTTTCATTGTGCACAAATGAGCATATATTTGTATCCACGTTTGTGTGATATTTCACTAATTACAAGGTGAGTGACCAACCATCTCACGTCGCATGAACACTTGGGTGTAATCAACACACTACTTATAAAGTTATACATTCATGGTGGAGTTCATTTTTGTTTGATTATTCTCCTTCCACTATTTTCTTTTTCACTTTTATCTGCTATGGATCTTAATTATGTTCCTTTGCTTACCCCATTTAACTATCATGAATGAAAATATGTTGTATATCTCTCTTGAGAAAACAAAACTGTATCGGATAACTATGGGATTATAAACTAAACCTAAAGAAGATGCAAAGAAATAAAAGTGGTTTGAAAAATGTGATGAAGCCTTTGGCCTTTTGTGTCTTTCTGTATCATCGAAATTGCACTTTCATATTAACACAACCAAATCACCCAAGGAATTTTGGGATGCCTTATAATTTTTTTGGGAAATAGGATGAAATGAAAGGGCATGAACTAGAAAATTAGTTGATTAGTCTCATCCCTAGTAGTTTTGACACTCTCCAGGAATTTTTCACCAAAATCAAATCTCTAATATTGCAACTGAAAAATTGTGGAATTGACAAGGACTCATATCTCATGTTTTATGTCCTTGCAAAATTTGGTCCTGAATATTTGTCTTTGTCTCAACCTTCCATGCTACAAAAAATCTCTTGGTGCAAGTTGGAATATGCTCTCCTTTGATGATTTTGTTGCTGTTTCAAATAGAGAACATGTGATAAGCTAATTCAGATGGGTAATCTTAGATCCACAAAATCCCATGATCTCATTGTTGGTCATGAAAAACCTAGGGTGTCAAAAGAGATTAAACAGAAAAAAAAGGATCATAAGAATAAAAAGGACTAATCCACCACCAAATCAAAACTTTCCACTTCCTCTTATAGTTCTAAATATCCTAACTAACGGATCAAATGTGGGTCTTTGTAGTTGTTTTCATGAAGAAGAAGATTGACCTCCTCATGGTTCTTCAAGAGAAGAACAACATATGAGTTCCTACTTCGCTCAAGCCATATTCATCATCAACTCACAAAATTTCTAAGGAAAAATATAATGGAAAGGGGAAAGTGAAAGAAAAAGAAAAAGAATCAACTAAGGAAAGAACAAAAGAAAGAGATTTAGTTACAATTGTGTCACCTAATCCTACATGGGTGATTGATTCGGGTGCATCTCATCATATGGCCTCATCAGACATTGAGTTTTATTCATTAGATCCATGTGACATGTCTTCTATTCGGATTGGTGACAACACTTCTACACTCTGGATTTTGGGAGAGGGTATTTTAAAGTGAATGGTGGAACTTTCAACAATGTGCTTAATGTTCCTTCACTTTCAACTAATATCCTTTTAGTATATCAGATCACTCACCTTAGTCGAGAGAATTTACGTTGAATTCACTCTGGATTCCATTTATGTCAGAGAGCTTCATATTGACAATATTATTACATTTTATCATCACACTCAAATTTACTCTTTTTCTCACTTTTTCCTCCTTTAGATTCTTCATCGGATTCACCTAGACTAGATGATATTTCTAAGCTCACTTCTGATGATGATGAATTATCTTCTATCTTGGTTGATTTCCATAGTGATGGGGACCCACCTCCATTATCCACTTATCATCTACCACATATTGAGGAGTTATTTCTTGATCCACCTACTTCTGGTCCTCTACAAACTTTTCAGGGAGCAAGTACTTTGATTTAGGACTCATCAAACTTGGGCACTCTTCTATATAGTTACAAGACATTCCACCTTCCTTCTTCATCACTTCTTTGGATTCACCATCCCTTCATGGAGTAGTTTGCACTTCTACCTCACATATGGATCATCATTCCTTGGATAGGAACCACACCTTGTCACTTCGGGGATATTCTTCTTCTACATTTGTTACAAGGTGGTCTTCAAGATGTTCTTCCTCTTGGGAGGTTGAATATCATTTCTTCATTTCTTCTCTTCTTGTAGAAATATTTCAGTTTATACATGAGTACCTTATTATGCCTTTAGTTTCCGACACTCATTTGACGCATATTTCTTAGGGTGTTTAGGGGTGTATTTTATCTCTTGTAAGTGGATGTTTTCCCTTAGGTATTTTTCCTCCATTACTACAGATCCTTATTGTACATGGGTACCTTATCATGAATTTAATTTTTGGGCCCCATTGACACATATTTCTTATTTTTCTAGGGGATTTATCTTTTAGTTCTAACTTTCCATGACCTCTACCTCAACTTCAATGAGGGGGTGTTGGTGTATATGACTTGTCTTGTTGTCACTCGACATCTTTTCCACCTCATGTGGTTAGTCATCTCACTTAGTGAGAATAGGTCAATAGGGTTAGTTAGGGTTGTGTACATATGTCATGCACAAGAGTTACACAACACTCTTATATGTACCTCTTATTTTTTATCTATGAGTGTGCCATAAACTCTATGTCTTTATCTAATTGATTCTCATTTTCTAATTTGATCTCTTGCTTACTGCGTGGAGCGTTCACAAAACCATTGGAAGTGTAACCTTGTTTGATGTGCACGAGGTTTTGTGTTGATCCTCGTAGAATAATGCAGTAACAAACCCAATAGAAACTATCCATAGATGACACATTGTTCCAAGCATATCATTATCTTTCATATGCCCTAGGTTCCCCACTCCTTATTTGATCTCGATAGAAAAAATGTAAACTGAGAAAGAAGAGTAAATAGTTCCCTTTCTTTGTGTATGAAACTTTCCACTGATTTTTTTCTTATTATACTAGAAAGTAAAATGTAACTGAGTATATGCTCCTAAATTTTGATAAAAACCTATCACTAAGAACCTGCTCAACCTATAAGGTACCTTTTTTCCAATGACAGAACTATATAGGTGGGATACTAGCGCCCACCATTCCCACCTATACTGGGAAATTTTATCCCTGTGATGATTTTGTCCCAAGTCTGATTTTGAACCATTTTATTACCTCATATTTGGTCATATTTTATTGTGACCATTTTGTGTCTAGTTGTTGGACTACTTAGAGGGTGAAGTAATCACCCGATGATTTCCCCATTCATTTAGTGTGTGTGAGATGAACCAACACGAGCGTGACTCAAATGAGGAAAGACAAAAATGATGTGCACATTTAAAATAGAACTCCTACATGGGGAATAGGGAATATGCATGGTTACAACCATGAAACATACAAAACAATGGGAATAAGCTAGCAAAAAGTGTTAGCAAAAAAAACATGGTATAATATAATAGAAACTACTCAAAACACACAAGTAATATAACAAGAAATCAACATAGTAGTTAATGGAAAACATGGGATATCACTCAAGATGTCATAAGACTCTCAAGGCATTCAAGGCTATACAAGTAATTAAACATAGGGCAAAGCCCACAAACAATTACAAACAAGACACAAACATAGAATACAAGTAAATTAGATAACCATGGTTGGGAGTAGGCTTGCAAGATAATTGCTACACATGAAACCCTTGTTAACATGCTAGAAAAATTGATAGTATGCCACAATGTATATAGCTGAAAATAAGAATGAAAGTGGTGGATATCACAATGATAATGCTTGAATATAGAGAATTATGGAAGGCATATCCCCCTAGGATCCTTAGTGGGATTGGTATAGAACAATGCCAATCATCATGCATCATGTGATAACCTGAGGATAACATGCATTCACCTCAAAGTACCATGTGACCATGTATGTGCATATGTAAAGGATAGAACATACTATGAATCAAAGTAACATGATAATAAAAATGCAACATAGAATAGTATAAGCAAACAAGGATACATGCAACAAAGATCTAAGATAATGTTTTTGTATTTTTTCCACTATTTGAATTTTTTGAATTATTAAAATATGAAATACTATGATTGGGGGAGGGGATCAAGGTTTCCCTCAATGTATGTGTGCAAAGTGTGGTTCATATAGGTAATTTTCCCCTCGGTTTTGTTTGAACCTATAACATGAGTGGATCATCGGGTAATGGGGGTGTGGGAATAGTATGACTCCTAAGTGTGAATGTAATAAGGATCTATCCAATGAGGATAGAGGGTGAGGGCCCACTATCTACTAATGTGAGAGAGGAACACATGTGAACATGATCTCGAGGACCTAGTGCCATGTGAAAGTACATGTGTCGAGATGTGTAAAGTAATATTATGTCATGCATGTGGGGAATGAGATCATGAAGTGGGCCTAGATGTACCATGTGTAGTATGTATCCTATGTGTAGACCTATCTCTATGAGGTGGGCTATGGGACTAATGTATTCATCGTTGGTGAGAAGAAAAAGTCACTTATGGAGGAGAGCTAGATGAAGGTGTGGAAGTAGTAAAATAAGTGATAGGATATCTATATTTTTATTAGTATATGCCAAATCTAGTGATTATCATTAGTAATTTCAAAAGTAGGTGCACTAGTGGTAGTAAAAATTAAAGGTGTGAAGATGAGAGGTACCAAAGATAAAGGGGCCCATGGTGGGATACCTTGAATAGTGACAACGTGATGCTCATGTATGAACTTAAGACATAAATAAACTATGGATGGGATGAATTTGGCAGCCATAATCCAAGGAATTCCTAAAACCATGTCACAATGTGTAACCTTATATCTAACAAAGAAAGGCATAGAGATAGTAAGAGGCTTGATAATGATGGGATAACCACATGCCCATGAGAAGTAGGTGATCTATGTGTCATTTGAGATAATGGAAAGCCAATAGATTACAAGAAAGATAATGAACATGCATTACACTTGAAATTAAGTTGCATTATAAATCGGTAGCAATGTGTGTACCAATAGAAGCATCAATGTGTAATCTATGTGATGAAAAGGAATCATGAAAATAAACATCAATAAAAGTAATGATAGGTGGAGGAATATCAGTAGTACCAAAAATAAATCCAAGAGGATGATCCGAAAATGATGGAGGTGGAACCACATGATAAGCATGATTGGAAGAAGATTCAAGAGCCATTTTTTCATGTTTGGGTAATGGATCATTAAAAATTTTAAGCTTTCCATTATCATTAGTAGATTTAGAAATAGAAACATTAGGCTCAGGTAGCTCAATTTCATTGTTTTCAATCAAATCTTGAATCAAATGTCTAAGCTTAAAGAATCTATCAGTAGAATGGCCATTACATCTATGATAATCACAATGTGCATTTTCATCAAAATTATTTCCATGAGGACGATTAGGATCTAGCTCAAGAGGAGATGGAAGAGAAATCAGATTGCTTTCAATGAGTTAAGGAAATAACATATGAGGTGGATATGGAAATCTAGTAAAATTGTTCCCTGTAGGTTATAGTTGGATATTTTTAGGTTGGGATACAACATTGATAGTAGGATTAGGCTCACTAGGATTGCCTTTAAATGCATATTTGGCTTGAAATTTGTTGGTATATTGATTAGAAGTATTATCACCATACTTAAGATTTCCCATAGAAAGTAACTTATTTTCACGTGCTTTAAGAGTATGACATAAATGATCGAAAGAATGAAAATAATCAAAGAGCACACATTCTTGTAAAGGATGTAATATACTTTGGATAAATAAATATTATAATTCAGATTCAGCCAAGACATTATTCATTTTGGAAATATTATTCTTATAACACAAAACATAGTCACTAAGATGCTCATTAGATCCTTGCTTCATTTTGGCCATTTGTGTATATGAAATTTTAGTTCCAATGTTCATCAAAAATTGGGCCAAAAATATATTTTTAGAGGATCAAAATATTTAATAGAGTGTAAAGGCAAATCATAAAACCATCGTAAAGCATAGTCTTGTAAGATCCTAGGAAATAACTTGGTCAATAATGTATCATCATAAGCATAATCCAAGCATGCAACATGAAATGATCTAATATGATCTTGTGGATCTCCATGGATGTTAAAAAGAGGATAAATAAGTGAAATAAAGTTGTGCGGGTGTGGATAAGATGAAACTTTTGGTGCAAGAGGACTATGTAGGAGAAGTGAAGAATCAAGAGATGGAGAGGAAGACAAATAAACATGTTGGAATTGATTGAATTGAGCTTTAACTAATGGTACAAGAAATCTAAGGCATGGGTGTCTGAAGAATAAATAGATTAGATGTGAGAAATGAGAGGGGAATAAATATGAGTGTGAGGTGTGGAAATAGGAATATGGTTGGTGGATTCCCCCGCATTGGTGGGAGGGAGGAGAGTGGAATAGAGGATGTTGGGGCTATAGATACATTGGGATTCTTCATGAGAATAAAATAACAAGAGATCTAGGTTCTCGAATGATCAACAATGTATGTATTTAGGTCATTAATATTTTCAATAGTAAACTCATGAGAGGTGTTAGCCATGATAGGAAACAAAGAGATATAATAAAGAGAGTGCAAGGATTGGGTTCACCAAATGATTTAACAAAATTAAAAATATTTATTAAATGACTGAGACCAAATAGATAATATTAAAAACACACAAGATCTAACATGCAATGGAAAACACGTGTAATTAATGAGAGGATGAGATTGACTTATTGATAAATCATTTATGTGCTAGATCTAGGTTAGAATGATGTTAGAATAGGCTAGTTATGGGTTGTATATACCTCGTTTAAAAAAAAGATATATGTAATTCTTATAGACAAAATCACCCGAGAAGGGGACAAGATTTCCCGGCATTAGTGTCTATACTAGGTGATAGTGTCATGGATGTGAGTTTGGATATATATTTTATGGTTTGATAATCTCACCTTCAATTCACTCTTTTTCACTCCAACTTAGTTTTAGGGTTCCACAATCACACCTATATCTGCAAAATAAACCATAGCTACATGCACAAAGCTCAAACACACATTATATGGAATAAAATATGCATATGCTTAATTCAGACTAACCTTGGTGGTCACCCCAATGTGATTTTCATAAAGTGTTGCACTACATTTTAGAATCAATATAGTTATGGTGTGTGTGTGTGTGTGTGTGTGTGTGATGAATGTGTGTGTGTGTGAAGCTAGTATCCCTTGAAGCTAGCTTTCCCTTGTGTTAGCTGCACTAAGATAATGGGCTACAACTAATTTTCCCCAAGCTAAATGTGTGTGATGGAACTCATAGTTTTTCCTTCATATGTAGTGAATGATGAAACCCAAATGAAGCCTTTGAATGTTGCTCTTTTCCCAAGTAGATAGGAATTAATAGCCATAATTGCCTAGCCCCTTAGAATAGTAATTAATTCATATATATATATATATATATATATATATATATATATAATGAGTCTACAACTAATTTTCCCCAAGATAAATAAGTGTGATGGAACTCATAGTTTTGCCTTCATATGTAGTGAATGATGCAACCCAAATGCAGCCTTTGAATGTTGCTCTTTTCCTAAGTAGATAGGAATTAATAGCCATAATTGTCTAGCCCCTTAGAATAGTAATTAATTCATATATATATATATGTATATATATATATATATATATATATATATATATATAATTATATCATATATATATATATATATATATATATATATAATGGGCTACAACTAATTTTCCCCCAAGATGAATGTGTGTGATGGAACTCATAATTTTCCCTTCATATGTAGTGAATGATGCAACCCAAATGCAACCTTTGAATGTTGCTCTTTCCCAAGTAGATAGGAATTAATAGCCATAATTACCTAGCCCCTTAGAATAGTAATTAATATATATATATATATATATATATATATATATATATATATATGATTCCCTTGTTTGAATTTCATCATTAACAACTAAAAATCTGACCCAAAGTGATAATAGAATTTTTAGAAAAGATAATGGTCAATGTGGCATTTTAAAACATAAGAGAAGAGGGAAAAAGGAAAAAGTGACCAAAGGGGACAATAACACCTAGGTGCTTCTATCCCTACTAGGTGCTAGTGTCCTAGAGGCTCTAAAGATAAAACAAAAGACACTGAGTTGGGTCACATGTTGTGCAATGTCCAAAATTAAAGGGATAGTTTAAGAAAACAAATGACATAAGTATAAAAAGATAAATAAATGTAAATACAAAGTAAAACAAGTGTTGTTAATGTCTAGTTTTCTTGCTTAGGAATCATGCATATAATGACATACTAGAGGCATGGTGTAATAGTACTAAGTGTGTGATTTCATGTATACAATTTTGGAAAAATGTAATTGATGTTGGTAATTTTTTTCTCTCAATAACCATTACATTGGTCATTAGTTGATACATTTGGGTATGTGTAGACTAGTCATTTGCATAAGTATGGCATTATATATTGATTGGAAGGTTAATAATCCTTTGTGTCATAACTTGTTTCAAATAATTCTATGTGTTAATGGTTTTCAAAGTAAACTAATCATTGTAATGCATATTCCACTATCCAAACCACTTCAAAACTGCTACAAATTTCAGTAGGAATATTTAATTTTTCTAGCATTCCCTTGTTCTAAGGGTGTGCCTCATATCACTGTCTGATTTGATTTAGATGGGAATGAAAATATTAATGTTTCTCTAAGGAAAAGACAACTTGTCAAAAATAAAAATTTTATTACTAATGAAAAGGATAGGTTGAGAAAAGATAACATAGAAACTATGGTTCAGGAAGCAAATAAATACAAGGTTGAAGACATAGAATTGAAGCATAAGATCGAGTCTAAGAATTCATTGAAAAATTATGTGTACAACCTATGAAACACTATAAGATATTATAAACATGTAAGGAAACTAGACATGACTAACAAGAAAATATTGACGATGGTTTGGATGGCATTATATAGTGGTTGGATGGGTACAAGATTGCTGAGAAGGAGGATTTTGATCTCAAGATCTGATGGTGGTGCAAGAGGTCATGTTCCTAAGATTGAGAAGGTGGACTAAAATACAATTACTTATTGATTATAACCACCCCATAGCAAAATCCTAAGTAGTTCCTTACGATCTCTTGAATCTTTCATTGATATTATCAAAGATCTATTTCCACTATCAATCGTTGGGAATTATTTTCATTGCTTAGTTATACATTTACACCTTATAAATCCTTCTCTTTATAGTGATTCTTTTTTTTATTAAATTTCATAACATAACCAATATGTACTTTTGTAATTTCCCCTATCTTCCCACATCCATATCTCCTAACAATACTTCTTCCATAACATTATGTTCTCTTCCAATGTATCCATTAGGAGTAGGTATATCATATTAAAGCTTCTTCTTCCTCTTTCACCTCTTTTTTCTCCTTTACCATTCTATTCAACACACCAAAATATTCAAATTTTACTTTGGTTGCCACCTAGATTTTTTGATTTAGTGTCACCTTGATAAAATCACGGTCTATAATTTGTATAATTCATTGAGTTTACGTGATACGTTGTGTATTATATTATTTCATTTGAGGACATCATTTCTAAGAGTATTTATTCAATATTTCATTTGAATATTTTTTCATATCACATAATCGAAAATTCTAAGGAGTTTTATATATTATTCTATTTGAGAGGATCGCTGGTTATTTTCAGTTATTGATTTGTATCTTGTTTCATTTTATGGCTAGCAAATTTACGATGAGAAATAAATTTAGATGTATTATTTAATTAGGTTTGTTATTCCTAAAGCATATTTGATTCCTTCTTCATTACAAAATGGTGACTCCATTCATTTCTTAGACTAGATGTTGTAGATTTGTGTTGATGATACATTTATTTTGTATTATTATTATGTGTGTTACATATACACTATTACCCACCCTTGTATTTATTTTTCATTCGTGTCTCTATGTTTTCCCAGTGCTTCTTTTTCATGGAAGTAGTGTATCTAGGGATTCACAAAGTATTGGTTTTTGTCAATCCATGCTAAGCTAAATTGATGTCCTTTAAGTGCATGGGAGTCATGTGAGTCTCTATGGTGAAAATTGTAGTTTTATAACTCTAGAATCATATGGAACAAGGTATTTTCAGGTGGATGAACTCATACTAGGGCTCAAAGAGTCAAGAAATAGGTTTTGGAGAAAAATGCTACCTCTAGCCAAAACTGTCCTTGAGGAACTCAGTTGTTCTAGCATGCACATGAGGTTTTTCAGATCTTCACAAGAAAACATATGGCTAACTAAAAATTTGAATGTGTATATAGATGTCTTTCAATGTTCCTTGTCAAATTTCATCAGATTTTGTAATGGGGATTTTGAGTTATTCAAGTTTTTCTAAAACAACCTTCTTGAAAAATGCATTTTGAGTTGCCTGGCTTCTTAGGTCTCAAGAAAAATATGATGGATTCTTCAGATAAATCATCAAAAAAATATTTAGTGGACTCTAAGCTTGAGGTAATGCAAAAATTTAGATCAATTGGACTTGTTTCAAGAAAGTTATGAACAATCTTCTAAACGAGTTCTTCCGAGGTCTAAGCGATTGACTTGAATCGATAGGAGCAAAAAGGTGATTTTTTTCTCAAATGTCTTGATTGATCACTTATAAAGTGCTTATCAATACATTTATGATGTTTTACAAGATCATATGGTGTTTTAATGTCAATCTTCATGAAGTTGCATATAGCAGTTCAAGTCCTTGATCTTGTTTAAATGATGCTTCTGGTATGGACTTGCACAAGATACCAAAAGTAGTGAAATTACTACAACAAGGGATCAAACTTTCTACAAAGGTAATTTTCAAGGTTCTTGATAAACTGGTGTGACTACAAAGTTAAATTTAAGGTGTGAATTTATTCTCTCCATGCTTACTGGAAGGTGAAGTCAAGAGATCTTGCCAAAATTCTCCATGAAGTCATTGCTCTGAGTGTTCCATTTCAAGTTATTACTATAGATCATCATTTTCATCATATTTAGAGTCTATAAAAACTCTAATCATCACAAGTATGGAGTTGGTAAGAAAAATAAAGGTGTTGTTCTTCATGCTTGGTGACAGGGTTCTTGGAGGTGTGTTTATTGTACAAGCAAGTCAAATCAATGAAATATGTTGGTTCAATTATGTTTGTGTGATTTCAAGTGATTGATAATACCTATGGAAGGTGTTGAAGTCCTCCAAAGTCACCCACAGTCCTCAAAAGGTGATAGATTATGATTAAAATGTCTCTAAAGTAATTTCTCTTGTCCTTAACCTATCTCGAAATCTGAAAAATTTTACTTCTAGGAGCATATAAAGTTGTTTTTAAGGTTAAGTTCCCTTTGGAGAAGGTGGATGGTGCTTATATAAGACCATATCATTTGGAATCATCAAATTTCATCAAAATTTGATGGAGAAATCAAATTTGTTTCTATCTTGGGCCTTCAGGTCTTAAAACTCGAACTAGGGTTTACAAGAAAAGTTTTACATCGAATCTCATAAATGGACCAACGAAAAATCATGAATTTTGGATACAACCTCTATGGGACATTTTCTAATTGATTGCAAAAATAATTTTTGTGAATGATTGAATATTGAAAGAGAATGACGTGATGAGAAATTTTTAAAAACATGTTCGGTCGGTTTTTTACAGTAAACTGCTATTTTAGATTACTTTATTAAAAATCTATTCAATGGAGCTCATATCTTGATTGTTTCATGTCTGTTAGAGGTTGATTATTAAGATGAAACTCAATCTATTGTATGAACTAATTTTTCCCTACAATTACAAACCTTTCTCCTTCCCAAAGCTTGAGAAAACTGTCAAAAAAAAATTGTAGAGTTATGAGAATTTACAACATTGGAAGTCAAAAAGTCTTGTTGAAAAGATTATAAATCTTCTCAAATCAATCTTATTGAAGGATTTATTCACCTTGAAATGGAAGGTAGAGAGTATTATGTCTTTGTCTCTTTAAAATGTCGATTCATAAGCTTAAATTAAAACTAAACAGTTATTTTGTCCTATTTACTATTTTTGAAGGTCAATTTGTTGATCTCATGAAAGTAAGATGAAGAGTAATTTTGGTTGGTATTCTATGGTGAAGCTTGAATTATCACCAAGGCAAGACAAAATTTGAGAATAGAAAGAGTCTATAAATTTTGTCACTTTTAAAAGAGAGCTTATGCAATAGTGGTATTCAAAATTTGAAGAGGTGATGAAAGTTATGAGTTGTGTATTGAATACATAGAAATATGAAGACAAAATTTAAATGAGGAGTTAGAAAAAGTGAAGAAGGAAGTTGAACAAATAGAGATAAAAGAAATGACTCGAATTCATTATGATTACAAGGAAGTTTTGTAAGCATTATGGCAGAAGTTGACATCAAGAATGAGTACATATCAAGAATGAGTACATAGCAAGAATGAATAGTGATAGAATTTTTAAATGTAGCTATGAAGAGGAAGCAAACCTGTGAACAATAGAGAGTATTATCTCTAAATGTATGCAAAGAAATGAATGCTAAGATGACATTGACATGATACCAAGTTTAAACAGTTCCACATTGAGTATAAAAATTGAATTTGATCGGGAAGAATAGTGACATAACAAGAAGATAGTGATCTAATAGGTGCAATCAAGTTCATTTATAAGTTGCAAACTCGGGAAAAATGGGTATATTACAAATGTTTTGAAGTGAATTGTTTTGTAAAGTGATCATAATCAATTGATGCAGCAACAAATCTACTATACGATAATCTTGTATGCTTGAATTCTCTAAGTAGGTGTTTAAAATAGAAGTTGGCGCTTCTTTCTCTATCAATTGAGTGGGTTTGTTGTCCTTCATCTAGTTGAAACTAGATGTCATCTGAATTTGGTGCTTCACAGATCATCAAGTGGGTGCTTGATCAATTGTAATTCACTACTCATAATTGGTATTCTAAATAAAGAGGCTAGTTTCAAAGTGGGTTTTTCCTTCCTGGGTTTCCCATTATAAACTTTGTGTATTTCTATCTTTTGTTGCTTGTTTGAAGTTGATCTTATGCTCTTAAAATAACTACTAATTCAAATTAGGAAAGATATAAAGTTTGAAAAGGCCTTATTTGAGATTAGCAATGATTTGCCCCCCTCTCAGTGCTTGTGATAGTTAACATTTGGTATCAAAGTAGGGCCTTTATTAAAATTTTAACAGCTTCAAGGTGATCCTCTTTTCACAAGCATAGAAAAAAATGAAGCTCAAGGTGGTTTATCAATCTCAAGGTCACCACTCTTTACAAGAACAAATTATGCACTCTAGAAAATAAGAATGAAGGCTTATCTCAACTCACTTTATTTTGACATATGGAAAAGTTTGGAAAATGACTACAATCCTCCAGCCACTCCAATTACAACTAAAATAGATTATTTGAATATGAGAATAATTCAATATCCATGAATGTAATTTTATGTGGGCTTAATGAAATTGAATTTGTAAAGGTGATGCATTGTACCACAACCAAGGAGATTTGGACCAAACTACAAAGCATTTATGAGGGAGATGACAAAGTCAAGCTTGCAAAATTACAGACCTACCAAGCACAATTTGAAATCTTAAAAATGAAATAAGATGAAAGCATATAAACATATATGTAGAGGGGAGATGAGACAACAAACATGATCAAAGGCTTAGGAGAGAAGCTAGAAGAGACAGTCATTGTTTATAAAGTTATGATATTCTAAACCTCCAAATATAATGCAAAAGTTTTAACCATTGAGGTAGAAAAAGACATGAAGACCTTGACCCTGGATGAACTACAAAGCATTCTATCAGCCTATGAAATGAGTAAAATTGGAGACCAAATCAGCCAAGAAATAAGTTTCCTTCAAATCCAAGAAAGAGAGTCATTCCAAGCAAGAGAAAGAGGAATCATAATTGGAGAATGAAGAAGATGCTAAGAAGATTGAAGCTTTGTTTGTAAGAATATTGGGAAGAGGCAAAGGAAAATATAAAGGTAAGCTTCCTTTCAAATGCTTTAATTGTGGTCAAGTAGGACACTTTTCTGCTAAATGTCCCCAAAAAAATAAGGAGGTTGAGTTTGAATGTAAAGAAGAAGATCATAAACATGGTAAGAAAAAGATGGACTATAAGAAGAAGGGAAGCAAGAATAAGTATTTCAAGAATAAGAAAAACTTCTATTCTAAATAAAATTCAAGTGATTCAAGCAACTCAGAAAGTGAGAGTGATGGAGCTAAAAGTGAAACTTTATTTATGGCTCTAGAAATTTCAAATGAATGCAACAATAAAGGGAAGAATATGATCAGCTATGAAGATTCAAATGAAGAAGAGGCACAAGTAAATTTAGAGGCTGAATTGGTAAGTGCTCTTGAAGAACTCCAAATTTTCATAAACCAAAAGTTAAAATGCACCCTAAAGGATTATGAAGAACAAATCCACATTCTTGAAAAGAAGAAAATCCAAAAAGAAGAAGATGAAATGAATGAACTCAAGGAGCTTGAAAATCAGATGGAAAATATTTCCCAATCCTACAAAGCAAAGGAAGAAGAATTTCAAAGGTAGAAATTGGATTTAGAACTCACACACGAAGACTGAATTAAAACAAGAAAATAGTAAACTCAAGATGTATGAGAAGATAGAAAGGAGCTCAAGTTTCCTAACAAACATTCTAAGCACTCAAAGTGATGTAAGTGACAAAATAGGTATTGGTTTCAAGGAAGATGAACCATCAAAGAAGAAAAAGAGAAGTCTTCATCAAGCATCCCATAAACCATGAAAAAGAGACCACCAATCTATAAAAAAGAAGGAAAAACCCTTTGAGGATCACATATGCTATGAGGTACTCTCATTACTTCTATGGTTATTGTTTTTCTTACAATATGTTTGGTCACAAAGCTGAGAAGTGCAGAAGAAATACTATAGGAAATAGAAGAAAATTAAACTTGCAGCATACAAGAATAAGCTACAATACATTGTGCTACAAATGTCAAAAGGAGGGTCATATAGCTAGTATGTGTAGCTCAAAAACACCCAAACAAAGCAAGTGGATATATGTGGTGAAAGATAGATCAAACAAGAAATAAGAGAATGGTATGATATCTCAAACTGATTTTCATGTGCAAGATGAAGGGATGATTTGGTACTTGGATGGTGGTTTCTCCAGTCATATGACAAGTGACAAAATTAAGTTCATTTATTTGTAAAATAATGCTTCAGGGGATGTTAGATTTGGTGATAATAACTCTGCAAATATTGTGCGTAAGGAAACTCTTAGTCTTGACAATGAAAAAATAGTTACATAAAATGTGTTATATGTTGAAGGACTCAAACATAACTTGTTAAGTGTTAGCCAAATGTGAAAACAAGGCTATAATCTGATTTTCAATGATAAAGGTGTAATATTATTGATGAAAAAAATAGGGAAGAGAGTTGGAAAGGAAAAAAGGACAAAAAATAACATGTATGTGCTCAAAGAGGTAAACAAAGAAAAATGTTTTGCAAGAAAACTAGATGACAGTGGTTATGGCACAAGAGATTAGGACACATCAACTTTGATAATCTTGTGAAATTGAGTGCTAAAGAGGGATTTAGAAATATTCCAAAAATTGTGAAACCAACATATTCTATGTGTAAAGCTTGTTTACATGGAAAACAAACAAGAAGGACATTCAAATCAAAAGAGTATTAAAATACTTAATCCTTGGAGTTGATTCATATAGACTTATTAGGGCCAACAATAACTATAAATATTCAAGGTGATGAGTACTTCATGCTTCTAATTGATGATTTTACCAAGATGACATAGGTAGCTTGCCTAAAACACAAATCAGAAGCATTGGATAGGTTTAAAGCCTTCAAAAAACTTGTGGAGAATGAGAAGAACACAAAAATCAAATGCTTAAGATCAGACAAGGGTGGAGAATTTTGTTGTAATTAGTTTAATGATTATTGCAAAGAAAATGGAATTCAGAGGAAATTCTCAAGCTGTTAGGACACCACAACAAAAAGATATGGTTGAAAGAAAGAATAGGACCGTGCAAGAAATGAAGCAAGACTATGTTGAATTAATCTAGAGTTCTGGTAGCTACTTTGAGTGAAGAAGTGTGCACAATTATTTATATTCTAAGTAGAGATCAACTAAAATTAAATAACAGCAAAACACCCTATGAACTATGGAATGGAAGACCAGCAAATGTGAAGCACATAAGAGTTTTTGGGAGCAAGTGTTACATCAAGAGAGATGAAGAAGATTTAGGCATGTTTGATTATAGGTGTGGTGAGGGAAAATTTCTTGGTTATTCATCAATTAGTGCAACCTATAGATGTTATAACAAGAGGCTTCAAAAGGTTGTTAAAAGCACAAATGTAAAAATAAACAAAACTCAGCCTTCAAAATCAAAATTTAGCCTAACAACAACCATGAAAATGATGCACATACCATTGAAAATGATGATGATGATGAAATAAGAAGCATACATGAAGAGGTAGAAGAAGTGGAAGAAGAATAAGAAAGGAATGACACCAAGACACCTTCAAGGAAAGTTAGAAGAGACCATCCTGCAAATCATATTATAGGAAGTAAAGAAGGTGGTGTGCTCATAAGAAGGAAGCTAAGAAGTCAACAAAATAATGAAGACACAACCCTCTTATCTATGATAGAACCAAATAATGTGCAAGAAGCATGCAATGAAAAACATTGGATAGATGCCATGAATGAAGAACTTGACCAAATTGAGAAGAATGAAACATGGGAGCTTGTGCCTAGGCCAAAAGATAAGAATGTCATAGGAACAAAATGGGTGTTCAGAATAAAATGAATGAAAAAGGTGAAGTGACAAGAAATAAAGAAAGACTTGTGTGTAAAGGCTATGCACAAATGGAAGGAGTTGATTTTGATGAAACCTTTGCACTAGTGGCAAGAATGGAAGCAATCAGATTATTCTTGGCATATGTAGCTCACAAGAAAATCCATTTTTTCAAATGGATGTCAAATCTACCTTTCTAAATGAAAACTTAAATGAGGAGGTGTACATTGAGCAGCTTAAAGGATTATCTTTAAGTAAAGATAAGGACTATGTATGTAGTTGAAAAAGGATTTTTCGGGCTCAAACAAAACAGGTTGGATGCTTATCTTATTGAGAAAGGTTTTAGAAAGGGAGTAGCTGATAGCAATCTCTACATCAAGGAAGAAGAATACAAGTTGCTAATTGTCATAGTTTATGTTGATGACATCATTTTTGGAGGGGATCATGAAAGGATGACTCATGAATTTTCTGATGTGATGAGTAAAGATTTTTAAATGTTTATGCTTGGTGATATTTCATACTTTCTAGGTCTTCATATAAACCAATTATATCAAGGCATCTTTATATCCCAAGCTAAATACATCAAGGAAATGTTAAAAAGGTTCAAAATGGAAGATTGCAGACCTATAGGCACACCAATGGAGGTAGGATGCAAGTTAAGCAAATAAGATGACTCACCTAAAGTGGAAAAAACACTATACAGATCTATGATAGGCAGCCTTCTCTATTCCACTGCATCAAGGCCAGATATAATGCAAGTTATGGGTTTAGCAGGAGATTTCAAGAAGACCCAAGAGAAACACATCTTAAGGTAGTCAAGAGGATACTTAGATATCTCATGAGAACTCTAAAGTATGGCCTTTGGTATCCTACAAGTAAATACTTCAATATAAGAGCATACACTAATGTAGATTGGGCTGGAAATATTGATGACAGGAAGAGCAAAAGTGGTGGAGCCTTCTTTGTTGGAAAATGTCTAGTGTCATGGTTGAGAAAAAAACAATCTTCAGTGGCATTATCTACTTTTGAATCAGAGTACATAGTTTTTGTCATGTGTTGCACTCAGGTTCTTTGGATGAGGCAAACATTGGAAGACTACAAGGTAAAATTTGATGATCCAACTCCCTTATTTTGTGATAGCACTAGTGTCATTAGTGTCTCTAAAAATCCAGTATTTCATTTAAAGACTAATCATATTCCAATTAGATTTCATTTCTTGAGGGAAAAAGTGAATGATAAGAATATTAATCTTGTATATGTGAGCACAAAAGAAGAGAAATTGCAACATTATGACAAAGACACTTCCAAAGGCAACATTTGAGCATCTCAGGGATGAATTGGGAGTCATTCTTGATCCTACCAGCTATTAATAGGTATTGAACAACTCAAGGGAGCATTATTCTTGCAAAATCAACTCCTATAATGTGCCAAAAAGAGCTTCAAGAGAGGGGGAGCTAGTCTACTAGCTCATGGTATTATTCATGACATTCTTTCTATTAAGTTTGTTATATTTTTCCTTGATCAGTCCTGGTATGTCTTCATATCATCTTTTTCAAATTCTCTTGGGTCATGTATAATGGTTGTTTTGTCTAAATTATGCCTAAATCCTAGGGGAGAAATCTATGAAGTATATTTTTTTTTATGCTACTATTTTTCATTTCTTTGTATGTTCCATCTTTGTCATGGATGTTAAAGGGGGAATATGTATCATGGGAACATGAATATGTTGTTGTTCTATCATGTGTGTTATCATGTTTCCATCGATTTGTCTTGGCTTGTGTGGGTATTAACATCAATGACAAAGAAGGAGTTTGTTTCCCACCTTTGTGTCTAGTTTTCGTTGATGTTTGTGTATTGTCCTAGTGCTTCTTTTTCATGGAAGTAGTGTGTCTAGAGAGTCACACGGTATTGGTTTCTTGCTAGTCCATGATAAGCCAAGTTGATGTCCTTTAAGTGCATGGGAGTCATGTGAGTCTCTATGGTGCAATTGTAGTTGTATAACTCTTGAATTATATATAACAAATTATTTTTAGGTGGATGAACTCATAACAGGTCTTAGAGATTCAAGAAATAGGTTTTGGAGCAAAATGCTACCTCTAGCAAAAATTTCCCTTAAGGAGCTTAGTTTTTTTTTGCATGAAAATGAGGTTGGCCAGATCTTCACAAGAAAAAATATGGCTAATCAACACTTCTAATGTCTAGAGGGATGTCTTGTAATGATCCGTGTCAAATTTCATCATATTTTGTAATGGGGTTTTGAGTTATTCAAGTTTTACTAAAACAACCTTCTTGAAAGATACATTTTGAGTTGCATGGATTCTTAGGTCTCAAGAAAAAATATGATGGATTCTTCAGATAAATCATAGAATGAATTTTTGTAGTGGACTCCAATCCTGAGGTAATGCAAAAATTTCAGATCAATTGGACTTGTTTCAAGAAATTTATGAACAATATTCTAAGTAAAGTTCTTCTCGAGGTCCAAATAGTGCCACCGAATCGATAGGAGCAAAAAGGTGAAATTGGTCTCAAATGTCTTGATTTATCACTTCTAAAGTTCTTAGCAGTACATTTATGATGTTTTCTAGGATCATATGGTGTTTTAAGGTCAATCTTCATGAAGTTGCATATATCAGTTCAAGTCCTTGATCTTGTTTAAATGATGCTCCTGGTATGGACTTGCACAAGATGCAAACAGTAGTGAAATTGCTACAACAAGGGCCCAAAATTTCTCCACATGTCATTTTCAAGGTTCTTGATCAATTGAGGTGACTTCCAAGTGAAATTTAAGGTGTGAAGTTATTCTCTCCATGCTTACCTGGAAGGTGAAGTCAAGAAGATCTTGTCAAAATTCTCCATGAAGTCACTGCTCTAAGTGTTCCATTTCAAGTTCTTACTATAGATCATCACTATCATCATATTTAGAGTCTAGAGAAACTCTACTCATCACAATTATGGAGCTAATAAGAAAAATAAGTAATTTTTTGTTCTTCCTACTTGGTGTCAAGGTTCTTGGAAGTGATTTTATTGTGCAAAGCAAGTCAAATCAGTGAAAGATGTTGGTTCAATGATTTTATGTGATTTCAAGTAATGAGAACACCTATGGAAGGTTTTTAAGTCTTCCAAAGTCACCCACAAAGTCCTCAAAAGGTGATAGATTATGATTAAAATGTCTCTTAAGCAATTTCTCTTGTCCTTTACCATTCTAAAATATGAAAACTTTTATCGGGAGCATATGAAGTTGTTTTAAGGTTAAGTGTCATTTGGAGAAGGTGAAGGGTGCTTCTATAAGACCAGAACATTTGGAATCTTCAAATTTCATCAACTTTTGAAGGAGAAATCAAATTTTTATCTGTCTCGGGCATTCACGGTCTTAAAACTACGAACTAGGGTTTCAAGAAAATTTTTGCATCGAATCTCACAAATGGACCAATGAAAAATCATGAATTTTGGATACAACATCTGTGGGGACATTTCTAATTGATTGTAAAAATAATTTTTGCAAGTGATCAAGTATTGAAAGAGAATGACATGACATAAATTTTTAAAAATGTGCTCAATTAGTTTTTGGCAGTGAACCGATATTTGAGATCAATTTATTGCAAATCCATTCAATAGAGCTCATGTCTTGATTATTTCATGCCTTCTAGAGGTTAATTATTAAATTGAAACTCATTCTAGTGTATGAACCAAGTTTCTTCTATAATTACAAATTTTCTCCTTTGCGCAAATCTTGAGAAACTTGTACACAAACAAAATTTCAAAGTTATGAGAATTTACAACATTGAAAGTCAAAAAGTCTTGATGAAAATATTATAAATCTTTTCAAATTAATCTCTTGAAGGAGTTATTCACCTCGAAATGGAAGGCATATAGTCTTATGGATTTGTCTCTTTCAAATGTCGATTCAAGCTTGAAATAAAACTAAACATTTATTTTGTCATATATCTTTGTTTGTGAAGATCAATTTGTTGATCTCATGAAGGTAATATGAATAGTCATTTTAGTTGATATTCTATGGTGAAGCCGAATTATCACCAAGGAAAGAAAAAAATTGAGAATAGAAAGAGTTTATAAAGTTTTTGTCACTTTTGGAAGAGAGTTTAGAAAGTAAATTGTGGTATATAGAATTTGAAGAGGTAATGTAGGTTATTAGTTGTGTATTGAATACATAGAAAGATGAAGACAAAAGGTCAATGAGGAGTTAGAAAAAGTGAAGAAGGAAGTTGAATGAGAGAGACAAAATCGGTGACTTGAATTCATTGTGATTATAAGGAAGTGTTGTAATCATGGTGGTAGAGTAGACATCAAGAATGTGTAGATATCAAGAATGAGCGGAGACATCAAGAATGAATAAAGTGACAAAAATTTTAAATGTAGTTATGAAGAGGCAAAAACTATGAAGGATAGAGAGTATTATCTATGAATGTATGAAAAGAAATGAATGCTAAGATGACGGTGACATGATACCAAGTTTACATAGTTCCACATTGAGTATACAAAATTGACTTTGATCAAGAAAAATAGTGACATAACAAGAAGACAAGTGATTTAATAGGTGCAATCAAGTTCATTTATAAGTTACAAACTCGGGAAAAAGGGTAGATTGTAAATTTTTTAACTAAAGTGTTTTGTAAAGTGTTCATAATCAGATGATGAAGTAACAAAGCTACTATATGATCATCATGTATGCTTGAATTATCTAAGTAGGTGCTTAAACTAGAAGTTGTTGCTTCTTTCTCTATCAACTGAGTGGGTGCTCGAGTCCTTCATCTAGTTGGTGTTATGGGTCATCTAAAGTCAGTACTTCATAGATCAAGTGGGTGCTTGATCAATTGTAATTCAGTTGTCAAAATTGGTGTTCTAAATAAATAGATTGGTTTGATTGGGTTTTTCCTTCCGTGTTTCCCACTATAAACTCGTGTATTGTTCTCTTTTGTTGATTGTTTGAAGTTTCTCTTGTACTCTTAAAATAACTACTAATTCAAATTAGGAAAGATAGAAAGTTTGAAAAGACCTTATTTGAGATTATATATGTGATCTATGTTGTGTGTAATTATATTTTCTCATTAAATTTCTAATACCTCACTTTAATTATATTTTATGATGTGGGTTCTATTGCATACCATTCCTCCACATTTAATGTGGATTCATTTTAGTGAATTTATCTCATAACATGAAAAACTATGTGTGTAGATTTATTATTGTTACACTTATGACTATCATAATTTATAATTATTCATAAGAAAATATGGTTTTAAGTATTCATCACACTAAAAATTATATTAGCATTTGTGGTCTTACTGATATGAATTTTGTTACAAAAAAATTGTGAATAAAATTTTCTTTATTTTTTTGTGTTTTTTATTTGTTTTAGTGTCATTTTTCTTGGTTAAGTGGGCTCGAAGGTTAGAAATTAAAATAAGAAATCCATTTTATATGATTTCCTTATTGAATCTTGGATTGAGATGAACAAGTAGGCTAGTTTCCATTTATTTTCCAATTCTTAATAGTGGTGGGATTTCCATCCCTTGTGGTTTGAAGGTACTCCAATAACCCTAACAATCATATCTTTTATGATATATAACTCACTTTCTTCACCATTTTCCATTTTGATGAAATCACAATCCTTATTAAAAATCTCTTCCTACAATTGAATAATTTCTAGGTCTATATGAGTCATAAGGACCAAATTCTATCTTAGTCATGAATCCCAAGCTCTACCCTCATTATATTCTTATTTTTTAATACTTACCCAAAGTTATAAACTTGGGAGTATTTAATTCTTTTTGAGACAATTCAAAATCATAGTCTCCTTTGTATTTGTCAAGGATTACGAGTGCCTTTGATTTTAAAGTTAAAATTTTCTTTTGATTTTGCTTACTATGTGGATACTAATTGATTTATTTATCTCTATATTTCATGAGAAAATATGATTTATATTTCCTTCAATATTTTTTCGTGTCGATTCCTATGAAAAATGAAGGCTAATTTTAACGAGTTTCTTGGTTTTAGCTCTTACCAAAATGGGAACTTTTAAAAGGGAAAATGAATATGAAAGATATAACTTGAACATGGTGGATATGTTTTATATTTGATTAGAAATACAAAATGAATGTAGAAATTAGCATCAAATACATCAACTTATAGCCACTTGATTTTGGTATAAATTTGGTATGGGGAAGGAAGCAAAGTTGTTGAAGAGGGAGAATGACCAAACTTGGTATAGGAAACAAACAAATATACCTGAAATCCTCAATGAAAAGACTGATGATATTGGTGAATTTGTTATTTATTGTTTTATTTTATGAACTCTATATTTCTTTGGTTATCTTGAGCTTTGAGTTTTGTCTAGGTAAATTTTATGAGGATTTATTGAGTCCATACAAAAAAAGAACCATAAATTGAGGTTTGTATGTGCTTCATTACACTTTGTTGTGAATTGAAAAATCTATCCACATTGAGTGGAAAATGAGAATTATATTCCATAGAGGAATGGAAGGTGAAGCAAGAATGATGTCACATGAAATCATACTCATTAAATAGTATAGAAACATATGGTTGAAACATATAAATAAGGATATTTCACAATGTGCAGGGGTAAGAAAACATTATAAAGGGGTATGCACAATGTAAAGTGGCTATTCTTCCATAAAAAAATCATCATCAACATCTTCATACATGGCTCATTGATTTAATAAAAATTGAATTTATTTCTAAAACCTAATTGCAGAGTCACGCATGATAAATAAATGTTAAAGTATATATTTGACACAAGTAATAAGATAATAAATATGAAAAGTGCAAGAGAGAGAGAAATGGATTTAGCTGATTTGAGCTTGATTCGGGATTGATGGAGACTAGGAAAAATTTTGAACAGAAGTGATCGTGTCATTATTGCTCTAAATAAATTATGTATGTCATGAAACAAACAGTACATGGGCACCCATGGTCGGACAAGGGTGCCTGAAACCGATGACCTCTATTGGGCACATGTGACTACGATAATGGTCAGAACTTGATTTTTGGAGTGTCGTAAAACTTTCAAAAATATTTATTTTTGACATGTGTTGCAATATGATCGTTGAAGTACCTATAACCTCTAAACTAAAGTTCTTCTACAAAACCCACAATATCACATCAAATCCAAAAAAAGAAAGATGTAATATGGGGAGTCGAACTAAATTAGAAGGTCACCCAATAGAATGGGCTTAGAACCAAGCGCTACACTACATCTCAAACTCCATGTAATTTTGGTGAGTGTGTGAAAGAATCGTTCCCTAGGATGCCCTTGTGCAAGTGCACTTGATAATGGGCTAGCTAGATGTAGAAATGTAAATAGAATGTGTGGATGTAAAAATAAACTTTCTCTTCCTATGTTGTGTATGCAGAAAATGTAGACCCTTGTCCCTTAAATGAGTGCTAGATGGATGCCTTTAGTGCTCTTAGATGCCTTTAGATGCAATCTTAGGTGATGATAGTATATGCTTAAAGTTTGGTCCTTTATTTTGGTCACATGTATTTGTATTTATATGATTCCCTTGGTTGAATTTCACAATTAAAATTGGTGACCCATAAGAAAATAAGATGTCTAAAACATAAAAGAGGCCCAAAAAGAGTGAGTAAAGTGGAAAGAGGTCACGGGTACCCAGAGGGGACAAGAGTGCCTGGGCACTGGTGTCCTAGCTAGGCACTGGTTTCTAGAGCAATGAAAGATAAAGAAATAAAGTTCCAACTAGATTGTAGGGTGTGTAAGACCAAATAGAAAATAAGAAACATAGAAAAAATGCCAAATATAGCTATCAATTACTAGTTTTCTCCCTTAGGAATCATGTAAATGTAAGTATGTGTTTGTAGACCTAGAAATGTACTCAAGTGCATAATTTTTTGTCTACATTTTCCCCCACTTTATGTTTCTGAGTGAATACATGATAACATAAAGTATTTAGAAGTTGCGTACCTAATAACCATGTAGAATGTGATTGTCATAATGTGTCAAAGAGACAAGTGAAGCATGTAATGAGTGCAAAATGCAGCATGAAAACTAAAATGGAAAGTGACCCTAGGGGCGAAGCGTATGCATGTTGTACCTATTGTTGTAGCTTGTTGAAGCTTAATTCTTTTTGTGTATCAAGGACATACCTGCAAAATAAGAGTAAAGAATTATTCAAATATGTGTATATGAAAAATTTGCATAAGTATGTAAAGCATGTGAAAGTATGTAAAAGTAGTAAATGGAAAGTGTGCACATGATTTGTGAAGAGTGAAAAATATAGAAAATGTCCTAAAATGTTGTAAAAGAGCAAGTTTTTTGGGTGATCTCATGCTAAGAGTGATTTTTTTGGAAGATCTCGTGCCAAGAGTGATTTTTTGGGTGATCTCATACCAAGAGCGATTTTTTTGGGTGATCTCACACCAAGTGTGAGCCTTTGGGCAATCTCGCTCCAAAGAGCAAGTGTTGGGGAGAGTGATCTAGTGTTACTCTCCTTCCATGAATCTACCATGTTTATACACCGGTCGAGATGGTGTGATCCTATTTTGTTCATGTTGTCCTTGATTTATTCCATATGTAATATTTATTCGATTGAAATGGAGATACAATGTATTTTTTTACTAGAGGATTGTTCTGTAATGTGAAAACTACTCGTGAAATGTGTTGATATGAGAAGATAGTTTTGTATCTAAAAATATTTTTGTGTGCCTTCAGGATATTAGCATCTAAAGCGAGGACATAGGCACTTCAACACTCTTGTTTGAGCCTAGGTGATGGTGTTTGTGTTGTGTTGAGGACCCAAGTCGGGTTCTCGGGGTCGTTCATTCGTGACTATATGACTGCTTTGTTCCTATAGTGTGTATGTGTGTACCTGTAGTTATGAATCGCTTTATGGGGTGACTGATTCACCAATTGTATGTGCCCCTCATTTTGGGTACATGCAACATCACTAGGAGAATGCGGCCAAAAGAGAGGACCCAATGTTGATCTGAATTATATCCCTACAAGGGGAGGGAATGTGCATGGTAGAA
Organism: Taxus wallichiana var. yunnanensis; assembly: GCA_018340775.1. NCBI lineage: Eukaryota > Viridiplantae > Streptophyta > Pinopsida > Cupressales > Taxaceae > Taxus > Taxus wallichiana. Next base: position 814,572,410 of record CM031235.1, read on the forward strand.
ACCAAGGCACATGTAAACAATGTGGCTAGATATATGTGTTAGTAGAAACATAGTTAGCAAACATGTCATAAATAAATGAAGTTAAAAGAAAGTGTGCATACAATATGGAGTGCAATAAAACATACACAAATAACATCCTTTGGACATATCATGGTATTGTTGGTAGTGTATGGGCCAATAGAAACATTGATGTGTAATGAATTAGAAGAGAATTTTGCATGATAGTCATGATCTGAAAATGTAATGAGTGGCAGAGATGTGTCGGGGAAGTGACGATAAAATCAAGGGGCCCTGATGATGAAGGAGGGTGCAACATGATATGTATGATTAGCTAATGCATTATTAGCTTATGCATCATTCTTACAAAATGTGAACTTGTTATTATTGACTAGTTGAGAAGAAGAAGACGATGGAGGAGGGAGATCTAGTGAATTATTATCAATGAGATATTGTATAAGATGTCGAATTTTGAAATAATGATTGATGGAATACCCAATACATTGATGATAATCACATAATTTATCATTTTTTTATACTTGTGGCCATGAGGGCGATTTGGATCAAGATTGAGAGGTGGTGGAAGAGTAATGATATTTATTTCAAGAAGTTGAGGAAGTAGAAATCGAGGTGCATATGGAAATTTCATAAATATATGCTTTGGTGGTTGTCATTGAATCCTTTCAGGAGGAGAGATGGAATTGATAATTACATTTTCTTCAGTAGGTTTAGGAGAAGGTTTGAATGTCGACTTAGATTGAAACCTAGTAGAAGAAGAAGAAGAAGAATCTTTATATTTGATATTTCCCATAAAGAGTAGTTTGACTTCATGCATTTTGAGCATATGACATAGTTGGTTGAAAGAAGGAAAGGTTTGGAAGAGGTAAGAAAATTTGAACAAATAGATCTTGGAGTTTGGAATCAGTGAGTACATTTTTCATCTTAGCTAGGTTGTTCTTATAGCGTAATACATATTCAACTAGATGTTCATTAGATCTTTCTTCAATTTGTGTGAGTTGAGTGTAAAAGATATTAGCACCAATATTGATTAAAAAGTGAGCAAGAGAAGCATTAGCTAAATGTGTAAAATATGGTATCGAATGAATAGGTAGATCGTAAAACCAACGCATATCATAATTTTGAAGACTATAAGGAAATAGCTTGGTAAGCAAGGTTTGATCATCCGCATAATCAAGACATGCAACATGAAAAGATCGGAGATACTCTTGAGGGTCACTCTGTCCATTTAAAATGGGAAGATTAGGGGTGATGAAGTTGAGAGGAAGTGTGTAAGTAGAAATGGCGGGTGCAAAAGGAGTATGAAGAAGCAAGGAGGTGTCAAGAGATGGAGAGGAGTGTGAAGTAGCCTGCTGAAGTTGATGGATCTGAACTTAAAAGTCATGATAGAGAGAAGCTAGGTCTTGTGTGTAAGAAGATGAGACTTGCCGAGTGTGATAAACAAGAGGTAGCGTGAATTGGTTGGTAGAAGTAGGAACAAATACGGGAACAATAGAAGTGGTGGAAGAGTAGAAGAAGTAGGTTATGTTGCAATAGGAATAGAAACAATATTAGAAGCATGAAGGTTAAGCTCAACTAGATTGGTGGCCTCCTCACGAGAAAAAAATAAAATCATATATAAATCTTTTCGATGTTCAAAAATATGAGCATTGAGATCATGAAGGTCTTCATCATAAAAGGGTCAATAAATTTCAGCCATGTTAAGAAGATGATAATATGCCTAGAAGCTAGGTTGGGTTTGAATGATGGGTTCACCAAATGATTTAACAAAAATTATCTTATTGCATAGTCATGTATGATAAATAAATGTTAAAATACATATTTGACACAAGTAATAAGATAATAAATATGAAACCCTAAGTGCAAGAGAGAGAAATGGACTTAGATAATTTGTGCTTGATTCGGGATTGATGTAGACTGGGAAAACTATTGAACATGAAGTGATATGTGTCGTTATTTCTTTGAATAAATTATGTAAGTTAAGGAACATGTCTTTGGACATGGGCGCCCATGGGACAGGGATCCACGGGAACCGAAAACTTCTACTTGGGATCCCGTGATGTGAAAATGGTCAAAACCTAATTTCTAGAGTATTGCACAAGTGTCACAAGTATGATTTATTGATTACATGTGTGTCGTAATATGATCGTTGAGGTACCTGTAACCTGTAAAAAAATATTCACCTACAAAACCCACAATACCACATCAAATCCAAAAAATAAAGATGTAATATGGGGAGTCAAACTGACCCGACAATCACTCGATAGAGTGAGATTATAACCAAGTGTTGCACTACATATAAGACTTCATGTAATTCTGGTGAGTGTGTGAAAGAATCATGCCCTAGGATTCCCTTGTGAAAGTGTACTTGATAATGGGCTAGCTAGATGTAGTAATGTAAATAGATTGTTTGGATGTCAAAATGAACTTTCCCTTCCTATGCTATGTATGCAAAAAATGCAGTCCCTTTTCCCTTGAATGAGTGTTAGATGGATGTCTTTAGTGCTCTTAGATGCCTTTGGATGCAACCTTAGGTGGTGATAGTAGATTTTTATAGATTGGTCCTTTATTTTGGTCAAATAACTTTATATTTATATGATTCCCTTGGTTGAATTTTGCAATTAACAATTGGAAGGCCGAACCATAAGAAAATAAGATTCCCAAAAGATAAAAGAGGCCCAAAAAGAGTGAGTAAAGTGGAAAGAGGTCAAGGGCACTCAAAAGGGATGAGGGCATCTAGGCGCGGTGTCATGGCCGGGCGCCGGTGTGTCAGAGTCATGAAAGAGAAAGTAATAAAGCTCCATGTGGGAAGTAGGGTGTGCAAGACCAAATAGAAAATAAGAAACATAGATAAAAGGCCAAAATAACTTCTAATTACTAGTTTTCTCCCTTAGGAATCATGTAAATGGAAGTATGTGTTTGTGGACCTAGGAATGTACCCAAAAGCATAATGTTGTGACTACACTCGTATAATCGCTGGCAAAACAAGGAAAACAGATAACAAACATGATATAATTTTAATCTAAGCCTCTATACATAATGATGCGAGATTAAGATTGAGATTGGTAGTACATTGCAATGGCATTGCATGATTATTATTATTATTGATGATAATACAAAAACGTGTATTTTTATTCAATATACTTCTACGACAAAGAAAATGACAATGACAAAGGAATACAATTGTAATCACTAAATCACATACTTATTATGTACATCAAACCTCTAGATTTCACTATTTTATCTTTCTAGCACCATGTACAAAACTTCCCATTAAGGACAGGATTTCCGAGCGCGAATGTCCCCTCTGGGAAATTTTGTCCTCTTTCTCTCTTTTTATAATTTTTCAGATGTTACTTCTTTCTTATATTTGTTTATCACCCTTAGTCATCCTTTCACTTGTTAATGACAAAACTTAAGAAAAGGAATCATATATATACATGTCTTATTTAACCTCATTAGGGGGAAAACATTCAAGAGGAACATAATAGTATAAGTAGCTAATATTTTCTATCTATTACACCAAGGACTAGACTTTGGGATTGCATACTTCACTGCATGGGAGGGTTTATTCTCAATTATATACCACACATTTGCATTGGAAAAAGTAGTTATAGCCTACTATTCTCTATGTGATTGACACTAGGGAATCCTAGCTCAAGGGACACTATTTAAATCACACACACTATAAATACATTGAGTTTAAAATGCGATTGCACCGCTCAAAGTGAGAATCATATTAAGTTGAGTTCCGAGGTCATTCCAACTCAAGCATATGCATTATTTTATTCATATAATGTACGCTTGAGTATTGTGTAGGCAGCTATGGTTTCTTTAGAAGGTATAATTATGACTAAAATAACTTGTAGAAAACCTAATGTGACCTACAGTGAATAATAAATGACATAGAAAGAACCAAAACCAAAGTTATCCCACATAAACTAGTGCCCGTAATGGATGTTAGCACCCAAATAGCCATGTCCCATTCCAAGCACTCATGTCCCCGAGATCGTAATATTCCATAATCAAACACAGAGCTTGTATAGTCCGAATATGCATTTTCAGCCTATTCATCAGCCCAAGATCAATCCATACCTACATATATAAGCTGAGTCATTCTAAAAACCCAATTTATAACTCTTGTTTATACTTCTTTAGCTTGATCTTGCTTGAACACTGTTAGATTCATTTGATCAGCAGTTTCCATAGATTACATTTATTTTTATTAAATCATTTGGTGAACTTTACCCTTATATGCCCATTATTGAATCTTTATGGCTTCCCATACCTTTGATTCCAATGCTTCCCCATTCTATATCCAGGTTCAACTTCATAATCTCCTTGTTAAGTATGTCCTAGTTGATCCTAGATTTGGTCTTAATACATGCACTATTCCCTTTCCCCATCAAATATGTCATTTTTCTACTATTCTCAATCCATATACTCTTTGTATTCGTAGCTTTGATAATACACCTAAGCAAGTATTGGGCACAATCTCTCTTCCCCTTACTATGAGATCTTGCACTCTTGATGTTCTATGTCACATTATACCTCATGATGTCCCTTATAATATCCTTATATGTCATCCTTGGTTACATATTGTGCATACATTTCTTATTACACCTTCTTCCATGGATACTGCTACAGTATATTCCATACCTCATATTTCTACTCTTGTTGATATTCCCCTCATACATGATGTTGATGACATTATCTATATTGCACATCCTTCTCCTCTTGGGATGCACCCTAGTGTTATTGATATACATGGTCAATTATCTATTAGCACCCATGATACTCCTCCTATTATGTATCGCTCTTGATGCACTTCTATTGATCATATTTGTATTGCTTTCAATGTTATTTCTCTATCTACACCTTCCTCATCACAAGTTAGATCACCCTATGTTGAATTTACAATGATTCATAATGTTCTCACTTTCTAAAATCCATGCACGATTCATTTATTATTACTACACCTTGTCTTGTTATATTCACGGGGAAATATATTCCCCTCTTTCTACATTTTTTCTATGATCATAGGGGCTAGTTCATACTACTTTATTGCTTCTAATCTTCCCAAATTACGATGATTGCTTCGATACTTCTTGATTCTCTCCCTCCATTGTTTGAAATTGATACTAATGAGCCTCCTAGCATTACATATGTTACACATATTTTGACTCACATATTGATCCTTATGTTTGCACTTACTTTTTCCACTATTGCCAACACATCCAATGTTACACCTATTCTATTTTCTCCTAATGGGTACATTTTTATTGTTTATACACTTCCTACTCATCCAGTTGGGATCTTGGACTCTATAGGGTTTTCCCTCATTAGGTTGATATTATTCTTTAGGGGATCTTATGTTTACCAATGTCCTACCTATTCTAGTTTCTCCACATGCATGACATAATCCTACTCCACATGCTATGATACACGCACTTTCACACGACATTTTGGGCCCTTGCCTACTACTCTCATTGTATAGATCATCTTGACATCCACATTTGGGGGCATCCTAATTCCCCCATACCACACATTATCGCCTAATTTTGACTTCGCAAAATTAATAAACATGGAAATTTTGAAATTTTTCAAAAGTATTACTTTGCATGATTTATCACCCTCGTCGTGATCGTCTCGTTTTTGTGATCGCTCGTGTCTTCATTTCATCCATTTTGGGAGAGAACTCCTTCCTCCGTGTCATAAACTACTTTTAATATTAAGTAATTAATATTTAATTAATTTATCACCCTTCGATAAAATTAATTTTATTAAAATTTGGGGTTTTTAATTAAATAAATATTAATACAATAATTAGTAAAAGTCAATTGACAAATTTTTATTTTAATTGATGAGGGGAAAGTAAGTTTCCGCTTCCCATTGTCGGGGATGCCAAATTGGCTTCCTATACCCGGATTTCCCCTTTCCTGGAAAATTTATTTTAATTCCCCGCTTGTGTGATTTCTTCCACTGATTGCCAATTCAATGGATTGGAAAATGGGCAAAAAATCTCCCGATTTCCCATATGGGGAAATAAAATGGAGATTTTCAGCCCACCTTGCCTATTCCGCTAGCAAATGGTTGTTTATTTCCCACTTTCCCCTGGCAATTAATGTCACTACCTGAAGAAAGAGGATTGGTTATTTCAATGGGAAGGGGAAATAGTTACAAGGAAGCTTCTTTAATTCCGTAACCATTTCCCCATGAGAGTAATTGAATTTTCAGTGAAAGGAGAATTCTCACGCTAAAACAAAGCCAAAGTATTCATCACGCACTCACCCAAGATCATTGGGCAACTGTCACGTGGGTTTTAAGAACCAAAGGGAAAGATTGCATTGGCCACGCATTGGCCAAGGAGGGAAATATAGTCCAAAGCAAGGAAGATTAAAACAACAGCTACCCACGCATTGAGGGAAGAAAGGAGGCCACGCATGGCATAAAATAAAAGAGAAACCAGTTAGAGAGGAGAATTTCCAACGCAGACCAGAAAGGAAGGAGAATAATAATAAAAAATATTTATTTTGGTTTGGTGAGAAATCTTCCACGCGTGGGGGAGGAAATATAACAATGAAAAGGTATTTGTTTTTGTCTTCATTGAAAGGTCCACGTGGAAGAGGAGAAAATTGTCCTTAAATAAAATTTGTTTTGTTGTTTACTTTTACACCAAAAGCCACACATTGGGCAAAGGAGAAACAACAAATAAAGACAAACAAATTAAAGCATAACAGTCCAAAATCAGACCAAAGGAGGCCACGCAACAGGGAGAAGAAAATAATTTTCAACACCTAGGAAGAATAAAAACAGTCAAAATCAGGAGAATCTCCACGCATAGGTGAAAGCAAAGAAAATAAGCATGAGAAAAACAGTCCAAAGGAAGCCTTGGTTCTAACGCATTCATCAAAGATCTGGAAAGACAAAGAAAGATAAAGAGAAGTCTATTTCCCATGCATTCATAGGGAGAAAGAGGCCATGCAACATGCAGAAGTTTTAATCAATTTCCATGCATGAGTAAAAGCAAGAGAACAACAGTTTGAATAAGACGGAAGAATTTCTCCCACGCATTCATCAAAGTTTAGCATTTTCCAACACATTTTTTTAGGAAGGAGAAACAGGTCTGTTTTACCCACATAGCCATAAGAATTCTGCCCACGCATGCTAATTAAACAAAAATCCAAACAAAACAAACCAACACATGCCTGGGAAGGAGAAACAAGATCACTCACTGCCAAAGAAAAAATATCAGGCTCTGCATCTTGGCCCACGATTACGAAAAATCAAAGTAATTTGTCACATTAAAGCAACCATAATCAGGAAAGATGGAGAAATAGTGAATTAAAAAGATTAAATTTGATCCTACGCAGAGCCATTTCGACTGGATATTTTAAAAAAAAAAGAGTTATTATTTTTGTCGCGGTTTGTATCTATTGAAGTAATCAACTTTGGAGCTCGATATCTAAAAGATGGATGATCGATGGGAAGAAAGGTTTGGTTTGTTGAATTCTCCTCATATTCATGCACTCGTTTTTCAAATTTCAAGTGTACAACACTTTGTTTGATATTTTTCACGAACTCAAGAAAAACGCAGTTTACTCGATTTTGCCACGCGCACAGTTTCAACTTGGCGGAAGGCCTACTTTGAGAATCCATATCTCAAGCCCAAATGATTTTCAAGAGAAATAGTTTGGTTTTTGAATTCTTCCCACATTCATGTACTTCTTTGAAAAAATTCAAATGCGTAGCACCTCGTTTGATATTTTTCACGAAGCCAAATAAAACGCAATTTGTTTGATTTCGCCGCGCATGCAGTTTTCAGCCTGTCAAGGTGACTCACTTTGAGAGTTGATATTTTAACTCAGATGATTTTCAATAGAAAATAATTATTTCGTTCAATTCTCCCCACCTTCATATACTCTCTTGCCAAGTTTTAGATGCCTAGGGTGACGTTTGGTATTTTTTCTCAAGCTAAAACTAAACACAATTTTTCACATTTTTACACTTGCATTTTCCTAGCAGTTTCAGAAGAGTCAACTTTGACCTTTAATATTTGACTGAAGAATTTGATTGAAAAAAAACCCCCTCGACACGCAAAATTGTGGTACCTTAATATACTTCCTCATCCAGTGAGAGTTTCTTAGAACAAGATTTGCTATTTTTCCCAGGGCAATTTCAGAGGTGATTTGTGCAATTTTGTAAGAAGGAAGTAATAGCCTGAAATCACGCTTCTGTCACAATCATGTCATCTTCAAACAAAATGATGTTATGGTATAGATTCCAGGGCATTATACTCACCTCGACGCTCCATTCAGAGTATGAGAACATCGTTGATACCAACTTGGGACACATTCGACGTAGGTCGATTCGTGATCGCATATCAACCGAAGGTGAGTCACAATTTTCCTGACGCTTGTTCTAAATTGGTCATCACTTGCATGGATGCACTATGACACTTACACAATGTGGCGATTTAACTCCAATGACTCAAGCGGAAGCAACCTCTGACTTCCTCATTATGCGGTATAAGTCATAGTTATTGGCATAGGTCTCTTCGGAGTCAAAAGCCATTGTTATCGACAAAGATCGATAATGGGAAAATATTGTCTACATCAATTGTTTTCACTTGATCATTATACGGATCTATTCATCAACAAACCAAGACCAATGATAAGTACAATTGTGTGGATCATCAAGCAAGGCCACATCATTCAAGCGTGTCCCTTTCAGCTCTCAATTAGTAGCGGACACAATACTTCATCGGCCAGTCTTAAAGTTGGAGCACTCTCGAATTGGAAGATTGTGAGCAGATCAGAATGACAACACTTCGGGATGGTGACAAAGACAAAAGACATAACTCCAAGAAGTGAATTGTAATTTTGGCTCTTGGAAGATCTTCTCAATGATGAAAGATTAAGAGCTGGATTCTGACAAGCCAAGGTGGCGTAACAACTTCGATCTCATGAAAATGAAGAATTCACCATGGAAAGGTATTCAGATCATGTGGATAATTATATGTAATTATGAATGTGAATATGAATGAAGACCGAATGTGAATATGAAAGGACCATTGATCAGCTAGACAAGACTGATGCTGCCCACATGACAACTTTGGGTATGTTCGATTCTTGGAAGAATATCAAGACCAGCATCGACAAAGCTGCCAAAAAGTAGTTGTAGATGCTTTAGTTGTTCTTGTCTATTTTTATGGTTTTTTTGCGGTCTCTCTACTACTTTTTTGCGGTGTTTTTATTGTTTTGTCTTGTTTGGGTGGCTATTTTTTTGCTACTTTGGGCTTCATTGTCACATTTGGATTTCGATCCTTTATTCTCTCGGTTTTCTTTCATATTCTCGCTACTAGGTTGTCTTTTGTACTCAAGGGTATAGTCCCTTTCAAAAACTATTTGCCAATAATTAAAAAAATATGAATGAAGACAAAATTGCTCACACCGAATGTTATTTAAACGGAGAGGTGAATGAATTGCTCAAGTTTCAAGCTCGGCTCTCTTGTCATCTTGAGGATTACAGGCACGGTAAATGAGTTCATTCCCATATGACCGGAATAGGTGAACTCTTGGCCCAATGGATAAGGCACTGAACCTAGGTGTCTTGATCTAGGTGGTGCATTGCTGACTAGGATGTTTATATGTATGTCCAAGTCATTTAAGTGGGGTCTACACGTACCCATTTCTTTTATTTATGAATTTTTCCTTAAATGACTTTTTAACTTAAGTGGTTTCTATTTTTAGTCACTTTTTAAAATTTGGTTGAAAAATTCAAAGTCAGTTAAGTGCCCTATTTAATGTGCATTTAAAATCCTAACTACTTTGTAACCAACTTTTGGGTTATAAAAGGATATTAGGGGCTCATTCGTAAGGGTGACTTTGAGAGAGGAGAAGAAAATACTTTTGTGTGCAAGCTTTGTTTCTAGGAAGAAACTTTGTGTTCTTTTGTGAAGACATTTTGGAGTTAATGAAATATGAACTTTGTGTCTCATTCATTGTCTCTTGTAACATTTGATGTTCTTATGTTCATTAGATGTTAGATGTTTAAATCTTACATGCAAATATTGTCTTTGATCTTATTTTCAACGTTATTAAGTTTTTGTTCTTGTTCATAGTGATCAAGCTCTGCTATTTACTTGCTCATGTGTGTTCCCTTTACTCATTCTCATTTAACTGATGCAAACTCCATTTTATTTGTGTTAGTTATTTATTGTTCTTCTCCATGTAATATTAGGCTCTACTTTTACCTAACTCTTGCATGTTCCTTCCATTCATTCCTTTCCATTTCAATCCTTCATTCCATTCCATCTCCCTCTTTCACTGTTATTTCCATTGATGTTCCAAAACACCCCCCACATATGATTTTGAATGTACAGTGTAAATACAAATTTGGCTTTCAATAAAGGTAGCCTCACCTTCATTAAGGAGGGACTTCATTCCCATATTGTTGCATGTGTGCAAATCCATATGCTAACACCACCCGATGACACACTCTTGTTACAGGAGTTCATACTTATTTGTTGAGGGAATCCTTACCTACATGAACCTCACTTTGCACACATAAACGGGGGCATCCTAATCCCTCTCTTCTAGTTGTTCTTTTCACATATTTACAATTTAAAATTCAAAAACATGTTTTCTTATATCTTGGTTGGATGTACTCTTGCTTCCTTATACTACTATATATTGTACTATTGTTTATCATATTGCTACTGAGTTGATTTAATGTAAATTGAATTAATTAAATCTTATTTTTAGAGTAACTATTGTACCTAATGATATACAAATGCTAATATACAACAAGATGTAAGAAAAAATCATGTGTAATATGAAACCCTAAGCAAGAAGGAGAGATAAGGGGACTTAGCTGATTTATGAGTGAACAGAAGTGATCTAGGATGATGAAATGTTGGAGCAAACCGAGAGGCATGTAGTAGAGGCTTATTGGTGGTGTTGAACTCGAAAATACACAAGACATGAGCACCCACATGAGGGAAGGAGCACCGAGGAAGTGGAATATAGATCTGGGCATTCGTGTCTAGGTAGATGTTGTAGATATGGATCTTTCAATGTCATATAAACTTCATTGTTGATCCTTATTTGTCACTTTGGATTCATTGTCTTATCTGTGACTATACCTGTAACATGTAAGAAATAAGTTCACACGCACATACCCACAAACCACATCAAATATAAAAATTAAATTACATAATGGGAGTTGGAATGACCTTGGCGGTCACCCGAAGAGTGAACTTACAAACAAACATTCCACTACATCTCATACTCTATGTAGTTCTTGTGTGTATGTAGAAATAATGCCCTAAGATGCCCTTGTGTAATTTACACAAATGATTATGGGATGGATATAGAATGTAGAAGATATATAGTATGTGTGGATGGAATAGAATATACTTCCCCTTCCTATGTTGTGTATACATAAGTATACAACCCTTTCCCTTGAATGAGTCCTAGATGAATTCCATTGGTGCTCTTGTGCCTTTTGAATGCAAGATTAGGGTGTAGTATGTAATGCTTAGTGTTTGGTCCCTTATTTTGATAACATAACTATGTACTTATATGATTCCCTTGTTTGAACTTTGTAATTAACAACTGAAGGCCAACCCAAAGTGATAAAAATAAATTAAGAAGTGAAAGGGGTCTAAAAGGATTAAAAAACGTAAAGAGGGACACGATCACCCATGATGATAGGAGTTCTTGACGCTAGTGTCCTAACTAGGTGCTAGTGTCCAAGGCCATAGAAAGACAAAACAATTAAATGTTGGCAAGAGCGTAATATGTATAAAGCCAATAAAAGTGTAGAAGATATTGCAAAGCATGCTAAAGGAGTGTCTAATTACTAATTTTATCGCTTATGAATCACGTAAATGCTAAAGCATGCTTTTAGGACCTATAAATGCACCCAAGTGCATATATTTTGTGACTACAGCAATTCCCAATATGTTTTATCATTTTTCATACAAAAATGCACATTCACATGGTATCTTGAGGTGAATGAAATTCATCTATAAGTTTTTACACGATGTGTGATGCTTGGCCATGTCTATTACCACTCCCACTGAGGCTCCTGGGGGCATCTACCTTTACCACCTACTACAAGGTTATATCATTGCAATATTTCACATTTTCATTCCTATATTCAAATATTACACTGTGGAAAACTATTTACCTTTTTAACATGCTCGAACATCCCTCATGTGTAGTATTTGCATTACAAGATTCCTTCAAATCATGGTTGTCTAGTTTACTTGTATCTTTTTGCGAGCGATGCCTTATGTTTTCTTCTTTATTTGTCTGCACAAGACTTGACAGATTCGATTGTCTTGTGACATACTGAGTGGTGTCTCATGTATGCAACTAGCTCGCATTATGTAATTGTATTTGATTTTCCTATATGATTTTCTTTGGATTTTATTTCCGTACACATTGCTTGTTTTCCACTACACTTGTATGTTAGCATTTTCCACTTGTTTTCTTACACCATGGTCACTACCATGCATATTCCATATCCTCGAAAAGAATCCCTATATTAGATATGCATATCAATTTCATCCTTCCTCATTTGGGATCCATTCATATTTGTTCATCTCACGCACCCCAAACAAGTGGGGAAAACATCAAGTGAACCTTTTCACCCTCCAAGAAATTACAAAAAGTAGTTACATAATTATTGGTCATCAAACTTGCACCTGTGTCTCAGATCTGGAGGAACCGAGTCATTTGTGACAACAATGGAGCCGTCCCCAAGTTGTGGGACTTTACATGCTTGGGACGGATCTTCAGAGAAGGTCGATTCCTCTATCTATTTCTACTGCTACTGCTACTCCTAGTGCTGAAAGGGAAAACTATGTTAATGATGCCAAGGGACCAGGGATAGAAGGATAACATGAAAGGAAACTACAATAAAAGGTGATAGCACCAAAAAAAGAGGGATGAATACTATTTGTTCTGAGCAAAAATTAAAGGAAATGCATGAAAGAAGGCTAGGCACGTGTAGCACGACTTAAATTGTATTTACCAGATCAATCTCATGGAACACAACTAAATAAGGAACTATAAGGGACGTAGAATGACATAATGAGCAGGAAATGCAAAAGAAAATGCAAATAGAAGGAATAAAAACACATTAGGATAGAGAATAGTCACAAAATGATGCTTCTATTACTTCCAGAAATGCACATAGCTGTTACAATGGCGAAAGAGACCAATATCCACATGTAAGAACCAGATCCAGAGGTCTGCAACTCAAAATACAAAAAATGAAGTCCTTAGAAAAATGTGTAAGGATCCAAAATGTCCAACATTAAAAAATGAGCCCATCTCTTACATTTATAGATAAATCCATGGAAGAAGAAGAGAAGAAGGAAAATCCGAATTTGAAATGCAACCACCAACAAGAAGCATTTAATGCTTGTAAATCTACCTATAAATTTGTCAAATACATTTCCCTAAGTTTATTTGGCATGTTGGAGAAGGAAAGAGGGTGGATCATATCAAATCAGGTGGTTGAAGCAATCAAATCTACTCATTAATGCCCAAAAAGACATTTTCCCATTTCTCACCTACCAGATCTGCCAAGATTTTCAATTTGAATGTTTAGAATTGTATCCTATGTCAAAAACCTATTGATTGAGGCTAGGTGCACACCGATCGGAGCTCTGTAGAAAAAGATATGGGTTTCAGAAGATGACATAGCCGTATGGGCACGCAAAACACATGGCGTGCACAAATTGGCTGAAAGGACAGCCAACTATGTAAACGTTCTTGTCATTTCTAACACGTGTCACTTGTTGATTTGTTGCAAGGATCTAACACCCTATTAGCATGCTTTGACTGGTTGCATGTGGCATACTCAAGTGTGTCGAGAGGATAACACAGTATGAGAATGGCACAAAGATATGCACGTGGAAGAATGAGGTGCGGGAAGAAGACGGAGGAAGGTGCGTAACGCGCGTGCGTGAGGAAATAAGGTAAACGGTTGAGTAGAGAACGCATGGTCAAGTCAAAACTATTACAAGATGGTGTGTGGGGCATGCAAGAAGGCTAGGGAATTGGCTAATTGAAGTAAGTGGGAAGCACACGCGCAAGGTGAATAGCTTCGGGAAGAAGGAGAATGCGCAAAGGATGCACGAGGATGAGTGGAACAAAGAGGAAAAGGAAAATGAAAGGGGAGAGGTGGAAGTGCATGGGGAAAATCAACCAAGGGAATGTGCCAAGTGAACTTGAGCACGCATGACCTCACAATGAAGAACTCAAAGTCAAAAAGTGTATACAAGTTATCGAAATAGTTGGGAGAGTTATTTGGATAACAATAATAACAACCAACAAGAACATAATATAAATAAGTTCAGAACAAGGTCGAAACATACTTGGCCAAAGGAGTAGTGGGAACTAGTGTCCCACTGGGCACTCCTTCCTAGGGGAAAAAATATTTACATATAAGTTACAATTGTTACACGATTACAATATTCTACAGTATCAGCAATTACACAGTCATCTTCAAATTTTAACCAGTTACTAATAGGAACTAACTACTTACTCAAGAAATAAATAAGGAACTAAAGTAGGAACCAAATAAGGAAGTGACAGCTGTATCATATATAAGATAACGATATGCCTGGAATAATGTGTCACCCGAGGCAAGTTACAATTTAGGTTTTTGATCATCTGCAATGGAACTTATCCACGAGGAAGTGTTAACAGTTGGATGGAAAAACCTATGAGCTCTCCTAGTACACTTTCCCTTATTGGAAACAAAACACCTAAATCCAAAGTTTAGAGTTGGGACATTCAAATCCCTAGTTTGGCAACAAGAGGCCAAAATCCTTTGTATTATTCCAACCGCTCCTAAGCATAAAATTTGTAAGCATCAACAAATTTGTATCCCTTTCTCTTTCAACATTTGGTGTACTCTAACCCCTTGGTTTATCCATTTTCCAATACACAATTACAATTTTACATTATTTTCAAGTTAAATTTTATTTGCATAGCTATTCTTAGAGAATCGATTACACTTGTTTTCCTTTGTAGGTCATATCTTATCCCAACAAAGGAAAAGTACACAAACCATTAATCAAATCTCAAGCATACTCTAATAGATATGATATTCCAAGTAACTACAAACACACATCATTATCACTCCACACACACAAAGGTCACCCCTAGGATCCTTATCCTTCCCTTCCTTTAGAATTCCATGATACACATTTTACATTATTCCATTCGACGCACTACAACACTCATTCGACACACTACGGGAACATTCTTATTTTTAATCTTCAAGGTATGCTTTTATGTTCTACTTTATGCTATTGAATCCTTATTCACCAGCATAAAGTGGGGGAAAATGTAGTCACTATATCACACACTTACTATGTACATCTAGCCTCTAAATATTTTAGTTATATGCATGACTCATAACAAAAAGGACTAGTCATTAACAACCCTTTTACTTTTCCTTGACAATTTCATCTTTCTTATCTTTGTTTCTTGGTTGTTTCTAGACTTACACCTTAGAGTTTTACACAAGCTCACATCTTTCTCAGTTCTGATTTTACTATTTTATCTTTTTCACCTGTATAGAACCACCCATTAGGGACAGGAGTTCCTTGGCATTATTGTCCCCTCTAGGTGGTTCTATCATCTTTCTCTCTTTTTCTAATTTTACAGTGTTACTTCTTTCTTATCTTTGTTTATCACCCTTAATCAGCATTTCACTTGTTAACAAAGGAACTTAATCAAAGGAATCATATATATAGGTTTCTTATTTAACCTCATTAGATGGGAAAGCATTCAAGAGGTGCATACTATTACAAGGAGCCAATATTTTCTATCTACTACACCAAGGACTACATTTTGGGACTACATACTTCACTACATAGGAGGGTTTATTATGAATTTCATACCACACATTTGTATTAGGACAAAGTAATTGTAAGCCTCTCTTCTCTATGTGTGACACTAGGGAATCCTAGCTCAAGGGACATTATTTCAATCACACACAATATAACTACATTGAGTCTGAAATGTAGTGTAACACTCAAGGAATATCACATTGGGGTGATCATCGAAGCTAGTCTCGACTCAAGCATATGTGTATTTATATTCATTTAATGTGTGCTTGAGTATTGTGCAAGTAGCTAGGTTTTCTTTTGTGGGTACAGGCGTAACTAAGAAAATTTGTAGCAAACCTAACGTGACCTACAACGAACAAGAAGTGATAAGAAAGGACATAGAAATAACTAGGACCAAATCTTTCCCATAGACACTAACACCCGTAATGGACGCTAGCACCAATCAACCTTGTCCCCTTCTAGGTGCTCATGTCCCTAATAATGTCACCTTCTAGAATCATACACAAAGTTTGTATGATCCATAATTTTCCATTCCATCATGTTCATCATCCTAGAATCAGTCCAGACCTATAGATACAAGTCGAGCCATTCGCAAACCCTATCTATCACTCTTTTGTGTACTTATTTAGCTTGATCTTGCTCAAATACTATTATATTTATCTAATCAGCAATCTCCTTACATTAGATTTAATTTTATATTAGGGTTTATTTTTATAAAAAAATGCAATAAACATATAGAAATACAACAAAATGTATTATGTTTTATTTTACTTGTTATCTTTACAACAAAGAAGTTGTATTATGTTCTAGCAATATCAAAGTTTTATATTTTTAACATCTTCATATAGTTTGGTTTCACTTTCCCCAACTAAATATTTGTAACTAAACATGGTGTGTCCTCTCTAAAATTCCACAACCAATCAAACTCGTCCATCGAACTTGACAACACATATTCTCATACCCTTCCTTCTAGTGCAACAAATCTTATTCATAGATGTTATTCATTCCATTGTACTTGATTTTAAAGGCCTTAAATATGTCTCCCATGTATTCATGGTGTGATTTTGTGTACACATTGGTAGTTTGAAGGAAACATACTTTTTTTCAAGTTCCAAATTTTAACCCCTAAGTGCCACATTTGTAAGACGTAACAATCTCCATGGTAACAATCTATAAGGTACTATTATTCTCAAATATTACGCTTTCTAACCTATCATTGATTGTACTCTCATTTTACATAATGTCAAACAAAAATTGGTTTTCCTAGCAAAAAACTTTTTTTTGTTAGTGTCGTTGAGATCTTGCCACCCACATGTTCTTCCTCTATCACATTGTTCTCACATCTCATCCTTATGATAGGATCCTCCACTCCAAAAATTCATTGGAAAATTTCCTTCTCATCAACACTCATAGGAAACCCTACAAAAATACAAGGAAACATGAATTAGGAGACAATCAACAATTACATAATTCATGCATGAAAATCAAAATAATATAGCTAAATCATGCAAAATAATAAGACACAAAACCATGAATCCCTACCTCCATCAAGCATAATAGGATTCATTGAAGTGTTTCATCCCTCCTCAACCACCCTCTTCTTCTTTCTCGGATGAGGCTCCATATAAATCGTTTATCCTTTGAAGTGTTGTGTTAGTTAAATAAATCTTACGACCGTGAGAGTTGAATCTACC
The DNA here is from genome assembly GCA_018340775.1 of Taxus wallichiana var. yunnanensis. NCBI lineage: Eukaryota > Viridiplantae > Streptophyta > Pinopsida > Cupressales > Taxaceae > Taxus > Taxus wallichiana. Next base: position 814,589,999 of record CM031235.1, read on the forward strand.
CAATGGATAACCATCCTCATCATAAAATGTGTGTTGCATGGGTATAGAAAATAATAATTCAAATCTAGTTTTATAATACCCATGTAAAAATATTGCATTCACCCTCAAACTATCATTGAAGAAGGAATCATGAGGTTATAAGCCTTAAAAATAAGCATGTCACCTAGACTATGCAAAAATCCTTGAAAATAAGAAAGTATGTTTGTAGGTTCTGGTCCCTCCTCCTTGGAATCATATGCGAGGTACATGGAAGCAAATCACTATCATATTCATCATCCATGTTCATGCAAACATTATCGGGAGGATCGTTAATATCGTTCTCGTCCATGTCCTTCTCCACCTCCTCTTACCACAATGGTTGACATAAACATGTCAATGAAATAAATATATAAAATGAAATAAATATATATATTTAGCCAAACCTTACATTTGTAGGTAAAAACCATCATGAGAATAGTTCCCACCCTCATCGGTCTTCTTCGCCTCCTCCTCTTGTAAAAGTGGTTAATAAATACATGTGAATCAACAACATATAAAATGATAAACACAAATGAGCATGATAATCGAACAAAGAAGAATTTCATTTAAATCTTACTTGTGTTGACACGTCACTGCACTTGACCATGTTTGAGAAATAATCAAATGAGCCCCACTTCTTTATGGAATATTTTGAGTGAATGGTTGAAATGTATAACATTTTTCTCCTAAATCAATGTAATTAAGAATTAGTAATCTCTACATGGGGAAAATCAAATAATTGATCCGGCGTGGTCAAATGAGTAAGTTTTTAAGAGAAAATGAACTTATTAACATTTTCTATTGGAATGAGAGAGAAAATTATAGTAAAATTACTTGTTAATACATCGTGGGAATCCCACCCATGCATGTGGATGCACCATCTAAAAGACTCTTAGGAACTTGGGAAATTTGAGACAAACATCTAAACTCGAGGCATGCACGTAATGATGACTAAATGTTGATTTTTTTCTTCTGAAACAATTCATTAGTATCAAACAGATTCAATTGAACTACTAAATTCCCATTCATGGCTAGTAAATAATATTGTATGCAATGATCTTTGACTTAGAAAAAAATCTTGCAGAACATCCTTTACTTTCAGGTCATCCATCATAAATCTAGAAAAATAAGAAGGCAATAATTAAAAATGTAAAACTTAGATTGATGGAATGGGTATAAGATAGTTGTGATATGTTTTCATATCTGTGGTAGATTTATGATGTGTATTGTGATATAATTTGTTACTCTTTGGACACCCCATGAAAAATACAACAAAATATCATATATGATAGGAAATGGCATCTAGGAATAACACATCCATCACAACAAATGAATATGCATAATAGGCTTATTCCTTTCCCATGGAAAACTATATCCGAAATTACATTCATTACCATATCACATTTCATTGGACCACAAGTATCTTGGTAATTTTGTATATTATTTTTCACTCTTGCTCTTAAACCTATCGTCACGCTTATATGTATATGAAATGAGCATTAATTTTGTATCAAATAGAATACTTTTTTTTATTTCATATGACACTATTGTTCTAAATTTAGGTAAGGTGCTCATCTTGACAATTGTGACTATTTTCCTATACATAAGTTGCAACCTCATTTGGAGGATACGGTGAGGACTTATTTTCAAATTAAAGTCATCTTGTGAGTATGAATGTTTAAGACTTAATATTACTTCCAAATTGAGGAAAAAAGATTGTATTTTATTGTTACATTACTTTAAACATGTTCTTTAAGTCATGTTTGGAGCACATCAATAGGATCAATTGCAAAATATGTTAAGTATTATATCCCTTCTCTTGCACCTAGGGTTTCAATTTTCATTAGCTTATTTCTTAGGTCAAATCCGTATCTAGAAGTTATTTATCATAGCTTACACTTGTTACATTGCAATTAGGGTTTTACAAAAATTTATTTTTATTAAATCATTTGGTGAACCCATCGCTCGAATTCCACCTTCTTTCTAGGGTTTTCTTCTTATGCCCATTACCCATAGTGGTCATTTTGGGTCTTTTGAGAAAATTGAGCTCCCTCCATCTTCCCATAGGGTTTCTAAATCAATGGTTGAATCTGATAACCCCTTTTCCAATTCTCAAAATGTTCCTCTTCAAGACATTAAGACATCCGATAGTGAGCAATCTTATGATGAAGACACAAATGTTGATCAAGAACAACTTGAAAAGGTCACTAATTTTCATCAAGCTTTACGTGACAATCCTATGCATCTTCCACATATTCTACATGCTTTGATAGTTACTAAAAATGATCGAGATGCCTCTTATGTCCCTCTTGTAGGTTCTTCTTCGATTGTCATGGCCTCCACTCAAACCCTTCATATTCCTACTTCCATTCCCACTACTATTGCTCCCATCATTCAACTTAATGCTTCTAATGCACAACCCGGATATTCTTCAAACACTCATGATTAACTTCTTTATATCAAGATCTATAGACTTAAATTCACCAGCTTTAATTTGTTACTTCTCATACATCTCCATCTCTTGATTCCACATTACTTCTCCACACTCCTTTTGCACCAGCCATTTCATCCTATCCGCTCCTCCAAATTTTGTCACCCCTAAGCTACACACCTTCAAAGGCTATGGTGATCGTCAAGAGAATCTCCAAGAATTTTGTGTAGCATGTCTAGATTATGTGGATGATCATACTTTAACTGCAAATCTCTTTCCTCGCAACCTCCAAGACTATGCAATGTGTTAGTTCTACAATATACTTTTCCATTATGTAAAATATTTTACACATTTATTTTATTTTCTTCTTTCTCATTTCTCAATTAGTATCTTCTCTAAGATCTCCTATGCTCAACTATCACAAATCAAGTAAGGATCAAATGAACATCTAGTGGACTATGTCTTACGATATAAGACCAACTTAGCTAAGATGACTAATGTACTCATGGACTTTGAGCTTCAAGATATTTTTATTCAAAATATCTTACCTCCTTTGTAGGAGAGCGTCATTTTTGAGACCTTTCCATCATTTGATCATCTATGTCATACTCTTAAGTTACAAGAAATAAAAGCTGCTATCTATGGTCAAGCTTAAGTATCACAAACAAGCCTAATCTTCTAGTCAATTTCAGAGAAAATAAAATTTCAATCCATCTGAAGAAAAATCAATTATTAACATTGTTATTACTCCTAAAAATCTTCAATGATAGCCTCCAAAGCATACATTCACAGAATTACCTTGTTCTCCACATATTCTATTGCCACAACTTGTTGAGAGAAATCTTATTACGCTTCCACCTCCACTTGATCTAGATCCATCTTGACCTAAAGGACACAATTATAACAAAAATTTCATATACAACTATCATCAATGCATTGGGAATTCCACTAATTGATGTTTCAAACTTCAACATCTTATTCAAGATCTCATTGACAATAATGTAATCGAGCTCCCTAAGCCTTTGACATCTAAGTCGGTCAATGAAAATAAAAATCTCAAAATCTTTAATGATCCTCTTCCTAAGCATGACAAGCAAGTGGAAGATTCATAAGCTAATCATACATATCATGTTGTGCCTCCTCCTTCATTGGGGAGCCTTGATTTTCTAGTTGCACATATTGAGGCATCTCCATCATCTATCACATTCTCTAATTAGGATTTTCAAGCTACATTTCTTCTAGCACATTACACATCAATTCTTCTATCGGATCTTACTCTATCAACAACACTATGATCAGATCATCGTCTCCTCTTTATGTGTTCTATTTCACTCCTTGTTGCTATCAGTTATCCACTCTCACAAATTTCATATATAATTCCCAAATTCTATGGTCATGTCAAGCTTCCAATAATTGTTGGGCCTCTCACCATACTTGGGCCATTCGGTGTGGCACCTTCAATCAAAGGTTATGACCTAATCTTAGGCCTTCTTTGGCTTCATTCTACTAAGGCTATATTTTCCATGACTCATTTATGTCTTAAGTTCATTCATGATAAGCAAGTTGTCTCTATCCAAGGTGTTCCATCATCCACTCCATTTCCTCAACCTCCACTTGAGGTTTCCTTGCACTCACTAGAGCATCTAGGTCCCCTGGACCTCTCAAATCTAAAGTGTAATCTTCTCCTATCTCTCATGTCTACACATGACCTACTTGGTCTCATCGGTCCACTAGTCCATTGCATCAGTCTAGGTCCACTAATCGGATGGATTCTTCACATAGGTAGGTATCTCCTCTGCAGTCTTTTGGCATAGGTGCTCATCACCTCCTCGGTATCCTTCACATAGGTCTTCTTTGCATAGGTGCACATCACCTCCTTGGTCTCCTTCACATCGTATTCATCACCTCCAAGGTTTCATACACATAGATCCCATCCACTTTGATACATCATATGCCTCATGTACCACCGGTCTTAGAGCATGATCACATGCCTTTATCTCTGTAAGCATCGGTTGGAGGACCCTTGCCCTTCACTTTTATTGGATAGCTCACTCATCAACACACACTTAGGGGGCATCATGCTTATTTCCCCCAATTTTAGCATTTTACGATTGTCTATTGCATCTTCTCATGCACTTTGTGATCTCTACATCATCACATAATCCGATACACTCTTGTATTATCATTACCCTATGATGCACTCTCATGCTTTGGTTTACACTTGATTGATGAGGACATCCTACATACATGAACTACACACACCACACATTTCACACTCAACACATTCATGACATATCTCTCTCTCTCTCTCTCTCGCATTCACATCACACTACCCTATGACACACTCTAGATCTGCGGATCATACTCGACCACTAATGGTCTAAATATGAATTGAACCTCATTTCATCCACATTTTATGCTTTATGCTTCATTGATCATATCTATCTAGTGCACATGTTCAAACCATTTCCCGATGACGCACTCTTGTTCTATGGTTCATTCTTGATCTGCCGAGGGTGTTTTATAAATGAACCCCATCTCATGCATACACATCCACTCAGGGGGCACGTTACTTCTATCAGATTCACCTTACATTCCATTCCATCACATTCACAACATACCACATATCTTGGTCACCTTTATTCTTACTTATGTATGCTTACGTATACACTTTGTTACACATGTTAGACGGATGCATTATATGTCATTATCTTTTATTGTATGTATGTTAGAATTCACCAATACAAGCCCATACACATTGACACATCACTCAGCCTATACTGAGCACTCACCCGAAGTGCGTAAAGGTATCGGGCCCCTCTTTAGGGTTTTTGTTGTAGGATGTTAGCATGATGAAGACTTAAGGCATTCATATCCATGACTAATATATCATTCTATAGTGCATGTTCAGATCTAGATCTAGAGAATAATCAGACTTAAAAAGTAACCATGATGAAATCAAGCATGCAATACTGAACTATAACCATGATAACACCTTGATTCATTCCATAATCTCCATTATATTAAATTTAGTAATACACAGAAGCTTCCTTACAATAACAGTAATATATGCTCATGCGCGCATCAGATTTGGAAGCATAACCTCATAATAACTTAGCTCTCACATCTCTCTTATGCTACATAGTTCACTACATATTTATAAGGGTGGGGACTTTCCCTTCACTACTTATCCAATCCCAAAATAGGTTGCATGCTATTATTAGCCACGCGCCATTACAAAAATAACCACACATGCAAATGCGCTAACAATAGATTGGTTTTAGTTAAGCGACGAGTAGTGGATCTATTCTCGACATGTATCCATGAAAATCACTTCATAGATGATCCTCCAAAATATCCAATGCGTGTGGCACAAGTTTTTGACTAGTTTTTGTGCTCCGCACGCTATCTCCAAAAATAGATCCTCACTATGAAAACGGCTAAGTCCCGAACCTGTTTCTATTCTTCACGCATGATCCTTTCGATACTTCCATGTATTTAAATGTTCTCTACTCTCTTGTGCGAACCTTCTGTATTTCCTTCACTAAGTTCCAGATTTTGACTGACCAACATTACCCCACACTAGTTACATTTTCTCTGCAATGGTTGTCTCCAAAATGAATCAAAGAATATGAGTAGAAGAATAGAAAGAATTTTGATAAATAAAAGAATGTCTTTACCCTACAAAGTATCTTCTACTTCAACCTAAATAATTAATTCTGGATATTCTTCTTTTATTTCCACCTCTAGATTCTGCCAATCATTGAGCGCGGCCTCTTCCTTCTCTGGAATATCCACTGCAATTGATTCTAACTCATCCTTTGTAATCTCTCCTTTCTCATTCTGCAAGACCAACACAATGTTGGACATGGCAGTCATTCTCCCTTCTAACAGTCCATCTTTTGTGCGATGAGTTTCCCAAGCTCATCCAAGCATTTCCTTGTGTGGTTCTTGAGCTGCTGTAAGGGCCTTGCACTTTTGTTTGATAAGTGCTAATCATTCTACGTGGCCCAATGTTTCATCTTTCATGGCCTTCAAGACCTCATTATCTTCTAAAATGGTCCTGGTCCTTATAATGTACTTCGATATTCAATGCTTGATTTGCCTTCTTTAGTTCCTCCTACAAGCTCTGAAGCAACCCCTCATATGATGCAATATTCCGCATCACTGAAGCCTTTTCTCGTTCTACTTCCTGTGTTGGATCTTTTGGTGTTGGCATATGTAGAGGTTCATCTTCAAGCACTAAGTCCACCAATGTACTTACATAATGTATTGTCGAAGGAAACATCTTAGGTACCTTTGGCTCTAAGTGTGGCCTAGCCTTCATGACATTGTCCCCAATCTCCTCTACCATGCTGATAAAAATAGTGTTCTTATTCTGTATGCCAAGTCTTTTTCCTTCTTTAGGCGCATTATTTCCTCATCCTTAGTCTTGATCTCCTCCCTCAGTGCCCTAATTGTTGCAGCTTTATCCATATTCCACCATGTCACTTCTTTCGAGACTTTCACCAAAGCATTGCTCACTTGTTCATCTGACATAATAGTAGGCTTTATTGTTATGTGCCTGGCCTAAGGTGTCTTCTTTAACCTCCTTGAAACACATGACTCTTCACATACATCAAAATCTGGTTCATCCATGTGTGTGTGCATCGACCATGATAGTTTCTTCCTTATGTGCATGATTTCCATATCTTCATCCATCAAATCCCAGCCATATAACTCCTTTTATGTCATTGTGCTTTGGAAACAGGCATGGAAAATTTTACATGTGTGTTCGGCGTAGCCGTGGTGGTGAAAGATATTCTCCACTTGTTCTTTTGATCTAGGCTGCTTAGGAACTTGGGCTTCAAGATTTGGAACTTGTGCTACTATGCCTGAGCAGTCTCGATTGTTGTCTCATCTACCTCCTTTCCTCCTTCCTCTCCATCCTTCATATCTTCATCTTTTGGTTCGTCCTTGTTCTCTGGAGGTGTAGGGGAATTTGGCGCACTTTCCTCATACTCTTCCGCTTCCTCATTCAACTTCAATTTCCTTCTTCTTTTCTCAGTTGTCTCCTTTTGTGGAGAGATTCGAGGTGATTTGCACACTGATTGTGGAGTAGCACCTAGGGTCCTTGTTCTCCTAAACACTCTTTTGAAATAGTGCTCTCCTTGGACTGCATCCAAGTCCTCATCATCTCCTTCTTGTGGCTGAGGTGGTGTAGTCGCATGCTCATTCTTCCTTATTTGGAGGTTGTCTTCTTCCTTTGTGCTCCAAACCACCACTATCTTCATGCTCCTCTTCTTCATCATCTACTTGAATTGTTTTTGTGGGCTTAGGTGTTGGAACATTTTCCATTGTATGCCTACCTTTTGGCAACCCTAGGAGTGTGAACTCATTCTCCACATACTTAGTGTTCTCCATCTTGGGTTTGAGTTGCAGGTACACAAGCATTACTTCGGTGTCCCCAACTACCAAGATTATAGGCTTCATGCTTATAATATATGAGATAAGCCTCTCAATGTAGGCATTTCCGCCCTGGATATACATATTTATTTCTTAGAGTGTGGTAGTTGCAATCTACCTTGTCTGCATTGAAGGTTAGGTGGTGCGCATCTGAAAACCGGTGAACTGATGCTTGGAAATACCTTACTATGAAGGCATATAGTAGTTTGCACCATGGGCTCCAAGCCTCGTCCTTCATCGTAAATCACACGATACAAAAATGTTGGTAGACTACAAATTAAACTGCCTTACCCACCATTGAAGGCAAATCCTTGGGTATGTGCCATTCTTCTTCAAACGCCATGTCGTGTCTATCATACCACATCTCTACCCTTTGCTTGAATGGTCTACTCATTGATCCATTGCACAAGTATTTTCCAAATCTTTCTGCAGTGACTTTTGTTCCATGGGGTACTCCCAAATATTCTCCTTTGGCCCATCAGGCACCCCAATCTCCATAAACACTAAGGACAATAACACAAAGTGCCAAAACTTATTATGTCACATGTCCACACTTCTTTAATGATTTTATTTTCTATGTGATCTACAATATTGTAGACCACCCCTTGAGACATATTCTTTGCGACGTGCAGCCACATTGTGTTTACATGTGACCATCTTCCTTGGTCATTCAACTTTGTTACAAGATGTGCAACTACCTACACTACTGGGTACTTTTTCAATTTGTCAATGTCCATGCCGCATGGACCTTTGGTATACCCCAGCTCCTTTCTTATCTCCAGGATTGCGGCCTTATCAGTTAAATTGTTATCCAAATCCACTCCTGAGGCCCTTAGTCCTGTCACAGTTGAAATCAAAGCAATGGTGATTCTAACCCTCCATCCTGCTAAATGCAAGAAGTCCTCATGGACTCTACTCATCAACCACCGATATAATGGTTCATACTTTCCAAAGTATGGCAGCTCATACAACTGGTAGACTCCATTCTATTTCAGTAGCTTCTCACCAGCGTCATCGTACACCGACATATCTTATCTTGCGCTTGTTCATTTTTGTGCTCAGCAACGCATCGAGATCCTTCTTATTATCTAATGTTCGATGGTTGTAATCATTGATTTTACATTGGTGGATATGGGAATCCCATTCTTGTCCCATAATCATGCCCTTTGGATACTACATTTCTAAGAAATTACTCTCGAGAGTAATTTCTTCTTCCACTTCAACCTTTTCTCTAGTTGTGGGTGCTTTCTTGTGCCATATGAAAAATATCTCTTTTCTTCCCTCTGTAATCAAGCAAGTCGAAACCCTAGTTTAAATCTTCATGCCCTAGTGGAAATCATGTACCCTAGCTTGTTTTTAATGCGTCTGCTTTGCTCAAACCTTTCACCTATGGGAATGCAAGCTCCTTCTGCACACAAACCTTCTCTCCATGTCTGGTTTCACACTCTTTGCACCTCAACATGATTGCTCGGCTCATTCACACTTAGCCCTTTTTAAATTCTCTCAATTACAATGGTAAAAATGAACTCGCATCCCATCCTTATATAGAATTTCAAAAATTTAGTGCATTTATTGCTCCTCCACCTACCAACAATCCTCTCATTAATCGATCATTTTCGTTCTTTCCGTGTGGTACATCTTCGCACCCAAGCTATAACCTTATAGTGTGTCCTCCTACCTTTTGGCTGCAAACTTCTCTTCAGTGCACTTCCATGCACCTGAGTACCTCATCATTGTACCTTCCACTAGTAGTCTTCACGGCCTCTACTTACCTCGCGTTATACTTGTTTCTTCATTCCTCTCTATCTATGGTCCTTGTGTCCAGAAGTAATCTCTCTTTTTTTCCAAATTTGAATAGCAGACCGTAATAATTTATTCCTTTCACGTGGACTTATTTTCAACAATCTTGTTGCACGGATATCAATAACCTACCCCCACTAAGGTCATGTAAAATCCTCTCGCACATAAAAATTCTTCAAATAGTAATTAGCTTCTAGCACATAAACGCGCTTATTACACAAACACACCAACTAAATTGACAAAGCATAGCAACAAATAAGGAAACACATTAAGGAAATACATAATTGAAAACCTAATCTAAATGGCAATACTACCTTATTACAAACACCAAGAAGACTTATTTATAGTAGGGCTTCAGCCTACTCCCGTTGAAGTATCCGAGTAACTGTATTCCATCAAGTGCCTCTAATTGACAAGCACCTAATTCGAGTATGTGAGTGATAACATACGACCCCAACCAATGTACCTTGAGTTTGCCTAGATGGCACAAAAACTTAGAATCATAAAGGAGAACCATTTGTCCTATCTCAAGCTTTTTATCCTTGATGTGTCTGTCATGCCATGCTTTTTCCTGGCATTCTCTTGTTTTTGAAACCAATGTGTTATTTTTCATCGCTCATCCAACTTGATTAACTTTTCAATACATTCTTATAATGCTTACTCATCAGCAAGAACTCCAGGGCACACAATATGCAAAGAAGGTAACATAAATTCAACAGGAAGAACTGCTTCCGTACAAACACTAACTGAAATGGTGTGGCTTTGTTCAACCTTCTATATGTTGTTTGATATGCCCAAATTCTGTAGATACTTTATCATCTCAATCCTTTCTTCCAACATTACTGATTTTTGTCAATGCCTAGCTTAGAATTTTGTTGAACACCTCAACAGTTCCATTTTCCGAGGATGATAAGGTATAGTCTTATGGTGTGCAATCTTGAATTCATCCAATAAAATTTTGAGTGTCTCATTCGAAAGTGTGCACCCCTATCACTTTGGTTAAACTTAAAGGACATCCATACCTAGTAATAATTTGTTCCCATAAAAACCTAGTTGTTGTACAATCCTTTGTAGGTGTTGCTTCTTCCCACCTTGTCAGATAGTTTGTGCAAGTGATGATATAGCATGATCCAGTTTTGCGCGTGGCTAGTGAAATAGGACCCACAAAATCTATAGCCCATTTCTCAAACAGGTTCTACACTAGGAATAGGCCTTAATGGCATCTCATCTCATTGACTTGGTTTCCCAAGATGTTGATAAAGTGATCACAAGCCTTGCAATAATCCTTACAATCTTTATATAGGGTCTCCCACCATAATCCAAATGAGTAGAATCTTGCACGCAGTGGCATCACCACGTATAGTGGCCACTTGCAATACCACCATGAGCTTCCTCCATGATATCTGTGTGCTCATGTTCTAAGACACAACAAAGGCAATACTTCATCCTGACCTAACTTGTACAGGTCACCACTAATCAACATATAAGGTGTCACGCGTATAGCAAGTTGTTTCTTCTCCAAGGATTTCATTCCTTCTGGTGTCATGCACTGTTCGTAGAAAGACAACAATTTCCTCTAGTTCTGATGGTGCTCATTATAACCTGTATAATTGTGCATCTATCATGGTATCTTTAATTACGTGCATCTTCTCCGAATGTATTCTAGATAAATGGTCTGGTCCAAAACTAATTTAACTTTGGTTTTACCATAACTGTGAAATCAAATTCTTGAAATAAGAGTACCCACCTACATATGTGCCCTTGTAGAATGGAATTTTTACCAAATACTTCAATGCCATGTGATCTGTATAAAAGATGAATGGTGTAGCTAGTAGGTACTGTCAAAATTTATGTAGCACATAGATCATTGACAAAGCTTCACGCTCTGTAGTTGTGTAGTTCTATTCTACAGGAGTCATCTTTCTACTAGCAAAACAGATAGGATTATCTATAATACCTTCTCAAGGCTAAGCCAAGATCGCGCCAATGTCATGCTCGAGAGGCATCCACATGTACATAAAATGGTTGGTCCCATGTAGGAAAATAAAAATAGGTGCGGTAGTAAGTTTCTCCTTTAATGTCTTGAATGCACGATGTTGCGGTTCTCCCCAATAGAACGTACCTTTACCTTTCAATAACTCCTCCAACGGTGCGGAAACTTTGGCATATCCTTTGATAAACTTTCTGTAATATCCTGTATGACCAAAAAAATCACGCACCTCACTCTAACTGGTAGGATCCTTTAGGCCTATAATGACTGCAACCTTAGTTGGATCAACCAACAAACCTTCCTTGCAGATTATGTGTCCTAATAGTATTCCAAATGGTGTAGCAAATATGCACTTCTTGATGTTCAAAGAGATACTCAACTGTCTACATCTTTCAAACACTAAGCATGATTGTCACAATGATCTTTAACTAATCCATACACCATCCAATCATCCAAATAGACCTGCAAGAAGTTGTGAATAAATTCCTTGAACACTTGAACAACTATGCACAAAAATACAGTAGGCGTGTTTTTCAAACCAAAAGGCATCACAAGTATAGGTGAAGCTACCCCATTCAGTGGTAAAAGTAGTCTTTTCCTAATCTTCCGGGAAATCCTAACCTGATGATACCTAGAGAACCCATCTGTAAACGAATATATTTCGTGCCCTACAACATGTTCTAGTATTTCCTCAGTGAATGGAATAGGAAAGGGATCATTCACACATGCAACATTCAGCTCCCTGTACAGTCCACATAGATCCTAATTCACCCATCCTTCTTGATCGATCACCATTGGACTAACCCATTCTGACTCATCAAGGGGCTTGATAATCCCAGACTTCAACATTTTTCAATCTCTTCTTTGACCTTTTCGTGCAAGTTGGGGTTCATCATGTAGGGTCTCTTTCTAACTGGGCACGCACCCTCTTTAAGCTTTATCTTCATCTCCCCTAATTATTCATGCATGCCTTTAAGTTCATGGTACCCCCTAGGGAATAAGTCCTAATAATCCCTTAGTAACTCTATGATTTTTTTCACTTCAAATTCTGACCAATAATCTCCAATTATGGCTTCCTTAGGATTAGCATCAGACCCAATATTCGCCTTCTTTGTCTTCATAGGTTCATGATAGGCGTGTGTTGTCTTATCTGCACTATCCAACACCTCACACCTACCTGTTGAATGGTTTACATCTAGATTTTCTACTTCTTCATCATCCACTAAGTAGACCATTTTTCATTTTTCTTTCTCAAGGAAAGCGCATTGAAGTAGTGTGGCATCGGCCTATATCTCTTCAAAAAATTGCGCTCTTGAGTTTCCTTCATCCAATAACTCCTGAAGGAGTTCTTCTGCCTTGGCACTATCTCCCATAGTTAAGTGCTTTATGACTCTTAATGCTTCTTGCACCAAGAGGTTTAGAATAGAAGAAGTCAAACATCGGGTCATTCCTGCCAAGTAAATCCTACCAATATCCAGTCTCTCTATGGAGCTCTGCATATACATACTAAGCACACGTGCAGCCTTGTAAAGTGGAATAAAACTTTGCACCCATAGAAAAGGTAGTAAAGATTCCTACCCCTCTATCCGATTCTCTCACACTTCTAAATGTGGTGCCGAAACGGGTTGATTACCATGATAAGTGCATATTTGAGTAGGAGTATTGCTCCCGAAGAACCTAGTAGCAAGAAAAATCCTAATTTCATTCCATCCTACAAGATTATCCTTGTGGGCCAAGTTGTACGTACCCAAAATTGTAAGGTACTGTACCATTAGAAAGAGGTTACACATACCCTAATGATGATACAAGTCTCCTCGCAAGGTGTTTGAAATCTAGAAAGGCTCACCAAGTATACGTTTGCATTCCATGTGCCTTATCCAGCCTCCGTGTGCTTTGTTCTGTCCTCTCCGCCCCCTTTTGTTTTGAATTTTGGTGTTAAGTGACAAGACCGCTACCCTACCTAGGTGGCGGTCCCATGACCACCGCCCGGACAGGCGGTGGTCTCGTGCTCGCCACCCTAAATAGAGTGGTGGTCGGTGCGCGTTTTCAAGAATGTTCCGATGATTTCGTCAAACGTAAAATTCAAATTTCTATCCACATTCCTCAACCACTTTGGCTTGCATTTATGTTTTGGCCACCTAGTAAATAGTGTTTTCTCTTTGTTTAATGGTAAAGGAGTTCAATTCCAAGTTACCCTCTAGTGAATCCAAATGCTATAAATAGCCAGACTTGTTTTCAAACAAATGGCCCCTCTCCTTCTCTATTTAATTATTCAGTTTGTTTGAAGTTCTTGCTTGAGTTTCAATAGTTTCATGTTTTGCATCAGTTATCGACCTTCCTTGTTATTTAGAGATCATTTGATCTTCTTGTTTTCATCTTATTTCATTGTTGTCCCATACAACCAATTTAGCATAGGATAGTTTCATTTATAAATTAGAATCCATTTAGAATTGCAAGTTTTGTTTTGTCATAAAATATATTTTCTAGAATTCTCGGTATATTTGTGTTGTATTCCTGTAATAAATCCTGCTAGGAATTACATAGTCAAGCTCTGCTCACTTGCAACATCCCTCTCTTAAGTGCATTGTATTCGGTTTATATCCAAATCGCCATTTTTCAAGTATCTTTTTCGCATTTGACGCTATCATATACACACGGTTCTGGATTCACGAGAGCACGAAGGAACGAGGAGATCACACTGAGGGGAAAAAGTCCCACACAACTGGATTTACCACTGTTTTATAAACTCTAGGTTTGAGCTATCAAAGTTCTAGTTAAAATATATCAAATAGAGTAGTAAATTATTTCATTTCATTTAAAGCTCACTTTCGATATTGTCAGGGAAGCTATGGGGAATGATAGTTTCTGAGAAACTATGATTCATTCCTCACTTCTGAGGTAGGATTGAGAGTCTTTTGATTAAACTAGTTAGTTATTTAAATATTTAGGATAAATTCACAACTACATAGGCAAATAGCTATACCAGGCTACCTTGCTTGTTTTGATTATGTTATTAGATTAATTGTCCATTTTCTAAATATATTAGAATAGTTTCTCTTTTAATTTCGTTAAAATACTTCATCAAAAATACAAAAATATATGCATAGTGTAGATATATCTTTCATAATTAGTTTATTCATTTAAGTTAAAGTTGAATCATCTTTGCATGACAATCACGGGACCTAGAGAGCCCAGGGAATACATGTTTGAACCGATAGTACCTCAACCAAATCTCCCCACAACACTAGTCGATATAGATCAAGACCTTAGGATTCAGGTTTTTCGAACAATAATAAACCTACAAGCAATTAGTGAACAATTGAGAGAGTTGAATATTGAAGACAACAAGGCATACACATTCTGGTCAAATCACCCTAACTATAGATTACATTGATAGGATATCCACATGACCATACAAGAACCCGAAAAAGAACAAATATTTGGTTACGATCCTTTAGTTCCACAGCCCAACACAGGAGACCTCCTCATCAACATAGATACTGGCTTACGTATTCAAGCTGCTAGAACACCCGTAAGGTATTATGAGAAAATCATACAACTTCTAATTATAAATATGGAAACCGAAAAGGTGTACAACTATTGGATAGGCGAAAGGAGAGATTGACTCCTCTTATGACCATAGGAGGTCCGCCATAACCACAAACTTACGGTTGTGATCCACATGTCCCACAACCCAATGGGCCTATTGACCAATCAAACATTGATGCTGGTTTACGCACACTAATATTCAGATCCTCACCACTTCTATCAGACATCATTACACAATTTTGCATATTAAATGTAGTAGCCAATCAGGCTAGGGATTTCTAGACTAGACCAGAGAATCGTCCATAAAATTCCAGAGGATCCACTACACCTCTCATCACCATTTTCCATGACCTTGTCTGGAAATATACATAAAGCACCTATAGGTCATTTTCCACGTATCCAATAGCCAATAAATAGGATCTCGAAGCAGAGCTTGACATTGATTGGAGCCTCCGAGCAGCTATTATATCCGAACAATCCATTACCCCAATCTAGGTTAGGAGAGCCTTCTTTGCCTTAGATTCGTAAATCCCATTATTGTGTGTTGAGGATATAAGATTTCCCAATTTGTTTGTCCATATTCCCACATACTTCATATCCACCGGCTATCTCTGGCGTCATGACCTCGAGAGGTCGGGCACGAAGAAAGGTTACTTATCGGTTCTCATGCTCACATGTCACTTTTCTATCGTATAAAATTGGTGAACCCGACGTGAAGCTAACAACAGTTCCCCTTTTATTTTCCTTTCTTTCATCCACCTTCATTCTTTCCCATTATTCTGGGTATTTATATACCCCCCAAATATGACGGGATACGACGCATACGAGACCTCTTTCAGGTCTCGAACCACATTATGGTCAGACAAGTAGGCAACAGTCACCATCGCTTTCTGTATGGGCCGATAACTACTCAAGTAACTACTTGTCATCACAGACTCCTCCCCAAAGAATTGGCTCTAGTTCTCCATTCAATTGAGAAATTGGATCAGCTCACACAAACACAACAACCAGATCCCTCAAGCTCTAACAATATGACGTTTACTAGAGAAACCATTTCATCTCCTCGGGTTTTATTCAGACCACAAATCAGTAGATAGTCAGATCCACTACCATTCTTGGATGAGGAGTATTTAGCACGCTACGCTAGAAGAGAAAAATGCTTTCAGAACATTTATCCACCTATAGGAAATTTGCAAACACAACCCGATACCTTGCTCCAAGAAAATACCCCCATCGGGAATCCTCTCGGTGAAGCTTCGGGGTAATGATTAATTCATAGCAAGGTATCATACCGCTCTACAAGCTTAAGGTTTACAACAACCACCATTAAGGAAAAACACGGTGCCATCACCAATCAAGGTCAACTCGACTTTGGTTAAGAAGGTTAAATGATTAGAACTCGCCCATGCAAATCAAAACTCACATTTCAGAAAGCAGGAATTCCCAACCTTCTACATCATCCCAACCAAGTTGACCTCCTCATGGGAATAGGCATGTTAGGCATGCCTCCTCAACATTCGTATAACTACCCACAACAAGCACCAACTAGAATCATGTTTTCAAACGCCGCTCCAATTGAAGGTATGATACCTCCTCGCTTAGCACCCAACAATCCATACCAGAACAATGTTCCTCCCTATCTAAACATTTATTCAAAATCACCACAGGGAGACATGTTCTCCTCTCCTGGGATGTTCACTCAACCACAAGGATTTCCTTATGTCCCTACAAATACATATGCTATGTCGTATCAACAACCCATTCCACCTCCACCTCCTCAACAGATACCATCGATGGTCGAAACCTATGCAGTAGGAACTTATTCTAGAATATTTAAAAGAACCTCTAGATTTCACCATACGAAGTGTCATGCTTCCAAGACCTCTTCCCGATTTACCCAAATACAAAGGGGAGGGGGACCCAAATGCACATATCAAGGCCTATGCCATGGCCATTTGGGAATTTCTCCCTTGGGATGCGGTTGTTGCTAAGATATTCCCAAAAACCTTAGAAGGTATCGCCCTTGATTGGTATTACAAAATACCTGAAGCCTCGATACACTCATTCAAACAACTTGTGTCAGAGTTTATCAAGGCTTTTGATATGAACAAATTGTTAAGAACAGGAATCAGGGAATTCCTACATATTAAACAAGAGCACAATGAATCCACTGCTCATTTTATTCAAAGATGGCATATAGTCCTCTACTCATCAGCAAGTGCTCCAAACATGGATCAGATGGAACTATGTGACTTATTCCTTCATTCTCTCAACAGAGAGATAAAGGAAGAAGTCTAGAAGTTCCCGCTAAGAACTTATGATGAAGTACTCGAAAGTTCCCTTCGAATCGATCAAGCGGCAATAGATAGCGGTCGTAAGACCTATGGAACAAATGGGAAATTAATCATTCCCAATCAAAACACTACGGCTTATCCAAACATTAGGAATACCAATCAAGGACCCAAAATCCTTAACAAAAACTGGGGTCACAACGGATGGAGTCACTGACTAGGTCAAAAGACCAAATGTTGTGAACACCCCGCACCCGTTAACAATCAGCGAAATAATAACTTCACTCCAACGATCAACGTGGTGGATTTCAATCATCCACCACAACAACAACAATGAAAATCCAGACACAAGGCCCAACCCAAAACCCAATTGGATATCAAGGTCAAAACCAAAGGCAACAGCCTCAAAGTTTTAACTCTAACAACCAGCCACCTAATCAGAGTTTTGGGCCACAACGGGTTTCAAACCAACAACCTCGAAACTATAATCCCAACTTGTATTGTGGTTTCCACAAGATTCAAGGCCATGATACTAGGACTTTTTGTGACTACAATAAATTCATGCAACATTTTCCAGAAGACCAAAGACAACTCTTTATAGATATGTTTTTGGGAAATTCTATAATACCTACACCAAACACTTATACGGGGGCAGTTTCTCCACAAAATGCACCCCTCAAGATCTTTAATGATCCTCTCCCAAACCATTCTAATAACAGGTTAGATCCAAATGGGACTAACAAGGGTGTTATAACAGGAAACAATGATCATGAAGCTTCAACTTCATTAAACCCACCAGTTGCACCCAGTTAGGAACTCGACCACAAACCAAGATAGTTGGTCTAGTAGAGTTAGACATCGAGTTACCCGTAGAAACCATAACAAGAACACGGGATTATTCTTCTCAACCAATTCCAACCTACCCATTAGAACTAGACAACATTCAACAAACACTGGTAAAGCCCATAGGCACTTATGATCTAATCAATGATCTAACAAAGACCTTCTCTCACATTTCCTTCTTGGATTTGTTGAAAAACTCTCCCGCTCATAGGGCTACTCTCTTAGAAGCACTAGGTCTTGGTCATCTGATTAACATCACTCCCCTCCCGAAACACAAGTAAACCATGTAGACTTTGACGTCTACCCTCTAGGGCAGGCAGATAGGGATACTGAGTTTATATTCGATATAAAAAAATGCCAACAAATGTTGAAATTACACGTAAAGGCGACCCGGCTTTATATGTTCATGTATGGATTTATAATAATTACATTAAACATGCAATGATTGATGATGGGGCAGCAGTTAACATAGTCCCCTTATCTTTTCTTATAGATTAGACCAAGGCAGTCCCCTTCTCTTTTCGTATGGATTTATAGTGTTACAAAGTCACCTTGGGACCCAAGACAATCCTCACCGAATTTTATATTATAGATCAGGAAACCAACTATAATATGATTCTCGGTCGACCATGGATACATTGCATGAAGGCAATCCCTTCCACGTTATTCCAAGAAATAAGATTTTTGCACCTAGGAAAATATTTGTGGCACAAGGTGACCCAAAACCATTTGATATACACCTATGATTTGAAGAAAAGACCGGTGTCCACTCTAAGTTTGAGCTCCCAACAAATCAACTTAACAAACCAGTCAATTCAAAACTAGAAGTAAAGTTGATACCTACGACAGAATTAGAAATCACGAACCTATTCGAAGGCATTCCAGCACTCAAAAATGAGACTAGTGTCATAGAGACAGTATCATTAGGAACTACCACAAGAATTTTCGAGTTACTAGAGAAAGATCTACCTATTCTCCTACCATTTGATTCCATGGGTATGGGATACACCCTAGGAATTGCCTCCCTTCCAGCAGACGAAGTTTGTATGGTAGAAGTAACCAAGCAGAAGAAGTAGATACAAATAATACCTCAACATCTATTTTTCGGACCAATGTTGGACTCTCCACTTTGATGGAGCTAGATGTCATTTCGGAGTAGGGGCAGGTGTGATCTTTACTTCTCGAGGGAAAGATCCTACCTTTTGCCTTTAAATTAAACTTTGAATGTACGAACAATGGGGCTGAATACGAAGCCCTTCTCCTTGGGCTTATCATAGCTAAAAGAATGGGCATTGGTAATATTAGAGTCCTAGGAGACTCGCAATTAGTTGCAAACCAAGTATCCGAGGTATACGAAACTAGAGCTGAACACTTACAACTCTATAAAACAATGGTATTAGATCTAACCAAGGGATTCAACTTCATATCAATTGAAGCATATCCCACGTGAACAAAACCTCCTCGCTGATTCAATAGCGACCTCAGCTTCTCATTTCACACCAAGTAGTGAGCTGGAAAATACAAGTTTCATAGTATCACTTCGTATTGAACCATTGGTGTGAAAGATGCCAATGATACCAGTCTTAACACATACTGAGAATGAGTCTACCATCCTAGATCATTCGACAACGATATAACAACTCTCGAATATCTAAATGCCTATGCGGAATTGCATCTTGCTCATCCCATAGTAGATTTCTCCCTAATCCCATCTTCCTCTTCCTATTTTGGGAATCCCATGATAGAATCTCCTCCACAAGAGAATCTTGATATCTACGAGGTAGAGAATGGAGAAGTTTTGGAACTACCTCGGCACCGCCTGAATTTGAAGAAGGAAACGCTTCCTTAATCGAAGGAATGATTGATATAAATATTGGAACGGAGGAAGAACCAAATATTTTGAAGTTAGGATCCTCATTAACTCTGGAAGAGATAGAAATACATACTCAGATCCTTAAGGAACATCAAAAGGCTTTCACGTTTAATTACAAATAAATGACGGGAATCACACCACATATCGCGGTGCATAATCTTGTCACCAAACGAGATGCAAAGCCAATTAAACAAAATTCCATACCAATGAAACCAAAAGTGGCTCTCATGGTGAAAGAAGAAGTAAGGAAACTTCTCAAGTAGCATTCATCGGACAGTCGACTATTCACAATGGGTATCCAATATCGTCCCTGTTCTCAAAAAGAATGGGAAGATACACATTTGCATAGAATTTTGGGACATTAATAAAGCTTTCCCCAAAGATGACTTCCCGTTACCATCCATCGACGTCATTGTTGACGCAATAGCTGGATTCAAACTTTTGTCTCTCATGGATGGGTTCTCAGGATATAATCAAATCAGAATATCTAAATAGGATCAGGCCAAGACCACGTTCATAACTCCGTGGGAACCTATTGTTACGTTGTCATGCCATTCAGCCTTAAGAACGCTGGTGCTACATACCAACGGGCAATGACATACATATTCCATGACCTTATTCATAAAATTTTGGAATCTTACGTGGATGACTTATTGGCCAAGGCCAAGAAATGATGTGATCACCCAGAGGTACTCCGTATCATTCTCTCACGATTGATTGAATATGGCGTCACATTAAACCCAGAGAAGTGCGTATTTGGTGTGACAGGAGGAAAACTTCTAGGTTACATTATATCTTCACGAGGGATTGATGTTGATCCACCGAAATATGGTATGTTCTTGAGATGATTCCACCATCAGATGAGTCTGGAATCAGATCATTCCTTGGGAAGCTCGGTGAAATTCGAAGGTTCATCCTGGACATAAGTGTTGTTCATCCTTGATTATGAATAATTGGGGGAGATGAAGATAAAGCTTAAAGAGGGTGCGTGATCAGCTCTAATATGAAGTAAAGGTGCTCGAGGAGCACCGGCTACCCCTCGGGCATGAACCACCCTCCGGGCCGCAATGGGAACACCGGGAGTGATCATGGTCCAACCTCATCCTCTAGGACCTCCCCGGGCCTCTCGAACAAATATGTATACTAGCCCCACTAGAGGAAGCATATCAATGAAGGGGAGGCCAAACTGTTGTGGTACTCTACAAAAGGGGTGGATCTCCAACTTCACTGATCTCCAACTTCCCGTCCTGTCTACCGGTGACCGT
Source organism: Taxus wallichiana var. yunnanensis (assembly GCA_018340775.1). Lineage (NCBI taxonomy): Eukaryota > Viridiplantae > Streptophyta > Pinopsida > Cupressales > Taxaceae > Taxus > Taxus wallichiana. The sequence continues at coordinate 814,611,504 of CM031235.1, forward strand.
GGAAGAGCAAGCAATCAAAGTAAGTGTCTCCTCTCCCCATAACCCTACCATGTCATGATAAGGAGTGGCCTCCTGTTGGCCGGCCGATAGGACTTTATGAAGAGCAACAAAATGGGGGACAAGAAGTCCCTCCTCTTTAATGGGAGAGGTTCCCTTATTCAGAAACAAACTTATTTACAAATATACAAAATATCATTTTCTGGTTAAACTTGGATATTACGAAAGTGTCTTTCGTAAGGATCATCAATCACAAAAGGACTGAGGAATGAGAGTGCGAGAATGAGCAGAAAGGCAACATGCAGAATTATAGATAGCAGAGTAATTCTTTATGTATGCGAAGTTACAGTGAATTTAAACAAGATCATTTGTATCGAATAAATAAGATGGAATTTAAAGACACAAAGTTCTGTAAATAACATCTGCTTAGAACACAAAGTTTCTTAACATAACACAAATTCATTAATCAAGGACACAAAGTTCCTTCTTGGTTATACAAGATCACCGAGCTTGCAAAGTTGAAGAGTATGCAATCGGTAAGACTAACGAACTTGAGACAAATGATCTTCACAAAGAAAATAAACGAAAGCTTAGGAATAACAGAGATCAGATAGACAAAGAATGGAAAAGTCCTTCTGTATTGATTTCTTTGTAATCTATTTACACTTTCAGAAAATATGCCAAGTTCTTCCTTCCTTTCCGAATGGCGTAGAAATGCCATTATATAACTTACAAATCAGTTACTCTTTATAACTACTTCTTTTAACTAAAGATTAGTTAAGGATTACCAATCGCAATACCTCAACCTATTACAATGAATCCGAGAAAAGAAATAGAAAAGAAGAGAAGAATAAGGAGAAGAAGACAGGTGGTCGGTCCTTTGAGAGGGACCCATCGACTTGAATTCACCGCCCTGAATCTCTTCAACGCCTCGCCTATATCTCTCGCCACGAGGACTCGACGTGTTAGTCGTAGACTCGAGTCCAAAATCCCGAGACACTTCTCCATCTCTTTATCAAACTCGACATGAGTATGATAATATTTGTTTGCTTCTTCAATGGCAGATTGAAGAGAGCAAATCTCCTTCATTTTCTCCTTGGAGATGGAACTTTCCTTGAATAGGTTATCTTTGACAAAAGCTCTAAATTGAGCTTTGATTTCTTGCAAGGAAAGGGAAGTACCAGAAGTCTCATCCTGAAGATGACAGTGTATGTCTTTGAAAGCGAGATAACCAAAGTGTCTTGAAAGCTTCGCCTTCTGCCAACTGTTCTTCAGTTCTCCCAAAGCCTCCTCCAGGACTCTGATCTTCCACTCCACGCTGTAGACCCAGGACTTTGACAGATTATCCTTTGCATCATCAAAGACTTTACTCGCCAACAAAAAGTTCTCATCCACTTTTGTCCCATGAGTCGGGAGGTCTACTATGCAACTGCTCCAGAGTTTGAGCTCTTTATCCATGATATTGATAGTGGAGGAGAGCTTCAGTTGCACATTTCTCACCTTTTCGTGGAGTTTGAAAGCTTCATCGATGAAGTTTAATCCAGCAACAAGCATGTCATCCACCATGGCTTCAATAGCTCTGCCATAGATAGAATACTTGTGCATATCTTTGATACTCGCACTTCATCTTGGCTTAGAATTACAGGAGGTGGGAGAGTAGTCAATGGGGTAGGGTCCAAAACTTTGTCCTTAGAAAAAAGAGACTTGATGAAACCTGTGAGAATTTGGGCCTGTTCTTCCAACTGTTCAATAGTTTGTTGCCCTTTCTCTACCCTCCCAATGACTCTTGTGACTGTTTCTGGAGGTTGTAAATTTCACCTTTAGGGGTAGACTCTCCCATTGGGATTCTCGAGAGCTCTAAGTCGAGATACACCTGTAAGTCCCTGCCGATTTATCCGTTGAAGGCTCTGGCAATCTCCAGGAATTGCTGACCTTGAGCATCAGACACTATTCTGGAGGTAGTTCTGGCTTTCTTGGCACGAGAAGGAGTGGTGCCCAACAAGGCTGCGACAGCATCAAAATTTGACCCTGAACTCCGAGAGGAAAATTTCCTCTTCCTTTTGTCAACCAAAGGTTGCACCCACGCAAAAGAGGAAGAGGAATCAGCAGGAGGAGCAAGGGGACCAAGAGACAGAGAGCTCATGACGCTCAAGGTCTGCGCAGCTGTTGACTCGAGTTGAGAGGTGAGTGGGGCACTTGGGGCAATTGCGGCAGAAGAGTCAACATCACCTGAAAGCTCAGTGCTCTGGATTTCTTTATCTTTATCAGCTGGATCTTCAGGAGCACTTGCAAGAGTTGGTACTTCGCTTTCTTCACTTTCACTGAGAACAATGATGTTCTCTGGTCCCATAGGCAACTCTACCTACTTTCTTTGAGGATCACTTTCCACAGGCTCCTTCTTAACCTCCTTGAGCTTCTTCTGGTACACTTGAGTGGATGAAGAAGGAGTAGAAGCTGCAGGTCCTTGTATTGATGAGGCAGGAGGGGTCTTCACTGGTGTTTCTGACCTTGGAATAGATGCTTCTCTTCTTGGTGTTGAAGCATCCTTAGAAGAGGATTCTCCTGAATGCCTCCTGAATTCTCGAACCATCCTGTCAAACTAGACCTTAGTCCTGACTAAGACTGGAGCAAGGATCTCAGCCAGATCATCCCTCTCTTTCCTGTTCCAATCCAGGTCCTCCAAAGGAGTGTGCTTAACCACATTTTCATACTCATACGAGTATAGATCAGAGTTGTCATCCTGGAGACCTTCAGGAACTTGGTACAGACCGAGTTCTTGGATCAATTACAGGGAGAACCTGCCACAATGCCTTCTCCTGGCCTCAAAATCATCTCGCACTGCATGCCATCGGCCCAAGAGTCTTCTCAGATCGCCCTATGATGGTAGATTATCTTGATGTTCTGTTCAATAAACTTCTTCAAGTCAAAGCAGGTTCTTGGCTTGAAGAAATGAACGGTGATAGGTACCAGGGCTCTCTCTATGTTCTGTGCATCCAGGGCTGTTTTACAAGTGTAATTTCCCAAAGAAATGGGAAAGTGCAAACCAGAAATCTTCTTGTCCCTGCAGGTTCTGTGTAGTTTGTCTAACTACCTGCATACTTCAATCAAAGCCATCTTATCATTGCAGAACATGGGAAGCCGCAGAGGGGTGCTCTCATAGCCAGCAAGCCTGATATAAGAAAATTTCCTGAATTGGATGAAATAAGCACCATATTGCGATATCAGGTTCATGGCTTCATCTGAAAACCTTCTAGCAGTATCACCTTCGAGCAGTCTGACCACGTACATGGTGAAAGCATCATTGACCCTTCTGAAATTACGATTCTTTGGTCTCTGGGTGAGCTCGGATGAAGCATATCTTGGATCATCTTTATGAGCGTCGATGTAAGAAAAGCCAAACCATTTCCGTGACGCCAGTGGTATACATCGTATGAAGTCATATAGAACTTCTTCATTTGCTGCACATTAGATAGCTCGTCAAATTCATGCTGATGATCTCTGCCCAATTGATATTTTGCATTCCTTCACACCATGCTGATGAGCGGGCACATCCAGAAGTGAAATTCGTTGGTAGAGGGCAAACCCATAACCCGAGCCAGCAAGATTATGAAATCTGACAACTCTTCATTGAAATCTGCTTTCGAGAAAAGGGTTTTGGTCAAACGAGAAGCTCCTTCCTAGGGTTTTTAAGCCAGGACTTTGCCACTCATGCCTTATATTTGTCACTGTCTTGGTCGAACAGGGCCTGTGCTTGATCCCGGGAAACGACTATGGCATTATCCATCTCTGGAATCCTCAGAGCAGTGCTAATGGGCGGCAAAGATCAATTTGGCGATGAGTTCCCCATGTATATTGGTCAATTCGCTCAAGCGGGTCGAAGTGAGCTCCACATGAAAGCATGATGATCAAAGCACACTATCCGAGATTGGGAAACCTCCAGCAAAAGCCAAACCACTATCGTGAATCATCTGCGCCATTGGTGTAGGGTTTGCGTCCGCCATTCTTGCCCAAAAATCACCGAAATCAAGATGACGAGCTTCATTGCCCCCGATATTGCGAGCGGACTCAAGTGGAGAAATTTGTTCCTGTCCCTGAAATTTGATCTTCATATTGATAGTCTCAGAGCCGCAACCTAAACTCGGGAAGGAATTACAGAGAAAAGGGATACACGCGCAGGGAATTAGGTTGCAAGGGCAACATGGAAACAATGTGAAAAATGCAAAGGGGGAATACCCGTTATATAGCCGTTTAGGAGAGAGAAAGGCCATGAATGCGCATTTAATATATATACCCACCAATTTGAATAAGCAGGATATTCGGGTAAAGCGGCAAAAACTGGCATGAATGACACTTGGTTCATTAGGGACATGTGAGACGCGGATGCGCGAAACACGCGGCTCGGCCGGTTCGGGCGAGGCGGGGAAAAGATGCACAAATGTCTTTTGGGACACGCGGGACATGAGTGCGCGAAGTGCGCGATTCGGGTGAATCGGCCGAAAAGGTTCCAATGGGTCCGAAAAAGTTTGGGACATTTGAGACGAAAATGCGTGAAGTACGCGGTTCGGGAGTTTCGGCCGAAAATGGAACAACTTGCACTTTTGACTTGGGACAAAAAGCTCTGAAGTACGCGACTCGGGCGGTTCGGGCGAAAATGTTACAATAGGTCCGGAGAAATTTGGGACATTCGGGCCTCCATGTCTGCATAATAGCCAAGGAAGCCACTAGCTAGTGTGGCATCCTGAGAATGGTCATCCCTGTCCACCTCGTTGCCCAAATAGCCCCCAGATCCTCTACCTGTATACCTCTCCCGTAAGGAATGATGTGCTCATACACCCAACTCATAACTAGAGTAGGTGACTCGTGTGACAATCCCGTAACTGACCACCTTGTATAAATTGTGGTAGGTGGTCCCAAGAATGTCTCTGCTCTCCCAAGCGTAAATATGGTCATGGGCCCAATTTTTACAATGATGTGAGCCCAACAGTATAGAAGAGTATCCCCTCCCTTGTCCCTAATCAACCGCGAGGCGAGGATACCCATAATGGCCTTGCAGATCACAAGGATAGGAGAGGCAGCAATAGAATGGACCTTCACCCCCTTCTTCGACCCCATGGAAACAAAGAACATCTCCCATATATGTGGCCCACTGAACCAACTAATATCCGGATATCTGCTATCTTGAGAGACAGCCACCTCCCAAGGATCAGAACTCCCAATATACGGTAAACGTCCTCTAGGGTGATGGTCCACTCACCCCTAACTCTTGGAAAATGGAAAGTGTTTCGATGTGCATCCCAATATGAAAATAAGTCACATAGTATGTGACTAGAAGGAGAAACATGAGCAACCCGAGAGATCTGTAAGATCGCACCCTCTGCAAAGTGTCCCTCTCATCTTGGGACAATGCATCCAACACTGTCGGGAGCCAATCACACTCCCTCTCTCTGCTCCATCTGACATACTCTTCCTTCTTTTGTATCTACCCAAAAACACAGAAAAAGAGTAAGTTAGTAACATAATCCAACTAGAAAAATTATCAAGAACATATAAAAATGTCAAAAATGCAAAGACAATTAAGTAATACATCTTTTTTTTGCATTACATTTTCAAATCGCCGCCCGTGCGAGCGGCGGTTCCATAACTCTCGCCTTATTAGGCGACGGTCCTCAGTAACCGCTACCTTATGAGGGCAAGTCTTGTAACCACCGCCATCATAGGGTGATGGTCCCATGACCGCCGCCCGTGCAGGGTGGCGGTCTTGTCACAAATCACCAAACGGCTCGAAAGCTCTAAAAAGACTCTAAAAGGGAAAAAATACACCATTTTGACTAAAATAAAGACCTACCCTATGGGCACCCCGTCTAGAGGCTCGTTTAAGACTAACATTTTAAAAAATAATCCCCCCAGGATAAAGATTTCAACATTTTTATATTTTGGATTTAAAAATGATAAAATGAGAAGAACTAACCTGAGACTTCACGGTGGTCGATCTCCCGCTCTCGAGAGGCATGATCACAATCTTACAATGAATGTTTTGACTATACTCTCATCGAAAACGGTCACCATGGGTCCCAGAGCTCAAAAACCACCAAGTCAACATGCATAAATGAATAGGAAAATGAGCTCGTTTTATATATATATAATATTTTGACTTGTTTTGAATGTTCTTTCGCAGGGTTGGAGCATCGATGGAGGTAAGTTCTAAATCCCCACGCGAATGGTAAGTCCTCATTTCATATTAATTTAGTTTTATTTTCGATTTATTTTTTCTATCTACACTTGAGTCCCTTTTCATTTTATAGATAGTGAGAATTTGGATGATGACATTTCGACACACGGGCATGTCAGTATAGCTTCTAACTCCCCATTTCGGGACCGCCATACTTGGATCCACTGTTTTATGCCTCTTCATGGCTAAGATGCTTCTCTGAGGGGGCAATATGTACGTACCCAAAATTGTAAGGTATTGTACTGAAAGAGGTTACACATACCCCAATGATGATACAGGTCTCCTCACAAGGTGTTCGGAATCTAGAAAGGCTCGCCAAGTATACGTTTGCATCCCATGTGCCTTATCTAGCCTCTCGTATGGTTTGTTCTGTCCTCTGCCCCCTTTTTTACATTTTGGTCTTAAGTGACGAGACCGCCACCTTGCCTGGGTGGCGGTCCTGTGACCACCGCCCGAGATAGGGGCGATCCTGTAACCACCACCTCCTGCGCATGGGCGGCGATCCTGTGCACATTTTCCAGAATGTTTCGACGATTTCATCAAATGTAAAATTCAAATTTCTATCCGCATTCCTCAACCACTTTGGCTTGCATTTATGTTTTGGCCACAGTAAATAGTGTTTTCTCTTTGTTTAATGGTAAAGGAGTTCAATTCCAAGTTACCCTCTAGTGAATCCAAATGCTATAAATAGCCAGCTTGTTTTCAAACAAATGGCCCCTCTCCTTCTGTGTTTGATTATTCAGTTTGTTTGAATTTCTTGCTTAAGTTTCAATAGTTTCATGTTTTGCATCAGTTATCAGCCTTCCCTTGTTGTTTAGAGATCATTTGATCTTCTTGTTTTCATCTTACTTCATTGTTGTCCCATACAATTAGTTTAGCATAGGATAGTTTCATTTCTAGATTAGAATCCATTTAGAGTTGCAGGTTTTGTTTTGTCACAAAAGATAGTTTCCAGAATTCTCGGCGTATTTGTGTTGTATTCCCACAATAAATCCTACTAAGAATTGTATAGTCAAGCTCTGTTCACTTGCACTATCCCTCTCTTACTTGCATTGTATTCGGTTTATATCCAAACCTACCATTATTCAAGTATCTTTTTCTTCTTACGCTATCATATACACACGATTTTGAATTCACAAGAGCACGAAGGAGCGAGGAGATCACGGTGAGGGGAAAAATTCACACACAACTAGATTTACCACATTTCGTAAACTCCAGGTTTGAGCTATCAAAGTTCTAGTTAAAATATATCAAATAGAGTAGTAAATTATTTCATTTCAGTTAAAGCTCACTTTCGATATTGCCAGGGAAGCTATGGGGAATGATAGTTTCTGAGAAACTATGATTCATTTCATACTTCTAAGGTAGTATTGAGAGTATTTCGATTAAACTAGTTAGTTATTTAGATATTTAGGATAAATTCACAACTACACAGGAAAATAGCTATACCAGGCTACCTTGCTTGTTTCAATTATGTTATTAGATTAATTGTCCATTTTTTGAATTTATTAGAATAGCTGCTCTTTTAATTTCGTTAAAATACTTCATCGAAAATACAAAAATATATGCATAGTGTCGATATATCTTTCATAATTAGTTTATTCGTTTCAGTTAAAGTTGAATCATCTTTGCATGACAATCACGGGACCTAGAGAGCCCAGGGAATATGTGTTTGAACCGATAATACCTCAACTAAATCTCACCACAACACTAGTCGATATAGATCAAGACCTTAGGATCCAGGTTTTTCGAACAACAATAAAACTACTAGCAATTAGTGAACAATTGAGAGAGTTCAATATTGAAGACGAAAAGGCATACACATTCTGGTCAAATCACCCTAACTATAGATTACATTGATAGGATATTCGCATGACCATACAAGAACTCGAAAGAGAACAAATATTTGGTTGCAATCCTTTAGTTCCACAGCCCAACACAGGAGACCTCCTCATCAACATAGATACTGGCTTACGTATTCAAGTTGTCAGAACACCCGTAAGGTATTATGAGAAAATCATACAACTTCTAGTTCTAAACATAGAAGTTGAAAAGGCTTACGACTATTGGATAGTCGGAAGGAGAGATTGACTCCTCATATGACCATAGGAGGTCCACCACAACCACGAACTTACGGTTGTGATCCACAGGTCCCACAACCCAACGGGCCTACTGATCAATCAGACATTGATGTTGGTTTACGCACACTAATATTCAGATCCTCACCACTTCCACCAGACATCATTACACAATTCTTCATATTAAACATAGTAGCCAATCAAGCTAGGGATTTCTAGACTAGACCAGAGAATCGTCCATAAAATTCCAGAGGATCCACTACACCTCTCATCACCATTTTCCATGACCTTGTCTGGAAATATACATGAAGCACCTATAGGTCATTTTCCACGTATCCAACAAAGCCAACAAATAGGGTCTCAATAGAGCTTGTCATTGATTGGAGCCTCGAGAAACTATTATATCCGAATGATCCATTACCCCGATCCAGGTTAGGAGAGCCTTCTTTTCCAGATTCGCAGATCCCATTATTGTGTGTTGAGGATATAAGATTGCCCAATTAGCTTGGCCATATTGCCACATATTTCATATCCACATTTGTCTTGGCATGACCTTGGGAAGTTAGGTACGAAGAAAGGCTACTTGTAGATTCTCATGCATGCATGTCACTTTTCTATCGTACATCCACCCACCAGCGTGTTGTTGTCCCACGTAGTGTATATGCTAGCATATTTCTTCTTTCCAATAGTTCTATCCATTGTTCCTCCATGGCGCGCAGGAACACCATAGGATCTCCTTCTCCAGTGTAACAAGGTACCGAGTTGTTACCGATCTTCCTGACATAACACGATTTTTTACCTTTAGGAAATATGCTCTTTTTTTCGCGTCCTACCAACTCATAAGTGTTATGAGCCCATCACAAGCAACACTTATAGTGTCGCTAATAGACTATGCATCCTCCCACTGAATTATTCCTTCTTTAGATGGCTCAAACACTTATGGATCCCGGATGGCACGTATATAAATCCTATTCAGGTCTTCTTCACTCAATGGCTCAACATAGGGCGTAGATTTACATCTATTAAAGGGATAATAACTCTTTCCTCCTTGTTTTCAAAACCGATATAACCCTTATTGAACCGAAGATTGGCATTATTTGAATAGCACTAAGGACATCCCAATAGAGTGGGAAGTTATCGACTTTGTCGGCGCTAAAACCAAAAAATCTCCAGTGAGCTTGGCTCCTTGTATGGTAATGGATGCATCTTTCAAAACTCGGATGGGAGTGGCCTTCGTCATATTAGCCATGAATAATACATTAGAAGATGGTTACTGATGGAGGTCTCCCCATTCATACCCATGCATCTAAGGTAAGAACATTGACTTATGCACATGTATCAATCAATATATTACTCAATAACCACCCATCCACAACAACATTCAGAGTTATTTCCTTGTCATAACCTAGGCTATGAGGGGGAAGATTTACATGTAGGATCTGTCGTTCAGTCTCAACACTTACATGGGAGTGTTTCCTTTTAACCAATTCCCCAATATTGGAATGATATTCTCTTGGCACAACAATTTGCACACTTCTCTCAAGTCATCCATATCAATCTGGATTGTCTCGATGCTTTCTTTTGCTCCATCTTTCATGATTACTCCTTTAAATATTGTATTTCACCCTGAATATTCCTAAGTACCTCCATGGTTTCTTGATAAACCTCCTTTTGATGGGTAGGGTCGGGGTACCATGCATGAAGAACCTCCTCCTTAGTAATGGTAGGCTTTTGTCTGATGCTTCTCTGGTGTGTGCCACCTCAATGCGGGTCGTGATATTTACTTGCAACACCTCAGACTTTGCTTCCAACTTAGGCATCCACTGATTTTCCACAACACGTTGTATCCTAACCATCCTTACACCTTTGTTTTCTTGTTTATTTTGCTTGCTAAGATTCTCAAATAATTTTGGGCACTCCTCATAGCTATGACTCTTTCCACGTAAAGAACATGTAATATTATGGGGACATTTCACACTGTCGTGGTCGGAAGATCCAAGTATAACATGTTCCATGAGGGATTTCACTTCTTCCACCACCACGGCCTCATCCGCTCAATCCACCATGGTATCCTCAACCTCGCCACACCCTTCAAAACGCCCTTCATTCTTATCATAGTGCACTTGATTGTGATCCCCGGTCTTGATGCTCATTCTTTCCTTTAGAGCTATTTGAGATTTACACCAATATATATAGCATCATGGATCTAACCAATCAGCCTGGAAATCTTTCATGTCATGATTCATGGATTCTATAGATTTTATAGGGCTTGATAAAACATTCTTCCATCATGCGTTGTAGTATGGATCATGGTTCAAATTTCATATCTAACATTCCAACAAAGAACGAAAGACCATCTAGGAGGAAAACTATCCTTTGTGTGACCTTCTACTTATGGGGATGTGCACCAAATCCTATGCATGTCTCATGTGCTGAATTTTTCGATAGTTTCTCCAACTACTTTCCATAGATGTGATCTATGCCTAAAATGGGCTCACCCAAAGTTGTCTATGCTTCCAACCCGCCTCAAAGCACATAAGGGTACTTTAATTTCAAAGTGTATACTTTCCGTGATAATGCCCTCTAAAAGGGGTAATCAAGCCCCCAACAAACCATTGTGTATGTTGGCTTACATGTATATCATAAGAAAGATTAGATAATAGTGTTTTAAAATGAGCATCATATCTAACACCATGCTTAATATCCTTGAGTACTTATACTCTTCTTCTCAAACCTTTAAGGAACACATCTTTTAAAGCTATATAGTTTACCAAGTCCGATCAAGGTCAAACTTTTTGTACCAGCTATGTGTGTGTCCTTGTAACGTAGTAGCAAAACGCTCGAAGTCATGATTCCTTTTGTGCGCCATAGTATTTCACACATATGGACATGTTGGCAGTGTCTTTTATGCCCCTATACTCTAGAAGATGAAGATGCATCTCCATGTAAATATTATGGGGTTAGTCTGAGACCTTGCCCACACGATCCAGAGCCTCATGTGTTTCCTCGGCCTCCAAAGCCACCAGATCTCCAAAAATAAACCCTATGCCTCCTAATCCCAAACTTGTAGTTGGTGTCGGACCAGAAGATGTGCTTCCCTATGTCCCAACAGTAGATCGAATCGTACTTCAATAGTCTGCGAAGGACTACTACTCCAAGAAGATACTCTAAAAATCTATGCACCTAAATTATGTGCGATGATACACCCAAAAAGGTACTCCCATATAACAACGAAGTCGTTTGCGCTGCCATTGTTGTGCCTCTTATAAGACTCGCTCCTACTCTCCCACTACTTGAATTAGCTTGCTAACTGTTTGTTGTACTAGATGTTGGAAAACCAAGCGTAAGGGCAAGGTTTCCAGGTGGATTCAGATGCACGCCCGTGGCCTAAGTTGTCTCTGTTGGCGCACTTCTACGTGAGGCCAAGGAGGGTTCCCTGTCATGTTTTCCCAAATGGGGGAGTTCTAAGGCTCGGGTTCCACGTCTTCTGCGTGAACTTCCACTCCTTCCCAAACTATCTTTCTCCACAACGCCATTTTCTCTGCAACCTCCCACTACTTCTCTACCTCCCTCTCACACACCTCATTATACTTAAGCCACCTTTCTCTCTCTCGCCTTTTGTCACTAGGGTCTGTCATCCTTCACCAAAGCCGATCCTACCCCGCGCGTGGTGGGGTTTAGTTAGCCATCGGTTTACTCTCTAAATTCAAAGTTACCATCAGGATCTTGATTGCTAGTGGAATGCCTTGTAGGTAAGTTCCCCTTGGATATCGTAAAAATTGGAATTTAGCTACCTTTGGGCACAAATAAGTGGAAATTGAGTACTCCAAGATATTACTGTTCAAAACACCATGGAACCACATATCCACAACGCGATTCCAAATCAGATCAACATCATAAAGGTTTGAAATTCTTTTTACATCCATACAAGTGTGTGATACCTCCAATTCTACTCGGATGCATAAACAATCAGCCACTTGTACAACTCTATTGGAAAGATAGTGAAAAAACTCTCATATAGATTGTCATATAAATTTTGTTCCACCCACACGCATGCGTTAAACTCAGATCCAGTGTTGAACCGTTGTGTGTATTCTTCTTCTAGATCATGTATCCACTCCTCAATAATTGCTAAGGTCAACCGGCATGTCCTCATCGCGAACTATCCTAAAAATAACTGAAAGAAAGGTCCGGCAATGTGAACCAATGATGTAGCCTAGAATTCACCAATACAAGTCGAGGTGCATTTGCACATCACTCAGCCTAGACTGAGTGCTCACCCAAAGTGCACAAAGGTACCAGGACCCTCTTTAGGGTTGTTGTTGCAGGATGTTAGCATGATGAAGACTTAAGGCAATCAGATCCATGACTAATATATCATTCTACAGTGCATGTTCAGATCTAGGTCTAGAGAATAACAAACTTAAAAGATAACCATGATAAAATCAAACATGCAATATTGAACTATAACCATGATAACACCTTGATTCAGTCCATAATATCTATTATATTAAATTCAGTAATACACAGAAGCTTCCTTATAATAACAATAATATATGCTCATGTGCGCATCAAATTTGGCAGCATAACCTCATAATAACTTAGCTCTCACATCTCTCTTATGCTACACAGTTCACTACATATTTATAAGGGTGGGGACTTTCCCTTCACCATTTATCCAATCCCAAAATAGGTCACATACTATTATTAGCCACGCGTTGTTACAAAAATAGCCACACATGCAAGTGCGCTAACAATAGACTACTTTTAGTTAACTGACAGTAGTAGATCTATTCTCGATCTGTATACATGTAAAACACTTCATAGTTGATCCTCCAAAAATCACCAATGCGTGTCACGTAAGTATTTAACCATTTTGTGTGCTCCACACGCTATCTCCAAAAATAGATCCTCACTATGAAAACGGCTAAGTCCCGAACCTATTTTTTTCTTCATGCCCGATCCTTTCCGATACTTATGCGCCTTTGAATGTGCTCTACTCTCTTGTGTGAACCTTATGTATTTCCTTCACTAAGTTCCAGATTCTAAGCGACCAACAATCACATACTACTATTCATATGATTCCTAAGTGAGAAAACTAGCAATTAACAATTGTATTTGGCCTTTTGTTTTTGTTCATGTCTTCTTCTTGGCCTCTTACACCCTATAGCCCAGTCGATGCTTCACTATTTCATCTTTTATCACTCTAGACACCAATGCCTAGGCACCCCCACCTCTTTGTATCTTACTTGCCTCTTATTGGCATATTTTATCTTTTAGGCATATTATTTTCTTATAGGTTGGCCTCTAGTTGTTAATTTAAAAATTCAAGCAAGGGAATCATATAAATATAAATCCACGTGACCATAATAAAGGACCAAGCTCTAAGCATCTATTATCACCACCTAAGGTTGCATCCAAAGGCATTTCAAGAGCATCCATCGAGCTTCATTTAAGGGATAATGGAGTGCACTTTCTACCTACACACGAAGGAGGGGAAATTCATTTTGACACCTACTTACATTGCTACATTTGACTATTTTCTCGCTATCAAGTGCATCTTGCACAAAATCCACCTAAGCAGGATTTTTGCACACACACACACAAGAACTAAATGGAGTTTGAAATGTAGTGCATTGTTTGGTCGTAAGTTCACTTAGTCAAGTGAATGTCGGGGTCAGTCTGACTCCCCATTTGTATATTTTTATTTTTAGGATTTGATGTGTTTCGGGGTTTTGTAGGTTCTCTCTCTTTGCAAGTTATAGGCGAAATTTGCGTTGATAGTGAAACAAACTTGAGATCAAAAACAAAGGTTGGTGAACATCTTGCGACACTGAGAATAAATCATTCTCTAAGGTTTTTCGTAGTCATGGGAACCCAGAAGTAGTCACAGAGCCGCTAAACGATCCAGCACCCCGGTCTAACCAGATCTAGCAATTGCACATTTTTCTAAGTTCAATTACGAAAATTTCCTCCTCTTTTTCATCGGGTTCCCGATTCAAAACCCTTCGGGTAATGAGCTCTAGGTCCTTAGCTTTAGGAATGAATTTGATATTAACATGGTTAACCATGTTGTCGAGGGAGTTCGTTTATATTGCTTCAAGATAAACTTTGTGCAAATTTAGGCTAACCATATCCCATATGGTGATAAAAATCATAATGAAATCCATTAATGCTAGGTGTTTTTTCAATATTCATGTGCTTGGAGACTTCCTCAATCTCATTCAAGGATAACATGCAATCACAAGCCACATGTTGAATCTCAAAGAGCTTGCATTAACCACTTGAATACATTTTTGGAGGGTTGAATATTGCACTAGTGTAAACTTCTTGGAAGTAAAAACTCCATGATAATTTGAGACATGGGCTCAAAGGATGTTGGGAAGTATACTCAAACGATGATTGGCATAATATTGCTTTAAATATATCACCAAAATTTCTAAAATATAGAAGGGAAAATAACTCCTTATAGTTGTGGTCCCGATTTGTAACCAATACATTTGAGTGCAGATTTGGGCCCCTTGAGCTTGATATGATTCTTTCATATTTAATTTTATGCCTCCACTGGGAAGTTTCCTTCTACAAATATACATTAAGAGGATATTTCTCATGATCGTGTGAATAAGCTGTTATATTTGCGGTATGAAACCTCATGAGCTCTCTATGAAATTTAGGTACTTGTGTTTCATAGATACGAAGAAAAGTGAGGTGTGAGACACAACGCTTACCACCACATAATCCAACCAATTTCCCCATCTAATTAGTAAAAAGGTTCCAATTATGGTTGGTATGTTTCTAATTCCATTGGTGATAGAGGTGAGTTGTGCTTTAAGATAAAAATGAGACTTGTATTTCTTAAGTTGAGGAGAAAATAACTTGATACCAAATTTAATGGAGTGGTCTGAAAGCACTCTTGGTATGACACTTACAAGCCAATCAAAGCAATTGGCATAAGTGAATGTGTGTTCTATATAAGAAGATATTTATCTAATTGTTTCACCACCCTATCGCCACTTTGTATAAAGTTGGACCATATGTGGATTCGATTGGACAATCGAGTTGTTTCTCGCATACATAATCATGCTTATTTCATTATCACACCACACACCGGGAAAAATGCCTCTTTGTCTTCTTGAGACTCGTCTATATTAAAATCACCTCACAAAATCCATTTGGAGTTTGGGAGCAAATATGCACTCCATTGCCAAAACACACTATTTTAGTGATATCATTGGAGGCATAAATGTTATCGATTTCAAGGAACAACTGCCAACAAAAGGTCTACGGAATTCAAAGCGTGGGGTCATGCCCCCAGATGATGACACATGTAGATAATTAGGTGCAATAAGCTTAACCACTCCCCCACGACCGCTCTTATGATTGGACATTGACAAAATGTTTCCCACCAAATAGATATGGCAGCGAAAAAAGGCTTTTTACATTTCCTATTTACATTTTACGATTAAAACAAGGTATTTGATTATTGACGTCAAGTTTTTCAATTGATCTTATTTGAAACATGGTCTCGCTAGGTGTTTGTCTAGGTTTAGATATTTGTTTTGGAAAATTTGCTTTCATTTCGTTGTTGATATTCTTGGGACTTGTGTGGTTAGGGGCATAAACAAACCAATGGTCATTGTTTCTTAGAAGAGAGGACCCAATATTTGGGTAGAGTTTAATAGTTGAGAGGGTACTTGAGGTGGGAATATCTAAAACCCGAGTAAATTTTTATAAAAAGTAGTTGAACAAATTCCATATTGTTGTACAATTTGTTCCCAATAAGGATGTAAAGTAGTCAATCACAAATTGACACATCATATGCCTAACTTTTAGATACGATGCACAAATTTAGGTTTAACACTTTTTACTACATTTCAATTTTATTATTTAAATCAATTTAAAATATGCATAAATCTCAAGCTCTGCAGATGGCATTAAATTTTCACATAAATCAAATGCACGAATGCGAGTGCGATGGAAGATGAGGTGCAGAAGGTCCAAAATACGATGTGGGGAACAGCGAGCGCGGTGGCCACCTCGTGTGTGCAGGTGAAGAGACAGTCAGCAACGATACATGTTATTGGCGGCGCATCGTCGGCGGTGCTTTGGAGGAGTCGAGTCATGGCAGGGCCGAGGTTGTGCATCGCGTAGAAAAACTCGTGGATTATAAGAAGGCGCGGATGGTCGGCAGGGAGTCTGTCGGGAAGCGAGAGAAAGCGAAAGTGCATACCTCTCTGTTGCAACCGACGGCATACTTTTTGGCATCATTGGGAGGTCTAAAAATCCGCTGCTCAGACCACTCCGTATTGATGAAAGTGATGAAAAACCCTCGAGCGGCTAACAGCTTGGCGAAGTGAAACAGTGGATTGACATGGCCCTGAGCAGGAAGAGGCACCACTACTGCGTGCAGACGAGGATGTGTTGAGCTCATTTTTATTTCTGTACTGGCATATCAAACTCGGAACGCGTTGAAGCATTTTGTAATCGAACCAAATTGACAAGTCTTCGAATACTCCCGAACAACGAGTCGCAATCCAGTCTGTCGTGATTAGCTTTCTACGGTCACGATATCATTTGTTTGAAGTACCCCACATGCGACCTCTACTTCGGGCTTATCTTATGCCAAATTATAATTTTTATGAAATTATAATTTTTATCGATTTTTTTTAATTAGTATTAACATTAATTTTTAATTTTCAATAATTTTAATTTTAATTACTTTTAAATTTATAATTAATTTTTAATAATTTTAAATTTTAAATATTATATATTTATAATTTAGTAATTTATTTGTTAATTTTTAATTACCCAATTATTTGGTATCTCGTGAGATTTATATCTTAGTGGATGGTTAGGTAAAATTATTTGGGCTCTAACGCGGAAAAAGACATGAGCGAGCGTGATTTTTTGGTCGATGATGTATGCATTAACATCTACCGTACACGTGGTTGAAACTGTACGCATTGTTATATGTCATGTGATGTGTTGTCGTACCACAAAAGTCCAGATTCTGCTCATGGGCCTGCGCACTGTGGTCCACAAAAAATTATCACCGGCATTTCTGATTCTCCCTTAAAACTGGTGGGTTGCGAGATCTGTGTAAAGCAGGGATCGAACCTGCAACGTGAAACCGCTCAAAACAACATAATCACACTCATGTTCAAAATATAAAGCCTTACCGCCGTGCGCGGGAGTAACTGGCGACGCACTATGCCCTCCTCCAACTTTAGCGGTGCTCTACTTTAGCCAAAACGCCTAAAACTTTGGAGGAAAAGGTCTGATTCCGAGGCAGATCGGTTCACATTCGTGAACCGAATTTAAGATCTTGAAAAAATGAATGAGAAGGAGAGAAAAACGAGGTTCTGAGTTGGATGCCTTCGACAGACAGAAGGGGTTAAATTTGACGGTCACCTATGCCTGTCACACATTTTTCAGGTGACGGTAATTTTTTAATACTACCCTTCAAAAAATACAAAACAATGTTATTTATACCAATTATTCTCTGTATATTTAATTATTTAAAAATATATGTATATATATCTATATAATTTACACATAAATGTATATAAAATAAGACGATCAAATTTTAAATATGCAAGTTACATGTGATGGTTATTATAAATATTTGCAAGTATTTTACGGCGAAAATCACAAAAAATGTCTAAACGGCCTTCAAATTTAACCCCTGGCAAACGGAATGAGTCCATGCTTTTTTGTTTTATACGCATAATGGAGATGCTGGACTGCATTCCCGGCGGTCGGGAAACTGTCGACAAGCTACCGACAAGTCCCAAAAAGTCAGGGAGCCCTAAGTTGAAGGCTGAGGCTGTCACGCTGTCACAATCGGACGGTGCCTTGTTTACTCAGGGAAAACACGTAAGCGGTTCTAGGTCGTCGGATCGGGGTGATTAGCGAGGACGTTAGCAACGGTTGGCCATTGCAGGTCACGGGCATTCGGATGCACGAGTGCAGAACACGTGTGAGAGTTGCCCTATTTTTCAAATGAAAAAGGCATATTTGTATTAAAAGGCGTCCCTATTTTTTAATCGAAAAGGTATTTGTATTAAAAGACATTTAATCCGGATGAAAACGATGGTTGTAGTTTTTCCCTTTAAAATATCCTCCCAAAGTTGATATTATTTTTTAGTTTGAAGTCCAATGCCCATAACCCGTTCATTACGGGTCTGTGCAATTAGACGTATCATTTCTCGAAAAACTTCCAGCACAACCATCCATGAGGTCGACCATACGTCCTCCTCTTAGTGCCAGTCAACGTTAGACTTGAAGGAGCCCAATGAATAGACACCTCATCATGCAGGGGTTAAATTTGACGGTCGTTTAGACATTTTTCACGATTTTAGCCGTAAAATACTTGCAAATATTTGAAATAACCGTCACATGTGACTTGCATATTTTAAGTATGACCGTCATTTTTTATATATATTTATATGTAAAATATATAAAAATAATTAAATATATACAGAATAATCTGATTTATAGTTTGTTAATAGTATAAAAATAACATTATTTTACATTTTTGAAGGGCAATATTTAAAAATGACCGTCATCTAAAAATTGTTTGATAGGCATAGGTGGCCATCAAATTTAATCCACCCTCATGCATGCATATGTATAGTATGGAGCACGGATATTTATGCTAGGCTAAGGGCGGGCCGGGGACTTTTGAGTTTTGACGGCCGTTTAAGTGGTTTTCATGATATAAGCCATAACAAAATAGAATACGACTTTGACCCATATTTTTACGCCAAAAGGCGTGTTCTATGTTAGAAAGCCGGCCCTTTCTGGCAAGCGACAGAGGCATCAACGACTGAAAAATTTTGGTCGACGAAATACGGACTTATATCTATCGTTCACGTGGTCTCGAATAGTTGGGTAGGAGTGGTGGGTGTCTGAGAACTGTCAGAAGCATGGCCTTTCCTGGGAGGGAGGAAATTATTAAACATCGATATTTAATGTAAAACAGAGAAGTTTTGTCACCTGTGCGGTTATGCCATACGCAAAGCAAAGAAGAGATAGGACAAGTAGACGTATGGTCGCCCCTGCTCTATGGCAGTGTATGGAATTGACCTCAACTAGTTGTTGTTTTGGGTTTGCACCATTCTGCTCTATTATCCTCAACAGAGCTAAAGGTTCCTACTCAAATTTTCATTATTGGTCGTTGTGGGTTTCATGTTGGGTTGAGCTTGTGAGATTTAACCTCCACAACTCGCTAAGGGTTTGTAGCAACTCGGTTGCTCTGTTCTTTAATTGTTGTGCCCTGTTACATGTTAGGTCGGCCATTGCTATGGCTCGAGCTTGGGCTCGTGTATTTGTTCAATGGCTCGCCAGACGTGATACCCTAACTCGTTGTTTGATATTTTCTTTTGTTTATATCTCGGTCAGGGTTATATATATGTTTAACTTGCTTGGAGTGAGCTTTGCTTGACTCGCTGAGGCCGCACTCTTAAACAACCCGCTTGTGGTTAGCCCAGCTTGTTGGGTTTGAGCCGGATCTTCAACTCTAGCTTGACACAATTGTTCAAGTTTTTCAAGCAGCTCGCCAAGGGTTTGCCTTTGCATTGTTTACCAGTGTTTGTTGGCTTGTCCCTTAGAAAATGTTGTGCATCCAGAGCTTGAGCTTGGTTGATTCGTGTATGGCCCGATTGGGGTTTCACTGTAGGGAGCTCATCTTGCCATTTGTGCATTTTGCTTTTGCTGGAAAAGACAAGTTGGGGTGTGCCGTGTTCTTTAGTGGGTTTAAGTTGAGGCCTCTTGGGATCTCACTGGTTGTGTGCCTGAGAGTTATTTTGCATAGCCCAGCTACATTAGATCATTGTGAACCTCACTGGCTCAGCCAACCCTTTACACCCACTCGTTATGAGCTTCACTAGCTTGGCCACTCTTTGGGGTAAGTCATATTTCCTTAAGTTCTACTTTGTTGTAGCTGTTTAAATCGAAGAAGCTTGGAGTTTGTATTTCATACCCAGATTTACTTGCATATTGATTGTCACCTACAATCTTGTGCCAAAATACTCATTCAGAGATCTGAAAAATCTTGTATTTCTCATTTTGTCTTGAACATCTCTATTATTGCATATATATGGGACCTTGAAGGATTTGTTATTTTACTTCTGAGTTCATGATTTGGTTTGGGTTTGCACGATTCATTGAGTTCTGAGCTGGGCTCTGTTTTCATGGCTCGCATGTGTATAAAAACTAGCTCGGGATATCATGTGCTCGGATGCTCAATAGTATGAATTGTTTATCTCGCTATATGGGTTGACCTTACTTAATTCGCCACTCTTCCAATTGGGTTTTACATGGCTCGGTGTGTATACATTGCATGGCTTGCCTAAGGTAAGCACGTCATTTCCTTCCACTTTCTATTATAGTTGTTAGAACCTTAAAAAGTTGTAATCTTTACAGAAATCATTCAAGTATGTTCTCAAAGTTGTAACTTTATGGTTGATAAATTTTGCCACGGTATCTTGAAGCACATTCACAGATCACTTTGCTTACATGTATGGATAAATATGTGCCCACAACATGAATAAATAATTACATAACATGATTGATTAACATATACCTGCAAGCATTACATAGTTACTATACATTTATAAAATCTTATAATTTTATAAAGGCTGGTTTTTTGGCATGGCTTCTTTGAGATTGCAATCTTTGACGTAGAAAATAGTAAATGAAAGTCATGAAAGTTTTCCTCCAACAAAGAATGGAGCTTCCAAAGCTACTTTGAGTAACTCGGTGTAGAAACAATGAGGCAGACACAAATGTATAATACATCCAAATTCTGAATTTGGAGCCATTCCCAAATGTCTCTAAATGGTTTTCCAGACCTTGAAACATATATATTTTTAATTTTGTCAGGATTCAGTGTAGGGAGCATTTTGGTTGAACTAACACACATAAATAACTATACATATTTAACAGTAATTCACATGCGTTAGATTGTTGTATGACTACTATATAAATGTAATGTCTCTTGATTTTTTATAGGATCGACTACAACCTGCAATCTTCAAAATAAAAATAATGATTCGGATTTACAAAACAATGAAAATAATGATTTGGATTTACAAAACCTTTACATATACCAATTGATAAACAAGAGGAAACATAGTCTCTACAGCCAACAAAATGAATGTTACCAATTGTACAAGTTTGATATGCATGTGTAGGATGGAATTTACACCACTGATGAAGTGCACTTTGATGGCTACATAGGCTATACAAGTGGCAGAGGTTGTCAAGCTACCTTAAGAATCATAGTGTATAAATAAAAGGAGTCACTAATATTATTCATAATCTTATACTTGTGAACTTAAAATGTGTCCTTAGGTCCTTATATACATTTAAAATGAGAATAATTTCCTGCATATATAGATTAGGACAAATTTACCAACTATGATTTTTATCGAATAAATATTAGGACTGATTTAGTACCTATGCTTTTTATCAAATAGATATGACATAAAGAGATTTTCTGTGTACTCGGCATGGATGATAAAACTGTGAAAACCTACCAGAAATGAATAGCACAAATTTTCAATTACCATAATGACTACATTGTTTAATATTAGAGGCTACAATGAAGTCTACAACACTCTACCTGCAGCAAATGATGGGGTCACCAAGAAGAAACGTGAATTTTTTAGAAAAGAAGAAATAAAGAGCATCAAATATGCTTCTAAATGACCTTGGTAATCCACAAGCATCCTCTACGCATTCTCCATGCCACTACATATACCAAAAGAAACAATGTAGACCTCACCATTCCACCCAAAGGTTGGGCATTGAATTCACTATATAATTGTGTTGTAAAAGAAGCATGAATTCACTATAGAATTATGTAGTGAAAAATGTATGGAGTATGACAAAAGAAAACAAATTTTTAATAGAATAATTCACCATAGTTTCGGGGTAAACGAGTAAATAAATAAGGGAATTATAATAAATGATTAAGGTAATTATTTAGTTAAAGAAGCATGGGAATGGAAAAATAATACTATAAACTTTGAATAGAAAAAATATACCATAGTTTCAAGGTAAATGAGTAAATAAATAAGGGTATGCCTATATTGTATAAAAACTCATCACCAGAAAATGTAAGTACATGACAGTCGAGTTTCCTGATAACTATGTAATATTAGCAACAATAAATACACCCCAGACATTGGCCTATATAATTATTGGAGAAATAGGTGGAAAGGCAAGGGTCTATTTATTCGTGAGGTTGGTTGCAAAGCTTCAAACCTTAAGAGGTAAAGAAATTGGAACATATATAGGAAAAGAGTGAAGGATAAATTTTAAATCCACTTATACCCGTAAGAGGGCCTCGTGTAGTTTCTGAGGAACCTAAAATTTTAGCTTAAGTTATTTAACTAGAGATCTTTCTCTAATATTTTGAACCCTTTATTTAACATCAACAACTTTGTGTAATATGAAATTTTGACTCTATATGGCATGAAACATTTTTCTAATCGAATAAATAAATAAACATTCCAAAAATATTTTGATATTCTGTTGCAATAGGTTCTGCTGATTTTGATTTGAAATTCACAACTTCCTTTTGTAGATTAAGAGGTCTTCAAGAAATTTTTGTGTACTTGCACCTTGAAAGGAGTGAAGTAATGTTGAGCTTCACGTGGCCATTACTTTCTGGTTGAGGGATTGAGACACTTAGTTGCTATGCAATTTTTCCTGGTTTAAATGTCATTTTCGTATGTTTAAACCATTCATTTGTCATCCATCATATACTTCTTTTCAACAAACAGGGTAGTATATCGTGATACTATTCAGTTGAAAGACTTGGGAACATAGCAATGTCAAAAGACATATTCCATTGTTTGTTCCTTCTTATGAATGACACATTTGTCATTGTTAAAGTTATTCACCATTAAGACTATGATGTATGGTGAGGCAACCATGTCCTCTGTAAATTAAAGAAATTTGTGATTATCATACAACCTGACATTTTTTCACCCATCATTCCTCAGTATACCATAGCTTATGTCTCTTATGCACATGTTGGGTAGGAATCCAGGATTAATCTTGTCTTACATGGTCCTTGAATTCCCTAAGGATAATCGGAAGAACAAATTCAGAAATGTTTTGTATATCAGTTGGTAACTTAATTCAATACATGTAAAAAATTGTTAGTGTTCATAAATTGAGGGCAGCTAATAGATAGAGGTAATGATCTGTTTATTACATTGAAGGTGTTAGACGATAGGATCGAGGAATTCTATTCGATTTTCCTATTTTTGGACCATGAATTAATTTAGTTTAATTTCATTCTTCAAATCAATATCTACCTAAATATGGAAATGATCTCGGTGTGCTTGATCCTCTTTCTTTAACATCTTTTCAATACTCCTTTAAACATGTCCAATATATTCTAATTGATGAAAGGAGTTTTATCGACCCAAACTTGCTCGGTAAAGTTGATTGCCATGCCCAAACATTCTCGGTAAAATTGACTACTGCCTTCAGGAAGCTTTCCCTTGTTCCAAAACATTTGCTTTCGGGAATAGGTCTATCATCCTCGTTGGCGACCTTCGCCAACTTCCACCTATCATGGACATACCTCTATTTTCCAACAATTCCTACGAGGCTAACCTATGGAAAGGCTTCACGACAACCATCTCCCTCAATGTAATCTTCAAGCAACATGGTTCCAATTCTGCACAAGCATCATTTTGGAACTTATTACTCAACATTCATACTTCTCTCCCTCTCTTTCAAGATTGGGAGATCCTTCTGTCAGGAACGCATTCCTGCCTTTCTGAACAAGAAATCATTGAGTTCAAAGATGACCCCCATCTTTTTGCTAAAAACGGCCTGGTCAACAACCACAACCTTCAAATATTAAAGTCCCTTAACTCTCCTATGGCTAGATCAATCCCTCTAACCATCAGACATGATGACTTCAGAGAGGCTGATGATGATCAATTGCGACACAAAGTTGTTTGAATCAACCAAAAATTCATGCTTTCTGCAAACTTGTCGGTGGAAACAGGAATTTTCAATAGTGTTATTGGCTCTGTCATTGGCATAGTCAACGAATGCTCCTCCGATTCCTCCTGGTTTTCTTGTATTTGTTGTCGTCAGATTTGATCGATACTCACATCCTCCTTGGGATGCAAACAACCCCTTCCACATTCTTGTACCTCCATTTTCCAAAGGTAATTGAGGACAACTACTTCTTTAAATGGCATGGGCATTTTCAACCCACAAATATCAAGGGCTTACTCTGCAGTGAACCACTATTGACATAGGAGGAATATAAAGACAAGGCCTAACCTTCATGACTATATCGTGAGTTCCCTCATTGTCGGCCCTTCGTACCTCTCCTCCTTTTTCATTCAACCGCTATAGAAAAAAGTCCTTTGCACCTCTACTTCAGTCACTCTTAATAGAGGAATCTTGCCTTCGATCCCTTCCTTCATCTCTCCTCTCTTGGACTCATATTTTGTTGCTCATTTCTCATTTCACCATGTTCATCCGGTTATTATATACCCACCTGCAATTATGTTAGTCTTTCCTTACATATTTAACTTTCCTTCTGCTCACTTTCACCTCATACTTTCGGCGTTTTCATCGCACACCCCACGTGCGATTGCTAGTTTTATATGCTATGTTTGCATTAATTTTCTAACCAATTTAACTATTTATAAGTTATTGTTTGATGTTTTTTTGTAGGCTTATTTATTGTTTTACTTATGATTTAAGTATTTTATGAGGGCGAACCCATGGAATTGGAAACTTCTTATTTTGAATAAAGAAATTTCCATATTTACACAGTTTTTCTCAAATTCTGTTTACGTTTTCAACTCTGGAGATAAAAACAAAGAACTTCCTTATTTAAATCCTTCTAAATTTCTGTTAAAAAACTTCAGAGATAAAAAGGAATTTCCTGCATGTAATAATGCCGATCAGATAAGCTCTATTTATGATTTATAATTTTATATTTTATTGACGATGACAGGGTCAATAATGGCGCATTTTTATGGATGGTGGTGTCTCACACGTTCGAAACATGTTTTTAAGGCTGTTCTTGTTATCAGGAGAAATACTAGAGGAGCTGAAGATGAAGGTCAAAAATGGAAGGATTAAGCACTGTACAAGTTTTATTGCAGCAGTGGCGCACCTGTGGCGGGCAAACATAAAGGAAGATAACATTTCTAATGTTTAGTATGCAGTGGACATAAGGTATAGTAATGAAAACATGGGAGGAATGTATTTCATTTACATTTATGTGGTAAATCATTATCATAGAGCTCGGTGGGGATAGATCTATAATTATGTGTAGAGAAACATCCCTAACTAGTGAGCTTAGAATTTGGAGGAATGGACTTCTTAAAGTTTTAGCTTGTTACAGATGAAGTAAATTTAGTCTTAATATGAACTAATTTCACGTTTGATTATTGAAAATTTCTACGGTATCAGAGTATTTATTTGCTAATGAAAAATATACCAGCCATCAAAACTACTGTCTAAGTAAACAGTATTTGCAGGAATAAAACTAGACACTATCGAATGGATACTATCAATATCAACAAGTAAAAGATTATATAACAAGGATATTAGCAGCATGCCCCCTCATCTGCTCAAAAACATATCAGAAAACAGGAAAACAAAACAGAGAGTTAATTTACAAAAGTCTCAAGATCAAAGCCTCTTTCCCTGTCCTCCCTCATCTCAATAGTTGGCTGCCTCCTGTATCAGGCTCCAGCCAAGGCTACTTCATCATGAACTGATCTTCCATAAAAGGATTAATGGGGAGATGAAGCTTCAAATTCTGTGCTGGATCTACGGGAGGCGACCGCTGCTACAAATTCATGTCCTCCCTCTGATCATCCAAACCATCAATCTGCTCAGAATTAGTCTTTAGATGGATTCTGAAAAGGGGCCTGTTCATGATTAGTCAATTTGGAGGGCAGAGCATTAAGCTGGCCTTTTTGTTATTCCACCACCTCTCTCCAGTCACTGAGTTCCTTTAAACCTTTTTCATTTTTTCAAACTCACTGCATGTGGGATTGAAGAGTGTGGCAGATGCTTGAAAGGGTGTTATAATCTTCATGACGAGGAGGGATAGCGTGTGACAAGGGTATATTTACCAAATCTTGTTGGGTTTAGATTTATAGATTTATCAAATTAGTGCAATTGATTTGAGTCAACCTACATTGACCCATATTTCATAAGTAGTGGTTCACAAGAACACATCTCTCATGAGTATGAATGCTCCACTTGGTACTCATATTCCATATAGGTGATACTTACAAAGATGAAGTGGTGGGACTTCTTGGAGGTCACCCATCCCAATACCACTCTGCCTCAAGCATGCTTAACAATGGAATTTCCCCCACAATAGAATCCACTTAGCTTGCTACACCATTTGCAAAACCTTCTACAAGTGTTATGCCCCATGAACCATTCAATATGGAGCTCCCTAGCTCATTCATTTATATGAGTGGTTTTTTTATAGTGGATCAAATTGTGTGAAGTTTTTTTGGGATTTAACTATGTAGTTTCAAGTCCATTCACATTGACCCATATTTCATGGATAGTGGTTCTCATGAACCCATCTCTCACAAGCATGATTGATATACTTGGTATTGATTAAATGATTAAGCTAGGAAGCTCCATATTGGATGGTTCACGAGACACGCCACTTATTGAAGGTTTTGTTAATGGAGTAACAAGCTATGTGGGTTTTATTGTGGGGGAAATTACATAGTTAAGTGCGCTTGAGTTGGAATAGTATAGGGATGGGTGCCTCCTGGAAAGTTTCAATGCTTCACACTTGTGAGTATTAGCTACATGTAATGGGTGCCGTGTGGACCAACTTGAGTTTGAATAATATAAGGATGGGTGACCTCCATTAATACTTCACAATTCTTTATTTTTGTAAATCAAGCAAATCATTGTTTATTATTAACTACCTTTAAATCCACTTTTATGACATAATCTTGCTTTCTAGAATGCATTGTCACAAATGAATGAATCAATCCATAGTAGCTACTATTATTTGTTTACAATAAAACTGAATTCAGATTTTGATTTAATAAAGTACATATTAAGTACAATTATTAGCAATGTAATACTTCTAATAAATCCTTCTATATGCCTATCGGCCTCTCACAAACACCTATGGATGTTTTTGCTAGTTTTATTATTTATTGTACTTGTTATTGAACTCCACCGCCATAGTGACACACCTAAATTTTTAATTTAGGTTGCATTGCTTCTTGAATCTTCATCTTGTTGCATGATTTTTGGCTTTTTCCCCTTTGCTTGTATGCAACTCTGTCAAGCACAAGAATCTCTTCAATTGTGAAAGGTTGTTCTGCAGGGGTAGATTAGCCACTGGTACATTTTTCTATCTTCCATATTAACTAACTATTACGCTTAGTGCTACTCTTGTTTGTGGGATGCATAGCTAAATCTTGTTTTCCTCTACTCGGCATGATACAAGATAAAACCTGAAAAATAACCATTATCTAGTCTTGAGTATTTTCAAAGTTGCAAGAAAACACATTAAAGATTAGAAAAACATAGTATGCTCAAGAAGAACATAAATTGACTAGCATGGGAGAGTACCCTTTTACAGAAATACAATAAGTGAATATGAATAGCAGAGAATACACCCTTGAAGCCAATTCAAAGGATTTTTCAAGAAAAATTGCTACAAATACCACATAGCTAATCTAAATATCTAACCGAGTAATGAGCATCAACAAAGATTCAACCAATTAAGATAAGAAAATAGCTACTTGTGAAGCCACTGAAAATTTCTTGTTTGGTTTCAAAGCATCTGCACTTGGAACATGCTTTGCACTAGAGGTTACCAGCCAGTTAAACTGTTGTAAACAACATTTCTAAAAATATAATTATATTTTAATTATTTAAATATTATTCACTAAAGACCAAAATCGGCCCGAAGCGATGTAAAAACTAAACAAATTAGAGAACACAACGAGTTTTATATTACATCTCCAATTAAGGACAAAATAGGAAAGAACCCATGTGTAGTAAGTTGTTATGACATGACTATACAAGTACCCAATGTTTATACCTTCAAAGCACAGATATTTTCTAAACTCTCAAAACAACTTAGACAATTAAGATATAGTTATGCACTTATGGAAGTATTTCCATGGTAGTTTGTTTTTCTCAAAAACTATTCTAAATGTTGCACAGGTTTTCTCCCAAGCATTCATTTCTATTAATGAATTTGTTATATTCAAATCTCAAGGTTATCATCTACAATATTTCTTGTATCTAGTATTTCAGCATTTGGAGGAGGATTTTTAGCCGGTACAATGGAACCATATCACCTGCATCATGAATCTACTAAGTGGCAATAGCCATCCATAAATAAGAATTTACCAATACAAAGAAATTGAAGTTGAACCATAAAATGCATTTTACCTCGAGAAAACTAAGGGGTTTGTAGTTGTAGTTGACCCACTTCATCATCTATAAGAGAAACTTACGTGTCCTTCCTCACCTGACCTTCTTGCCTGACCTAAAAGAAGGCATTTCATTTGAGTGATGCAACTTTTCACTTTTGAATCTTGATAGTGAGCAAGACAAGTATGGAAAATACCGGTGTCATGCGGGGACGCACACCCCTGCATTTCCAAGCCATATCGGAGGTCTAAGACGTCCCAAGTGCTTGGACACAGGGACGAAACGTCACCCCACGCATCTCCCAAATGCAAAACTGAAGGGGATGTCCTGAGGATGTCTCCTAACTATAGAGAACGCACCCGGGATGTTCTGAGTGCTTGAGACTTTGGGACTCTAATGGGGATGCCATGACGTCCCCAAGATGGCTAGGGGACGTCCCAAAGTCCCCAAAGTCCCCGGAGTCCCACCAAAATAAAAAAATATAAAAACATAAAGGATTGTGACTTTGAAAAGAGGAAATGAAAACTAATCCTTTTCCTATGCAAACTTACCTTCCCAAGAAATGGATTTTTGTTGTTTTATGTCGGTTCAAAAAGAAAATATTCTAACGAGAGGTCCTTGTTATTTTACATTTTAAAGACTTTCTTACAC
This sequence comes from Taxus wallichiana var. yunnanensis, assembly GCA_018340775.1. Classification (NCBI taxonomy): domain Eukaryota; kingdom Viridiplantae; phylum Streptophyta; class Pinopsida; order Cupressales; family Taxaceae; genus Taxus; species Taxus wallichiana. The sequence goes on from CM031235.1 coordinate 814,640,892, forward strand.
ATAGCGATAGGATCAATAATTCACATGCATATTTTTAAGGATTTCTTTAGTTTCAAAATTTTGTTGTGCATGATTTTTTGCCTCTTTTGTATGATATTAGAGGCTTTACTAGTATATTAGGATGGTCTAGAGGCCAACTTTGTATTCAATTTTTTAGTGTTTTTCAGTTACCTTAGCTTGAGTCTTGTTTATGGATGGTTATTCATGTAGTTTGTATAGTCTCTACTATTCTTAAAAGCTATTTTTTTAATTTGAGGATATAATAAGTGACATGATAAAGAGATGTTGGCATGTTACGGGGCTTTTGGTAATATTATTGGCTATGGTAATGAAATTATAACCTTTCATGTTTTTTTTTCAAGATTAAGGAACCATTGTATATTTTTAAATTTTAATAGTCATCGCCCAAACCGTCCCCAAAATCTGGGAATTTTGTTGTTTTCCGAAACCCCGTCTCTACATCCCGACGTCCCCGTTTTGGAATCTTAGGTAACTATGGAAAATACAAAACCAAATCATAAACCAATTCACAAGATCTTAATTCAACAAAAAAGCATTAGACGAGGAAAGAAATCTTTTCTTAGTTGTCAAGATATTGTACTAGTTATAATGGGAATCCAGATTAAGAACATAAGTTGAAGACCCTAGCATGAGGTGAAGTACAACCATCTCTGTAGACACCTTACAAATGGTTCAAGGAATTCATATGTGAAAGGTTTGAGCATATAATCATAAATTTGTTACTAGTTTTAAAGAAATCATCACAATCATTTAAAATTTCTAGATAAGATCAAGTAGATGTTGTTGTGACACAAGATGGAACAAGAATTTTCGGATAGTAGAAGAAGCAACACCCTTCCCCAATTATTTGCTCAAAACTCGGGCAATTCAATCCAAAGGTGTTGCATTTTGCATCGTTATTAACTTGTACAAGAAGTGCAGATAAGATGTGAATTTTCCTATATGCGCTTCATCTAGGAGAACAGAAAATCGCTCAACAAAACAGCCCTATAGTTGCAAGAAAGCATTATAATCCCCGAAAAACAGGTATAAGCTTCCAACCGCTATAGTACACCCGAGTTGACCTAATGATGAAGAACTTGTGCTCTTGAAATAGAGGTCAAAAGTTCAAATCTTGCAGGAGGTAGGGTATGTATGCCTCGTTTGTAGCACAGTTAGGAGTATGAGGCGATCCCAGTATGCTTTATAAGTTGCCCGCACACCCAAAAACATGGCACCTAGTATTATGGACTATAAAACAATTATTATTATTATTTCTTTCAAACTTTCGCTAGCGTCTCAACCTGTTGACAACATTGTCTTCAAGTCCCACACGACACATGCAATTTAGATTTAAATTACACTAATTTATAATAATTATATATTTTGTGTATATAAATTTTTATATCTAAATCAAATCTTTTAAAATATCACTATTAGAAGTGAGAATTTGATTTTTTTGGGAATGTTCATATTGCTATTATAATGATTTATAATAGTCAATATTTTGAAAAAATTAAAAGATTTTAAAAAAACTTTGAATATTAATTTAGGAGGTATAAAAATGTTTGGTGAGATATTTTTGTTGGGATTAGCACACGGTTGTACAGACAATATATCAGATCTAAGCATACATGCAATAAAAGTGGATATTATACCAGAAGAAATATACAAACCAAGAGACATAAATCAACACCAAATTTAACGTGGTTCACCCAGTGTGGGCTACGTCCACCAAGAAACAAGCCAATCTATTATCCAAAGCTTTGACAAGATATACAATGAAGATTTACAATCTTCCACACCTCTCAGATGTTCAATACTTTCTTTCTTCAAGATTTTGCTTCATCACCAAGAATTCTCTCTCTCACCAACTTTTGCAATTTCTTTCTAATTCTTGTTAATCTCTTACTTCTTACTTCTAAACCCTAGCTTTTATGCTTATATAGTCGTTTATAGACTTAGGGCACTTAGTCATGCAATTACAATCAATAGATATACTTTAATGCTAAAAATAGATCTAATTCCCTAGAGTTAATTAAAGTATCCTCGCACAAGTAACTGATGTCGGTTATCCCTAACCGATGTTGGTTCCTTCCTTGCCCTGACCGATGCCGGTCCTTCCCGAGTGATGTCGATCCCGGGTGATAGATGTCGGTTCCCCCTCGACCGATGACGGTTACTGTATTTTCCAACAAGTTTCCATTGCATGCTAAACTGAAGTAATTGAGCTCCACAACTCAATAATTTTCATTGAATGTGGATAATGTAAGAAAAAAAAGTTTAATGGGAAAAATTATTTAACATTAAACGAAACATTTTTTAACTTATTGACATAAAAAATAACAAAAAAATTGTAAAAGAAAAAATAAGTAGATATATACATTTAGACGTAAACAAAAACTAATTCAGATTTAATTGTAATAAGTTAAGAGAAATATGAGTTTGTGAAATAAAATTTTTTAGAAATAGGTTTTTCAAAATTATTTTTCTTTTGTTGTTTTTTTAGGCTTGGCCTAGTGTGCTTGTGGCTTTGGGGCGTGTTCTCATACTGCCTACTTTTTTGTTGAGAGAATCTTGTATCATGTTCCATTTAATATAATATAAGATCTTTTTCATCAAAAAAAACTTACTTTGTTGTAATTTATCTATGTTCATTTCTATTGATGAATTTGTTATATTCAAATCTATTGATGAATTTGTTATATTCAAATCTCAGGGTTATCATTTATAATATTTCTTATATCTAGTATTTCAGCATTTGCAAGAGGATTTTTAGCTAGTACTGGAACCATATCGCCTACATCATGAATCTCTTGAGTGGCAATAACCATCCATAAATAAGAATTTACCATACAAAGAAATTGAAGTTGAATCATAAAATGCATTTTACCTCAAGAAAACTAAGGGTTTTGAAATTGTAGTTAACCCACTTCATCATCTATAAGAGAAAGGGATTTGTAAATACCTTTCAGAAACCGGAGTTGTTGATTCAACGCATGAAACATACGTGTCCTTCCTCACCGACCCTCTTGCCTAACTTGAAAGAAGGCATTTCATTTGAGTGATGCAACTTTTCAATTTTGAATCTTGATAGTGAGCAAGACATGTATGGAAAATACCAGTGTTATACGAGGATGCGCACCCCCATTTCCAAGCCGTCTCGGATGTCTAAGACGTCCAGTGCTTGGGACAAGGATGAAACGCCACCCCCACACCCCTCCAAATGGAAAAATGAAGGGGACATCCCGAGGATGTCCCCTAACTTTAGGGAACGCACCCGAGACGTCCCAGTAAGCTCTCGAAACTTTGGGGACTCCAACAGGGATGCCATGATGTCCCCAAGATGGCTAGGGGACATCCCGAAGTACCCAAAGTCCCCAAAGTCCCCAAAAAAAAAAAATATAAAAAAAAAAACATAAAGGGTTGTGACGTTGAAAAGAGGAAATGAAAACTAATCTTTTCCCATGCAAACTTACCTTCCCAAGAAATGGATTTTGTTGTTTTATGTAGGTTCAAAAAGAAGTTATTCTAAGGAGAGGTCCTGTTATTTTACATTTTATAGCCTTTCTTCCACATAGCAATAGGATCAATAATTCACACGCATATTTTTAAGGATTTCTTTAGTTTCAAGATTTTCCTGTGCAAGTTTTTCTGTCCCTTTTGTATGATATTAGAGGCTTTACTGGTATATTAGAATGGTCTCAGAGGCCAACTTTGTATTTAATTTTTAGTGTTTTTTTCGAGTTACCTTAGTCGGTCTTGTCTATGGATGGTTATTCATGTAGTTTGTATGGTCTCTACTATTCTAAAAGCTATTTTTTTAATTTGAGGATATAATCACATAAGTGACATGATAAAGAGATGTTGGCATGTTGCGGGGCCTTTGGTAATATTACAAGCTACGGTACTTAAATTATAACCTTTCATGTTTTTTTTTCAGGTTTAAGGAACCATTGTATATTTTTAAATTTTAATAGTCGTCCCCAGCCATCCCCAAAATCTGGGAATTTTGTTTTTGTCCTGAAAACCCCTGTCCCTACGTCCTAACATCTCCCGTCCCGCAGTCTAAGGTAACTATGGAAAATACAAAACCAAATCATAAACCAATTCACAAGATCTTAATTCAACAAAAAGCATTAGACGAGGAAAGAAATATTTTCTTAGTGTCAAGATATTGTACTAGGTATAATGGGAATCCAGATTAAGAACATAAGTTGAAGACCCTAGCATGAGGTGAAATACAACCATCTTTGTAGACATCTTACAAATGGTTCAAGGAATTCATATGTGAAAGGTTTGAGCATATAATCATAAATTTGTTATTAGTTTTAAAGAAATCATCACAATCATTTAAAATTTCCATATAAGATCAAGTAGATGTTGTTGTGACACAAGATGGAACAAGAATTTTGGATAGTAGAAGAAGCAACACCCTTCCCCAATTATTTGCTCTAAACTCGGGAAATTCAATCCAAAGGTGTTGCATTTGCTACTATTATTAACTTGTACAAGAATTGCAGATAAGATGTGAATTTTCCTGTATGCGCTGCATTTGGCAGAACAGGAAAACCTCTCAATAGAACAGCCCTATAGTTGCAAGAAAACATTCTAAGATCCCTAAAAAACATGGGATAAGCTTTCAACCGCTATAGTACACCTGAGTGGCCTAATGGTGAAGAACTTGTCCTCTTGAAATAGAGATCACAAGTTCAAATCTTGCAGGGGGTAGGGTATTATTTCTTTCAAACTTTCGCTAGTGTCTCAACCTGTTCACAACATTGCCTCCAAGTCCCATGTGACACATGCAGTTTAGATTTAAATTACACTAATTTATAATAATTATATATTTTGTGTATATAAATTTTTGTATCTAAATCAAAACTTTTAAAATATGACTATTAGAAGTGAGAATTTGATTTTTTCGGGATATTCATATTGCTTTATTATAATGATTTATAATAGTCAATATTTTGAAAAAATTAAAAGATTTTAAGAAAACTTTGAATACTAATTTAGGAGGTATAAAAATGTTTAATGGGATATTTTCATTGAATGTGGATAATGTAAGAAAAAAATTAATGGGAAAAAGTATTTAACATTAAAGAAACATTTATTAATTTATTGACATAAATAAATAACAAAAAAATTGCAAAAGAAAAATAAGTAGATATATGTATTTAGACGTAAACAAAAACTAACTCAGATTTAATTGTAATAAGTTAAGAGAAATATGAGTTTGTGAAATAAAACTTTTAAAAGAGGTTTTCAAAATTCTTTTACTTTTATAGTTTTTTTAGGCTTGGCCTAGTGTGCTTGTGGCTTTGGGGCGTGTTCTCATATTGCCTGCTTTTTTGTTGAGAGAATCTTGTATCATGTTGCATTTAATATAATATAAGATCTTTTCATCAAAAAAAAACTTTTACTTTGTTGTCATTTATCTATGTTTTCTATTTTATATATAATTTTGTGTTAGAATGTTGTCCATGTGCGGTGTTCACAACTAAGTGTTTTATTACAAACAAAATAATTGCACATCTTACACAAAGGTATGGATTCAAAATACTACTTGTTTATTACTTTGTGTGATCAATGCAATTTACAAGCAAAAAATGTAAAATAACAATAAACTAACATAGAACAATAAGCAATCAAACATGCGACGAACCAATAATTGTAGAAGACTACAAACGAATGCATAGAGTGCAGTACGCTTCCATCGATGACGCTTTAAGTGCAGAAAACTTATTAAGAGAACCAACATTTTCTTACCATGTGGGGATTGCCTGTTCGACGCATTTCAAGTGCTTCTACACTTCAAATATACATCTTTAGAACTACGTAACGACATCATCGATCATTTCTTGAATTGTTTAAAAAGAGGTGAACCTGATGCACTAAAATCTTATCAACTAGAATTAGACCCAATGCAATTGCAGATTATGCATGGAATACATGACATAGAAACATATTTATGTAGAATGCGATTATCTGCATTGCATTGTTCGAAACAACTGAAACAGGACTATGGGGTGACACTTTTTGCATTAATTGGCTATCTAGATGGTTGAATATACAAATATGTGTTTGGTCTTTTACAACAAAAATGAATTACCTTCGATTTAATGTAAATAGTCCTCAACTTCCGTACTACATCTTATTCCATGACACAAATCCATTAGCAGGTCACTATGAACCATTATATTGCAAAAAAACAACCATATTTCTGTGACACATATGCAACTATCACACGCTTGTAGCAAGATCGAGTTGTATTTGTCAACAATTTCAAATGAATTAAATAAGTATGACTTGTCTAGACTAGTTACACATCCCTGCGATTGTGGTGAGAGCTTATTCAACTCGATTTCCCTGTTGATGAATGGAGAATATGACATGCAAAGCTTGTGTCGTTATATCGCACAATCATTTTGTAATGTGTAGTGCCCACACTTTTTTATAGCTCGGTAGCTTGTTGTTTCTTTTGCGCATAGACATGTTTTGACAAGGTGATTGGTTATATCTTAGACATTATATTTAGATATTTGATCTTATTAGACAGGTGTGGACATTTAGGCGTATAGCGCCAATTTAGCTTAATTTCTATATTGTCGCATTTTCTTGTTATGTCATGGATATTAATGAATATGATGTTGTGTTTGGAACCTAATTATATTGATGGATAGTTGTTGCATGGTGGGATTATATGTCACTTTATCATCTTGCCTAACTTTTGGAATATTGAATATAATTGTGCACGTTATCGCATTTTGATTTCAGTAGGATGTTAGGTTAGTGTAGAACTTATTGATATCTTACTATGTCATGGTTTTATATTTTATCGGACAGGTACGGTTAATGTGTGCAATGAGTGTGTAGGTGACAGGTTTACAGGAGAACGTGGGATTCAGGCCAGCTACTCAATCTTGCACAAGCAGCCCACGGGCCGAGTCCTAGCCATGTTCATTGTGTGAAGCCTTAGTATAGGAGATTATTATTTTGGGCACTATGAGTGACCCCAATTTTGTAATGTATTGTGCTTTGAATTATTAATTTTGTTTAGGGTTGCTAGTGAAGTTGTAAACTTGTTTTGGGAGTTAATAATCCCACTTTCATTTAAATTTTAGATTTTGTTTATTGATTCACTTAATCACAAGGGTTTAGGGTCACATGTGAGACCCTTGGGTGGTCCCCACACCCTCTACCCTTGTTCCAAAATGTAAAACCGAAATTAGAGTATTTTGGGCATTTTGGGGACCCCTTTCAGAGCTTCGGGAGTCCCCTAACATAAAAATGAGCCCTTGGACCCTACCTAATGGGTAGGGGGCTTATTTTCAAGGCTAGATGGAGTTTTCCCTCCCTTTTCACCTCTTGTTTAGTCACATCCATGTAAGGGATGTGTGTTTGTGTGTTTATCAAAAGTTCCACTAGTTTTGTCTTGCTAACATTTAAGGGAATTTGGGAGAAGAGGGCAAAAAGATAATTTTACCCTTTCTCTCTTTTGTTTTGGCATCTTTGACCTTGATGAGGGAGAGGGGTGACACATGTCACCCCCTCATTTGTGAGGATGTTTGTTTGCTCCTCTTCAAATTCCCATTCATGGGAAATGAGATGGACTTTTTGGGAACTTCTTGCTTGGGATGCTTGTGGATTTTGGAGCTTGGAGATTTGCTTGAGTCAAGGTGTGGAGAAATTTGAAGTTGGAGAGCTTTCCTTGAGGTAGGCTCTTATGTCTTTGTTGTGTTGTTTTCCTTTTGATGCTAGTTTGGGTGTTGAAAGTTGTTATTGTTGTATGTAGCTTTTAGTTGTTTGTTTGTTTTACTCCCTCCATCATATGGCATGATGGAGTTTTGGAGTGTGGGGGAAGAGAGAGGAATTTTCCCTCTCAATCCTCAAGGCTTGATGGACAAGCCTTGTAGGGTCTTATTATTTTTCCCCTCAAATGGTTGAGGTGGGGAAGTTGATTCATTTGGCTTGAATCTCCTTCCCCATTCTTGGTAAGGAAACCCCTTTGGGGTTTGAAAATCCTTCCAAGGAGGACTTGGAGAAAGGGGGAGGAATAAGGAGGGCTTTGATTGAATCAGGAGCAATAAGGAGGATATGGAGATGTGTATATTGTGCAAATAATTTTGATGTATAATTTTGGAGAACTTTTCTCCTCTCTTCCCCATTTTTGAGGATGAACATGGGTTCTCCTCCTTGTAAATTTTGGAGTCTTGTTGTTTGTATTGTCTTATTTTTGTGTGCTTGCATTATTGTTAGTGTAACCTCCATCTTGTGCAAGTTTTGGGTAGTTGACCTCTTTCCCATGGGCTTGGGGGAGGCTAGCATGCATCCCAACCTTGGGAGAGGCATGTGATGATGCCTATGGTTGGGTGGCAAACAAGCTCTTTCTCCTTGTTGGTTTCCTTATAAGTCACTCTAGTTGAAGCTCAAGCATGGAGATGGTTGGATTTGTGGCATCTTGGTCTCTTCTTATTTCCCAAGTTATTGTGAAGCATTATTTTCATTGTAACACCTTGGGTGTGGCTATTTTCGGAAAGCTCTTTGGCATGTAAAAGTTTTCATCTTGAGATTTGGAGTCACTTGAAAAATTAACTTTCCATAGGCATGTGAAAGATTTCTCTCAATCTTGGAAGGGAGACTTGTTATGTCACTCCTCTTATGTATTTTAACATTTTGACTATGATGTAATAATGAACTTGAGATCCTTGTAAAATGAGTTTTGTGAAAAATGGTTATTTTTCCTTTAATGTGCATTATTTAAATGTCATTTTAACAAGGTAGATTGCTTGATGGAAGTAAGATTCTCCCTAAGTAATGATGTTATTAATGTTGATATCTTTGTTGAAAAAAATCTGAAATGCTTAGTTACTTTTGCATTTGGAAAACAATATCAATACCTTGTTGAAAGTCTCATTTGTATAAACAAAATCTGAATTAAAGTATGTAGCACTACTTTGAAAAAGAAAGTATCTCTTTTTTATTGTTTTCTTTTTGTAACAACATTGAAGGGAGAGTGAATGGTTGAAGTTATTAAGTTTCCTTTTGCATCAAAATAGCAAAGTTAAAATCTGTTATTTTTACAAGTTGAAACCATTATTATTTATTATTGTGTGTAAGATCATCTTATTCAGATTTTTTTTTTTTTTAAATAGTCTTAATTAAATTGTTTTATTAATGTAGTCCCTTTTTTTTTTAATTTACAATATATATATATATATATATATATAATGTTTAATGATAAATATGAATGAAAGAAAAAAAAACGTATTAAAAGTTTATTTTAAAAAAAAAAAAAAAACCAAACAAAAAAATAATAATAAATCGCATTGGGGAGGGTCGGCCCCCTCCCCAGCCGACTGTCCCGGGTTTTTAAACAAAAAAAAATGTAATGGCGGGGGGGGGGGCCGAACCCCCTCCGCCCCCCCCGCGCGCACCCTCAACTGCCGTGGGGGCGATGCCCCACTGTCACTCCCGGCGCCACTGCCCTATCCCCGCAGTGCCCCTTCCCTTACCTTAGCCTGCTACACACCTGCCCTGCGCACACCAGCGCTACCCCCACGGACTGCCCGCGGCCTCCTGCCTTCGCCTCCCCTTCACACGCCTCCTCTCGCCCCTATCCGCCGCCCGACCCTCCTCAACCTGTGGCCCAAACCCCAAATCCGCCCTCACTGCAATATACAATAAATAATAAATATAAAGATAGTATATACATAAATATATATATATATATATGTATATATATATATATATATATATATATATATATATATATATATATATATATGTATGTATATGTATATATATATGTATATATATATATATATATATATTATTATTAAAACAAAGAACAATATAGTGAGGGTATTCAAAAACAAAGGAAAAGAATAAACTCCATAACTCCTCTCCTTCAGCCTGCAAATGTGAACAACAAGAAAACAAGAAGGAAATCAAAATAAAGAAAGAAGGGAAAAGATAAAGAGGATTAGGGCAAAATTTTTAGGGCTTGTTCCAAATCCAATGGCCAAGATGAATTTAATCCTAGGGTTATTATTAATTCCTCCTTTCTTTTAGTCATGGGTTTTAATGGGAATTATAGCAAAGGGGAAGGGTGTGATGGGTTAAATAATTTAAGAAGGGAAAATTAATTATATAAAAAAAAAAGAGTAAATTATTGTTCCCATGACAAATTCTAATTAAAAGGAAAGAGGTATTTAAGGTGTGCAAGTAAAAGATAAGTAAATAATTAAAACCGGGTTTAGGTTAATAATTCATTTAATGGGGTAAATTAAATTAGGATAAAAATTAGTAACTATCAAGAAAGGGTATAAAAGATGTATTAGTAGTAACTAAACACTTTTTTTTCAAAAAAAAAATTACCTGAAATTTTAGTCTGTTTGGTGCGTTTTTTCGGTGTCCCAGATGGGGCATGACACCATGCAATAGTTTATGGAAATCCTCAAGCATTCCATCTCTTTGAAAAATACTTAGCAGACGACTTCATACGACAAATACCAAAAATTTCAAATTGGAAAGTTTACATGTGAACTTGGGAACACTTTTGGAGCAACAACAAATCAAGGGGAAAGCATTTTTCTTGGAATGTATATCTCTATTACTCAATGTAACAATTAATTTGTGGTCATCGAGTGAAAAATGTATTCTAACCACATATTGCAATTGTGCACAACCCAAAGCAACTTTTAATATAATATATTTTGAAATAGAAACAACACACATCCACTTTGAACCACTAACTATGAATCATTGAAATGAACCAATTACTAAAGATAGTACTTAACAATTTTCTTTGACAACAACAACAAACAAAACATTTTTTCGTTATATCGAGTCTATTGCTCGATGCAACAATGCAATAACAATCAAAGAACAATCATAAGAAGCAATTTCAAAACCATGCACTCAACTAAATTATGTCATACCAAGGACAATTAAAACATCACTTCGTCATTTCAAGCCTATTGCTAGAAACAAAACAAAAAAACTAGTACAACAAAAAGTACATGATGCAATGTAAATACACCCATTGAAAAAAATTTTTATTTTAAAAATTCCAAAACATGCATGTCCCATCCGCATGAAATTGCATTTTAGCTATAGTATGGTACAATTTATGGTGTTAGAAAACAGACATACATAGTTTTGGAAAAGAAAGACAAGGCTATAATGTCTAAGCATATATGCGAGAAATGTATAAAGTCCTTGAAAATTGGGAAGTTGCCAAACCTTGCATCACCAAACAACATCAAACTAAACAGGGCCTTGATCGGTGAGAATACGAAAGGGACAATTGAAATGCGTAAAGTTGCATAGATAGTAAATATTCTTTGCGTAGGAAAAATTTGAGCCATGGGACATGCAAGTATTTAATTCCCAACTTTTCTTTCTAACTCCCCTTTAGTTGTGTAAAGCCTAATTGTTGGTACCCTAAAATTGATGAACAAGTTAACAACCCTGACTAAACGACCCCTCCATATAGCTAAAGAAGACGCAATACAATTTATTATCAAGTTCAATACTATTTTTTATTAAGTTGTCTTACGTTACCTAGTACTTATTTCATCATACCCACACATCACCCATGAAAGATTCTCTCCTTGTTTTCTTGTAAAAAGTCTAGTTGGCAAATCACATAATCACTTATAAGGGCACCACCGGCTTTGTAGATATCCTCGCATGATTTGAATATAATGCAGAGGTCCATGAGCCTGGACATAGGAGCCACACATGCCGGTATAAAAAAATTAAAGTCTAAAGATTTGTATGATTTTTTCCATTATTTGAGGGTTTAGAGTTAATTATTTTTAGGTTTTTTGGACATGACAAAAATGTGAATGAGCAAACAGGAGGATGCCTCGACAATTGCATTGATCTTTAGAAGTCAAATTAAATGGCTATGGAGCTGCAATGCTTATGTGCATTGTACAATTGAATACAAACAATCAAGTGGTTGCACAAGTTGAACAAACCACACAATACCTATGTGTTGCTAAAACAGACTTACGTGAATGGAATAAAACAAATAATATGGTTTAAACAATAAAACCATATCACAACTAATTACCCATGCAAATTACCTAAGTAACTAATAATTATCTAAAGTAAAGTAAATCAAATCTACAATGCATAATTACCTATACTCTATAGGTTTTACCTAACATTTTCCCCCTTAATTTTGCATTGTCTCGAGAGAAGAGGAGAAACTCTTTGAACATCTCAAATTTGTCATGTGCAAGTGACTTCGTGAAGATATATGCTCTTTGCTCAAATGTTGGGCAAAATTGAAATTAAATGTTGTGTTTCAAAACATGCTCACAGATGAAATGTATATGTACCTCAATGTGCTTCATCCTCTCATGAAACACTAGATTGTGAACAAGTTTTAGAACATCTTCATTTTCAACATACAAGGAAGTAGGATGCTTTTGTGGTAGTCCAACTCCTTCGAGTACATTTGAGTATCGGACAAAAGTATTATGTTGCTATATTTTCAATGGTTGTTAATTTGAGGGGAAATGACATTTTAATGAGGCATTCTTTGGGTGGCATTGTAGCATCGTTACTTGCACTACGATTGATGGAAAAACATTGTGGTGGTGCCACAAGCATTTGTAACACATCATCCAAAATCTCCTCCTCTGCTTTTCCCCATTTTTGTTGCATCTTTCTACAATTTACATTTATGTCCTTTCCTACTCCGCATGTTACCCCTTCATAAATTCTTCTCACTTTTCATTACATTCGCCATTTGCTCCTTCCAACCCCTTTGTCCGAAGGTCAACATTTTTTTCTTCACCGCCCCCTCTCCCCCCGCCAAAACTTCATTTGACCTTATGGTAGACACCCCTTTCCATCTCTTTCAACATTCTCATCCCCACAAACTGTGTGTGATCGCTAGTAAATATATGACAATGGTAACTAAATATCAGTTTCGTTTGAAAATTAGAATTGTAATTAGATATTGATCGATAAAACTTTCTTTTGTGAATAACATGATAAATTGATGTGTTTGTAATGAAAAAAAAAAAATCAATTTTATTTGATAAAATATATAAAGTAATTAAAAATCCATTTTTGGGGATTTGGGGAAGGTCGAAGAGCAAGTCGAAGCACTTATATTGAACAATGACACAACTTGACACAATGTATGTGAAGAACTAACGGCAACACAAATTTGAATGTTTCGAAGAAAATTTTAAAATTTTGTAAAAGGTGACACATTTTACGCTATTTATTCAAAATCAAATAACGAACCAATAGTTGTGCTCAAAATCATAGAATATAAAGTGGGGCATGTTATAATGTATGTGAGGTTATATATTTAACGAACCATGGATATACCTTAGAGGGGTTCCTAGGAATGTAGGATAGCACAAACTTACTTGGTATTGGGTATTTTTGTTTTTCTATCTTAGAGCTAAGACCATCTATGTGATGGTTCTTAGAGCTAAGACCAATGACTAACATTATCACAAGCCACAAGTCTCGCAATCTATGGTGAAAACAGATAAGTGAAAGCATGCACCTGAATATTGGATTCTGTCCACTTGTGAAGAAAACAACTGTAAACTGTAGAATCAACTTTCTGCAAGAATTGACAATAAGAACTAAAGAAAAGAGGCAAGAACCAAACAAAAGTGATAGCTACAACAAGGCACCCTGTAAATATTAAAAGATTAGTAAAAGCATGCACCTTCATATTGGATAGTGTCAAAATTGTGAACAAAGAACACTGTAATCATCTTTCTGTAAGCATTAACAATAATAACTAAACGAAAGTAAGTGAAAAGAAAGCATTAACAATAAGAACTAAACAAAAGTGGTAACTACAACAAGGCACCTTGCAATTAATATCTGAATTGTTTTATATTAAAAAATTATGGCACAGAGGCTGAATTGCCTTTTTTCTAAGAATCACAACATTACATTATACAGCTGCATCAGCAAGAAAAACTAAATAATAATGATAGCTACAGCCTATAACAAGACATCTCCTCGTTCTTGTGTTGTATCTTTCTTTTGGAGATGAAAGAATTAATGCCCAAGATGACAAATGAGCAACCCAATTTTCTTTGAAAGCTCTGTTACAAAAGTTCTTCAATGCATGATTTGCTTGTCGAAGAATAAGTTACCAGTATAAATTTTGAAACAAAACAAGAGGCCATGCAATGGATGTCGAATGAGGAACCCACTTTTCTTTGAAAGTTTTAATGTGTTCTGTTACAGAAGTTCTCCGATGCATGATCTGCTTGTAGAATCAGTTACCAGTAGAAATTTTGAAACAAAACTAGAATCCCCAATAATGGACGGTGAGACAATAATGGTACTAAGATACCATACTGACCGATAAATTTTTCCCTTGTGGAAAAAAAAGTTGTGCAAACAAAAACTTGTTCCATGTATAAGGAACTCCTGGAAGACACCAATGAAGACAATCCTGAGCACCATTGCTTTGAATCTATATTTTGATAAATGTGCCTCATCTCTTAACTGTGAAGAGCCAGTGATATCCAAAAGTTCAACTCTAGTACCCTTCACAGCATTCTCGGAAACTGGATCATGAGCTCAATTTCCTGAAGCTTTATTCACTCCAGACAATGGTGCGGTGTTATCACAGCTACCTCCTGAATCCCAATCCCCATTAAAGAAGTGTCGAGGTGATAAAATTCTCATGAAGGCTCTAAAATTTTGATGCTCATTCAACTCTCCATCAAGCCATTTCACAACACTGTGTACGGTAAAATTTAGCGGACTTCTGATGTCTCTCAGATGCTTGGCATTCTTTGGCTTTCCATTCACATACATCTGCCATTTATTTACATTTAATTTCCCTCTGTTCCAATGGTGCCCCGTGTTTAAAACCACAACATCAAACCTGTTAAGATTTTGATGCAAAAACCATGCAGGTCGATCAAGATGCATTGCGAAATTAGTGGATGGGTCACTATGGTTCAATGGTTCAATTTCACAGAGGCTTGCTGACCAATAGTACAAGACAGTTGTGTTTGTCTTAGGAAACCTATAAGCCCATCCATATGTCCTTATTGCATGATGAGCACAGACCATACCATACTCCCTACCTACATCTTGAACATCTGGACTGTCTGTTCCACCGGTAATGAGGCACATGAGAGATTGGAACTGTTGTCTTCCCAACGAATCCCCAATAAATGCTAGTGTCTTACTCTGCATTCTACAGATACAACAAAGACAATAATTCGTCATATTTCGATCTTCAAATTAGCAGAGCAAGCGTTACTCCATAAAATACATGTCGCCTAGCTAATTTGAATCTCTGTTGGCAAAAATGCAAATGAAATTAATGCCTACCATTATCAAATTTTGTAATCTCTAAGAGAATAATGCACATGCATAAAAACTACTGTGGCAAGAACCACCAAAACCTGATTGTTCATACCTTTTCAGAAACTCATGTCCTTCAAATTCAGGCATGTCACAGTTATCAGGCTGCCAACGGTAATTCTCATATGAAAAATCACTCCGTTGTGTTAGCCTGCATGCCCACATTTCTGATAACCAATGTTTGCACATCTTGCCTGAATATAGGGGCCTGTGGCTATCCTCAACCCATTTTCCTTCAGTGTAGTCACATGCTGAAACAAAAGGACACAATTTCATCAAAAACAGTAATCAAACCTTTACACTTGGTTTGAATATTACTATCAACTGCAATTCTTTCACAAAATATTATTAAGAACTGCAATTCTTTTACATTTAATTAGTTATTAGATCATGTGTGAAACCTCAAGAACATCATAAGTTTAGAATTAATCTCCAACATATCATAAGATGGGGCATCTGTTCATTATAAATGATGTTTCAGTTGAGCAATATACTTTACCTTTTGTCTCAGTAAATACCGACTTTCCATATGATTCACTCCCTTTCTCAGATGAGCTGGAATGAACTGTGTCATTTGGTTTGGGGCTGAAACCTCCATCTAGAAGATCTTTCTCTGAATTGGGAGAAGATCTATCAGATGTTAACTCTTCATCTGTGATGGACAAATCAGGTAATGATGCTGACAAGGGTGGTGACTTTTCAGCTGCAATAGATGGAAATCCTCTGATTGACATGAAGGAGGAATTTTGTATGCCTGAAGGTGTTTCCAGAGGTGGCCCTGATTAAACACAATATTTTGGAGAGTCAATTCATGACAACAAAGTTATAAGTCCGAACAAGAAAATCCATGCTTCCCAAACACATTGCCCATCATTTGTACAATAAAACAAATTCTAAACTGATTCATAGTTGGTGTACATGTGGATGTGAAAAAGCAGATGAAATCAATGCTCTTCATGCCATGTTCAATTAATTTTTTTCTCAAAAGATAAACAACACATTTTGTACATCTGCATGTAAACGAGGGTGGGAGAAAATAATTTTCTGAAAAGTTGTGAAACCCTTGCAGTTAAGGGCATTGTCTTCCAATAGTTGCAAATGACTCCTAACTGATTCCCACATTAAATACTCGCATAGATGATCCTGAAATTATATCAGTGTTTGGGTCATGGGAAAGGGGGAAAAGTGAAGAAATTACATTTCTTGCCAATTAAAATGATACTAAAAGAAATAATGCCGATATCATTGAGAAATGCAACAAGCAAGCTCATTGAACATGAATTCATTGACAGACTTGGCAGAATTTAGTAGAAAAGTAGCAGGACGTTGCAAAATTGATACCGTATATCAAATGCAAGGTTTTATAGCTACACTTATTCAGTTTGTTGCAAAAAATGATTAAACACAAAATATCAAGAAGAACAATACAATATACCAGAATGCACCTCAATATCTACCAGACATTATAGAATGCAACAGAAACTACAGATTCTTATTCACAATACAAAATCAAAGACTCTCAAAAAGTAAAATATACACAATCTCAAGATTGCAGTACAGAAACAAACTTTATTATGGACACCAGTGCAAAATTTTAGCCTTAACAAACACAAAAACTGAAAGAGATGATGAAACAAACCTGGAAACAACTTTTCTATTTGATTATTCTGATGCAGATTGTCAGAGAGAACAACTCTTGGACCTTTATAATCTACAGGGAAAACATATGCAAACGGAGCTCTTTCCCATCCCCAAACAAGAAATGTAGTGCAGATCAGTGCAACGAGTGTTAGGGACACCTGCTTCCCTCTCAATCCCGGTGCTCCTCCCTTCATATCGCAATATACTTAAAAATCCCTCCAGCCAAAGCTTGTTTACTAGTCCACAACGTAACTAATCGCCAAAACAAAATTAAATCAATCTTGCACTATCAATTTTTGATTTGTCATCCAGATTTAGAAATTGATATGTTTTACTGAATCCAAAGTTAAAGCATCAAATTTTCCAACATTCTAACTCATATAAACTGCAGACAGAAACCCTGAAAACCCTAACACCGATTTTTCCTCACGCTTTTGCCAATTAACCAACATTTCTAGTCAAGAAACTTGCACTCAAGCCATTATTCGCTTAGATGTCTTCAAACTCACCACATCTTCCTCCCTTGCCGTACATTTCTACAAATCCAAGATCTAAAAGCCGGAGAACCGAAACTTTTCTTTCCCACCAGGAAAATTCAAGGCACGAGATTTTCTGTTCTAGCTAAATTTCGGAATACCTCAGTACGAATATTTCCCATGATCCCATGGCAGCATCTAAAACGTCAAAATTCGATTAGAGCGAAAACAAAAAAAGATCTCAATCAATAAACCTGCTTCGTCGACTGTCCATTACGGCCCACCATGAAAACCCAAAAGAAAATATGCAGCTAATTCAGCAAACCCTAAACATTTCTTACTCTTCGCAGCAATTTATCGTACAATCTTCACTCGTGTTCATCACCATCACGAAGAAAAAACAGAGACAGATTTATCTGTGTAAACAGCTCACTATGT
The DNA here is from genome assembly GCA_018340775.1 of Taxus wallichiana var. yunnanensis. Taxonomy (NCBI): domain Eukaryota; kingdom Viridiplantae; phylum Streptophyta; class Pinopsida; order Cupressales; family Taxaceae; genus Taxus; species Taxus wallichiana. The sequence continues at coordinate 814,658,834 of CM031235.1, forward strand.
TTGTTTCAAGAAAATAAATAAAAATAGAAAAGCACTTTAGTTTACTTTACTTTACTGAATGGTTACGGCCATTAATTAATTAAGATTAAAGTTGTATTTTGCGACCGCTAAAAATAGATTTCTTAAAAATACTTAGCGAATCTTTCTTGTCTTGTGATGGTTTCTCAAATCCACTTACGTCATATGGATGGATTATTTTTATAATAATATAGGCGGAATATTTTTATAATGAATCCTATGTAGAGAGATAATGTTATATACCGTGTTTTAAGGCTGATTTAATGAAAATTAGTTTTTATTTTTATCTATTTAATTTATTTTTATTTATAACCTAATTTACGAAAATTAGTTTTGTTTTTTAATGGTTGATATATTTTTGGCCGGATTTTTGGTAATTTTTTATTTGGTCATTTTAGGCTTGTGTTTGATCTAATGTGTGGAGTGTTTACGCATCGTCTTAGGTTATAGAGGGGCTCGTCCTAATTCAAGTTTGTGATAAGTAAGATTATTAGCTTCTAGAGTTGGCTTCTAGGAGTATGCTCTACTTGTTTGGTCATGATTCCTTGATAACAAAAATATAATAGTAAAATAATAAAAATATGTTAATTTTAAATATAGAAAGCATAATAGTTCTTAGAGAAATAATTTAATTTTAACTTCTTTTTTGGTGTAATACATACAATTAAAACAAGAGACGCGAAGTGGCCAGTCCTGTCATTCATGTTGCAAAGGTTTAAGCAATATTTTGTCATTTTTATAAGTGATATGTTGGCCAAGGGTTGGAAGAAAAAGGTATAAGTGGAATTTTGGAGTTTTAAAGCAAGTTTGTAGAAAGAGATATAAGTGGAATTTCGAAGTATTGAAGAAGTTTTACAACTTTGGGGAATCACACATCTCAAGCACTTTTGCAATTTAGTTGGGTTTGTGTTGCGAGATAGAAAGGTATTGTATCTCACTTGCATGTTTGAACACATTAAAACTAAGAAAAATTCATGTATGCAACATGACATGACAAAATGTGCTAGCTTTCAATTGCATAAAACGCCTCACATGGCTTCTCTTAAAATGTGCCACTTTTAGAGCTTGGCAAAGGTTAACCATTGAACCAAACAAGTTTTTGAGATAGAGGATTTTAGGACAGGGAATTTTGTAAATTAGAGCAAAGTAGTCTAAGTTTTCTGGATATTACAAATGTGAGGCCTTGGGGAGTGAAGCCTAATTTTTTCATGAGTGCCTTGGGGAGTGAAGCCTAATGTTTTCAGGAGTTCCATCTTGGGCTTCAATTTCCCATCAACATTGAATGAAAGACCATCTTGTAAATGAGGAAAATCTTGTTGTTAACAGTCATGAAGGTGACATTGCAGAGATGCAATTACTATTGACGGAGCGGGAAAATGATTTTTTGGCATCCTAGAGTTAGAGAGTGGAGGAAGAGGAAAAGTACGATTGGTTGCCCAACAGAAAATGGAAAAAAAGTGGTGGTGAAATCTCTAAATATCTTCAAATAGTTCTTCAACTTTTGAAAACTACATATGATCAAGATGCACTCCTTTCTATGATTTACAATATGCACGTTACACACGTAAGTAATGTGCAAAATATTTTGAAGCTCATTTCAAGTGCAAGATCAGCAAAGTAGAATGCAATCGAAAGAAAATATCCTCAGAAACATTTGTAACTTGCACTATCTATATGTCTTAGAAAACATTTGATCCTCTGTTTAAGTTTTACAGTTAGAAACAAACCAACAATTAACAAGCAAAGTTATTCCGGCTAGAAAATATAGGTTTGCAAATCTAAAAGAAAATTAAATAGAAAATTGCAAAAGCTCCAATAATTAGCAGAAGTTTTAAGAGCATGGCTTCTTGCATTTTCTCTTATGTCATATGTCGCCGATGAAATTCATTGAGATGACCATCAAGAAAGGGATTGGATAACCATGCCAAACCCCATGAAGAGAATCATAACCAATTCCCTTCGGGAAACCATGCACTTGAAGCAAAAGAGATGGAAATAACCCAAAACCCCCAGAGAATGAAAAATTTCCAAGTCGAGCTGCAGCTATTGGAGCAGAAGCACCGTCCATAAAGCCAAATGATTGATGTTGAACGTGTAAAGGGTGGTTGTTTAGTACTGCGTTCACCTGTTGACATTATGAAAGAAGAAGATCAAGTCAAAAAAATTAAACGTGTGGAATCATATAATGTAAATATGAGCAGACATACAGATGCAGTTTACCCAAAAGTCTGGGAGTATGCTAGCAAAAGTGAACTGATCGGGTGGAACACCTGTTCATTACATTTTCTGAAATAGTGTCAATGCTTCGCGAGGATATCCATGTCTGCTGAAATAGTCACAATGCAATACCATAGATTAGAAATTTTAATCATGCCCTAAATATAACCTAATTGAATATCAATGCTCTTTCTTGGATTTAGGAGACCACAATTATTGATAAGTCTATTACCCTGGCGGCCACGGAAGAACAGAAGGAGAGAGAGAGCACCCTGGATGAACAGGAATAAGGATGCTGACAGAAGATGTCACCCCTTTTATCAGTTATGGGCATTCATCACCAAAATGAAGATATGGGGTCGCATTTTTTCATCGTTTGATAGTAAATATTAAAATATATTCTAAAAATAAATGTTTCAATTAGATACAACACACTCAAGAAATGCAATGTCAACATTTCATTTCTTTATCAAGAATAATAAGGGCACTACTACTCAATGTATTAGTTTTCTTTATGCAATATTAAGAAAACTAAATGTAAATAAAATCTTTAAGTAATATTTTGCGATCTGTCGCTCTACAACTTCGTCACAAAACTGGAGTCGGCTCTTCTAGGGTTTCCCCCTCTAATCGTCATATTGTGGCCTTTTCGGGCTCTACGGAAATTTATTGCTATAGTCTCTCCTAGGGTTTTTCGCCCTCTAGGCGTCCCCTATATAATGATCTCGCCATCTTCAAACCCGATTGTTTCAACCGCGGCAGGAGATAGTGGAGCGAGCAATGGCACCGTCGACGAAGTGCCCTAAGAAATTCGTCTGAAGGTTTTTCACAAGGTAATCTCTCTCCTCCGGATGTAGTTTTTTCCATTCCTGAATTTAATGTTACTTGTCAATGGTTAGAACAATTTTTCCTTATTGGGTATTTTGTGGGTCAAATCCCCTCTGAAAGCATGCTTAAATCTTGGGCTAACACAGTTTGGACCCCATGGGGTACGTCTGGATAGTGTTCAAAACATGACCAAGGGTTTCTTTCTTTTTCACTTCTCTGACCCTACTAACGCACCCAATATTTTGGCTAAGCAAGCCACTTGGTATGTTCGCAACTCGCTACTTGTGTTAACACCCTGGCACAAGGACTTTGTGGTATCTGAGTATACCGCCCTTAAAGTGCCTGTTTGGATTGAATTTCCCGGTCTCCCTTTGCCATGCGTTCATTTTCTACGCAAATTGTCGCTTCGCTTGGGTGGGTTGTATGCATGGAAGCCGATAAATTTTACCATGCTCATCCTCGAAGCGAGTATGCATTGAGATTGATCTCTCGTAGGACCTCAAAGAATTTGTGGATATTCAGATGGGCGATAAACACTACTCCCAGCGGATCATGTATATCAATCTACCCAACACTTGCTTCCATTGCCAATCATCATCGATCACAAGATCATGGATTGTTTGCTTTATGTTCCCCATAACCACCTTGTGGCAAAAGCATTCTCGAGCCACCAAACCCCAACATGAGGAAGGTTGGCAAATTACCGAGGCCGGTGAAACAAGAACAAAGCCCAACAATCTAAAGCCTCTGGATCCCATGGCCATCAAGAACCATTGTTAAGGAACATTCTCACAATACTTTGGCTAAGGAGCCTACTGATTCTTACGCTAAGGAACCAATCTGTTGTTGTTAAGGAACCAATTTTGCTACGCCATTTCAGTTACCCAGTTAACAAAGTACTCAACTCACCCCTTGCGGTGTTGGTTCTCATGGACTAGACAAATTTTGTTTCTCACGTCCCCATCTCACATTCAGTTCCTCTGTTGCTTTCAAGAAACTCACAAGGACCTTCCAAATGACCCCGAAGTCCACCTCGCATCTCTCGGGACCATAGCCCAGCACGCAATGTGGATTCCACCAAAGCGGAATACAACATTGAGTACGCCAAACGGAAAAAAATTGATCTATAGGATTTTTTACAGCATAACGTTGCTCGATTCTTACACAATCAATATGATGCCCTTAAGGGCTTGGAGGATGGGGATATGGCTCTTGACTAACGTTTCCCATGAATTGTCTATCTTGGAATGTTAGGGGTCTCACAAACTCCTATTGTAAGTATGTGGTGCATGAAACTCAACAATGATGTGCAAATCTGGATGTTTTGTTTTTGCATGAAGTTAAAATTATAGGTTTTTAGTTAGAGATGGTGTGCAAGTCCATCTGACCTAATAGCTTGGCTTTCTATAGCAATCATGAAGCACGGTGTGGCGGATTAAATTCACTTTTTGCCCCTAAATGGCGGCCCTTATTAATTGATCATGGAATCGACCCCCCAGTGTGTATTTGGGTCCTCTTTAATATTGAGGGCCGCCCTTTTGGGCTTATTAATATTTACGCCTCGAATGATGCGGCTGAAAGGGACGATCTGTGGCGATGGATAGCCAACTCCATTCTCGCGATGCCTACTAGGTAATAAGTGGAGACTTTAATATGGTTGAGTCCCCAAATGATAAATGTGGCCACCTGCCTATGAGGTGGACACCTGGTGAAAGGGAAGCGTGGTACTTCATGCGAAATAAATTTGGATTCTTTGATCCCAATGCATCTCGTTTTCCCACCTCTCGTAGCTTGGTACACATGGTCCAATCTCCGTGGAGGGACAGATCACGTCCTTAAATGGCTTGACAAGGCCATATTGTCACTCAAAACTTTTTTGAGTTTGATAGCATTTATTCCATGCCAATGGAGGTTATGCTTGACTTTGTCCTTTCGGACCACTCCCCTATACGATTTCATATATGTTGGCATGATGCGCGCCCATTTTGTCATAAAGGCCAATTCTTTCTTAATATGACCTTGATGCAACATGGCCCCACTATCAATCATATCAAGCATATTTGGAATTTAATTCCATGACCCAATCATTGTCACCGATTTCATCCACCTATGTAAACCAGTTGGATACAATGGTGGGAAGATGCACTGACTCAGACTGCTAGATTTCTTAGAATCTACGGTGCCTAGCTAGCAAAAATTTGGCACCACTCATATGCCGCTAACACCTCGGCTCTCAGTCAAGCGACGGTGGCACTTCAAGGCGATCCTTCTCTCGATGCTCTGAACTACAAGTCTGACTCTCCGACATCAAATCCAAATTGCAAACAACTATAATGCTAGAGGCGCTCAAATCCTGGGCTCGAATGCATTGGCTTAAGGTTGGAGATCGGGTCTCGAAAGAATTCTTTCTTTCTCTTTGAGCCAGAAAGCCTTCTCAACATATCCGAGCTATCATGGACAACAAAGCTCGAATTACTGATCTGACAACTTATGTTACAAGCCTTTATGCGCCATTACAAGCTTGTCTTTCAAGCTCAACCACCCTCCGTAGCTCGCCGAGCCGCTCTTGACCAATGTTTGGGGGTTGTGCCATGCAAGCTTTTGAGACACAGAAGGTGATCTGTGAAAGAATGATCTCCATCAAGACCTCCACAAAGCCACTATGCACGCAAATGGCTAATGATAAAGTGTCGAGCTATGACATGATTCCCATGTGAATTCTATAAAACTCTCTGGGATTATGTCGGGCAAGACCTTTTTCAGGTCTATTTGGAAGGGTTTCAAAACCACTCCCTAGGACCATGCATTAACAAGGGGAAAATCAAGTTTATCCCGAGAAAATCACTTGTAATGCGGCCGATTACGCTATTGAATGTCTCCTACAAAATCATTGCCAAAGCGTTAGCTGCGATTACGCAATCTTCTACCTGTTATTATTTAGCTAGAGCAAACAGGCTTCATACAGGGGTGTTTCATCCTAGATAACATCATCGCGGTTTGGGAAGGCATGGAATGGGCTCACAGATCTCATCAGGCCGCTATGTTTATCAAGATTGACTTTGAGAAGGCTTATGATCGGATTGAATGGCCTTTCATCCTCACCATGTTTCAGGCCCTTGGCTTTGGACCCATTTTTATTCAAACCGTCAATATGCTCTTTACAGACGCATCTACTCAAATCTCTATCAATGGCCTTAGCTCAGAGTCCTTTAGACCTTTCCAGTCTATCAGGCAAGGTTGTCCTCTTGCCCTTGCATTGTATGTCTTGTGACAGTGAAGGATTTGGTTATCTCTTAGCCCATGCCAAAGCTCAAGGTCTTGTGCATGGAATCTCGCTACCTGATGAGCCCGATTCTCAGCTCCTCAATGGGCATTTTACGGACAATTCCTTCCTTACGCTTATCGAGGATGAGAACAACATTGGCAATGCTATGCAAATGCTTGGATACTTTTTGCTTAGCTTTTGGTTCATCCATTCAATGGCAAAAACTCAATGTTATAGCAATCTTTCCTTCATGCACTGGATTGGCTTGCCAAATTTGATTGGAAAATTCTGCAGCATGGTGAGATTTTCAAATTCCTATGTATTCCTTTTACTTTTCAAGCCTCCTTGGCTGATCTATGGCATTATGTCATTCAACGGATGGCAAAAAAACTAGAATACTGGCTTTTTAGGCCTCTCTCTGGTCGGGCAAATTCCAAATTTTCTCTTAAGTTCTAGTTGCTACCCCTTGTCTACTACTCATCTTGTTGGGTCCCTTCTAAGGCCTCCATCCAAAAGTGGAAATTTTTTCAAAGCTTTCCTCTGGGCTAATGCCTCTACTAGCAAAGGTTTTCATCAAGTAGCTTGGGATATATGTTGTCTGCCCCACAACTCTGGAGGCCTCGGGCTTATCCACATTTAACACCAAGGGCAAGCTCTCTATGCTAAGTGGATTATCAGAAGCATCACGGCCAAGAAGCTTGGAAATTTCTCATATGACATGGCATCAATGAAGGCTCTCCTTATGGCCCCCTGCATGGAAAGGCTTAGGGTTTGTCAATTTTCTCATCACCCTTGTGCCTATCAAAATCGTTGGCACTTTTGTGCTTAAAAGTATCTAGAAAGTGTGGGAATGTGTCAAACCTTGGATTTTATGGAAAGGGGATGGCTTTTGCAATGGGTTATCTCTTAACCAACAATCTCTCTGGTGGTCGCCAATTTTTCAATCCCAAGATCAATGCTTAGTAGAGGTCCCAAGAATCTCCGCACTCAAATTCTTCAAGCGCAGAATTCACACCATTGAGGACTTATTCTGTAAGGGCACACAATCCTAGTTATCTTGGCCAAATTTTAAATCTTTGTTTCAGCTTTCTAACCAAGATCATGATACTTTCAATATTGTGATCAATTTGGTTCCTGATCACATGCTACATAAGATTGTTGTGCACTCTTCTCGCCCTTGGTGGATGGATTGGAAGTGGTATGTTGATACCCCTTTCTGTAACTATAAAGCCAACAAAGGCTATCAATGGCTCTCACCCCATTTGCCCATGGTGGACAAACTTAATACTCGTTGGGGAATTCATGCCACTCTGTCTACCTGGGGTAGATGGTTTGAGAATGTTTGGAATATATGTGTGGAGCCCAAAATTGCTCACTTTCTTTGGTGCATTCTACACCAAGGCCTTCCTATCGGGGCTTGTCTTGTTCAAATTGGGATTCCAACTCCCAAATGCCCCTTTTGTGGGCATCTGGAAACACTTTTGCATGTCTTTTGGTTCTTCCAAAGCTCAAATTACTGGAACTGGATCCATACTTTTTTCTTTCCCTCACGGCCCCACGGTTTCACTTGGCAACATATCCTCTTGGGAGACAACCCCAAACTCCTTCCTATGTTCACCGAGATTTGGCATGTTTTCATAGGGGAGATTTAATTTTGGATATGGAAAGAAAGAAATGTTTTTTTCTTTGTTAATTCTGTAGTTGATCAATTTTTCTCGATTTATAATAAATCTATGGTGATCTTCAATGTGCTCTTGCAGATCCAAGTCCAAATAAACAAGGTGGCACTGGAGGTGGACCACCTCCAGACTCTGCTGCAACACTGGGGGGAAGCCCCATGCAATGTTGCTCAAGTGCCTCCATCTCCCACTGGCGACGCTCCTCGCCTTCACCCGTGGAGGCCGACTCGGCGCAGATCCCAACGTCGTGCCTTGGTCGCACCCACCACTCTCTAGGGCCAAGTCATCGGCATAGTCATTCACCTGTGCACCGTCATGGCCAGGGCTCACCACCGCATTCCTCAGCTCGTCAATAGGGCTGGGGCTCACCACCTCGGCATTATGGGTGGGGGTCTCCGCCGCAATCGTCAGCTCACCAAGCAGGGTTGGGGTTCTCCTCCCGCCATCATTTCACATGAGGTCGCAGCGATCGCCGCTTACCCTGCCATCCTCTGGCAAATTCCCGCGGCTCAACCTCGCCATTCCTACACGCGAGGCTGACCCGAGGAAGAGCTTGCTACTGGCTGGGAGATTCTAGACACTGGCAAAGATCTACTTGGTTCGGGGTGGCCGGATGATAAGGATCCGCCCACCTCGGGCATGTTTAGTTCGCTGCTTGATTTTGCCTTTTTTTTTGTCAGGGCGATGTTTTTGTTTTGTTGTACTTTCCTAGGCTCAGCCTAGTTTGACTTTTGTTGTTTTAGGCTCGGCCTAGTTTGTTCGTGGTTTTGGGGTGTGCTCTCATACCGCCTGCTTTTTTGTTGAAAGTTATCTTATATCTTATTGCATTAATATAATATAAGATCTTTTCATAAAAAAAAAAAAAAATCTTTAAGTAATACAAAAATACTTTCGTCTTCTCTGTAACACCTAACCACCTACAATATCACGTGTCATCATGGATAATAGCATGGATTTATCTCCCTCGAGCTAGTAATGTCAGCTCATTGTGCTTTCACTTCCAATAATAGTTGGGAGATGTTTTTAATGTTTGGGAGATGTTGTTAAAGGAAATATCCATAGCCCAGGTTTCCCTGAATGATGAAGCAGCGAGGGTTGCAAACACCCCTCCTTCAGGAATTTCTCCATTTTGAATTTTCGGAATTGCCAGTATTTTGTTGATTACTTCAAAACTGAAAAGATGAAAAAATATCTATTTTCTTAATTTCCGAGTTTTTTTCTAATTACTCTCCCAAGTTTGATGTCTCAACCAAGTTGGGACACTCTTGCAGTGTTGAGTAAGATTCGCGTGACCGTGGGCAATGAGTCAAACAATATTGATAAGGGGAAAGCAATAAGATTCGGTCTGATTCAGGCGCATAAGGATGGATTAGTAAATTCTCTGGTTGAGTCGGACTCTACAAAAATCAGAGAGTAAAGCACAGAGTCTAATCAGTTTTAATGCAGACTATCAAAAATCTAATCAGTTTTAATGCACAAAGTCTAATCAGTAGGCCTGTGCAAGTAATCCAGCAACCGTATTTTGGGTACTGCGCTTCATTGAACACAATGAAAGAGTCCATGTTATCATTATATAAATTAACTATAATTTGATTGTATTACATAAATTATCGTACCTTTGTTTTCCTTTCTACTTCTTCCATGGTGTATGTTTTCCATGTGCCTGTCTGGCCATAGGCAAAAATGGTGTAGTTATATCCTTCAAGGACTTCACTAACAATAGGGGCTATGGCCTGATCATATACGTTTCTCTGCTGGGCCTTAGGACCAAATACCTGCCACACATTGGAAGCAGAATACACATTATAGTTTTGCTTCAATGCAATCTCTGTAACATATTAAAAAGCATATGGTATATTGCAGAGTAGTGAATGCAACGAATAGAAATAATGGTATATTGCAGAATAGTGTATTGCAGACCTTGTCAAAAGTAAAGGTCCGGTCAGTTAGTTTGCTGGCAACACTTTGAAAAACAGTGACCTCTCGTCTCTGCTCATGGCAGGATATAACCTGTGGGACATTAGCCCTCAACTCATCTTCGCTAAAAGGCCTGAAATATTTGCAAAGAAAACCATGAGAAGTTGTGAACAACAAACTATTAAACACTATCATAACAATGATATAACATCATCTTCCTTAAATGGCGTTAAATTTGGACAAAGACAACTATCTGGAGGAATGACCGCCTACATAACAAACAATGCAACACCATCTCCATTAATTTTTTGGCCAAAAACACTATCTTGGATTGAACACCTAAAAATAACTGAACAACGAGATAACGGTGATGCAGCATCAATGAACTATCCTGCCTGAAATTTCGGTAAAGTGAAGCATCTGAATCATTGAACAGCTAAAATTGAACACCAACTTAACATTGATGCATAGCCAGGGTGTGGCCTGATGGTGGGGCCTGAGTGCTCGCCAACCACCCACCCAGGTTCTAATCCCCCAGGCCCCAGGGACCGGTTACCCTTGTATTTACACAGCTGGTTAGGAGGACTCGCCCTGCATTAGCGCGCCACGAAGTGTGCCAGGTCGTTGGGTCATTAACTCCCATATTATTAAAAAAACATTGATGCAGAACCTTCTTCACTACATGACCTAACAGCGTGGCAATGATGCATGGCTGTCAATGTTAAATGACCTCAAATATTGGCAAAGAGAACTATCTGAAGCATTTAACAGCTAAAAACTGAACACCAACATAGTAATGGTGCATAACCATCTTTGTTACATGGCCTAAAATTTTGGCAAAGAAAGAACAATCTGAAGAATTAAAACCAACATAACACAGATGCATGGCCGTCTTTGTTAAATGACTTGAAATTTTTGGCGAGGACAACTATCTAAAGAATTGAACACCAACATAACATTGTTGAATGACCATATTTGTTAAATGACCTGAAATTTTGGCAAAGAGAACTATTTGAAGAATTAACACCAACAGAGCACAAATGCACATAATAGAACTGAGATTTTTCTTATTTAGGAAGAAAACCATGTGAAGAATTGAACACCAACATAAAAATGATGCATGACCATCTACATTAATTGACCTGAGGTATCGACAAATAGAAGTATCTGAAAATTTCGAACACCCAGTTAGCAATGATGCAACATAGATACTTGGCAGTAATGCTAATTGAAAAGGAGTGTAAAATAGAGGTATTAATTGTACCTGCATCTTAAGATTACTTGCTTGTTAACTCCTTTCTCCTTGTCAAATCTATTGGAAAGATCCTCTACCACTCTGGATTCGCCGCTGTGCAACCTTACTATGGATTCCCCCTGTAACAGTGCGATAATTTAACATTAACCAGTTTCCTGCTTCAAGCTGCTTCATTCGATTCAGTATTGCACTCAGTATTCAATTATATATATTGTTAAATTCTTGAATGTATGGTTACAAGAACAGATGCATTATGTAGATATTGTTGATTTCTTGAGCTGATCTGTGCCATTGACTGAATTCTCAAATATTTTCCCAAGTTGCAAACTATTTTCATTAGAGTAAATGGAAAATTTGGAAGCGGTGCGCCAATTGGTTGGACTAATTAGATAATTTATTTATATTTGGTTTTGATGCACTTTCCTTGATAAAATCTGAAGTACACGTTGAGAGAGTTGCTTCTCTCGTATATGCCTGCCAATTCAAGGGCATTGGCAAGTTTTCTTTAGAAGCGGAGGATACCCGTGGGCTTCAATTTTGTTGAATTTATAACTTCCATATTTTCCTTTTTGATATGCTTTTCCCAGATTTGAATGGCGATTCTAACAAAATCTGATTTTTAATTTATTACGTAGACCAGACAGACTAAGTTTTATTACGCCGAAAGTGTGCCTTAAATGAAATGAGGCCTCCAGATTCTGACATGAGACAAGGAAATTGAAGAGAGGGATTGGCGGGCATACAACGTTGTAATACGATCGTATTATGTCCGTTGTGTGAAAATTTGTGCACAGTCGTGAATGCTGGGGAAGATGTTCAAATACGATTTCATAAGAACCATCAATTGTATTTTTAGGTGTTGTCGGTGGCCAGAACTGACATGAACTTACGTTACGATTTCATAAGAACCGTCGATTGCATTTTTAGGTGTTGTCGGTGGCTAGAACTGACATGAACTTACGTTGATGGACGGATGGTTTAAATGACCACAAGAGCTTTCGTTTTCCGCAGGGGTGAATCCATTCCTCTTTGAATTAGGAGGCAAATGCTGGAGGCAGTGCCGGTGGCTGGCGGTATGCCCATTTCTTTGCAGTTGTTTATATTTGTTTTGGGATTTTCTTTGAGATGTGATGTGAGAAATCCGGATTTTGATTCAGACCCGTTTTATTTCATTGCAAATCCATTATTAATATCATTATCTCGGTTTTTTGCATACCCAATTTGTTATTTTGACTAAATACAGGTATGAAATGGTCTTTGTATCTAGGTGGAGTGGTTTTTGGTTTAGTCAGTTGTATGTCGATTGGTGCATGGATTTTGACATACCTAGAATTTGTTTTCTTGACATGAGGGGACAACACACTTCTGGTTGTGGGACAACATACTCATGGGGCATAATAATGGAGAGAGCCAACTGCAAGTTGTTGCGGGCGTTGAGTTACCTCACAGGCATCCAGAAGCACTTCGCCATTCCAAAACTTGCGTGACCAAAGCATGCCATTGCGACACCCTTTTCTCCATGTAAGGAACCCCAAGGGTCGCTTTGAGGTGGATTTGCGTTTTCTATGGGTTCGAGTGTCTGTGATTTTTTAAAAATATTTTTCTTATGAAAATGATGACGGGTAAAAATGGCCGCTTTCGATGGGTATTGCAGATGCGGACCCTTTAAAGGAGTAAACTCATGGCTCATGTTCAGGATGCAGGAACCTCTAGAGAGAAGGCTGCTCCGGATACTAGTAATCCCAATTGATTATCCTTTGTCATCACTGCATTTGGGTTTTTTAATCCGATTATCCCCTTCTCTCTTTTTTTTATAATTAAAAAAGAAAAAAATTGGCGCATAAGGAGAAGGGTGGTTACGGTTTGTTGCCCTTTTTTTCACCGCCATGAAAACTTAAGTTGTGATAGTAAGGCATACAACCTACATGTGCCCTCAAACATTGCTTCCACATATTGCCTCGGGTTGTTTTTTTGTATGTACTTTGGGTTTTGTTTTTTATTTTGTATATTGGGTTTTATCTGTTTGTTGGTATGTTGGGTTCTATTATGGTGTGTCATATCTTGCAATGTTTTGGTTTAGATCAAAGATACATGAGGTCGAGCTTCTTTTCATTTGCTATAATGTACCCACATGAGAAGCCAAGGTTAGGCAATGCCCCAACCCATAATCGCATCATTTACAAGATTGGGATGTTTGGGTTCAAGAAGTAAGTGGCTTTTCTGTATCAAATTTGGAGATACAGAGTATGTTATTGAAGGAGTTTAGAAACACTTGAGCAAATGGAACTTTGTAATATTATTACAAAATGTAATCAAAGCCACCTTATGTTTATCTTAGAAAAGACTCCCTTTCTGTATATATATTTGGGTGAGATTGAACTATGCATATGCATACAAAAGACCTCTTTTTCTGAAGAAAAAAATGTTGTTTCGGTTAACCATCTAAGCAGATTAAATTCACTTCCTTAAAGAAATAAATTTCTAACTGAGTAACAAAGCACAAAGTTGTTTCGTGGTTTGTTTTAAGCACTGTATTGTTGTTCTACGGCATCGATGGTGGCCATGTTTAAAGGAGTTTTGGCAGAGAGCAAGTCACAGGCGATTATGTCGGCGGGAGCAAAGGCCTCGTGGTGTGTGGCCATGATAGGCCTCGTGGCATTGGCCGTCACTGAAATCATCAAGGGCGGACCACTTGTATAATCGATTAAATGTCCATGAAAGGGAAATACATACATGGATGAAATACATTAAAAGTTATACGGTGGGTTACACCGGTAAATAGATAATTCTTTTTAAATTGAACATAATGCATAAAGACTATTTTTTTATTACTCCCTGGTAAATCTATACTCCATTGTTTTTGGAATTATTAATACTTCTCTTTCATATTTTTTTGTTACTGAAATGAGTTCTATAATAACCTTTATTCAGGCAATAGTAGGGAACAATATCCAAAATCGACGACTCATATTTTCCTCATTGTGCTACAACCAACAAAGTTCATTTGCAAATTAAATCTAACTGAATTCCACTATCATAATTTTTGTGTGCCGATATATGAAAAATTGCGCGCAGTTTTGTAGGATCTTGATTTCTCCACATGGTCAAGCAAAATGTTTTAAAAGCAAGTGGTGATGTACAAGAAAATTCATTTCTAAGATTTAACAATCTCGCTACTGTAAAAATTGTTGGTTTTGTCAAGCGAGTTTCATTGACAAGAATGTGTGCAAAACCTGTTGTTTCAGAGCTTACACCCACTACCCGCATGAATGCAAAGGACTTTTTAGCTATATTCTATGTTGGTACTATTTTTAGTGAAATTTCCTCTAGACAGATTCCTCTAAAGGAAAAGAATTCAGTTGTACCAGGTAAGTCCCGGTTTTTTTGTAACACTTATGCTCACATTGTAATACTTTTGTCTCATATTTTTATGTGGGTATTGTTGTTGTGAAGGCATGTGTTCCTGTGTGAAAGAAGTGGGTGTGAGGAAGCATGTGTACAGAGGAATAAGGCAAAGGCCATGGGGCAAATGGGCTGCAGAGATGAGGGATCCTGCTGAGGGTGTCAAGGTTTGGCTTAGTACATTCTCTACTTCAGAAGAAGCTGGAAGAGCTTATGATGTTGCAGCGAGGAAAATCAGAGACAAAAAAGCTAAGGTTAATTTTATTGAGGAAATACCCTCTTCTTGTAGCTCAAAGGAGTTGCAGGTAAAGTCTATGAACAAGTGAGAGTTGTTCATGAAGATTTTGTAGACTTGCTTGTACAATTAATAAAGCACTTCACTCTCTTGGATTAGAAGACCTTTATCTTACTGGTGCCTTGAGGCATTTTCCATATGTCGCCCCATAAATTATGGGTTGTTATGCACTTTTTACATGCATTTGTGTGTTAAATTAGGTATGATGTTTACTTTAATACTCTTTATGTATACAGTGAATCAGTGTCAGATTTTGTAAGGCATTTAGACATTTTTAGTTATTTTAGATATTAAAATACAGTCATTTTGAAATATCATTGTCATAGGTGACAAGTAAATATATTATTTAAACGTCAAAATAATATACATATAGAAAAGACAAATTTGACATTTATATTAAATTTTGAACGCCAAATAACGTCCATGATCTGAAATCAAATGAATATATACTTTTCTTGCTTGGTGGGTGTTTAAACAATGGGTGGCGCAGATGTTGAAACAATCGATGCCGTGTTAGCGATGAATCATTAAACATCACGAATAATTACTTTAATGAGCTATATAATTATTTCTATGCAAATAATCTTATTTTAGCTTATTTGAGTCAATCTATTCAAAACACTCTTTTGTTTGACAAGAACTCCGAGTCGATAGTTTTTAATGTGAAATGATAATTAATATGGCTTTGTAATAAGAAGATAAATTCTTGGCATTTGTTACATTATACTAAATTACTGCAAAATATATGGGTTGACATCCAAAGCATGTAATTATCATGAATACAGAGACATAATTTGAATGATTGACTCATCTAATCACTATAATGGAAGAAGCCACTAGAATGTTAGATGTAAAATAGTAACTTGCTACAGATTATAAAGAGTTATTTTGTCAATAGTTGTATACGAGACACTAACAATGGCCACCAGTTCACATGAATACGTAAACATGAATTCCACTATTGGATTATCTATTCATCTCAACGGTATAAACTTAAGGCTCTGCAACTTATTTTACACATACAATCTATAATATAGATTATTAAGCAAGTCACTTTCTTGTAAAATCTATATATACACATGCTTCTCTACATATTTTCCGTGCATAAGTAATGGTTTTGTTGCATGAAAGGGATCATTTATCAACAATTTTTTATAGGCTCATCAACAACACAAACATGATAATCCAATAAAGAATTCCCTTTAAAAAGTTCAACAATATGAATTGACTTTAATCTAAATATTAATGAGAGGTCAAGAATGGTCAAATGAGATAGAAATTAATTATAATGGAAATGCTAAGAGAAATAAAAATATTAGGTGTTGGGGTCTTACAACCCATACAAAATCATCCAAATGGTCTTGCAATATATGGGGTAAGCACAATTTTAGCTATTGGGGCTTTAGATAGGCTATGCATCTCCCACGTTTCTCTTATTGAGATCATCTTTGAATCCATTTGGGTTGTGCATGTCATGTGTGAGAAACATGTTTACAAATTTAATTGAAGGTGTAAACTTTTAGACATTATTTTCATGAATTTGTCATCGTCATGCCTTGGTAAGGTGTTGTTTCTTTCTTTGTTGGAGTTGGGTGAATTTATGTTTGAATACGTTGTGCACTTGGTGCGCTACCAACATGGATGCCTTAGTTCCCATCCACAATTATTTAACGATTCACCCATTTCATTTGCGAAAAAAAATGACCATGTCGACCATCACAACCTCTACATGTTGAAAACATTGAACCTTCGCTCTCCCAGGTCCATTGCACAAATTACCTGGTGGACTAATTTATGGAAGCCATGGATGATCGATTATAACACAAAGCTCTTTAAAAAAATCAAAAAACGAAATGCTGACAACAAATTTGTGGGTTGAGACAGGCATTGTAAATGGTGCAATAACAACCGTCAACATTATTTATGGCATTTCCATAGTGTCCCCGATCTACCACTTTTCCTGTCATCAAAGTCGACAAATATAACGGGCATGTTGGAATTCCAACAACATGTTGCATATTCCGAAGCAACCAATTTCCAAAGGGAGTCACAAAAACAATGCATATTAAACTGGCTTCGGCTTTAACTATCCTCAAGTTTGAGGTCCTCAATTTGTAGAAGGCCACAATTAAAATTATAAACACCTAGAAACATGGTCTTTTATTTACATTTATCTCTACAGTCCCTTAACCTACAGATATTTACCTTTCACCTCTTTCTTCTTTTGGGCAGTGCTCAATAATGCCTCACGCCCCTCTACTTTGGTCTTAAAAATGAAGAAGCACACCAAAGTTCTCTCCACCAGTTCCCCCATTTTAAAAAAAAAGCAATCCCCTTCCCCCCTCCCCAATAATAACACTCTACACTTCTCAACATGTTGTATATTAATACATTTTACATGTAACTCTATATAAAAAATGATGGCCATATTTTAAATATTTAAGTTGTATGAGAAATCCAAATCAAATATTTGTAACTATTTTATGGCTAAAATCATACAAAACATCTAACTCGATGTCACATTCAAACCATGAGTACAACTATAAACAATGTGCCTTCATTTCTAAAATATAATCTACCTTTTTTTCACTGTCAAACTTTCTCTCTCTTCTCTCTTGTTCCACAAAATCATCTTTGATCTCTTCACTTTTGAAATCGATTGTTCCTCCATTTGGTCTCCACATCGGGTCACTACCTTTTCCAAATTGTCTGATCACTTACATGTACTCAAATTTCTAATGCCCTCTTAACATTGTTCCTTTTTTTTTAATAATGCATTTATAGGTTTGTTTCACATTAGCAACAACTCCTGCACCTTCGACTAGACTACTCCACTTCTTTCTTTACTACTCTACTCCACTTTTGGTTCTCCCAATTCTTCCCTTTCGGCGTTCACATCTTTGACCTCACATGTGATTGCTAGTTGTAGGCTATCAAAATCTCATAGATGAGTTGATAGATTAACAGAGATTAATAAATGTTAGGCCATTTGGTCATTTATAATTTTTTTATTTTAAAAAAATGAAAAACTTGTAGTTCAATATGGGCAAAAATTAGTCAAATCAATCTTTTTCACCATTCAAAATAACAATAAATTGATTTATGTAAAATTATATTTATGTGAATATGTCAATTCAAAGTTTATACATTAGAGATTTTAAAATGGGAAAAAAATTCTTGTATATGATTGGGTCACAGTAACATTATTAATTGAATGACATGAAATGTATATTATCATGCCTTTGGAGGAACTAATAATAAGAAAATATAACTCTATAATAAAACAACAAATTTAATGAAGGAAAACCAGTCCCTACAGAAAGTGGCAATGAAGGAAAACTAGCTCAACATTTTGAAAAGGGGAGAGAAGGATGGAATGGTTTTAGAAGAAGAGTTAGTTCCTATTTCTAACATCTTTGATAAATTGATGGGTTATGAAGAAGTTGATACAAAACGGAGTTGGATCAGGGGAGGAGTTAGAAGCTAACAAAATCAAGGATATAATAAAAAATGTGAAATCTTCAACCAAAGAGATTCAACACTCTAATGTTGAACAAGTGATATCAGAAGAAATGGAAGTGCAAATGAAAAAGAAAAACCTCCAAGTGATGGCTTGAACACACCAAAAAGAGTAGTGGAAACTTCTAAAGGCAAGAACCCTGACACTCCAAGGGAGAAGAAAAACAAATGGCAAGAAAAAAGAACAACCAAAAAGATATAGATGATGGAACTCAGTCTAAGCTCGATTTGAGGAGCTTTAGAAGAACAAAAAATCAAATTTCTAAATGAATACAATTGAAAATCTGGCCAAATAATGGGGTACTTTGATGGCCAACATTGAAAATTAGACTAGTTGACTCTATGGGTCCTTTACTGATTTAAGTGTTGTTAGTTTATGGTTGTAAGGTTCTGATGTTAATTATGTGGTGTGTTCTTGTTTGTACGTTGTAGAATGCTTGTTCTCTTTTGTTATTTCGATCATTGTTTGTGGTACTTGCTTATCTTATGATGTATAACTCTCAGTTTAGGAGCTTCTTTTGTACGGGGAAGGGACCCCTTAACCCTTTTTCACCCATAATAAAAAAATAACAACAAATTTAACTATATATTAAAACTTATTATAGTAGTTGAAATAATAACTTCTTTTTTATTGAATATGAGTGAAAAAGTGTCGTGTATAAGTTTTGTTGGTTTTTTTGTTGGTGGGGAAACTTTGAGAATATAATAAATATTATTTCATAAATATATAATTTATATAGTGGAAGGTTCCTTAACCACAAAATCACATCTAAAAGTGTTAGATCACAATACATCAAGCAACCTATACTATATTAAAAAAACTTTGCATATATTAAAGTTTCTCAATGCATTATAGTATTTTAAGTATAAATATTTATTATTTATTATTACTATGTTTAAATTTCTTAATATAAGTTAGTTGAATTCAATGAACTTTTAAAAATATAGGGTATTTGGAAAATGCTTATGAATGTCATTCTTATATATATATATATATATATATATATATGATTAGATTTAGGATGTGACATAGGTAGAACAAAGGATTAAACACTTTTAAAAATAAGTTTAAGTGTAAAATTTACAAACACACACATGTCTATGCATATACGTATACATACATGTGTGTGTGTATACGTACACACACTACTAAAAAGAGATCTCTTTATGTGTGTGTGTGTACTACCTAAAAAAATATCTTTGTATGTGTCACACACACACACACACACACACACACACACACACACACACACACACACACACACACACACACACACACACACACACGTGTTTGGTTAGGTTGTGCACTTTTTATGTTCAGAACTATACCCATAAAGATATCTCTACACACACTACACACATAAAGATATCTCTTTTTGGGTATAGTTGAATATAAAAAAAAAAAAAAGTGCACAACCTAACCAAACACACGTACACACACACTACACACTTAAAGAGATCTCTTTTTGGGTATAGTTTGGAATATAAAAAAGTGCATAGCCTAACCAAACATATTATGATGCATAAACCCTCCAATTCAAAGCAAATGCAAAAGCTATATAGGAGCACTTTGAGGAGGACAAAGAGGAAGTATATCATAAACAAACGTAAAAATATCCTTGAAACCAAATTTTGTTCACTATGAAACTTTTTTGGAGATTTGTCCTTCCTAACAAATATTTATGCGTAAGATATGGTCTCCTACTCAATTTGATTTAGCTAATAGCTTATACAATGGTCCAAACCAACCAAGCATTTGAGCCAATCCAAAACCTTGTCATTGTCATTTTTTCTCTAAACGTCTTATCCTTAATCTCTAATCAAATAAAGCTTGTGATTTGAATAAGCTTAAAGATGAATTTTTAAAACATAACCCGAAAACTTAGCGAGTCCATATGACAAACATGTTTAACTACATGGTGACTCATGGATTTTCACCTTCCTAGACCTTCCTAATCATCCATTTCATCTATAAGAGTGGAGATGATAATGATCCTAATAATTCCTACACTATTATGATTTGACATACCTTGGCTAAGCTAATTGATGTATCTCTAGACATGCATGTCTCTATATGGATAGAGACAAAGAGGCTTAGGGCCAAAGTATAAGAAGGATTTAGGAGGAATCACCATACCATTGATCATATCTTTACTTTGACCTATATCATTGAGGAAGCCAAGGGGAATAAGCGGGTAGTATATTTTTGTTATTGAAATTCCACAATGCGTCTGCTACAATTCATGAACACTTGCTAGTTAACATGCTTGATGATTTGGGTCTTCTACCCTTGGTGGTTTCACTTGTGATGTCATTTTATGAGATCATTGTTGGTAAGCTACAAAGAAGGGATGGAGAGATAAAGGATGTTTAGAGTATTATAGGTGTTAAACAAGGTTTCCCACTCTCTCCTACACTTTTTGAATCTACATTGATGAGTTATAGGAAATAATTTCATATACATTAGGTGTAATAAATGGTTGTTTACTCTTTGGAGTCTATATTACAATTATCTTTTTATAGATGAAATCATTTTGATGTATCATTTACCGAGAGGTATCTAGAAACAATTGTATATCTTATCCTCTGTTTGTGACACTCACGAGATTTAGGTTAATTTGGGTAAAACAAAAGTCATGGATTTCAATGATAAATTTTGTTTAGACTTCACAATAAAAACACTCTCATATCTTTGTTATTGATTCCTAAGCCAATGGTAATGATAACATGATGGAAGCGGTTTTCCTACTAACAATGGTTCATTAATTATGGGATGAATATGTTTGCTTCCTTAGCCTTCGCCTCTCCTCCTTTTTAGTTTCATAATCTCCACAATTAAAAGCCTTGTTCAATTGCCTCTAAATACATGTTTTACTAGTCTAAGTCTGATATGCCTCTTGGAAAAATGCGCCCCTTTTTGTCGACTTCATAATGTATGTTTCTTTTAGGTGTTTTATGTCTCATGTCTTCGCGCTTTTGGTTTTCTAAAATGTCTACTATTTGTTGCATTTTATTTCGATCACATTAAGAAACGTCTAACAAATGTTTGTGTAGTCACATTTAGATCAATTATTTTCACTCCTTGTTCTTCCTTACTAATGATCAAATGTTGGCTTGGGCACCATTATAGTGGAAAATTAAATTCAATCTATCTACAAATACGAGGACATTCTAAGTCATTTGACATCTAGTAATCTAAAAGGAAACATAGAGAATTCATTAGTCATCGTACTCAATTGAGAAAATACATAGCCTTATAGAGGGAATCAAGAATTCACCTTGATTGGGATTCCTATTCATCACCTTTTGCATCTTGTATGCACTTTTTGTTTCTAGTTGGATGGTGTTGTTTTAGATTTGTGTGTGATCATGGATGTTCCCCTATTATATAGGTCGATTACCTTGGCATTAGTGTTTGCATTGATTAGGTGCATCTTGCACACTTAACCATATGGTATCCTAATAGTATAGACTCGTAAGAGTTTTCATAACTTAAAGGTGGTCCTCAAAATATGGAATCTTTGCTAACATTTCCATGTTAGATCCCCATATTGGATTTTTGACCACCGATTCGCCTCCAGTTCCTTGTTTATTTTGGCTCACCTTTTCTTTTGTCATATTTTCTTTGCTTTCTCCTAATGCTCATGATGTGGTGGGTCACTACACTTTATGTTCCTTACCATTGTGCTTATCTCCATATCTTATTTTTCATTTAATTTCAATTCTAAGAATGATGACTTAGGCTCTTCCATCATGTCTTCCACTACAAGTCCAATAGGGCAAGTCCATGGGTTCGTTATAGGGAAAAATTTAGTGGCGACTATTCATAATTTGGTGAATATTGCATATTTGGAAAATTTGAAAAGGTGAATTTTTTCGAGTACAAAAGTGTACATGTTGCCTAAAATTTCTTGTATAAATTTTTTAGGGATCGGCTTCACCTACTATTGAAAACTCCTCCTATATAATCATATGTAATTCACCATGTAGTATATTATTAACTTAATAGTAAGGTACCGTCTGAATTATAATAAAATACCTTGCGAACAAGTGATAGAAAGTGTAGAGAGATGTGTGACAAGAATACGATCACCACGCGACAAGACATTTGTTGCCACACCATTGTCGCACAAAAAATTTTCTAGTAGTGTGATAGTAAATGTCTTGTCACGTGATAAGGGTGTTGTTGTCGTGTGACAAGGAAAATTATATTGTTTAAATATTATATTTACAAACCTCGGGAATTCACCTTGTCACGAAAGTAGTTCCAGGGATATTCCACCTCCAATTTCCCAGAGGCCTCTTAAAATTATCCCTCGCCTATCATTTTTGTTTGCCACAATCTATGTAAATTCTAATTGATCTTCCTCTCTCTAATGCTTTGCTTCTTTCTCTATTTGGAAATATATGATTCTATCGATTATTTATACTTAGTTTCAAATGGTATTTCTCACTTCTCCTTCACGCCTTACTTATAATTAGCCTTCTCGATCTAATCATGATCATTTGGTCATTTTCTAATTGTTTCAAATCCGATCCGCCCTTTTAAATGTACTTATCCATTAGATCTACTTACTTTATGGTCTTGTTAATTATCCAAATTACTTTTATTTTTGTTAAGTTATCTCACTTCTCCTTCATGCCTTCTTATAGTTGTCATTCTCGATCGAATCATGCTCACTTGGTCATTCCATAACTATTTGCAATCTAATCCACCCACTTAAATGTAATTATCCATTAGATCCACCTCTTTATGGTCTCTCCAATTATCCAAACTACTTTTCTTTCGATAAGTTATTTGGATATAGATCCTTTTCCAAAATTTCAAGCCATCAATTCATGTGAAATCAATTTTTTGAATTTATTTCATTTTCCCATGTATTTGTTCTTTTTCTATTGTGTAATGTTCCCAAACTTAGTTTTTTTGATAAGGTTTCTCAAGTCCCTCTCACATACCTTATCTAGATTTCCCTTGAATTACATATCCAATAACTTAGTGCTTTGATTTTTAAACTTGTTACTCCTATACATGCTTAAAACAAAAAAATCTCAACTCTACAAAAGTAGTTATTTACCACGCCATGCTTGAATTGAAATTCCATCTCTAAGTTATACTCAAAGCACTTATTTTTGCATTTTTGTTGCACAATCAAGAATGATCGACATTGACTTCACTTCCATTTATTCTCCCTGAATATACATTTCCATGTAGATCTCAAAATACAATTGTCCCTTGGTATGTTATATGTATAATATATGGGCCTTTCCATCTTATGCACAATTTACTTGGGTGCACTCTGAATCTACTCTCATAAACAATTCAATATGCTTTGGTTTGAATTATTTTGTGTAGAAAATCCTATCATGTCAAGCCTTTTGGATGATGCGGCGCTTGATTCCATTACGTAGTTATGTGATTTTCTTCTATTTGTTTCCAATCTAACAACCTATTTTTCAATGTATTATTTGTCTAATACCCTTGTGATCATCACATTGCACAAACTTGGGACTATATATTCCATGGGATTCACTAATTCTATCCCATATAATAGCTGAAATGGAGTGTTTGTTATATTATGCTTATAAGTTATTATATATTCCCATAAGACTATAAGTATTTGATCCTCCCCCTCTACACATTACAAATCTTCGTGATAATTCTTTCCAAGACTTTTTAGTTGATTATGCTTATCCATTCACCATTGGATGGTATGTTGTACTTTGGTGATGCATAATCATAAAATCTTCCATAAGCACCTTGATTGTATTATTAATAAAAATATGTTCCCCTATGGGAAAGTGCACGAAGTTGGGGGGCCAAAAAGTGGACAAGAATTTAAAAAAAAAACGCGTACGCATTCTATTATAACGCGATCGTGTTTTCAATTATCGTGTATGGGATTTCGAAGCATAACGCATTATGCATTATAACGCGTACGTGTTACATAACGTGTACACGTTATGCCTACTATAAATAAAAAAGAGGCCGAGCCTCTATCATTTTATCTCCCTCAAACACGAGTTTCAAAGCTTAACCGTGCCCTCGCATTTTTTCATTCAATTGGATCTCAAGCTCAAAGGATCATTTTTGGATCACTGGGAAGATCTGAATCGACGATGGTGCCACGAAGAAGAGGTAAGCACAATTCTTTTCTCAAAATTACATTGAAATATGATAATTATAGATTAAAATTTGAATTGAATACATATTTTTTATTGTTACAGTTAGAGGTCGAGGGAATCAACCACAACCAAACCCTATTATTCCTATCATCCCTCCCGAAACTCCCACAATTACTCAACATCCCTAGGTAGTCAAGAAGATTTAGCAGCCCACATAGTTGAAAAAAAAATTAAAATTGAGGATTTAATCAAAACAATGAGGGATTCACAATCTACGAACCCCCACCGCGCCTCTCTTGTAAACACATTGGAAGCATTACTTGTTCAAATTGACGTAGCAACGGGGCAAATTGATCATTGGAAAACTTACAGAGAGGGTTGTAGGGTTTATTATTCCAACAAATTGTCATATGTGGATGTAAAGAAAAAATAAATTTCAAAAGACCTCGTATGCGCCTTATTCACAACCCCTCGCACTAATTTTCTTATTTCATTGTCATGTAAATGGTTTCCCATCCATTGGTGCAATAATAATTTAATTAAAAAAAAAATTATGGAACTGATGGTGGATGGTGTTTGATTTTCCACCTTGTAATAACAACAAGGTGCCACTATACTTTTAAGGAAACTCTATGCATGAGTTAATCCTCAACGAGATCCCAAATTATTTTGATTCCGAGATTTGGCCAAGGAAAAGGATTTGCAGAGGATCAACCAGTGCATAACGTGCTCCTATTCAAAGCAGGTAGATTCCCGCATGAAGCCCCCTCACCCCGAGATTGTCCCTCGAGCATTCAAGGAGACCGTAGAGATTGATACACTCCACGCGCTTCAGGGGCTATCTGCGACCCTTGTTCGGCATACGAGGGAAATTTTTGAGCCAAATGTTCACGGAGGCACACGAGTATTCCCTCGGGAATACTAGCATGAGGCCACATCTTTGCTTGTCATGTGGTAGCATATGTTTAGGGCCCGAGGAGGATGATACTTTCATGCATACTAATTTTGGTGCACCTGGTGCTAGGGGTGCACATGATAACGTCACTATGTCAGATGTCCTTTTGAATGAGACATTTGGATTACATTCATCGGCATCACCTTCGCAGGTAATTTGTTTATGTTTTGTTATGTGTGTTACAAAAAGTTTGGAGCACTTGATTTACTTATATATGTTAAATTTTTGAAATAATTGTATTTGTACATGTATATGCATTGATATTACAGTGCGCGGGAGGCACATCTTCATCCCAACCACAAGCGGCGAGCACCATGTATACACATACATTCACAGAGGTAATTTAGAATGTTAATTATGTAAAATTTTCACATACATGTGTGTGTGTGTGTATTAGTTTTGAAGTCAAATATGTTATTGTATGTTCATCGACTCGCGTGATATACATGTTTGATAAAGATGTTGACTTCACTAGACACCCCACCATCTCTCGTGACAAGTAGATAAAGGTGTTGCCGTTGTGATTTCATCTACACAAAGCAACTCACCGAGGTATTCAAACAACACGTAAATTTTGTTAAATTTCTCGTCTAATTCATATTATGTTAAATTACATGTTAGTAATGTCTTTCATTGTAGAAATATTAAATTATATTAATCATGTCCTTCATTGTGTATACGCAGGAGTTACTCGCGACAGTAATGACCCTATTCATTTGATTCACATGCGGGATGGGGTAAAAACAAGAGTTCTATATTGATAAAATTAGTTAAAATATTGTCATTATGTACCATACATGTACTTAGTTCTATTTTCGCTAATTCGATGTTAGATTTTCTCGATCTTATGTGTATGTAGAGAAATTCAACCCCCTCCATTTTGACTTTGAGGGCATGGACTCCTCCATCTCGTCGTCTTCGTATCCCCATTCATATTTCAGGAGCTCCCGATGACTCATCTGAGCGTGAGATGCAAATTTGGCATGATCAAAAACTTGCGGTAAGTTTTTGTATTTATGTAAATACTTTCATTCTAGATGGTCTTAAATACATGTTGAAAACATATATAAATTAAGTTTTGACAAAAAAACATTGTTTGCATTTACAGGCTCATCTACAGGCAAGTATTCAACGGAAGAGGACTCGAAGCATGGGCTCAGATGATCCAAAGTCATCTCATGGATCTCCATCTTCGTCTAAGGGAGGGCCTTCTTCGAGCAAGGCTAATAGAGGGGTAGATTTTGATGAGTAGGAAATATATATGTCTTCCATGACATTGTTTTTGTATGCCTATGTGCATGGCATTGTATGTACGCCTATATGACATTTGAACTTGATGGTATATGACCTATTTGGGAATTTTTAATTTATTATGCACATTAAAATAATATTTGGAACTTGACAATTTTGTATGAGACCTTACATTTACGAGATTATTTTCGCATGAAACTAATATGATGTGCACTTGACAATATTTAAGACATTGTGGATTATTTTTTCATTTATTGGTGATGTACATGCACTAGCATTTTCAATGTATAATATGCATCAAACTTTGGAAATCAATATTTATATAATGTATGTATATAAAGAGTTACCTAATATGAGTAATTATTCATTCAATTTATCAATGTGTATATGTGTATTTACCTTACTTGCACTTCTTCCTACTCATGGTCTCTTTGTATTGGTTCCTTTCTTATCATGCACTTACTATATTCTTCTATGCTTCATAGTCTTCTCCCCTGTTAAAACACCCAACAGTCGTCACAATTTGATGCCTTTCATCTGTTGATATTTTGAGAATGTCTCTGTGTATACATTACTCCAATGCTTGAGAATGTCTCCGGATGCAATGACATTCGATTCGGACACTCAATGATTCTTGGTTGTCTAATCCTGTCCAATTCATGTTATTACCTTTAAATCTATAGGCATTTCAAGTTATTTGAAAATCACATCACACCCTTCACTAGGCTTGATGACTACCCCTATCCTTTTTAAGGAACTTTTGAAAGCATCCATGGGTTTATCATAGCATAAATTATCAATGAATGAAAGGTCACTAAGCCGTAGGCCAGCTGACTCCCATCAAGAACTAAACAAGAAATATTTACTAGGCGATTGATAACTCCCATGTGTTCTTAGACATACCCATATCAAATTCATTCTTAAGCTAATCAAGCCATTTAGGGCTCTTAAGGGACTACTCCCGGATGAGGTAGCCCGAAAGCACAGGGAGTGTAGGGAACCAAAATGAAGACTCCACTAGCATTCACATGGACACCTTGACATGTTGGCGTAGTTGGTTCGGTCCCACAAGTTTTCGTTTTGAACTACAACGTCTTGCTGACCCCTACATTGACTTAGTCTCCAATATTTTACGTCTTTTCAAACAATAAGACAACGAGAGAACCGAATGAATATGGATAAAACCACGATATGATTTCATAGGGCCCCGATGTGGAGGTCTTGGATCTAACGAGACATCTCTAGGTGCCATGGAGTCTAAGAAATCACCGTCGAAGATATGGCGTGTTTATGCCTCGGGGCTCTTAAGGGATTACGCCCGGACGAGGTAGCCCAAAAGCACGGAGAGCATATGGAACCAAAATGAAGCCTCCACTAGCGTTCACCGCCACCCCGATATTTTGGCGTAGTTGGTTCGGTCCCACAAGCTTCCATTTCGCAAACTACGGCGTCTAACACGCTACATTTACTCAAACCTGCACTATTTCACACCTTTGCAAACAATAGGACAGCAAGAGAACCAAATGGAGATTGATAAAACCACGATAGGATTTTGTATAGGGCCTTGACATGGAGGTCTTGGATCTGAGGAGACATCTATAGGTGTCACGAAGTCTGAGAAATCACCCGTCAAAGATATGGCGGTTTTGGCCTCGGGGCTCTTAAGGGACTACGCCCAGACGAGGTAGCCCGAAAGCACGAGGAGTGTAGGGAACCAAAACGAAGCCTCCACTAGTGTTCACCTAGCCACCCCGACATGTTGGCGTAGTTGGTTCGGTCCCACGAGCTTTCATTTGCAAACTACAACGTTTGGCATCCCGACATGGACTCGGACTACACTATTTCACGCATTTATAAACAATAGGATAGCGAGAGAACCGGATAGAGATGGAGAAAATTGTGGTAGGATTTCATAGAGGGCCTCAACATGGAGGTTTTGGATCGATGAGACGTCTCGGTGCCACAAAGTTCGAGAAATCACCCGTCGAAGATATAGTGTGTTTTGGCCTCAGGGCTCTTAAGGGACTACGCCTAGACGAGGTAGCCCGAAAGCACGGGGAGCGTAGGGAACAAAAATAAATCCTTCCCTAGCATTCACCGGGACACCGCGACGTGTTGGCGTATTTGGTTTGGTCCCACGAGCTTAGTTGGCAAACCACAACGTGTGGCACCTACGTTGACTCAGATCGCACTATTTCGTATGCGTTTACAAACAATAGGACAACGAGAGAACCGAATGGAGATGGAGAAAAATGTGAGAGGATTTCATAGAGGGATTCAATGTGGAGGTCTTAGATCTGACGAGACATCTCTAGGTGTCACGGAGTCTAAGAAATCACCCGTCGAAGATATGGCGTGTTTTGGCCTCAAGGCTCTTAAGGGACTACACCCAGACGAGGTAGCCGAAAGCACGAGGAGTGGAGGGAACCAAATGAAGCCTCCACTAGTGTTCACCCGACCACCCAGACGTGTTAGCGTAGATGGTTCGATCCCACGAGCTTCCATTTGCAAACTATAGCGTCGTGCCCTTACACCGACTAAGATTGCACTATTTCGAGCGTTTGCGAAACAATAAGACAAATGAGAGAACCGAATGGAGATGGAGAAAACCACAAGAGAATTTTTAGAGGGCCCCAATGTGGAGGTATTAGATCTAACGAGACGTCTCTTAGTACCACAGAGTCTGAGAAATCACCCGTAGAAGATATGGCGTGTTTTGGCCTCGGGGCTCTCCGGGGACTACGCCGGATGAGGTAGCCGAAAGCACGGGGAGTGTAGGGAACCAAAATGAAACCTCCACTAGCATTCACCAAGCCACCCCGATGTGTTGGTGTAGTTGGTTTGGTCCCACCAGCTTCCGTTTGCAAACTACTGACATCTCGACAGCCCTCTACACTCGACTAAACTCTAGTATTTCGCACCTTTGCAAACAATAGGACAGCGAGAGAACTGAATGGAGATGGAGAAAACCATGAGATTCTTTCGTAGAGGGCTTGACATGGAGATCTCATATCGACGATACATCTCTAGGTGCCACGGGATCAGAAATCACCCATTGAAGATATGGCATGTTTTTGCCTCATGGCTCTTAAGGGACATAGTGACATCTTCACCTAATTGTTTTTCTTCAGGATGTTCATTGTCATCTAAAGTTTAAGACTGAAAATTTATATGGCCTTCGCCTTCTTTTTTAGCATCAACCTTTTATAATGTCCAAAAAAATTCAAGCTCTTCATTCTCTGTTTGATTGAAGATATTCATTCTTTCAAAATGAACAATTGGAACATTGGTGGTCTCCCCAACAAAACTAAGTTAATAGTATACATAGTTGCATCCTTTGGAAAAATCATTGAACATAGGATTTCGTAGAGGGAACCAACATGGAGGTCGTTGTCCTATTGTTTTTGCAAACGTGCGAAATAGTGCGATGCTGGGTCGGTGTAGGGTTGCAGGATGTTGTAGTTTGCAAACGGAAGCTCATGGGACCGAACCAACTACGCCAACACGTCGGGGTGGCTAGGTGAACACTAGTGGAGGCTTCATTTTTGGTTCCCTACGCTCCCGTGCTTTTGGGCTACCTCGTCCGAACATAGTCCCTTAAGAGCCCTAAGGCCAAAACACATTATATCTTCAACGGGTAATTTCTTAGACTCCATGGCACCTAGAGATGTCTCGTTAGATCCAAGACCTCTAGGTTGGGGTCTCTACGAAATCCTCTCGCAGTTTTCTCCATCTCCATTTGGTTCTCTCGTTGTCCTATTGCTTACAAATGCGCGAAATAGTGCGAGTGCAAGTTAGTATAAGGTTGTCAAATGTTGTAGTTTGCAAACGGAATCTCATAGGACCGAACCAACTAAGCCAACATGTCGGGGTGTCGATTGAATGCTAGTGGAGGATTTTTTTGGTTCCCTACGCTCCCCGTGCTTTCGAGCTACCTCGTCCAGGCGTAGTCCCTTAAGAGCCCTGAGGCCAAAACACGCTATATCTTCGACGAGTGATTTCTCAGACTCTGTGGCACCTAGAGATGTCTCGTCATATCCAAGACCTCCACGTTGGGGCTCTCTAAGTAAATCCTCTCACGGTTTTCGCCATCTCCATTCGAGTTCTCTCGATGTCTATTGTTTCTTACAAACATGTAAAATAGTGCGATGAGTTAGTGTAGGGCTGCGGATGTTGTAGTTTACAAACGGAAGCTCATGGGACCAAACCAACTACGCCAACACATTGGGGTGGCTAGGTGAACACTAGTGGAGGCTTCGTTTTGGTTCCCTACACTCCTCGTGCTTTTGGGCTACCTCGTCTAGGCGTAGTCCCTTAAGAGCCCTGAGGCCAAAACACATCATATCTTCAACGGGTGATTTCTTAGACTCCGTGGCACCTAAAGATGTCTCATTAGATTCGATACCTCCATGTGGGGCCCTCTACGAAATCCTATCACATTTTTTTCCATTTCCATTCAGTTCTCTCGTTGTCCTATTGTTTGCAAATGCATGAAATAGTGCGATCTGAGTCACTATAGGTGCAGAGATTTGTAGTTTGCAAACAAGCTCGTGGGACTAAAGAAACTATGCCAACACATCAAGGTGGCCTATTGAATGCTAGTGGAAGCTTCGTTTTGGTTCCCTACACTCCCTGTGCTTTTCGGGCTACCTCATCCGGGCATAGTCCCTTAAGAGCCCTGAGGCCAAAACACGCCATATCTTTGACGGGTGATTTCTCAGACTTCGTGGCACCTAGAGACGTCTTGTCAGATCTCAAACCTCCACTTCAGTCCCTCTACGAAGTCTTATTACGGTTTTATCAATCTCCATTTGGTTCTCTCGTTGTCATATTGTTTGCAAAGGCGCAAAATAGTGCAGTGTGAGTCAGTGTAGGGTTGTCAGACATTGTAGTTTGCAAATGGAAGCTCATGGGACCGAACCAACTACGCCAACACGTCGGGGTGGCTAGGTGAACATTGGTGGAGGCTTTGTTTTGGTTCCCTACACTCCCGTGTTTTCTAGCTACCTCGTTCGCGTAGTCCCTTAAGAGCCATGAGGCCAAAACACGCCATTTTTTTGACAAGTGATTTATCGGACTCCGTAGCACCTAGAGACGTCTCGTCAGATCCGAGACCTCCATGTTTGGGGCCCTCTACGAAAGCCTCTCGTGGTTTTCTCCATCTCCATTCAGACTAAGTCAATGTAAGGTTGTTCATTGCTAATCACCTGAATAATATAGGTGGTTCATACAATATAGGTGGTGAAATGAGAATTTTAATAAGATATTTTTACAATATAGGTGGTGAAATGAGAATTTCTATTTGTTGTTCCTTTCTAATATTTAATTTCTCTTAGCTTCACTTGGCTTCGAGAATAATAAATTCTCTCTCGACAAAGTAAAACAACCACATGAAGGTGGAAACGTTTTTGGCACCACTAACCTACATAAACATGTTAGTAAGTAATTAAATAGAATTTAAAATCATACAAAATTTAAACAAAATCATTTAAGTAAATATTCAAATTAAATTCATGAAGAACATACCTTTAGAAATTCAATTCAATGAACCACGAGGATCAATTCTATTCTTGAGAGTAAGCAATAATTGTTTTATGATCTAATTCACGAACCTTCCACGATTCTTGTTTGATGGCCAACCTCGATATTTGATCAATTTAATATTTGTTGCAAGGATGAAATGTGAATAGTGAAGTATCTTTTGATGTACTTCATAGTCTTCAAACAACCAAATGTTTGATTTTTTTATAGGATATCATCGAAGCCATGTTCCAGTGACTACCACTAACCCAATGGGATACTCAAGGTCTTCACCATCAATGACTGTGGAAGTCAAAAAAATTCCCCTCTACATAATAAGACAAGAAGTAGTATGTTCCCTCTTTGTTAAATTCCGTCGCAATAATAA
Source organism: Taxus wallichiana var. yunnanensis (assembly GCA_018340775.1). Lineage (NCBI taxonomy): Eukaryota > Viridiplantae > Streptophyta > Pinopsida > Cupressales > Taxaceae > Taxus > Taxus wallichiana. The sequence continues at coordinate 814,691,466 of CM031235.1, forward strand.
TCGCAAAAAACGTGCCCTATGTATCACAAAGTAAAATTGTTTAGTCAATTTAAAAATACATTAAGAGTTGACCATTTAATAATTTATAAATCTAAAACATGGCATGTACATATATGTATGTACCTTATTGCACTAAATCAAAGACTTGGTCAAAGTCAAGGTGATGTTATCATTTGATCTGAAGACCCTACAAGTTGTAATGCTCATGGAACTTGATGTGTGTCGAGTGGAATTAGAGGTCTATAAGTCCATCGTCCACCCACCGCTATGACTCACATTCATTCCACGCAAAATCAATACATAATATACAAAAACATGTCATGCACTAGTATAAATAGTCCAAGCATTTGCATCGAACTACGGAATGAGTGCATATCACTTGATCCTAATTTGTCATACAATCTTCAAAGTTTGCAGATGTTGTTCCTCTATCAACCAAAAATATCTACGAACCGTTGATATCTCTTGAGATTCATGGCCCATATTCTTAACACACCAATCAACAATATTTTTGCATCGTAAATTTAGCACCATCCTTGAAATTTAACTCTTCTCTTACAAGTGCTCTTTTCACACATGCTCCTGCACCATCATATTCTCCTTTTCTATGCCCTGCCTCAGTAAAACTCTAGATATGTTGTATATTTGTTTCTTTGTGCATCCTACTTAGCCAATAAAACATCCTTGCATTCTTGAATTGTGATGTGCAGTTGTCCAACCAAATGTAATGTTGATGAAACTAATGTTCCTCTCATTCAAGTTCGCATAAAACACCTAGAAACACCCTTGTACATATTTTGTAGAATGTGTCCAATCATCACTGATGTAGAAATGATACTCTCTTAATATTTTTTGATCTTGCTCAGTGCTTTTAGGAGAGTGCATGAATGTTATATGCACGAAAATAGAAACTTGCACTGAGTTATAATATTGAGACTGAACCTCCATTTGTGGCTACAATGTGTAATTCTATGCAAAGTCAACTACTGAAACAATAGTACCAAGTGGGAATGTGTCCTTGCTTAACTTGAATTGTTCATCCAACCATTGAGCTCTATGTGTGTGCCTTGCATACTCATAAAAATTTCCTCTTTGAATTTGACCATATATTCTGATATAGGTAATTGTTTTCTAACAAGCTCACACCTCTTAGATTCTTTTCCATCTTTTAATTGATATGTCACATGATTTATATTTGGTGAAATCAACCAATTCTTTTCTTATTGAATATGTACTCTCCTAATGGATACAACTTTTCAGATTTGGCAAGCCACCGCATACATTGACGTTCCATCCAAACATGCTTTGTTGTAAAACAATTGTCTTGTTGATTTTTCACAAAATATTGTCGTAATAAATTCCCTTGAATATTTTTGTGGGATATTTATTCCACACTCCTGCAACATGATGTCAGTATGCAAAACATGACATATTTGAAAAAATATATCATAATGGATTGAAAATTCAACATGATGCCTGCTAACAACAAGTGGTATGTGAGTGATTGATTTTCACATAAAAGGGATTTCTCATTTCAAAGAATCTTTGGCTAATGTTAATTTGTGGATTTTCATTCTTAAACTTAGAGAACAATTCTATTTGATTCATATCTAAGAAATGTTTTGCACACGATTCACGATTACGAGAACCTATTCTTCTTTTTATTGTATCTTTTCTATTCGGTGACACCCTTGTGTTCTCATTCCAAAATTTTACAATTAATTCTTTTAGATTATCATATGCATTCTTGTCTTTTCATGGAAGTCTACTAGAGAAATCCCAATAGTCAGTGTTATTTACTAACTCAAGACATTTACGTCTCTCTATTGCTTTCATTAGTATTTTTCTATTTAGCTTCAAAGCACTACTTGTTTTTCTAATCAAGCATTTATTAACTGTTTTATCACTTACTATACAATTAGTAAGTGCACGCCGTGTAGCATTACTATCTTTGGTGTGTCTTTTGCCACCTACAGTTTGGTATGCTTTATGTATGTTTTCAACAATTGACGCATTTTGATCAACAACATTAGATGTTCTTAACCCCGGGGTCTTCATTATAGGTCTCATCTTAATTAATTTCATCAATGAAACAAATAATTGACATCTTTGTGTGTCATTTAAATTCTCAAAGTAATTATCCCAAATTCCACTAGCTTTTCTTCTCGCATTTCTTTCAGACATTTTGTTAGGCATTGGTTTTATAATGTTTTCATCAATTTTAATTAAGTGAATTGGTTTTCTTCGCAAAATGGAAGGAGGTGTTCTTAGAGGCTAAGATTCATTTACAAGGTTACTTTCTTCATTCAGTGTTTTCATACAAATTTCGGGGCTAACATTTGGATTCTCAGGTAAGGGTTCAACAATTAGATTCATATCAATTTCTTCATCCATACCAACATTATCATTCAATTCAATATCATTATTCATTGAAAAATCATTATTCTCTACATTTTCATTATGTATTTCATCCCCATTTTCTAATACATTAGCTACATTTGATATAGCGGATGTACCTTGCCCTGCTCGAAGTTTTTGCATTCTCTTTAATTTATTTATTCTCTTCTCTTCCAATTGCTCGATGTCTTGTTCTTGACTTTCCTCTTGTCCTTAGCTCGATGTTTATCACCCATGATTAGAAAAAATCAACTAGTGGGGTAGGGGACAAAATGAACTACTAAAAAATCATGCAAGAATGTAGAGAAAATTGTAGACAAAACAGAATGTTTGCAGAATTCCTGTGAAAGAGATGAAAGGGACATTGGGGGGCCACAATATATAAAACAAAGAAAAACACGTACGTGTTATAACACATACATGTTTTGTATTTTATCTTTTTCAAGCCATGCCTCAAGGCTTGGGATCCGGTTTGGATCCCCAAGCCTGAGGCATGGACCTATACAAACACAACAAACAACGTGTTTTTGCAAGAAAATGTAAAAATGCCACTTCCTCTATGATAAATCAAAATAAAACAATTGATCGATTTTTTAAAAAGTATACCACAATGTAGAGCAGAGTTTCTTCTTTCTAAAAATATAATTTTTCAAATTTTTCACTAATATAAGGTTTCCATATTATTTATTTTCTAACTATGCATTTTTATAGCTATTTTTGAAGTGTAAATATGTCTATCTTTCATGGTGTATATTTTTTTGGGTGATCGATTTTTGTTTAAATTATACTAGCCCAAACTAGGCTTAATTCTATACATATTAAAAAAAAACTAATTTTCGATATTTTTGAGGTAGTTAGGGGGCACGGTCGAGCTTTGTTATTTTTCAAAACATAAATTTTTTGTACTAGAAAAATCATAAATAAAAAAATATTCGCTAAAAAAATCTAAAAAAATGGAGCCCAAACTAGATGCTCCTAGCTATCTTTCTACCAAAGGGTTTTCAAAAATACTAAATGGTGCTCAAAAATGGTGGGGGCACAAAAGTCACTCTATTATGTTTTTAACAAAAATAGGAGCATCTGTTGGTATTTTAGTTGTTTAACCCACTTAAACTTATCTGTTTTCAATAAAATTTAGTATCTTAGAAACTAGACTCAAAATTCTACGATTCATATTTCTACAACATCTTCCAATTTTGAGTGTAACTATTTTGAAAAACTCGTACAAGTTGAAGTTTTTTTTTTCGAAAAATGCGTCCACTTAAGACCCCATTTTGGCCCCCAACTTGGTGCACTTACCCCTATCAATGATTATATTTTCAGACACTCAAATCTTGTAATGATATTTTCATATAAAAATTTTACAATATCTTTTGATATGCAATTGGGAGAATTACAACCTCTACCCATTTGGTAAAGTAATTTGTTGTTGAATGATGATATATGCAACTTTGGTTCGCTTGGATGTTAAATGTAAGGGACCTTAAAATCAATACCCTAATGCTCGAAAGGTTCGCATAAGGGTCAAAGAGCATATTTGTGTCCCACCTTTTTTCACTTTTAGTACCTTTCGCAAAATGTGTACTACAACCAAAACTTGACAAAATATGTCTAAAATGAATAAACATGCTTTTTTAAGAGATTAAAGAAACCAAGGTGTAGGAAATCCATACCGACCTAAATTTTTATATTTTAAAATTATTTTTAAAGATTTATTTACTATTCGGATTTTAAAATATGTTTGGCCACTAAGTGAAACATAGTTATATGTTTTGACTTGCAACTATTATTGGATTCGATGGCGATTCATTGTTTTGGTTCAATTTCCTTATTCTTTGGTAGATATCATAGTGCTTCAAGTAATCTAGGGATAATATTAGGGTATTGTTGGCCACCAAAATCCACTCTAAAGTATCTTGAGCATAGTTAATTCCCCAAAAAAATCCACTTGCCACACCTCAATGTGCTTCTCTTAGTATGGTTGTGTGTTCATGTTCCAATGTTACTCTACATAATTCCTCATATTTTCCCAACTTGTATAAGATCCCATTAATCACTTGTGAATGGTAATGCTCTAGGGACCAAATATTTTTTCTCTTTCTCTTTAGTGATCTAGTAATATTTCATATGCAAGAATTGTGTAATCTTGCCCAATTATGTCAAGATTTCTACTGTGACCCCTGAATAATGTGCATTTGGAGTGTCTTCATTTAATTATTCGGTTCTTCACATGTATTGATCCTTCTCAAATGATATATCCTGCATATTCCCTTCTTGGTTTAACATTGATTTTGAACTTATATTCTTGAAATAAAATCAATCATTTAAACAAAATCCTCTAAGAACCACTTTTGAATAGATATCTTAATGTTTGGTGCTCAATAAAAATAATTGAAAGGCATTACGAGTAGATATTATCTAAACTTTTGAAGTATGAAAACCATTTCCAATTCTTCCCTCTCTGTAGTTGTGTAATTTCAATCCACTTGAAAATTTGTGGCATGCAAAGTGAAAGTTATGGTCTGGTCCTCATTCCCTGTTACACAAGTATAGCTCATATTGTGATACCTAATGCATCCACATGAACATGAAATAATCTACTCTAATCCATAAATATCAATATGGGCATATTTACTAACTTTTGTTTCAACTACGTGAATGTGTTATGACATTCGAGGTCTATTCAAATTTGATACCTTTCACCGAAGTTGTTATAATGGTTGTTCAATGTGGGCATATCCCCTTATGAATTTTTAGTAATCTCCCATATGGCCCAATAATTTATGTACTCCCAATTATAAGACATTTTAGCCTAATGGTTAATTTTATATTTGCTCGATCTACAAAATATCCATTCTTACACACCACATGTCCTAATAATACTCTAAATGGTGTTAAAAACATTTCTTTAAAGTTAACACAATGTGAAAAGATATACAACATTATAACATTAAGTGTACCTTTTAGAGATTCTATTTGAACAAGGAAAAGATAAACCAATCATCCAAATAGACTTCCAAGAAATGATGAATGAAATCTTTGAAATTAGTGACTATGACCTTGAAAAATATTGTGGGTGTATTATTTATTCCAAATGTCATGACTCTATATGCAAGATATCCCCATTCCATTATGAAGATGGTTTTACACTAATATTTTGTTGTAATTGGAATCTAATGGTGGTCATGAATCCATCCATAAAGGAGTATACTTCATGACCTGCAACAACTTCAAGTATTTCATCCATCAATGGATCATTTATGCATGCATAATTCAATGCCCTGTAATCCTTGGAAATGTGTATGTCTCAAGTTTTATTTGGTTCTATTACCACTGGAATTACCCAACCAGACTTCTTTATGGGGTAGATGAGACCAAATTCTATCATGAATTTGAGCTCCACTTTCATCTTGGCCTTCGTATTTAGGTTGAGTGTATAAGGGTGCTTATTAATAGGTCACACCCCTTCTTTTAATAAAATTTCCATTTTCCTAGAGATGAGTCTACCTTATTGATTTCTTGAAGTTAATGGTAAAGACATTCATAATATCTCAACAATTACAATATTTATGATGTCTCCTTTTGCATCTAGTAATCTCCTATAGTTATCATTTTGATAATACATGGAGGTCTAATGTATTCCATCAATTTTGCATTGGTTCATCATAAACCTTTCTCTTTCCTTTATCGTTAATGTTCTTCAGTATTCTTGATTCCTCTCTCTTCAAAATTTAGGTTACACAATTGTGTATCTTCTTTTTTTGTAAGGTTCAAACATACCTTTTAAATCCATATCATCCTCGTGCTTAGATCTTGTTCCTTATTCTTTATTATCTCTTACTCGAAGACAAGAGTTCAACTCAAGTTTCCTTTTTGCACACACTCCTTGTTTGTTGTTGTGTGATTCTCCGGATCTTTCAATTATACCCCCCTTTCGTATACATGGTTCCATAACAAATTAAAGTTCTTATCTTCTACAACACGCATGTAAATTAGGATACTCATCTTCAAACATGAAGGTCTATATGAAATCATCTTGAACTTACATCCAATTGTGTGTTTCACTTATTATTTCATGGTGCATATATTATGTTTTAGGCATCGAGTGATTGTTTCAAGGAAATATGAACCCACCATTTCGGTCCCATTTTTACACTTTCCAAATATCAATCCATCCCTATATGTGTAGCTTTGAGCATTGGATTGTGAAAAACATTGGCTATGTAGTTGTAAACTTGGAAAGTATTTCAAACCTTGCATGCAACATACCAAAGGATTCTCTTCATCTCATATGATCAGTATATGTGCACAACCCACCATGTCACTTCTCTTCCTTTTAGGTTATAATTCAATGCTCCTACTCTCATCTCCTCCTTGGGTACATGCTCTTGAAATTTAATCAAGAAGTTGTCCAAGCTATAAGTACCAAATTATTGTGGAATATCTCTTTCTTCTACATGTACCATCCTCATATTTTTGAGCCCAAGTTTCTACGCATCCAATGATTCATATCTACGTCTAAATTTCCATCAATTGATGGGGTTGATTCCTAAGGAATATGACTCTTGCTATTTTTCTTCATGTAGTTCTAACAAGTTTGCATAAAATCATACAACTTCCCTATTTCAAACTTGGTGGGGACATGATGCCATATGGTGGATGTTCATCTACAAAAGGATTTTTTTCACAACCTTAGGGATTTCCATTATCTTTTAATTCCTACGCCATGATCGGAATGGAATTGTGACAACACAGCTGTCACATGGTGAAATTTACTAACATATCTTATTTTATGTTGCAGGTGAAGTTTGTTCTTTTCTTACGTTAGAGGTGGAGGAATCTGCTACATCCGTATAGAGCCCTCTCGCCATAACTCTTGATGCTTGTAGATCTCGTCGTTGTGGTATTGATATTTTCTAGAATATTCATCTCCTCCCTCACTACATCTCCTGTAGACAAAAGTGTTGCATCTGCATCTGTCTTTTCCTTCAGTAAGACTTCTAGATCCATCTTATGCTCCTTTATTATCCTTCTCAATGTATTATTTTGTTTATTTATAACAATGAGTTTTTCCTTCAACTGTACAAATGAATTCAGGATTTTGCGGGCATTCTTCAAATGTGCTTCAAATACAAGCTGCTTCTTTCTTTAAATTTTCATATTTTTCTTGCAAAATAGAAATATTAAATTTTTAGTCTATTAGATAAAATGAAAAATATATTGCAGTGCTTATAATATTAGGATTTTGCATGTAAATTTAAAAGCCCACTCACAATAACTTTTTATTTTTCAAAGCATTTACTATTAAAACATTTGTCTTGTCTTTAGCCCATTTATTGTAGTAAGCATGTGCTTCAACATTGAGATTCTCCAACCTGTTTAGCATTATGTCTATAATTTCATCATTGTAATCATTACTATATGAAATTGTCCCTGATTGAGCTTTGTTTAGCAAAACATCCTACCATGTTGGTTGGCTCTCTACGGCAAAGTGAACAATGAATGCCTTTGAGCGTGATTATGGTATCATGTATTTATTTCTTTTATCAAAATTTTAGCTCTCCTCTCCCAAGACTCGCACCAAATCCACATAAGACATTACAACCTCTTGAATTGTTGCCCCCATACTATCTGATATCATATTTTCTAATATAAAATGTGTCTTTTCATCATTTGTTTGTGGAGCATTACTTGGAGGAAGAGGAGAGTCAATTCACTGTATTACATGCACATTTTGTTGTGGTTGAGGCACGAGTGGATTGAACCATATCGTGGGTGTCAAAATAGTTACCCTTGTCTACATCGCCACTTTGAAGCCCAAATAATCCTCATCAAGGGTGATGTTGTTGAAAAGTTGTGTGGTTGTTACACTTAAAACACCACCTAGTGATCAGTCTAGGAAATTATGTGGTAGCAGGATGAACTGTTCCTACTGACTCTGTAGGAAACCTTATATTCTTTTCTGAAGTTTTTATTTTTATTTAGACTAGACATGTTGGAGGTACCGGTGGCCTCCTTGCAATAGGAATGTGTGCAAAATCCATATTATCTGCGTGAAGCAAACAACAAATGGTTAGATTATTACGTTTGGGCTTTGTAAATGCTAAAAAATTGTAAGGAAACAAAATATGCTAAATATTATACATTACAATATACCTTGCATAGACGAAGACACAATCGTGACATTTCGATCTTCACACCCTAATGAGTTTGATCTTCATCATCAAACTCTGTAGTTTCTGAATACAATAAATGTAGAAAAGAATAGTGGAAATATTAAAATACAGTAGTACATACATAATATATATTAATTGTTTGAATTATTTATTTATAAAAAGATAACTTCATACCTGAAGTTAAATGTGATGGTAAACGTGATGCGCATATCGACCCCCGAGGTCACTTTTGACGAGGAGGTCTTACTGGTGTTGATTCTATTGAATCCATGTCAGAATTAGTAGAGACCTCTGGAGGGGCTTTACCTCTAGCAATTGCCTCCTTATGAGATGTTGTAACTATAATTTTTCTCTGCAAAATAAAATATTACAATTATTATTTTATTCAAAAATATTGAATTTGAAATCCTTATAACAAGTAAACAAAAAAGTAAATGTTACTTTTTGTTCTTTGAGACTAAGACCAATCATTTGATCATTGATTGCAGTTGGAATTTTATCTTGTGGAATTTTTAGTACGCTTCATAATAAAAAGCAAGAATATAATTACAACAAGAGAATACAGTCCTAGATTTATTAGATTGATTGGTTTGCGGGCATGGGAGATAGCTATTTTTATTCTTTTGGACAAATAATTGCACCAATCAAATTGTTTCCTTGCTAGTCTTCGCAATAAATATTGAACTTCCCAATAAAAAATGTTTGCAGATCTTCCCGTAATATAATCCGGCACGAAAAGTGATGCAACTGTAATAAAGAATTTAATTGTAATACCTTGTAGAAGAAGGCCTCTTGATGAATGATTAAGAGCAATTGCATGATAAAAGACAAGAAAGCGTTAAATCCTTGGGTGGTCCAATAATGTTAAGAAAAAAGCATTTGAAAATAATTAACTTACCATCAACTCGTACATTGAACGAGACTCCAAAAGCTTTTTTTTCTTCTTACGTAATGACAACCTTTGTAGTAACAATGACTTATTTTTTAATGGTAAACCTGTTAACCGATGTACATCCTTGGGTTCAATTGAGAAAGAAATTTGACGATGTCTTGGATGCATGAGGAGAATGGAAAATTTACCATCACTCTCATTGTAAGAGGCGAGAAGGTAATCAAGAATTAAAGTATCGATGAGCTAATTGGGGCATGTCCACAAGCCCGAGAAATTCTGAGTTTTCAAGCCAATCCTTTTGTGCGTCTTTTTCTCTTAGTAGAGCTACAATCTATGGGCACATGAGGTTTTTGTATTGAAATTTAGGTGTAGGAATAGATGTGGTGTTAGTCGTTGCTGAAATTTGGGAGAAGTTTGAAGATTGGAGACCTTAGAGCACAAGAAATTTTCATAGAAAAGTGAATAAATGAACCTTGAAGGGGTATTTATAGGGGTCTGTATGGTTCAAAGGACACATGGTGTTGAGTTGTGGAGCTCAATTACTTCAGTTTAGCATGTAAAGGTAACTCTTTGGAAAATACAAGAACCATCGTCGGTTAGGGGGAACCAATAAGCATCGATCACCTGGACCGGCATCAATCAGGTATGACTGGCATCGGTTAGGTAAGGGAGGAACCGACAGCGGTTAGGTCTAACCGGCGTCGGTTACCTGTGTGAGGATGTTTTAATTAACTCTTGGGAATTAGATATATTTTTAGCATTAAAGTATTTCTATTTATTGTAATTGCATGGCTAAGTGCCCTAAGTCTATAAATGACTATATAAGCATAAAAGCTAGGGTTTAGAAGTAGAGAATTAACAAGAATTAGAAAGAACTTGAAAAAGGTTGGTGAGAGAGAATTCTTGGTGATGAAGCAAAAGCTTGAAGGAAAGAAAGTACTGAACATCTGAGAGGTGTGGAAGATTGTAAATCTTCTCAAAGCTTTGGATAATAGATTGGATTGTTTCTTGGTGGACGTAGCCCACACTAGGTGAACCACGTTAAATCTGGTGTTGATTTATGTCTCTTGTTTTGTATATTTATTTTGGTAGAATATCCGCTTTTATTTGCATGTATGCTTAGATCTGATATATTGTCTGTACAACCGGTGTGCTAACCCCAACAAATGGTATCAAAGCTTTGTTTGATGGTTTTGTGTGTTGATAGATTTACTCACAGAGGGTTTTTTGATTGAGTGGGAGCTACAACAATGGCAGAAGAAAACAAATACAAGGTAGAGAATTTGATGGCCGAAATTATCAATTATGGAAGATGCAGATTGAGGATTATCTGTATCAAAGAGATTTATATTTACCATTGGATGAGAAGTCTAGACCTACGAAGATGACTAATAAAGAATGGAATATTCTTTGAGAGAAAGCTTTGGGATCAATAAGATTGATCTTGACAGCATCTATGGATTTCGATATTACAAAAGCAACTTCTACGGTAGAGTTAATGAAATCTCTTGCTAATTTATATGAAAAACCTAGTGCTTCAAATAAAGTTTATTTGATGAAGAAACTATTTAGTTCTAAGATGCATAAAGGTGGATCGCATCTAGTCATTTGAATTATTTCGATCTATTGTAAATCGTTAAAATCGATTGCTTTATACCATTTGATGATGAAGTAAAAGTACTTTTATTCTTATGTTCTTTGCTGATGACAGTTGGGATAACTTGGTAATGGTTGTTAGTAATAAAACATCTACTAATAATATTTTGAATTTTGATGATGTGGTTAGTATAATCTTGAATGAAGAAATTCATAGGAAGAGTACATAGGAATCATCATCTGGAAATGCTTTGAATGTAGAAAGTAGGGCGGGTTGAAGGAGAGATCTAGGAGTAAGAGTAATGGGCTATCAAATTCAAGGGATAACAGATCTAAATCCGAAGTAAGGGAATTACTTGTTAGAAATGTGGAAAGAAAGGACATGCAAAGAAATATTGTTGGTCAAAGGATAAAGAGAACCAACAACAGACAAAGGTAAAGAAGAAAATCTTGTTGCATCAAAGGTAATGCAAGATGCTCTTATTCTTTCTTTAGATAGTATAATTGAATCATGGGTTTTAGATTTAGGAGCTTCTTTCCATGCAACCCCTAATAAGGGTTATTTAGAAATTATGTCCAGGAAATTTTAGGCATGTTTATTTGGGTGATGATGAACCTTGCAGTATTATTGGTAAATGGGAAGTTCATCTAAAATTGCATAATGGAAATACATGGGTATTGAAAGATGTGAGGCATGTGCCAAGCCTCAAGAGGAATCTTATTTCTAGGGCAGTGGGTGAATGCGGTTGCATGGTTACTTTTACAGGAGACTCTTGGAAATTCACAAAGGGTGCTTTTGTTGTGGCAAGAGGTAAGAAGATAGGAACATTATATTTATCTACTCCGTATTCGATTCCCTTTCTGCATTATCTACTTTAGATTCGGATGCATGCATGTGGCATAACTGTTGGGTCATATGAATCAAAAAGGAATGAAAATCTTAAAGGCTAAGGGTAAGTTATCATATTTGAAATATTTATATCTTGATTTCGTGAGCATTGTATCTTTGGAAAGCAAAAGAGAGTGAGATTTCTAAAATTTGGGGCAACTAAGAAGGAGCAAAAATTGGAGCTTGTACACTCGGATGTCCTGGGGACCCACTCAAGTAGCTTCTTGTGGAGGACCCCAGTATTATGTTACTTTCATTGATGATGCTACAAGAAAGGTATGGTTTATTGTATTAAATCTAAATATGATGTTTTTGAGACTTTTAAAAGATGGAAAGCCCTTGTTGAGAATGAATCAAATTCTAAGCTAAAGTGCCTTAGATCTGACAAATGGCGGTGAATACCGTAGTAAGGATTTCAATGATTATTGTTCGAGTGAATGTGATATGTAGAGAAAAATGGTTCCAAGAACAGCATAGGAAAATGGTGTTGTAGAAAGAATGAATAGGACAATCATGGAACGTCTTTAAAAGTATGAGGATACATTCTGGATTGCCCTTGCAATTTTGGGCAGAAGCAATTGATACAATGGTTTATTTGATTAACAGTGGGCCTTCAAGTTCACTAGATGGAGGAATACCAAAGGAATCTTGGACCGGAAAAGAGGTAGATCTTTCTTTTCTTAAATTTTTGGTTTAGAAGCTTTTGTGCATGTTGATAAGGAAAATAGAAAGAAGTTGGATGCAAAATCCAATAGGTGCACTTTCATTGGTTATGGATCTGGTGATTTTCAGTTTTCATTTTTAGGATTTAGAGATTTCTAAAATTATTAGGAGTTGTGATGTTGAATGGAATGAAAAGAGAATGTACATAGATCAAATTTTGGTACCCAAGGATGAACAGTTGAGAAGTTTGTGAATGAAAATGAACTCTTAGATTTAAAATAATTACCGATAGGGTTATACGAAGAATTGGTGTTGATCCCATATTTGGAACCGATTAGATTAATCGGTATCGGTTATAGAAGATCCAAACCGACATCGGTTAGTAGAACCAACGTCGGTTAGAGGTGACCGGCATCGCTCACGCCGATTTGGATAGGAATGTCCGGGAGGTCCAGATGGAGCCTACGATACCCCAAACTCTTGTGAGAAGGTCACAAAGGATAAGTAAACTTTCGTAAAGATTTACACATTCTCTATTTTATTTATTGTTGACTGATAATGGTGAACCAAATAGATTTGAAGAAGCAATGCAAGATAAGACCCAAGTTCAGTGGGAGCATGGCATGGATGAGAAGATGGACTCCTTAAAACATAACCAAACTTGGGATTTGGTTAAGTTGCCAGTAGGTAAGAGAACATTGTAAAACAAGTGGGTTTACAGGATCGAGGAAGAAGAGGGTGGACAAAAAAGGTACAAGGCAAGGCTTGTAGTAAAGGGATTTGCATGAAAGAAGGTATTGACTTTGGTGAAATATTTTCTCTTGTTGTTAAGATGACTTCTATTCGTAATGTATTGAGTTTAGTTGTAGTAGAAGATTTGCATTTAGAGCAACTAGATGTGAAGACGGATTTCCTTCATGGTGATTTGGATGAAGAGATTTATATGCAACAACCACTTGGGTATGAAATCAAGGGTAAGGAGAAATTAGTGTGCAAGTTGAAAAAGAGCCTATATGGGCTCAAGCAAGATCCAAGGCAATGGTACATGAGGTTTGATAGTTTTATGCATAAGCATGGTTACTTGAGATGTGAATCTGACCATTGTGTTTATTTCAAAAGCTTGAAAATGGGAGCTATATTATTTTGTTACTGTATGTGGATGATATACTTATTGCAGGATCTAGTATGCAAGACATTGGTGAGCTTAAGAAAAGATAGCTCACACATTTGTTATGAAGGATTTAGAAAGCTGCAAAAAGAATCCTCGGCATGCAAATACATAGAGATAGGAAAAATAAGAAATTGTATTTATCTCTCGGAGGATTATATCTACAAGGTGTTAGAAAGGTTCAACATGCGAGAATGCAAAACACTGTTAGTACACATATGGTGGACACTTCAAATTGAGCAAAGATCGGTGTCCTTCATCACATGAGGAGGTCAAATACATGACACGAGTGTCATATACTTGAAGTTGGAAGTATCATGTATGTTATGGTTTGTAAAAGACCGGACATTGCACAAGTAGTGGGAATTGTGAGTAGATATATGGCTAATCCAGAAAAGAACATTGGAAAGCGATCTAATGGATACTCGGGGATTTGAAAGGGACATCTAACATGCGGTTATGCTATGGAATTTTGAATATTTCATTACGTGGCTATGTTGATTCGGATATGGTGGAGATCCGGATGGTAGAAGGAGCACTACTAGATATATTTTCATAGTAGGTGGAACGGAAGTTAGCTAGATTTCAATATTGCAAAAGGTTGTGGCTTTGTCTATTACAGAGGCGAGTATGTTGCAGCTATACAAAGCTAGCAAGGAGATGATATAGATGAGTAGGTTCATGGAAGAGTTGGGAAAGGAGCAAAGTGATTGTAAATTGTTGATAGTGGTCATAAAGTGCAATTCATTTGGTAAAGAACTCGAGTGTTTCATTCGAGAACGAAACACATTCATTGAGGTATCACTTCATACGGTAGGTATTGAAGGATGAACAGTTGAATCTAGAAAAGATTCATACGAGAAATAAGCTCATGGATATGCTAACGAAGCCATTAAAGAAAGGAGAATTTGAAGCTACACTCCACTTCTATTGGTCTTTGAGTTTGAGACTTGAAGAGGAAGAAACAGAGCTAAGGAAGGTTCCAAGAATGACGTCATACAGGTATGGTGCAGTAATTAATCTCCAAGTGGGTGATTGTTGAGTTGTGCACTCAATTACTTGATTTAGCATGCAATGGTAACTTCTTGCTAGAAAATACAGTAACCGTCATCATTTAGAGGGGGACCGGCATCGATCACCCAGACCCAGCATCATCGGTCGCAAGGGAGGAGGAACGCAGTAGTGGTTAGGTCTAACCAGGCGTCGGTTACCTGTGTAAGGATGTTTTAATTAACTCTCGGGAATTAGATCTATTTTTAGCATTAAAGTATTTCTATTTATTGTAATTGCATGGCTAAGTGCCCCAAGTCTATAAACAACTATATAAGCATAAAAGCTAGGGTTTAGAAGTAGAAAATCAACAAGAATTACAAAGAACTTGAAAAAGGTTGGTGAGAGAGAATTCTTGGTGATAGAGCAAAAACTTGAAGGAAAGAAAGTACTAAACATCTCGAGAGGTGTGGAAGATTGTAAATCTTCATTATATATCATCTCAAAGCTTTGTATAATATATTGACTTGTTTCTTGGTGGACGTAGCCCATACTGGGTGAACCGTATTAAATTTGTTGTTGATTTGTCTCTTGTTTTGTATATTTCTTCTGGTAGAATATCCACTTTTATTTGCATGTATGCTTAGATTTGATATATTGTCTATACAACCGGTGTGCTAACCCCAAAAACATGGCAAGTAAACTATTGGTTGGCCGTGATGGCCAGTATGACTCAAGTCTCATTTGTTAGCCACCCAACCCTTAGCCGCCCAACCCACCGGACCAAACCTTAATTGTCAACCCACACACCCAAGCCTTAACCGTCAAACTCTACATCGTCTAACCCACCCGCCCAACCCTTTCGCCACCCAACCCGCACCCTCCCTCGCCGTCCAACCTTTAGTCATTCAACCCTCACCCATCCAACACGTAGCCATCCAAACCCCTCACCTATCTAATCTTTAGCCGTCCAACCCTCACCCATCCAACACTTAGCCGCCTAACCCTCACTGTCCAACCCTTAGCCATCCAACACCTCACCCATCTAACCCACCCGTATAACCCTTAAAGCCGTCCAACCCTCACCCACCCAACACGTAGTCGTCTAACCCCTCCCATGTCCAACCCTTAGTTGCCCAACCCTCGCCCGTCCACCCCACCCGTCCAACCTCAACCTGTCCAACCTCTCACTGTTCTACCCCACCCACCCTATAGTCATCCAACCCCTCACCCGTCCAACCCCTCACTCGTTGTACCCCACCCACCATATAGTCATCCAACCCTTCACCCGTCCAACCCACCCACCCAACTCTTAGTCATCCAACCATCACCCGCCCAACCCTCAACCACCTAAACCCCTACCAATCTATCCAAACAACTTCCTCGACCCAACAAAACTCCCGACCAACCAACCCGAAAAACTTTCCAAAATGAGCAAAAATGCTCTCTGTGAAATCACCTTTTCCATGAAATATTTTTTCAAATATTCACCAATGATTTGAAAGTTGATTTTTGAGATTCGCCAATGATTTGAAAGTAATTTTTTAGAGGGGTATTCTTAAAATGAACCCTGCAAGAGGAGGTAGAGGAAGTTATACAAGGAGTTGGCCTCTCAAATTTTGGGCATACATATAAGGTGATAAGAGGATGCTAATGTAGCTTATGATGTCTTAGAAACACCTCTAAAATTCTATAACTACCTATAAACCAAACATGCATGGTCTCAAGAGAAGGGACAATTTTATACCAAAGAGAATAGTGTTGTAAGCTTGGTGGTTTTGAACTCTTTTTAGTGATCCAATAAACTTTTTTTAGGTTTATGTGTAGGGTACCTATTTGAGAGAGCATGAACAGAGCCTAAACCCAAAATTTGGCATGTTTGAGAAAGGAGACCTAGTAAAGAAGCTTCAAGAGAAAAGAGCTTAAGGTAGGTGCAGGGTATCCTTGGAGTACATAGTGAGTTATTGGGTGAGTATAAAAACATTAGTGGCAAGGTATAAGCTAGATTCAAGGCATACTCAAGCCATTCAAGGAAGAATTTGATCACATATGCAAGATTAAACCTATATTAAGCTAAGAATGATCTTCAAAATGTAGAGCTTAGTAAATTGATTTTGATTAGTTGTGTAACTATAACATTGATTTCCTTTTCTTTGCATCATCTCGAAAGAAATTCCCAAAATTCGTGAGGTAACGACACCCATATTTCTAAAGAACACATCTCTTCCCTCACCACATCATGCAGAATTCTTAGAATCGAATATGAGGATGTTGATGAGAGATTTTTTGTGGAATCACTTCAAGAAAAAGAAATTGGATGGTTTTACCTTCTACCAGATGGATCAATCACCTGTTGGGATGACATCAAGACTACCTTTTAAGAAATATTCATATCAACTCAAGACTTTCATGGTCTCCTAGTGCAATTGGTTCAAATGAAGAAAGGACTTGATGAGACTATGAGGGACTTCATATCTCGTTACACCAAGCTACTCAAAAGGATACCTCTTGAAGATGCACCCTATGATAATAATGTAAATATATTATTCATCGATTGCTCAAATTACAGATGTAGGATTCTTTCTCCAGAGGGTTGAACCAAGGAATTTAGCATAAGCAAAAATAATGGCCATTGAAGTTGAAGATGATCTCATCCTACTGGGAAAATCAAGAACCCTTTAAAGGGTAAAGCTCAACATCCTGAGACGAGAGAACATATCCATTGTTGTAGAGATTGGTAAACAAAATGACATCATTGAAGAGGGAAGTTTTTCAATGAACATCTCCTCAAAACCATAACAGAAATCAGATTTCAGGAGCACCCCAAAGGTAGTAGACGCCCATACAAGTTGTAGGACTCAAGAAGATAAATAAAGATGAAACAAGAAAGAGAAGACAATGATTCTCTAGAGGTTGATGAAGTAAAGAATCATGTTCAAATAAGATTTCGTGAGTAACTTGGAGGTAATGAAGATGATGACATAGATGCATCCAATTTCTCATGTGTTATGTTCACTCATTCCCGAGTCTCAAAAAGGAGCATCTTGCTCTATTTTTGTTGTGAAGAAGAAGGTTGAAGACCCTCTTATAACGACTCTCTTGAACAAAATAATCAATCAAGGATCTCCACTTCCACCTTATATGGAATCCACATTGAAGAAACCTAATCCCGTGACAAGCAGTGAAGTCGCCCACCATCCCAAGTAAGTCTTGTAATGCTTCTTCTAAATTTAAATATGCTTCTAAAAATCTAGCACTTCAAAATCCTTCACTTTTCCTTTCAAAACACCCTTCATTCCCCAAACATCCACTCCTACTTCCAAGCTTTTCCTAACTTCAAAAGTAGTGTCTCCATCTCCCATGTCTGCATCTTCTCCTTTTGACATCATAGAACATATGAACAATACTAAAGTGCAGATTTTTGAATCTAAATATTTGTGGACTCATCTTGAAAAATTTAATAGGTTTTTCCATCATATTAGGGGTAATAGTTCAAAATCTAATAATGTGACCCCTAGCTCTAAAGACCTATTGCAAAACCCACCTACACCTTCATCACATAACATGTTTTTCTTGAGCGCATCAAACATTGATAATATTGATCCATTCTATTTCTCCCTTCTCACGGGAGAATATAAATTGAATAATTGCATAATAGATTTTGGAGCCTTTGAAAATGTAATGTCTATGAAGGTTTCCAATGCCCTCAAACTCACCACGACTCCAGATGGTGGCTTCTTTTACTCCATGGAGTCAAAGGAAGTACCACTTGTAGGGAAGGTAAAAAATACCCAAGTGAATCATTTGAATTTCTGGTAAGAAGGTTTTAATGACTATCTTGGTGGCGAACATCCCGACTATATTTGGAATGTTGTTAGGAAGAAGCTTCTATCGAGATTTGGGATAGAAAATCATGATGAATTGGTCTTCTGCAACCATACCTGGTCAAAATAGATATGGATTAGTTGCTTCATGTGAAAAAGATGAGATATACATTATAAAAGTTAGAAAACCCTGGAGCCAACATCTTATATCAAGACAACATGGGGATGAATCATTTTGTGACAACCGACGAGAAAGATGAGATTCTCATTTTGATATGACCACGTATATCTTCCCAAGGGTCATGAATCTTGAGGAGATGTTGAGAAACATGAGTTGCAAGAGGATGGCCCCGAATTGCCAAATGATGTAAGTAATGAAGAAGAGGAAGTGATTCTTGATGATTTTCAAGCGAAGCAATCAAATTATGTGCTTACCCATGATGAGGAGATGTTTTCATTTCCATTTGAGGATGAATTTTCTCTTGATCGTGTCATTCATGAAGAAGAGAAAAATCCAACTTCTAACAAGAACTTGAAAGGTTTGAAAGGATGGTATGTGCAAGAACTGCTAAGAGTTGTAGAAGAAACAAAAGACCCTAAGCTCGGTCTTTAACTCTTGATGCAAGCCACGAACCTACGGGACAAGTGTGAATCCAACTTGAAGGTTGTCCATGATGAAATAAATCAAGATGAAAAATCCAATGTCCCTCCTAAGCCCATAAGAAATGGAGGTAACAATGAAAATGAAGTTTTCTTTTTTCCATTGGAAGCAAAAGATTCTCTATGGGATGAAAAAATTGAGACTCAAAGTTTCAAGGTCTTTAAATTCAAGGCTCTCGCCTACAAATAAGTAGCAAAATGTCACAAGCCTCAAGATAATGAAGAAATGCCTCCCGATGGTTGCTTGAATTTCCAAATGAAGGTTTTTAAGCTGAATGAAAAGATGAGCTTCGCACGCACCAAAAAGGAAAATTATGTACAAGAAATACTAGAAGCAACATAAGGCACATGCACGAGAAGATCCCGAGCTAGGTTTCAACCTCTTTGCTCAAGCCATGACCATGCAAGGTTGTGCTCGACTCTTCACTCAACGTCCAAAAACCTCATAATGATATGGGTCAAAAAGATGAATTCCAGGCTCCTTGCAAAAAAATATGTCGATGAACATGAATATGGGAAATAAAAAAGCTTAGAATGTTCAAACAATTTGAAAGAAAACCAACCTTGAGGCGGTGACGAGATACTCAATGAAAAATCAACAGTATGGATGAACACATAAGATAATTTACATTCCAAAATGGATTTCAAAGAGAATAAAGGTAATGGAATTTTTGAGTGAAGCTCTGAACATCAAAGTGATCATGTAAGCTCACTCCTCTCAATTATACAGGTAGTTATAAAAGCACTTGGTTTTCACAAACAGCGAGGAAAGGAGGCTCTTACTTCAATCGGCCGTGGCTTTGTGGCAGGGAAAAATTTTGTGGTTTTGGAAAATATCCCTATAACATGTTTCGTTCTTTTATCATAAATGGTAAAAATATTCAAAAATAGTTAGAAATCGAATGGAGAATCTCCTATAATTTTTTAGCAAATACCCTCTGTCGAATTTGATTGTGATGAGGCCCAAAATTTTCATTTCTTTTACATGTCTTACCTTTATGCTCAAGTACCTAGAATGTGTGACACTTGGCCACTCGGAGGAATAGGAAAATGACATGTGGTATCTTTTGATTGCTTTGCCATGTCACTCTTCCTTGCCTCACCAACACCGTGGACTTGAAAATTTATTTAATCGGTTCATTAGTGGGCTTGGATTCTAGGAATACCTATGACTTGGGAGGCTCGAAATCCCGCCATGTGTCTATCTCGATGGGCGGGGAAGGATTGATAACTTTAATAATAAGGTAAAAATAATTTATATTTAATAATCAAGGATACGACGTTGTTTGCTATTAATCTTTTTATGTCTAGTAGGTGTAGCAAGTAAGAATGTGTTTCTTTAATAACAAGCGAGGGTAAATGTAATGATGTGGAGAAGTAGTGCTCGCAACATGTGAAGTATATTTCTACACTGGTATTTGTACGCATGTGTGCCATAACATTTAGTATGTGCTTTATCACACATTTATTAGAGAATTTAATGTGAGAAGTGTCACGTGTTTGCATGACACTTGACATTTGCGTCTTAAATTTGCTTTATACTCGGGTTGTTGATAGAGACACCCCAATTTCACATCTATACTAAATCAATTAATTCCCCTTCCTCATTTCCCACAAAAATACACTTCAAATTAATCAAATATAATTTGATTAATTATCCATTTCAAAATCCAAAAATAACCTAATTCTCACCACATGTCATTATTCTCCATGTTTTCTCTACTATTGAATTAAAAATTCAAATTCAAATCCTCACCCACCTTTCGTGGTCCCCACTCACCTAAAACCCTCCACTTATGAATTAAAAATATAATTCAAATCCTCACCCATTCTTCGTGGCCCCCACTCATCTAATCTTGCCCACATTTTCAAACCACTCACCTAATCTTGCCCACATTTTCAAACCACTCACTTAATCTTGCCCACATTTTCAAACCATGATTACTTAAATTACTGTAAGTTAATCACTCCCCTAGGCTATAAATACAACCTTACCCCTCCCCTGTAAACACACAGAGAATAAGCTTGAATGTCATATCTAATTTCTTGCATCCTTTGAGCAAAGAACATCTTTTTGCCTCGTCTTAATGCCCAAATAGCCTCATAATCATTTTTCCCATCCAAAGTGCAAAGTAAGAGGATCATTGTTACGGGAAGGCCTTGCTCCGTCTTGAAGAAAAGCACCTACATATCACAAAATTAGGTCTCAATTCAAGTTTCCTAGCCCATTCCGAGGTTTCTTTATGGAACGCGAAAGAGGAGGTATGATTATTGGTATTTTACTTCTTGTTAGTAGTGTATTTTCCTAGCTTACATCCGCAGACGCTTAGGTTACTTTCGATCTATTACCATTAATTTCCCAATTAGTGGTTTTATCTATTCTTTGTTTATTATTGTTTGTTATTATTTCCTTTCTTGTTCCTTATGGTCTTCTTTGGTTAACCTTCACGCTTTGGGTAGTGTTTTTGTTGTGTGGTGTCTTGTGGTGTATCTGCAGGTTATAACAACAATGAAACTATGAAGCTCATCCTGTCTTTGATCTCCTCGGTGCTTGGTGTTTAATTCTTAGTTTTGATTTTGTTATTTACTCGTAATCTCTAGAACACATGAACTAGCCATTAGTTTATCATCTTACTTTAATCATGGGACAACCAATCCGAGAAAATGTATTTATTTATTTACTTTTGCTAAAATAACTGCTTTGTAGGAAGTTAATCATTTTTTTCTTTTATTTTAGTCAATCATTTTGTGATCTAACTCTTTATTTCTGTTTATTGTTCTTTTTAACCTTGTTGTCAAAATTTTAGCTCCTCGGTGAAGTACAGAAGTCAGAAAATAAAAAAACTAGCTCCCAGAACATTTTTCTCACGTTTAAAATTTTCATTCAGAGTGCCACCGTAGCCCATCTTCCGGAAGCCATAAATTTTGCTCCCGAACTTGGAATGACTTCATTTTTTTAACAAAAGGTATTGAAAAGATATATGTAATGAAAAATAATTTTTAGATTTAGACTTACGAGAAAAAAATTGGTTTCATTTCTTCTAACACCTGTCTTTTTAACAAAAACAACAAAATTATAGTTTTTTTTTTAAATTATTATTTTTATTTTATTTCATGTAACAACCTCACACGTATGCTCTTTCCTCGCACTTCAAAAGTGATCTTGGAAATCAGAAATGTGAGGCCACTCGGGCTCTGCACAATTTTTTTTTTTTTAATTTTTATTTTTATTTTCCATGACAACATGCTTATAGTAACGTTTTCACACTCTTCTTTCATTGTTTTTCTTTTTGTGAAAATAATCATTATCGCTATTTTGCAATCATGATTAATTGCAATAATTATAGCATTTAAAAAAATCTATTCCAATTGTATCCGCGTATGCTCTTTTCTTGCGTCTTCGAGCGATCTGAAAAATCAGAAACGGTCACAATTTTTTTTTTTTTAGTTTCTTGTTCTAACATTGCAGGATCCTCTAGCTTTGTTTTCCAACTATCATTTCAATCATTATTTTTTTTTCATATTATTAATATTTGTTTGGTCGTTGGTTGTGTATGCTCTTTTCCCGTGCCTTCAAGCGATCTCGGAAAATCAAAGCAACCACGATCACTTTCCTAACATTTCATTTACAGGATAACTACTAATTTGTTTTTCGAAAAACCACGTCATTTGGAATATTGTTAAAAACAAAAACTAAAAACAACAAAATCCCACAAAAATACCACAATTCAAAGAAAATTGTTGAAACCAAAAAAAGTACGCTCAGTGCACGCAATTATTTTTGTTAGTGAGTTATTTCAAGTTAGAAAGAACCTAGCGTTTAATCACTTTATCATTTTGTTTTTGCACGTAGACGAGGTGGATTTCATCACCACCAAAGTTACACCAGTGACGTGGACTTGACTACCACACACCAACAACATTTACCTCTGCATTGCACTTTGAGACCTAGTCTCATCACAGCGTTCGGTATTTACCTCGCCCCTGCTCTTCACTTACATGTAATACTGTCGTGCAAAAGGTGCATGTGAGTCATGCCTAAATAGCTGTAACAACGAAGCCTAGGCATCGTCCCTGTAAATCTTCGGGGAGTTATAAGGACACCATACACATTCATCCCTCTATCACCTTCCACATTTTCACAAAACCTGCCTTAGACATGGTGATTCACTCCGAAGTAGGCAAGTAAGAATTGGTGAGTCTCCTCCAGTACTCTAAGGGTTCCCCGTACCAATTATGTCTCCGTACAAAATTAGTTATATCAGGACTAGTGTATATTGGACGACGCATCTTTTTGGAGTAATAAGAGCCTGCATCCATCATTTCATGGCATACTTATATGATTACACGAAACAAATGATCATTCCCGAAGGATCTACCTCTTAAGCCAAAAAAATTTATACACATGACTGCTTGCTTGTTTGTAAACAAAATAGTTTAACATTATCATAAAACTTGGCTAATATCAATGTGTTTATTGTAAAATTCAAATCCTAGTCGTGTTCCACAACACCATTTCTCGACCAATTCAATACCAAGCAAAACGTTCAAGCAATCCCACAACAAAGATCAAAACGTCATTAGCCTGCTTCAGCCAACAACAAATCCACCATAGCTTGTTTTCAGTTATATCCAATAGATATTGAGTGACTTGCGTTCACTCCTTATCTCATCAATTGTCAGAACATCCTTTATAGCTCATTTCAAGCTCTATCAAAATGACATTGGGTGACTTGTTTGAGTTCACTCATTATTTCATCAACTGCCGAGTTTAACAAAATCCCATCCAACACAAATCCCTTCAAAGCTCATTTTGAGTTCACAATCATATTGAGATTAACTTGTTTGAGTTACTCTCCCCCCTCAACAATCAGAGCTTGTTTAAGCCAAACCAATCAACATATTCATCATAGCTTGTTTGAGCTATATCCCACTTGTATCGAGTAACTTGTTTGAGTGTACTCCTTACATTTTCATCTGCTAAGCTTGTTTAAGCCCAACCAATCAACATATTCATCATAGCTTGTTTGAGTTATATCCCACTTGTATCCGAGTAGCTTGTTTGAGCTTACTCCTTATAGCCTTGTTAAAAAATGATTGAGCCAAAACAAAGATCACAATAAATAGGTCGAGTTCTTTATTACACCTTTCTTCATTTTCCTTCTTTTTCAAACATGATGAATTCACGAAAAACATCATGTAATGAGCTATTAGAAAAAATTAATAAGTTGACAACACAACTCTCTCATATGGCTACCCAAATCAATGAACGATCACCCAAAAAGCCGATCATACAACCTAATGAAGATGTCACTTCGCGTAAAGTTCAATGCCAGTTTACCCCCCTGGAGAAAGTCTCTCTAGTGTTTTTCATCAACTAAAAGAGGCTAAACTAATAAGATATCCAATTACAAAACCCTTTGTCAAAGGGGAAGCTAAGCCATGTTGGTACAAACCTAACACATACTATGACTTTCATCGCATTGATGGTCATCACACAGATAAATGTGTGCGATTTAAGAATTACGTCCAAGACTTAATTGATGACGATGTCATCTCTATAGAACTTGATGACAACGCTCTTGCAACCAACGACACATCCAATACCACAACTTTCCATGAAGAGATGACTACTATCGAAATTCCTATATATAGTGAAATTCCATGAGATCATGACGACAACAAATGAGACTCTCTAATTCCAAACCAATCCATATCTTCTTCAAATTTCCTTCCATTAGTTCAAACATACATTGAACCTGTTTTGACAACAACATTCTTCAACCATCTACTGACCACCACGAACTTATTTCGAGACTCTCTTTCAACCCAAGCATATATTGAACCTATTTTGGAAAACAACATTCTTCCAACATCTAATGAGCACTTGAACTTATTTCAAGACTCTCTTTCAACCCAAACATACATTGAACCTGTTTTGGACAACAAAATTCTTCTAACCTCTATTGAGCACTTGAACTTATTTCGAGACTCTCTTTAAACCCAAACATACATTGAACATGTTTTGGACAACAACATTCTTCCAACATCTACTGAGCACTTGAACTTATTTCAAGACTCTCTTTCAACCCAAACATACATTGAACCTGTTTTGGACAACAATATTCTTCCAACATCTACCTGAGCACTTGAACTTATTTCAAGAATTTCTTTGGCCCAAACATATATTGAACCTATTTTGGGCGACAACATTTTTCCAACATCTAATGAGACCTTGATCTCGTTTCAAAACTCCCTTTCAAACCTTGATATTATCGTAGACACTACGTAAGAGGTTCTATCAATAGTACCATTAAGTTTGATTATATTATTCTAATATTGGCTCCTATAAACTAACATCTCTAGCCTTGTTGTTGAAACACAACCACATAGAGTTTAGACACTTGCAACAATGCAACCTCGTCGTGTCCATCATGCTTTCAACGATCGATCTTGCAGGCATCTCATCACTAATGATTCTCACCTATCAAGACTTCTATGTGCATACATTCTACGAGGTACGTATACTCCAGGAATATCTTTACGCCACCTTTTCCATCTTTAATCATGAATCTATCCTCAAATCAATTAATTAATGGACAAACAAAAACAACAAACCAAATAACACAAACCATCATCAACACACATGGAAGCTATTGGCTTAACCAAATCTATCCCACTCTTTGGGCTTACCACACATCTTATCACACACTTATGGAGCCACTCTCTTCTCCTTTGTTTATGGTTAGGAAGCTATTTTACATGTCAAGGTTGAATTTTCATCCTTCGAATATCCTCAAAGATGTAATCAATCAAGATTATTATCGACACTCATGCCTTAATGAACTCAAGCTTCTTGATGAAAAACAACTTAATGCCCTAGATCATCTTCCATTCTATCAAAATCGGTTATGGCGTAGCTACCATAAAAATTCAAACTTAGAAAATTTAAGGTCAATGATCTCATTCTCAAAGAAAATCAAAAGAACACACCCAAAGAATGAGACAAACAAAAAACTTTGAGCCCAATGAAATCATAGATAGTTTTGGGTTTGGAGCTTATAAATTGGCCATGACACGTACTCAAGATCTTGATGAACCAATGAATGCGTTCATTTAAAAAAATTATCCTTGAGATTTTCACTATTTCGGGATACAACGTGTACATTGTTCCTTTTGTCTTGCTTATTTCGAATAATTTAAATTTATTCATTTCCATCGCAAGCAGATATTTTCTTTATCAAAATCACATCTTCATATTTATCATCATGAGACAAGTGCTAGTATAAATCCTATTAAGTTTGTGAGCATCATACTTTTTCCATTTTCAGTCGCTTTCCTCTATAGTCATACCTAAGCTTACCGATGGTAATATATTCCCTTCAAATACACTCTCTCTTTCATAACAAATCTCTAAACTTCGTTTGGTCGTCCATCTCAGCTTCTTCGATGTTGAACCCTCGCATCCTACTACTCGTGTAATGAGATTGGGGCAAACGCGTTTCTTCCCAAATACAAAGCACTATTGTAAAAAAATCCATCAATTCAATAACTTATGAATAATTCATTGACACATCTTTCGTCCTTCATAGTCTTTGGTCTTTGAGCCCACACTTCTTCCTAGTAGTGTGAGACTGGGAATGGAAGAAGGTGCCCTTACTCGTCTACGTCTTGTCTTCGGTGATAAACCCTTGCCTCTTACAAGTAGCATGGGGCAAATCGTAGAGGGTCATTCTCATAAAAGCATAAAAATAATTATTAACATTAAAAAAAACAAAAAAAATTAAAAAGGGAATTCACTCGCCTATATTTTACCTTCGGTGATGAGCCCTTGCTTCTCACTAGTAAAGCGTGGGCAAGGCATAGGGGTTATTTCAAAAATACAAAATCTTACAAAGGCTTACAAATTATAGAATCCCCAAACACGTAATTTAGATGCCGAGTGAAGAGATAACTATCCGTTAACCTCATATCTTACCAATCAAGAGCCACATAACCGTCTATGTCTAACACGTGACTCATAAAGTGAAAGCCATTTTTAAACCGGTTTACATACCGTTATGAAGAATGGAGTCATAGTTTCCCAAAGGGATTATTGTTAGCATTTGTCCCTATATTCATTATCTACCTCCTGTGTCCTTATTGATTCTCGGTGATGAGCCCACACATCTTACTAGTTGTGTGGAGTCAAGAATGGAGCTGGAGTTCTTTTCATCATATCACCACCACCATATCCTGCCAATGGAAAGAGAATTTGTGTTATTCTGAGCATAAGTTACAACACGGAACACTATACATATGAATAATATCCATGTTTATCGCCTCTCAAAAATAAGTTTGCACTCTGGTCCATAAATTGCCAATCACAATGTAAAAATCTAAAAACATTTGAAAATCGTCAAAAATCCAAAAACAAAGTGTAAAAATCTAAAAATCCAAAAACATTTGAAAATCGTCAAAAATCCAAAAATAATGTAAAAATCTAAAATCCAAAAACATTTGAAAATTGTCAAAAATCTAAAAAACAGTGTAAAAATCCAAAAATCCAAAAACATTTGAAAATTGTCAAAAACCCAAAAACATTAGAAACAATCGTCCAAAATCCAACAAAAAAATTAGAACTCGTCAAAAATTCAAAACATTAGAAACACTCGTCAAAAATCTAAAAACATTACACATAATCATCAAAAATCTAAAACCATTAACAAGAATCGTCAAAAATCTAAAAACATTTGAAAATCGTCAAAAAGTCAAAAACATTTGAAAATCATCAAAATCCAAAAACGTTAAAATATATATATATATATATATAGTAAAAAAATCCACAAAATCGCAAAAAAAAACTCTAAAATAACTAACACAATTTAACCTTTGAACTATTATCCCCAACGAATGATCCAATCACCTTATGACTACCAAATTCAAACCACTTCTCCTCACGTGAATCCTCGCTTGGGGCAAATCTAGCTCTCATTGTTTCCTTGTTTGAGGACAATGACCCAATACTTTACTATGTCCTCGTACCCCTGCTTGGGGGCACATCCAATCAATCCTCACTATGGAACACGTTAGGGACATGTTTATTAGTTCTTGTGTTGCATTATTAGTTGTAAATTATTAATTGCTTTCTTGCATCTTGATATATTACAGGGGCATCTTGATTTTATGTATCCTGGTGTTCTCTCTAATATTCTTACGTTATCTGATTGCATGTTGTATTGGGGCATCATACTTTCTTGATGGCCTCTGCCTATGCTCTCTTCCATTTCAGATATCGCATCGAGGCATCAAACATTTTTGATGGCCCCTCGCCTATGCTATCACGCATATTACGATCTAGTCATCCCGATCTTTTATATCACGATGCATCCTCTGTTATGTGCTATATTAAAATTAAGATGTTTTCGTCACGTGAGTATCTTCCTGCATGATCAACATCTTACTTTGCACCCCATTCATTCACCCATACTAATACATTCCCAGTTTGGGAATCCTACTTGATCACTGTTGCAGTTTGCGAATCCTACTTGATGATCTTTCTCAAGTAGCATTCTCTATCCAGCAGCTCCTCCCCCACCATGCTCACCATGTATTTGATCCATTCATCCTCGCTCCTCATTTTTACTCCTCCGCCACTTATCCCCATATTACCCTTCTCACCATTCTTGTCCCCTCTCACCCATTTGTATTCTTTCCTTTCACCCTTTTGCTTCCCACTTGACAATCTTACTTAATAACCCCTTCTATATGGAATCCTTAGTGGAGGTTTACCCTCTCCTTAAGATCTTCCCGTTGTAGAAGCTTCTTCACCACCTCCCCTCTCATCAAACAACAATCACCACCAAACACATCTTCCCATTCCACCTCTTTTGCTTCCCATTCTCGCATCATTACTCTCACCACGTGGGCATCCCAATTAAGGATTCCCTTCACACCCTTCACCCTTCATTTTTCTCGGCATTCCCCATTATCACATCCTTTCACCTCCTTTTTGATTCTCGCAAACACCACTTCTCGCTTGACCACTTGTCATCCCCGAAAGTTTTGCTCACATGGCAATCTTACTTAACCACTTCCATCACATGACAATCTTATGTCAGGGTCCTCCCTACACTTAACTTGTCATCGTGAACTTCTCCCCCGCCTCATTCTTCGTTCACTTTGTTGATCACTTCTTCCACTTGATATCTCCTACTACCCACTTTTTCCTCCTACTATTATCCTTTCTTCACATATCCTCTTACAACATACAACTAATTTCTTCCACCTATAATCACATTCTTTTCCCCATTTTCCCCTTCTTCGATCCATCATCCTTCATTCTATTTCTTCCCATTCTTTTCATGTCTTGGTTCTTCATCCTCACTTCGCTCATCCTCATCGCCCGCATCCTCTCCTCACTTTCACCTAATCCCAACTCATCCACTTCATCTTCTCAAATTCCCCCACATTTCTACCCACACACGCATTCACCAAAGATTGTTAACACTCCTATATCATTCTTTCATCATCATCTTCTCTTCCCACGCTAATAATTATAAACATGTTTTCCTTAAAAATCATCAATCCTCATTCCGCATGACCTCATTCACTCCCTTGGAGTTCTAAAGTTTCCCTTCATTCCTTCCTCCTCTAAGCCCACCACTCATCAGTAAAAGGGTTTTCCTTAACGTCCCCATTTGTTGGCGTTACCCTTTCCAATCCTCATTAGCTTTCTCCTTTTCTTCATTTTTTCTCTCACTCTTCCCCACCACTCATTATAAAGGGGATTTCCTAACGTCCCCTCATTGGCATTGCTTCTTCCCTCCCCATTCATTTTTTTCTCTCATATTCTTTTCCCTTAATTCCACCCTTTCGCCGCTTCTTACCCATCTCTCCATCTCCTCTTTTCCCTCTTCAATATCTTTACCTTGTCTTCATCATACATCCTTTTTCTATTTTCTCGTCATCCTAGTATCCTCATTTCACATCTCGCATCTTTTCCAATCGATGTCATTCCTCCCCTCTTTCTTCTCCGAACATTCCTTATACTGTTCCTTTCCACTTATTACCCCCTTTCGTATTCCCTTCCTTCTACATCATTTTCTTTGTTATCCTCTTCTCTCTCCCACCTCTCGTCTTATTTCCCTTCCCATGTATCGTCTTCTTCCCCTTTTTCCATCACGTTTCCTCCTTACTTCCTCATCGATAACTCCGGTTGTTCAACATTGTCATGTATTTTTTATCATACCACCCTCCACATGCATCTCCATACGGTCTTTTCCATATTCTTTGCCTTGGTCTTCCTCGCAATGACACAATTCCTTCAATCTTCTCCTTGTATTCGCTTCTATCTTCCTTTCCTCTCCCCTAATTTTCACGTTTCTTTTGACCACTTCTCCTTTTCTCTACCACCCCTACCTTTTCGTTCATTCTGTATCTATTTCTCTTCTTTTCTCTCCTCTTTTTCACACTTTCCTCGCCCCTCATAGTTTCTTTTTTTTCTCCGTTCTACTTCTTCTTTCGTCCTCTTTCCATTTTCCTCCATTTCACCCCCTACTCCCACCTCGTTTTCTCCTTCTTATTTATCCTTTCCCGTTTCCTGCTTTTCTCAGCTCTATCATTTATTTCACTTCCACGCATCCCTCTTTACTATCTCTGTTGCTTCCTTCATTTTGCACCTCTCTCTGTTTTATCCCTTCACCTTTACTCTGTCATTTTCCTGTTTTTGCCTTGTTTGTCCTTCATCATTCCCTTCTTCCCCTATCATCCCTCTCTCTTATTTCTACCTCTTCCATTCTTTTTCCCCCCTCCCCTATCTCACTTACTCTTCTCGTAATCAACCCCCAATCCTATCCATTCCCTTTTCTCTTCCCACACACCCTCACACCTAGCATTCAAGGCCGATCAATCCTTTCTCCATTTGCGTCGTGCGGTCATTCTAGTCTCTTCCACTCCATTATCGTCCTCTTCTCTCGCATAGTTCATTTCTCTTCTTTTCGAGAGTTTTGTCGTATATTCCATTCTCGTCAGTCCTCTCGAGGGGGCATCACCACATCTATCCATAATCACATCTTCTCGTGACATTTTTGTCTTGGAGGATACTATGACATCCGTCACTCACCACTTTCTATTCTCCCCAACAAACATTCACTCTACCTTTTGCTTAAGAAAAGTAGATTGAATTCTTCCCCCATCCCGTCTACTTTCTTTGAAAGGACACTACTTTCATAGTACCCTTCCAAAGAGGGGCAAATGTAGACACCCCAATTTCACATCTATTCTAAATCAATTAATTCCCCTTCTTTATTTCCCACAAAAATACACTTCGAATTAATCAAATATAATTTGATTAATTATCCATTTCAAAATCCAAAAAATAACCTAATCCTCACCACATGTCATTATTCTCCATGTTTTTCTACTATTGAATTAAAAATTCAAATTCAAATTCTCACCCACCCTTCGTGGTCGCCACTCACTTAAAATCCTCCACTTATGAATTAAAAATATAATTCAAATCCTCACCCATTCTTCGTGGCCTCCACTCATCTAATCTTGCCCACATTTTCAAACCACTTACCTAATCTTACCTACATTTTCAATCCATGATTACTTAAATTACTCTAAGTTAATCACTCCCCTAGGCTATAAATACAACCTTACCCCTCCCCTCTAAACACACGGAGAATAAGCTTGAATGCCATATCTAAGTTCTTGCATCCTTTGAGCAAATAACATCCTTTTGCCTCGTCCTAATGCCCAAATAGCCTCATAATCCTTTTTCCCATCTGGTGCAAAGTAAGAGGATCATTGTTGCATGCAGAAGGCCTTGCTCCGTCTTCAAGAAAAGCACCTACATATCGCAAAATCAGGGCTCAATCCAAGTTTCCTAGCCCATTCCAAGGCTGCTACTGTAACGCGAAGGAGGAGGTATGATTATTGGTATTTTACTTCCTTGTTAGTAGTGTATTTTTCCTAGCTTATAGTTGGCTTTAAAGAATTGTTCAAATCAAAGGGGCTTTGATAATAATATAGGATAACACACGTGACCCTCAAAACATCCCTCTCTTTTTTTTGTGTTCTTACAAGGTGATGCTCTATTACGGTTCCAAAGAAGGAGATTGATTTCCCGAGTCTCGCGTAGAATTTTAGAAAAGTGAGTTATTTTTTAGAGCCTCAAAGTTGACAAATAAGGTTGTGAAATCGAGTTTACCTAGCTATTAGTTGCCATAAACA
Organism: Taxus wallichiana var. yunnanensis; assembly: GCA_018340775.1. Lineage (NCBI taxonomy): Eukaryota > Viridiplantae > Streptophyta > Pinopsida > Cupressales > Taxaceae > Taxus > Taxus wallichiana. The sequence continues at coordinate 814,723,939 of CM031235.1, forward strand.
TGCATTAATGGTACTTGAAAAGTAATACAATGGTTTTGGAAAATGTTTTATATTTGCATTGAGTTTTCTGGGGTTTCTTCGCCTTGTTGTGCGGTCTGCGTTGCACTATCTATTTTCGACAATTATCACCATATATGCAACAAATAAGACATTCCTATAAAATCTCCTTTTATCATTTATTGGTCCATGTTCAAATCCTACAAATGACATGTTATCCGCCAAACAAGTTTAAAACCTTCATTTAAGAGAGGCTATAATAAATTGACAAATCGTAAGCGCCTCACCAAACACCCCAGTTTGGTGTGGATCTACATGTACAAGTAAATTGATCAAAGTTCAAATCCCACAAACGACAAGTTCAAAACCTTTGCTTGAGAAAAGATACAACAAATCAACATATTATAAGTGCCCCCATTTGAAACATAGGCTTGAAAGGATACAATAAAATAACAAATTGTAAGTGCATCACCAAACAACTCGATACAAATCCTCAAATGTTATATTTTATGTCAAACAAGTTTAAACTTTCCGTTGAAGAGAAGCTACGATAAATCTTTGGGTACCTCACCAAACAATTTAAATAGTATTTTACGATGGATTTATGTTTAAAACTAAATTGATCCATGTCAAATAACGTCCACGATACCAACCAATCCCTAAAACCAAAAACAATAACGAAAATGATCCATACGAAAACAACCTACTATGACGATATGGGTTCGCTATCGCTCACCCGGGCATCGCCCCTGCCCCTGTTTCTTAGTAGGGGCATTCATCTGGGGAGGCCATATATCCATCGGCCCATATATCTATCTATCTATCTCTATAGAATAGATGGTATTGGGGCCCTATCTATAACTAGAGTTCGGGGTGGGGGGACCCCCTCTATATATATGGGGCCCATTAATATAGGGGGCGGCTATAGAGACACTCCCCCGACCCTCCCCCGACGGCAGACCCTATCTATATATGGGGGATAGGGGCCATCTCTATATATCTGCTGGGGGAGCCTATATATCTATATTAGAGGGGTCAGTTCTCTATAATACGATAGATCGAGCGGGTAGAGAGAGGCCCTGAACTATATAGATTCTAGATATGGCGACGGCCCCATATATAGATAGGCTGTCATGCTCCCTTAAAAGGAGAGATCCCTCTTGATGAGACCCAAATAGTGTAGAGAAACCTCGGCAGGAAAGTGTAGTGTTTTCTCTTTCCACGACTGCCCTTTACACCTACCAAACCATGGTACCCTCGAACTCCCACCTAAAACTCAAACCAGCAAAAACACTTTACCAAACCATATCCGGGAGGTCCAAAGTTCGAATCCCTCCCACGCCACAATGGTGTGCATATTCGCCTCCAACACTCGCACACCTACCTCCCCCTCCACTTACACAGGCATGCGAAGGAGGTTTCTCCCGCGCGTATGCAGGTGGCGTTGTTCATCGCTGAAGAGCAAACTGGTTCGGCGTATGACGACCCTGGGATCGAACCAGAAACCCATCCCGACCATTGCCGTGCACAATGTCGACGAGGAGCTCGAAGCATCGACGTATCTACCCGTCAAGAAGCGTATGTTGATGGGGCTCATGGCTGCTTTGTTCTGCTCGCAGAATTACTACGTGCCCGTACAGATAGCAAGTGCCGCCGCCTCCAAACGCGTCAGGCTCAAGGACGTCGAAAACCCCAAGCTTCAGGATGCTCTCAGGTACCTTCTTTTTCGCCAATTTTCAAATCATTTGTTGATTATCTCAGTGTAAAAGTGCACTGAGTTTAAATTTAGTTAAAAGCGCGGTTTTTACAGTGCATTAATGCATAATAGTCGTCTGGATATATCTGCTTAAAGCCGTTTTTCAAATTTTTCTTTCTCAAATATTGCCTACAATTAGCTGGTCGGGAAAACCTTTTTAACTAGATGCATTCAGAAGATTATTTTACAGAAGTGTCACTTCCTGAAGGCAAAAACCTTTTCAAATAAATGTATCTATAAGATTATTTTACTCATTTTTTTTTTTTTTGTTTCAAATTGAATAAGTCAAGTTTTTGTTCCTATAATTAAAAGGCTTTCAGTCCACTTCAACGCGGGTCTTTTGTTTGGATGAATCATATTTTATACCAAGTTATCTGAATCATATGTATTGATGGTAAATTCGAAGTTCTACCTTAGAATTGTACACTTAATATAATTGTTTCGACAATAATGATTCGCCAACGATTTGCAAAGATGTCCGACAAATGTTTTTCATTGCTTCAAATTTTCCTTGCTCTTAGGGCTGCTGTTTCTGGTAATCTGGAGGATTCCGAGAGAATATTCTCAGAGCTTATCGCCCAGGAGCCGGACAACGCAAGTGTTTGGTCTAACAGGGGAAGTGTTAGGGTTTCTTTGAGTAAATTCGAGGAGGCTACAGGAGATCTTTCTCAGGCTATCAAGCTTGCTCCGCAAGCACCTGTGCCGTTTCTCAACCGTGCCATTGCCTACGAGGTATGAGCCCATAATAATACTTGCTTTGTTTTTTTAGACAACTCATGTTTATTATTCCGTAAAGTTAAATTCTTATTTTTCTGGACAGGACGTTCCAAAACCCAGGTATTTTAATTTAGTGTCTTTTTTGGGATTAACAGCCTATGTGTGGCCCCATGCCTCTAACCTGGGCCAGCAAATAGTAAATCCCGCCAATCTGCTACTGGTCCACAGCCCTCAAATAACCTTATGTTTTAGCTGCAAATTGAATATAAACTTAAAGACAAATTTCACAATTTTTGACAATCAAATTACTCTCTTCCTCAGCTTCTCAAGAATGTAGAGGGGAAAAAATTAAATTCACAAAACTTCTCAGTTGAGGAGGCATCTATACTACCTTATCTTCTTAAGGTCAAAGTGACCTTCACTTTCTTAAAGTTAAAGGCTGGTTTTTATTTTTCCCATGCTGAACCTTTTAGTAGCAGAACTCATGAGTAAGTTAAAAACTTTCAAGTTATTGTATTTTGCACTCAGATAAACAACTATGTTCAGCAGTCTACTCTGCACTTAGGTAGGCGCTTACTTGGTACTTAGGTAGTGGTTCCATGGAGGGGGCTTTGAGCAATTCTTTTAGCAGGTACCGCTGATGAAATTTAGAAGTCAGTTGCAGAAAGGGTTGATAGATGGCAATTTTTTTTTTTGTACATCCTTTTATGTAACTGCATTATAAAAACTAATAATGTTTTTAAAAATAGCACATGCTTGAGCGGGAACTGAAAATTTCTAGCCTTGCACCACAAGCAGCAGCTCAAATCCTTCCTCCTAAAAAGCAGCTGCTCTGCATTCTGAGGCAAAGGATCTAAATTAGATTTACAGAAAATGTATTCCATGGGGTGATCTGTTCAATAGAAATAGGAGCAGCAGTTCACTCCCTCCTTGCCACCACCCCTCCCTTAGCTGAAAAATTCAATGGTAATGTTTTTTAAGATTAACATACAGTTTAAATTGTTGGTTAAAAAGTTTGTTGAGCTATATTGACTGGTTGAAACACGGCATTACCAAATAAAGACTTAGTTTCGAGTACCGGCAAGCTTAATGCTTCAAACATGTGTGGAGGTAGTGACTTACGTCCCAGATCACCTCTCCTTGTCAATGTATAATAAAATAGCATGTATGAATCCCTGATGAAACGTTTACCAACAATTTGGGGTATAATGAAATATCCCAAAAGTACGGGAGAATCTTTTCTTTTTCTTTGGTAGATATATTCATCATTTTCTTGATTGTTGAGTTTTTATCCCTAAACCATTGCACTATGCAAAATACAAGTGTGGCTACTACTTTTAGCAGCAGAACTCAGCTATCAACATATTTTTTTCTAAATTTATGAGCAGTGGTCAGTGAGGTCATAACCTGTTCCTGTCATCACAATATACTAGACTCTTAAAAATACTTTGTAACTTCATAAACAATGGTCACGAAGGCTATAACGTGTCCCTGTATTACTGTAACATATAGTGCAAAACTACATTGCACTGAAATGCGCCCACCACACTCTGCTGTTTTCTGCCTGGAAATGTACCGAAAATAGTACACATGTATGAAACAGCTCTGAAATGTACCCAAAACACACTGTTTTCCCAGATATCAGCACGAAAATGTCAGTACCATTTCTGGTGCATTTCTAGGCATATCCAGGCCGTTTCCAGTGGCGCAGGTACATTAAAACAACAAAAAAAGAAAAGAAAAGAAAAGCTAATACATTAAAAAAATTCCTAAACTTCTAGAACACTCTACTCTAAAGCTATATAAACATACTACACATCGATGAATACTATATTTCTCAAGTGTTTCATCTTTTATGGACTAAAATGAGTATAGCGCATTTTTAATAATATATGTTACAGTTGTTTCTGTGCCATTCCATATCCAAGGGTTTTTTGAAAATTTGTGTTCCCGTGTTTCCATTTCTGTTTCCTGACAACTTAGGTACAAAGTATAAGATCTTTAGGATTTACAAATACTCATCAAAATCAGAATCATCTGGTAGGAAATTGAATGATTGTTTAAAGGGATTTAATTCAAAAGAGTTCCTTTTGAAATAATGGACAATTTATAAATGGAATCCTACAGGTCAAGTTTTCTTCGCAAATATAGCGATGCTGTTGTGTGGATTAGCCCCCAAAAGTTTAGCTCCTGCTGGTCTCATTGAGGCAGGAAAAATATGATTTAGAGAACTAGGAACAGCCTTGGCTCAGAGGCACATTTTTATCAGATGTTGGTCTGTTGGAGAAGGTGGATTCAAGACGTGCAGCAGCAACTTCAGGGCATCCATTGTAACATGATAGGGGAAAATGTGTTTAAATTTTTGGGAGTAGCCCTCCAATGTATAGTAGTAACTCTAAAGAGAGCTATCAATAGATCATTGTTTGTAGTAGCTTCGTGGCACAATAGTTCCCCTTCTAATACAATTAGCACCGACCCATCTTAACATGGATTTAATATGTGCTGAGGTATCCAAAAGACTTGAGGTACTAATCCCTATGTTCTTACATTTACGTTGTGGCGGGATTGGTGGGATTGTTACTTCTCAGAAGATATCAGATCGACGTAGAGGCTTGAATGTGCTACCTTCTTTGAAAAGTTTTCCTTTTTTAATATTATTTTAAGAGTCTCATAACTATGGGAATGCCAGCGTTCAATGTGACCCACAAAGCCACTCTCCCCCACCACACAGCGAGAAAATTTTGGAGTGTACAGTACTTTTAGTGTACAACCTTCAACACTTCAACACATGAAAACAAGCTCCACAACATAACATTTATATGTTAAAATACCTAGTGCTTGAAATCACGTAGAATCTCTTTAAACTTGATGAAGAGGGCTCTCTTTGCTGCCTAAAGCCTTAACTGTCTCCCAAACCTGCAAAAGAAGAACAAAGAACGAAGAACAAAAAGGTATTTGTGTTTCACCATTGCTTTTAAAGATTATTTTTACATTTTTGATTTATTGATGTCTTTTCTTCATCTTAGAGCTTTTTCTTTATGTAAATATATGTTGTACAATTAAACATTCCCTCTAAAGGAAAATCTGAACATATGTCTACCCAAAACAGCTCAGTATTAGAAGAAAGTTCCAATTTGGTTATGCCTTGGGCAAAAGTTCCCGACCAAAGCCGGGCAGTTTCCAAAATATTACTGGTAAGCCAGCCTGGCCTCCTCCGTCTGACCCCAAATGAGAAGTTTGCTGCTAAAGGAAATGGCAAAATATATGTCACCTCTTAAAATGAGTGTAGGTGCATACACAAATAAAATTGAAAATAACACTTATTGGCAATGTGAAAGAAATATCCAAATATTTTAAAAATATTAGATGATCAATCTCCAGTCAAATAATATCAATGAGATTTTTTTGGCAATTATTTATTATATGTGCATCTTTGTTTGTTTATGCTGCTTGCATAAATGCTGGTGGGCAGAGGAGATGTTTGTGTGCGTTTTGTGTTTTGTGTGTTCTGAGTTGTAAACGATTTGTCTGTAAGCTATTCATGTACAAGATACAAATGTTCTATTATGTTTTTATATGTGCATGCTTATTTTTTGCGGAAAAATGTTTTAGGCGGGTATCATCGCTCACTGAAACCTTTTTGTAATCTAATTTAATCCAGGCACTTGGGCGCTACCAGGATGCAATTGAGGACTGCAAATCAGCTATCGTCAACGATCCAGAGGTTAGCTATCTATTTTATGTTTATGCTGGAAAGAGATAAAATGATTGCATCCATGCCAAGGGCCATGAGTCCACCCTTGTGCCATTATGTGCACCGACAACATTATTACAATAATTTCAGATCGTAGTTGCTTTGGAATAATGCTATAGATTGTCAAGAATGGCATATTAGAGTTTACATTCATTGTGTCAATGCATTTGTTAGGCTCAATACAAATGGCAGACTTGACTAAGACTTTGCACACACATTACATGGCTCAATTGCAGCTGTGGATTTTAATTGTTACATATGAGCATACATTAGGCTTGAATGTTTATGTTAAGATTCTCGTGTTTACATTCAAGGTAGGTCTCTGCATACTCCCTATAAAAACGCGACATTACATACACACAGTATAGGTTCCAACGGCAGTGGTGGATAGTATTCGAGTATTCAAATTGGGAGGTTATCATGTCAAAGTTAACTTCCTTTTTCATGAACGTGTTTTGACCCTGTTTTCTGTAAACTAAATGTCTTGGAAGTGGGATATTTAGTTTTTAACTCTTTGTGTGTATTTTAGGAGTTTGCGGCGTGGTATAATCTGGGAAATGTGGATGCTAAAGTTCAAGATTATGATGGGGCATTGGTTGCATATGAAAGAGCTTCTACTTTAGCACCAGGCATTGCTGGTTATCGCCTAAAACAAGCACTAGTTCTTTTTCAGGTATCATTGTCATGAGTATTATATAAAATTGCTGTATTATCCACATCAAATATCTAAGTTGTTTTTTCTTTGTTGTGGGACTCTAGAAAATTATAAGGTTGTGAAAAATTCAAGTGCTTATTTATTGGACAATAGTAACATTATTTTGTAACAAAATCAATGAATGGTAAAGAAAGAAACTATATAATTGTCCATACATCACCGAAGTTGGTCATTGTGCTTCGTAAGTACATCCAGTTACATAGAAAATGACTAGTAGAAAAGAGGCCGAGAAAGTGATTAAGACTAAAACTAAATCAACAAAAGCACAACATGAGGAGTTGAACCCCAAAGCGGGTAAACCTTAGCCATAAAATACAAGTGCAAATAGAAATAGCAAGGCGAGGGGAGGTGTGCCCGCCCTCTACCCCCACACCCACCCACCCAAAGGGAAACAAGAAGCCAATGAAGACCAAAGTTGAAGATTGAGGCAGGAAACCTGTGCAGTTACATTTCTATATGTACTTTCAACACTTGTAGTGAAAGAAGGAGAACTGCCAACATCATTATCAACATCTGCCACCTCAGAACTAATACAGGTTTTAACCATATCTTTCCTGGGCCAAGGGGGCCTCATTGCAACTGAGGAGGAAGCAAGTTACTTGGAAAAGTAATTAATTGTAACAATTAACTTATAGAAAGTAGATAGTGATACATGATAAGCAGAAGGCAGACAAGTTGATTATTCCCTCCACATTGAGGATGGAATTGGATCATTAAAGTTACTAAATACTTAGCTAACTAAGCTACTATTCTCATTCATTAGTCCAAATGACTAAATGTGTTACTTGAAACACTCTAAAAAGACTCTTAATTCGATAAATCTCATAAAGAAAGAATCATTCAAGTAGTACTTGTAGTTAAACACGGCTGAGCAAGCTCCCGAGAAAACAGAGAGAAACAGGGTACAAATGTCAGCGATGAAATCACTAGATCTAGCAGGGTAGTGATTGCATTTGGTTGTGTTTGTGTCATGGCAGTTACATTTGTGACCTAGCGGTTTCGCCTTGCCTTACATGGTGGTTTTGCCCAAATGAAATGAACAGGTGGAGTAATAGCTGCAGACTGCATCTCCTTTAGTCTTTTGGCTCTTGGACTTTTGTTTCAAGCCTACTATTATGTAAATGTATAGATATACCCAGTTCTTCTTGATTGAGTGTCATAGGAGTTTAGTAGGAAAGTGTGCATTTGAGCAGGTCTCAGAGCAATTGCATGTCTCAGGATACTGTTGTAATTGTGATTGGTGTCCTGGAAGTCCTGAAGAAGGTGGCGAGCTTGTAATTGGCAACGGTGATATTGACAAGAGGAAGCAAGGACCTCAGTCCTCTGGGATTTTGCAGTTGGTTTTTAATTGGCAAAGGAGATAGTGACAAGAGGAAGCAAAGATCTCACTCTGGAGTTTTTTGCACATCAAGGTTCTTGAGTGCAAACATCTCTTGTGTTTTGGTCTGTTTTCTGTATGATTTTGCAGTTTTATATTGTTTCTTCATGTATACTGTATATGGGCTAAGAAGGTAAATAGATTATTCTCTCTCTTCTCAATAATATAGATTAGCACTTGCAGCTCTAGGACGTGCAATGAATGCACCAATAGTTGTGGTCAAAGCTTCTATTTTAAAGATGTTTTCCGGTGACTGAACAATAACAAAGAGGAACAAAACTATATGGCAAGCAGGCTTTAAAGACAGCCGTTTACTCGTTTTTCATGTTTTTAAAATTTCTTGCAAAATTTTGAGATAACCATCTCCCCCAACTTGCAGATTTTAAATATGTCCGTCATTTTTATATGGATCTATATACAATTAATATTGATATATATAAATTAATGTTAAAAATTTAGTACGCTGAAGGCGTTGCCAAATTGGAGTCCCACCTACTTTGTTTGACACATGGTAGCCAATGAGCAGTTAATTTTTTTGGGTTTTTGATAATTGCTGCTGTTGATATTTTGGTCGTGTGAATCACCGGAGGTCAGAAACACCATGCAGGAGGTCAGAGTCACCATATCAGAGGTCAGAATCAGCATACCGGAGGTCAGAATCACCATACCAGATGTCGAAATTACTGTCGATTTTTTGTGCATGTCCATCGTATTACCACACCTACAATACATACTGACAAGCTTGGTTGCTAAAAAGGCGTTTATTCTAAGACCATTAAGCATTATCTATGTATGGATTTTCTTGCCTTTTGAAAGCACTTTCATGGTGGCACAGACCTCCAATACACAACCATAAATTCCTGATTCAACAGGCATTTGGTGCAAAATATGCATGACCTCCTTCAGTCGATCCTCCTTGCATAATGCTTCAATTTCCATATGAGGAGAAGGATGTTTGGAGCTGTGCATCAGTCTGTGCAGAAACCTCAAGTGAATTTTCCTGTAATGCAACCACATTCCATCGTCCAACTATACTCCCATGACAGAATCGAGCAACCAGTTGCATGTCATTTCGATCCAAAACCATGATCATTTTTTCCCATTATTGGCGGTGATTGAATTTTTATGGCCTCGTTTTGAAGAAAATATCAAAATCAGACCAATAGCCAAAGCTTTGAGGCAGGGTAGGAGAGGACAAGTACCTCCACAGAGATTGGAGGATTCCATTGTTGTTGAAAGAGAGGTCCCTTGCCTTGAAGATGGTGAGTCATTTGCCAGTAGTTTCTCACACTTAATAAATTGGCAATGGCATGTTTAGTATATATGCCATGATTGGTTGATACACATTTTGAAGATTATATGCAAGGGTGTTTTGTTTTAAGGTATTTTCAAGATCATTTGACAAGGGAACTTTGTTTTGTTTAAGAGCATAACATTTGAAGATATGTCACAAATTTTATGTAACAGTTAAAATCAATGTTCACAAGCCTCTTGAATTTTCTAGTGCTTGTTTTTAGGTGCCTGGTATGTTTACAAATTTACAAAACCTACAAGACATGCACCTGATGATCCAAAGTTTTCAAAAAATACCAAAAAAATAAATACGAAATACGAGGATAAGTTTCTGTTCGTTACTTACGCTGAAGGCGTTGTCCAATTAGAGTCACACCCATTTCGTCCGACACACGGCAGCGATTGAGTGGTCCAGATTCTTTGGTCATGTGAATCACCAGAGGTCAGAATCACCGTACATGTATCTTGTCTTGTTGCCATTGTCACCGAAGTCGAGCTCAATTTCTGTGTTCCAATAGCCAACCATGGTTTCAATTTTGAATACGATTTCAATTTATATTTCTTCCTCAGGCTATATAATTTGCAGCACGGAATCAGAGTCTGCTTTTGTACCCTTTGGGATCCGTAGGCTGGACATACAAATTGACCAAAAAATGGCTTAGAATAGACCAAATTCTTGGACTACCAAGGCTGAAAAGATCAAAATTAGTATAATTTGCACTGCATTGCTATAGATTTGGAAGAGCTCCGTGCAGTTTAAATCAATTGCATATGTCTCGCTTGTAGAAATGCTCAATTGTGATCAGATTTGCTGAATAGAGGCCACAATTGGTCTCCAACAAATGTGCGTGTGAATTAGTGAAATGAAAGGCAATATTGGTCGACTTATAATTTGGGTGACACAAATATTAACACAATAGGGAAGATTTAGAATGGGGGTATTGAAGTGGAAAGAACAAAAACAAACAAAAACTATTGAAAAAGTGTGTGTGTTGGGTAGATACACTTATGTGAATTGGCCATTAAGTATTTGGCAGACCTTGACCATTGATTACCTTAGGAGATATCAAGATGTTTTTAAGGTAATGGCACCAAATTGTGGAGTTTTTATTGGAATGTTTAAAATTTGTGGTTGGATTTCAAACCTAGAACATATTGGATTTTCCCTATTTTTTATTTTGGCCCCTTTAAGTGCAAATTGCACTCATGTAAATAATGCGAACGAGATTGAGATGATAAAGTGGAGCACAAATAGCGGATATTATTTGGGTAGGAACAATTTGAGCCGTGGAATAGGTGTGGTATATGCAAGTATTTTGATGCCTTAGAGCCGATGGGCAAGTTAATGGCTCGATTGAGTGACCATTCCATATGGCTTAAAATAGACACAGTATAACGTTATTATTAAGCTCGATGATATTTTTGATTGTTGTGATGTTACTCAATACTTATTTCATCATATCAACACACCACCCTTGAAAGATTCTCTCCTTGTTTTCTCCTTGATATGGAAAACATTTTAATCAAACCTTCTAGATATATGTCAAAATGTCTTTCCAAACTTGTCACATCACAAAAATTAAATAAATATAAAACTAGACCAATCTATCAAAGTTGGAATATTAAAAAGTGTTGCGGTCCTACTTACGTTGGAAATAACTGACCCTCTATAAACCATGGAAATGCCACCCTTTTCCTTTGTCCTCTTTTGGTGAAGAATGACTACTCGTGAAAAGGCAATGCCCAACATTAATACATTTCCCACATTTAGCTTTTTTATCTTTGTCATCTCATATTTCTAACGTGTGGAAATTATTTCCTATTTGGTGCTATGAGGATATTTTATGAACCACTTCATTATTAACTTTCTACAATAACACCTTTTCCGTGTTGTGCAAGTTCAAACAAAATCTCACCCCCAAAAATGCAACGAGTGGACCCACTATAGTGTATTATTGTTGATGTTGACCTACACACCCAAGAATCTTTGAAGAAAATAGAAATAAAAGATTACTCGGCAAAGAATTTCATGCCGTCTATCATGTTTTGCTCCAATGTACCATGATGGAAAAGGTAAGTCTAATTATTCATAGTAACTAGCAATTGCACTCGGGTGGTGCACTATAGCCACCAAAGTAGGGAGGTATTGAAGAAGTTAAAGTTGAAAGATTGAAGGTGAAACATTGGATGGGGGAAGAGTCATGATGAAGAAGGGGATTGAGGGAGGAGAATTTTTGGGTTGGGAAATCTATTGGAGGGAACATAGGTAATCCTCTTTTTTCTTCCGACAAGTCACATATGGACCACATGTCACTTTTTCTTACCATTGTCTATTTAATGCAATGTTTGTTGAACATTAAATTTATCTTAATAGCTGCCAACTTGAAAAGCCCTGTTTTTTATTGGATTTGCAACTTTTAGGGATTATTACAATCACATTGTTGTGTTTTAATAACGTAAGTGTGGAAGGCAAACAAAAAAATGGTAAACACAAGTGAAAACATTGTATATACTCTGTGTAGGAGCACCAACTCAAGGGCTTGGACATCCACAGCTCCAACGACAATGTTGATTAGTTTTGTTGATGTTATGTTGTCTCTTAACGAAGAGGATAAGTTGGATGACAAGGATGAGCTGGAGGGCACGATGGGCAAGGGCAGAAGCGTGTTAGACTCAAACATATGCAAGCTTCCTTTTTGTAGGCGGTGGTGAAGGAGACTTTGCAAAGCCTCCGAGGCCAAGAGAATATGGCTGTTAGGTTCAATGGTCTGAGACTTGTTCCCTTAGGCAGGGGTCATCACGGTCTGTCAGTTTCCTACGAAGAGCTCGGATTTGGGATTCGGTTAGACATTTCAAAATTGTGTTGCCTCCTCTACTAGGCCTATGCATTGTGCAAATAATTATGCTTTTCGATGGGAATGTTGGTGAGCTCATTTGTAGCATCCTGTGGATCTGTTTGAGGTCCTTCAACTGTCTTGTGAGATAGTATCTCTGCTTCATGTTGTTTTGTTACGTGATTCCATCCGACCCTTTTCAGACCTTTGCCACCATCCTCCTAGCTGGACCAAAATGGGAGTTTAGAGCAAGACATAAGCAAACATCAAAGCTTAATGGAAGGTGGATTTTGTAGATGTAGTTGTCAGTATTGGGGTGGAAGACCCTAGGTGCCAATTCTTTAATAGAAACAAACCCACAATTCACAAATCCTCCATTGTGTTGACAAAATGTAGATTGTAAAAGTAGACACCATCACATATATACACACAAAAAAAAAGATAGGCCAACACCGAACTATTCAAAACAATATTGCATGATATTAGTTGTTGAATTTGTAATGTTAACAAGTAATTACGTTGATAGCTGTTTTTCCAAACTAGATTGATGTGAGCAAATTATGACAATTGATCAACTGAATTATAATATTTAAACTGAAACATTCCCTATTTATAACCTTGGATGAGCTAGAGGATCGAAGGAGGACCCAAGCCTATCCGCAAAAAAATAATTTTCCTTTTAGCCAATGCTTCAAACATTAATTATGCTGATAGCCCATTCTAAATGGGAGTTCTGGTTGCTATGCCTGACACACATCGGGAAAATGAAGGTCGAGGTCTTGCCGGTGGTCATTGACAAACAACGTCATCGGGGCTGTTGATGAGGGAAAACCATAATTGTTACCTAAAATCACTAAAGAGAAACCCTGATCGTAAATGTGCATGAAATCGGTGACATAAGGAACCCTTAATGCAAAGTTTCCATATCTAACATATGTAGAGTTCGAGATTCAAACATATGCAAGTTTCCCTTTGAAGTATTCATTGACCACAACTTGCTTTCGGGCAATCTCCATAGTATGTTGCCTCAACGACCTGCACACTGCACCCCCTTTCTCTTTCAAATGATTGACAAAAATGGCATGTGGTTCATATGTGCCTGGTTGTAAGAAGAAGAGTTTCACACAATGGTTCCCCAACATTTTCCCACCAGTTTACTTGTCCTCCCTCAAACCCCTTCTTCATCGCCCATCTTCCTTCTCCGATGTTTCACTCCCTCAAGTTCAACTTTTTTGACGCATCACCTTCGATGTTTCCATCGCACATTTCATATATAAATTAATGTTCAAAATTAATAAAATAAAAGATAGCTTCATTTTCTATTCCTACACATTATTACTGTCTTTTACAATTTAAAGGGCAATACTGAAAAATTACTGTCACTGAAAATTTGTTTGACAGGCATAGGTGACTGTCAAATTTAAAGCCGGACTGCAAGTTACAAATATTATTTAAATAGAAATGCTAGTTATCCTAAGAAATTCTTTTAAGAGGCTCAAAAAATTTAAATGTCCCCATTTGCAAATGTACGTTGGAAGAAGTACAACCTCAAAAAAAAAAAGATCACAAAGAAATAAAATAATAATACCGAAAAATAAATGAGCAAAAATTTATAACTGCTTGTCCTTCAATGCTTAAACCTTCCTCTTGAATCCAGAAATGCTGAAGAGAAAATAAAAACTTTGAAACAATCTATCCCCAAAAACAAAAAGGTCTTCTGGTAAAACCCTACTCGAAAGATATGAACAATATTGTTAAACTGCAACATAAAACTTAAACATTCAATTTCCAAGTACACAGACGAAGAACGAAAAACAACAAATGAATCGGAAAGAGAAAAGCTACATTGACTTCATGATTCTATATGATGTCCTAAAAATCAACAGGGAAACTCTTTGGAGCTCTCAGTATGGTACACAACAGTTGAGATCTATTTCAATGTAAATCTGTACCACACAAAGGATGCAAATAATTTGATTCATACACAGTTTAAATTAAAACAACACAAAAATTGAATTATAATTTTTTTGAGCAATTGGAATGAAAGCAAATCTCTGGTCTAAACCTCACAAACATTCAACAAATTATAAACCCACCTCGCACACACAACATGTAGTAAAAAACATAAAATGCTTACCCTTGGAGATGGCGTTCTGTATCTCTGCGCATTTGATGACAGCCCGGCGGCCATCAATTCCATCTTCCTCCGCCTCATCGAGCAAATGATCGTTGTACCCATTTGATGCCGTGGAGGGCGCGACTTTGACGCGAGACACAAACACCCACTGCAACAATGCAAACGCTATTCCAATAACAGCCGCTACAGGAACCAGTATTTCCGTCAGCATTTCGCTCAGCATAGGACCCCCAGTGCTAAAGCTTTTCAGGGTATACACAACTCCTGTGATTTGAACTGAGGTTGATTGGATCCAAAAGCAGTGAAGTTCGATTTTAAGATGTTTTCCAACAGCTGAGACTTGTTTCTTGGGGGCCTTGAGCTTGTTTCATGGCGTGATACAAAAATTCAAGCATTTTTTGGATTTTCAAGTCCATTTAAAAAACCTATCGGCTAATTGAACAAAACTCAACACAAAAATTTGAGCAATGGAAAAGTTTTGTATATCTAATACCATTTAACAAAGCTAGAAACTCAAAATATGTGGATTTTAAAGTAGGAGAAATAAATATAGCATGCCTTATACACATAAATAAGGGGCATTGAATTAAAAGCAATGTTAGTCAATAAGAATAACAGAGAGTGCTTTGAATAGACTAATTTTTTCCGTAACATGGCAATTTACTTATGTTTTGGAATGTATCGCCAATTTTAAGTGAAGAAGCTCATAGAATTCAGTTCTGCTAAAATACTGATTACCAAAAGTAAACTTTTATGGTTTTTGCGCTGGAACTTCTGCTGGCCTCTTTGCATGGGCTTGGAGGAACACTGTTAAGAGAAATATCAGTGGACAGATTTTCTGCCAGGCCAGGATTTGTAGAGAAAGAATCTTCCAGTGTCGGTGAATAAGCTGCCAGAGAAGGTGCGAGATAATCCACAAGTGAGGGAAAGCCATTCAGGTATACGCAATTCCTCTTGGGATTAGAACCAAGGTCGATCGGATCCCAAAACAATAAAGTTTTTATTTTTAAGATGTTTGCCAGCGGCTGAGACTTGTTTTCTGGCATCCTGAAACTTGTTTTACAGTGTGAGACAAGTATCCAAGCATCTTTTGGACGTGCAAGTTTGGACGTGCAAGTCCATGTAAAAACCTATTGTCTAGTTAGGATATAGATAGAAGACCATTCTAGGGCCCAAACACAAGCAAAAACGTAACCAAGTGGTGCATGTGTCGTGGATCTAGAAAATGTGCTTACATCTTAGGCTAGGTAATGGCTGATCATGAGAGTCCTAAAGAAAGGATTGGGAAGTGAAGCAAACATTGTGTGGAAGTGGTTTGATGGGAATATGAAGGTGTTCTAAGTGGGTATTTAGGTGATAGCAAGAGGATAGTGAGGGATGTCAAAGGAGTTAGTAGAAGGATAGGATATCTAAGGCATCAAGGATTGTACAACAAATCTCAGGGGTTGTTAACAAGCCCGACCGTTTTCAGTACACTCCTCCCGGTGATGCACCATGAGACATTACTCGGGAGGCTAATGTGCCAATGGCTCTTGCGAAGAGAAAAGTGTGTAAGAGTGAAAAATAAGGCGTATACATATGCCCTAAGTGAAGATCATTGCATGTCAATAGTGGAATGTGAGATGGTCTTCTGAAAAATAACATGTAACACCAAAATCAAAATGAAATGACTGTAATGCAGTAATAATAGTGTGATCAAAACATGAACTCAACCAAATCAAATATACTTTCCATTTTGTGATTATGCGAAAGTGAACATGTTACCTTTTGTCTCGACTGTGGAGGGCACAAATCTGTCGAGGAATCTTATTATATAGACAAAAGGAGAGGATAACAATGCAAGTGTACACAAGTAGTGAATGAGAAGGTATATAAAAAAAATGGGAAAAGAGCTCATGGGAGGGTGTTGTGGTAGATGATAAGTGTCAAAAAGGTGCTAGTTGGGAAAAGGATCAAGCATACGAGCAACCTTGGAAAAGTATGAAAAATATAGGTAGGACATAAAAAGTAGATAAGTAGGACTAGTTCAAGTCTAGATAGTCTTAAAGAGAAGATTGAATTAGGTCTAGGAAACCTAGAAAAATGTCAAAAAGGTGCTAGTTGGGAAAAAGATCAACCAATCTAATAGGCTTGGAAAGAATGAAGGTAGTGAGGTGCTAGTCGGAAATGAATCAACCAATTTAATAGTCCTGTAAATAATGAATCACCAAAATGTGACACTCATCAATCCCTAAACGTAATTAAGAGAGATTTGAGAAAGAAGATGGCAATGATTGAGAGAGAGCATCCACGAATGCTAAAGATGTAGAAGAAACTCAAGTAGGAATGGCATGGAGGAATGTCTCTAAACCCTAATACCGTTATAGTGCTAACATGTCTAAAAAGAGATGGAGAAAAGGAGGTAAAGAAGATGGGAAAGACTTAGAATCTAGTTTGTTCGACACAGAAATATAATTTATAAGGGAAGAAAAGATGGGTGCCACCAAGCCAAAAACAAGTTCTTTATTGGAATCAAGACACTCTAATTAGATTGGCAAGATTGGGAGTTCTTGACATTAAGGAGTGAAGGGATCCGAATATGGAGGTATAGATGAAGGCAAGCTAATGAAGTATAAAAATACATCCCATGTTAGATATGCGATGTAATGATAGTAAAGGGTGTTCCTACCTTCCCATGACATTTTCCCCATTCTTCATGACCTCACTTAAGGAGCCATAGGCCTACTACAGGTACTGGCGTGAAAAGGTAGGGGCATTGAATGATATATATGTGACCTTCTATCCTAGTCAGAAAAAACCTATCGCACCCCCAAGGACCGCAAGGTCGTTAATGAGGTCAACTGTACAATTTGAAGTTTCAACTATTATAGGGGTGTGCCAAATGATATCATGTCTTTTGTGTTTGTGATTGAATTTTTTTATTGTAATTAATGTCTTTTGCTTCATTTTTCTTTTCATAACATGGCTTTGAACTCTTCTTGGCTTTTTCTATTGCTCCTTATGGATTCAGAAGGCTGATCAAATGCGTATGAAAGATGACCGACACTAGAGAGCTTACATCTACCCGCTATAAAGAAGAACCTACAAACCACAATGCTTAGATATTCCTAGAATTGCTTTAGAAAAGAGTGTTTTCTCAAAAACAACCTCGATGCGCCTAACAAGGTTTGTGAAGTAAAGGGTAGATAATGAACTATGATTGGATTGCCCCAATCGTGGCGTATATAGAGTGGTACAATGACAAACAAATTTGATACTTTTGTCACAAGAGGATAAAATATGGACGAGAGACAAGTAGATGGACTGCAATAGTTGAGCTACAAGAGGCACAATTGAATCTAGGAGATAAAATGATACTTTTGACCATTGTTATTCCTTTCTAAGAGGGCACCTAGCTATGGTGGGGAGCTTAAGGTAATAAGTTGGTAATCATAGTAGATGGGTGTTCATGAGGAAGACCCTAAGGTCTTACAATGCAACTCACAAGCTGAAAGCCAAGAGGATAAAGATGTGAAGAGTAGTATCCTTAAGGTAAAAATGTAAGGTAGTGTAAAAAAACCAAGAGGTGGGTGGTAAATAGGCGAAGCTATGAAACAAAGGCTATGAGGTGCTAGTTGGGAAATGAATTGACCTAACTAGCAATCCTGTAAAAAAATGAGGTCATGCGGTGCTAGCTAAGGAATAGCTCAACCAAACTAATAGTCCTAAACATAAAGAGGGTCGTGAGGTGCTAGTTGGGAAATGGCTCATCCAAACTAGTAGTTCTATGAAAATAAAGAGGGTCACGAGGTGCTAGCTGGGAAATGATCCAACCAAATAAATAATGCTGTAAAAATAAAGAATGTTGTGAGATGTTAATTGGGAAATGACTCAACCAAACTAATTATCCTTTAAAAATAAAAAGGCCTGTGAGGTGCTAGCTAGGAAATGGATCTCGACCAACTAACAGGCTTGTGACAATAGGGTGGGTAATAAATATCAGAAGATTTGGAAGTAGGTAAAAAGCCAAGGGGTAGTAAAGCTAAGAAGTGAAGGTAAAGCTGAGAAGTCAAGGTAAAGTTGAGAAGTGAAGGATAAAACTAAGAAGCATGCGATAAAGTTAAGAAGCACAGGATAAAGTTGAGAAGCGTGGGATAAAGTTGAGAAGTAGTTGGTATGTAAGAGAGACTATAAGAGAAAACATAAGATGTTAGTATTGCATTAGTACATAAAAGCACAGTCCAAAACTTGAAAATGAAAAATTATGATAAACATATCTAAGCATAACAAAGGAAGGTAAAGATCATGTACAAGAGAGCTAAGGATAAGATGGTAAGATAAGGTGGTAAGATGTTGATAAAGTAGCGTGATAAACCCAAGAGGGAGATGTTTGTATTAAGTTGATAAATTACCAAGGTTGCTTGCAAAGGGATAATGGTCGGATAAACCCAAGAGGGAGAAATAAGTCAGAGGCAGATTGTAAAGTTAGATTATGAAAACAAATTACCAAGTTCTCAAAAAACAGGACAATGGCCAGATTTACCCAAGGGGTTTAAGATATCAAAGGCAGTTTGTCAAAGTAGTTTACAAAGTAAGTTATTTATCTAGTAAATTGTAATGTTCAAGCAGAAGGATATTCAAGCTGAAAAGTAGAGGAAGATGTGATGTTCAAGCAGTAGGAGTAAGAAGATCAGGTGTAGTGAAAGGAGAGTGTAAATAGCTATGATGTGCGAGGTGATATGCATATCTAAATGCATAAGGAGAACATACCCTTGGTGGGGTATGCTCTCAAAGAGGAGGTGTTATTCTTTGAAGATTTCTTGGAGTTGAATTTGTTTGGATTTAATGATTACAAGGTTTTTGTATTGAATATAAGGTGTTAGAAGATGGAAAGCATCGTTAAATGCCTCCAAGCTAGATTTTGAGTGGGGGAGGAACGGGAACATGCAAGGAGCTTGGAGCGAGAGGGATGGAGCATGGAGTGAAAAGGAACAAGATTCTCTATAGCTTGTTGGTGTTTGAAGTTAGGTCAGGGAGAATGCTTAGCCAAGGATCCAAGATCTGTCCCCCATTCAAGCCTTGGTCGAGCTCGAGGAAAAAATAACTACTCTTTCGTGGGTAGAAAGGGTCAAAGGAAAACATGCGGTGGTGGAGATTCCTGAATCTTTTAACCCGTTTAGAAAGGAGGACATGTTTCTTCAAATACTTGATTCAATAGTGGAAAAATCTAATATGAAGGACGATACTTTCATTGGATTTTTTTGGGATCCAGACCCAATATCAATGTTTTTAGACATTGGGTTGTGAGAAAGTGGGAGTTGGAGATTTCTTCCATGTCTAAAGGTTTTTTCCTTGATCTATTTCTCATGTCATGAAGAGTGTGTTCGGACCTCGCTTGGTGGACCTTGGTTCCTTGGTAAAAGCTGGGCTGTTTATTAGGAAATGGAGGCTGAGTTTCAAACCTTCGAAGGTGGATATTAACTTGATTCTCGTTTGGGTTAGCCTTCTTGGTATTCCAAAAGACTTTGCTATACCCATAAACACCTAGTTCAAAGATTAATATTTTCTTTCGGGTGGCTGTCCAAAACAAGATTCACACCACAAATAATTTGGCTAAAAGGTGATCAATGATTCCAAATAGGTGTGCTTGTTGTGAGAATGATGTTGAATTTGTGGTGCATATGCTTCTCAAATGCCCTTTTGCAGTTGAAAATCCTAAATATGATTCTTAAACCTTTGGTGTGAAGTGTGTTAGGCTTGCCACTATTCTTGATTAGGTGATGCAACAAGATCCTCCATTCTCAAAACTTGCCCCTAAAGAAGTTTTGGTGTCCGGCTCTCGGTGGGAACGTAATCTCATTCTTTTTGAGAATAAGAAGAAAACCTCTCAAAGGGTGGGTAATGCAATTATGGGTGCTATTACGGAAAACTCGCTTAGCCATTAGTAGAAAGAAAAAGAGAGAATCGGGGGAAGGTGACTCTAAGAGTTTAGCTAATTGGGGTGTTGAATTGGACCCAAACATGATGTCAACTCCTTTGAAGATTGATATGTTGCTTTTTAAATGGTAGCATCCCTTGCTTGGATGGGTGAAATTGAACTTTGATGGTGCTTCTAAAGGTGATCCTAATTGCTTGGGAGGAGGCATTCTTAGAGATTATAAGGGGAAGGCCGTTGTTGCGTGTGCAAGCTACCCAGGTATTCAAACTAATCATATGGTAGAGGTTAAAGTAGTGTACTAGGGTATCAAGCTTAAAGCGGATCTAGGGGTTATGAACCTTTTGATGGAGGGGGTTCTCTTAATATTATTGAAACTATTAATGAGAAAAACTTCGATTGTTGCTCTATTAGTAATATTATTTTGGATTACATCAAATTTTGAGTTCCTTTGATCAAGTTTAGGTGGGTCATCTTTATAGGGAAGGTAAGGTAAATTGACCGATTAGCTACTAGAGGGTCAATTCCTAGTTTTTGAACAATGGGTTAGTCCTCGGGCATTGCTTGATTCTTTAAACCAACTTATTGATGTTGAGTCTCTTAACTAGGTTGGCTAAGCTGATTGATACTCTTTTGGGTTCCTATCATATCGATACCACGTTTGGTATTATTGTATATGTTGGTTGGGTTTGGTGTTTGTTAGAGTGGTGGGATGGTAAGTCGCTTGAGAGGATGGGTGGCTTCATTGTTGTAAGCATAGTTAGAAGACTCGCGAGCATCGGCGAGTTAGCGAGTACTCATTAAAGAAAACTACAAACAAGTACTCACTGAAAAAACTCGCCAAAAAGGACTTGCCGAGTTTTGGCGAGTAAATTCATATTAATTGGTAGTGATATTTTACAAGTAATAAAATTGCCCCTATTAATTGTATTTGTATTCAAATCTAATAGAAAACACTTCGCAACATTTTATGGAGTCATTTGATACATTTTGTAGCTAGATTTTGCTTAAAATTTATGTTTTTAAAGAAATTTGTGTATTTTTAAGTCCGAGTATTCCTAGTATTTCTTGAGTCTTGCGAGTCAATTTTTTTGGGTCCGCAAGTATTCGTTGAGTACGAGTATGCGAACTATGGTTGTAAGTGCTAGGGATCTCACCCTTGTGAATAATGAAGCGAGCAGCAATTGTGTTATTAATGGTCTTCATGCCAAGTGTTGGGTGTATTTCTCAACTTTGCTTTGGTTCAAGAGCTATAATGGTAGGAGTCAAATCGCTATGCCTCGGGGTGCCTTGGGTTTGCATTTGTCATTATCTATGCGGGGATTACGCTCTAAAGAACAAACAATGGGGGAGAAAGTGCTGTTTGAACCCGCCTCTTGTGAGGATATTAGAAGAAATGCTACAAAATGATTATTTTTGGAGGAAGGCCTCATGCCATTCATGGAGTGTCTTATGGGATTCGACTCCATGCTTTCCACTTAATTCGCCACCACATGGAAGGCAAGCAAGGTGAACGTCAAGGGTATTGAATTTGAGTTGTTCGAGCAATGGGAATGAAGTGTATGTTTGAAGATTTTCAAAGCTAAGAGATGTAAGGAAGAAGAAATTAATAGGTTCTTGACAAGGAAGGAGAAAGTGTCAAAGTTGCATGTTGGATACACTAGAGAATGCTTGCCAAAACTTTGAGATGAAATTTAGGTTGCATGTTATGAGATATGTGACTTTGGAAGGAAGGTTTCAAGTTGCTTACTCCTATCACTTCTCCCTTCTTAATCACTTTAGGCATAAACACTCCTTTAGTTTGCCGTACTTATTTTTGTTATCCTTAGAGTGTTTTGTGATGGATTTTCCGGTGGGGAATATGGACAACCCTATTCATCAAAGGCTTATTCTCCTCTACCACTAGGCCAAATCTCAAGACCTAGCCTATGGGTTGGTTCCTTAGGTTTCTATAGTGGAAGGATGGAAGTTGGGGGCATGGGATATTGAGAAAGGGAAACTCAAACAACTTTCTTCTGTGGTTATTAAGATCCCTAGGGAAAAGATTGCTAAGGAGAAGAATCTTGGTCAAGCCCCCGAATGCTGATAAGGTTAGTTTTAAAGGAAAATTCGTATGCATGGAGGACTCGGTCCTTAAAAGTCAGAGCTTTCATACAGGGTCTTTTGTTAGTAAGAATATTTGGTTGGCAACTTAACCATTGAGGTGCCAAGGAGGATGAGGGGAAGGAGGAGGCTCTGAAGAATAATGAGATTGATTGGGTCTAAGGACTCTACTCAAACGGATTGATGAAGCTTTGGAGATTAATGCTAAGTTACAACACAACATTATGAAATTTTATAATGATGGATATTGAAAATATCAAATTAAGACTCCAACAAAGTCCTCTACATCGTCCGAGGATATTGAGAACAGCACTGGAGAAGGCATTTGTCGAGTTGGTTTCAAAGTGATGTTAGGGTTAGGGATTTTTGTGAGTTGAAAGAGAGGATGGATGCTTTGGAGAAGGAATCGGAATAAGAGCAAAGAAACCTTGAATGAGCTGTTCTAGTTGAGCAAAACCACCTTTGTGAAGAATAGTGTAGCCTACATCTTTATGCTAAGAGAGTGCAATTGTAAGAGGAAAGAAAGTGGTGAGAATAGCCACGCTAGAAGAGGCAGTAGATTTGTGAAGTGGGGAGTCACTAGGAGCGAATTGTGGATCTTTAGATGTTGGAGGATCATGTCAATTTACTTTAGGAAGAATGGAATAATTTCCTACCTATTTATCGTAGTAAAGAAAAGTAAGTGTAAGCTTGTCATGGTTTTCTTTGTCGACTAGTTGGTTTTTGAATTAGTACTTTAGTAATCAATAGTTAGGGACAACAAGTCCCTCCTCTTTATGGAAGAGGTTCCCTTATTGAAAGCGAGCAGCAAAGCTTATATACAAATATACAACTTTTATATTAACGAGGACTCTAGATACTTTGAAACATTTTATGCCAATAAAAATTATCAATACATAGAAATAGAAGAACAAGGAAGCTAGAAGGGAAGAACACAACAATACTTTCAGGTAATATAGTTAGAGAATATAACCTTATGTGTACTTTAGCAAAAAGAGATACATAATGGAATCATTCACATGGGCATCATCAGATACAATTCTACGGACGCAAAGTTCTAGAAATCATATCACAAGAACACAAAGTTTCTTAGTATGAAAGATTGATGATTCACAAATTTCAGATAAGGAAAGAAAGGATAACAGATGGAAATAAGAGACAAGGAACAACTTCTGTATTGATTACTTTCAAATCTATTACATTTCAAGAGTATCAGGGTCCAACCCTAACAATAGCATGGAGAGCCCATTAAATATCTTATAAAAACAATTACATTCAGTTCCAACTTCTTTTAATCTAAAGATTAAAGACCACATAACAAATACATCAATAAAATGTTTTAATAAAAAAACATCATGGGTGTTACAACCCAAAAAAATAAAAGAAGTGTCCTAGGACCAGAAGCGAAACATCCGATGGATGCTTAGAAGGGCCGACCATCTTGAGAATCCGATGTCTAAATTTCTTTAATGCCTCAGCTATCTCCATGCACTTGGGTATGGTGGTGTTAGAAGTGGCATGAGTCCACATTCCAAGGCACTTCTCCATATCCTTCTCAAACTCTGTGTTTTCCGAAACTCTTTGTTGGCCTCGGTGATAGCTGATTGGAGAGAGCAGACATCCTTCATCTTCTCTTTAGACATTGACTCTTCTTTGAAAATATCTTCCTTGATGAAGGTGTTGAATTGGGCCTTGATCTCCTAAATAGAAAACTGATTACTTGAGGCTTCATTCTGGATCTGACAATGAATATCTTGGAAGGCTAGACAAAACACAAGTCTTGAAAGCTTCCCCTTTCTGCCACATATTTTCAGTTCTCCCACTACTTCTTCCAAAACCTTGATCTTCCAATCAATACTGAAAACCCAGGATTTTGATAGATTGTTCTTGGCTTCATCAAATACTTTGCTTGCCAATAAAATCTTCTCATCTATCTGGCTCATTGAACGGAGATCTTGAATACATTCACACCAGAGCTTTAGTTCTTTTTCCAAGCCACTGATTGTTGTGGTGAATTTCAGCTGTAACTTGGACACCTTCTCATATGACTTGAAGGCCTCTTCGATGAAGTTCAATCCAGCCATTGTAGTATATTTGTGAATATCTTTGATGGTCTAGGACTTCATCTTTGTTGAGAACTATGGGAGGTGGAAGAGAAGCCAGTGGAGCCGGATCCAAGACCTTATCTTTTGCTAATAGGGATTTTATAAAATTTGAAAGAACTTGGTTATGTTCTTCCAATTGCTCCATAGTTTGTTTACCCTTCTCCACTCGTTCAATGACTCTAGTCACGGTTTCTCTGAGGTTATGAACCTCACTTTCAGGTGTAGATTCCCAAGTGGAATTCTTGTAAGCTCCAAGTTAGAAACCAAAAGATCTTTCTCCTCCTTATCCACCTTAGGTTCTGCAATCTCCAAGAACTGCTGACCCTGTGAATTTGACACCAGCCTTGAGGTGGTCTTTGCTTTCTTCACTAGAGAGGGGAGTAGTATCGAGCAAGGCGGCCACAACATCAAAATTGGGAACTACAACTTGAGAAGAAGACTTCCTTTTCTTATTATCAACGAAAGGTTGAACCCAAGCAAAGGAAGAGGAAGAGGTAGAAGGAGCAATAGATCCGAGTGCAAGTGAACTCATTGCACTCAATGTCTGTACTACTGATGTCTCCAGTGGGGAAGTTGGCACAATTTCAGAAAGATCCTTAGAAGAAGTATCCATCAAACCTAGAGGTTCAGTCATTTGACCTTCACTTTCTATCTCAACAGTAATGACAGGGGTTTCTTCTTCTTCTTTCATCTCTTCACTGTCATCCTCACTCAAAACAACAATATCTTTTGGCCCTATAGGGACCTCTGGCCGCTCAAAAGAACTTCTTCAACTGTTGTTTGTTTGATGGCCTTACCTTTCTTCAGATATACCTTTGTTGAGGAGGATGGAGTAGATTGTTCGGGCATCTCGACATTGGGCATAGGTTCCTCCTTCCTAGGAGAGGAAGTTTCCTGTGAAGAAGACTTGGCTTTGTTCATCCTGAAGTCTTGCATCTTTCTATCAAATCAGAGTTTGGTTCTCACAATGACAGGATTGATTACTTCCTTCAAGTCATATCTCTCTTTAACAAACCAATCAATGGTTTCCAGAGGAGTGTGTTTAATAGACCTCTCATACTCAATAGATTGCAAATCCTCATCATCATCCTTGAGCCCATCAAGTACTTTATAGACGTTTAAGTCTATGATTTTGTTGAAGAGAGAGTCTGCCAAAGTACCTTCTCCTGGCCTCAAAATCATCTGTGCAATCAGCCCAATAATCTTTAGTGTCAGGAAGGTGATGAAAGACCATCCTGAAATTCTTGGCAATGTATCCTTTGATATCAAAACAAGTTCTGGATTTGAAGTGATGGATAGTGAGAGGAACAATAGTTCTATCAATGTTCTGGGCATCCAAGGTTGTCCTACATGTATAATTTCCCAGGGAGATAGGAAAATGAATGCCAATAATCTTCTTATCTCTACAGGTTCGGTGGAGCTTATCCAATTGCCTACAAATCTCAACAAGAGCCATTTTATCATTACAGAACATAGGAAGCTTTAGAGGCGAACCTTGAAACCAACCAGTTTGATATATGAGAATTTTCTGAATTGAGTGTAGAAGCTTCCATAGTTAGATATCAAAGTCTTTGCTTCCTCAGAAAACCTTCGAGCAATATTTCCTTCCAAGAGCCTCACGATATACATGGTGAATGCGTCATTAACTCTCCTGAAATTATGATTGCTGACTTTGAGAGTTAACTGAGGGCAATATTCATATATGGGAGCATCCTTCTTATCTTAAATGAAAGTGAGACCAAGCCATTTCTTGGATGCCACAATGGTGTACATAAGGTAGGATGACATGTAGAATGTTCGGGTTCTGTGAACATTTACCAGCTGCTCTGTTAGGTTTTCACAAATAATCTCACTCCAATTCAAATTCTGCTTCCCCTCACAGATGATGTTGATAAAGGGACACATCCAAAAGTGAAACTCATTTGTAGAGGGCATTCCCATGATTCGAGCAAGAAGGGTGATGATGTCTGAAAGCTCTTCATTGAAATCAACCCTGAACAATGATTTCGAAAGTCTGGATGCTCCCTTTTAGGGTTCTTCAACCATGATTTAGCCACCCTAGCCTTGTATCTCTCACTATCCTGATCAAATAGTGCTTGGGCTTGAGCAAGAGTGAGAGTATTGGCCCCTTCCACCATTGGGATGTGCAGGGCAAGACAGATAGCTTCGAGAATCTAGTCGAGCAACTACTTCACCATGTACATCAACAATCTCTTTGGATTCGGATTGAAACAAGCCCCGCAAGCAAGCACAATATCGACACACTGAACAAAGATAGGAAAACCACCTGCAAATGCAATCCCACTTGTCTTTGATCATTTGGGCGATGGGAGTAGGGTTATCACATCCAAGTCTGCCCCAAAAATCATCAAGGTCTAGATGTCGAGCTTCATTGTCACCAATGTCAGGCAGAGGTTTCCAATGAGGAGAGGTGTTCGTGCCCTTATTATTGCATCTTCATCGTGACAAAGGTAGAGAGAAGATAACCTTTAATGGAGTATATCACAGCCTCGAAATAATCCCGTAAGAGAAAATATAGAAGCAAAGATGCGGGCAACGACTTGATTTGCAGAAACGCGAGCAGGAGAGGGAATGAGCGAGCAAGTGTGAAAATGAATGAACGGTTACCTCTCCTTAAATAGCCATGAGTTGAAATGAATGGAGAGATAAAATCATGAATGCGCAATAAATGGCCCTCGTGCACCGACTCAAAAAGCTAAAAAGCGGAAGAAGCGGAAATAATTGACCCAGACGGTCCATGGGACATTGGGACATGAGGGACGCGTAAAGCCGAAATGCCCGATCCAAGAGTAGTGCAGAAAATGCGGGTCTAAAGAGCACAGATGGTCCACGGGACATTAGGACATGCGGGGACGACAGAGCCGATTTGGTCGATGCGGAAAAAGCGGGTTCGGAGAGCACAAATGGTCCATGGGACGTGGGGACACGAAGGACACGCAAACCCGAAAAAGCCGATGAGCAGAGTAATGCGGAAAAAGCAGCAAATTGGCGAACAAGAGGCCCGCGTGTACTTGGGATATGCGGGACAAAAATATCCGACTTAGCCGCAAGCAGAGCAAGTGTGAGAAAGCGGCAAATCGGTGAACTGGAGGCCCGAGCGACACTTGGAACACATGGGACAAAAATATCTGACTTAGCCGCAAAACACTAAAAATGACTCTAAAGAATGGAATTTTCTAACTTTTTGAAATTCTCTCTTTACCAAAACCCTTCCAAAGGACATTGACTCAAAATTTTGGAAATTTGCCTTTGAAAAAGGAGGGAAGGTTTAGGGTGACAACACGACTGTAATCCTTTTGTATGCTGGGGTCTAGGACCTCCTCTGTTATGCTTTAAGCACCGTTTTGGTTATTTATTATTTTATTTGAAGGTTCTCATTTTGTACAAGGGTTGGGGATTTATTAAAATCCCTACCTTTACCATCAATTAAAAAAAAGATGGCCCCAAGCTAGAGGATAAGCATTGTAAGATGCTCCAAAGGTGAGAGAACTATGAAAATTGGAAGTGATTAAAATTAGGAGATAGCAAATGTAAGCATCAAAAGATACCCCAAAGCGTGAAATGAGGCAAGGATTAGCATCGTAGATGACCCAAAATGTGAACTATGAGAAGGATGGGCATCGATAGATGCTCAAAATGTGAATTATGAGGATGGGTTTCGATAGATGCCCCAAAATGTGATGAAAGAGGAGGATGGGCATAAGAAGATGTCCCAAATGGTGAGAAAATGTGAGGTAATGGACCAATGTCGGTGGTGTCAAGGTTTAGTTCCATGCTTTTTGATTTAATTTGTTAATCTTGCTGAAATTAGGGATTAGAGGATTAAGGATGAAATGGTGTTAGGAGCAACAAAGTTCTAAATGGCATCAGTCATGATGTAGAAAAAGGGTGGTTGATGCGATTATCTACAACAAGTTGAAATAAAATTGCATCGGGTTTTTCTCGGATAATGGCTGATGCGATGCAGATTGAGAATTTTTTGAACTACATCAAAGTTATTTTGGATAAGGGCCGATGCGGTGAAATTGGTCTAGGTTTTTCTAAACCGCATTGTGATTTTTAGTTAAGTGGCTGATGTAGTCGGGATTAGCTGATTTTGGTGATCAAGAGAATAAATTTGAAAGTTGTTGAAGTACTCAATTAGTGATTTGCAATACGGGGTGAGTGGGTAGTGTAGATGATGAAAGGTCATCGCTAATATCAAGATGAAAGATGGTATGTTTGCATTAGATGGAAAGATCATTATTGGATCTTCGACCATGGAAAAGTGAGAAGAGATGGGAAGATCCTCTTGTGGATCTTCGTCCATGATAGGATAAAAAAGGGGAAGATTCTCTTGTGGATCTTCGTCCTTGATAGGATAAAACAGGGGAAGCTTCTCTTGTGGACCTTTGTCTATGATGGAGGGAAAGGGGAGATCCTCTTGTGGATCTTTAGACATGATAGGGTGATAAAGAAAGGGAAGATCATCTTGTGTATCTAAATGGATTTAGTTACGCTAGGAAAACCTAAGAAGTGATGACATGATCACAAGTGATGAAACATAAATAAGAGATAAGAAAGTTATGGTAAAATAGACAAGATAAGGAAGTGAAAGGATAATCTGATAAATAAAAATAAATGTGAAGATGGCTCACTCGACGGTGGAGTAAGATTCATGTCGGGTTCACTAGAATGTATGTGAGCTAAGAAGGTCAACAAATTATCCTCTCTTCTCAATAATATAGATCAAGATACAAATATAAGACCATTCTAAGGACTACACACAAACAAAAATTGTAACCAAGTAGTGCATGAGTCATGGATCTAGAAGATGGTAATCCACACTCTATCGAAGGCGTAGGGTTTTAAAGCCTAAGTCTATGATAAAGGGATGGAGTCTTATTAGGATCCTTGGTTGCAAGAGGATATATAGGAGATAGGTGTATACAAAGAGTTCTAAACTAGTGTTGTAAGATAAATAAGGGTTTTAAGAGGTAGATAAGGGTTGTCGGCTAAGTGGCGTTAACGAAAAGGGCCGTTATGAAGAATAATGCAATAGACAAAGAATATACTACTCTATCCTAGTCTATATACATGATACATCAATCATAAATCAGTCAAAACCAGAATATACATAAAGGACAATGAAGGTTAGAGATACTTACCTTTGTGAAGACACCATTGGCGCATTAACCCCTAGGGTTAGTAGCACCTTATGAGAGAGTTGTTGTGGGGGACCACAAGAAGGATAGAAGAAGACCTAAGTAGACCACAATTGGGGACTCCAAAGACTTGGTGAACCTTGTTGGTGCAACTCCTATTCTTGAGTATCCTAGACCCAATGCTCCAAAGATAGACCTCTAAGTGTAAGCATAACCAGCCTAACCTTTAAGATCTCTAAGAGCTGTTTTGTGAGCACAAATAGAATGATAAGCAATGATATATTTCTTGCCAAATGATCTTAAAGTACACATATAAATAGGGGACATAAATAGCCTTTATAACTCTTCATAGCCGATTTGACATCAACCATTGTGCATCTGCCATTAAAAGCACAATCCAGTATCAACAATGGTAGATGCCATTGTCTAGGCAATGGTTGGTCACGAGGGTTCTAGAGAAAGGATCAGGAAGCGCAGCAAACACTGGGAGCAGATGTGAAGGTGATGTAAGTAGCTATGCAGGTGATAACAATAGGATAGTAAAGGGAAGTCAAAGGAGGTAGTAAAAGGATAGGATACCTAAGGCATCAAGGGCTGCAGAACAAATCTCTCTCTCATGGGTGCCTGCGAAGAGAAAAGTCACTAAGAGTGAAAAACATGGTGTATACACATACAACTATCTACTTTGGTTTTCAGCATATAATGATATAACAACCCATTGCTAAATCATAATTGACTGTTTTCTAAGCACATTTGATCTGCAAACAAGTTAAATCAATCAAGTTGTTGATGGGGAAATACAAAGATTTGTGTTAGTGATATAGCCATGGTATATCTATAATAATTACGGATAACATTGAGATTCAAATGGTTAACACAATAGACATGGATGAGACACTAGCATATATGTAGGAGACTTGGTGACAACCAGGTACCATACGAGCTCTTTGGCATTATCAAGTAACCAATTACAAGACGTGATTAGATTCTGATATGATGTTGGGTTGAGGTTTGATTAGTGATTAGTCAGCTCAAGTTTGTATTGTTTGATCAATGAGTAGAATTTAATGTTAGACAAGCGAGATGGATGTTTGAGATTGAGAATTTAATGCTTGTATACACCTAATTATGAAGATGTTATATGTCCTAGGTATGTTTGTAACCTTTGTGGATGGATAATTTAGCTTTGTACGGTAAGAGAGGACGAGCAATGTAATTAGTGCCTAGTCCCTACATGTGTGAGAAGGCACTAGTGTGAGAAGAGATCACTAGAGGAATAAACTAGTAAATTAACTGTATGAGTGACTCTATTACAGTGGCAAGTATTAGTTTTATGGAAGTTTGATGCTCGTTGACTAGTTGTGAGGCTTACATGCAATTAAAAAGTTTCATGTGGACTTTGAATTTATTTCCTCAAAGGATTTCAGTTGAGTGCAATGGTAGTTGATGCATGCAATTGTTATCAATGTCAATGTCTAGTCGTTGGTATTACGACTTCAATGTTGGAGGTTTTGCTTATGTTCCAAGGCCCACCAAAATCCCTTCAATCTCTCAATGTGGGGTCTAGTGATTAGCGATCGTTGGTATAAATAAAAATTTATTGTAAGATTGTGTTTGCTTCGTTTGAATGCATTTTGTTAGTTTTATGTTTTTCATTGAGGGAGATCAAAGTATTAGGAACATTTGTCCTTATCTTTGTTCTTGTGGGTGCTTGACTAAATTCCTTAAGCTGCATATCTTTAGAAAGTGTTTATGTGAAGACATTGCCAATGGGAAAGGGTAAATTAAAATTTCATGGCGGGTATGGACAACTTAAAAGACATCAGCTAGGCAATTCAAATGATATTTTTATGCAGAGTTTTATGATTAAAATAGAGAACTTTAGGAATTTTATTTTTAAGCTTGGTGAAATAACATATCGGTAATTATTTGGTAGTCTAAAATCCCGAGTTGAAAATTCTTCAAGAATTTTTATAGTGACAAGTTTTTAAAGAAAAATGAAATAAACATATTAAACCATGTTGCTTTTAGATTGAAAATAGTTACTGGAATTTACTGTTGTTTTCATGCTTGGAAATTAAATGAGGCTTAGATGGCTGTAATTTGCAATCAAACTAGTTCTTAATTCAGCAAACAAATAAGTTTACTGTAAAAAATTCCACTAGTCTATAGTATTTGAGGTTGGGAGTAATTGTTTTAACTAATGTTAGCCCTTGTCCTTAGAGATGGTGTTGGAAAACAATACACTTTTGCAATAGAGTGAAGAGGACATGATGTAAGGTGAACATAACAGACTAGGACCCATTTCTGGCACCTTGAGGTGAAGGATCTGTACACTATTTTATCAAAAATCATCCTTATAGCACTCTTCCCTATTGGTCAAATATCTACGTTGCGAGGATACGGATACGAGTATCCATTTGGGTACGGATACGATCTGTGGATACGTCAATTTTAAAAACCCTTGGATACGTCCGTACATATATATTAAAATATATATATTATGTACATCTACTCATTTTTAGTCCATAAATATTAAAAACTGAAATAGTAATACAAAACTTGAATCAATGTTCAAAACATTCAATATACTTAAGACTTTGCATTTTTATTGATCATGTGGCTGCCATACATATGCTATACGAATATCATGTTAACATGAATACGAACAAAACTTGAAATTTTAAAAATATACTAGTAACTAGATCCATGTTCAAATTTTCAAAACAAACAATATACTTAAGATTTTACATTTATGATTTCATTGTTCATGTGGCTGCCATACATATGATATAGGAATACAAACAAATCTAGAATATATCATCTAGATTTTCCTCAAAATCAAGTTCATGTGTGCCACTTGCGCTAGCTCCACTCTCATTAATGTCAAACATTTAAAAAAAAATGAAATAGAACTTAAAAAAATGTTTTGAAGGCGGATACGGCCCAGATCCGTGCGAGATACTCCAGATACGTGGCGGATACGTGCATGCACGTATCGCCACGTATCTTGGAGTATCTGCGTGGATCCGGGCCGTATCCTTCGCGTATCCGTATCCGAGGCGTCTCGGGCGGGGATTCGGTAGGGGTTTTGAGGTATCCGTGCAACGTAGTCAAATATTATTGAGTGTGATTCTACTTTCCAGGAAAATGACTAGAATTGAGTTTTCCGTAAACTATTTTCGAGTATCATACTGATTTTGAATTTGACATCAAAACTGATTATGATTGTTCACAATTAGTCTGATTTGGGTGGGTTTAGGACGCAATTTAGTATCTCCATTGAATAATTTGCCAGAAAATATTGAGTCAATTCTTACTATTTGTCTTGCCAAGTTGTCGACCAATCTGGGTCTTGTGTTGAGTAAGAAATTACAATGGAATGGTTTGAGAAAAATGTATCAAAGGCTTTTGGGGTATTAAAAACAACAGCACTACCCCTAAAGAGGTATATATAAGAAGCATTACATCAGTAATTTAACAATGAATATCCGCAAGATTACACATATAAAAATTATAACATGCCAATAGTGGGTATATTCACATCGTATTTGCATTGTAATGTGATGATTGTTTTCAAATTCTAGAATGAAAACTATGGATGTTTTTGGGCTGATATACTTCTAGTAGGATCATTAAGAATAAAGTGCAAAGATTAAATACAAAATAAAATGCTATATGTTAGCATGTCTTATGGGAAAGAGTCATGTGACCAGTAAAGTTAAAGAGTCCTATATTATCATTCTAACATCAATTAGAAAAAGCATCCTATATCTTGCATACAAAACCAACAACTTGTACAAAGCACATGGGATGTTCCTCTACCTTTTGAGCGTGGATTGGGGCGTTGCTCAATCCCACATGAACTAGGGACATTTTGGGGACATCCAATTGTCGCCTCCAAACGTCGAGTGATGTATAGTTGACTGTTGGCTGTCCCTATGCACGTCCAACAAAATTCTTTAGGTTTCCTTTGAAGTGTAAAGATGGATGTTTTATTTTTTCTCTTTTCAAAACTTGTTATAGCCCGATTGTGCATGCAATCATATCTACATGCATATAATGTTGGGGTTTCCCCCTTCACCTCGAGAGAGAGCATACACTCAATAAGGTTGAATAGGCGGTACATTGTATAGAGAGATGATCTCCTAAAATTAGGAATTCAAATCTTATCTCAAATCTCCCCAACTAGCTTCTAGAATCTCTCACATAACTCCTAGAATCTCAATAAGGTTGAATCAACATGCTTATTTAATAAGAGGCAATACATTGTATAGAGAGATGATCTCCTAAAATTAGGAATTCAAATCTTATCTCAAATCTCCCTGACTATCTCCTAGAATCTCTCACATAACTCCTATTCTAATGTAATTGTTACATGAGTAATCATTTTCTTACATTATGTATTATTCTCTCTATTAATTCATATTCATAGTTACCGGGACGGGGACGGTGGGACGGGGTTTCGGGGACGTCAAAAAAATTTCTAAATTTTGGGGACGGTGGGGGGATGGCGGGGGACGGCTGATTAAAAATATATAAATATTTAAAATAAAAGATATGGTGACTAAATTATATAAATAAGCTGAAATAAAACCATTTGAGATTTAAAGAAGGTGAAACTTAAACTCATAAACATCAAATACATTCCTTAATACTATAATATCAATATGTTAATGTCATAAATTGAAAATTCATAATACATATTTGAATTTTGAATATGAGACAAGCTGAAATTTGAAATTTGAAATATATTAATATTACAAAATATAAAAGTAAAACCATTCTAAATTACGATTGATCAAGTGACAATAGCTAATATTCATATCATTAATCTCATAGCCAAATACACCAACAATTGTCTATTGTCAATATTACAAAAAAAGAGGACAACTACAAGTATCAGCCTAAAAATCAGAATCTGCATCTGAAGCAATATCCATGAACTCCTCGCTGGTACTAGCATCCTCGTCCTCAAAGGTAAGCCCAATCAATGCCTCGTTGCACAATATTGTCCTCTTGAACTGCGCTTGGCTCCTTGGGATCTACATCCCCTTTGTAATGTTGAAGTCTGTTTGTACTCAGTTGTCTTTTGATCTATAAGACGCAAAGCACTGTGTACAACTACAAGCTTCTCTCGCTCTTGCAGAGGTAAGCCTATTCCTCTTAACAGAGTGTATCCAACCATACATAGACCAGTTCCTCTCAGAGGCAGAGGAGCTAGAAACCTGGGAAAGGAGGCGAATGGCAAGTGGTCGCAGCAGTCTTGGAAGCCCATACAGTCGCCACCAACTCACTGGCTTCTCTTGTGCTATTGTTACTGTCTGCCTTTGCTGATGTTTTGTACCCATCAAGTTCAGTGAAGTCGAGCCACTCCATTCTGATTTGTGAAGCCTCTTGTGGAGTGTACATTTTTTTAAAGGCCTTCATAAGGCCCCTCTTCACCTCATTATCATCCAATGGGATAACTTTGCCTAGCCTCTCCACATACCATTTGGGATTCAGTGCATACGCAGCCATATGAAGAGGAGTGTTCAACTTCTCCCATCTCTGCTGAATAATGGGTCTGTATATGTTCATTATAGAACTCCAAAGTGGGGTCCCTCACCCGAATAGCTGCCTTCATTTGCCTAAGCATGTTGTCAATGCACTCGTAGATCTCACCAAGATTGGGGCTGTTAGAATCCCCATATTTGATGACACTAAAAACTGGAGCTATAATTGATATGATGTATTTCATATCAACCCAAAATGTTTCCCGCAACACCACTTCCTTCACTCTTTTCCCTTGATCTATCTTGGACTCACGCCACCTAGTCCAATCTTGTGTCATAATCATAATTTGCAGGGGCTCCTGCAACTCAAACATCCTCTCCAACAAAATAAAATAGGATGCAAAGCGGGTGTCAATTGGTTTCAAAAATTCCTTCTTCAAAAAATTTGAAAAAGTGCCAATGATGTGTGGTGATTGCATATGAACTTCTGCACATCTCTGGCATCAGTCACTATCTGGTTAACCCACTGAATCTTCCCTATGTCTTTCAGTGCATTGTTCATGGCATGCACACAACATGGAGTCCAATAAATATGCCTATATTCCCGCTCCACTAGTTTGCTTGCTGCTCTGCACACATAAGCTGCATCTGTGACAACCTGTACAACGTTTGAAGGTCCAACCTTCTCAATGGCATCCTTCAAAATCGATCATCGAAACTCAACATCTTTCCGCCTCCTAGAACAATCAATTGCTCTCAAGAAGTACGGTCCATCTTTACAAGCGACAATGATATTGATGAGAGGACGGTGTTTAATATCCGTCCACCCATCCATGATAATGCTGCATCCATGTGACACCCATGTCACCTTCATCTCCTCCATCAATAGATTAACCTTGGAATAGTTTCTATCCAAGATTGTTGTCCTGAGTTTTGTGTCTCCAGGAGGCACATAACTTGTACCTACTTTTGCAACCTTAGCCATAGCCTCCTTGTAATAAGGAGAGCGAGCGACATTAAATGGAATCCCAGCAGCATAGAAAAATTTCCCAATAGCATCATCTGCCTCTTCCCTTGCCTTTGAATCAAACATGTCAATAACTGAATTTGGGGCTGCCCCCACGGCCTTTCTCTTCCCTCTGCTTTCCACTTCCGACACTCCAAAACTAGAACCAGCCAGAGTATTAGTATGTTTGCCAGTCCTATGAGCGCTCAATGGAGTATTAGCCGTAGAACCACGAACTTCTGGCACTTTGTCCGTGGTATTTCCATTGAAGATTCTCACCATCTCAACTCTCTGCTCTAGTGAAAGGCCCTTACAAGTGCCAACCCCCTTCCTGTAAGATGCAACAAGTGTGCATTGGTCCTAGTGATATTGCCATGCCAAGTCAATGCACATATGTTGCACTTCCATACTTTGCTCCCCCCTCCAAACTTGGGGTTATCAATTATTTGGGCAAATTGTTGCAATGGCTTCTTCTTATCAAATGGTCCAATGGCAAATTTGGACAACATTTGAGAGGGGCAATTGGTAGCACTACCAACTGAACTACCAGTTGCCGCTGCCACTACATTTTGTGTCCCTTCTTCACTCTCCCCCATTGTGGCATCACCAACTCTTCCATGGCCACCTATCTCAACTTCCCGTTCAACCCTCTCCTGCTCTGATTCATGCTTTGATTCATACTCATACTCAGAAGAAGAACTCATGGTGATGATTGTTGCAATGAATTAAAAACAACCATAACTATATGATTGATTGATTATGTAATGAATTAATTTAAAAAAAACGTAGCCAATATGCATTTTTTAAATCGTACAAACTATATGCGTGATTATATTGTGAATGTAGATGCAAATGCTAAAAAACAACCCCTAAAAAATGCAAAATATAATATAAATTTTAAACTAGAAATAAAATGTAATTAAAAAAAAAACGTAACCATTTAAATTTTAAATTTTACAACCAAACCCTATGCAAGATGCATTTTTTTAAATCCCACAAACTATATGCATGATTGCATTATGAATGTAGATGCAAATGCTAAAAAACAACCCCTAAAAAATGCAAATATAATATAAATTTTAAACTAGAAATAAAAATGTAATTAAAAAAAAAAAAGTAACCATTTACATTGTAGTTTGTACAACCAAACCCTATGCAATATGCATTTTTTTAAATCCTACAAACTATATGCATGATTACATTGTGAATGTAGATGCAAATGCTAAAAAACAGCCCCTAACAAATGCAAATATAATTTAAATTAAAAAAACTTTAACATGTATTGTAAGCAAATAAAATTAAAAATACCTCATGCTCCCTCTTGTTCTTGCTCTTGCTCTTGCTCTTGCTTGGTGTGAATATGAAATGAGCCCATATTGTAAATTTATAACATAAAATAGCACTTTTAGGGTTAGGGTTAGGTTAGGAATGTTACTTTTATGCTATTAGTCATTTACAATAAAAAAATTGTTTTTGTGTATTAAAAGTTTGTTTTTTAATTTAAAAATGCTCTAAAGTTGTAGGGGACGGCGGGGACGTCTGGACATCCTTGGGAAGTTCCGGGGACGTCCAGATGTCCCCGCCGTCCCCCATGTCCCCACGTCCTTGGGGACGTTTCCTCCACCCTCTAGCCGTCCCCAAGGCGTTTCCCGCCACGTGTGCAAAGTAGGAAATGTGGGGAAACGTTTCCCCCACATCCCCAGGATGTCCGGGACGTCCCGGACATGTCAAAAACCGGGGGGACGCGTCCCCGCGTAACAACTTTGCTCAGTATTATTATGTGATTATTAGTCACCTAATAATCACTTACAATTCAAGTATTATTTGCTCCACTTATTATTTTCTCACATAAATGTTAATGACTAATGTGAAGCTTGAAAGTCCTAAGCACCCATGTGAGGACTAATTCTCAACATTCCCCCCATAGTGCAAATATGGGAGAAACACCACTTTGGAGCTGTAGCAAATGATCCTCCTCTGTCATTGCCTTCCTGGTTGTGTACTCGGTTAATTTAGTAGTGGGGCTGAAATATTCCATTTCCCCCTCCACAATGATAGACAAATTGGGCGTCGGTATCTATCAAAAACACACCAATTTAAACTTTTTTGGCCCCCTTATTACAATTTTCCCGATTTGATAAAACATCCCCTTTACTACCATTATCCTCTATAGGAAAAATATATTCCTTTTAGAAAAAATCTACCCATAAAAAGTCATCCCCTTTTAATATTCACCTTTTATAATCACCCCTCCCTTCTAAAAAATATTTTCACCACTCCAATAAAATTTCCCCCTTGAACTAAATTCCTTAAGGTTTTTAATCAAAAATGGAAATAGGATGTGGTGTAGGGGTTCGATCCTAGGCCACATACCAACCCCTTTAGCACTTTTGAAGAGGGGCTTCGCTAATTGGGCTATTGAGCCATCTAACAAGTGATATGGAAGACTTTTGTTTTATCTTCTAAAGACTTAGCTTTTGATTTTAAAAAAGAGAGAAAACTCATCGCATTTTGTGAATTAGGTTTAGTGAGGCACAAACTTTTCATTTAAGGCTATCTTGAAATCATGCTGCCGGAGTTGGATAGGTGAACAACTCACCAATATTACCGGATGCCAAGATTTGTCGAGTAGGTCCAAGTCGGCCGAGGTAAGGATGGATTCAAACTGAGATAGGTGAGTTGCCTCGCCATGTGTGTTGGACAGTTGTTTGGATCACTAACTAGGAGCTCACGAGTTGGCAATTGAAGGGCCGAGCTAGAACAATAAGGGAGTTGGATCACTAAATAGGGGTTTGCAAGAAGCTTGCTAAAGAGCTTAAGCACCATTGCAGCGCCAAAGTTGAATGGGGTTGCTGGTAGCTCATGCATGCTATGCTCGAGCTTGTAGAAGGTCTGAATGCCGAAGCTCACCAAAATGAAGAGCTCGCTGCCATTGTGTTTGCAGGAAGCTCGGGAGCATGATGTTAGTGCCGCCACTAAATCTGAGTTGAAGGATAACACATCTAGGATCCATCTGATCCAAGTTAATCTGCCACATTCATAGGCTAAGTCACCGCATTCGATTTAATTTTATGCAAGAAAATCGAAATTCGCTGAATTATTTATTGAACCCAAAAGTTCGTTGAAATTCACCAAATCTAATCATCCCGATGAAGTCCTGTTTTTCGAGGGCAAATAATATCAAAAATTCGTTTAAAATTCCTTCAGATTCGTAAAAGGTGTTTTAGGGTTTTATTCTAAAACTATAAACGACCATTCGCGATTCAATAAAATGACCATCTCTGGAGTTTGCAGGATTTTTAGCGACTTTATGGATTGTCGACGCCAAGTGTTGGTTGCACTTGCAAGCTGTCATGTGGAGTGTGGACTGCCGACGCCAACTGTGGAGTGTGGACTGTGAACCAACCAGTCTCGAACTTGCTTTTATATATACATGAGCTTATAGCTTATATAGTTTACGTTTCGGTTTAAGTATTTTATATATTTTAGGTTTTTTAAATATAGTTCATATTATTAGGTTTTTAAAATATAGTTACATATTATAATTTATAAAATATACATATTTTGATTTTTTAAAATTCGAATAGTTCATGTTTGGTTATATATATATATTTATTTATGGTTTTAAATTTTTCTATTAGCCGAATTTAATCACGAATTTTATCTTTATTTTTTTAACAACAAATTTCTTACGAAATTTATACTCGCGAAGTCGAATGCGGTGACTTAGTTCATAGGAACTCGGGCAATCGAATGTGCTGATGCAAAGAACAACTTACCTAAGAGGGCTAGGAGGTATTCAACTCGCCTAGGCAACTTGGGGCCGAGTTGTGCCTTTTTCTCCAAATGAACTCTCTAATGCAAATTGCCTCAACTCATAACAATGAAGCCATAAGACCTTGTTTTAACTCTTGAAATGGCATTGAATAACAATGAAGCCAAGTTGAGAACTGTCGATGTAATTCATAACCCCATGAAATGCCTATATAGACAATGCAATGCACATGATCTGACCCAATCAAGCAAGCCCTAATGCACAATTTTCCTTCACAGCGGAGATCTTCAAATTGAAGCTCTTCAATTTTTTTAATTCAAACCCTCTGAAAACCAACAAGTGAGGAGTTGTGCCCAACAGAGACTGTGTCAGCGCTCCAAAGATATTTCATCGCTGTTCTTAAACTTCCTCGTGCAGATCAGCAAAAACCAGAAAACCTGCAAAAACCAGAAAGACACCAGATTTGACTGTATCAGAAGTATTGCATGTTTACAATCAATCATAACATTTTGGATGTTCTGGACTCAAGTTTGAGGTTTGTTTCGCTCCAAAATGTTGCAAGAAAAAGTTGATCCGCACAAGTGTTTACACAAACACACTGAACACTAAACTAGGCTAAAGAAACCTAAATTAAATATGATCACAATGGACAAAGTGGACTGGAAACTACAGATAGAATGAACACAATGTAAAGAGTTAGACGATGCAAATGAATGGAGAATGTCAGCAGGCTCACTGCAAGGTCCGGGGTATCCGCTAGTACCGTTGACAGACGGCAAGAAGGGTGAATGTATAAACTATTCTTTTGCACGTGGCCTACACTGCATATCCTTCGTTTGCACATTATAATAAAAACAACAAATGGATGGACACAGACAAGGTAATGGGGTTGCATGTGGCCTACACAATTCACCCATTGTCTTAGTCTATTTGACAAAACGAAACATGGGTGGAGTGAAGGTCAGAGAGGCCTCTTTTGAAACCTGCTCTGATACTAAATGTTGGGGTTGCCCCCTTCACCTGGAGAGAGAGCATACACTCAATAAGATTCAATCAACATATTTATTCAATAAGAGAGTACATTATATAGAGAGATGATCTCCTAAAATTAGGAAGTCAAATCTTATCTCAAATCTCCCCAACTATCTCCTAGAATCTCTCACATAACTGCTATTCTAATGTAATTGTTACATGAGTAATCAGTTATATTATTTATTATTCTCTCTACCAACTCCTATTATTTGCTCCATTCCAAGCATTTTTTGCTCCACTTATTACTTTCTCACACAAATGTTAATGCCTAATGTGAAGGATCTAAGTCCTAAGCACCCATGTGAGGACTAATTCCCAACATATAGATAGTAATATCATGATCAAATATTAGAGTTAAAACCTTGAAAGTCACTTCAAAAGAAGGAAAAGGAGATGGTTTCACAATTATTCTGAAAAAGGAGCAGTAACCAAGTTCATACTTCAAAAATGTTCACTAATTGCTCATTACCGTGATTGGAGTAGGCTCAGCTGATAACAGAAATACATTGTTGACCCTTAGCAGATGTGACATGTTGGATGCATGCATGATATGATTATAAATTTTATCCATTGGGGGCAATATTAATGGCTAGCTTGTGAAAACTATCTTTATGCACTGTCTTCAATATCTCTAATTGAGGTCATGTGGTGATAGCATGCATGACTGAGTTAGTTTGGGTGAGTCGGGGTAACGTGTGATTAGTTAGGGTTTGAGTCATGTGATTGTTAATAGGCTATGGGTTACCTTGTCCGAGTCTTGCTGAGCAATGGCTATTTATATGGGTCTTGTACTCATGCATATCATGTTTTATTTCTTAGATTGTATTATATTTTTCTTTGAAGGAAGTCTATGGAGTTTATCTTTTTCTTGAGGACAGTTGTATGGTTGAACCCTACCTCAACTGTAATGCCAATATAGTATAGAAGGAAATTTAACTCATCGTTTATACAAATTGTTGTTGGCCTTTCATCTTTACTCTTCAGTTGCTTGTCTAATGTTTTGGCCAGTGCTAGGAATTTAGCACTGCTAATGTGTACATTTGACAGCTGTTATACTTGGTAGTAAATACTAAATTCAAATTTCTATGTGTGTGCTAGTACGTCTCTCTCTTTAAATTTGCAAATATGAATTTTGCAGTTGAATAGGCCCAAAGAAGCAAGAAAATTAGTAGAAGGTCTTGTTCGTAAATATCCAAACTATACTGAGGCCCATGCCGCTCTTGCTGCCATCCTTTGGAGTGAGAATCGTCGTAGTGTGGCTGAAGAGCAGTTCACAGAGGCTACAATACGTGAACCACTGTATAGAAATATTGGGTATGGACCACATTTTGTGATTAGTGCATTCATTTGATAGTGTTTTCCATTTTCCATCACTTGACCTATTATTAAATTGGAATTAGATTGCTCAACAATATTCAACAACAGAGGTGTGTTCATGCTTACATATGTTTCCATAATCAGACTGTTGTGTGTGGGCCTATTTATAGGTGGTTGAAT
This sequence comes from Taxus wallichiana var. yunnanensis, assembly GCA_018340775.1. Classification (NCBI taxonomy): domain Eukaryota; kingdom Viridiplantae; phylum Streptophyta; class Pinopsida; order Cupressales; family Taxaceae; genus Taxus; species Taxus wallichiana. The sequence goes on from CM031235.1 coordinate 814,766,612, forward strand.
GCAGAGCTTCAATGGCCACCTAATATTATTCAAGCGATGCAGAACTTCCTTGCCATAGAATAATGTTTTGGAGACAAACCAATCTTGGTGTCAGAGCATTAACGCTTCTATCTGGTTAGTCCTTTTCATTTTTTGGAACATGTTACTTTGTTTTAGCTCATGATTCCTACTTTTTAAAAGTTGGATTTATCTACCTCGCTGTTTATGTCAGTAGTGATCCCTCCATGTCTAAACTTCTAAAGTAATTTCTGTTGGTTATTGTGTGGATTATTGCTTTCTGTAAGTGCATACAGAGTCACATTGGAGTATATTACTAATTTATTTATGCAACAGAGAACTTATTGTTTTTGTGCTACTCTTGGAGACATTTAAGTCCATGGAGGGTTCACGGAGGGCACAACCTTGGCACTTCTTTGTGGTTGCTTTGTATTTTTCCTGGAACATGATATGTATTGTGCTGTACAAGCGACTAAAGCGGAAAATACAGTTAATGTGTTTTCTTTGTATTTTCTATTATAATTTGAAGATAAATTTTAAATATTTCTCAATCTACTTCTAGTTGTGTTTGTAATACATGTACAAAATTGTAAATAGTGCACACTTGCATAATATGCAAAGCTCTAGTCGAGAGAATTTGAAGTACTAGCATTGCTGAAAGAAACAGTTTATCTGATTATGTCCATGTATACTAGCATTTTGCAGCTTAGTGGACTGGAATTGCAATTGAAATTTAACCCATAATTTGTTGTTTATCATTCAAACAACTGGTGGTGTTACAACTTCTTTTGAAGTAAAATGTCCCTTTGGGCTGTACATGCTCCATATACAGCCAAAATTATTGGTAGTTGTAAAATTCAATCTCTATGCAAACTATTATATGTATGCTACAGGATTGCATATGCTTTTAGTGAATTAGACTTGAAAATTGGAACTTAATTTTTATTTGCTTGAGGTGAATTTTTTTATTTGCTTTAGGTGAGCGTTCAAATGCATCCCCTCTTCTGGGTACCTGGTGAATGCTGGAAAATAAACTTGGATTATTTCTAACATCAGCTGGGCAAAGCCTCTCAATTTGAGTGAAGCTCTTGAAGACAAAAATTCTAACCTTCAGATATGAAAACGTAAGGGAAACAGCAAACTCCATGAATGTAAGGTCTAACAATCTCTATTTGGTATGAGAGAATTATGGGTCTACCAAATGGAGTCTTTCTTTTTATCCTTTTTAATTTTTTTTTGCAAAGGGTCCCTGGGGACATCACCGTTTCCTAGCTTGGACGTGGCACCATACTAAGGATGGGAGATTTTAAGCACTACATTTGTGCCCACAATTTTAACTGCATTATCATGGTGCCCCATCTCGGGCATCCATCTGGGGTGGGCTGCATTGTCACAGTGGGATTTGATCCAAGGTCTCTCACTTCCAAAAATACCCATTTACCACAACACCGCACCATGGACTTGAAAATCAGAACTTAATTTTTTATTTGCATGAGGTGAGTGTTCAAATGCATCCCCTCTTCTGAGACCTTGGTGAATGTTGGAAAATAAGCTTGGATTATTTCTAACATCAGAGGGGCAAAGCCTCTCAATTTGGGTGAAGCTCTCGAAGACAAAAATGCTAACCTTTAGATATGAAAGCCTAAGGGAAACAACAAACTCCATGATTTTAAGGTCTAACTATCTCTGCGGTATGAGAGAATTATGGGTCTACCAAACGGCGTCTTACTTTTTATCCCTTTTTTATTTTTTGGCAAAGGGTACCTTGGGACATCATCAAGCCCTAGCTTGGATGTGGCACCATACGAAGGACGGGAGATTTTAAGCACTACATTTGTGCCCACAATTTTAACCGCATTATCACGGAGCCCCAACTCGGATTGTCCCTCTGGGGTGGGCTGCATTGTCAGAGTGGGATTTGATCCTAGGCCTCTCACTTCCGAAAGCACCCATTTACCACAAAACCATGCCATGGACCCATATCCCTTTTTAATGATTGGCAAAAGAAATTAGAATTATATCGGATATGGATTGAATTGGTTTTAAAAAAATGTACAGTGAAACATTCTGCTTTTGCCGCAATAAAAAGCAGATTTTAACTGGTCATTGGTGAGAAGCCAAAAGTCTATACCAAGAAAAAGTTTATGATGCATGGTGGAAAACTTATGAAGACTTCAAAGCGGAGCTAAGCTACCAGAAAAACTAGTATAACCTTGTACTAGAAAAAAGCCATCAGGAATATTTGCATGCTCGCGATAAATGTAATGCATATTTTCTGATGAGTAGACCATGTTAGGCTTCAAATGAGCATTCTTCTAGGTGTGAGCTAACTGCATATTTTACTGGAGGATCTGCCTCAGATAAGAGAATGCCTGAGTTGCCATAATTCTGACTTGTAAAAGAGCTGAAATAGGGGAGCAGTTTTAAGATCCTCAATAGAAGAATATGGAAGGGCAGCTGCAGAATTGGTGTCTGAGTAGGCATTGTAGGCTTAGAATCAGCTGCATTTTTTCCATGGACTTGAATTGAGCAAAAGGCTGTATAATCAGAATCAGAGTCTAAAGCATCGAGTTTATTCCTACACATGTAACAAAATCTCTTGAATCTCTCGATCTGTATGCTCCCCACAATATTTGATCAAATGATATTTATTTTAACCAAAGTTACCAGGGTATGTAGACATACACACCCGTATTCAGTGTAGGTGTGATTATAGGGTAGTGCTTGTAAAGTCTGGATGTGTGCCTGTGAGGGTGGGCCAAATTGCAATTATATTAAAAATAATACTAGCAAAAGCATCCATAGGTGCTTGTGAAGGGTGATAGACATGGTTAGTATAGAGTTTATGTTCTTTCAACTGCTTTAAAATGATACTTTTTAGAGTTCTGCTTCTGAGGTCCATTGGAATGAAGCCATTCTTCTATTGTCAAAGCAGTGTTGTATCTCCTGCATGAAAATTGCAAGCATTTAGAGCTATATATACTATGAGAATGACCCAAGAACATTCACTAAATTCATGTTCAGAATCAAATACTAGTTAAAAAAACAAAATGCATAGTTACCCTTGCAAACTCAATGTCACTTACACCGTGGGCTTCAAGATCCTGAACCAGATCTGAGCCCTCCATTCAGTCACATCAATCTGAAATTCCCAAAACCAAAACTTAAAGAATAAATCAATTTAGGTAGAAATTTAGGGACCTACTAAGGAACTGCACTATTTTATTGTATGAATAGTGGAAGTTGGAACACTAATGACATATGCTTTTTTATTTATGGTGCATTTTGGGTGAGGCAATTGGGCCATATTTCAAAGATTTTAAACCTGGGTAACACAGGAAAGTAACCATGTTTCTAACACCGCAACCTTGCCACATTTGATCTGGTATTATGGACAAAGATAAATTTAAATGCAAATTGATCCACTGAAGAAATAACCAATTTCATTCTACCAAGCAAATACATAAAATCATTAATATAAAAGAAATTGTTCGAAGATGAGAAAATGGGTCACCCAAAATACCCAAAGTAGATTACGATTGGGCATTCAGACAGAATAATGAACTGGAAAGAATGCGATATTGGGTTATACAATACCTCGTGATTGGGTTTCCAAGGCTGGTTAATTAAGCCTTTAACGAAGGTGTCAATAATGGCCTGCTGATAAAGGAATCCATGTTCGTGGCTGCTCGGTAACTCCATGACTGCCTTGTGGGCGGCCTTGTCAGCTACATGAGTCAGTACCAATATATCATTTAGGTCTAAGAACATGATCTTTATGGGTATTTTGGGTTCTGCGAACCGATCTGCATTATGCTTCATCCTAATTTGTGTCCTATCCCGTCCAACTTTGAAGGCAATGGACAACTTATCAGCTACCCCAAAAGGTACTTTTTCACCAATTGATATTTCTATGTGTTAAACTTAACGTCAAAAATGGACAACAATGATGATGAAGGTGGGAGTTTCAAAGAAAATTGTCTTTAGAAATGCCTATCGGCCAAAAATATGCAAAAATTTAATAATCAGACAATAAAAATAACTTAAATTTAATAAATCAATAACATAAACACATCAATGCATACCGAATTACAATTCATTATTCAAGGACATTTGGCAGTCCCTACGAGCTACGTTTTGCTGTGGTTTTGCACATGCACTAGGGTATAGCTTTGGATCAGGGTATGGGACGATGCAAAAATATTTGAAAACTGAATTTTGTTGGGTGGCATAGTTGTAACTACACAAATAGACACATCTGTAAAAGTGATTGCATATAGAAGGCTCACAAATTGTTTGATGGCTTATTCGATTGTGGGCTTGTGCTCTACAATCATTACTCGATATGCTCAAAATGGACTTGACGGAAAAGCCCTGAAGTGAATTATAAGAAAATGCATATGAGATATTGACGTAGGTAGTGGTTATTAACTCACTTGGTGGAATGAAGTGGGCAGGAAGAGAGCTGGAAGCTTATTTCATTGATTAGTACACATGTTTAAGAATCTCTCATTACAATCACTACCAAAAATTTATCCAGTAATGTCCTCATAAAAGTGAAACACTCGTGAATTGTAGATACATGCTATTTAAGATGGTCTATATGATTGTTCTTCTTTTTAACAATATAGATTAAAATATAAGTAGTAGACCATACTAGGGCCAACACACACAAACCAAAGACAGAATGCCAAGAGACGTAATAGTTGTGGATTTGAAATATAGTAATCCGCACTATTAAAGGCACAAGGTTCCAAAGTCCATGTCTAGGATATGATATGGGATTTTATTAAATTCTTAGTGTTGTAAAAGTAAAGGTAATAAGCAAGTACCATAAGATGTCTGAATTAAAGGTCGTAATGTAATGTGGTAGATCATAGGCAATGACAGAACACAATTGAACAAAATTATACAATAGATGATGATGTGATACATTATCCTAGTCTAATACATGATATATTAAATAGAAAGAAAATAGAAGAGTTTGGGATATTTATCTTGTGAAGATATTGTTGGGTAAAGTCCCAAAGGCTAGTAGCATTTTGTGAGGGAGTTGGCATGGGTGGATCACTATAGAGACATGTAGAAGACCTAGGTAGACCAAAGTAGGGGACTTAAAAGATTTGGAAGACTTCATTATAACTCTTATTCTTGTGGCTCATAATAACCCAATGCCCTAAAATACACCTCCAAGTATAAGCTCCACTAGACTTTAAACTTCAAAATTTTAGGGCAGATATATTTGCAAAAACAGAGTAGAGAATGTGATGACGATGTTAGAAAAATGAAAATGACGACACTGTTTATACGAGTACATAACTTGAAGTCTCAAACCCTCTTACGATCATGATTGATGTGGTTCGTTTGTAAAAGGTTTTATTAGATGACATGTACATAGATCACAAATAGTCCAATATAAAGATAAAGAGAGAAAATTGGCTATAAATAATCTAACATAAAAAAGAATATGGAGGCAGAAGAGCAAACACTTGGAGTAGGTATGGAGGTGCTATAGGTAGGTGTGAAAGTGATAATATTGAGGGTATTGAGTGGTCATTAGAAGGAAGTGGTAATTAGAAGGTGGTAAGAGGGTAATAAGGAAGATGGTAGAAGAGTAGTAAGGAGACATATTAGGGCAATGACACACATGACTTGTCTCTTTGCCCGGGGATTGTTAATCAACCCAATGTGATGTCCCTTTACACACACACTTATTGAGATTAATACACTTACAATGTACAAAGAGAAATAATTAGTTTGATTGAAAAATAAGGTGTATACATATGTGCCAATTGAATATCATCACATGTTACGATAGTGTAATGTGAGATGGTCTTAGGGAAACAAACATGGTACATCAAAATCAAAGAAAATAAATGTAAATGAAGAGTGAAAAAAATATGAACTCAACCAAATGATATATACTTACATGATGCTTACCTTATCACAAATTATGACTGAGAATAGTCTTGTGTCTCGAGCATGGAGGGTGCAAAGTTGTTGAGTGAATCCAAATGATACAAGACTAAATAAACAACACCAAACGATAAATTAGTAAAGTAAAACCAATATAAAGGTAGCTTATAGGAGGGTGTTAGGACATGTTTGGACGACATGTGGAATATATTAAGTGGGTGCTAAGATAGATTCGGGGAAGACGACTAGGTTAGGTATGGATAGCCTATGGTAGGGAGTAAGTGAGTGTTACGACAAGATTGGGGAAGATGGATATGTCAGCTCACGAATATCCTATGACAGTAGCAAGAGGTCATATAGGACTAGGCCAAGGCCAAATAACCTATAAAAGGGAGGTTAAGTTAAGAGCTAGAAAGTTTAGAATGATATGAGGTGCGTCAATGGGAAGTAACTAGTGTAGTGGTCATATAGAAAAGTAAAAAGGAAAATAATGGTATAAGGTATGAAGACATTTGTGAAGTTGGTCCCACAAGCTTAAAAACATAAATGATTTTTAATTTAAAAAAAAATAGTTTGTAATATATTGTAATTTTTTTGCACATCATGATCGTGACACTTCTTCCAGATTGTCTCTAAGAGCTACCATTGCAAAGATATAACAAATTTACGAAATCTAGGTCTAAATATTTGAAGGTTTCAAATTTGGTTTGAATTTATAAATAAGTCAACTGAGTTATTTGTCACTTTGCTATTTGAAGTTTTGAGATCTTAGAGCTCGGGTGAAGTATTTTCAGTTAAATTAGGGTATGAGGATACAATTGAGGTGGGTGCGATAGTTGTAGATGAGCACACAAGATGGCGGATACACTTGTGAGTTTTACTTTTGAATTGTGAAGTGTAGATAAGTTAAAAATGCATAATTAGGTTCAATGAAAAATCAGCAAGGTGGAATTTGCCTCAAGTTACGTCAAAATGCAAATTTGACAAACTTTAGGTGGTTTTGAGAGTTTTTTGCATTTTATCGTCATTAGGGCGGGACAAGCGATTTTAAAATTATCGGTTGTGAGGCCATATCCATATATCACCATCGCCCATGTTGGGCGAAAAATTCACAAGAGGGCGATGTAGTATGAATAGTCCAACATGGTCAATGTAGTTATGAGTGAATGGCGATGCGGTATGAAAAGTTTAGCATGGTTGATGCAAATATGTGTGCATGACTAATGTAGTAGGGAGGTGTTAGTTATTCAAACATGGCCGATGTAATTTGTTTTGCGAAAGGCTATTGCAATAGAAGTTTTACCACATGGTCGATGCACTCTAGTGTGCATAAACAACATGGTTAGAAAAAGGTTTATTAAATGGTTGATGTAGTCTACCATACATGGTTGATGTAGTAGGAAATGATATTTTTTACTTAGTTTTTTCAGGCTTTGATTGTTTAATCATATTTTTCTTTGACCGAGTAAATGTTGTTTAATGTTTTGTAGGTTCAAAGATGAGTCGATTATGGTGGACTATGGATGCCTCCTCGCTATTTGATTTAATGAGACTTGTCACAGCACATTATAGGGCACAACTACATGCCTTCGGCTTTGGGGGCATTATGGAGATGTGTCGGATTCCTCTTGGCGCAAATTTTTATTGGGGCTTGTCAATATCATTCAAATACATTTAGGTGGAGGGTAAGGGGAGATGTTATAGAGACTATATTTTCTTTAGAAGATATACATGCTATCCTCGATTTTCAAAGTATGGAGGCATGAATGTTTTGCGATGGGCTAAAGATAGATGTCGAGTGTATGATGCTAACACAATGGGCTAGAACTACAAATTAGTTTCATCCGTGGTCTTTGATAGTCAAGGTTGATGTAGTCTACAATGTGCTTATTTTGGGAAGGTGATTGTTGGCATGATTGTGACACACCTTTTGTGACATAAGTTTGATTGGGAGTTCCCCTTTTATGTTACTAACGGGTTGCCTCGGAGCGGGGCACACTTTTTAGCTAGGTCACAAGGATATGGGTACAACTTGCCCATGACTTGTACCGATTTGTGATTAGGTGACAACTAGCGGCGGGTCTAGTTATACTATTGGTCACATGGATATATGAGAGGTTTCTTATGTGCCGCTCTGTGGGTGCTCCATTACATATTACAACAAATGCATCTTGGGTACACGGTGGGAGAGGTGCGAAAGTGCACACTTGGATTGGTTTTCGAGGTTACGACCATGTGGAAGGACCCAATTATATGGACTTCCTACTTGGGTTTAGTAGATGCATGGCTGGTTTAGCAATTTACTATAGCAACACGAGGGATAGAGGAGATTACTGGGCACTATCTATGGTGGAAAGAGCCACATGTAGCAGGGTTCCTGGGCAGTTTGGTCTACCACATTCATTAGTATCGTTACCTTTTCCTTCAAACGTGTTGAGGCATGTGAGAAAGGGGTAGATTAGGCGAGGGAGAAAAGCTCGTAGTCCCACCATTGAAACCGCGACAGGAGCGACAATTACCTCAACATGATGGAAAACATCAAAGACACATGGTAGATGTGGAGGCACGTGAGGTATATGTATCGATTGCATAGGATGGAGGAGATAACCCGATCTAAGATGCCCCTCTAGAGGAGGATGCCCCAAAGGTTGGACAACGTATAACAAAGTACAAAGACCTTGGCATTGGGACCGAGTGGAGATTGAGGTGGCTTAGTGAGGGCTAGTTAGGACCCATGGGAATATGGGTTATGGTTGTCTTGTTTAGGGATCTTGAGAGCATTGACATAGGCATGGTGGAGGCCTCCGATCATTATGATCCAGAGGGAGAGATGACATAAGTGTAGTGGTCAAAGAGTTGAACGGACGACGAAGATGTTGTCTTTGGGCACCCAAGTAAACAAGGAGGTTGTTGATGACCATCTAGAAAATCCACGTGAGAAAAAGTTTTAAGATTTTAAGTTATTTATTTTCGTAGAGTAGAATTCATGTTAGGAATCATATGTATTAAGGTTATGGTTTGGTTGTTACTCTAATGAGTGTTTAACTTGTTGGTTTTATGAGCCACGATGATGATAGACATTCCTTAATATAGAGTGCATACCATGAGATTTCAAATATTGTATCGATCAACAAGACATAATAGTGATGCTAGATCAAGTGACACTCTCAACGGGTGAGCATATAGGTTCTTTTAGAATTATTGGAGAGGCGGTTTGATTTTTTCAAAGACAGGGTGAAGGTGGTACTATATTCGTAGTTACATTTAGAGGAGATGGAAGTGCCATTTTGTAGAGATTTTTATGTACACAAGATGCCTTGGCAATATAATAAGTAGGTAGATTGATTGATGCTCAGTGGATACAACTAGGCAACAAGAAGATGCGATGTGAATTATCACATCAAAGGTTCAAATGATAGATATAGATGAAGAGGCTCGGGGCCACGCTCTAGGGCGGCCTCCTTAGCTTATTACCTATGATTTATTAGACATTCAACACTTTCTTAGATCATTGCTTGTACTTTCCTTATGGATTAAGGAGATATACGAGATGTAGATATTATGTGCATTATGATGTATTTTTGAGAGTCTATTATATACAATGAATGTTGTTATTTTGTATGGTTGTATTTATATTGTATGTTGATCTATGCTTTCATTTCTCTACATACACAAATGTGATGATGCTTATGACTAAAAATGATAAGGAAAATGACAAAGTAAGTAAAAATGACAAACATCTAATGATAAATAGATAGGAAAATCTAGAAAATATAAAAGATGTGTTATAGAAATAAACATGTAAAAATACATTAATGCAAAGGAGAATGAATCCAATGAACAAAAATGTGGTAAAGAATAAAGAATAAATAGAAGCATGCCATCTACTAAAATCTAACGGAGGTCAAAGAAGATAAAAGATGTGACATAGATAGTAATAGTGTAATAAAGGACATTTAATGTAGAAAGATGTAGGATATCGTAAACAAAAATGTGGTCAAAGAAACAAATAAAATTTGATAAAATCTAAGAAGGATAAGAGAAAACAAAAGATGTGATAAAAAAAAGCACCAAAATGAGTGAACCAAAAATCAATGTTTGAGTTGGATTGGTGGTGCAAATTAACTTGCAACAATTAATATGTTGTTTATCAATCTCTGATCATATAATTATTATAGACTAAGGGACATAAACTTTCAATATTTCCGGTGTTGTATGCACACTTACAAATATTTGGGAGGTGTAAAGGTAAATTCTTTGTTACTACAATTAAGAAATAACAATGTTGGAAATGAACTAGATTTTGACTGAAAGTAAATACTATGGCTAATGACAAAGCATGTAAAAACAAAACACAAATAAAGGAATGAACTGCTGCTAATCTAATCATGCAATGAATTAAATCAACAAACAAAGGAGAGGGTTAGCAAATCGCAAGTGGGCCCTGCCTTGGGTGCTAATCCCCCTAAGGTCTGTGACTACGACGAATAAACAGAACTCAAACTTTTATTTCATCAACATGAAGATTATAGTTTGAAAATACAACAAATTCTCTATCTATGGATTGATTCCCCTTTCAACATTAACATTTCCTTTTTATATCCTTCATTACAACAGAGGCATGAAGAGATAGATTTCTACTAGGAGTTCAGTTAGATTAAGTAAAAGATATTAACCAAACAATCCGGAAACTACATGCATGTAACAAAACCGAGTAGATGTTTACATAATAATCACATAACTTAACTAACCGATTAGTTGATCAACCAGTTATTAAATTATGAATTAAATCAGCTAGTTCTTTGTTGAGTTGCAATGCATAATCAGATGATGGCGTTGAGTCCTTTCCTAGTTCTCATAATTACTTCTTCCATCAACACGTGCGAGCTTAGGTGTGATGTCCACGTTGTACAAGCTCCTCAGAATCACAAATTTATTTATGTGTGTGACCTCCTTTGGCTACAAACGCTTTTACGTAGAGGAATCCCTTTGGTGCATGTTAGTTGTTGCAGACGACCCCTTTGTTGTGGATGAGTTCCTTTGGCTGCATGTCAGTTGTTGCATATAACAAGTTTCTTGCAAACAAGGTTGACATTATACAAAGCACCATTTAACATCATATTGCAATCAAAAGAATAAATGCATACTCATAATACCACAGAATAAAGTAAACTAGTAATAATTATATTAACTAATATCCATGCCATGAGTTCAAGTTATAATGAAAATGTCTAGCAGTATCACAGGGAAATACAAGTTCAAGGCTACAAATGGCTCAACAGAATACAAAAGATGAGGTGTTTTAAAAGGAAATAAAAGCGACCCATTATGGATTTTCTCAGAGGCAAAACACTACCATCCAATGTCATGATTATGGTGAATGAAGAAGGAATAGATGCCGAGGAAGGCGTGAAGGTCTTACAATTTGAATTCACTAATATTTGACCGAACCCAACATCAAGGGAGGTAAACATTTGTAGCAAGGTAGAGAACACGATGTCAAAAGTGTAGAGATGTGGTCAACTATTGCCAATACCTATCAAGGGGAATAAAGGGAGTGATCATACAAAGAGGAGTTAAGTTGCCACAAAGGCGATAAAAGATTAAGTAAATCAATAAAGATATGACTAAAGGTTTTCGTCATCAAGGTATAAAAGAACCCAAGTATGCAAGTTTGACTCGGGAAAATTAGTGAGGTATAAATCTATCTGTGACAACTATGAGATGTAAGAAAAATAAATGTCCCAACTTACCAAGATATATTTCCTACTCTGTAAGGCCTTGTATCTACAAGTGTTCTACAAGGATTACATACTAGTTTGAAAAGGAAGGGGCATTAATGATAGGTATTTAGCCTCATATCCCAATGAGAAGAACCTTATGCACTCCAAAGGACACCAATGGTTGCGGTGAGGTCAAAAGTATAGTTTGAGATTCAACTAGGACACATGGTGTGCCAATGATGTCACATATTTTTGGTTGTGATTGTCTTTTGTGCTTATAATAATTATCTTTTTCTATTGACTTTTGCTTTATTTATTTTTAATTCTCTCACGAATTTTTATTTTTTAGATTTTATTATTCCTACTCAAAATAGTATTGGAAGGCTAATAAAATAGATATGAAAAATAACAAAACTAAAGAGCTTTAAATGAACTACTATAAAAGGAAACCTACAATCAAGATGCCCATGTATCTCTAGACCTACACTAAGGAAAGAGTGTGATCTCATCTCCAACCTAAGTATGCCTCAAGTGAGAGAGGGAGTGGAAAAAGAGAAACTACAAGGAAGACTGATGCAATGAAGGATAAAAGTAGTAGTTGACCACAAAGAAATGTTTTGCTTCATAGGGAATGGAGTTTGTGAGATATGAACTATGTAGTGTAGTAATTGTAGATCACTAGTGATGTCATGAGATAGGAGTGCAAAACCTACAATAAGTCCAACACAAACACAAAGAGTGGTAAAATCCAATTGGGAAAGATGGGATAAAATTGTTCCAAGAGATCATAAGAGGAAAGCAGATGGTGGAATAAACCCAAGAGGGAAAAATAAGTCAAAGCTAGGTTGTAAAAATGGCTTGTAAAATAGAAAAATTACCAAAGTAACTCATAAAGAGGACAATGACTATATAAACCCAAGGAAGATAGGATATCAAAGGAAACTTAAAAAATAAAACTACCTAATGCTCAATAAATAGTTCATTTGCCATATGTACCAAAGGGGAAGGTGTCAAAGGCAAGTTGTATTTTTTTATAGAGATAAATACAAAGTGCTCAATAAAGAGATGAATGGCCATATGAACCCAAAAGGGATAAGATATCAAAATCATGTTGCAAAAAAAGATTGTAAAAAAGAAAGTACCGAAGTGCTCAATAAAGAGTTCAATGGTCATATGTACCTAAGGGGAAAGGTGTCAAAGGTAGGTTGTAAAATTAAAGTGAGATATTCATGCTCTAGGATCTTTAGACAATAAAGTAAGGTGTGCAAGCAACAATAAATTTAATAATAAGATAATATGTACAAGTAAATAATGAAATCATATAGGACATGTAATAGAATTACATATATCCCCTATCACATCATAAACGTGTTATTGCATGTCATAGTATGTATGAATCATAAAGTCCTATATTGCCTTCAAGTGCCTTTGAGATTTTCTAGCATATTTCATGATGTGATACTACTATAGTCTATTTCATCCTCATGAAGATCCAAAAAAAGCCTCCAGGGAGGAGTTAGCCATAAAGGGAGGGAGGGAAAGGCTAAAGGGAGGACTTGCCTTTTGCTAAAAAAGGATAGAAACAAGCAGGAGGTTTCTTAATTGGTCTAAAGTGTGTGCAAGGGTATGTGGTCCCCATGATTGGGAACCTAAATAAAAGGAAAAGTGGAAAATAAAGATATATTAAGGTGGAGGTGTTGGCTAGTTTTTCTCGCACGACTAAAAACCTAGGCGAGTTATGAGATAAATCTCCCTCATTTTTGGCGAGTCTCCCACGTAAGATGTTTATCAATCGCAAGTATGAATCATAATAACTATTTGCGAGGGGTTTTACTTTAATTACAAATCTCATGAACCATAACTTAACAATTCTCGCAAAGCAAGTAAGCAATTGTTTATAAGTATTTTCGAGAAGGAGGAAATAATGGAATTTGGGAAAGAAGAAAGGAAGATATGTAATTCAACCAATAGTTTACAGAGTTGGTTTCATACACATGGATTTAATAAACAAGTAGATCTCACAATATTCAGAAGTAAAGGAAAAGAAAAACTTCTAATCTAAATCTCAGATAACACAAAGTTTATCTAAAGATCCACATAGAAGTGAGAAGCAAATGCACCGTGGACACAAAGTTCTCCGGAAATCTACCTTTATTCAATTCCTCAACTTTCACAAAAATGACATCAAGGGTCGTAGTGCAAAGTTTGGAACTCAAGAATCTTGATTAATAAATTGTGATGATTTAACCCGTAGGCTCTTCCTCTATTTATAGGGTATAGAGGGCAATTACAAATAGGAAAATTTCAATGAATTGCCATATGTGGAAGCCGTAAAGAAAACAGTTGGCAATATTTGCCCTAGAATTTCTCTTTGCATGACATACATACCTTACAATTGAAAATAAAACTTTCTATTTTGCATGTCTGCCACCTATTTCCAAGTAATTGACTTCTTTCGGTAACTTGAAGTAACAACTTTTAAACCAATCACTTAAGTTTAACAATTTAATTGATTACTCAATTACTTTGTCGGAGAAAATAAGAGAAAGAAGAAGAAGTTATTCTAGCTGCAACACTCTCCGTTTTGTCCTTCCTCCATACTTTGCATGTTGATCCAATATGTATTGTACTTCTGCTTTATCTATTTTAGCAATGAATGATTTGAATGATATCTCTACCTTGAATATGAGATGCTTTTTTCTCCCATATGTTGTTGAATCTTTACCTTTGATTCTCTGGCTGGATCTAGAAGCGGATGAGTGAGATTTGCTTTGCAGTGCTATCTCTCGACTGTCTTCTCCTCTCATCCTTGAAGCTTTTTTAGTTCTTCTCTAACGTGTGCAATTTTTAAAATGCTTTCCGTAAACAATTCAAACAAAACCCATCACCTTTTATTTTTAATTGCATATGAGTAATTTTAAATTCTGGAAAGCACTTTGGGTGAAAGCAAATACAAGTAGATTCAATGAAGGCTTCAATTGGAAGATTGGGAGCACTGCACAAGCTCTTGAAAGGAATTTTCCATGTAATGACTTCCACATGGGCTGCGTTAGAAACAAGAGAATGAATTTTTGTTGGAAGCCTTTGCAATTATGAGAGCTGGATCTATTTCTTCCTCTGATTCTAAAGATATATTCAATGTATCAGACATTGAATTATGCTTTCTTCACCAATATGGGCATAAATGAAGTATTCCTACAAATAATTCAGACAAGTATGCAGTCCATAACATGAATATCTAATTTCTTCACCGAGATCGACTATAAATCATGTTGCCCTTTATTTTTAGACTTTGCTTGAATGCCAAGCAAGCTAAAAATATTATTTAATTCCCCTGTGCACTCACATCAACATGCAGATACCCAGAATAATAAAAAAGAAATCCTTTCCAACCCTAGGTGCCAAAACTGGATGCTTACCAACAATTAAAAGAAGTCATCTTCTAGGCATTTAATAATGCAGGGATGGGTTGCACTTTTTCGCTATAAGCCAAGGGAAAAATACAAGGGGCAGACAGGTAAAAATTACCCTACCTGCTAGGGTCTAATTCTCTGCTTTTCACTTAAGTTGCTTTTGAGGGAAAAACATAAGCAACAGGTAGGTAAAATTTTACCCTGCCTTGCTAGGGTCTAATTTTCGATTTTCACTTAAGTTGATTTTGAGGGAAAAACATAAGCAGCATGCAGGTAAAATTTTACCCTGCCTGCTAGGGTCCAATTTTTCGCTTTTCACTTAAGTTGCTTTTGAGGGAAAAACATAAGCAACAGGCAGGTAAAATTTTACCTTGCTTGCTAGGGTCCAATTTTCCGCTTTTCACTTAAGTTGCTTTATGTTAAACGCTGACCCAACAGGCAGGCAAAAAGTGTGACTTGCTTTGGATTTGACTTCCCATATTTGGCGTGGACATTCAAGCTGAAGGGCAGCTTTGAAAATTGTGGTCGACATGAAGACTACATTTCTTTCCATTTTTGGATTTTCGGTGAAGAAAACACAAGCATAGAATAAAATTTTCCATTTTTGGAAAGTGTTCGGAAAGATGTAGCAGTAAAATCTTGCAAGTGCCATAACTTTCTCTCTGTGGCTCCGTTTTAGGTCTTTGTTTTTTCTAAAAGTGCATATTTTCTTGAGCTCTACACATTGGTGGCAGTATTTTTCTTATTTTCATAAAATCCATTATTGCACCTTTTTGAACCAAGCAACCTCTTGCAATCTCTTGAAGGAATCCTGAGCTCTTGTAATTAAAAACACTCAATAGATTTTCAAAACCCTAGGCCCAGAAAAGTTCTGGCATGAAGAATGAACAAGCTACGAGAATTGATAGACGGAAAAACGGAGAAAAACCAAAACACAGAAGAAATAAAAATGAAAAAACCTTGCAGGAAGTTGCAGACAATTGCTTTGAAAATAACCTGCCAATTAGTTGGTCAGTAAAAACTCTTCCCTGGTGAACACTCCATTGAGAGGCGGAAGCAATAATGGCGTGAAAATCCTCAGTAGGGTTCAACTGCAACACAATTTATTTTTAAATAGAACTTTATTTATTTAATAAATAAATAAATAAAATTCTCTCACAAAACCTAGCGAAGGGATAGAGTGAGTTTTAGCATGTGGGTATTTGTTGAATTTGGCTTTTATGACTCTCTGGGGATACCTTAGAGCAATGCAAACAACTGCAAGCAAAACAAACACAAAATGACCCATTACTTTGAAAAGAACGAAATTTTTAAAAAGGGGTAGTCCCAAATTTCAGGGTGAAATCTCGGGGACACCAGGAGGAGAAGGTAATCGTGGCTAATGCCATTGTTAGAGTACTCAATAGTTGGAATGAGAATGGGAGAAAAGACCACGATGTGAACACAATTATTGTGGGGAGGAGGGAGGATGTGGTTGTCGTTGATTCTCCCTTCACGCACGTATGATCCGAGTTAATTATTTTATTTTATATAAGATCGAAAAACCTTAACATCATGACACGAGGCCTCACACCACATGCAAAATGGTACATGCTCACCAAATGAGTTTGTGGTATTCTTGACAATGCTTAGGAGAAAAATATTTCGTATGATGATTTTAAGAGTGGTTCTATGTTTGGAGAGATAACTAGAGAAACCAACGTGGTTAGTGGCTAAAGGTATGAGTTAAGGAAGATACAAGATAAGAGATTTAACTAAAGGAAACTTATTGGTGTTATGTTCAAGATTTGGTTGGAGAGGGAGTTCAAGAATGAGAGATTTGATGGATGAAGACATGACGAGTTTTGGTTTAGGTTCCAATGTGATAAGGGAAGCAACATGTTCCTTGTTATCAATCAAGTCATTGTCTTTGAGCTTAAACTCTTGGATCTTAGAGTTGGTGTGCAATTAAATGCGGGTAATATTGCTATTATAATTAAAGGTAGATTGAAAGGATTATGGGAAGATGCATTGATGAAGGGTCCCCACTCGTCAAAATCTCTAGCATTGGAATTAGGTGATAAGGATTATGTGGAACACGCGTGATGAAGGGTCCCCATTCGCCACGAGTCACTAGAGTCAAAGGATTATTGTAATGATTGTAGGTATCATAGGATCTCAACATTTTTTCCTTGTGCATAGCCAAACAAGAAGGGATCATCTAGTGAATAACTATTATCGTAATTAAAGTTAGAAATGTTGATATTAAGGGACATGATAATGGTTTTATTATTAATCTCCTTGGGAGGAGGTCGAGAATGAAGATAGGTAATGGGGATCGCATCAATTTATTTTTTTGAGAATACGGTTCGGGGAAGGAGGTAACCATACAATGATAAAGCTGGAAAGATACGAGGTTTTAATATTAAGGTTTATTTCATTGATCTCGTCATTATCAAAATTGAGGATTTTCTTGAGATTTTTCTTGAAAAACTCAAGATGTCCACTATATCCTTAGAAGGAATTGATGGGATGATTTAAGTAATCTCTAAAAGGAGCACAATATAGTTTACCCGTGAGCGAGAATTTTAAAGATCCCATGTTGTTTAAATTGTTGAAAGATCCACAAGTTCGTGTCACCCTAAATTTTATACATGGAACCTTATGTGAGGGAATTTAACATATTAACACATAGATGAAGCAATGATGCAAATCAATGTGTCCATGGTCAACCAGATTGTTATAAGATAGAGTAAAATTTGAAGATAATAACTTTCACTCTAATGGTGTGAAGAGGCACATTGATGGGTAACCAAATACAACCCAACGAGGGAATATTTCTTGGGTTGTACCCTTGACCTTTGTTTGTGGGTTAATTTTAGGTTATTGGTTGATGAGATCCCTACAATTGCACATTGCTAATCTTGATGAAAATGAAGAGGGGAGGGTATTCAACACAAAACAAGACGTTTTCTAGTATCATAGAGTTGATGGGAAATCAAAGAAATAAGGTTTGATCCGTTGTTATATTAGTTTTAATAGATAACTCTTCACATTGTTGAAGTATATTATCATCCGAACAATGCAAGAGAAACTCGTACCCTAAAGTTGGTGGATATGGGATATACATGTCGAATATGTGTAATGTCAAACAATCATAGTGTTTAGGGAGGTCCATATGAGCAAAAAGGGGATTTTTCTTATAAGATTGGAAAGTTTCATGATTGGATCCTATTTATCCAATGTAGGTTTTGAAATATTGGTCTAAACCTAAGGAATTTTATTCATAATAATTTACGGAGAGGCATAAGACTCATGATGGAATCAATTTTTATTTTTGTTAGGCGTAGAACATCAACCATGCTAGCTAGCTCGGGAAATTCTTGAAAGTGCATTGACCTTTTAGAAACATGATGACTAATGCAATTAGAAGAAGCACGGTTTGTAAAAAATGACATTGGCCATGTAGTTTCAAGATGGTGATGAAATTGATTTGAACAATTTTTCAGATTTTGAAATTTCGAAGTTTCTTTAAGGAAGTTTGACCCTTAGGATAGGCACGAGCAGGTCATGCAATTATCGGGATGGGAAGTTGGATACAATTGATGCAAGCTATTACTCTTTTCATACCATGTATGTTAACGATATTTTTGGTGTTGTGACTAATATGAATATAAATGGTTTCAATGGTGTTAGTTGAATTTTTTTAATTTTGCTTATCATAAGCGGGTTGATGATGTTTATCAACGTTATAATGGTTAGAAAAAGGATTGGTATAGATATCCAAATGGACATTGGTATTATACATGACATCTTGACAATCGTTATGTTGTGCTTAGTCTCACATATTGACATCCTAGTCGTGTCTTTCCCTTACCATGATGTCATGATTGAAATCACATAAAAAAAAGAAAGTGTAAGCATGAGATCTAAGCATCCATAGTCCTCATGTGAATGCATCGATTGGAATGCCACCAACATAACTTCTTGTCATTGTATCTTTGGAGTATACTTTGGGAGGGTTCCACATGTTGTGAGAGTGGACTAGGTAGACGCCACCTTAATTTTGACTTTATGAGTGGTTGATGGTAGTCCCCTTGGTGTGGTGGGTGAGGAACAAATCCTTCTTTAGGTTGAGGGAGTCTTGAATCAATGTTTTAATGGTTCAATTAGAAACATTGCCATGATTGTGAGTGTACGTGACTCTGTCATCAACGGTGTTGTGATCACAAGGTCACTTAAGGAATTAAAGAGTTTTTGTGGTTATTTATGTTGGGGTTTGTTGAACACATGCATAAGATAATATTTTATTTTAGTTTTCTCAAGGGATTCATCCAAGGATGAAGTTGAGAAGGACCTAACTTTGTATCGAAGGAAATGTTCTAAAGTTGTAAAAAATAGTTAGAAAAGATTGACATTGTAATGACCACTTTTTTTGTATATCTTCCATACTTATAGTGAGTCTTGATGGCCAAATTTATATGTTTTGAGAAAGTTGGAGATACTATCTTGACATGATTTTGGTATTTGATGGACATGGTGATTAGACTGTTATGATGCATATGTAAGTTATTCAATTTTGGATTACCATGTTGACATATTGTTCATATATTGGTACCTCTCATTTATGATTTAAAAATAAAATGAATTGTTTTCCAATTACTATTGCTTATGAGATATATTTATATAGGATTATATTCATAGATTGTTAATAAATTATTGACAAATTGATTATAGATCTTAATTGGATATTTGATCATAGTTTTTGCATTCAATATTATGAGATGGATTTATGTGTTCTTATGCTCATGGGTATCAATGAAATTGTTGGAAAACTAATTATGGAACTGGATGAATATTTGTCAATTATAATAACATCCAATGCTTATAAGATGGAATTTTGTATTTTACTCATGAAGGGTTGTTTACGGCCATGAGGCCCACAAAGAGTGAACATTACTTAGTGGAACTAGTATGATATGTCTATGTGATTATACTTTGTTAAATGATAATTTAAATTATATGTAATATTATATTGGATGTATTTATGAGTGCAATGAATATGCACGAGGAACATGACCGACCAAGAGATGTGGATAATATTTGCCTAAGCACACACATATATTTAGGCATAGTTGGCCAAAACTAGTTATGTAACTTTAAAACATGTTAAATAATTAAAGTTCAAATGATGCTTTGAGTAATTATAAAACATTGAATTAAACAAGCTCCTCCAAGTGATAAAACATTCCTAGAGTCCAATAGGATCTTTTAAATTATGACGCTCTTAGATTTTAGTGAGATTTATAAACTAATGCAACCTAAAGTAATTGCTCCCTCCAAATTTAATCCTCCCACCCTAAATTAAATAAAGACTCAATAATTAGTCTTATTCTTAAATTAAATGTTTCGCTCCAATTAACTCGTCTCATTCCCTTTTCCTATATATGTTACCCTTCCACTAGAAGACAACAAAATTATGCCAACAATATTTGATGAAAAGGGATCTTATATTATATTAATTCAATAAGATACAAGATAACTTTCAACAAAAAGCGGGTGGTATGAGAGTACACCCCAAAACCATAAACAAACTAGGCAACACCTAGGAATACATCAAAACACAAAATCAAGAAGCATAAAAAATATCCTAGAAATAGGAGGGTCATGGTCATTAGGCCAACCTAAACCAAGGAGGTCCTTGCTAACATCTGGAATGTCCCAACCAGTGGGGTTCTCCTCTTCATTGTCCATCGCCACTGTGTAGAAGAGATGGCAAGAGGAAGGCAAGGGAACTTTTCTAAAGGCGGAAAAGGCAGAGGTGGAAAATTCTAGCCATCCCGGGGTGTGTGGCTCGAGGGGCAAGACGAACCCCACCCAAGTTGATGAGCAGGGGGAATCCCGGCCTTGTTGGCAAGTAGGTGGCATAACGCTCCTCCATTGTTAGCTCGGGGAGAGTGGCGAGCCCGACCGAAAGAACGCCATTGAGAGTGGCTATGATGACCACCATGGCCATGCGTCGGAGAGTGCCGAGATGACGACGGTGGTTCCCGAGTGACATTACACGAGACCCCCCGAATGCCGCATGATAAGGTCTGCAGGTGTCCACCTCCAGGGAAACTTTATTATCCTGGACTTGAATCTGCAAAAGCACATGAAGATAACCATAGATTTGTTATACACTAAAAATTTCGATCAACTTCAGAATTAGCAAAGAAAAAAACATTCCTTTCTTTCCATATCCAAAACAAAATTTCCCCTCTGAAAACATGCCAAATCTAGGTGAACATGTGTGGAATTTTGGGGTTATCTCCTAAAAGAACATTGCCAAGTAAAAAGTTGAGGTCTGAGAGGAAAGAAAAAGGAATGAATCCAATTCCATGCAAGTTGAGCTTTCGGGCAAAACCATAAAAGGTGCAACAAAGTTTCTAAGTGGCCACATAACGAACACTTGGGAGTTGGAACCCCAATTTGAACAAGATGAGAGCCAACTAGAAGACCTTGGTACATAATACACCAAAGAAAGTGTGCAATTCTTGGTTCCACGTAGATAGACCAAATAATGTCAAATATCCTTCTCCATCATGACGAAGCAAAATGAGTCCCCCATCGATTGTTGAGTTTTTCAACCATGGGAAAATGAGGGGAAAGCAAATGATAGCCTTTACTAGCCGAATAATTGTGAAATGGGGTACCAACTTACCATTTCCGATCTGTCCACAAAGGGTGATAGGAATGCACTGAGAAATTTCGTGCAACATATGATCAGGGACTAAAGTGATAATTTTGATAATGCTAGTGCGATCCTGGGTGGTGAGCCAAAATCGAGCTTTAAGCTCAGGCCAAGAATACCAGGATTGAGAGTGTTTGCAAAATAAATCTTGAATGGTACAAATTCCAAGTTTGAAAAGCTTGAGCACGTGAATTCCAGGAACATCTGAAAGACACCTATCATGAGCCTAAAATATCAACGACCACCATAAGGATTGATGGTTAATGGAGAGGCCATTATGGAAACAGCATTTGCCTTTCCATTGAAGCCATGGTTCGATGCTTTCCCAAGCCTTACATATACTTTTGAGCACAAAAATGCCATCAAATTTAATAGGAACATGAGCAATAAGGATATTAAAAACCCCAGGACCTTTACAGATCGGGTGGTTGAAGGGTGAGTCCTCCTCGATGCCATTGCATAGAAGCACTTTCCACGTTTCTTGTCCCTCAATGCCTCGAATGATCCATTTCACACAGAGTGTCAATAAGGACCAAACCTCTTGATTCATGGGGAAGACAACATATCTCAGGAAACTCTATGGAAGCCTTTTCCAGTGGAAGAATTGGCCTAGAGAAAGGCTTTGAGGAGTTTCTCCAGATTTTGAATAGAGGCTTTGGAAGGCACCCAACATGAGTAGTAGACGTGAGTGGCAATAAGGACTTCAGAGAAAATTTGGAATTTCCCTACCAAGGACAAAGGTCTGGTGATCCAGTACTCCAATTTTTTAGCCACCCATTGGATCACATACTGACATAGTTTGGCCAACGATGCTTGAAAGGCAAAGGGAATGCCAAGAATTTCAAACATTTCACCGTGGCAAATAGTCTTCCACTCAAAATATTCCAGCCAAGCGGGAAAAGGGAGGAAATAATTCTGTAGCATTGAGTTTTTTTCCATTGAATGAAATATCCAGACACTAAATAAAAGATATCGATGCAATGCATGGCATTGCGGATATTGGTCTCTTCCTCAATGAGAGTGAGAAAAGAGTCATATGTGAAGTGACCATTAAGAAATTGAGAATTGGTCACAAAAGGTAGTGTAATTCCCCTGACGAGCCCTTGAGATTTGGCTTGGGCCAAAAGATACCCAAATCCTTCAGCAACAAACACATAGAGCGCATGCGCTAACGGGAACCCTTGATGAATGGAACAGAACAATATGAAGGACTCATAACTGAGGCCATTAATGGTGATCTAGGTTGAGGCATTGTCAAATAAAATTCAGACGGATTGAATGAAGATGGGGTGAAACCAAGAGCCTAAAGGATAACAAGGATAAACAACCATTTAATCCGATCACATGCTTTCTCAAAATAAATTTTAATGAACATAGAATATTGATTGGATCTGCAAGCCCATTCCATGTCTTCCCAAACAACAATAATGTTATCCAAAATATATCGCCCCTAAATGAACCCGTTTGTTACTGATTGGATGATAACGGGAAGAATATGACACAACTAGATAGCCAAAGCTTTAGCAATAATTTTGTAGGAGACATTCAACAAGGTGATGGGCCGCCAACTAGTAATTTTCTCAGGATCCCCTGTTTTGGGATGAATTTAATGTTCCCTTTGTTAATACACAACCCCAATGACTGGTTCTGAAAACCCTCGAGATAAACTTGAAGAAGATCTGGGCCGACAAAGTCCCATAAGGATTTATAAAATTTGCATGGGAAGCCATCGCATCCAGGGGCTTTATCATTGGCCATTTGCATGACCGCTTCATGGAGGTCATTAATATTGAGAATGCAGTCACAAACCACCTTCTGAGAAGGATAAAGCTTGCACAACACATCAACCAGACATTTATTAAGAGTTGTTTATCGTTCGACCAAGAGTTGTTGAGCCTAAAAAACTAGCTTATAATGTTGCACAAATGCCTGCAACATGAGTTGGGGATCAATGACCCAAGCCTTGCCATCATTGATGGCACAAATATTTTGGGAAAGTTTTTTGGCTCTGAGAGAAAGAAAGAATTCTTTCGATGCTCGATCGCCAATTTTTAGCTAATGCATGCGGGCACAAATTTGAGCACCCCGAGCGTTGTAATTGTTCACAATTTGAATTTGTTGGCAAAACTCTGAAACTCAAAGTTGTAGAGTTTCAGAGAAGGGGTTTCCTTAGAGCACCACCACCACTCAGCTAAGAGCGGAGGTGTTAGTAGAGTATGAGTGGCGTCTAATCTTTACTAGCTGTTTGCCATAGATTATGAGGAATCTAGTAGTCTGAGTCATAGCCTCCTCCCACCATTGAGTCTGGCATGCATAGGTGGATGAAAGTGCTAGAAATAACTTGGCCAAGGGGCCAGGTTCTAAACACGCTTAATGTGATTAAGAGTGGGCCCATGTTGCATCAAGGAAGTATTAAGAAAGAATTTTCCTTTATGATGAAAAGCGTGCCTATCATGCAAAGTGATATGAAATCGAATGGCAGAATGGTTTGAAAGGACAAAGTCAGGCATGACCTCCACAAGGGAGGAATAAATGTTGTCTAACTCAAAAAATTCTAGAGTTGACAGCATAGCTCATCGAGAAATTTAAGAATCCGATCTAATCCACCTCAAAGGTTGGACCAAGTAAACCAAGCTTCAGAAGTGGGAATGCGAGAGGCATTAGGGTCTAAAACCCAAACTTATTACATGGAAAGGTGCGAGCACTTATTAGTGAGAACTCAACCATATTCAAAGTTCCACTTATGACCTAATAAGCATTGGGAATTGAGCATGCTATCCACTACCACAAATCGGCCCTTTCGGCCACATCGTTAGAGGCGTAAATATTAATGAGGCCAAAAGGGTGACTGTCAATATTAAATAAGACCCGTATGCCACGATTGGTGGGTTCAACATCACGATCCATCAAAAAAGGCCGCCATTTGGGAGAAAAAAGGGAAATTAAACCCCACGCACCCGTTCATGATTCTTGTAGAAAGCCAGTCGGTACATCGTCAGGCCATATGGATTTACAAACCATCTGTAATTGAAAACTGTAATTTTCACTTCCTACAAAAACAACACATCTAGATTGGAAATTTTTTGTCGAACATCACGAACAATATACTTGTGATTGGAGTCTATAAGACCCTACACATTCCAAGATAGACAATTCATGGGAAATAGTGGTTGAGTTCCATCCCATCTGTCTCGAAGCCATCTAACACATCAAACCGCTTTTACAGGAATTGAGTAGTATTGTGCGTAAAGAAATCTTGAAAATTGATTTTTTTCCACTCGACATACTCAATATTGTATTCTTCCTCCATAGAATCCACACTGTGTGCTGAGATATGATCCTGAGAGAGGTGAGAGGGACTTCAGGCCCTTTTGGAAGGGACCTGTGAATCATTGTGTAAAAACAACAATAGTTGTTGCGGAATGGCAACACTTTGTTAACAAAATTTATTTGGTCCATGAGAACCGAGGCCGCCTTGGCCATTCGGAGAATTTAGGCACTAGATTGTCGAGTTGGCAAGCGATTGACTCTTTAGGTTGTGGACTATGAGGTTGTTCCTTAATAGTTGCCTCACATGGGCCGTTTGAACCAGAGGCCTTAGGTTGCTGATTTTTATTCCTATTTTTACGGCCACAAGCTATTTTCCACCCTTCCTCCTGAGGAGGTTTGGCCATTTCTGGAGCCACTTTAGCTGCTGGGCGATTGCGAGGGACATAAAGAGGATAGTCCTTGATCTTATGATCAGAGGCCTGACATCGGAAGAAAGTATTAGGAAAGTTGATATATAAGATACGTTGGGAGTAACGCTTGTCTCCCATATGAATTTCCACAAATTCTTTTAGTTCCTGAGAAATATCTACTTCAATACAAACACGCCTCTACGGTCAAGTGTTGTAAAAATGATGTGGTTCGTAAAGACCACCCGCTTAGTGGAAGATGCAATCTGAGGTAAGAAATGAAAACAAAGCAAGGGCATGTTAGGAACTTCCACCCAGACTGGCACTTTAAGTACAATGTACTCGAAACCACAAAGTCTTTGGTCCATGGAGATAGGACCAACAAGGAGTTACAAACATACCAAGTGGCTTGTCGGGCCAAAATGTTGGGGGCATTGGCTGGGTTAGAGAAGCGAAAAAGGAAGAATCCTTTGGTCATATTCTATATGCTCTCAAGTCGGACTCCATGAAGAATCCAAACGGAGTTAACCCATGATTTAAGCATGCTTTCAGAGGGGATGCAACCCATGAAGTACCCAATGAGACATAATTGTTCCAACCATTGATAAGCAATATTAAACTCGAGAACATGTAAAAAACATCAGGAGGAGAGTCATTACCTCGTGAAAAACATTCAGACGAACTTCCAAAGATGTTTCGGTGGTGGTGCCATTGTTCAAAGCTACACTATCTCCGGCTATAGTTGCAACAACCAAGTTTGAAGTGGGAGAGATCATTATATAGAGGCACCCAGAGGGCAAGAAACCCTAAGAAAACTCGATAGTATTATCTTGCAGAGCCGAACAGTGCCGCAAAATGACAAGTGCGTGTGGAGGAAACCTTAACATATTCGAATCCAATTCATTTCCAATTATGCCAATAATATGCCTTGCATACTTATTCTAAAACCTTACTTTACTAACTAAACCGCTAAAAGAAAATGTGAAATACCAAAAATATGTTTTTGGGATAATAAGCCACCCCATTTGATTTCGAAAAGTTGGGCGCTGAATTTGAGCTTAAAGTGAAAATTAAAGAGCCTTGGGAAAAACCTAAACATGATTTAATAAGCTAACACTTAGAGAGGTCTTTGCAAAATTTTGAGAGGATCTTAGGAGCTTGGGAAGGCTTAGGAAAAGAAAATAATCGTGAGAATTAAGTGCATGATCCAAGGTAACCATCCATCCATGGAATTAGTTGTTGAAGCTTTGTTAAATATTTATAGAAATTGCTTTTTGTGAATCTTGTTTGTTCTAATGAAATTTGGTTGTTATTCTTGTGGAAAATGCAAATGGTTTATTGTTATTTTGGTGAAGTTTTAGCCACTTGTCTATTGATATGTAACTTTTTTAATGTATTTCTTGCAAGTATCCTTTTGAGGTTTTGATAGCTTTATCAATGAATTTGGAGCCTTCTTTTACTTTATTTAGATCTCTTGGTTTATTGTATTTTTGAAGTGGAATTTGTATTGTAATGCTACCAAAATTTGGCTAAAAATGGATGTAAATTGGATGAGAGTGCGACATAGTCCCATATTCTTTATGCTTATGAGAAAAACCTTAATGGCTTTGGATGATTGAGCTTGTCAAGAAAGTCATAAACATTCTCCCCATCTTCATTTCCATTTTGGAAGTGGAAGAATATTTATTTCACACTTTGGAAGTGGAGGTACATTTACACTCTCACCTTAAAAGATTTATGAAATTGGTCTTCAAAATGAAAAGTTTCTCTCACATTACCTTTTGTAGTAACTTGGGAGTTACCAAAGTGGTTCCTATTGTTGTGTGAATTTATTAATTTCAATACTTGTGGACATGGATGGAGAGTCTTTGTTGGAACATAATGATTAAGTGGTTTGGCCAACCCTTAATTCATTTTAGCACTACATTTGTGCAATTAAACTCTCGGTAAATTTTTTAGGATTTTTCAATTTTAAATCCATAATTTTTTTAGGGGGAGATGTAATATGATATGATTCTTACTTTCATGTAGATTTTGTAAATTATATGGAATTAATGTTTTTCTGGAGATAGTGGATGTGAAAATCACATACAGAAAAAGAAAATATTTATTACTATATGAAATAATTTTCATGTTTTCTATAATTTCAAATGTTTGCTGGTTAAATATTTCGGAAGGTAAATTCATACCCATGTTCTTTGGACCCCTCTAAAAGAATTTGATTTGAAAAACTATAGTTTATAGTTAATCTATAACTATATTTTTTAAATTAAAAATATATAGAATAAAGTTTATATAATAACTTATATAAACATTATATTAAAATTGATATAGTTTTGAAAAAAAAACTATATATTAAAAGCCTTAAACCATATTAAAATTACATGGGATTGGGGAAGAGTCAACAGACCATATTCTAAGCCTAAGTTTAAATCATATTTAAACTTAACTTATAAATCTAGGCATATATATTTAAAAAAAAAAAAAAAAACAAACCTAAGCTTGAATCATATTATATATATATAGTTAGTTTAAACAACTTAAAATATAAATTTTATTAGATTTGGTCTATATGCTTTTTTTTTAAAAACACCTAAGTACTTACTATTTTTAGTAAGGGGGCCGTGTTTATTGCTTGACCATGAAGAGATTACTTTTAAAATCTTAATACTTATTAAATAAAACCTAACACTTGTCCCTAACCATTTATATTACCCATGGGGGCGGCCCCATTCATTTATATCTTATAGTTTATAAAAACTATATACATAAACATATTTAAATGTTTTCTTTTATATAAGAGTGAGAGTGAAGAATAAAATGAGATAATATCTCACGTATAAATGTGGCTCATATGAAGTGTGGTAAATATTTATTAAAATATTGGTAGTTATAGCCACATAAAAGTTTTAAAGTTTTTAGTTTGCAGGAATTATATACAATATTTTGTAATATTTCCATAGTTTTAAATGTATGCATGGTAAAATTAAGAGTAAATAAAGGGAGGAGACAAGGTTCACGAAAATAGGGAGTAAATTAATTGTCCCTCTCAAAAAATTCTTTTAATCTGGTCTATGTCATTTAAACCATTTTAATAAGGGTTATGTGTTTTTTTATATTAAAAAAATACTATAATTTATAATTTTTATGAACTATATGTT
Source organism: Taxus wallichiana var. yunnanensis (assembly GCA_018340775.1). Classification (NCBI taxonomy): domain Eukaryota; kingdom Viridiplantae; phylum Streptophyta; class Pinopsida; order Cupressales; family Taxaceae; genus Taxus; species Taxus wallichiana. The sequence goes on from CM031235.1 coordinate 814,795,211, forward strand.
GTTTTTTATTTACATTCTATAAACTATATACATTTTTTAATAAAAAAATGTATATATTTTTAGATTATAAATTATAATGTATTGAAATATAACCTCCTAATATTATACGTAAGAAGAAATTTTAGAATTTCACATTCGGAAATACACAACAAGTTTTGATATTATTAAATTTGATGGTCAAATGATGTCACACAAAAGAGACCAAACATAAGACAATATGACGATCATTTAGACATCAAATTTAAGCTCGTAGGTTCTAAAAAACTTTTATTGTGTTAAAATTGATAGTCAAATGACCGTCACAATGAGACCAAAAAAAAGCCATTATGGCGGTTATTTAGACCTCAAATTTAAGCTAGCCGGATTTTTGTCTACATTAATTTTTTTCATCAAAAATTTGAAGTTGTTATGCATTCTTAGGTGTCTCTTTTTCACTTCTACATGGTTAGAAATATTTTTATATAAATTTGAGGTATAATGCGAGCCCTTGATATCATGAGTTATTATTTTGATCATGGGAGGTTAATTATAATGCATTGTAATGACAAAATTAGTTATGATCAAATAGTTTCTTTAGATCTATAAAATTTAGATATGATTCTATTAAAAGTGTTATTTTTATTATCGATAAATATGTATCTAACTCTGTGGTACATTGTATATTATAATGGGGTGTGTTTTACAGGTTTAGGAAAACAATGATGTCCAACTATTTCTATCTTGACAAAACCTATATCCTGAATGAAACCAACTACAACATTTAGGTCAAAACAGAATTTATAGCGAGGAAACTCTAGACGATTGTTTCGGATCTCGAGGTTGCTCCCATTGGGTCGTTAAACAATTGTAGATAACATAAATGCATTCTTGCAACGAATCTAGGAGACTTTTTCTATGATTTTGCATAATGTGAATGACGAGTACCTTCTACACATTGGTAATATCGAACATCCGAAAGAGGTATGGACACAACTAGAATCCATGCATGAAGGATACTTGGTATATCAAGGATAGTAATGAGAGTATAATAGATGAAGGAATTCAAAGAAATGGTATGTATATTTTTGATGATTTCTCTTCTGCATCTTGTTTTATATCTCGAGTTTGAATAATTCAAAACTATGGCATGAAAGGTTAGGACATGTTAATTATCGAAGCTTATATGAAATGTATAGATATAATCTAGTGAAAGGTTTATGTGTTGTCTTCTTATTTTGAAGTTAATTTATTAAATGCTTCTAAATGATAGTTTTGATTCTGATTTAGTAAATGGTCATGATGATGTTTTGATGCTATAGATGTTTCTGAAACTTTTATCTTTCTAGATAAGAAATTAAATTGGGCTTAATCTATGTTAGAAAGTTCAAATCCTATTAACCTTAGGAAAATGACCGAGAGCCATAATATGTACCATGCATTAATTACCTTGTATGAACCTGAGCCGCGAAGTATTATAAGGTCTAGTTGGATATACAAAATAAAGTATAATGTTGATGGTAGCATTAAAAACATAAAGTTAGACTTGTTGCTAGAAGTTTCAATCAGAAACTTGGTATTGATTATGTTGAGATATTTTCCCCTATAGCTAAAATGAGTAATGTTAGAGCCTTATTTGCAATTGTCGCTCAATTTGGGTGGGAAATCCACCAAAATGGATAAGAAAAATACTTTTTAAATTGTGATTTAAAAGAAGAATTTTACATGTTTCAACCTAAAGGATTTGAAATGGAGTTAAAAAAGAATAATACTTTCTTCGACAATAGTCAAACCGAGTTCAAATGGAGTACAATTTGGATGGTGAGTTAACTCCTAAAATAAATTTCTTCCTTTGGCTGGCTCTCAGAGGCAGGATTCTTACCACTGATAACCTGATGAGAAAAGGTTTCATAATGCCTAATAGATGTCATCTATGTAAAAAAGACTCTGAGGATATCAGTCATTTGTTTATCCATTGTGATTATGCTACCAGAATATGGAGTTTTTCCCTCTCTAAATTTGAAGCTTTCTGGGTGGTTCGAAGGATTTCAATCAGCTATGGACTCAATGGAGCCCACCCTATAAACATTGTGTTGTTAGAAGGCTCTGGAAGCTGGTTATTCCTCATATTATTTGGAGGGTATGGAAAGATAGAAATGATATTATCTTTAGAAATAAAAATCAGAATTATAAGCTCAGTATTGGTAAAATTTCTAATGATATTAAAGAGAATATTGCTAGATTTAAACCCCCCAAGAACAAGAGTTATCCAGAAAATGAAGAACATGTCTTATCCCACTGGCAGATAGGAGTTGACAATAAATTGTAGTAATTTTGATAATAGTATTGATAGATCTTTGATTCAATGGCATCCTCCTGATTTTAACTGGTATAAGTTGAACTTTGATGGGGCCTCTAAGGGTAACCCTGGGATTGCTGCAGGGGGAGGAGTGATCCGGGATCATAAAGGCAGTTTGATTGCTACGTATGCTGGAAAAATAGGAATTCAAACCAATCATTTTGCCGAAGCATTATCTGCTTTATGGGGCCTTAGAATTGCTCAGACTCATAATATCTAAAACCTCATTCTTGAAGGGGACTCACTTAATATCATTAATCATCTTAATCAGTGCTCACCTCTTAGTTGGAACATCAAGGATTTCATCTTAGAATCCATAAGTATTTGCCAAACCTTCAATAACATTCAGATCATGCATACTTACGAGGAGTGTAACAAGGTGGCAGATGCATTGGCTAATTATGGCATAAATGTTAATCACATTGTTTGGGATAATAAAGATAACATTCTGAATCAACTTCAAAGTAACATTCAAGTGGATATTTATGAACATGCAAATTCGAGATATGGGATATGAGCATTGGGAGTGGAATTGTAATAATAAAACTCCCACACGTGCTGACTTTAAAACAACACTCATGCAAATCTTGACGGACAATCAAGGTTGTATGAAGTATAATGGGAACTTCAAGTGGATTTATATGGAGATGAAAGACGCGCATGCGGGCAATATAGAGCTCTCAACAGCTTTTATACAAGGCTTTACGGATTCCCAAGTCAGTAATAAAGATAATGATGATCTGGAGTGGGCTATTAAAAGGACTGTAGTTCACACATGTGGATTTTCACAGGTTCATAACAACAGTCACTCAGGTATTCGTGGGAAAAGCAACGGCTATCCTAATCATCACTCTCACCGCGCGAAAAATAATAGTGTAAGGCGGACTGATAATTGCACTCTTAAGGATTCTGAAATTTTTATTTGCAAGCAGTTAAGCACGGTGTTAATGGGAGGAGCCCCTTGCCAGATTGAGCACAACATAATCTTCTCAGCCAAGGAGGCATCACCAAATTTATTGAGAAGATCCAGGGCCACGACCAAAGTATTTCGGTTCATTTTGCGAAGGATTGGAAGGATCACTCGTGGATTATGAGAGGCGAAGATTTTGATCAATGAGGAGTTAATTCTTTGAAGCAACCGGCCTTGGCATGGAGGGTTACCACTTTTTTAATAAAAGGGTTAACAGAGATGCTGAGGAGAGGAAATTTGTTGAGGGTAATGAGAAGCTGGTCTTTGTCATGGCGGGCCTGCAGGTCAGTTTGATCCCTTCGCCTTTTGACGAGGTAACCCGTATGATGGTGCGTTTCATTTCTTTGGAGGGGAGGTTCATCATTGTGCCCTCTAAGCATCTTGTGTTCCTCAATCACTTCCGCAGGTGTCTCACGGTATGTTTCCCCCACTATCTGCTTAACTCTCTTGAGCGCTCCATTTTGGAGTTTCAAAAACATGCACGTGTGGTTCCATTGCACCAGGGTCTCATTTTCTTGTTACATAAGCTGTGTCTTCTTAGGTCTCCCGGCATCCCTTCCTCCCTTGGCTCTGTTCCTCCTCTGCCAAAGCCACAATGACCACTAGCCCCATCTCTCCACCTTTCCTTTTCCCGCCCACCTTCGCTGTCACCCTCTCCGGCCTTCTCGGCTCCATCTTCCATCCCCCACCTCTGCTCCTACCCCTTCGCTTACGCTTCGACTGACACTGCTACTGTGTCTTCTAAGATCGAACCTGATACCCCCTTTGTGGGGAAGGTCCCTCAGGAGATTGAAATTGCCCATAACCTCCTGCATATTAGTAGTGCTAGTTCTCAGGAAGCACACATTGAGAGCTCCACAAAAAGGCTGGAAGCCTTAGAAGCTGACATGAAGTTGTTGAAGGAAGAGGTTAAAAACTTGGCAAAGCAAAAAGGTAAGAGGAAGAAGGAGGAGGAGGTGGTTATTGATAATAATCAGGTTGAAGACATATACAAGAAGCTGAACTCCTTAGACACCCATTTAGGGAAGGCCAAGACTCGCCATGATTATAATATGGCCATTTTTAATGCAATTGAAGAGTTTATTGAGTAGCATGTCTGCAGCGTCTCTAATCTCAGCGGAGTTCCAGCAACCCTTTGGGGCACAGAAAAGGAAAGCAAAAGGACCATTGAGCAGCCTAGATCGGCGACTCGCCACATGATGACATTGACTATGTTCACCTCTTGGCGAGAATATCAAATCCAAAGATCGAAAAAGATGCCAAGAAGTAATTATGGGTGCTTTTTTTACGCACTTTTTGTAATTATTGCTTGTTTTTATGCTTTTTTACTACTTTCTGCGGTGTTCGTGACTTGATTTTGTTTTGTTGTGGTATTTGCTCTTGGGCTACTTTGGATTTCTTTGTCCCATTTGGGTCTTGATCCTTTTGTTCGGTTCTCATTCCTATTATGGCTTCTAGGCCTTCTTTTATTCTCAAGGGTATAGTCCCTTTCCAAAACTATTTGCCAAAAATAAGAAAACCTAAAGGATTTGAAGAAATTGGTAAAGAAAACTATGTTTGTAAGTTGAGAAATCTTTGTATCGTTTAAAACAAGCTCTTAGAGCTTGGTATGTGAAAATTGTTTCCTTTTTTACTCTGTTAGGTTTTGTTAATTGTTCTTTTAACAATGATATATTCACTAAGCAATAAAGCTCACATATTATCATTATATTTACATATATGTTGATAATTTTCTTATGATTGGTGACAATTCTGATTTAATATATAGGATTAAAGGGAAATTGAAGCATTACTTTGAAATGAATGAGTTAGGTCTCTCACATCATATTCTTTGTATGACTGTATTTCATTCTATTTTTATTTTTCAAAACAACATATGCAACTATTATATTGAAAAAGTTTCTTATGATTGATTGTAAACCATTATCTACTTCAATGGAATTTGGAATAAATATTGACCCTCAATCTGTATATGAAAAATGTTGATCCTATTTTATATACGTTGTTAGTTGTGACATTTGATTTATCTAACTATAACTAGATAAGATATTTTTATATAGTAGGAATTACTTCAAGGTTTATGCGAAACTTTTTAGAGATAATTAGAATCTTGCAAAAAGAATTTTTAAATATATTAAAGAAACAATCAATTATGGGTTACATTATACTAATAATGAAAATGCTATCTTATATGAATTTTGTGTATCTAACCATATTGATGTTGTGTTATAAAATATATTGGATATGTGTTCAATTTTTTTGGTGTAGGAACCATTACTTGGAACAATAAATGCAATCAACAGTCTCCATTTCTTCTCTGCGAGGCAGAGAAGTACAATAGAAGAAGTAAAGAAGCCATGTGGTACATGAATGGTACTGTAGAGATACACATGGAAGTTAAAAGAATTATTCCTCTTCTATGTGGTGGCAGAGTCAGATTACTCTTAATTAAGTATTTGGTTCAACATCGGAGGATGAATCACCTTGAGATACATATACGCTTCACCCGTGAGAAGGTGCAAAGTGATGACATAAATCTCAAGTTCGTGTTGACTAAAGAGCGAGTTCCGACATCTTCACAAAGTCCCCGAGTCTTTGAAAAGTTTGTCACTTTCGTGAAAAACTTGGATTGTCGGAGTTTCCATTGAGGGGGAGTGTGCATGACAATGTCACCTCTAATGGAATTTAGGTTTTGTAAAAATACTTTTGGGCATTTGTAAAAGACCTTCGGGCAAGTGTAAAAATACCTTGGGCATTATACCTCCTCGGCTTATTTTTGAGAAAGAAGTGTAGAAAGATCTTAAAGGCGTCTTGATAAACTCTTTAGTCTTTATTGAGTTTACTGGTAAACATCCGATATAAGCATATTGTTAATGAGGTCCTTGGTTGTAAAAGAATCCTATGCTTGGGTTCAATAACCTTTTCTGAGAATATGTGAGAACATGTAAAACTCACAAATCATACTTAGCCAATGATCATGGGATGATCTTTGGGATTCCAAATCCTTTTGTACCAAAAGGTAAATTGAGTATAATAAAGGTGTTATAATTCCTTCAACCGATATACTAGCATAAAATCTTTATGGTTTAAGGATTGTAAATCCTGTAGTGTATCACGGGCAGGTAATTTATTAACATATGTTATGTTATCCCACTTAACATTAAGGCGCAAAGTGTTGAACATAATGATTAAGTGGTCTGGTCAAACCTTAATGTATATGGGTCCATCACTAATATATAGGTTAATATTTAACAATATGAAATATTTATATTTCTATTATTAAATATGTTAACCTAGGTATATACTTTAGGTTAAATATTTAATATCATGAAATGATTATATTTTTAATATTAAATATTATAAACCTAGGTGTATGTGTTAACCATTTTAGGTTGAAAAGGTGGGTTGGGAGACATACCCGATCACCTTATATAAAAAGGACTTTAGGTCTTCATTTGATATATTCAGGAAATATATCAAAGGTGTGTAAATCAAGTGATTTAGTTTTACCCTTGGTAAATAGGGTTTCAAAGGAGGAGGTGATCTTCATTGGATGTAAAATAAGTTCTCTGAAGTAAAAGATTATTTTCAAAGTGGTTTTTACCCTATTGGAGTTTTCCACTATAAATACTATGTGACCTGTATTATTTATTTCATGTTAGTATTTCTGTATTTACTTATGTTATGATGTAATATTTATTGTAACATTATATAATATGTAAGTTGATTAAATCTGTATTTATTAGAATCCTCAAATTCTAACAAGTACTACCTCTCAGAGTACCTTCCCATGTTACCTTGAAACTAGTAATGACTACCCAAATGACCTATTAACCTTAATAAGAACAAATAACGAGTGTTATGTTCGTGGACACTTGTGCTTGAGTTTGGCTAGTGGATATCCCTAACCAAGTAGGTTGGGAGTTGAGCATCCCATCTCTTGGTTTGTTTTTAGAAGAGATTATGCAAATAAATTTGATGTAAGGATGAGTAGGAAATAAAATAGTAAGTCAGAGACTTTGGATCCCATTTAAATCTTGCTTTTGATTAGTTTTATTTCATTTTTTGAAGTTTCTGGTAAGCCAAAATTTGTAATAACTATCCATATGATAACTTGTTGGAGTTATGTGTTTCATGATTATGAAATTAAGCTCCAAATGTGGAATTGCATGTTGTGGGATGTACGGGAATGTACTATAGCATAATGCATTGCAATGGGAAAAATAATTGAATTTAAGTTTGTAATTACATAATCATGATGAATGAATGTGGAAAATGTGTTTTAGAATCATAATTGAGAAATGGATTTTCATCCTTACTTTTCACTCCGTGTAGAAATATTGCCTCAAAAGGTTTAGGCCATGAATTAAACATTAAATAAGAGAAAGATTGAATTTTGATGTTATCAATAGTTTTCTTGTGAAATTATCTTCAACTTCAATTTATGGATAATCATGTCTTGTTGAACTGACAAAAAGTTATCTAGTAGAAGTTTGTTTTTTTCTAATTTTATGTTTGTTGTGGTGTAGCAGAGCACACAACTCAAGAAGCTACCTAGACGAGCTCCAATTTATAGGATGGTAGAGATAAGTTGAGTGAATTTATCGCAGGATGCATGGAAATTTGATTTGAGTTTTAGTCTAGGAGGGAGGATTACGGGAAAATTAAACCCAAGTTGGTAATCGGAAGGTGGAAAGTTCGGTAATGCCTAACCAAGTTTGATGTGGCATGATCTTGAATAAGGAACTTGGTGCGATGGCATAAAGTGGAGGTCAAGTTCAAAATTGATTTGATATGATATCTTGCAAGCTTAGAGGATAATTGGTTTTGAGAGGTTTGCACATGGGAAATGAGTTAGTATAGGTGATATCTTGAGATTAGGAAGATTGAGTGGTTTTACGCTAAGGAGCTTAGGATGCTAAGGTGAGTTTGGATCAATACAACTATTTGTCTTTGCTTAGGAAAAGTCAAAACTAAAAACTAAATACAAGAGGAGTTTAGCTGAGCCAAAAGAGGAGCGAGCTTGTCAAAAATGAGTAGCGTGTAATGAATCCTAGAGTGAGGTTGGTGAAGGTGAAGGCATAGCTTGGAAAATTGAGCTCATTGAGTTGGGAGTGATTATGGTTGGGATCCAAGGCATCCCTTAGGGCATGGTATTGGGATATTATGCAAGTAGAGATCAACGAGATGTTGAGCAATAAGAATAGAAGGGGGAGAGAGGCCAAGTTCAAGTCACTAGAGTGAATGGTAGAGAAGTTTATTGGTGAGCCAAGCTCACCCAAAAATATTGATGGAGTTGGGTAAAGTGAAGCACATCTGTAGGGACCGAGTGAGATAATATAGAACATGTTATTAGTTCGATGAGCTCGTAAAGGTCTAGCTCATTGAGTAGGAGGTTAGGTATACAAATCAATTTGACTAAGTATTTTATAAAGGGGATTTAGTTAAGGAAGATAGGCGATATTTTCTATCTTAGTAATGAGTTCAAAGAACTCAGATGTAGGATAAAAGGAGGGTAAATTTTTGATAGGCACCAAAGAGCTCAACATACCAAGTCATAAGGTGAGTTGGGGGTATTGGTTCATAAGATATCTTGATGAGATCATTAAGGATCATGGTGAGCCGAGTTTCCACCATTAAGAGAGAGACCGGGTAGAGATTTTAGAGCTCGGTAATGTCATGGAAGCCGAGTTGGCATGGCAAGGAAAGTGAGTTAAGGAACCCGAATTTCTTGACACGTTAGGATTCACAAGAGGCATCTTTGGCTCGAGGATATAATTTGTGAGAGGGCTTGAAGCACATTTTAGTGTTGGGTTAGGGACTTTCTTTCGAGATGTGTGAGATATAGATAATACAAAGGTGAGATTGTCGAGGAAGTTCAAGGTGTGAGTGATCACAAAGACCGACTTGGGGACAAGTTAGCCAATAGTATTTCTAGAGTTTGGAAAGGATCTAGGCTTGGTATAAGTTAGAAAGTAGTGTTGGGGATCTCAAAAGCACTATTCATATCAACTCTACCAAACTAAGTTATCTTGATTTGGGCATGAAGTGTTGAAGTTCTAAGAGATCTTAAACAAATATCATTAAGGGAGAAGAGCTTCAAGTGAGTTTAGTTGAGATTTAAGGATGAGTTTAAGAAGTCGGATCGACAATGGGACAAAGTTCTAGCTTAGACATAACATTATATCGTAAGGGGGCTTACAACATATTGTGGTAGAGACCATCATAGGAAGAGTAGAGGGTGGACGTGGTATAATATACCTAAAGGAACATGTTTTTTATGTGAAATATTAGACTAGTCTTCTTGGAAGTGCCCTTAGAGACTCGAAACTACCTTAGGGTAGAAGGAACCTATTAAAAGACATACAATCAAAGACGTGAGTCAAACACACAAGATTTATGAAATGATTGAAATCCCCTAGGTTAAGCATAAGAGGATATTTATTGAGAAAGTAGGTACTATTGGGGGAACTTATGCATCCATTTTGTTTGATCCTAGAGCTTCTAGATCATTTTTTTCTTCTTGTAGTGGATTAATGCAAACTAATGGCTAATATGCATACAAAACATTGGGATGTTGAGATGACCACTGGAGCCAAGTATGTAGTGGGATATCTTGTGAAATTTTACATGTCAAGTTTGGGACACTCTACTACCACAATAAACCTCAATGCTCTTCCCTTAAATTGTTGTGTTGTCATTTTGGGTATAGATTGGCTCAAGGTTCTAGGGATAAGGTATATTTTCACAATAAGATCATTGAGTGTCGTAATGAACTTGGTTTTGAGGTAGTAACTACACAAATTATTCGATAGTTTTCTCTTTAAATGATTTATTCTATATAACTCAAGTAGATCACGAGGAAGCATTTTTAGTTGAATGATATTAGTACTAGTGATAAATATTAGGATGAGTCAATCAATTCAGCTTTGGATGAATATACTATTCTTCATACGTTTGTAGATTTGTTTTGAAAGAAGTTTCCTAGGACCCCCATTGATTGAGTCATTGAATTTCACATAGACATAGTGTCGGGCTAGAACCTATTTTATGAGGATCTTATTGAATTACCACTCTTTAGGTTAATGAGTTCAAGATGTAGTTAGAGGAGCTCCTTGAGTGAGCACAAAATATACCTCTCCATGCGGTGCACATGTTATCTTCAGAAGAAGGATTGATCCTTATGCTTGTGCATAGACTATCATAAGTTGACTAAAGTGACAATTAATAGCCATTATCCGCTACTACATATCGAAAAAGGTCAAGGGAAGGTAAAGTTGTCTCGAAAATTGATCTAAACTTTGGAAAGCTGTCAAATGTGGATTGAAGAATCTAATATTCATTAGACCATATTTCAAATGTGTTATAGTCAATATGTGTTCACAATAAATCTTGCTCAACTTGAAAATTACACCTACCATGTTCATGAGTTTGATATATGGAGTTTACAAGACTTTTTTGACCAATGTGATATGTTCATCTGGATGATATTTTCATCTACTTCATGAAGTTGAGAAGCATGAAGACCACTTACATTAGGTTGTCTGATGTCTTTGAGAGAACAATTTGTATGACAACTCGAACAAGTGCGATTTCATTTAATTCTAGGTTCAATATATTGGACATATCATCCCAGTGAGGTAATTTCCATAAATAATTTTAATATTAGCTCCATAGTGGCATGGTCAACACCTACCAATGTCATCAAATTTAGGAGTTTCATGGGGTCAACAAGTTACTACCACATATTTGTGTAGTAATTTTCACGTATTGTAAACCCTATTACTTCCCTTCAAAGTAAAGGGAATAATTTTGAGTATACCGAAAGGTGTGGAAAACCTTTGTAATTCTCAAGGAGCATTACTCCCATGATCCTATCTTACCAATGTTAGTGTAGGATATTTATTTTCCTTGTATTTTTTATTTACTTGGATCTTTCCTACACTCATGGGATATGCTTGCTTAGTTGTACTAGTTATGTTCAGTTAGCTTACCATTTTTGTTGAGTTAGCTTACTAAGTTGTGTGGAGTCAACTCTACTTCTAGTATCAATTAGTGAGAGTTATTCCCCACTAATCTAGGAGGAGGTTGCACATTCACCTCCTATATGTACATCTCTTTCATCATTCTATCTCATGGAAAATATGGAGCATATGGAGCATTGAGTTGATTTGGAGCCATTCTTGCCTTGTGAGTTCTTGATCATATTGCATCTTATTGTTAGTTATTTTGATTTCTGTAATTGCTCGTGCATTTGTTTTTCATCAAAGATCCAGAAACTCTAATAACCTATTCTATATCTCAATAAGGAATTTGTGGTTTGGATTGATGTTTCTTTAAAGGGGTTACGGGTTTTCCTCAAGTAGGTGGGAAATGTTATTGAATTTGAGTTGTGAAATATTAAGGGTTATAATATTAATTAACCCACACATGAATTGGAGTTGGACAAAATAGTTCACATGTTGCTTTGATGGTGAAATTTCTCATTGGATTTCTATTTTGTGTTCATGATATACCACCTTAGCATTCATCATATATTTGTTTAGCCGATATCAATGTCGAGTTAATGATGATGGATGGAACTACCAAGTGAGTGTGATGTTTACATTGAGTATATAAAAGAAATGGGGAATGTGGTGGAAGATGCCTTGAGTAGATGACGACATATTCGGTAGCTATGAATATTAAGAAAAAATTGAGAGATTAGATTCTTACTCAGATTCTTGGGGACATATTCTATTAGGAGGTTGTATGACTTGTTAAATCAAAACATGACATTAAAGGAAAGTTTCTAGGACATTCTCTTGAGGGATATTGATTCCTTAGGTACAAGTGGTGCATTTATGTGCCTAAGGAGTTGATATTCCTAGTGCGATTTTTGCAAGTCTCATCAAGCCCAATATTCAACACACATGGGAGTGAACAAGGTGTATGCTGATTATGACAAGTCTTATGAATGACCTACCTTGTGGGATGTTTGAGAATATGTGGCTAATTTCCTCTAGTAACGAAGGGTTAAGGATAAACATTAACATCTTGTAGGACTCTTCTACCCTCATGATGTTCCGAGGTGAAGTGGGACACTATTTCTATGGACCTTATACTTAAAATCCCACTTCATATTAATATAATGCGTGATCATGGTGACAATAGATAAGTTGACCAAGGTGCCACACTTCGGTACAATAAGGTGAGTTACAATGCCATTGCGGTGGAAAGAGTGTTCCTAGGTGACATTATGCAATTACATAACATTATGTGGAAAATCATTTCCAATCGGGATTATATATATACGAGTTCTAAACCACTTTTTAGGAGGCTTTAGGCACTCAAGTCAACATTAGTACATCTTATCTCCCCGAGATATATGTTCATACTAAAAGGATGAATCAAGTACATGAGGATATGTTGTGTGTGTATTTCATGGAAGAATAACATAAATAGAAGGGTTATATGTAAATGGTTGAGCAAGCTTACAACAACAAATATCAAAATTCTATTAATATGGATCCTTTCAAGGCCTTATACAACCGATCTAGGACTCTGCTAATTTGAGATCATTTAGAGGACATATTTATGATTGGCCTTGCCATCTCGTAGGACATGGAGTGATGCTTCATATTATAATTTTTGTAGGAGGCACAAGAACACCAAAAGAGGTTCACCGATTCCAATAGGTTGGATTAGATCAATAATTTCATGTTGGTTCTAAGGTATTCTTGTAGGCAAAACCATATAAGATCCTAATATGTTATGGGGAGGGTTCTAAGCATACACAAAATTTTATTGGACCACTTGAGGTCCTTGAGGAGGTTGGTCTAGTTTCATATCATCTAGCCTTTCCACCCAATATGTCACACATCCAAAATGTATTTCAAATTTTAATTTTGCAGTAGAATGCTTGAGACCCATTTCATGTACTAGATTGGACTACATTTTAGGTAGGGGAGGATAAGTATTTGGATTTGAATTTCAATCAAATACTTGCACATAAGACCATGAAAATTTGAGGTTGAGAGTTGGACCAAGTTAGAATTTCATGCAAATGGTACAATGAAACGTAAACCACTAGTGGAGATGCAACTTTTATGCAATTCAAACACTTCTACTTGTTCCAATGTCTTCCAGGGAGGAAGTTAAAATCCTAGGGGAGTGTTTAATGCTCACTTTTGTTTCGATATTTCCTAGGCTAGAGATACTATTGTGACATACTTTTAGTATTTGATAGACATGGTGATTATATTGTTACAATGCATATGTGAGAGTCAATTTATGGATTATCATGTTGACATATTGTTTATATATTGGTGCCTTTGATTAATGATTCAAAAATGAAATGAAAATATTACACTCATGGTTTGTGAATAATTCCCGACAAATTAATTATAGACCTTAGATAGATACTTGATCATTGTTTTGACATGTAATGCTATGAGATGTATTTATGTGTGCTTATTCTCTGCTTTTTTAAATGAAATTATTGACAATCGATTACAAATCTTGGATGATTATTTGACCATTATATCAACATGTGATGCTTATGAGATGAAATTATGTGTTATATCCATGTTAGGTTGCATGGGGATCCAAGGTTGATGGAGTGTAAATGTTCCTTGGTGGAACAAATGTGATCTATTTCTATGTATTTTACTATCTTAAATGATCATTTAAATTTTATGCAATATTGTGTTGGAAGTATTATTGGTTTAATGAGCATACAAGGAATAAGTTTGACTAAGAGATGTGGACAATAGGGATCTAATCACGCCACATTATTTTGGGCATAGTTGGCCCAAATCCACTATGGAATGTTAAAGTACATTAAAATAATTAAAGTGAAAATGATCACCTTAGTTATTTCAAAGAATTCAATTAAATCAGCTCTTCCAAATGATAAAAAAAAATTAGAGTCCAATACAACCTTTTAAATTATCTCCTTCCTAGATTTTAGTGTGAGAATTGGAGTAATGTCACATAAATTAATTGTGTTCTCTCTAAAATTAACTCCCCACCCCTAAATTAAATAGAATCTCAATAATTTAATTTGAATTTTAAATTAAACGTGCACACTCAATTAACTCACCCCATTCCCTTTTCCTTGTTGGATTGCTTGTGTTTACACTTTGGTTAATGGTTCGCGATATTTCTAAACTAGCTCGTTCGAGACACATTCACAGTCCTAAAGAGCTGAGCTTAATTTGGGAGGTTGTTTTATATTGTTAGGATAAACACTAATTTGTGTACATATAATTTGGATTTTGCACAAATATAATGGAATCCTTTATTTTGAGGGGTTCACACCAATCTTTTAGTTGTTATGTAAATACCTCTCAGGCCTATTGAATAGGAACTCCTACCTTGTAATCATATTATAGATTGTACATGTTGAGATGAATAACATGGAGACCATTATTTTGATCCATTTCATGTGTATGCAATTTATTATGCAATTATTTTAGGTTGTGGTGATTATTGTTGTATGAGAGGCATTCTCTTCAACTTTAATTCAGGTTTGGTAGTTCGTAACTCGGATTGAACCCATCACGAGCTTGTCTCATATTCTTCCTAACTTGGCATCTTGGGGAGGACTCAACGGTAGCTTCATTTTGTTGGTGGATCTCAGCTCTTAAATCCTACACCAGACTTGTCCCTGTTAGCTCGTACTGACTTATCACTGCTCGTCGATATCTAGCATTGGACGAAAAAGCTAAGATATGCCCCTTCGTATCCTTGCCCAAATCCTCATTGGCGGTGAGTTTATTTAGTTTGACTAGGTGACCTTTTTATATTTATGGCCAGGCTATTCTCTAACTTAGGTGATCTATACTATTAAGTTTGGCCGATTAAGGTCAAAACCTAATTTGGCCTTGCTCTTTTCATTTTTTTTTCAATTCAAAAGAAAGAAAAAGATCGATATTTATGATATTGGAGAATAATATTCATGCATGGTGAAGTTATAAATTTGTTTGTTGTTAAACTCTTGGTCATCAGTTCGAATCTTCCTACGTTTTATGATTGGCTTCCCGATAGGGCTCCCTTAGCTTGTCGAGTTATGGTTCCTCAACTCGTCAAATCGACTCACTTCACAACATGCCACCTTGAAATAGAACCAAATCTCCCCATGAGATCTCCTATAACTCAAAAATCTAGACACTCTAAATATTATTTTAGAGGTAATTATTTTTTAGTAAAGTTTTTTTTTTTTTTTAAAAGGAGAGCAAAATATTTTTAAAGGGTGCAAAACTATTATAAAGAGAGTATTTTTAAGGAGAATTTTATGTATTGTGGGAAAATTACTATTGTAATTGGGGAAATTTTTTTGTTGCAAAAATTAATTTTTAGTTATTTTAAATGCCATGTAATAAATAAAAACGTGTTTGGCTTTGGGGGTGTTGCCTCATGACCTTGTCTTGTATCGTAACTAGGAGCGAGCAAGGGGCGTATACCTTTGACCCCACTAGGGGATGCCAGCCTGCACTCCACGCTATCGGTTTAGTGTTCGGACTCTAAGTACACCTATCTACTTGGGGACATTTTGATCTCATGTGTATAAGACAAAAGGGTGAGGTCCAATTTGATAGGTGGTCAAACCCCTCACAAGATAACACTTTGCTTCTTTCCCTGCTCCTTTCCTCTTTCACATTTCTTTGGATGCATTTTTGATCGAGCTTGACATCTTATATTTTTTGAGTGTTGCATTATTTTTGAGTGTATTATTACATCTATCACGACTTCTTTCCCTAACATATTTGCTTTGCGCCGAGAAGGATATGCTCTTCTTTGAAGTGTGTGAACTTCAGGAAGATAACCAAATTTGTCGAAGAAAATAGATCACTCAAAAAGTAAATTTCTCTTATACATTCCCTCATTCACGACAAGGATGACCTCATACACTCCTTGCATCAAGAACTTGCTAGCATGCAACATCATCCTAATATTGTGGACTCTCATACCTATACTCCTAGTCTACTTATAACTATTGTTCCCACACCCATGTACCTTGATTTTTCAATTTTGAGCTGCTCCTGCTCCTCATGCTCCTAAGTT
Organism: Taxus wallichiana var. yunnanensis; assembly: GCA_018340775.1. NCBI lineage: Eukaryota > Viridiplantae > Streptophyta > Pinopsida > Cupressales > Taxaceae > Taxus > Taxus wallichiana. Next base: position 814,811,563 of record CM031235.1, read on the forward strand.
TCTTTGTGCTTGTTACTACATCTTCTATTTCTACATATATGCCTATTGTAGTCACACACTCTATGTATCCCACATCGGTTCCTTCGTATACATGTCCGGATCCTTTGAGAAGCATACTACTACTTTTGGTTCTCGCATGCTCCTCCTCTATGATATTTTCGATGGAGGTTTTGGAAAACATTAACAGTGGTATTGCTTCCCCTATTTTCATATTAAGTGACATTCTCACCACAAAGATCGATTTTCATGCGAGATACTTCATTGGGATCACTTGTTGATACAAATCATATTTTTGTTCGCTCGACTCTTCATGAGGATCATGAGTTCTACCATACCTTCACTCGGGCATGAGAAACATGATATTTTAACTATAATACATGATTAACCTAACACCCTTTCGATGTTCCTTTGCATTCTCCGGTTGTGTACTATGCGAAAAATCACATATGGGCATATTCAGCCAACCATCTGTGTTCATTTGGGATGGATCTATGGTCACTTGTGGCAACACCATACACATTCATTGAGAGGAATCTACAGTGTGGATCCTCCACCATTCAAATTTTTCTCCACTTTCTTATCCTCATGCATTGTAATGCTCCTTATTTTGAGCCATTTTCTTAAGCAGTGTAGAGTCTATCTCTTTTATATTTAAGAGACTTTGTATATGTGTTTTTGACACATTTTAGGCTTGTTGATAGACGCTCTTGTGGTAGATCTATTCTAGTGAAACCCGGTGTTAACTTGTCATTTATGGACTAGTTGGTTTAGCAACTCATACAGATTTGTAGTGCCACTCCACCCCTTGAGTAGTATGGGAGGGTGTGGTGCATATCCTACTTTTGGGTCCCGTGTCCTTTCCTTGGTTGTTATTCGGGTTCGTGGCACAACATGTCTTGAAAGTAGATCAAATTATGTTTGGTGATGTTTTTCAGTATCAAAATCACCTATAACAATCTCATTTAGTTAGATTTTGAGTTTTTTCTCCTCTCGAAGGTTAACTATTTTGTTGAGTTACATTGTTAAAGAATCCATTGCCACTCTCCTAGCATGGAGCTATTATGTTGTATCACAGTGTCAATTTATTTTGATTCAGATTGTGATGGAGCATTGGATTTAGACCACAGTGTAGGCCAAACTTCTTCTTTAGCACAATACAATTTTTTTGAGTTTTGCTTCTTGGGACACCTTACAACAGGGTTTTTGTCTCTCTACTTTGTTGTTTCTTTTACTTGGTTTTTGGGTACCTTGTGGTGACTCTTTTTCATCGACGATTACTCTTTTTTCCCATATATTATAAATGGGTACCTTATTAGGCCTTGTTTTGGGACCCATATTTGGACCAATCCCTAGATTTTGTCACTTCTCACTCCCAATTTTGTGCTTATGGGAGGGTGTTGGAGTGTTTGCGTTCACACTTTGGTTGACAATTCAAGATATTTTTGAACTAGCTCGGTTTGAGCCGCATTCACACTCTTAAAGAGGTAAGATTAATTTGGGAGGTTGTTTTATATTGTTTGGATAAACACTAATTTATGCACATACAATTTGGAGTGCACAAATATAGTGAAATCCATTATTTTGAGGGGTTCATAAGATCTCTTAGTTATTGTGTAACCACCTCGCATGCCTATTTAATAGGAACTCCCACCTTGTAATCATATTCCATATTGTACATGTTGAGGTGAATAACATGCAGGTCATTATTTTGATCCATTACATGTGTATGCAATTTGTTATGCAGTGATTTTAGGTTGTGGTGATGATCATGTTGTTAGAGTGATCCTCATTAGATGAGAAGCATTAACTTCTCCGACATTCATATCCTAAACATGTTACATTCCACTAAAATAAAAAATAAGATTATGACTTGCATGCTTATCCTAAAGCCTTACCTTGTTAACTAGGCCATTAAAAGACAAATTTGAAATGCCAAAAAGATGCTTTTGGGATAATAATGCAAGGGTTAGGTTTGATCTTAAGGCAAAAATTAAAGAGTCTCGAGAAGTAAGTGAACGTGTTTTACCAAACTAAAACTTTGTGGGACTAGTAGGTGTACTCGAGAGCTTTATTTGGAAGCATATTTTATCTCTTTCGAGGATTAAAAATCTCTAGAAGAGGGATATAAGTCATGAGTTTGGATAATAAGCAAAGAAAAGGAACCCATAGATGTCTTGGTTGTTTCCCTAAATATGATAGCTCTCAAGGAGGATGATACTAGGATGAGTTTAGATAACAATAAAGGAATATGAAATGGATGACCCAAAGAGATAAAAGGTTCCAAGACAGTGCGGTGGACCAATCTAGCGGGTTAGTAAAATAAGTGATTTTTGAAAATTTTCCCAAAATATTTTCTTATTACCATAAAGTTCATATCTGCAATGCCAAAATTGTAGCACTTTTTTAGTGCATCAATAGGAAATAAGATTGTAAATAAAAGACGATTTTCTGTAATTCGAGGGATAATTTTTGAGTTTAGGAAATTTTGGTTAGGAGGCTTGAAAAAGGGGTCAAATCGCTTCATTATGCATATTTCTATCAGAGATTTTAAGATTTGAGCTCTAGATTGACAATATCTAGTGCATTAAGAGGCTATGACGAGAGGATGCAAGCACAATGCATGGAATAACCATTGGTGTTGGTAATTGCAAACATTAATGTATGTTTTGCATTTAAATTCAAAATGGGTAGATAAGGTAAATTAGGAAAATCGAGCACCGAGGAAAATGTACTTGGTGTAAATTTCCTAAGGGTCTTCTCTACATGTGTATGTGTTGTTCTTGTTGGGTGTTATGGAAATATGATGTTATGAGATGTATGTTTCATTCTTCCAATGACAAGTGTGAGAATAGATATGTCTTCAATGAAGGAACTAATACAAAATTGTAAAATAGGAAATGATATAAAATGTGGCATCTAGTGTAATTAGAGAGGGAATATCATAAGACAAAAGCTGCGTTAAAAAGAAGCAAATACATGAGATAAAACTAAATGAATACTTGCACTAAAATATCTCATTAGAATAACAAAACCATTTAATTACAAAACTCAAGTGGAAAAAAATATGTAGAATTATTTGTAGACACAAAATCATGCACTTGGGTACATTTCTAGGTCCAAAAGCATACTAATGTATACATGATTCCTAAGCAAGAAAACTAGTGGTTGACAACTATCTTTGGCCTCTTTTCTTTGTCTCTTTCTTTCTCTTTGGTCTTACACACCCTACAACCCTAATATAACTTGACGGATTTATCCTTTATGGCCTCAGACACTACTACCTAGTTAGGACATCGGTGCCCAAGCGCTCCTGAGCCTTTCTTACCTTTACTCACTCTTTTTGGGTCTCTTTTATCTTTTGGGCATATTTTTCACTTATAGGCCGGTCTTCCAGTTGTCAATTATGAAATTCAAATAAAGGAATCATATATATACTTAGTTACTTCTCAAAAATAAGGACCAAGCACTAAACATTACTATTACCACCTAAGCTTGCATCCAAAGGCACTAAAGCACTTCAAAGGCATCCATCTAACATTCATACAAGAGACAAGGGTTGTATCATCGCATACACTACATAGGAGGGGAATTATATTCTATTCCATCCACACATACTATACATTTTCTATATTCTAGATCTAGCCCACTATCATTTGTGTAACTTGCACAAGGGCATCCTAGGGCATCATTTCTACACACACACACACACACACACACACACACACACACACACACACACACACACACACACACACACACACACACACTAGAACTACATGGGGTCTGAGATGTAGTGCAACGCTCGACAATAAGTTCACTCTTGGGTGACCACAAAGTTCAGATATGACTCCACATTCTGCATCTTTTTATTAGATTTGATGTGGTTTGTGGACATGTGCAAGTAGATATTTTGTTTTGTAGGTTATAGGTACCCTTGGTGATCAAGTAGAAAATATCAAGTGACAGACATGAGCCAACAATGAAACCCTTGCGACATAGAAGAAATCATTTTTAAGAATTTGTATGGCCACCAATTCCTAGATCCAGTCTGGCAGTGCTTAGCGCCTCGGCTTCCAATGGGCGGCCCTGCTTTACATCGTTTTTGAGTTCCATAATTTATGGTGGGCATTAACGACGTTGTCTGACTCCTGCTCAACAATTTTACCCACCCATATCACCTCTAGTCTCGCAATAAATCAGCTAAGTCCTCTTATCTCTCCTTATTTCTTAGGGTTTTCACATTGTACATGTTTTCTTGCTTGCTTCTTTACTCGTATATTATAATTTGTATATCACATATTACAATATTTACTCTACAATTAGATTTGATTCAAATTAAATTAAATCATTTGGTGAACCCATTGCTTGAGCCCTACCTTCCTTTTTAGCATTCTTTTGATTCTTCACCCATGGATGGCATTCATGAAACCTTTACCAATGAATATCTCCATGACCTCCGAGCCCATATTGCTTTGAGCACCCTCAAGATCTAGATCTCCTCTTATTCATTGCTTGTGAGGAAGCCACTAATCTAGTTGAGCTCAATCTTCCAGTTTCTAATGACACATCTATTCCTATTACGACCCAACCTCCTCATTCCACTATCCCACCTACCTATACTATTCCCGTTTCTATGCCTACTCCTACCAACCATTTTCCCATGCCTATTACTTATAACACCCACCAAGTCTTCTCTTTAGGCACTTAGGAACTAGCTTCTTTATATCAGGATCAACAACTTCAAATCTATCAACTACAACAAGCTACTCCACGTACCTCTCCATCTCTTGATTTCTCATTACTCCTTCACACCCTCTTTGCACCCAATTTTTTTTATCCCCTGCCTCACAACTTCATTACACCTAAGATTCCCACCTTCAATGGCCATGGTGATCCTCAGAGCATCTAATGAGCATCTAGTTGACTATGTTGTATGTTACAAGAACAACTTAGCTAAGATGACTAATGTACTAGCTGATTCGAATTGCAAGATCTTTTCATTCAAAGTATTTGACATCCACTTCAAGAGAGTGTTATATTTGAGACTTCTCCATCCTTTGATCAATTATGCCATACACTCAAAATATGCGAAGGCAAAATTTTATCTATGGAAAAATTGAAATATTATGACAATGCTTCATCCTCATCTTCTAATTGGTTTCAAGCTAAATCTACTTTCAAACCATCTCTTAAGCCCACTAAAGAAAATGCCACTGTTAATATTTTTTTACACCTGACAAGCTTCAATTACAACCTCCAAAGCATACTTTTATAAAATTACCTTACACACCTTGGTTTATATTGCCACAACTTATCAAAATTAATCTTATTACTCTTCCACCGTTGCTCAATCTCAATCCCTCTCACCCCCTTGGCCGTAACTATGATGAAAATACACGATGTGACTATCACCAATGTGTTGGGCACTCTACTGATCACTATTTTAAACTCAAGCATATTATTCAAGATCTCATTGACAACAATGCAATTGAGCTTCTGAGCCATCTAATTCTAAGCTAGTCAATGATAATAAAAAGCTAAAAATCTTTAATGACCCTTTGCCCAAGCATGAAAAATAAGCTATCGATTCTTCTATCAACCATACATATCGTGATGTGCCTCCTCCTTCATTGCAGCCCCTTGATTTCCTTGTTGCTACTGCTGATGCACCATCACCAGTCATTACATTCCCGGATCATGATTATCAAGCTACATTCTCTTCGATTCCTTACATATCAATGCTTTTATTGATTCATATACCATCAATCATACTATGATCTATGCAACAACTCTAACCAACGTATGCTCCATTGCATTCCTTATAGCTATCAAATGTCCACCGTCAGAGTCACATTTCTAGTCCATAATTCTTTTGGCTTTGTCAGGAATCCCATTACATTTGGGCTCCTTACCATGCTTGTATCATTCGCCGTTACATCTTCAATCAAAGGTTGTGACATGCTCTTAGGTCTCTCTTGGCTCCGTGCTACCCAAGCCATCCCTTTCATGAACCATTTGTGTCTCAAGTTCATCCATAATAAACAAATTATTACTATCAAAGGCGTTAGTCCCTTACTCGAGAAACCACCGTAGATATAGGTAATTCGATAATATTTATTAAACTCAATCAACCAATTTACAATAGCAGGACTGCAATACTTATAGGTATTGTACAATCATGTGCAGACAAAAGAAAGGTTGCACAGGTACAACCAAAATTACAATAGCTTCCATAATACATCGGGAAGCACAAAAATACAATCAAACAATTATATTGTTAAAACAATATAACAACATCCGTGATGTTTTGAATAAAACAAATAATATGGTTAATAAAACCAAATAACAACATTATTTAATTAATAACATTAATTAAATAATAAATTATATAATGCATAATTAATTAGGATAATAATATTTTATCCTAACATTCCCCCCCTTAATTGTGCATTGTCTCAAGAGATGAGGAGAGGAACTCTCTGAACAACTCAAACTTGTCACGTGCAAGTGACTTTGTGAAGATATACCCGTTGTTCAGTTGTTGGACAAAATTGAAGCTGGATGTTGTGCTTCAACACATGTTCGCGTATGAAATGAACTTGTACCTCAATGTGCTTTGTTCTCTCATGAAAAACTGGATTGCGAACAAGTTTGAGAACACCTTCATTGTCAACATACATGGTGGTCGGTTTGTCTGTGGTATTCCAAGTCCTTCTAGTATGCGACGTAGCCAAATCGACTTCACAGAAAGCTTCTCCTATAGAACGATACTCAGATTCTGTGGAAGAGTGAGAAATGAAGTGTTGTTTCTTGCTTCCCCATGATATTGGTCAGATCCCATAAAGAATACAAATCCAGAAGTGGATTTTCTATCATCAATGTTACCTGCATGATCTGAATCCGAATATCCAGTCAAGAAGAAGTTGTCGTTCTTCTTGTATTCTAGACCAAGATCCATTGATCCTTTGAGATATCTCAAAATGCACCTTGTTGCTTTCAATGACAAACTTTGGGTTCCTGCATGAACCTGGATAAATAGCTCACTACAAAGCTGATATATGGTCTAGTGTAGGTCAGGTAAATGAGACTCCCGATCAGTTACCGATAGAGAGTGGCACTTACCTCAGGAGATGGATCTGAATGAGATAATTGTAATATGTTCTCCATAGGTGTAGCAATTGGTGTGCAATCCATCATCCTAAATTTCTTGAGCGTAGTCTTGGTATATTTCATCTGAGAAACAAAATATGATTCTCTTTCGCCACACTTCCAATCAAGACAATAGTGCATCACGCGAGATCAGTCATGTCGAATGATCGATTAAGATTTCTTCATTGCATCGATCATCCTCACTAAACTGCCAATGATGACTAGATCATCGACATAGACAACGACAATCACAATCTCCCCCTTTCTTTTTGAGGTAAAGATTGGGATCGTATGGATTTCTAACAAATCCATGTTATACGAGATGCTCATCAATCTTGATGTACCATGCAGGGGTGCTGTTTGAGGCCATACAAAGATTTCTGAGTTTACATACCTTTTCTTCTTGACTAGGTACTACATATCCCTCAAGTTGAGTCATGTAGACTTCTTCTTGTAAATCTCCATTTAGGAAGGCACTTTTTACGTCCATTTGGTGGACTTTCCATCCAAACTAAGCAGCTAGAGCAAAGATCATCTGATCATTTTGATCTTAGTTATGGGAGCAAATGTCTCCTCATAGTCAATGCCTTCTTTTTGTGCATACCCCTTTGCTACAAGTCTTGCTTTATACTTGTCCACTGTCCCATCTGCTTTGTACTTTGTTTTAAATATCCATTTGCATCTAATGGGTTTCTTCCTGGTGGAAGATCGACAAGTTGCCAAGTGTTATTTTCATCACTGATTGATATTCAGAGTCCATGGCATCTTTCCAAGATTTTGACTATAGGGCTTCTGGACATGGTATGAGGGCTCATCGATTCAATAAACTCTACTCATCAAAGCAAAGTTAACTTCTTCTCTTGCTTTCTTTGTGAGTCCATGGTCCAGGGGTGGATGTATCGGTGGAGCATCCATTCTTGCATCTCGTAATGTACTTGTACACCATTTAGGCATACGTTGAACTATTCCATGGGTCGTGGTTCTATCTGATCAACACCATCATCCCCATCATCACTTTCATCTTCTGAGGGAACATTAGCTTCAATTTTTACAACTGGTGAAAAATCTACATCTTGTGAGTCGGAGGAGGAGTCTTTGCTTCCTTCTTCTCGAAAAACTCAACATCTCTGTTGGTGTAGACTTTTCTGGTCTTAGGATCCATCAATCTATACCCAAGAGTCTCTTCATTGTACCCAATGAAGATGAGTTTTGTGACTTCATGTCAATTTCTTTTTATTCTATTTGGGTATGTGCATGCTTGCTTTGCACCCTGAATACTCTAAGGTGTGCAATAGATGGTTTCCATTTTGACCATGCTTCTTGTGGTGTTACTCCATCAAGAGCAGCAATAGTGGGTGCTCTGTTCAACAAATACACTTATTGTCTTTGCTGCTTCTACCCAAAATGTCTTTGCAAGTCGGAATCATCGATCATGCATCACACCATTTCCATGATAGTACAATTTCTTCTCTCAACAACACCATTTTTTTGTTGCGGTGTGTGTGGAGGAGGCATTTGTCGATGAATCTCGTGAGTTTGTAGGTAGTCTCTGAACTCATCACTAGTGAATTCCCCCTCGATCTGAGTGGAGAGTTCTGATGTGATGACCAGTTTCTTTCTCAACTACTACTTTGAACTTTTTGAAGGTTTTAAATGCTTCACTTTTCTTGCGAAGATAGAAAATCCACATTTTTCTTGAATAGTCATCAACACAAAGCATGAAGTATTGGAACCCAGAATGACTTGGTTGCATGGACCGCAAAGATCGGTATGAACCAGGTCAAGTTTTCCATGAGCTCGAAATGTACTCCTTTATGGAATGAAGCTCTGTGTTGTTTTCTGCTAGGTAGTGAGGACACTTGTCTAGTATCCTTATGAAGAGATGGTAGCCCATGTACCATATTATGCCGGTGAAGTGTTTGAGATATTTGAAACTTACATGACCAAATCTCGATGCCACAACTATGTTGAGGTGGAGTTCTTAGCCACAAGTGCTTGATCGTCTCTGTGAACAAAATCAAGTTGGAACATGCGTCCCACATTGGAGGTTTTTGAAATTATTTTCGAGCCTCTTGATTTGTCTCGAATCAAACACGTTTTTTGTCGGATTGACTATCAAAGTCAATTTTTAGGTTGTGATCTAGGAGTTGACTGATTGAAAGAAGATTCTTAGTCAACCCAGGGACATATAGGACATCGATAGTCTGCATTTTGTGAACCAAGGGGTAGAGAAATGTTCCCAATCCCCTGAACTGTATATGAAGAATCATCTCCCAATGAAACATGATTTTTTGATGGTGTGTCCCTCATTGAAATAAACCAGTCTCTATGGCTGGTCATGTGTCGAGTGGCCCCGAATCAACATACCAAACATCACTAGATGACGTGGATGGTTCACTTGATCGAGTAGTGAACAAGAAGTCTTCATTATCTGATTGTTCTTGTTGCTCAAGCAATATTTCCTTGCTGATGGGGTCTTCTTTTCCAGTTCCCCTTTTTCTACCCTTGATTGTAGTTAGAATGTCCCTTGTTAGATTGTTGTGGAGGTCTAGAGTTGCTTGATGAACCTTTCTTGTAAGTATTATACCAACAATCTTGTAGGTTATGTCCTCTTTTGTAGATTGGACATTGCTTCTTTTGTTGTCTATCCCCTTGATATTGATTTTGATTTTGGGACTTTTGATAGGAATTAGGTTTTCCTTTACCTTTTCCTTTCCATTTTGATGTGAAGAAATGCCTGCTCCTCTTCATCATCCTTATTGTGCATTGCTTCTCTTGTTGCAGTAGGTTTACCAATTTGTCAAAACTAACTGTCGTATCTGACAAGTTTAGTGTTGTTACAAAAATATGGTATGAAGAAGGGAGTGCTCTCAGAACAATGGGAATGAGATCATCATCTTTGACCACTTCTCCTAGGGCTAGAAGTGAAGCCCTCAATTCTGTAACTCTTCTTAAGAAAGCTTCTATTTTTTCATTCTGCTTGAACTTCAATGTGTGTAACTGACTCTGCAAATTTAGTATAACATTCTTGTTCTTGGCCTCATATACTATGCTCAACTTATCCCACGCTTCTTTGGTTGTTTTGGCATCTCGAATGTGGGGTTGCACATCATCGAACACTCTAAACAAGATGATGAGTTTGGCCTTCTTGATCTGCTTTATCAAACTGCCGCTGTTGTGTTGTATCAGTAGTTGATCTGGTCGAGTACCATTCATAATAGGCCAGATTTCTTCAAACTCAAGTTGTGTCTTGATTTTTGTCTTCCATGTAGCATAGTTGTTTCCTCTGAGTAATTGTGAATCTGGAAGAAAAAATTTGGGGGCATTGGTGCCCATTTTACAGAGATCACTGACAGGGTTTGGCTCTTATCACTCCAAGTATAAGGTCTCCCAATCTATATACCATCAGTCGATATACCGAACCTTTCTATATATGTGCCCTTCCGATATACCCGGATGGTACGTGGAAGAAGCTCGCCCTTTCTATATACCGGTGAGTACGTGAAAGAGGCGTTAACATATGTGAAAGAATTCAATACGTGGTACCAAGACAATACTGATGGGGTCTATGTGATTATTGACACCGGCTCAAAGAAATATCCTCATACACGCATGTAACTTTGCTATATACTTGGATAATTTCTCAGTCGGATTTATGTCATGCAATCATTCACAGATGGATGGGATGGCTCATAGTGTGTGCATTGTGACCTTATTACTCCCCGTCGATTTAAAGGGTCGATGCCCAAGATGACATTGTTGCAGCTATATTAGGCATTAAGTGTAGTAGTAGTCGTGACGGCTTTACCGTAAGCGCTTCCCAGAGGCACTGTATATACCAAACGCTGCGAATGAGATCTAGGATCTCGTGAGTGTTCTGAGAACCATTTTTTTGCTTTTTTATTACAATTTTTTGCCGGTTTCGAGCGATTACAAAGTTTGCAGTTGACTATGGTAACCTGCAAATTAGTATAATATAATGAAGTATACAAATTACATTAAAAAATCTGGAAAAATTGAATGGCAAAAATTTTTTTTGTTTTGCGAGCCCTGGTGGCCTCCGAAGCCCAAAATGACCCAAAATGCCAAAAACCGTTAAAAAGAGGCCCAAGATGAAGTTTTGGATGGTCTTCCTTTTTCCAAAAATGTCTGAAATGAAGAAACAGGTCTAGTGGAGAATTTTTTTACCCTAAATTAGGGATTTTCTCACTAAATAAATAGAGACCTATTTAGATGTGACTAGCTGATTTAGAGGTGATTTTCCTGCTAAAATACCCTCTAAATTTGCGGGTTTGGACTTTTCCACTAAATTTCAAAAATTGGTTGAAAAAGAAGTGTTAGAGGTGGGAATTGAACCCCACACCTCATACTCCCAAAGCTCTCAATCTATCCACGAAGGCGCTCAATGCGCTTATGCATATAAAATGAAGCTACAAAAATTTATATAATTTCTATAAAGACTAACCTTTTAAAAATGAGGCACTGGTAGAGGAGGAGTCCATGTGGAGGGCGAGGTGGCTAAGAGGAGAGTTTTGTGTGGATTCTGAGTTTGGAGGAGGGTGAGTAGGGTTATCTTCTGTTTGAAAGCGGATCTCATTTTTAAAATTCTTTTTATTTTAGTTTCCTCTTCCATTTTTTTCTTTATCTCCATTTGTTTTTTACTTTCAATGTTGTTCTTGTGTGGTTTTTTATGCTCTGGACTTTGTTGGTTGCGGCAGTCAATGGTGGAGCTTGTATACTAGAGTGTAGTGTGCAAATCGATCACCGAGTGGAGCTCAATAACCGTTTGAAGTTTGATTAAGTCTTCAACGGGGACGGTGGATATGTGTAGGTCGCAGAATGTAGAGGAGTTTGTTTGAGTAGATCCCTTGCGTGGAGACAACCTCATGTGAAGGGAGGGCCTGAGCGGATTGTACAAAGAGTTTGGTGATTACACCAATGAAAACACGTAAAAAATGAGTTGAGACCTTCAATCCAATGCAAAGAACATCGACTTCAGTTTAGTTTGGTTTTGAACAATACAAAGCTCGGATCGCAGGTCGTGTGGAGGCAGAGTAAACTTAGTGAGACATACGGCTCGCTTGATGCACAACTTGTAGAGCTTGGTCTACTTGGCTTGGTGAAGGCTCAAACTTAGTTCGGTTTTCAACCTTCCAATGCAAAAGCCCTCCAAATTTTACGGACTACTATTTTAGCAGAGACTAAAACATCTCTAATAGTAGAGATAAAACCCCTAATGGGGAGAAAATTATTATTTTAATTTTTTTACATATCTATTAGCTCCAGAAACAAATTTTCTGGTACTCTCTGCACCAAGGCAAAAAAAATTGTTTTCCTTTTACCTGGAGATCGCACAGGTGGTTGTGAGTTTGTAGGGGGTTGTGGGAAGTTGCTATAGGAAGCAAGCACAGGCTCAAAGAAGCAAAATTCTTCTCCTGATTCTCTCTTCCTCTCGCAACCTTCTCACACCTTGCAGGAGCCAGATTGATTCGCTCGGTACCAAATGTAGATTGAGCAACAAGGACGGAACCACTAAGATAATATTTATTAAACTCAATCAACCAATTTACAATAGTAGGACTGCAATACTTATAGGTATTATACAGTCATGTGTCAATGTGAAACAAAAAAAGGTTTGCAGTACAACCAAAATTACAATAGCTTCCATAATACATCGGGAAGCACAAAAATACAATCAAACAATTATATTGTTAAAACAATATAACAACATCCGTGATGTTTTGAATAAAACAAATAATATGGTTAATAAAACCAAATAACAACATTATTTAATTAATAACATTAATTATTTAATAAATTATATAATGCATAATTAATTAGGATAATTCACTTCACCGCACGAGGTCTTCTTCACGTGCACATAATTACTCTCCTACATCACCGATCTTGGAGCATTATCACATGCCTTTAACTCCTTTGATATCGGGTGGAGGGACCTACCCCTTCACTATCGTTAGATAACCTTATATCCCTTGTACACTTGGGGCATTGCACATTCTCCCCCTTTTTATCACTATCGGTTGTCTCTAGTCTATATTACTATTTATACGCCGTGCTTCATATATCTGTTTTCTAAGCATTCTCACCTATTGCTACATGTTGGTTATCAAACTTGCACCCGTGTCTCAGATCTGGAAGGATCGATTTGTTTGAGACAACAATTGAACTGTCCCTAAGTTTTGGGACCTTACGTGCTTGGGATATATCTCTATCTACTTCTACTACTACTACTGCTACTCCTAGTTTGAAGGGAAAAACTAAGCTAATAATGCCAAGGACCAAGGATAGAAGGATAAAATGAATGGAAACCACATGAAAAGGTGATAACACCAGTAAAAAGAGTGATGAAAATATTCATTTTGAGTTAAAATGAAGGGAAATGTGTGAAATAAGGCTAGGCACATGTAGCACAACTAAAACGCATTTATCGAGTCAGTTTCAAGGAATACTGACTAGTAAGGGGCTGAGGGATGTAGAATGACACAATAAACATGCAATGTAAAAGAAAGACAAGAAGAAAGAACACAAACACGCTTAGGATAGAGAATAGTCACAAAAATGCTTCCATTACTTCCAAAAATGCATAGAACTATCACAATGGCGAAAGAGGCCGATATCCACATGCACAAGCCAAATCTAGAGGTTTGCGACTCAGAATACATAAAATATGAAGTCCTTAGCAAAATGCGTAAGGATCCAAAAATGTCCAACATAACAAATGAGCCTAGCTCTTATATTTATAGATGAATCCATGGAAGAAGAAGAGGAGGGAAAACTGAATTTGAAATACAACCACCAACAAGAAGCATTCAATGCCTGTAAATCTACTTGCAAATCTATCAAATATGTTTCCCCAAGTCTATTTGGCATGTTGGAGAAGGAAGGAGGGCAGATCATATCAAATCGGGTGGTTGGAGCAATCAGATCTACTCATTAATGCCTAGAAAGATGTTTTCCCATTTCTCACCTACTAGATCTACTAAGAATTTAAATTTGAATGTCTAACACTATAGCCTATATCGGTAGTTGTCGGGTAAGATTAGGCGCGTGCAATTAGAGCTCTATAGGAAAAGATATGGATGTCAAAAGATGTCAGATCTGTCTAGGAACACAAGACATGTGGCACACGTGGATTGACTGAAGAAATTAGCCAATTGTTCATCTTGATTTGTCATTTCTACCACGTATCATTTATTGGCTGGTTGTCAAGATTCGACGCCCTGTTGGTGTACTTTGAATGGTTGTGTGTGGCACATTTAAGTATGTCAGAGAATGACATGGCATGGAAAGGCACAAATGAGGGTGCAAAGATGTGTGTGTGGAAGAATGAGGCATGGGAAGAAGGCAGTTACGTGTAAAATGCGCGCGGGAAATGAGGCAAATTGGTGAGCAAGGACGACTAATTTTGGAGCAAGTGTTATGCGTGCGTATACAAGATGGATGAAATGTTTGAGAGGAAAGTGGAAGCGCATGGAATGTGCCAAGTGGACTTGATTGTGCGCTGACCTTGCAATGAAGAGATCGAGCCATAATGTGTTTACAAGTTACCCAAATACTTAGGAGAGTTATTTGGATAACAAGATTACACACGTTGTATCGTCATTACCATATGACGAACTCTAGTTCCATGGTTCATACTCGATTGTTGAGGGTATACTTCTGAAATGAACCTCAAATACACCACACATTTCCCACTATGTGCCTAACGATACATGTTTCTAGCATCTATTCTCACACATCACATTACCAGGATGACACACTCTTTTATATGGTTCATTATTGACTATTGAGGGTTCCTATAAATTAACCTCATCTCATACACATCCGATGTGGGGTATGATGCTCCTATCATATTCACGCTTTGTATGCCATACAATCACACCATCATAGCATTTGCATATCTTGGTTGCATTTATTCTTGTTAGCTTATACTACTTACATCTTGCACTTTGCTTAGTATCTAGACATATACTTCATATGTAATTATATTTTTATATATGCAAATACACATTCACTTGTTCTTTTGAGGTGAATGCAAATCTCTTATAGGTTTTCATACGCTGATGATGCTCGACAATGTACCTTTCACGTGTCCCACCGAGGCTCCTGAGGGCATCTACTTTTACCACTATCACATACTACATAAGTTCTATTGCTACATTCTTCATTACTTCTCACTACTATCATTTTACTTTTGGTGCTATATATACACTTTTACATACTATTTATCTTTCTAACATGCTAATGGGTGCTTCATGTGTAGCATTTTCTTTGCATGACTATATACAACCATGGCTATCTGTCACTTTTTTGATATTGTTTGCTATTATATGTTATTGTTTACAAGCTATGTCTATGTCTTGTGTGCTCATTATATGATTTTGGCCACTTCGGCCCTGATTGTCTTATGACATTGTGAGTGATGTACCATATTTGCAACCCAATTTTCGCTATCTATCTTGTCTACTTGCTTGATTTTTAAATTGTCTTCTTTTTCATGCTAGCTACTTTTACTACTAACACTTGTTACTAGCTCGCTTTTTTTGTAGGTGCCTTGGTTTCTACCATGCACATCCCCTACCCCCGTAGATATCCACTTCAAATCAACATCAGGTCCTCTCCTTTGGGCCGCATTCTCCTTCTATCATCGTATGCACCCCAAATGAGGGGTCATACATTGGGTGATCAAATCACCACTACAACAACTCAGAGGTTTTGTTCAGATCAACATAGTACAAAATAAGCATAGGAACACAGCCACATAACGGTCTAGAAATAGACTTGGACGTCACACATAGAGTAGACACAAACGCCTAGTATCGAGACGGTAGTGCTTGTGAGCTTGTGTCCTCCCACAGGCACTAATGTCACGGGGGAAGAGACAATCATATATCGAGGACAACACAATCTATAGAGCGAGTTCTATAGTAAGTAACATGCTTCGGCCTTAAGTCATAGAGTGCATTCTATCTCAAATACAATCGTAACAATTGGAACTAATCGAGAACAAATTAAGACAAACAGAAAAAATCGGGACGTACCATCTATAGTGGTGTTTATTAGGAAGATTCATGGAAGGAGAGTAAAACGCAACCTCTCTCCCCAATGCTTGGTCTTGGTGTGAGATCACCTAAAAAAATCGGACTTGGCATGAGATCACCCAAAAACTCACATTTGGCGTGAGACTTCCAAAAACTCTCTCTTGGTGTGAGATCACCCAAAAACCTCACCTTAACATTTAAATCAACAATCTCTAAGCAACATGAAAACTTTATATATTTTACTCTCTTATACATCAAGTGCACACTTTCCTTTTTACACACTTTACACTCTTTTACATACTTATACACATGTTTCTCTGATCTATCATATACATAACTTTGACTACTTTCTTGTTGTTCTTTTACAGGCCCATCCTTACAAGAAGTAACTCACACAAGCTACAACAACACGTTACAACACACACGCTTCACCCCTATGGTCTACATTCCTTTCCAAGTCTCCACACTTCACTTTGCAATCACTCCACGTGTCACTTTGAAATCACTGTACACTTCACTTGTCCACTCAGAACATTATCGCCAACACTTTCTTCTACAAAATCATAAGGTACATATCTCTTATCTACTTTATGTTATCGAGTATTCACTCAACAACATAAAGTGGGGGAAATGTAGACACAAAATCACACACTTGGGTACATTTCTAGGTCCAAAATCATACTAATGTATACATGATTCCTAAGTAAGAAAACTAGTGGTTGAAAACTATATTTGGCCTCTTTTCTTGCTCTCTTGCTCTCTCTTTTGTTTTACACACCCTGACCCCAGCGAAGCTGGTGATTTATCCTTATGGCCTCGGACATTGGCACCCAATTTGGACATCGGCGCTAGGAGCTCCTGTCCATCTTTGGGCGCTCTCTAAGCCTTTCTTACCTTTACTCGCTCTTTTTGGGTATACATTTATCTTTTGGGAATTTTTTTCACAAATGGGCCAGCCTTCCGATTTTTCAATTACGAAACTTGAATAAGGGAATATATATATATATATATATATATATATATATATACTTAGTTACTTCTCAAAAATAAGGACCAAACACTAAGCATTACTATTATCACCTAAGATTGCATCCAAAGGAACTAAAGAACTTCAAAGGCATCCATCTAACATCCATACAAGGACAACGGTCGCACCACTTCTCATACATACACTACATAGGAGGGAATTCTATTCTATTCCATCCACACATACTATACATTTTCTACATTATAGATCTAGCCCGCTATCATTTGTGTAACTTACACAAGGGCATCCTAGGGCATCATTTATACACACACACACAAGAAATACATGGGGTATGAGATGCAATGTAAATATTGATAGTAGGTTCACTCTTCGGGTGACCACTAGGGTTAGTCCTACTCCACATTACGCATATTTTTTATTATATTCGATGTGGTTTGTAGACATGCACAAGTAGATATTTTGTTTTTGGAGTTACAAGTACCCTCGATGATCAAGTAGTGAATATCAAGCAACAGATAGGAGCCAACAATGAAACCCTTGTGACATAGAAGAAATCGGTTTCTTTGCATTTATACGACCACTAGTGCTAAGGTCCGTCGCCGGCCTTGATGCCTTTGCCCTCTAGTGGGTGCCCAAGTCTTGCGTCGTTTCGAGTTCCATAATTTACACCGAGCATTATGACGTTATCTACAATTTATTCAACACTTTTTCCTTCTCATATCACCTCTTGTCTACTCGAAATCAACTAAGTTCTCCTATCTCTCCTTCTTTCTTAGGGTTTTCAAATTCTACATGCTTGCTTTGCGTCTTTATTGTATATTAGCATTTGTATATCACATATTACAATAGTTACTCTGCAATTAGATTTAATTCAAATTAAATTAAATCAATATTACATAATAGTATATGAGAGGGGTGCTTGTGAGGAAATTTTGATTGAATACCCAAAGTATTACAATCTTAAAATCATAAATCTTTTGGTAGTGATCGAATAAAGGAGTGAAACCGAAAGTATGACATTGAAAGGGAAGTAAGGAAGAGAAATATGATCAAGGAGACAAATAGAAAAATATCAAATAAAGGAATTATGGAAGTAAATGTGAAGGTAAGGGTGATGCAATTTTATTAATGAAGCTAAGAAAATCTAATCAAGCGAGGATTGACTAGGATTTTTAGCATCAAAAGATATAGGAACCCTATTTTGAAAGGATGTAGTTTGAGAAAACTAGTGAAGTATAAGATATACCCTACAAAGGCTATCATATGTACAAAAATGCAAAGGTTCCTACCTTCATGTTATGTGTTCTACATTCTTTTGGACTCCACTAAATCCATCAACCAATGGAGAGGATTAAGCACTTATGTTTAAAGGGATGGAACACTAATAATAGATATACGCCTATAATAAAATTCTAATATACTATCATCTTCAACATGTGCAACCCAACATCATGAAAAATGAAGAATGATTAAGGGATTCATTTTTGAAAATATTATCGGTAATATCCTATTATGCATTGGAATTATATTAGGTTGGGCCATCTTAGATTTGGAGAGTTTTCTAGTGTCGATTGCTATATAATGTTATTATTGAGGAAGGCAGTTCTTTCAATATTTGTGTAATGTCTATTTATAAATTTTGACAATGATTAACAATTTTTTTGCACTTACCAATTAGATCTTATCAATGTGAGTTTTTAACACAAGGAAGGATATGTCTTGGCTTCTCACACTATGTCATGGATTTGTGTACTCTAATAGTGTATCAAAGGATATCAAGTAATAACACAAACAATGGCCCACCATGAACAAGGCATCGTAGTTTGATCAATGCACTATTACTCCTAATGTTGCACTCCCTATTCTTCCCTTTGCAAATTGACGGCACACCGCAATTGGACCTATCTAACTCCCTTCTCACGACATCCTTTTGGTCATATTTCCTCTTATAAACCACTTAAACAGGCCCTCATAGCCTCGTTCTAACTACATTAGCTTCTTATTCCCTTCTAGTTTGCTTCTATTAGCTCTCTGGAAGATCAATCCACTTCGTTGGATTGATTAGGCCTTTTAGAACCCCTTTTAGAACCCTAATTACTCTCTAAGAGAGATTAATTAGTCTAACCTAGGTTAATTACCCTAAACATAGTCAAATCACACTTTGACTTGCTAAAAGTGCTTTTTGGACTTTAGCCTTTGTCCCACATGCACTCAAATCTCCCATTTCCCCAAACCAAAAACTATAAATAGGGCTATACCCCCTCCCTCATTTCCTAAGAATTCTCTCTTCTTCCTAGCATAGATTATAGTATTTTGTTTAGGCTTTAGATTGTATTTCACTTTCTTCCATTGAGCCAATTACATTTGCTTTTGTATTTCATAGCACTAATATAGAGTAAAAGGAAAGATCCATTGGCCTTGAAGCCATTAATGGGGAGATCTCTTTCTCTTAAGGACATAATTGAATGCTTAGATCCTCTTAGGTTCATTATTTCAAGCTTTCAAAGAATAGAGGTTAACTTCTTTTGTTTAGTTTGCATATTTACTTCAAATTAATGTATAAGGAAGAAAACCTTGCTCATTTCTTATCACATGGTCTATTGATCAGATTGTTAAAAGCCTTTGGGGTTTCTTTAGAGATTCTTGCCCCAAATCGATGGCTTTTACAACTTTTCATTGAACACAACATCTATCCCACAATGTCATGAAGGGATATAAAGATAAGCACGATGTCTCCAAGGAATGGAACAAATGATGATGCCCTCAACATGAGGAAAAAACAAATCTATATGCTAAATACAATTCTCAAGACTACTCCCTCAATTAAATTGAGATAAGAAAAATGAAATAATTCCACTAAGAAAGGGACCGTCTCTATAAACCATGTATAAGTAAGAGTGTCACAAAACAAAAACAAAAGTTATCTTACCAATTCTCCAAATGGTCCATAAGAGACACAATAAGCAAAATGGTCACAAATATAATGCACATATATGTTTCTCCTAAATGTTGAATCCAACTCGGGTATCTTTATTAATCTATGAAAAGGAAGAAGATGCCCCATGTCCCTTTGTATGTAAGCCCAAAATAGTCTATAAGTATCCTACAAAATAGAAAAGGTAGAAGACCATTCTAGATCCAACACACATTGATTATGCTAAAATGTAAAATAATAGCCTAATCTAATGCAAGTTTGTAGTAAATAAATGAATAATAAAATACTAAAATAATACCCAAGCAACTAAGTAATGAAAATATGAAACCCTAATGTGCAAAGAGAGTTAGAAGAGCTTTAGCTAATTCGCAAGGAGGTTCTTTGGGCGTGTCATAGTGGAGACCGACTTAACAAATATGGAAGATCTTCACCACGAAGCCCTAGAACTTGCAAATCTGGATGATTTAACTAGACCGGTGTTCTTTGAGAAGGATAGGAGTGCCTATGGGCGCTCTGGTCTAGATTCTGGGTGCCATGGTCTACATAGATGCTCATAAAACATCCTCTGAGGTGTCGTAAGAGGTTCACACTTGTTCTCCTTTTTTGCGTGTATGTCATTGACTTAGTCAAATGTCTCTACCCCCCAAAAAGAGTCAAAACCCTAAAAAAATAAATATGTAAATGAAGGGGTCGACTATCTCATTTTGCCAAAACGATGGACTTATCACTGAGCATTGCACTACATCTTAGACCCAATGTAGTTCTGTGTGTATGTGCGCGTGAAATTGTGCCCTAGGTTTCTCTTGTGCCAGTAACACTTTGTGAGTAGCAAGAAATTAATTAGATCTAGAATGTAAATAATGTGTGCATGGAAACAATAGACTCCCCTCCTATGAAGTGTGATGCAGATGAACCAAACTTTTTCCCTTGTGATGGAGCTAGTTAGATGTAAATAGAGCTATAAATGCCTTTGATGGATGCAACCTTAGTGGAAATAGTAGATGATTAGTGCTTGGTCCCTTATTACAATCACATAACTTTATATTTATATGATTCATTTGCTTGAATTTCATAATCAACCCCAAAAAGTCCGACTACCAGAAATATAAGATGCTCAAATGGATAGAAAGGACCCAAAAAGTGTGACTAAAGTAAAAAGAGGACAAGGGCACTTAGAGGGGACGGGGGCACATGACGTTGACATCCTGGCTAGGTGCTAGTGTCCAAAATGACAAATGTTGAAAGGTGAAAAGATAGTCTAAGCAAGTAATAGTGCAAGAATAAAAGGAGAAGCATAAAGCAAAGTAAGGTGGCCAAAGACATGGGTTAATAAGTAATTTTCTTACTTAGGAACCATATGAATAGTAATATGCGATCGAGACTAGATAATTACCCAAAGTGTGTGATTTTGTGTCTACATTTTCCCCCACTTTATGTTGGTGAGTGGAAATCTCAGTAACATAAAGTAGATAGAGATGCATACCGATATTCATGTAGATTGATGTAGAAAACATGTCGAGGGACTAGACAAAGCGTGGAGTGATAAAAAGATGGAGCGTGGAGACTAAAGATGAAAAGTGTAAAAAAGTGATGAAAATGAACCTAGGGTAGGAACATGTGTGTAAATGTCGATGTTATACCTGTTGTTGGTGTCAATATGTGTGATGTTGTTGTTGATGTTGGTGATTGCTTCCCATACGAGATAAAAAGCGAAAAGAGAAGACAATCAAGTAGTCAACTATGCATGTATATGTATAAAAACATGGAAGGAAGTATGTAAAACAAAAAGCTGAAAAATGTGAAAAAAGAACATGTGAACTTGATCTATGAATAGGAAAGAGTGTAGAAAGGATCATGTCGATGAAGTGTGAGTTTTTTGGGCAATCTCACGCCATTGGCTAAAGAAATATAGGGAGGAAAGTCTGATTTATCCTCCAACATTTAACCACTTCCCAAAACTGTAGAGATCTCTATATTGTCTTGTTTTTTGGGTGATCCGATGCCACGAAAAAAGTAGTGTAAAGAGAAAGGTCTAGTGTTATCCTCTACCCTTTAACTGCTCCCAGGAGTAAAGCACCACTGCAAATGATGTGTACTAACGCATGTGCTAAAGACAACTTTCCCTGTAAAAGCCATCGTGTATGAGTTTTGTAGAATGTACTAAACCCAATCGTTGTGTAACTGCCCCCTGGTTATAGGCACTCCAGGAAA
Source organism: Taxus wallichiana var. yunnanensis (assembly GCA_018340775.1). Lineage (NCBI taxonomy): Eukaryota > Viridiplantae > Streptophyta > Pinopsida > Cupressales > Taxaceae > Taxus > Taxus wallichiana. The sequence continues at coordinate 814,833,908 of CM031235.1, forward strand.
GGCATCGTTGTACTAAGGACCCAAGTTTGATTCTGATCCCTGAATTGTGTTTTCATGGTGCTTGTGTTGTGTTGTATATTATGTGTAAACTTCCGTATGGGGTGAATGATTCACCCAAATGACCCCCCCTCTTTGAGGGCGCATACGATGCCCTTTGCCAGGAGGAGTATGTGGCCCAAAAGAGGACCGACCACTGAAATTGTGCCTTGCAGGGGGAAGGGGTGTGCTTGGTAGAAACCAAGGCACATGCAAACAAGTGGATATGAAACAAGTGTTAGTACGAACAAGTATGCATGTAAAAGACAAGTGTAAGCTAAACAACCAATGTATCTTTGAGATGTAAGTAAACACACAAGAAGACAATGTAAACCGCTGAAAAGCGGGTTGTATACATGGGTCACCACTCACAGTGTCACATGACAATCAAGGCCATAATGGCCGCAAACATAAAAGTGTGCACACAAGACAAAGGGTGCAACCAACATTTAATACTAAACAATGACAAACAAGTAGAAGTAATGGAACAAATAACCATGGTTGAAAATAGTCTTGTAAAAAAATGCTACACAATAAACACCCGTTAGCATGTTAGAAAGATAAAATGTATGTAAAAATGTGTATAATCTGATAATGTAAAGTGATAAGTACAAAATGGAACAATAAAACTTGTAATGTACAAAAGTGGATGACTTAGGAGCCGTTGTGGGCTTAGTATTGGAATCTACTTGCGCTAAACATCCATGGTGCATGTAATGGACCTATATAATCTGTGATCACAACTAGAAAGCAAGTGAAGGTGCATGTGTGTATGATAAAGATAATTACATACAAGATATCTATCTATCATGTGTAGTACATGTACAAGTAAATGCAATAAAGAGAAAATGCAACCAAGATATGCAGTATGTTGTGGATGGATGGAATGGAATGTAAAGTGAATGATAGGATTCACGTGCCCCCGAGTGAATTGAATTGTATGCAGTGAGGTTCATTTGTTTATGGCCCCTCAGTAGTCAAGAATGAACCGTAAACAAGAGTGCGTCATTGTGAAATGGTCGAACTACATGTGGTGTGTAGCGTGATGTGATGAATGTGTAATGATGATATGTGACATAGATATGAGGTGTGAGAATGTGTGATGATGTAACCTAAAGCATATATCACAACAAGATGATAAAAGAAGTTATGATTTATCCTAAAGCGTATATCTCTAAATCATGCAAGCGAAAGTGATGATGCAACCTATAGTGTATATCACTAATCTAGGAATGTTGGATGAGAAAAAGATTTAATGGTTGATTGTGTGAGTGTGACAAGGCCCATTTGATTGGAATACCCTCAATAATCCAAAGTATGGATCGTGAGACTAGAGTACGTCATAGGGTAATGAGTGTAGCTTGGATGAGTAAAATGTATAGTATGTGTGGTGATGAGAAATCATCATGTGTGTAGTGTATAATGTGTAATGTTGGATGCAAGATGTGTAAATGAGATAAGATGTGTAGGTGCATAGTAAATGTAAGACGTTGGACATAAGATGTAGGATGTAGGATGTATGCATGTCGGATGTGTGAAGATGTATAATGTATAATGTATAGTGTCTAGTGAGTAGTGTGTGAGGTTCATGTGTATTGGATGCCCTCAATGATCAAGTGTGAAATGAAGCGTAAGACTACATCATAGGGTAGTGTCGATGTTAGCATCTATGTAGATGTCTATGTAAAAGTATATGATGTGTGGATAGGGGGAAGAGATAAGCGTAATGCCCCCTAAGTATGTAGTGGTGAATATGATCATGTGAACAAAATCCTTTGGAGCAGCACTAGAGATTTGATAAGAAATAGAATGAGGTGGATCATATAAAGAGCCATTACGGCGTAAGGTGTAGACGCTCATTGCATAATCTTCATCAATAAAGGGTACTCGTGGACAATCGTGTGCATACTAACGAGAAATATTCTGAGAATAAGTGTTGGGGTTAATCACACCAGTTGTACAAATATATATGCAAATCTAAGCATACAAACAATAAATACGAGAAATAAACTAAAAGAACAATACACAAGATATAACGTGGTTCACCCAGTGTGGGCTACGTCCACCAAGAAATAACCAATATATTATTTAAAGCTTCACAGAGGATATACAATGAAGATCTAAAATCTTCCACACCTTCCTTGGATGTACAGATACTTTATTCCTCACAAGCTTCTCTTTTCTCTCTCCAAGAATTCCTTCTTACAATTATGATCAACCTTTCACAATCTAACCTTTCTAACCCTAGCTTTCAAGATTATATAAGCATATACATACTTAGGGAAACTTAGCTATGCAATTATAACCATTAGATCACATTTTAATCAAAGGTTAGATCTAATTCCCATGACTTAAATAAAAGCAATCATGCACAGAAACCGGTTCTAGTTACCCTAACCGATACTAGTTCCTACTTGCTTGACCAATGTTGGTCCCCAGGTGACTGACGAAGGTCACCTGATCGACACTGATTACTGTGTATTCCAACAAGTTCCTAAAGCATGCTATTTTTGATGCAATTGAGCTCCACAACTCAACAATCTCCCACTTGGAGATAAATTGTTGCACTGTACCGTACAAACTCCATTCTTGGAACCTTTCCTTGGCCTGTTTCTCCCTCTTCAAGTCTCAAACTCGAAGACCAACAGAAGTGGAGTGTAGCTCCAACTTCACTTTTTCCAATGGCTTCGTTAGCATATCCATAGGGTTTTTATTTGTATGAATTTTCTCCGATTTTGATTTGCCCATCCTCCAACACCTTTCGTATTAAGTGATATCCCAATGAATATGTTTTGTTCTTGAATGAAATATTGAGTTCTTTGTCAGATGAATCACACTTTGAATATCATTATACAATCTACAATCCTCTTGCTCCTTTCCCAACTCTTCCATGAACCTGCTCATATATATCATCTCTTTGCTAGCCTCTGTAGCTGCAACATATTCGACCTATGTAGTAGACAAGGCCACAACCTTCCATGATCTTGAAATCTAGCTAATCTGTCGTCCCACCTTTGTGAATACATATTCAACAAAGTGCTTCTCCTACCATCCAAATCTCCAATCATATCTGAATCAACATAACCGAATAAAGAAGTATCTGACCCTCTATAGCATAATTACATGTTGGATGTCCCTCTCAAATATTTGAGTATCCATTGGACTGCTTCCAATGCTCTTTACCTGGATTGGCCATAAATCTGCTCACAACTCCCACTTATGCCTGTGCAATGTCCAGCAGTACAAACCATAACATGCATAAGACTTCCAACCGCTTGAAGCATATGGAACTCACACCATGTAATCAATCTACTTATGTGATGAAAGACATTGATCTTTGCATAATTTGAAGTGTCTAACCATAAGTGTACTTACAGGTTTTTAATTTACGCATATTAAACCTTTCCAACACCTTATTGATATAATGTTCGTGAGACAAATACAATTTCATGTTCTTCTGTCTCTAAGAATTTGCATGTCAAGGATTTTCTTTGCTAACTCCCAAATCCTTCATTACAAATGTATGAGCTAACTTTTTTTTAAGCTCAAAAATCTCTTGCATACTAGATCCTATAATAAGCATATCATCTACATATAGTAACAAAATAATATAGCTTCCATTTTCAAGCTTCTTGAAACAAACATAATGGTTAGATTCGCATCTCATATAACCATTTTCATGCATAAAACTATCAAACCTCATATACCATTTCCTTGGAGCTTGTTTGAGCCCATACAAGCTCTTTTTAACTCGCACACAAATATCTCCTTACCCTTGACTTCATATCGGCGAAGCATTTGCATATATATCTCTTCCTTCAAATCACAAGTGAAGGAAAGTCATCGAACATCAAGTTCTATAAATGAAAATCTTCTATTGAAACTAAACTCAAAACAATACATATGGAAGCCATTTTTACTATAGGAGAAAATATTTCACCAAATTCAATACACTTTTTATGTGCAAATCCTTTTACCAAAATCCTTGCCTTGTATCTTTTTGTCCACCCTCTTCTTCCTTGATCCTGTAAACCCATTTGTTTTGCAATGTCATTACTTGTTGGCAACTTAACCAAATCCCATGTTTGGTTTTGTTCCAAGGATTCCATCTCCTCATCCATGCCATGCTCCCACTTCTTGTGGGTTTCATCCTGCATTACTTCTTCAAAACTCTTTGGTTCACCAATATCAGTCAATAATAAATAAGATAAGGAAGGTGTAAATATTTTTGGAGGTCTACTTACCCTTTATGACCTTCTTACCGAGATCCGGGATGCTGGGAGCTCAATCACGTACATTAGTATCCACCTTTGTGAGTGTGACGCCGGTCACCTCCTCGCCGACGTCAATTTTGGCTAAAATCGACACTTTGGTTCTATTGATCGTCAGAGTCGATGTCGGTCACGAGACCGACACCAATTAAGTTCAACCAATATCGGTTCAAGATGACCGCCACAGTACCTATAGATTTCTTTTCTAAATCGAGAATGAGTTTTCTTCCACAAAATTTCCAACTGGTTCGTCTTTGGGTACCAAAACTTGATCCATGTACATTCTCTTTTCATTCCATTCAATGTCACGACTCCTAACAATCTTAGAATCTTATAAATCCCAAAAATGGAATCCAAAATCACAGAGCCATAACCAATAAAAGTACATCTCTTGGATTTAGCATCCAACTTCTTTCTATTTTCTTTATCAACATGCACAAAAGATTCTAAACCAAATACTCTAAGAAAAGAAAGATCTACCTCTTTTCCAGTCAAGATTCTTCTGGTATTCCACCATCTAGTGCACTTGAAGGCCCATGATTAATTAAATAAACTACCGTGTCTACTACTTCTACCCAAAACTGCAAGGGTAATCCAACATGTATCCTCATACTTCTTGCACGTTCCATGATTGTCTGTTCATTCTTTTAGCAACACCATTCTCTTGTGGTGTTCTAGGAACCATTCTTTCTCTGCGTATTCCATTCACTGAACAATAATCATTGAAATCCTTACTTGCAATACTCACCACCATTGTCAAATCTAAGGCATTTTAACTTTGAATTTGATTCATTTTCCACAAGGGCTTTCCATATTTTAAAAGTCTCAAAAATATCATATTTATGTTTAATACAATAAACCCATACCTTTCTTGTGGCATCATCAATGAAAGTCACATAATATTGGGATCTTCCATGAGAAGCTACCTAGGTTGGTCCCCACACATCTGAGCGCAAAAATCCAATTTTTCTCCTTCTTTGTTGCCCCAACTTTGAGAAATCTCACTCTCTTTTGCTTTCCAAATATACAATGCTCACAGAAATCAAGATCTACATCTTTCAAATCTGATAACTTATCCTTTTCCTTTAAAATCTACATTTCTTTTTGACTCATATGGCCCAACCGATTATGCCACATGCTTGCTTATGAATTTGAAGTAGATAACAAAGAAAAGGAATCAATAATACATGTAGACAAATACAATGTTCCTACCTTCTTTCCTCTTGCTACAACAAGAGATCCCTTAGTAACTTTTCAAGAGTCGGCTGTGAATGTAACCATGCAACTAGATTCACCTAGTTGCCTGTAGAAATAATATTTCTCCCGAGGCTTGGCACATGCCTCATATAATTCAATATCCATGTATTTCCATTCTATAATTTTAGATGAACTTCCCCCTCACTAGTAATATTGCATAGTTCATCATCTCCTAAATAAACATGCCCAAAATTACCCTGGACATAATTTCTAAAATATTAGGGTAACATGGAAAGAAGCTCCTGAATCTAAAACCCATGATTCTATTTTATTATCCAAGGAGAGAATAAGGGCATCTTGCATTACCTCTGAAGATGCAACATTTGTCTCTTTACCTTTCTCTGGTACATTCTCTTTGTTTTCCTTGAACCAACAATCCTTCTTTGCATGTCCTTTCTTTCCACAATTCCAGTAGGTTATTCCTCTACCTCTGGATTTAGATATGTCATTCTTAGACTTTGATTTCCCATTATTCTTGCTCTTGGATCTCTCCTTCTGCCTTCCCCTACTTTCTACATTCAAAGCATTTCTAGATAATGAATCTTATGTAATTTTCTGTGTATTTCTTCATTCAGGATTATACTAACCACATCATCAAACTTTAAAATATTAGTAGTAGACATTGTATTAATAACAACCATTATCAAGTTATCCCAACTATCTAAGGAAAAGATAATAAGAATAAAAGTGCTTTCACTTCATCATCAAACGGAATATTAACCGATTTTAATTGATTTACAATAGACATGGAAATACAAATCCACCTTCTTGCATTTTAGAATTAAATAATTTCTTCATCAAATAAAATTTATTTGAAGGAATTGGTTTTTCATATAAATTAGCTAAATATTTCATCAAATCTACTGTGGTTCTTTTCTTGGTAATATTCGAAAAGCAGCAGATCTTTCATAGACTTAATCTTATAGATTCCAAGAGCCTTTGTGTCAAGAATTTTCCATTCTTCATCAGTTATCTTTGTAGGTCTTTCCTTCTCATCCAACGGTAAGTATAGATCTTTCTGATATAGATAATCTTCCACCCGCATCTTCCATAATTGATAATTACGGCCGTCAAATTTCTCAACTCTGTATTTTCCATCTTGTCATTGTTGTAGCTCCCACTCAATCAGAAATCCCTCTGTGAGTAAATTTTTCAACACACAAAACCCTCAAACAAAAAATCTCTGATACAGTTGTTGGGGTTAATCACACCAGTTGTAAAAATATATATTCATATCTAAGCATACAAACAATAAATACGGAAATAAACCTAGAAGAATAATACACAAGATATAACATGGTTCACCTAGTGTGGGATACATCCACCAAGAAACAACTAATATATTATTCAAAGCTTCACAGAGGATATACAATGAAGATCTACAATCTTCCACACCTTCTTGGATGTATAATACTTTCTTCCTCACAAGCTTCTCTTTTCCTCTCTCAAGAATTCCTTCTTACAATTATGATCAACCTTTCGCAATCTAACCTTTCTAATCCTAGCTTTCAAACTTATATAAGCATATACCTAATTAGGGTGACTTAACTATGTAATTATAACCATCAGATCACCTTTTAATCAAAGGTTAGATCTAATTCCCATGACTTAAATAAAAGCAATCACACACAAGTAACCGATGTTGGTTACCCTAATCGATCGATTCCTACTTGCTGGTGATGTCAATCCCTAGGTGACCTATGACGGTCACCTGTGATCGGTTACTTATGTATTCCAACAAGTTCGTAAAGCATGCTATTTGTGAAGCAATTGAGCTCCACAACTCAACAATAAGTAGGAGATGAATCATTAGCAATAGAAACATTTTCGAATGGCATATGGAATGTGATAGAAGTGTGGTTGATGTCTAAAATACCTCCAATATAATCAAGCCAATATTTCCCAAGTGTCAGTAGAGAAGTGCGAGGGGCATGTGCTACGAAGACTGTCAAATGAAACACATGAAGACCATAGGCAACCATAATGTGACAATAATCATGGTAAAGGTGAGGTGAGTGAATTGGTGGTAAAATGTCATTAAGCATCAAGCCAATCCTAGTTAAGCCCTCATGTGTGAAAATAGTATCTGAACAAGTATTATTAAATAGAATATGATGTCAAAAAGAGTTATTTATCAGTAACGTGCATGTGAAAGGCAGGGGAGTGGATATGTAGATTGGTTAGGGGAGGGTGAAATAGTTTTTAAGGTGTTGATAGACCCCTGATAAAGTATCATAGCATTGGTAGGAGGGGTCTTGAATTTGTATTCACTGGGCCATCAACCACAAAGGTGTCATTGAAATAAGAGTCATCTACATCGATAGGAGTAAAATTAAGCTGGCCTAATGCTTCATCAGTAAGTTCAACGACATCAAATTTTTCATCAGAATCCTTAGAATCATATGTGTTAGCATTATCATGTTGTGTAGCTTTATCGAGTATATTTCTAGGAGTTGCATTAGGTGGAGTCTCACGGGTGGAGTAGTAGTGGTCATCGGAGAAGATACGGTGGGTGAGATAATTTCCATAGTGTGAGTAGAAATAACCAGAATACTTGGAGCGGTAGAGGAAGATGGCGAAGTGCTAGATTGATTAATGTCGTATGTGTCAATGCTACTATATGGAATACATTGTGTAGGAGGGATAGACATAGCAGTAACAAGGTCTATGCGACAAAATTTGAAAGGTTCAGGATCTACAAAAATAGTATGTTCATAGCCATCATGTAAGAATTTGACACACTGGTGGACAGTAGATGGGACCTGCTTACATTGCCTAGATCCAAGGTCTACCAAGTAATAGATTGAATTTAAATGAGGCATTGATAACATAGAAGTTGGTGAGGATGGTCTTAGGCCCGACCGAATATGTAGTGAAATAGTCCCTAGACATGTGCGAGTAGTAGATTCATAACCCGAATAAGAGTAGAGTTCTTAGAAATTAGGTTATCATTAATACCCAATTGTTTGAGAAGGGAATGAGCACATAGGTTGAAAGTCGACCCATTATCAATAAGTACATGTTTGATGCAAGTGGTGCTAATAATGGCAGTAATAAGCAAGGGCGCACATGGATTGTTTTTAGCAAAAGGTGATATGTCCTCATGAGTGAATGATATAACATGTGGCAGATTTTTGAGAGATTGAATGAGGTGTGTGAAGGCCACTGCAGAGTTATCACTTTCTATATGAATGACACGAAGGGATGCTTCTAATGTTTGATGACAATCGGTGCATTACGTAATAAGTCATAGAGGGAAATCTTAGCTGGTGTATTTTTGAGTTGTTCAATGATATCATAGCCCTTAGGAGGAGCAGAAGGATCTAAGGAAGTGATAGGTGGAGGAAGAGAAGCGGGTGGAGCCGTAGGAGGACAAACACGGTGAGTAGTTACTACATTGATGGAAGGATCAACCCTAGGCATAATAAAGTGAGGAGGATGTTGAGTACAAACTTACATGAAATCAACAACAATAGTAACTATACCAGATACTTTAGTCAGTGCGAAAGAAGGATAAGATGATTGAGTCATGACTTGATAAGGAGAAGACATATTCAAAAGAAAGGGTTTGATCGTTTGGGTTCACCAAAATTATTATGCTAAAATGTAAAATAATAGCCTAATCTAATGCAAGTTTGCAGTAAATAAATGAATACTAAAATACTGAAATAATACTCAAGCAACTAAGTAATGAAAAATGAAACCCTAATGTGCAAGAGGGTTAGAAGAGCTTTAGGTGATTCACGAGGGTTGTTGGTTGTGTGTCATAGTGAGACTGACATGAATAAAGATGGAATATCTTTGCACAAAATCCCTAAAACTTGCAGATGATTTGGAAGATTTAACTAGATTGGGGCACCTAGAGAAGGATAGGGCGCTGCAGTCCGGATTTTGGGCGCTCTGGTCTATGTAGATGTTTAGTAAACCTCCTCTGAGGTGTCATAAGAGGTTCGCACTTGTTCACCTTTTGTCGCATGTATGTCACTGGATTCCACCGAATGTCTCTGTAAATGTGGAATGAATGAATCACCTGAAATACCACAAACAAAGCATCAAAACCCTAAAAAAAGAAAGATGCAAATAAAGGGGTCCGATTGTCCTATCGCTAAAATGATGGACTTATCACTGAGCATTGCACTACATCTCAGGCCTAATGTAGTTCTCTGTGTGTGTGTATGTGTGCAGAATTGTGCCCTAGGTTGCTCTTGTACTGAGTCGCACTTTGTGAGTAGCGAGCAAATAACTAGATGTATAATGTAAATAATGTGTGCATGGAAACAATAGACTCCCCTTCATGAGGGGACAAGGGCGTCGGTCGACACTCGCTCGGCTAGGTGGTAGTGTCCAAAATGACAAATGCCGAAAGGTGAAAAGGCAGATTGAGAAAGTAATAGTGCAGGCAAGACCGAAAGGAGAAGCATAAAACAAAGCAAGGTGGCAAAAGACACGGGTTAATCAATACTTTTCTTACTTAGGAACCATATTAATAGTAGTATGTGATTAAGACTAGATAATTACCCAAAATGCGTGATTTTGTGTCTACACACAAAATGACGGTCCACAAAGAGGTATGAGGATATAGACAAAGGTTGTGAGAAAAAGAGGTCAGAAGTCAGAACGGGAGTCTACATAATCTCTAAGGATATATAAGGTGGAGTGCCTTAATAGATCCGGGGTCTCTTTAGACATTGAAGTGAGATCTATAAATAAGTAAAGTTTCATGAGGTAGTAAACATGAGCTATCTAATAAAAGGTTGTAAAAAGTGTGCCACTAGGTGGTAAGAAAGAGTTATTAATGAAAATAATGTAAAAACAATAGTAAGATAACAAGAATATACTAACTTATCCTATCTAATACATGAAATATAGAAAAATGACCAACCAAAATACAAGAGAAAGAGTTTAGGATAAGAGATACTTATATGAAGTTAACTTCTTGGTGTATTAATATCGCCCTTGGCTTGTAGCATTTTCGAGATAATTTTGTAGGTGAAGTCCATACGGATATATGTAACCATAAGTAGACCAAAGCCAGGGATTTTAGAGAGTATAGTAAACCCTTTTCTTACTAACATTGGGTTGACTTGTCCATGTGTTAATAACCACTTGGATTGTAGAACTTTGTGAGGGATATTCTACAAGCAAAGTCAAGATAGATAGGTGCAACCCTAAGTAGACCAAACTTAGGAACTCCAATGACTAAGGTAAACCTCCGGTACAAATCCTCTTCTTGATATCTTTAACGACCTATATGCTTCAACTTATCTTCTTTAATGTAAGTTCTTCTAAACCCTAAACCCTCTTCACCTTCCTGATGGATTTGTAAGCACATGAAGCACAACTTGAGTGTTCTATAGTTGAGAAATGACAATAGGGAGCCCTATTAATATGGATCTAAACCGTAAAATCTAAAACTTGATTTTAGATGATGCCATCATTGGGATGATGGCTTAGAGAAAATAAGGGGATCTGTAGGATATCATTAATTAGACCAATGACATTATTTATGTGTGTGTAAAGGAAAACATTAGGTCAAAAGTGGGAACAATAACCTAAGAGTCCTAAGATGAGATGATGTCATGATAATATAAAGATGGTGACATGAAGTAGTTTATGGAAAATCTCTCACAAAGCATTGTGTATCAACCTAACCCCGATCTCACTATATTCTTTAAGACATACAATCATGAAGATTAATGTAATGCTAATCCCCACACGAGAAAAATGTCGAAAGAAAATATAAACTATACATGTATTCTATCTAAATCTCATCACACGCCATAATAATGTACATGGGATAGTTCTTTGGGAAATGAACACAATACCGAGAACCACAACAAATGACTATAATGAAATAATTTAGATGTACATAAAATGAAATTTACATACCTTGACTTATGTTTCTAGGAAAATTGATGCATGCATAAACCTTAGTCTTGACCATGGCGAGAGAAGAATCACGATGTACTTAACCCTAGTAATAAAGACTACATGGACTAATGCAACACAAACACACACATTACTAAAATGCAAGTATATATAAAATATGATAGCTCTCAAGGAGGATGATACTAGAATGAGTTCGAGATAACAATAAAGGAATTTGCCATGGATGACACAAGATATAAGGTGCCAAGAGGCAGTACGGTGGACCGATCTAGTAGGTTAGTAAAATAAGCGATTTTTTGAAAAAAATTCTAAAATATTTTCTTAGTACCATACAATTTATTGCAATGCCAAAATTCTAGCACTTTTTTAGTGCATCAATAGGAAACACGGTTGCAAATATATGATGATTTTATAGAATTATAAGGATAATTTTTGAATATTTGAAATTTTGGTTCGAGAGGCTTGAAAAAGGGGTCAAAGCCCTTCATTATGCATATTTCTATTAGAGATTTTAAGATTTTGGAGCTCTATATTGACAATATCTAGTGCATTCGAGAGGCTATGACGAGAGGATGCAAGCAATGACAACGAGGAACAACCATTGGTGCTAGTTGTTGCAATCATTATGTATGTTTTACATTTAAGTTCAAAATGGGTAGATAAGGTAAATTAGGAAAATCGAGCAACCGTGGAAAATATGCTTGGTGTAGTTTTCCTAAGGATCTTCTCTACATGTGTATGTGTTGTTCTTGTTGGGTGTTATGGTAATATGATGTTATGATATGTATGGTTCATTCTTTCATTGTGAGGGGTGAGCATATACATGTGTTCAATGAACGAAGTAATGTCAAAGTGTAAAGTATGGAATGCTATTAAAATGCGACATCTAGTGTAACTAGAGAGGGAATATTAGAAGACAAAATATGTGTTAAAAAAAGCAAATACACGCGATAAAACTAATACTCGTAATAGAATATCTCATTAGAATAACAAGACCATCTAATTACAAAACTCAAGTGGAAAAAAATATGTAAAAGTATTGCACAATAATATATGAGAGGGGTGTTTGTGAGGAAATTCCAATTGAATACCCACAAGTCTTACAAACTTAAACTCATAAATCCATTGGTAGTGATAGAATAAAAGAGTGAAACCAAAAGTATGACATTGAAAGGTAAGTAAGGAAGAGGAATGTGATCAACTAGAAAAATATTAGAAAAAGGGATTATGGAAGTAAATGTGAAGGTAAGGGTGATGCAAAATCATTAATGGAGATAAGACAATATAATCAAGTGGGCATGATTAGGAGTTTTGGCTTCAAAAGATATAAGAACCCTATTTTGTAAGGATGTAGTTTGAGAAAACTAATGAAGATTAAAATATACCATACGAAGGCTATGATATGCACGAAAAATGGAAATGTTCCTACCTTCTTGTTATGTGTTTTGCATTCTTTTGGACTACACTAGAACCATCAACCAATGAAGAAGATTAAGTACTTGTGTTTAAAGGAATGCAACAAGGATAATTGATATGAGGCATCTAATCCCATTCTAATAGACTATCATTTTCAACATGTGCAACCCAACATCATGAAAAATTGAAGAATGATTCGAGGTATCCATTTTTGAAAATATTATTGGTAATTTCTAGTTATGCATTGGAATTAGATTAGGTTGGGCCATCTCGATTTGGAGAGTTTTCTCGGCGATCCTTATCTAGCATGCACAAACTGGTAGGGCCCGTGTCTCTCCTCCAATAAAAAAATTAATAATGTTTAGCACTTTTTAATATTGATTTTTTGATTGGAGGATAGCGTGGACCCCAACATGGTTATGAGTGCTAGATACGGTCATTTAGTTTTCCCAATGTTGATTGGTCTAATGATGTTATTCCATAGGAAAGTAGTTCTTTCAATATTTGTGTAATGTGAGTTTATAAATTTTGATAATGATTAACACATTTTTTGTTTGCACAATTAGATCCTATCAATGCGAGTTTTCAACACCAACAATATTCTATAGCTTTTTCATTGTTTAATATTTCAATATTTCAGACATGTTTATTGCAATTGAATTGGTCACCCTATTTGATTTTTTTTCAACATTTGTAGCGAAGTGACACAACCACTTAGAGTGCGTCAACCTCTTTCTTTACCCGGATTGGAGAATACCATAGACATAGATTCATTCTAGCATTTGATGAGGGAGAGGTGTTTAATGTTTGCAAATGTTATTGCGGGGATGAACAATATAAGATGTTTATAGTTGAGGCTAATTTTTTTAGATGTAGTTATAGTCAAGTTTGTCTTTATTATTGTTATTGTCGATTATATTTATGGTGGCGGTGAACAATACATACTAGTGGTTAGCCATTAAACTATGTCCAAGAACACCCATATTACCATCACCTTTATGTACTGGACAATAAAGTTTGCCCTACCCAACTAGGCATTGGCTCGTTGTTGATATGTGGCAATGACCTTTGAATACTCCATACTTGAACTTGACTTGTGTTCTCACAAATTTAGTGATTAGAAAGGAGGCAAAACCCCAGCTTTAATAGAGTTTTCACACAAACAAATTTCTCTTGAGCTATTTTCCAATGCTTGATTTACATTTCCCTCATGCTGTTTTTATTTCCACCACTGTAAGAAACAAAATTTCAATGCTAAATCTGATTTCATAAGCGAAACATTTAACAGTTGAGGTAACATTTTGCATACATTAATTTTTCAATGAAAATTTTGCAGAGAGAAAATAAGTACTTCATATTTGAGCCTGAAATTTTTCGCATAGGTCAAAACAAAAGTTGCATACATTAAAATTTCGATAAATTTTTTTCAGGGACCGTAGCTATTGAAGGTCTATTCGTAACTGATTTTGTTCAGGAAAATGTTTAGCTAGGTAAATGCATAAAAGTAGTTATGGGGAATCACCAGAGCTGAATAAATGCACAGAGTTAGTCAATGACTTAAATGTCTGAATCATAGGAAATCTGCCAAGTTTAGCCTCGGTATTGAAGAGTAGCGACATCCAATGTAATTTTTGCAGTGCCGTCTTAAATGCTGCATTGAATTTGAGAGCTGCTCAGTGCCTGCTGATTTCCTGGCCACACCAATGGGTCAGGACCAATTGGCCATGAGCACCAGGATACTTTGCAGAACGCTTCTGACAATGGCGTCAGGGCTTACCAATTCGGGGCAACACACATTTAATACACTCGCCAGTGCCACATCACGTTTCAACGAGATGCTCCAGGCTGAGGCCATCATTTCTGATGATGGTATCATTGGTAATGATAATTTCAGGAGAAATATCTACTGTGTACGTGATAATCCTGTGCTGCTGCTGTATTTTTAAAGGAGTACCCAGTACGGGCTTTGAGGGGTTCAAACATGGAGTGCGGATGGAGATGGTTTCTGATGATGGTGGTGAGCTTAAATGGGTTGTTTGTAGGGTTTTCTTCAGTTTTGGAAGATTCTTCATGGCTTTTGGAGGTCAAGGATGGATTTCAGGATCCGTCTGGGGTTGTGAGGAGCTGGTCTGAGTCCAGAAAGGTGTGTCAATGGAGTGGGATAACATGCTCCATGGATGGTTTCCATATCGTGGGCCTCAATTTATCTTCTTCTTCTCTGTCAGGGAGTATTTCACCAGTATTGGGCAAGCTCCAGGCCCTCCAATTCCTGGACCTTTCGTCCAATTCTCTGACGGGCCCTATACCTGCTGAGATTGGCAATCTGTCAAGACTATCTGTATTACTATTCTATTCTAATGGGCTCTCTGGAACCATTCCAAAAGAGCTGGGCACGCTCAAAAAGCTCACTGTCCTAAGAATTGGAGACAATCAATTGTCTGGAAGGATTCCTCCTGAACTTAGCAAATTGAAAAAGTTGACGACACTGGGGCTTGCTACTTGTCTGCTGAGTGGCCCAATACCTGCTGAACTAGGCCATCTGACAGAGCTTCAAACACTAAACTTACAGGAGAACAAGCTCAACGGTTCAATCCCCAAGGAGCTTTGGAAATGCAACAGCCTCCAAGTCCTCTCTCTTGCAGCCAACAATCTCGAAGGAGAAATCCCAGTTGGAGTGAGCAATCTCCAGCAACTTCTGACACTTAATTTGGCAAACAATACCCTATCTGGCCCGGTCCCTTCTGAGATGGGTAAGCTCACTAATCTTGTTTACTTGAATCTGCTTGGAAACAAGCTTAGTGGTCAGGTTCCTGTGCAACTCAGCCTGCTTTTGCGGCTTAAGATTTTAGATTTGTCTAGTAACAATCTTCGTGGCATCATTCCCATAGAGCTTAGTATGCTGCAGAATCTTGAGTATCTGGTTTTGTCCAATAATTATCTAGGAGGCACCATTCCAAAAGGACTATGTGAAAATACAACATGGAAACATCTTTATCTGTCAGATAATCTCCTCTCTGGAGGCATTCCTGAAGACATAGTTAATTGTTTATACTTAGAGGAGCTTGATCTTTCCAATAATGCATTCAACGGTTCAATTCCGTACAATATTGATGGTTTAATCAATCTCGCCGGTCTGCTGCTGCACAACAATAGCTTGACAGGACACATTCCTCCAAGTATTGGTAACCTGACCAATTTGGAAACTCTCTCTCTGTATCACAATCAACTAAATGGTGAGATTCCATCAGAGATTGGTCAACTTGAGAACCTGGAGATATTATATCTGTATGCAAATCAGCTGTCTGGCATTATTCCTGTTGAAATTGGAGGCTGTTCAAATTTAGCCGAGATTGATTTCTTTGGAAACCATTTCCTAGGAAACATACCCATCACTATTGGAAGGCTCAGAAATCTGAGTTTCTTACATCTCAGACAAAATGACTTGGATGGGGAGATACCTCCGAGTATAGGGAAGTGTCAAAATCTAGAGATATTGGACTTGGCAGACAATAGACTTTCTGGAAGGATTCCTGCTACTTTTGGACTGCTTGAAAGCTTACAATTTCTTCTTCTGTACAATAACTCCTTAGAAGGACCAGTTCCTCGTGAGCTCTCAAGGTGCAAGAACTTAACAAGGGTAAACCTCTCAAACAACAGGTTGAGTGGCAGCATGGTTCCTTTGTCTTTGTCAAGCTCATATCTAACATTGGATTTGACTAATAATAGCTTTGAGGGAGGAATACCTCCACAGCTTGGCAATTCTCCAAATTTAGAACGTATTAGACTGGGTTCAAATCTTCTCAGTGGAAGCATTCCCCTAGAATTGGGCCAGATACCAGAGCTTAGATTGCTGGATTTATCCTTCAATAGACTTACAGGCATTATACCTGCAAGTCTAGCTAATTGTAAGCATTTGGATCATCTTGACCTCAACAACAATAAGCTTGCAGGTCCAATTCCTGCATGGATTGGAAATCTGCATGAGCTGGGAGAGCTAAAGCTGTCTTTCAATTTGCTGAATGGAACTATTCCTTCACAGCTCACCAACTGCACAAATCTGCTCAACTTGTTTTTGGACAGCAATCAATTATCAGGAACCTTGCCTTCCCAGCTGGGAAACTTGGGTGCCCTCAATGTCATGGATATGCAGAACAACCAACTATCGGGAAAAATTCCTATTTCAATAAAAGATTGTCAAAATCTCTATGAGCTCAGGCTTTCTAACAATTCTCTCACAGGATCCATTCCAATGGAGATTGGAATGCTTGCAAATCTACAAAGATTTTTAGAGTTGAGCGACAACAAGTTGTCTGGAAGGATTCCTGCATCACTTGGTAATTTGATAAAGTTAGAAGTGTTGGATCTCTCCGGCAATCAACTAGAAGGTCGTGTCCCACAAGAGCTTGCAGATCTTAGTAGTTTGAATACTCTCAATCTATCCAACAATAGGCTTGAAGGGCAACTGCCTTCAGCTCTTTCCAAATGGCATTCAAATTCCTTTGAAAACAATCCAAGTCTTTGTGGTCATCCTCTGATTTCCTGCATCACAGATGACTCAGCTTCTGAGAAGAGAGGATTATCAACTGGAGCAGTTGTAGGTATTTCTATTGCAGTAGTAGTGGGTTTGGTTCTTCTGTTTGGAATTATTGTTTTCCAAATTTTGAGAGTTTCATCACCCTGGACACCATCAGCTGTACCTTCTTATATATACACAAGCCAACAAAATGGAGCAAGCAAAAGAAAATCAGATGGACCTTCAGAGACATAATGGAAGCCACGGAAAATCTTAGCGATGAATTCATTATTGGTTCAGGAGGATTTGGGACGATTTACAGGGCTGAAATGAGTAGTGGGGAGGTATTTGCAGTGAAGAAAATTGTCTTCGGCGATGATGATCCACATCATAATAAGAGTTTCATTAGAGAATTGCAAACCCTTGGCCAGATTCGACATAGGCATCTAGTCAAATTGATTGGTTGCTGTTCTCACCGAGACACAAATCTTTTGGTATATGATTACATGCCTAAGGGAAGCCTATGGAACAGGTTGCACGGGTCTTTGGCCAAGAAGCTGTTTTGGGAGGCCCGTCTCAAGATCGCTATTGGCATGGCTGAAGGTGTTGCTTATCTTCACCACGATTGTGTTCCAAAAATAATACACAGAGACATCAAATCCAGTAACATTCTTCTGGATTCTGAAGGTGAAGCACATGTTGGAGATTTTGGGCTAGCAAAGTCCATGGATGCCTCCAAATCCACATATTCTGCATCTTTGTTTGCTGGCTCCTATGGTTACATAGCTCCAGGTTTGGGTCATGCCCTCATAAATTCTTGTTTCTCAGTATTTCTGACAATTGTGAAGCCTTCAAACTTGTAGATCTCTTTAATCTTTTAATGTGTTAGTTTTATTCAGTAATTTGTGGTTTTGAAGTCTTTGGAATTCTTATTTTTAGCCTAAAGTCCCTAGGTTTTCTTGTTTGGTACCTCCTTTATTCTGTGTAGGGCAAACCCCTGAACTCTCTTACCACAGAGACGATACTATTGGGGTTTTACCACTATCAGGGCTGGGGCAATTTCTCCTGCGATTAGGTCTAATCCTAGTGTCACTTGTATCAGTGACTGGTGCGTACACCCTGCTGGTGACATTCTCCACAGCTCAGATATGGACACCAACTTTCTAAAAAGCTTCAGGTAGCATTTGAGCCAGCAGTCCAGAAGTCTCACCAGCTCAAAATAAAATAAATCAAATTCTCTGTTATTTAAATGTTTTAGCTGTGCCTAGTCTTGCCCTGTGAATCTCTTTGCCTTGTTATCATTGTAATTGTGATTGCATATTTTTAAATCACAAGCTATTGTTTATAAATGTCATGTCTTGTGGGAATTTGTTCCATGTTAATACCTCCTTATCGTTAGCAATTTTTCTAATGCTTCAAAGTGATTCTATTGGGCCTTATCATCCACTCAGTGAAACTGTGATTTCTCAGTGATTAGATGTAATCCCAGGATAATCTTGGAGTTGTTGTGACCTTAGGCGCCTAATAAGTTTGAAATAGCCTTTAAGCCCAAACACTTGAGTTTTACCAGCTCAAAATTGCAATCAATATATCATATAGATTTTGAGCTCAAATCTCACCAGCTCAAAATCAAAATCAATGTCATATAGATTTTGAGCTTGAGTCTTGCCAGCTCAAAATCAAAATTTATGTATGATAGCCTCTAATCCGAGTCTCGCAGCACAAAATCAACATCAAGATCTATGTATGATAGCCTCTAATCCCCGAGTCTCGCAGCACAAAATCAAAATCAAGATCTATGTATGATAGCCTCTGATCCCCGAGTCTCCCAGCAGAAAATCAAAATCAAGATCTATGTATGATAGCCTCTAATCCCTGAGTCTCGCAGCACAAAATCAAAATCAAGATCTATGTATGATAGCCTCTGATCCCCGAGTCTCCCAGCAGAAAATCAAAATCAAGATCTATGTATGATAACCTCTGATCCTGGACTCTCACTAGCTCAAAATCAAAATCAAGATCTATGTATGAAACCTTTAACTCAGGCTTTAAGCATCCTAGCTCTAGCAAATCTTATGAGTTTTAGTTCTGCTCTGAAACATAGCTTTCTTATCTGATCTCAGCCCATAATAATAGACATAGTGCCACTGAATGCTTTTAATTGTTTTTCATTATGTCAATGTTTCCCCTGCAGAATTTGCTTATTCGATGAGAGCCACAGAGAAGAGTGATGTTTACAGTGTAGGGGTTGTGCTGATGGAGTTGGTAACTGGAAAGATCCCAACAGACGAAAGCTTTCCTGAAGGCATGGACATTGTGGCATGGGTTCAATCATGCCTTTCTGAGGATTCTATGGGATGTGTGGTTTTAGACTGCCGTTTGGTACCATACACTCCTGAAGAAGAAGCAGAGATGTTTCTGCTGTTGAAAATTGCGTTGGATTGTACAAGATCATCTTACACAGAAAGACCCACCATGAGAGAAGTTGTTGACAAGCTAAACCATGTGAGTAGAGGCAGCAATACCTCAAAAAAGAAAAGGTGAAATTTGTGTTATGCACACAATTGTTAAATAAATTGGTTTTTACTATTTTAAATAAAATTATTTTAGCCTTACAATATCTAAGAATTGGCTAGATTAAGTGACTTAATTAAACACACCCAACGCCACATGGAATGTTAAAATATTAGCACAAGGAGGAAACTAAAATTGAATTTTTTTTTCAATTTGTTAGCAAGGCCAAGCTAAGGATGTGACCTGTATAACATTATTTTCCAATTGAAAACCTGTGCAGGGCAACATGAGGGACACTACAATTTGCAGCTAAGCATGAAGTATATATATCAAAGTAAACAAACAAGTTTACCTAGAATGGTTTGAAGAAGATATTGCGGTCGAGATATGTAATGGTTGTTCGAAGTCAGTTTCTATATAAAAGTGATTTGAAAGTCAAAAGGAATGAGAGAGGTTACCTTATTACTAAGTCCGGCTTATGTGACTTTCAAAATACAGAAAAAATGTGTGCTCCTTGAAATTTCATTTTGAATCCTCCATGCTCCTTTGTCTGGAAATCCATGCCCCTGCAATTGTATAAAAACAAGTGTAAGTACAAATGTGATCATATATATATATATATATACACATTGATCATCGTAGAAATTGTTGAAAACCTTGAAAACACAAAGATAGGAACAAATACACCTCATTGTACTAGAGCTGGTCGAAATGCCTCTAGAGCTTTTGCAAAATCTAACTCTAACTAGATATATGACCCATTATTAAACTAGCTACCTATATCTATCTGGGCATATTTCTCATCATCTTGAAAAGAAGTCGTAGCTATGTATGTCTTGGAAATTAGAAATGTAGATTGGAGATAAAATAATATGAATAGCTGCCCCCTTTTGAGTTGTGAGATGAATTTGTGAATGTCGTATCTCAAAAGAAAGAGATTACACGAACCATATATATGAAAAGAAAATAAAGCTCACGTGTAAACATATAAAGATATCATTGTGCAAGACATGTATGAAATATATAAATCGCCCCTTATGCGGGTGATGTAGGAGTATATGGGTGCTTGCGCCATCTTCATCAACCAGAAACAAGTTAGTTCAAAAGAAGTAGCTCTACACAGTGCTTAGATCTGCGTGTAGTTTATTTTGATCTTGGATGGAGATCCTTTGCTCTACACAATTCTCTAGTTGTGAGTGTTTCACAAAAATGAATGATAGAGCCATGCGTTTGGAGGTTACATGTGTCATTTTGCGCAATCTGTTTTCTTGTGTGGTCTTACACACACCTTGCAGTTTTTTTTCAATTCGTGTGATAGACAATCCATGTTTCAAGGCAGATTTCTGGGGGGATCAATGTTTCCCCAACATTATCTGCTTATTCAATGAGAGCTGCAGAGAAGAGCAATGTTTACAATATAGGGGTTGTGCTGATGGAGTTGGTAACTGGAAAGATCCTGACAAATGAAAGCTTTCTTGAGGGCATGGACATTGTGGCGTGGGTTCAATCATGCCTTTTGAGGATTCTACATGGTATGTGAGTGTTTAGGCTGCCATTTGGTACCATACACACCTTCTGAAGAAGCAAAGATGTTTTTGTTATTGAAAATTGCATTGGATGGTACAAGATCATCTTGAACAAAAAGGGTCACCATGTGAGAAATTGTTGATAAGCTCAACCATGTGAGTAGAGACAACGATACCTAAAAGAAAGGTGAAATATGTGTTATGCGCACACATTAAATAAATTGAATGTTTAGGGCAACTTGAAAGAGGTCAAGGGCTCTGTGGCCAGGAAGGACGAGGTTAGTCCCCACAAGTTTCGACTGAATTCTGAGACCTTTTCTAGTAAAAACATCTTTGTGGGCACCTCTAACCCAACCAAGAAGAACATTCAAGAAAATGAGGGCCGTATGGGGGCAGTTCAATAATTTGATTGATGGTACTAATGAAGCTTTGCTGAAAACAGTGGAGGATTTGGAGGTTAACGTTAAATTGCAACATAATATTAATGAGGTGTTTGATGATGGAGAACAAGAACCTCAAACTTAGACTATAACAAAAGCTCCACAAGCGGAAAGGAGGAGAGGTAGAGCATTAAGAGACATTCATCTGGAAGCTACGCTTAGGAGATGGACAAAGGTGAGGACCTTCAGGAGCTTAGAAAAATGGTGGATAATCTAGAAAGCATTTAGAATAAAACCTCTGATAACTTGAAGGAAGTAACCCAGTGGCATAAATGTGCTCTGAAGAATTCAACCGCTTCTATCTTCAAGCTCAAACTTGTCTTAATAAGAGGAAGGATGGAGAGGATAGAGGTGGTCCTATTAAGAAAATAAGCACATTCATGAGAAGGAAAACCCCAGGAGGAGGGGGTGGACTTTGCCAAGTTAGAGGACTAAGTTAACTTAATGTGTGATGAATGGAAGGACTCACTTCCAACTAATTGTATAAAAGATATATAAGCAGTAAGGTGGTATTCTGTTGTTGGCTGACAACCTTTTGTAAGCAGGGATTTAATCCCCTCTTGTATGCTCTTAGTCTTACTCTGCTCATTTTGTCATATCTTTTGTATGAGGGCAAGAGCCCTCTCAAATTTTTTTTTTAACCATCAATAATAAAATGATTTTTTTACTTCAATACTTAAGAATAGGTTAGATGAAGTGACTTATGTTAGACAGACAATGCCAACTCGAATATTAAAATATTAGCACAAGGAGGAAACTAAATTTGAATATTTTCCAAGCACTTAACAAAATGAGGAG
Organism: Taxus wallichiana var. yunnanensis; assembly: GCA_018340775.1. Classification (NCBI taxonomy): domain Eukaryota; kingdom Viridiplantae; phylum Streptophyta; class Pinopsida; order Cupressales; family Taxaceae; genus Taxus; species Taxus wallichiana. The sequence continues at coordinate 814,856,568 of CM031235.1, forward strand.
GGTTGGTTAGCAATGCGGATGTGGTCTAATTTCCATAAGGGTTGTAAGTACAACATTATTTTTCAATTGAAAACCAAGAGTTAGATCAAAGATAGACACGACAACATGAGGGGCACTACAATAGGCAGCTTAACATGAAACATACATATCGATGTATACAAACAAGGTTTGAAGAATATATTGTGGGTGAGATATGTAACAGTAGCTTGAAGTTAGTTTCTATATAAAAGTGATTTGTAAGTCAAAAGGAATGAGAAAGGCTACTTTATTAATATGTCAAACGTTTGTGACTTTCAAAATAAGGAAAAAAATGTGCTCCTTAAAATTTCTTGTTAATCCTTAGTGCCCCTTTATTTGGAAATGCATGTCCCTACAATCATATAAAATCAAGTGCAAATAAAAATGAGACCATATATACATCAATAACCATAGAAATTGTTGAAAACACAAAGATAGGAACAAATACATCTTATTGTACTATAACTGGTATAAATGTCTCTAGAGATTTAGCAAAATCTAACTCTAATTAGATATATGTGTCATTATTAAACTAGCTATCTAAATCTATTTGGGAATATCATTGAAATAGAGTTGGCCTAATGGTGAAGAACATGTGCTATTGAAATAGAGGTCACACGTTCAAATCCTACAAAGTGGGTAGGGTATGTACGCCTCGTTTGTAGCAAAGTTAGTTGCCTTCCGCATGTGAGTACGAGGTAGTCTCATATACTATAAGCCGCTTGTAAACCCAAAAACAGCCGCCTAGTATCGTGGAATGTAAAAACCTATTATTATTATTATTATTATCATTTATTCGTCATCTTAAAAAAATGTTGTAGCTATGTATATCTTGGAAATTGGAAATAAAATAATTTGAATCTTTACCCACTTTTGAGTTGTGGGATGAATATGTGAATGTTGTATGTTGGAGGGCTATTAAGGCCTAGAAGCCAATTTGATGTATTTTGTATGTTGTATTGTAATTGCGCAATATCTAATGTATATGCATAGCATAGATAAGACAAAATGTGGAATATGTAAAGCTCATCTAGCCTAGGAAAATAATATGTGAATCTCCTAAAGGGTAAGGTAAGAAGATGAATGGACTAGAAGGTTGACAATCAACTCAAATTATATAAAAGAATGTAAGAACATTGTGCAAAGGGTTGATTTTGGATGGTATTGGTTCAAAACAACAATAAAACTTTAGTATTTTGTGTTATCTATCTCATTAGCATGCATGTTTCCAATTTTGTGTTTTCCCATTTTGTAGCTTAGTGTGTAGTTGTTAAAATGTGATATTTGTTGAGCAAAGTCTTACTTACTACACACTATTTTAAGGTCTATAAATGGAATAATCCTATAAAACCCTTAAATTACTATATTAACATGTTTTGATGAGCAATTCTAATAACCTTTGTTAACAACGGTTTCATTGCCCAGACCTAAAAACGTTGAAATGACTACGAGACAAAGGAATTTTGAGAGATGGCTAGAGCGAGAATATGAACCATTTTGTGGAAGATGAAGTAGTTGCGATATGAATTTCTCGTGAAGGAGATTTGATTAGATCATATATGGGGTGATATCCATGAAATCTTTTGGTACGAGCTTCCAAAACAATTAGTTACATGGTTATCCCAATTGGAACATTGTTGTTTTAGAACCAACACTAGAGAGGAGTACGTGTGAAACGAAGAAAATTTATAAGCGGTGCACAACCTAGACGCCGAGTGAACTAGTGGTGCAAATGACAATAAATGGGTACACAACTAAAAATGCTATGCAAAATTTCTATTCTTTTGTTTATGCACAAGACCGATTCTTTTTGGATTGTAAGGAAAATTTGCTAAACTATCCATATTGCTAAAGATGTTGGTGATAAAAAAATCCATGATGCTAATTCCTCGCAACATTGAGTAGTAGGGTTGGCAACAAAGGAATGTAATCCTCAAAGAGAGGAGATGAAGGGGAAAGAGCCATAAATAAATAGTATCTCAAAAAGGTTTGAAAATTATCGAAAGAAGAAAAGAGAAGATTAGAAAGTTGTAGAGAGAAGTAAGACAATGTTATAATGGGGTGGTATGAGTACTATGGTGGGACAATGAAGACTATTGCAAGTAAAGGTAAATTGGGTAGAGTAATCAAGGAAGTAGGAAAGAAGTCTCTAGAAAGGATATCGGGGAAAGGGACAAGAAAAATAGAAGTGAATGGGAGGGTGTGTAAGGAGATGTGGACCATAACAAAAAGATAGATAAAAGAGAAGTGGTCGAGGAAAACAAAGAGGAAAGCACGAATAAAGAGTTGGAAATAGTAAGGAGTAGGTTTAGGATGTAGTTGGAAATGCACTCAGAAAGACCCACTTGGAGAGACTAAAATCACACAATCGTGGAAAGAGCAACTTATATTGGGAAGTCAATAAATGATCCATACAGCACTGGTAAAAAAGGAGGCACCCTCCTCTATGATATATATCCGTGGAGCCACAAAGAGAACCGATTACTTCAAATTCTTTATGTGATTTAGAACATAGCAGAGTTGTGTATGTGTAGACACAAAAATATGCACTTATTACTATTACATTATGCCTCTAGTATGTCGTTATATGCATGATTCCTAAGCAAGAAAACTAGACATTGATAACACTTGTTTTGCTTTACTTTGACATTGTTTTATCTTTCCATGCTTTTGTCCTCTGTTTTTCTGGAATTATCCCTTTACTTTTGGACATCACACAATGTGTTACTCAATTGAATGTTTTTTGATTTATCCTTGGAGCTTTTCTGGACATAAGCGCCCAATAAGGGGATGTAAGCGGCCGATGCTACTGTCCCCACATGGGCACTTCTGTCCCTTTTGGTTCTTATATTTTAAAAATGACCCATCACTTGTTTATCTTTTCTAAGTTTGTATTTATCACTTTGGGTCAACTTTTAGTGTTTTTAATGTTAAAATTCAAGCAAAGGAATCATATATATATATATATACAACCTACTAACTATTCTAAGGGGCAACATTGCTATTAATTTTCACTCGACTACTTGGGCAAATTGAATAAATATTGCATTTGGTATGCATTATTCACTACATGGGAAAGGAAAATTCTAAATTTCATAGTACACTTCATTTTAGGGGTAAAGTAGTTGTATCTCGTTATCTTGGTGCAACTTACACAAGGGAAACCTAGCTTCAAGGGACAAAATTTCTATCACACACATGCACACACCAGAATTACATTGAGTCTGAAATGTAGTCTAGCGTTCGGTGACAATCACATTGGGGTGACCACAAAGGCCAGTCCAACTCAAGTATTTGCATATTTTATTTAGACTAATGTATGCTTGAGTCTTGTGCATACAGTAGGGATTGTTTTACATGTACATGTGTGACATGAGAACCCTACAACGAAGTGAATGCAAAAGAAGAAGAAGTGAAAGTGATATTATCGATCACCGAAAGAAGTGAAGATGACATTTTCGGTCATTGAAAGAACCAGATTTGTACACGTCGTTAGGACACTAGCACCTAATTCAAACACTAACACCCGAGTGATCATGTTCCTTTCTAGGTGGTTTTATCTGGGATAACTTTTGGATTACTATTTTCCAAACGGAGCACATATAGTCCAGATTAATCTGCTCCACCATCTATCTAGCCTAGACCCAGTCTAGATAGTGGATATCAACTAAGTCATTTTTATCCTCTTGTTGGTTATACTTGCTTGTCATTGGATGTTGATATATTGCATGTTTCTTATGTTTCTAATTTAGTCCAATCCTCTGATTAAGATTTAATTTTGTTAAATCATTTTAGTGAACCCAAACCTTGAACATGCATTAGATTCCTTTCCCTTCTTCTTCTTCTTTTGAGGTTATGGCTAGTTCTTCTTCTTTCATTCCCACATGTGTTTATTCCCAAGTAGTCATTCAAGTTGATTATATACTAGTTGTTACTCAACATCCACCTCGCTTCATGCCCACCTCTAGGGACTATACTATCAATGTTGTCACCACTCAATGAAATAAGCAACCTTTGGGACCTCCTACATCCCCACATTAATGCACCACCTCCTTAACTTGTTGATTCATCTAAAGACTATGATATCATTGAGAAATTAAATAATACCCCAACTAAGATATCTCTCTTTAACCTTTGCGTAAGGCCCCTGATTGTCGTCGCACACTATAAGAAACATTGAGATCTATTCAAATACAAAGTGATGACCCTCCTGTAGCTTTTGCAAATCTCATGGAATCTTTTAAGAAAATAAGCAATTCTATTACATTTATTGATGAGGATATTCCACATGCATCTTCGGTGATTCTCCTCCTCTTCTTATCATGGCTCGGGTTCATGGTTTTCAAATTAAACATGTGCTCATTGATAATGGTTTTGCATTAAATATTTGTCATTTATCATTACTAGCACAATTAGGCATCCCTCATAATGCAATTGAACAATCTACTCTTGTTGTCCAAGGATATGATACTACTACTCGTGCATGCATTGGTGTTATCAAATTATAATTACAAGTAGGACCTCACAAGCTCATTACTCCCTTTTATGTTATGGATGCCCCGTTACAATTTAATTTACTCCTTGGTCAACCATGGATCCATGCCATGCATGTTATTCCCTCTATGGTCCATTGTTGTGTTAAGTTTATATTTGATGGCTATGAGCATACTATTACTATTGATCCTAAACCATTCAAATATTGTCACATGGATTTTGTTACTTCTATGGTTATTCCTCCGCTCAACTAATTCCCTCGCATTGTCTCGATACATATGATATTGGGGAGTCTAGAAATCCTACTCCTATTTTACCACCTCCCCCACTTCCTCTATTCAAACCAACACTACCAATCTCATCTCTCCCACCATATCCCCTTCTACACCACCTTCCACATCTACTCCAAATCCTCTAGAGACTTTTGTACAACATTTCAATGTTGAGACTGATGATGATGTTGATACTATTGAACTTACTGATGAAAACTTACACACTTTGGATTTTACTCCCGTGGAATTTGATGATTCTTTGTTTCATAGTCATTACATTGCTTATTGGCCTCGATGAATATCAACTCAAATCTCCTACTACGGATGTTACTATGATTGCTATGGTTCCTTATCATAATATTGTGCATACCCTTATTTTATTCCTCCTTCTAGAGTTACTCCTACACTTCTTGATGATGTTTTTATTCCTACTCATATACCACATCCTTCTTTTGATAAGTTCACTTGCACATTATACATTAATCAAGAGTATTGGCAACATGTGCCTTTTGATCCTTCATGTCATGAAAACATATGCACATATGAGGCTCTAACTCACTTAGGACTTACCCCTGCTAACGTCATAATTTTTCCCAAACCACATGGTGAATATCAAGGACACATCTTCCTCCCAAGAGCTTATGATACACAAGTCTTTTATATGTAGGTTTGGGTTGCACTTGACCCTCGACCTTCTCCACTTACACTTGGAAAATCTTGGCTAGAATATATCAGTGGTATCATTGATATACATAATACTATTATTACCTATCTAGTGGCCTCTAGGAGCATTACTATTCATAATGATTCATTCCCGATTACACACCTAATCTAACACGATGGAATGCACATAAGCACCTTGATACACCTTTTATTGATGAAGAATATGTCATGGGCATGTATGAATTACATATTACGAGATTTTGTACATATAAACCTAAGTATTTTTCATATTATGCATCCATCACAAGCCCCATTGAACCCCACTTTAGAAGACTCTTTCGATGATATAACTTAGCTTTCTATGATATTCACACTTGGGGGCGTCTAATTCCCATTTGTAACCCAATGCCGCACTCTTATTCTAGGTTCAAACATGACCTAGGCATCAAGGGCGCACCTACCTACATGAACCTCACTTTGCACACATACACACGGGGGCAACCTTTCTTCCCTTCCCTAGTTATAAGATCTCATATTCTAATAATACAAAAACATTTAGATATTTGCAAAAATACAAAAATATTAGCTTAGATCTTGGTTGGATCTATCTTTGTTTGCTCATATTATTCCATGTTGCCTTTTTCATATTGTGTTAGCTTAATTCATAATATGTTCTATCCTTTTACATATACACATGCACGTTCACATGATACTTTGAGGTGAATGCAGGCTATATACAAGTTATCACACGATGCCTAATGCTTGACACTATTCTCTACTAGTCCCAGTAAGGCTCTAAGGACATCTATCTTCCATACCTTCCTACATTCAAGTGTTATCATTGCAACATTTACTACTTTCATTTCTATTTCAGATATATATGCATTGTGACATACTATTAATTATCCTAACACGCTAACGATCGTTGCTTCATGTGTAGCGATTGTCTTACAATCTTATTTCCAACCATGGTTATCTGCTTATACTCTTTGTTTGTGTCTTGTCTTCTATTATTGTGACTTATTTGACATTGTTTATGGGTGTAATATCTCCTTCCTAGTCGAAGACCCTTAGCCCATTTGGTCTTCTCGACGGCTAAGGAAGAAATTAAAGGGGAGACTTAAGTTATGATATTTTATTATAAAGTGCAAAAATAAAATAAAATAAAATAAATATTATAAGCACTTATAATAAATTATTATAAAATTTAAAAATAGAAAAAGGAAAACAAAAAGAAAAAAACATTTATCTAAAAATGAATTAGCCAAAGGAAAATGCGACTTGCTTAAGGAGAAAAAGTAGGTGGGAAAAAACATTTAATGAGGGAAAAATTTGGTTGGTCATCAAGGGTGGCTATTTGGGTCATAAGTGCTATAAAGGCAAGTCGACTTGCCTTAGGAGGGCACATAAGCTTATTATCTTAATTTTTGATTTTTGTTTGAAGCTTATAGCTTTGTCAAAAATATTTCTAAAGACGAAACCCTTTAGAAATACTCTCTTGAGGACAAAAAACCTCTAAGAGATCAAGGGGATTCTCCATATTGATGTTTCCATTGTGCATTATTGATTTAGTAGTATTATTTCAGTATTTTCCAGTAGTAGAAGGCAAACAATTTGCATATTTTTGGCAAGGGTTTGAAGATAAAATTGTTATCATTTTTCTATGCCCTTATTCCAATTAGAGAGACCACCTATGGAGATGATTTATGATATTCTAGGGCTGATTTGGAGCTGTTTTTAGTTGTTATTACTCCTGATTTTTATACATCAAATCATCCCATTTTCTGAATTTTTGGAGACATGGAAGTATCATTTACAACTGTGTCTGAGGGCAACCTATCTGCAAATTTTATAAAATTATTCCAACGTGTTTTGGAGCTCTATTTTGGTATTTCTTTCATGATTTTATCATTATAAATATTGCTGATTTGTTTGGGCTAAAGATCCAGTGGATTTATGACATATTTCATGCATTTTCTTATCTAGCCCTAGTCACATTTCTCCTTTATAAATTAGATCTGCATTAAAAATAATTGTTGTATCTTCCATAATCTGCTTTTGGCTTGAGGGATTTGCCTCAAATCTGTTTGGGGAAAAATTTGTCCATTTGAGGACACTACAGTGGTATCAGAGCAATGATTCTCCCATCATGTGAAAGAAAAAAATCAGATCTGAAGATGAAGAAGGTGACCATGGATGGGCATAATCATAGATCTCATCCTACAAATAAGATAAACTATCTGAGTGAAGAGATCACTAGAGGCCACAGAGAATTGCAAACCTATTGGTTGGATGCTTAGAGAGATTTAAGAGACTCAATCATAGGAACCATTGCTGACTTGGGGTAGATCTATACAGGAATGAGTACCATCAAATCAAGCTCTCAAGGAAATCGAGACAACACTGGAAAAGGAAGCAAAATAAATTTCTCCAAAAGGAGGAACAACCAGTTGATGATGATGACATGGAGACATGGGGAAAAGAGTATGCAACACTTAGTCCCAAGGTAAGAGCTATGTTGACCTTCGATGATTTTTGTGAATTGAAAGATAGTAAAGACACAAGAAAAATAGAAGATATCAACAGGATAAAATTACCATGCAAAAATTGGAGAGAAATCAGCCCATAGAGTATTCCACCATGCAAAGTAAAGAAGAAGAAGCTTCAAGAGGTATGACTTCTAATGATGAGCAAAATAATTGCATTAGTGAGGAACAAACATTGCTTGTTGGATGCCAAGTTGGAGAAAATGTTTCAGTTCCAAAGGTACATATCAATGAGTCATTGTCATATGGGATGGATTTTCCAAGCAATAGTATTGATGGGCATGAAATTGTGAAGAATGTTGATGCTTGTGTTGTGTCTGAAATCATGAGTCACAATAGGGATGGTGTTGTTTTGGAGGTTTCCAAATCAACAGCTGAAGGTAAACATTTTGACGATCTTCTCTATAAGGAGGTTAGTAGTAGCAAGGGTTCATTGCATCATCTTCATACAATGTTATTACAACAGTTCTATCATGATGGTATTCAACCTGTTAGGGACAAGAATGCCAAGGATTTGGTGCAACGAAGTCAAGTTATGTTGAAGACAAAGAATGATGAAGATCTTGTTGGTACTCCCAGGTATGAAAGGAATGAACATGTGTCAAAATTTTTGCTGCATATTAAATCATTTTAGAATTTCTTTGTTCAAGTGATGTATGGTAATACAAAGTGTAATATGGAACATGTGTATCCTATTTTCTAATTTCATGAATGTGCGCATTATGAGAGCTACATATTTTAGCAAGAGCTCTCTCATTTGACAGGCACAAGTGCAAGGATTTTGGATCACTTCAACATGTTTTTTCTTGTGCATGAAACTTAGACAAACAAGTTGCAATTGCTTGAGGGCAAACAATTCTGGGAAGGGAGGATTGTAATATCCCCTTCCCAATCGAAGACCCTTAGCCCATTTGGTCTTCCCGACGGCTAAGGAAGAAATTAAAGGGAGACTTAAGTTATGATATTTTATTATAAAGTGCAAAAATAAAATAAAATAAAATATTATAAGTATAAGATTTTTTTATTAAGTGCAAAAATAAGATAAAATAAAATAAAATATTATAAGCACTTATAATAAATTATTATAAACTTAAAAATAGAAAAGGAAAAAAAAAGCAAAAACATTTAGCCAAAAATGATTTATCCAAGGAAAATGCAACTTGCTTAAGGAGGAAAAGTAGGTGGGAAAAAGCATTTAATGAGGGAAAAATCTGAGTTGGTCATCAAGGGTGGCTATTTGGGTCATAAGTGCTATAAAGGCAAGTCGACTTGCCTTAGGAGGACACACTTGATTATTCTCTTAATTTCTATTTGTTTTTGTATGAAGCTTATAACTTTGTCAAAAATATTTCTAAAGATGAAACCCTTTAGAAATACTCTCTTGAGGATGAAAACCCTCCAAGAGATCAAGGGGATTCTCCACCTTGGGGTTTCCATTGTGCATCATTGATCCAGTAGTATTATTTCAGTATTTTCCAGCAGTCGAAGGCAAATAAGTTGCAGATTTTTGCAAGGGTTTGAAGAGAAAATTGTTATCATTTTTCTATGCCCTTATTCCAGTTAGAGTGACCACCTATGGAGATGATTCATGATGTTCTAGGGCTGCTTTGGAGCTATTTTTAGTTGTTATTACTCCTATTTTTATACATCAGATTCTCCTATTTTTAGAATTTTTGGGTGTTAAAAAGGTACCATTCTCATTTATTTTCAAGGGCAGCCTATCTGCAAATTTATAAAATTATTTCAGCCTTGTTGTGTCTCAGAAATCTGGTTTTTCTTCCATATTTTGGCCTCATAAATTCAGTATATTAGATTGGGGTGTGGTGGTGAGAAAATTTTTCAAGTGGACAAATTGATGGGTATCCATCGATGTATATAGGAATCTAATTCCCTCTACTTGAGTGATGCAACTCCATATAATTATGCACGTGTGAAATTGGTTTCTATGGTGGCCTTACGTCCAAGGATCCAACAGGGGTACTCCACTGACCATGCGGAAAAACTTGCAATCACTTGTAAGAGATGAATTTTCTAGGAGAGTGGGAAAGGGAGTGAGAAAAGGAGAGGGGGATTAATGTTGTAGGTATAAAATTAGATTCATATACCCATTAACCAAAAAATTCCAACACACATAGATTAGAAGAAACACAATTTTACAAATGGCAATAAGACAAGTTAATATTTTGAACACAAAGTCTCACAAATCTCCTTATCAAAAGAGGCAACAAACTCCTTTCTTCATTGATGCTTGAGAAAAATTGTACATAGTGAGAGTGAGAAGAACATAGAGATGAGAAAATGGAGGAAATGCTATTTTTTTGCTTCTTCACAAGTGATACTCTCTCATGAACACAAAAATTGACAACCCTTTGGAAAGAGGGTGTCATTACAATTTATAGAATATTGAAGGGCTCTTCATCTAACCCCCACATGAGCTTTCATATGTATTTTACAACCCGTGACTTTTCGCATTCCTATGAGAGAATTAAGTTCCCTTTTATGAATTAAGGGAGACTTTATTACATTATAATCATAAAGTCACTTTTTAAGTAAATAAGACAATGAAAAAGTGTAACCCCAATGGAGAAATAAAACATGGGGAGAGAGAAAATGGGGGAAGAGAAGATGTAGAACAAAGACAAAGAGAGAGAGATAGAGAACAAGGTCGTCGAAGAAGTGCCTCACTTATAATCCGCCGTGCCGTCTTAAGCCGATCCGATGTGGTGCTCTAATGCAACAAACTATGAATCCATTAACCTTTTACACCATGAAAAAATTCCTTTGAATGATGTATGTACACCTTGAGCAGTGTTTAGAAACACTTTCCTTGATGACCATGAGATGTTGTTCATGGAGGTCCACTCTAAAGAAGTGGAGGATGGAAACCGACCCCTGGTGACTTCTGCTACATGGCCACACTGATATACTGATCGGAAAGTTTCGATGAAATGCATTTTGAACACTTTTTCCTAGACAATGCGACCATAATCCCTTCCTAGTACTTGATAAGCAGACAACCCTGGACCATAGAAGGAGTATTTAAAAACACTGTTGAGAGTTCGATGTTGATCTCAGATGACTGTGGGAAAAGCTTGTGTTGATCTTTTGTGACACCTTGTTATGTTCGTGATATTTTTCCCCTGGAATGGTACACCTACCCGTATAAGTGATGTTGATGAGTACATCATTAAAATAATGAAGGTTGTCCCATTTTGTAATATTAAATGACCGTTCTAAACCATGGAACACCACCATCTCTTTGTGACTGATTACACATGTGGAGTGAGAAACTAGAACAACCTGTGAACTTGATTTCATAGCTTTTGAGACACTTTCTTTGCAATGGAAAAGGGGTTTTAATATTTAAAGTAAATGGAAATTTCCACCCTTTTCACTATCACTTACTCAATTTGTCCTTCCGAATGACCTCTATGCACCGTGCTTCCACTGAAATTTCTCTTTTGATGACTTACTAAAAATAGTTGGTCCCTATGTAGGAGGCTTACTATTTTTAGAATGTGGTGTTCTGGACCTCATTTTTCAATGAAATTAGTTTTTCTGATATGGGTTTTTCATTTACATTGAACCTTTGAAGTTTTTTTTTCAATCCGGTCTCGAATGAAAGATTTTAAAATTTTCCGTGGGGAAACTAGGGTTTCTTCGCTACAAAAATCCAGAGCATGCATGGGAATTTTTTTTCTTGGATTCTCAATGCACTGGTAATGATGATGTATGCGAAAAACCTGCGTAGATTTTGCACCAATTTATTAGATATAATAAATTCATCTTTGCGGGTTTTGAAGTCTCTCTAGCGAAAAATCTTGTTTTTGGTCTTCAAAAATCTAGATTATTTTGTGTTTTTACTTTTCTTAGATCATGGGAGCATGAAGGAATTCAATAAATAATGAAAATGGTGGAGAAAAATTCAACGAAAAATTCGACAAAGTTTTGGCAACATGTGGAAAAAAGTGGGGGAATGAGAAAAATTTGGCTAAGTCTGGTATTTATAGATTTTGAATGGCTTGAGGGGGAGGGAACATTTTTTTGTTCCCATTGTCCCCTTTGGAATTGGAAAATAAGTTCACAAAAATGTGTGTTTTCCTAAGCTTTCCATGTGTCACTCACTCACCGACCGAGAGGAATGGAAGGGGGGGATAAAAATGAGCAATTGGAGGCTAACATTCGGTTGTATGAGTGACTGAGGAGGCCTAGGGGAGGGAAAAAAATTTTATCCCCATTTTACCCTTGGGAAGGGACAATAAGGGCAGAAATATCTGCCTCATCATGGTGTTGCCACTTGTCAAGCATGCGTGAAGTGAGATGGGGGCTAGAAAAGTTGGTCTAGAGGGCTAAACTAGGTTGTCGGGGTCACATGGGGTGACCAACATGCCAAAAGGGGGAAGGGTGCATTTTTTTATCCATATTTTCCCCTTGGTAAGGCATGAAGATGACAAAAAAGGTGTCTCAACCTTATACTACCACGTGGCATCCCAAAAATTTGACTAAGTATCGAATGCATACCTTGGGCGACAACTTGAAAAGACCATAACTTGAGCTCCCAGATGAGTTTTTTCATGCTTCTTTATATGATTTTTCATGGAAATTACATTTTAGAAGGATGGGATGGGTACCATGCCTTGATTATAACCGAAAAACCTTCAAAAATATCCTTTTTCTCATGACCTCCGGTTGTGCTTAGAAAGACTATCTTGCTAGAAAAATGCATGGGGTTTTTGAAAGATCGATTTTCCGCCATGTAGGGGACTGAAAATGATTTCCAAAGACATTATATTTCTTAAAACTCATTTCAAAGCTCCTAGAATCACCTCCTGAATTTTAGGTTCCATTTTGCGATGCAAGCTCCTTCGGCCTCAAAAACCCACTTTTGGTGAACTGAATCCTAAACCTATTAAACTTCCTAGAAGCTTCCTAAATCAGTTGCACAATTATTTTGGCTCCTAAATACACCTCCTTGATGAAATTTGGCCCTTGAAACTTCTCTGGTGAGTATGCACTTGTCTTAGAAAGGATAGTGATATCCCTCTCTAAACTTGTACGAAACTCCAATTTGAAAGGTGCTTCTCTAGAAGTACTTGAATGACTTTTCCTCCCTAAATCACCTACAGGGAAAAGATGAAACACACATAAACCCTCTAAAGGATAGGATTGGAATGGTATGAGGAATAAATGACTTGGGAAGGTTTATGGAAAGATCTACAATCAAAAGTTTCGACATTGGGGTCCGTTGTCATGCTTGAAAATTGGGAATTTTCATGTTGCACATTTGCATGAAAAAAACTAGCTCTAGCTTGGGGACATGTTGTGGATCAAGTGAAGTAAGGACATAACATAGGAATCCCAGAATATCAGTTCACAATATTGACCAATTCTTTATCCATGGGCTTCACAAATTCGTTTAAAACAGATAGCTAGAATGAGTATACACACACACACAAAAAGGAACACACAACACATGAAAAGGAAAGAACACACACAACAAGGGAAACACATACTTAAATCACCTATGGTACAATGTGGGGCGCAAACTGATTTCTTTGAAGTTCTCTTATCTTCTAAGAGGTTACCCCGAGTGGGTAACATTGAGTGATGATGTTCCTTCAAGCGGGGAAAATTTTAGCGGTGAATATTCGTAGTTTGGTGAATAGTAGAATTCGGGAATTTGATTTTGGTGAATACTACAGCAATGAAAATACCTAGGTTTTGTCCAAAAATCCCATAAATAATAATCTATCCCATCTAAATTGCCAAGGAATTTCCAATCCCAATGTATATTTATTTATTAAATCATCACATGATTGCTCCACTGGGATTTGAAAACATTAAGGTTTTTCCAAGAAATAGACGCACATGGATTTGAAAAAGTTAATGTTTTGCCAAGAAAGTAATGCATCAAGATTTGAAAACATTAATATTTCACCAAGAAATCAATGCACCACCAAGAAATATATGGAACCTTATTTGGCCAAGAAAACATTCCTGAATTTTTTCGATATATACACAGAGGTGATGTTCTCCTATGATTTTCCAATTTGCATATTTGCGAAGTAGTAGAAATGGATTTAGTGAATCGGCATATTGAAATTTTCTTACAAAATTTCAAATAAATCTAGGTCTTGTCAGGGCACGACTAGTGCGTTGCAATTTACATCCTAGAAGCACTTACTGCAGGTGAGTCCCTAGTCTATTTGAGACCTGTTTTCTTTCATGTTGCATTGCTTTATTTGTGATTCCGCCTTTGTAAGTTATTACAAAGCCTAAACATCCTCATCCTCATAACCACTATGATTTTTTATGTCATCTAGAATAGTCCTCCACTTGTAGAGAATCATAACTAGTTTTCCTATCTTAGATACATCTAGATTCTAGATTCTATATAATATATATATATATATATATAATTTAAAATCACTTCATACATCTCCACGAGTTGTTTGTACTGTATATTCCTTGCTTTATCAGTGTATCTTCTTTGAATATTTTTGTTAATGTTCTCTCTGCAGTATATATATATATACACACACACATACTACCATTTCACTTTCCATTTATTCCACGACCAATACAATGGTCGTTTATCAATGTCCCGACACTTGCCTTGTCCTACGGTGGACATGAAGGATATATAAAATGTGGTCCATTCCACAGGTTTCATGTTTTCCGGGGAATTTCCTTGGGAGACCGATGGAATGATGACGCGTGGCATAGACCTCCCGAGAGTCGGGGCCCGCTCCGGACCCGAAAACATATCAACTGCGGCTCATTTTGTGGGGTTCACATCCACTGGGAGGATTTGGTCGGGAATGGGAGGTTAACAGAATGTTGAAAAACAATAATGTACGAAATAAAGACCATACAAAGATGTCCAAAATGAAAAATTCAAGAAATGCAAAAGGGAAAAAAGTTACAACAATGAACCAAAATCTAAATAATTAGCATTTGGAAAAACAAAAGACAGAAAATAGCAGTTGTGGGAAAAGTACAGACATCTTGTCACAAGCATGTTTCTTGTTACCACCATTTTCCTCACTACGATGTACTTCAAACTTTTTAAACCATGGAAACATAATGTATTGAATGTACTCCAAGCATGGATTTCCTTCAACAATCTAAGGAGCACAAAATGCTTTCTTTATCTTCACATTCACTTCTAGCACTACCTGTGAAAATAATTATGTTATAAATCCATCGAAACTTGTATAGTAATACTAATTTGCTTTTATTAATGTTGAGGCAAAGTTGGAATCTATCTCTCCACAACAAGAATTTTCCAAAAAATAATGTAGGGGTTTACACCAACTCTTCTTCCTCCATGAAGATTGCGAAGTGGAATCACTCTTCGACATCTTTTCTTGTCCTTGTTGTAGCATGCTTACTTTTACCACCATTTTCCTCACTCTGTGATGTACTTCAAACTTTTTAAACCATGGAAACATAATGTATTGAATGTACTCCAAGCATGGATTTCCTTCAACAATATGAGGAGCACAAAACACTTTCTTTATCTTCACATTCACTTACAGCACATCGGTGAAAATAATCGTGTTATAAATCCATCATAAACTTGTATAGTAATACTAATTCGCTTTTATTAATGTTGAGGCAAAGTTGGAATCTATCTCTCCACGAAAGAATTTTCCAACAAATAATGTAGGGGTTTATGCTACCTCTTCTTCCTCCATGAATATTGCATAAGTGGGTTAACAAAAAAGTGGCAAAAAACATTAGTTAATTAGTAAAGAGCACTAATTATAATGGAATTGGGAAGAATAAGAGTGATTTGTGTGCGTTTTGGCAATAAGATTGCAAAAGCAGAATTTAGGTGTCTACATTTACCCTGTTTGAGGTGAAGCTAGTGACTTCACTTCGGACATAGTAGATAAGCGTAAAACAAGTAAATTTTTGAAGAAAAATTAGTAGGATGAAGGATTCCCCCTCGAGTGTCGAGTGGGTGATAGAAGAAGTCAATCGACGATCGAAAATATGATTGAAATGGGTAGAAGTAAATAGGTTAGAATGGGCGCAAAACCCTTAGGTATTGAGAAGGAATAAGGATGGGGATAAACGTGGTTATTTATTGCCCCGAGTGAGTTTGAGGAGAAAAATTAGTAATGATAATAAATGATAATGGAAAAGAAATGATTAATGGAGAAATATAGGACAAGTCCAACCTTTGCATCCAACCTTTCCATAAGCAACCGGTTTATATCATTTTGCCCCTAGGTCTACATCATCGGCCTTTATTTAAAATAAACAAAAGTGTAAGATAACATGAAAAGATAAATTACTAATAACTGTTTACTACTAAAAATACACAACTCCATGCAACATACATTATGTAATGTAATACGAGAAATTAAAATAACGCTTAACTCCATGTAACATACATAATAGAATGCAATACGAGAAAGTAAACCAACTAACCCAGAGAAACAAACATAATCACATATACTCAAATAAACAACATTCAAGACAATTGTACTAATGTTTTTATCATCAAGCTGCAGTTCCTAAATGTTCATGTTGTAACAACAAGGGTTAAAAATGATGCCCTAAGCAATAACACATGCGAGGGAAAAACAGAGGACACAAGTAGTCCCATGGAAAGAATTCGTGCATTATGAAACAATACCTGAAACTCACTGTTGCATGGGAGTACAAACAAAATAAGCTAGACCCAACTTTGTTAATGGAGGTAGATCACAATGATCTACATGTCGTTTAAGACAAGAACAAACAAGAATGTCGAAAGATGGTTTTGTAGGACCAATTTTGATGTTGAGGATAATGCAAGTGATATAAGCTTCAGTTATGTGCAAGCCATTTAAAAAATGAAAAACCATAAATTTTGGTAAATCTAAAGCCAAAATTAATGTTACCATTGTGTAGCTTGCTTCAATACCTTTCCAACGCAAAAAAATGGAGTCGTTTCGAGGTCAGGAGCAAAAGTTATGGCTCATGTGATGTTGGGTGCACCTATGCGCACTCGGGGAATGCCTATGTTGGTCTTCCTTTTGGATTTTTGGGTTTTTTTGGGCAGCATGGGCATATGTGCTTGACCCAGTTTGAGCTTTTTTACATTTTGTGAGCCACCATGGGCTTGTCTTGACCGTGTTGATGATTTTTGCAATTTGTGAGCCATCATGGGCACACAGGTGCTGTCTTGCTCTGTTGATGGTTTTTGCATTTTGTGAGCCGGCGTGGGCGCTGTGTTGA
Organism: Taxus wallichiana var. yunnanensis; assembly: GCA_018340775.1. NCBI lineage: Eukaryota > Viridiplantae > Streptophyta > Pinopsida > Cupressales > Taxaceae > Taxus > Taxus wallichiana. The sequence goes on from CM031235.1 coordinate 814,873,795, forward strand.
CCTATTTTGGGGTTTTTAGGCTTGTGTGAGGCAGCATGGGTGCTTGGGCCCCTTTGCTAGCCTACTTTTTGAGTTTTGGATTTTGTGAGGCAACATGGGCACCTTTGGAGTGCTTGTGCTGGCCTCATTTTTGAGTTTTTAGTTTTTGTATACACCATGGGCATTTGGCGCTATGTTGACAATGTTTAAGCATCGGCGCTTGGCGCGTGTGTGACATTGAATGCACTACCTATCTTATGGAGGCTATAAATTTTGCTCCCGACTTGAAATGACTCTGTTTGTTTTGCGTTGGAAAGGTAATGAAGCAAACTATGCAATGGTAAGATAAAGTTGGGTTTTGGAAATTTTCTTCACAATTTTTTTGGGATTTTGAGTTTTCTTGACCAATTTACTTGGGTTTTTGATGTTTATTTGGATGTTTTGACTTTTCGACTAATGTATTTGAATGTTTTCTTAATTTTGAAACATATTTGAATGTTTTTAATTTTCTAGAAGTTTTATGAAGCTATGTACGAAGAAAAGTGGATGCCCCCAGACGACACATGGGATGTGGAAGGGCGAGAATGCCGCGCATATGCGCAAGAAAGTGAAGATGCAAAATTACCCCCAGTGTTAGATGGGAATATTCAAAGGAAAACTCTTCACGCGTAAAATTTGGATCAGGGCCAATATGGATAGGTTCAACATGATGATGAACGTAACCCAATGACGTGCTAGGAAGGAGCAAGGATGCCCCCAGTGTAAGTTGGCCAAGAAGCACATGTTAGAAAGAAGTGGTAGATTTTTTTGAGAAAAGGGGACAAAGGTGCCTGCAAACATGACAAAAAGGAAATTTTATACACATGGATGATCTGAACGAAGTAGAATAACGATGTGAATGTATCTTAGAAGCCTTGCGATGAAGAAGTGATTAGCCAAAGGCACGAATCATGAGACAAGATACAGACTAGAGTAAGAGTCTGAACAAGGTCCAAAAAAAGACACTTGGTAACATATTAATCTGTTTGCTCATAGAAATCCGGTGTGTGCACGTGGAAATTTATTATCTCTTAGAGGGGAGATTTGACAGACAACAAGTGAAGACACCCTAGCCAATGTGTAGGAATGATTTATTTTTCAAAGTTGATTTTTTAATGGATTGTGGAAGGAGAGTTGTACATTTCTCTCATTTGCCGGCCCAGTGTTCGTAGCCTCGATGGAGATGCATTTGGTTCTTATCGTAACATTTCTCTACTGTCAGTCAAGCATCCATAGCCCCGGTAGATATTATTGGAAATATCCCAAGAGAGAGTTATATATCAATTTTCTTTTTCTTTTTATTTTAGCGTTTTCTTTCGACTTTGTGCTTTTTATTTGATCGATTCTTTTTCTTTCGAAAACTTATTTCTGCTCTCTTGTTAGACATATTTGGGCACTGTGTTGACCCATTTTTGGGGTTTTTAGGCTTGTGTGAGGCAAAGCGTGGGCGCTCGGCACTGTCTTTAGCCTACTTTTTGAGTTTTGGATTTTGTGAGGCAACATGGGCGCTAGAGCACTTGTGCTAGCCTCATTTTTGAGTTTTTGTTTTTTGTATGCACCATGGGCATCGGGCGCCTATGTTGTGGTGTTTAGCATTGGCGCTTGGGTGCCTGTGTAACACTGAATGCACTACCTATCTTACGGAGGCTATAAATTTTGTTCCCAACCTCGAAACGAATTTGTTTGTTTTGCGTTGGAAAGGTAATGAAGAAAACTATGCAATGGTAAGATAAAGTTGGGTTTTTGAATTTGTCTTAGCAATTTTCTTGGGATTTTGAGTTTGCTTGACCAATTTGCTTGGGTTTTTTATGTTTATTTGGATGTTTTGACTTTTCCAACTAATGTATTTGAATGTTTTTTTAATTTTTGAAACATATTTGAATGTTTTTAATTTTCTAGAAGTTTTATGAAGCTATATACGAAGAAAAGTGGATGCCCCCAGCGACACATGGGATGTGGAAGGGCAGAATGCCACGCATATGTGCAAGAAAGTGAAGATGCAAAATTACCCCAGTGTTAGATGGGAATATTCAAAGGAAAACTCTTCACGCGCAAAATTTGGATCAGGGCCAATATGGATAGGTTTAACATGATGATGAACGTAACCCAATGACATGCTAGGAAGGAGCAAGGATGCCCCTAGTGTAAGTTGGCCAAGAAGCACATGTTAGAAAGAAGTGGTATATTGTTTTGAGAAAAGGGGACAAAGGTTCCCATAAACATGACAAAAAGGAAATTTTATACACATGGATGATCCGAAGCGAAGTAGAATAACGATGTGAATGTATCTTAGAAGCCTTGCGATGAAGAAGTGATTAGCCAAAGGCACGAATCATGAGACAAGATACAGACTAGAGTAAGAGTCGAACAAGAACAAGGTCGAAAAAAAAAGACACTTGGTAACATATTAATCTGTTTGCTCATAGAAATCCGGTGTGTGCACGAGGAAATTTATTATCTCTTAGAGGAGATTTGTGAGACAACAAGTGAAGACACCTAGCCAATGTGTAGGAATGATTTATTTTTCAAAGTTGATTTTTAATGGATTGTGGAAGGAGAGTTGTACATTTCTCTCATTGCCACCTGTGTGTTCGTAGCCTCGATGGAGATGCATTTGATTCTTATCGTAACATTTCTCTCTTGTCGATCAAGCATCCATAGCCCGGTAGATATTATTGGAAATACCCCAAGATAGAGTTATTTATCAATTTTCTTTTTCTTTTTATTTTAGCGTTTTCTTTCACTTTGTGCTTTTTGATTTGATTGATTCTTTTTCCTTCTAAAAACTTATTTCTGCTCTCTTGTTAGACATATTTGGGCACTGTGTTGACCCATTTTTGGGGTTTTTAGGCTTGTGTGAGGCAACATGGGCGCTCAGGCCCCTGTGCTAGCCTACTTTTTGAGTTTTTTGGATTTTGTGAGGTAGCATGGGCACTCGAGCACTGTGTTGGCATCCTTTTTGAGTTTTTTTAGATTTTTACATGCAACATGGGCACACATGCGCTTTATGTAGGTAGTGTTCAAGACATGGGCGCCTAGGTACCTATGCAACACCGAATGCACTACCTATCTTGTGGAGGTGAAAACTTTTGCTCATGACGTAAAAAATACTCCTTTTTTTGCGTTGAAAAGGTATCAAAGTGAACTACACAATGATAAGATAAATTTGGGTTTTTGAATTTGTCTTAGAAATTTTCTTGGGATTTTCACTTTGCTTGACCAATTTGCTTGGGTTTTTATGTTTATTTGTATGTTTTGACTTTTACAACTAACGCATTTGAATGTTTTTATTTTCTAGAAGTTTTATGAAGCTATGTACAGAAATGAAAAAACATGGATGCCTGATGACACATGGGATGTCTGAGGGTAGAATACCACACTTATTCAAAAAATTGAAGATGCAAAATTTCTCCCAGCGTTAGATGGAAATATTCAAAGGAAAACTCTTCACACGCAAAAGTTGGATCAAGGCCAATATGGATAGGTTCAACACGAGGATGAACGTAACCCAATGATGTCTAAGAAGGAACAAGGATGCCCTCAACGTAAGTTAGCCAAAAAGCACATGATAGAAAGAAGTGGTAGATTGTTTTGAGAAAGGGGACAAAGGTGCTCGCAAACATGACAAAAAGGAAATTTTATACACATGAATGTTCTGAATGAAGTAGAAGAACGATGTGAATGTAGCTTAGAAGCCTCGCGATGAAGAAGTTATTAGCTAAAGGCACGAATTGTGAGATAAGATACATACTAGAGTAAGATTATGAACAAGGTCCAAAAAAAGACACTTGGTAACATACTAATCCTGCTTTCTCATAGAAATATAGTGTGTGCATGTGGAAATTTATCACCTCTTGGAGGGGAGATTTGATAGACAACAAGTGAAGATACCCTAGCCAATGTGTAGGTATGATATTTTTTTCAAAGTTGATTTTTTTTACTGGATTATGGAATGAGATCCGTATATTTCTCCGCTGACAGCATGACATCCATAGCCTTGATGAAGATGCATTTGATTCTAATCGTAACATTGCTCTACTGTCAGTCAGGCATCTATAGCCCTGGTAGAGATTATTGGAAATACCCCAAGAGAGAGTTATATATTAATTTTCTTTTGATTTTTCTTTTAGTGTTTGCTTTCAACTTTGTTCTTTTTATTTGATTGATTATTTTTCTTTTTGAAAAATTATTTCAGCTCTCTTGTTTGACATATTTGGGTGCCTGTGCTGACCTATTTTTGGGGTTTTTATTCTTGTGTGAGGCAGCATGGGTGCTCGAGCGCCTGTGCTAGCCTACTTTTTGAGTTTTTTGGATTTTGTGAGGCAGTATGGGTGCTCGAGCACTGTGATGGCCTCATTTTAAAGTTTTTTGGATTTTTGCATGTAGCATGGGCACCTATGTTGGTAGTGTTAAAAGCATGGGCACCCGTGCAACACCGAATGCAATACCTATCTTGTGGAGGCCATAAATTTTTCTCCCAACCTTGAAATGACTCCATTGTTTTTGCGTTGGAAAGGTATCGAAACGAACTATGCAATGGTAAGATAAATTTGGTTTTTGAATTTATCTTAGTAATTTTATTGGGCTTGTGAGTTTTCTTGTCCAATTTTTTGGATTTTTGATGTTTATTTGGATGTTTTGACTTTTCCGACTAACATATTTGAATGTTTTTTATTTTTGAAACATATTTGAATGTTTTTATTTTCTAGAAGTTTTCTGAAGCTATGTATAGGAAATGAAGAAACGTGGATTCCCCAGTGATAGATGGGATGTACAAGGGCAAAATGCCATGCGTATGTGCAAGAAAGTGAAGATGCAAAATTGCCCCTAGCGTTAGATGGGAATATTCAAAGGAAAAATCTTCACACGAAGTTAGATCAGGGACAATATGGATAGGTTCAACATGATGATGAATGTAACCCAATGACATGTTAGGAAGGAGCAAGGATGCCCCCAACGTAAGATGGCCAAGAAGCACATGATAAAAAGAAGTGGAAGATTGTTTTGAGAAAGGGGACAAAGGTTCCCGTAAACATGAAAAAAGGAAATATTATACACATGGATGTTACGAAGGCGAAGTATAAGAATGATGTGAATCTATCTTAGAAGCCGTGTGGTGAAGAAATGATTAGCCAAAGGCACGAATCGTGAGACAAGATACCGACTAGAGTAAGAGTTTGAACACGGTCCAAAAAAAGACACTTGGTAACATACTAATCCTGTTTGCTCATAGAAATCCAAAGTGTGTGCACTTGGAAATTTATTATCTCTTAGAGGGGAGATTTGATAGACAACAAGTGAAGACTGACCTAGCCAATTTTTAGGAATGATTTATTTTTCAAAGTTAATTTTTTTAATGGATTGTGGAAGGAGATCCAGAGACATTTCTCGTTGCCCGGCCAGGACATCCATAGCCCCGATGAGATGCATTCGATTCTAATGGAAACATTTATCCATTATCGAGTTAGGCATGCATAACCCTGGTAGAGATTATTGGAAATACCCCAAGAGAGAGTTATATATCAATTTGCTTTTGCTTTTAGCGTTTGCTTTCAACTTTTTTCTTTTTGACTCGATCGATTCTTTTTATTTTTGAAAACTTATTTCAAATTTATTATTTGACAAGGGGTTAAGAACCACTAATGGCTTAATGGAAGGAGGTGGAAGTGATTGTGATGATGACATTGGCTAGTGTCAAAAATATGTCTAAAATTTCTTGGCAACAATTTTTTTAGATGTTGATTGTGATAGTATCTCTAAGAGGCCAGTTGTTCTTTAATTTACCAAGGTGATAAAATACTAAGGAGAAATAGATACCATGGAGATAATTGTCGTAAAATGCGTGAGAATAGGCTAACAAAAATATCATTGAAGGGATGAAAATGGTAGGAAGACTCATGAAGAAGAATAAAAAAGGGAAGAAAGAACATCCATGTGTATGCACGATACACGATTGCAATGTGTGTTCATTTACCTTAGATCTTTTGAAATATTTTCTCATTTTTGCATTTGTGATTTTTTTTTAAAAGCGGGACTACGCATGTTAAGATCCAATAACAATGTTACTAATTTTTTTGATAAGGAAGACTACGCATGTCTTCTTATCAAGATTCATATTATCCCGATCTCGATGATCGTGGTGAGCTCATACTCAACAAATGAATGTAATTTATCTTGAAACGTGGATTTTGTGTGCAGGAGCTTGAGGTCCATATCAAGATGTTTTTGCACTTTACACCATACTTGATGGCTGCATTGATGTGAATTTTGAATCGCGTTTGATTATGAACTTTAAGATTGTTTGAATTGTTGGGAGCCTTAGAGCTCTTAGAAGTTTTAATCGTAGTTGGATGAATGAATTTTTTTGGTTTTATATAAGCTATAATGTGATTTTTCTAATCTTGAGAAGTGGGAGAAGAAATTGGATGAATACAATTGATGTGAGAAATGATGGTGGGCTTGACACAATCATTGATAGAAGGAAAATATGATGGACACGAAGGATACGATCCAATAATTGAAGAGGATGGGCTACCAGGAGGTGTCCCATAGACTAAAGATAAAGGACTACATGGATGTGGCCCTAAGATTGAAGATGAAGGAATTCCTGGAGGTGTCCCATATATAGAAGAAGATGGGCTACTAGGACATGGCCCAAGAATTGAATATGAGGGACTTTAGGACGTGCCCCTATATGGAAAAGATGGGCTGCCAGGAGGTCAGCCACATATAGAGGATGTGGAGATACTTAGAGGTAGCACATATATAGAAGAAGATGATGGGATATCGGGTGGTGACCCAAGGTAATATTTTGATGGAGGAATCTGATAGGTAAATAATGATTAGGTAATGAGAATATAGGTCATGGATCAATCTTATACCTAGGAATTTCATCCCTCAATGAAGAATGTGGAGACGAGAAGAATAAGAAGAGGAACATGTTCGATGATATTAGGGTCTTCCTCTATTTTTCGACAAAATACATCAATCTCTTCCTCCCCATATGTGAATGTATCGAGATATAAAGAGGTTTCTTGTTCACAAAATTCTAGAGGAATGTCTTCATGTACCCTCATAAATTTTCTAATGGCTTCTTCATTATGAAATGAATTAATCGGTGTGGGTAGTTGTTCTACCATAAGAGGTTGATTGGATTAATGCAACTTGGGAGTTGACTTAGATGATTTATTAGAAGGACTTTGAGTCAGAGAGCTCTTCGACGGAAGAAGGCGTCGATGAGGTGATTGAGAAATGGGGTCCTATGAAGATAGGGATGACCGCGACTTAGGAGTCATATTAGAGGAAAATTTTGGATTGAAATCTTGGAAGAATCAAAAGTGGAATCATTAGGATTGGAATCTTCAAAGAATCAAAAGAATCAAAATCATACCACTTACCATGAGTTGAAGATGGGGGAAGAGGTAAGTGAATGAGTTCTTTAGCGCGAAGAATCAAATGAGGTCTAGTTGTGATAGGCATCCTTTGATGGGAATGTTGAAACCTAGGTTCCTTACTTTCATAAGTATGTGGAACTACATGATAATCAGTCATTGTCGGCACGTGTCTATACATAGATAGTCCAGGGGATATCACAGAGGTTATTGTGTTAACATGTTCAATAGGTGTATCTACACAACCAATAAGAGCATCAAAATGATTCTCCTCATTCGACACATAATTATCATTCTTGTCTTGATTATGTTTAGGAAACGTCTTCGTATTGGGGGATTTGTTAGGAGTGGATGAATCCATCTACACATCACCACTTTCGATTAAGTCTTGGATGCAGTGTTGCAACTTCAAACACGGTGGAATTGGTAATATTCTTTATCTCTAAACCAAGATGCTTTAGGCACGTCATCCTCATAAGGCATGGTTTAAGGATATCTAACCATATTAAACTCCTCTATCTATTTTATTATTGATGTCATTGAGTTAGATAGAGGGGTAAAAGTAAATTGTTTATACTAAGTAGGTGGATTATCCTTTGCAAGTTTCAAAGGAGTGTTGTTGTGAACGGCTTGTACTCATTTAGAATCTACTATCCGATCACTAACAATGTTTTTGTTATTATTAGGGACACACATTTTTTTGTGATTAGTTTTGGAATCGTTATGATTGCGTGAAAAGGGCTTTAGGGTCCCTCTAGCTAACAATGCCTTTTAATTTGACTCCCTTTTTTATTACCTCTTCAAACATGTTTCCAAAATGCATTTGTAGGTGGAATGTAATGCTTGGATGGAGGTTGGGAAAAAATATGCCTATCAACTATTTTTTAGGTATGGAGCAAAGAAAGCAGTAGCCAATCCTCTACATCATTGTAAAAATGCAATGAAGTTTTAATTGTTTCTTTGTTTGGAATTGCGAGAGATCCAACATGCTGATGTCATTATCTATATAAAAAGATAAGTGTCGTACAAATCTATATGATAGTTCGACCATGTTGATATGGATCCCTTAGGGATATGCACAAACCATTCTAGCGTCATTGCTCCTAAACTTCATGGAAATAAGCGTATAAGATAATTGTCGCTATATGCAACCTCTTGACATGCCATATAAAAGTCTTTTATATGATCACAAGGGTCACATTTTCCCTTATATTTATCAAATTTTGGAAAATGAAAATGTCTTGGGAAAGGTACTTGTAGCATGGCTTTGTCAAAATGGTAGGGACATAACTCATCAAACCGGTATTTCTTGTTATTGTTACCAATTTGGCCCTCTTGTAATGTTTGAAGGGAGTTCTTCATAGTTGACCACTCTTGATTAAAAAGTGGATCTTGCATGGGCCCCGTAGGCCTATATGAAGGATTAAATCTAGGTGTATTCCCACCTCTACTTGTGATAATATCTTCATAAGGATATTTTTGTGCCTCCTGTCGAGGAGTGTTTATTAGAAACTTATAAAACGAAGTTTTAGGTTTTACTTTTGGTATAGCTTGTTTCAAAACTTTTGGTTATTCCTTTTTTATATGTGATGCCAAACTTGCCAATTGGTGAGTGAGGGCTTGGATTTGTTGTTCTAACTTTAATAGGTATTTCATGACGATCTTCATTAGGAGGAGGTTGTACATGATGAACATGGTCTTCATCATCTTCACAATGAACCCTAACTGTAGGTATGTGATAGTCCCCATCATTTTCAAAAGGCACCTCTTCATTATTTCATCATCTAGAAGTAGAGGCATGACCTAGGTTCAATATTTTGTTAAGAGTGCGACGAGGGTGGTCTACTTCTTCTTCTCCCCAAACCATGCTGACAATAAGAGAAGGGTCTATTGTGGAAGGTAATTTGGCCCCTAGTTCCACAACCCGCATAAGAACTTCATGTTTGTTATGAAAAATGTAATCGTCAAAATTAGTTGGAGGACACTCTATATTCATACAAGGAGAATCTTCCTCTCCACCACTATGGTCAACCATGAGATTATCCTCTAAGAGAGGGTTGTCACCTCCAAATATATCAGTTCCTAATTTTTGGGATCCCATCCTCGTAGTAGGCATACTCAAGATAGGAAATACAACGTGAAGAATTTCCACTAAGGTTTACTAAAAAGGGACCTTAGTCAAATTTTTGCAGCGTAACGATGCTAATTTGCCAAAACAAGGTGACTATAGAATAGCCACAAAATTGATAGATCAAAGCAAATGTGTGAACTAAAGAACAACAAACAAGCTACCCTAGCAAGGTAATATATGACACAAGTTTTCCTTAGAATAATACAATGGCCTACAATGCTCAAAATGTAGCTACACCAAATAGTTTATTCTCTAAGATTTTGTCTAGATAGGTTTGCAACCAAATAGTGACAACACAATATCACCGGTTAGGTCAAGTTTGCAACAAACAAGGCCTAAATGATAAGATAATTTTGACACGATCTTCTAACAAGATATACTAAAATCCAGTTTCTAAACACTAACAAAGTCTAAGCTTTGTAAAATGGATGATACAAATGTGAGCAGTGTAACAATGCTATTTGGACACGTAATCAAAATTTACAAGAAAACAAGATTTTAGTATCAAAATGGCACTATAAGCGATGCTAAAAAAGTAACCTCAACACTCACAAAACTCAAGACAAAGCTAGGGTGTAAAAATACATCTAAGTATATCAAAAAATTATTATGTGTGCGAGCAACGTAACCCTATAATATAGAGATTTAGGCCTGATTTCACAATGGAAACAAGACATAAATATCTCAATTGTATGGCTACAATGTGGGTAGTGTAACAACTCAAAATAATTCAAGGATGAAATCACATAACTACAATGATTATAAGTCTCAAAAATGGGTTTTTGAGACAAGGGGGTCTACTAGATCATGAGTATGTACCATGCACACTTTCAACACTTGCAATTAGACATTGCTGACCTAGTTGCACAAATAGAATAGAAAAGTGGTGGACACGCGATATCTAGCGGTATCCGTATATGTTGTTTCCTTTTTAAAAAAAAAGGGCAACAAGAAAATAAGTGTAGACAAGTGGTGTTGAAATAAACTTGGTGTTATTTTGGCAGAGTTTCACCTTGTCTTAAGACAAGTGAAAAACTAGGACAAAATGACACTAAGTAGATTTCATGATGAAAATCATGTGGTTTCAAATTTAAGAGATTCTTTCCCTTGTTCAAAAACAAGAGTTTGAATCTAACAAAGTTGTCACTTTGTGAGAGCTCTCAAGTATAACAACTAAGACAAAAACAATGGCTCCAAGCCGACAAACTTCCTAGGTGTTTCTCTCTCTAGGTGTCACAAGATATCTAGAGCGAGCTTGATTTACCAAGGTTTCCCAAGGAGTATCTTGACTTTACTTTACCCCCTTCAGTATAATGAGCACCAAAGTGTGTTCAATTATAATTTCACTTTGGGGTCATGGTACAGATACCTTTGATGCTAATCTCACCAAGGTGTACTAGACAAGTTGGTAGTGTGGAGCACTTTCTTGTTTCATTCACAAGGTTCCCTCTTGTGTGTACTACTTTAGGGTTCCTAGGACCGCCCCACTATTATAGCTTAAGACTTATGACAAAGGGGTTATGTATTAGTTGAGTGGACCAGTCATAGCTCTTAAGCTGAAACTGCAAATACGATGTGATGATTGTGGTGTATTTTTATCTTTTATACTTAATGTGGTATTTTTCACACTCCTTTTGGCAACCTACAAACACACATGTAGTTAGAATTTTTTTCTTAAGTCCTAATTTCTTTGACTAGCGTTAGGTCCTTCACAACATGGTTAGTAGTTTTAAAATAGATTCACAATATCATAAGAAAATAACAATGAAAAATGCTTGTAAATCAACTAACTACCATCAAACTTTGTAAAAACAAGGTTTATTCCCAATTAATCCAAATTCTTATTAATGAAAGACTAAAATTTCTTTTGATTCCTAAGATCACACTAGGTGCAAGGGAAGAGCATACACAAATTTTAGCCTTGATTTCTTTATTAAGTGAAAAATCTCTTAAATTAAAAGATTAAGCATATGCAAAAAATATGAAGTTTTATTCTCTTAAGTACAAAATGAATGATAATTGTTCCTACTTACTCCAAAGAAACCAAAAGAATGGTTTATAGGTGCTTTTGGTTCTCAAGATCACACTAGGTGCAAGAGAAGAGCATACACAACTCTATTCCAAACTCAAAAAAGTATGGAAACATATAATCTATCAAACCCTAAACTAATTTTGTTAAGAATATTGCTCTAAAATCAATAAATTGACAAAAACAAAATCTAAAAACCCTTAAAAACTGACATGAATCATAAAATTGAAATTCTGGAATTTGAAAAAATTTACCTTGATGCGTAGGCACCCCTCTTAGTGCACAAGCACTCACAATCATGCACAGGAACTCACAGTCATGCAAAGGCACTCACAATCATGAACAAGTGCCCCTTTTTCATTTTTCACACGATCGATGATGCATGGCGCTACAGGTGAGGCACATGCGCTCACATTCATGCTTGTGATCACCTTTTTCCTATAGATGCTCAACCTATTTTGCACAGAGCCATAAATTTTTTCTCCCGACCTTGAAAGGACTCCGTTATTTTTTTTTGGAGAGGTATTGAAGCAAGTTACACGATGGTAACATAAATTTGGAGCAAAAAGTTAACAAGAATTTATGGCATTCATTTTTAGAAAACTAGTCATTTTCTAACATATCTAAATGCTTTGATGAATGTTTTTTTGAGAAGATTTCTCGAAAAAGGTCCAATCTTTGGTATTTCTTGGGAATTTTGACAAGGCTTCGCCTCTTTATATCCTGCAAAAAAAAAAAACACAACGTCTCCGCCACTAATCTAGTTGAAACAACTTTTAAAAAATGAAAATTGATCTAAAACTTTGAAAATTACTCTAAAACTTTGAAATTAATCTAAAAATCTTGAGAAACTAATCTAAAAAGATTAAAAGTACACTAGAAAGGTTGAAAGTAAACTAGAAAACTTGAAATTAATCTAGGAAACTTGAAACTAAGTTAAAAATCTTAAAAATTGAATGCAATGGGGTATTGTCCCACCGGGCATGCCAAATGAAAGCACCCTAAACTTTACAAAGAAAATTACATGACTAAACAAGGAAATCTAACACCATTTCCATCCATCTAGCCAAGGTTCTAAGTCTAGGAATGTAACATTAAGATAGAATATTAAAAGAATGCTTAACTAGTATGAAAACAATACAAAATCTAACTAAACATGCCTACTAATATGTTTGAATTACCTAACATGGGCCTAAATAGACCTAAGAGGGAAATAAAATGGTAATGGTTGCTACTCCAAACAAGGTGAAATGGCCTCTCCAAATGACTAGTTGGAAATTTTGGATATCCATCTACTAACCCCATTGAAGGCTTTAAGCAAGGATTGAACTTGGCTATATATCATATTTATTATATGAGATGCAAATCAAAGCATGGTGTAAAGTATAAAGGAATGAGGTGCACTCTTTTTATAGTTTTTCTTTTGGGAGAAACTTGTATTTTAGTGCATGTGAGACTAAAATCCCCAAATTAGATTAGAATTGTTAATCATGATTAAGCCTTGTTAATCACAAATAGTGAATTACCAAGTGATTAAGAGGCGTGGAGCCTTAATCAACTGCTTAGGATCAACTAGGAGGCTAGGATAAGCTTTTAAATATTTCTGAGATGTTATGGAGGTGAATGGGGTGATTTTGAGTGGTTGGATGAGGGGTTTAAGCCAATACTAGGGCATATTGACCAAAATAAGGGCAAAATAGGCTTAATTATCTTATAACGCTAATTATTTGTTTTGAAGAGGATTTTGACTTGTGGTTCATCATAACGTGGCATCCTAAATGTGAAAGAGGTTTGGTGATCAACAAAGTTCTTGTTAACTGACCAAAGTGGTAAGAAATGTTAGTTAATTAGTAAAGAACACTAATTATAACAAAATTGGGAAGAATAAGAGTGATTTGCATGCATTTTGGCAATAAGATTACAAAAGTAGAATTTAGGTGTCATTTCACATGGGTCATATAACCAATGAGAGTCAACATCAAACTTAAAAATTTGTAAGATTTCATGTGCCACATAGAATGCTTTTCTTTCAAATGTGAACCCTCCACATGAGAATGGTAAGGAAGGAAATATGCTCTTCTTTTGCTGAGAAACAAAATAGAGATTATCTGTGCTTTCCATTTGTCGTATATATTCCAAGGAAAAAATATCTCTGTCACATGTATTGGCAATTTGTAAGGTTATACTCTTGATCCATAAAACCTTAGCACAATATAATCCTCCATAAAGCACCAATCTGCTAACTGTATTTATGATCCCAATTGAATGTAATATCTATATTTCACACGCAATCTAGGCATTGTAATTTTTATAATTGCTTCATACATTGGAACCAAAAATAATCCACAAATTGATTGTAGTCCCCTCTATTATCATACATCCTTATCTTGGGGGTCCACTTAGTTAATGGGCCTTACGACTTTTGGCTTCACCTCAACAAAATAAGGCTCAATTACAAAAAAAAATTCAAACCATCTAGCAAACCACCATAGAATTAAATAACACAAGTAGGTAGTGAACCTAAATGTCTTAGTGCTAGAGCCTTCTTTGATTGTTAATAATTGTTTATGCATAGATTTTGCAATGTACCCAACAAATCTATATTGACAAGGTGGATTAACGAAATGGATATTGTATACCATTTCCAGGAGGGTTTCATCCACTATCTCATCGCTATCGAAGCCAAGGAAAAATACTAGCATAGAAATGGTATCCCTGACCCACGATTTAAATATGTTAATTGCATATAGAGCCTTCCCTTTTGGTACCCCTGCATCAAATGTTAATTTTCGTAAAAACTCATCTTTGTCTTTTTATTTGTGGCATGATAATCGCTAGCAATTTTTTCTAGGTTTATGTGGATGGTTCCTAAATATTTTCTTTCAAACCCCAACACACTGCCAAGATTTACCTCCGTAATGTACAAAAGTTCTTGTCCATTGCCCTTTGCAACAATTGTTTTTTTGTCTCATTGTAATTTTGGGCACATATATTGAAAAATTCAGGGCAAGGGAAAACCTCATGGAACATCATGCGTCCCAATCTAGACCCCCATGTTATCTAACCTAAACCTTTATGTCTACACTGATTGAGTACGAACATCTACTTTCCCTCATCTTCATCTCGAGTCATGTATCTAAGTTGTGAAGCTCTTGTGCAATAACATGACCACAAATATCATGATATTCATAAGTAAAACCAGGGGTTTTACTTTTAAGTAGTTTGGCGTATGAGATTTGGGTTTTACTTTTACTTTGGGATCCTATGGAAGCAAACATGCTTGGAATTTTGGATTATGCAAACCCTCAAACCAACCTTATATTGAAATATTTGAAAGCAAAGGCTTACACAATGCTACTTATAAAAAGATGATATTTAAATAATCAAGACTCAAATGCGGGATGACACTTGCTCGAAAATATGAAAATTTTGAGTCTTACACGGTCCGCAATTACTATAAATCTATTACGCATACATTTGCGGTATGCCTTAAAGAAACAAAATTTCAATTGAAAACATCACTATAAATGATTAGGTCTTTCATTGTACTTTGTAGACGTCAAATTTAGTCTTTAATAAAATTCCATTCATTGGATGAAAGTTGTCACTTAGCTAGGCCTATTTGGGAACTTCCATTCGAAATGTGAGTGTGTCATGACTTCATCCTGGAATAGAGCATGTGTTGTTGATCTTAATATATCAAACGATGCGATTATTTATCGATGGCCACATAGCAGATTGGGCCTCTTCGAGGCAAAGGCATTCCCCGGACTCTAAGCCTACGAAATGAACCGATTCAATAATAAAGTTTCGGGTACACAGTGATAGGTGGGCATTTAATGACTTGGTCGTTGAAATTTTTGGTAGACATTGAAAGATCTTAAATAATAAACCCCATCTTTTTCCCATACCACGTGGAATAATGCGTGGATTTCTTTTTGTCATGCCCCCATGGACGTGAATCTCCCCAATTTAGGCAAGATGAATTATAATTTCGGGTTCGAAATTAATTGTTCATTGTTGGTCATGGACATTGGAATTGGAATATATGATGGGCCCCAACATATTATATATTTATATATATTATTATATAAATATATATTTATAGTATTTACATTATTGATTTCTTAAATAAGATTCTTTCTTTCTTAAATTAATTTAAAGTTTTGATTCGCAAGTAATCATTCACACGATTACTAAGGGCTCTACCCTTTCTTGGCACCTTAATTTCTATATCTCCAATATCCTTTTCTAGCTTGGAAAATTGCATAGCTAGAGTATTAATCATGTTTATAGGGAGGCCAACCATCTTTCCGATCATCTAGCTAACGAGGTAATTGATGGCCCGGGAGTTGAATTAATTTCTAATAATATAGAATATTGGCATGGCTTGTAAGATATTATCATTTATGATGGGTGGTGCACACAAAGCTTGAATAATTAATAGTGGCATGTGCCACACCTTGGGCCTTTATTATTGTTGGTCACTCGCATTCCTCTCTCCTTACATCTGTTTGTTTTTGAAATTTGGCGAGAGAATGGTTTTTTTGGGGTTTCCTTTCATTGCTTTGCATGGGGAGAGAAGGGAAATGACCTTTACTTTGGCCATTTCCACATGAAGCTTCAAGAGGTGTTTCGCTATGATTTTGTGCTCGAGGCCGAGGCCATTGAGCGTGTGATAGGAGATTCTTATATGCGGGATTCTCAATGGGACAGAGTCAACTGCGAACTCGTTTGAGCATTTGTTTCTAATTAGCTCTTGCTCCATTCATTCAAGGTGGATTTCGTGGTTGTCACGAAGTTATTTATTTACCCTGTCCATCGAGTTGGTTTGCATGAAGAAATAGACATGTCCCACGTTCGGACCCTCTATCTCGGGTGGAGGAGGCGGACACTCAGATGAATGGCACCGAGTGCGGGTAAGATTGGCTCGGAAAGTGGTATAGGGAGTTACTACTCTACACAAAGTTTGTTCAAGTTCTAATCTGGCATGGTGGTCGGACCCTAGTAGAGTGCCTCCTTTGGATCTCATTGATGCTTGCTCACCTATCAACTCGGCCATTGACCACCTCAATGAGTTTTGGGATAATGCCAAGGAGGCCTTTCTTCTTCTGCTAGGTAAGGCCAAGTAGCTAGAAGGTAGTGTTTCAAGCGGTGGTGGTCGGGCGAGGCGGGAGGCGGGAGTAGAAGTGACGGATGCGGCACTTCAGTCTTATGGACGGGAAAAAATTAGGTCTCCAGTTTTAGGGTTGGTGGTTATTTTGGATGAGGATTAATACTCTTTTCTAGCTTATTTTTTGGTTTTATGGCCATGTGTATTCATTGTCTTGAAGCCACTTCTATTTTTTCAAATGGTGTTTCCTTCTTCTCTGTGTGGGCCATTCAGTGGGGCCTTGTGTTGTTGGTTTATGTTCGGTTTTTTGGAGTATAGTTGTAAGGGTGGGGTTCCTTAACCCTACAATTCATAGCTCAAGTAAAAAACATTTAAAAATCACTTGTGCACGCGCGTTTGCGTTTGTGTGTGTGTGTGTGTGTGTGTGTGTGTGTGTGTGTGTGTGAATTTAAAGTTTTCAATAAATTAAAAAGCTATCATAAGTTCAATTTTCAAAATACAAAACCAAATACCCATAGATGAGAATAGATCAAAGGAAGTCTTTCTAAGAAAATGAATATGAATAAAATTAAATGTTGTTTAATATTATTTACTATTTGAATTGAAATAAATAACGAAAATGTTGTTTTTAAATGGAATTGAGAATTGTTTAAGTCATTCTTGATGAAATATAGTGTTTTCACATTTATTTAGTGTTTTCAAAATTATTTTTAGATGTTATATACTTCAAAATTTTGACAATTTTTCATATTTTTTTTTTATTCAAATTAATCAAATATATATTGAAAGAAAAATAAATTTTTCATTTTTTCTATTGAAGGGTAATGTGTTTTCTAATATCTCATTTACGACAGGTAAAGCTTAACCTAGCTAGTCAAATTAAAGTATGGGGAGCCCTTCAACTTTGATCACTGGATGCAATGATGGCCATTTAAATATATTTTGTAGGCAAGTGCCCTTTTCATAAAGCTTAGTAACTTTTGAAATTTGAATATACATGACAGACTAAAATATGTCACTTCCAAATTTCTAAAATATCATTTCTTATATTTTATATGTGTAGTTAGTTTCTTTTTTTTCCAAACATGTATCCTCATATATGTGATGAAATGTAAAAAAAAAATTAAAATACATCAATCAAATGCTACTACAACTGTGAGTAATTATTCAATAATATTCTCATAACAAAACGGAGCTCTATTTTAGGGGCCCCTGCCCTTGAAAGCATACATACATACATACATACATACACGATATTACAAAATTCATATTATAGATTGCTTTATAAAGATAAAATATAATGGTCATTCTTCTGAAGACAAATTCATCCCGAAACACTAGAGCACATTTTAGAGCCTATCGTGCATTGGATAAACACGTCTTTGTACACTAAACTGAAAACGAACTAGATATCTCCTAATAAATCTCGCGACATGCCCATATTTAGCAGCTCTAGACTCCTACCCAAGGTCCATTCAAGTATTTCGGTGAATTCTCTTTTCCTTTTATGTGAGTTTACCCACTCGAAAGAGAGTCTCGCCTCTTATGTATCGTTTGGTTTTCTTCCCTAAAGAAAGTCAATTCTGGAATTGACGAAGTCTGCTAGTGTCGGAAGAGTCCTCCCTCATGATCATCCATTTCTTGATAGGAAAGGTGTGGGTTCTTACCATGGATCGTACTTTGGTGAGGGAGGTTTCTAATGCTATCAACTACTTTTCTGTTTCATTCTCTAGCAAATTTGGGGGTTGTTCTTCCCCCTGTTGAGTAGGTAGTGAGTTTAGTATTGAGAGCTTTGTGATCGATAAATGAGGTTTGTAAAAATCTAGGTTGAAACCTCATTGATCGCCTAAGACACAGGGGTAGTGTTGTATCTAGTGGTTATTTAATTTTTTGATGTTCATGTGATAATATGGGTGAATCAGGTGGAAATGGAGAGCTTGGAAAATAGGAAATGAATGACATAATTCGGATAAGCGATGGAACAAAAATAAAAGCATGTCCTCAGGAGAGGAAATATTAGGAGAGTAGGCCCTAGTGTCTAGTATCTTTGAGAATGTAGAGATGAGGGCCTCATTCAGCCATGTCAACTAGAAACACTCACCAAAATGGGCGAGTTTTGCATTAAGAGGATTTAATTACGTAGATGAAGAATACATGGATGTGGGACAATTGATTGAAAGCAGATGGTGGAGGACACTTGGAAAAGTTATGTGGTAAGTTGGTAACATGTCATCACCATGTTTAAATAAGAATGTCTTTGGAGCTGATGTGTGAGGGAGAAATCATTTCACCATTAATGTCATATCCTCCCAAAATCAATAGCCTCGGCCCTCAACCCGAATTTTAATTGAAATTAATTACCTATTCATGTAAAGTGTATGTCATGAGAGATTTAATCGGCACCCTCATAGTTAAGAAATGTCTCATCAAATTTAATTCTTGGCCACGTTATATTTTCTAGGATGAAGGTCCATGAAACAAGATATTTACTAAATATTAATATGGAAAAGACATTTTTCATAAAAGTGACATATTAAATAAATATGGAGAAGAATTTTTCCATAACTTTAGTCTTTAAAATGATGCATTTAAATTTTATTATTTTTGATGTGACACATTTTATCGACTACTTTTGTATCAAATTTTAAGTGATAAATTGGCAAGTACTAGACTATTAATCCATATCTTTAGTATTTACATCTACCCTCACCAATACCATTATAATTTATTGGTCCATGCTCAACGATTAGATCCTCTCCCCTAATATATTGCTCGAGTCTTGATATGTCTATCCTTAATGATATTTTAAATTCATCACGATTAAAGAACATTTAACTTTAAAAGGCGGAGCCACAGCCGCACGTGGGATAATGATGCTAGTTTAAAGGTGAAAATTTTGCCATGGCCCACAATTTGCATTTAATATTAACCGTGAATACATACCGGGTTTGGTGGACACGTTTCAAGGTCGATTAAATAACTCACTTGATAGTTATAAATTCAAGGCCCATGGTCATTTTTGACACTTAGTTTCTTTTGCAAAATTATGGGGGACCAAATTGAGCACATCAAACCACGATGATCGAAGCCATGATTACATCGTGGTTTATTCTAGTTACGATACGGAATTAGATGAGGTTATTTTTGGGCAATCCTTTTCCCTCTCTGCTTGTTCTCCTTCGATGGTGCTTCCACACCCTCCATCTTGGCTAGTCATCTTCGCCACTTGTTCCCCTTCATTCTCTTGGAAATTCTTTCAGCAGAGCTCTAGTTGGATTCACTGTTTGAGAATCCAATTCCCAAAGTATTATGGGAACTCTCTATTCTTTATTTAGAATTCTTGGACCGGAACCTATGGATTCTCCACATCTTTATTACAAATGATGTGGATATGGAAATTGATGGAAATATGAATAAATCACTAG
Source organism: Taxus wallichiana var. yunnanensis (assembly GCA_018340775.1). NCBI lineage: Eukaryota > Viridiplantae > Streptophyta > Pinopsida > Cupressales > Taxaceae > Taxus > Taxus wallichiana. The sequence goes on from CM031235.1 coordinate 814,893,902, forward strand.
CGGTCATACCTCATATGGAAAGTCACATCGAAACAATGTCTTCCATCCTTGCAAAGTCAGCAACAAGCTTTTGAAGTGCTTAAAATCGGAAAGGCGTAACAAATACCGGAAAGAGCTATCAATGATAAAGAATGTGTGCGGATACTAACCTTGGCGACACTCTCGCAAAGAAGATCGATACCGATGCAATTAGGAAAGTGGTACAAGGCGAGAAATATATTATGATATGTAATATTTATGTTATAATATAGTTATAGGCTTATAATTTTTTTGGTATGCCTATGTTATGTTCACAATCACCAAATATAATGTATTTGGAGAAATTTACCATTTTTTTGTTTTCTTCCATCCATCGTATCAAACACTATTTTTTATATATTTTATAGTTTAAAAATAGAAAAAACAAAAAATCAAAACCTACATAGTCTTGTTAATGTTAAAAACAAAAAACAAAATAATTTTGAGTTTTCATACTTTATGATATGTAATTTTTATGTAATGTAATGTTTATGTTTCAAAAAATATAAGAGATACTCTTGTGGATAATCTTGTTTATGTTTCAACAAATATATTTTTCCTCACCAACACACGTTCTTGTGGACACTCTTGCATTCTACAATGTTGCTCCTTTTGTTTTGACTTCTCCTTCTTGAAACACCATAATTTGTTCTTCATTTTAGTTTATTTCCAATGCAACATGGAAATCGTGTTCTGTGGGATCATTCATTGCCTCAAGATGTTTGGGAAAACGTATTTCTTTGGCTTCCATTAGAATCCATATGCAGGTTCTCTCTAGTTTCTAAGGAATGGAAAACACTCATGACTTCCACCAGATTCTTCAGGCATTACAATGAAACAAGGAACAAACATCCATGGATACTTGTAAATCATGATCATGGTCATCATTGGTTGAGATACGACTTTTACAAAGTAGAACATGGAAAATTCTCAACTTTTCGTGGTTATCATGATTTTATTGGGTATGGTTTGAAGATTCACATCAAGGGATAATCTTATTTTGTTCATGTGACAGTCATGTTTCAAGGGTATGTAATCCATTAAAGCCAAGAACCTCCTTCAAGCTTCCTCAGATGTTATCAACTCAACTTAATGGATGACACTTTTATATTTATGCGTGGGGAATTTTGGTGGTGGATGAAAACAAGGGGTACAAAGTGGTTCAAGCAAGCACTAATAGATATAGAGTTAATGCAAGCTATGGTACTATAGAAATTTATTATTCTTCTATGGGGACTTGGAGGATTGTGACACGATTGAGAGATTGTTTCTTCTATGGACCCATTTTCTTCAACAACATTTTTTCTTCTTAATGTCATATGAACCTGTGTTGGGTGTGAGAATTTATAACAGTCAAGATTATGCTACTGTGCATTTTGTGTTGTTACCTGTAAGATATGGCAGAGACCATTTCCCTCACTACAGACCAAGGTTGGTTATATATGAAGAAAGGGTGCTACTTGCAGCACCAATTGTAGATGGGGACCATTTGAAGGAAATAATTGTGTTTGAGCTTGAGCTTGAGTTTGGAAGGAGGAGAGGCAATGTTTGGTCTTGGAAAGAAATTGCAAGGATGCCCCATGCAATGTTCAGTGTTTTTCGTGAGGAAAAGGATGTTCTTATTTAGTTGCACTATGGTGGGAGAGTTCTTGTGTTTCAAAAAGGTGCTTTCGGAAATATCCTCATCCTTTTTTTTCATTTAAAGCAAGGGTCTTGGTCATGGTTTCCAGAATATATAAACACAACTGACATGTGTTATAACAGTGGCATCACCTTTGAGCCCAAGATGATTTGAGATAACTACTTGGCTCCTACTACATGTATGTATGTATGTATGTAAATATAAATCGATCTTTTTGTTTGTCTTTTCCAAAGCTTAGTAATCATTGAATTGTTTATTTTTTTAAAAGTAGAAGAACCTAAAATCAACTATGAGAATAACACCAGAGAAATAATCAGTCACAAACTTTAAATGACATGATCCTAAGACATGATAATTATGCTTTTGCCACATTTTATTTCCCATGAGATCACAAATTTCCAATGTGTTCCTTTGAAATAAGTTGATCTTCTTAGACTTGAATTAAACTTAAGTTTCAAAATTCAAAATATTGATATTTACTTAAATACTTCTAATTACTTTTGGTAGAGTGATGCACTTATATCACTTGCTCGTATCTCGGTTAATGCATTGTTACACCTATTATTTACAACATAATTAAATATATGTTATGGAAGTGCACAACAATAAATAGGATGTAAGGGTTTGTAATAACAAATTATTATGATCTAATCAATTTATAATTAACCATTCATAACTAGAATAATGCAAATTAATACTTGTAACGATTGATAAACGATAAATGATAGCTCAAATACACAAGAGGACATGAAAACTTAATTATATAGGTTATAACAAAGAAGATCCAAATGTGCAAACAGGGGAAAGAGGAATTGGAGATGTTTGGATATCAATTTTGGAACTAGAAAGCCGAGCAAGAGGCGGGACCACAAGTAAATTTGTACAATCTAGACCTATAACTCTATGGTCCGACTGGATTGTATGGTCTTGGACCTTTAAAACAGTTAGGATTTGAAACTTCATGTGTATTTCGTTTGCCTAGAAATGCCCTTCATTGTATGTCATTATTTCTCACATAACTTCAAGATGACTTATAATCCTCTGCAACAAAGTGGCAACCCTAGAAACCTGCAATACCCTTCATCAAATAATTAGTAAACCAAAAGGAAAAATCATATATGTGGTGAGGTTATATTATCCTTGGTGGTCAACCTTAGTTGTTGAACCAATCCAATTGTTACTTTCCCTCGTGTGGAATCATGCTTCATGTCATTCTTCTCGGTGTTTATGCAAGTGCGAGTGATATAAGCCAATACCTTATGGATGCTATTGCGCTTTTGACACAAAGATAATGAGCTAATTTTATAGTATACAATGCAACCAAGATCAATAGTAGTGTGATGTGGTGTGCTTTAGTTGTGTGACCTAACCCTTTATATGTTAAAACCATTTGAAAATGCTTGCAGTGACTTTAATTTTGCTAATACATGGCTCTATGACCATTTACATGCTTGAAAATGGAGGAAGTTAGACTCGTTGACTTGGTTTAGTAATTTAGACCTATAATAAGGTTTACTTTATACTTTAGTTGATGTGCAACTAATTTGGGAAAATTTAGGAGAGCCTTGAGTGCTTTTGCAATGGGAGCTTGTGTCAGGTGAGTTATAAAGTGATATTGTCTACTTATATAATCTTTTGTAGGTGAAATATTTTGATAAGGACAACCCTATGAAGATGAAACGATGCAATAAAGATATTCAAATTGAAAATAGATTCGTAGAATGCAAAAGGTCAAGAGCATACAAGTCGGTCAAGATTGTATTTCACATTTTGACCCTTTGTATAATCCTAGACAAGAGGGCCTGTAGTGCAAAATAGGAAGTTGTTGCATGATGTGTGAGGCTAATTTACTAAATTGATTAAATAATATTTCTTGAATTGATGATAGAGTTGAGTGTAAAGATAAGCAAGCTACGGAAGAGCTAGAGAGATATGTTAGTTTGAATGTGAGAATTTGTATTAGTAAGGGAGCATAGTCAAGGTTGACATTGCAAAAGGACAAATTACCAAAAAAATAGTCTCTACATTCCCCCCCTTTAAGCGTGTAATTGAAAATTACATGCTTGAATAAAACATACATTAGTGTGCAAACACACTTTGTATTTTCCTGACAGTTGTTCTTTGATGTGTTGGTGTTGGCACACTTTATGATGAAACCTATAACACAAAGTATAGTCAATATCTATGATAAAAACTAAATTGTAACTCAAAGTATAGATAATGTTTGTAACTTTCGGTTTGCACAAAATACGTAAAGAAGATTCAAAACATTGAAGGAATACACCTATTCATTATACATAGGGAGGAGTTATTGTTCTTTTTGCACTATGGAGATTTGGAATTGTTGTTGAGATATCATAGAATTAGGGGTGACCAATCCCTAATTGTGTCGAAGGAGAAGCTAAGGTGTTGAGTGCAACCCAACACCAAAGAGACAAAGAGATGAACCAAAGTACCCCTTTTGAAACTTAAAAGATAAGATGAAGGATAGCCTACGAAAAACTTAGCCATGCTTCATTACCTTCCTTTTAAGAAACTTGTGAGAGAAGAGGAAGGATAACCTATGAAGAACTTATCTGTTGCAATACCTTCCACAACCCCATAAGCCACATTGTTGTAGAGCCAGTCTAGGTCCGATTTGGTATTATTGTAATTGTTGAGTAAGATAATACCACAAAGATGAGTGGATACACCATGCCCCATAAGGTGTTTACTACTGAAAGCTGGGTGTATATATTTTGGAATATTATATGGGATAAGGAGGCATGTTATCATACTAATTTTTATGCCCATTTTTAATAAAATTCTTGGCATGATTTCCCTTCTTGTGTTTCGCACAATTGAAAAATATTGCAATCTTAGATTAGGTTTACATTTATCTTCAACGCTTGCCTTTTTCTTGTTTCTCATCTTGATTTGTGCCTTATAGCGTGTTGTTACCTTGTGTGGAGTTCTACCTTACATACACAAGTGCATCCTGCACTTTGTTAGTTCTTACAATGCGATGGAAACTTGCATCATGTGATTTTTTAGTCCTTGCAATTTTCAATGATGTTTAAACTATATTTGTTCCAAAATCCCATGTAAAGCACTTTTTATTCCCAATACTCATTAGGGAAGTGTTTAACTATTTTAAAGGTTAAAATGGTGTTCAAGCACACTTTTGCACTTAGGAAATTCCTAAAACCTCTTACAAGGTGACATTACACCAAAATGGTTCCTAAAATGCATTATAAGGCCACCCATGCACTTTTTCAAGTTCCTAAACCACATCAAGAGTGTGTATATGGATTTTAAGTTATAAAAACTCATTGAGGAGTGTTTTTATTAATAAAAAGAATGTTCCTAAAAGTGCATCATTTAAGTTTTTTGGATACTTTTGTTCCTAAAAGTGCATCACTTAAGTGTTTTGGGTACTTTTGTTCCTAAAATCATATCACTTAAGTGTTTTTGGTTTTATTGTTCCCAAAGTGAAACATTTAACCATGTTTCAAACATTCATCTCAAGTGTTCTATAAGGTTTAAGTGGTTCCTAAGGCACCAAAAGTGCACCTGGGTAGTAAAGTTCTCAAAACCTCTCAAAAGTCCACCAATGAGATGGAAATCCAAAACCGATCTTGTTTTGATCATAACTTTTACATCCAAACTTGGATTTGAGTTTCATTTAAAGTGTTGAAGATATCTTGAAGCAAGGATTAATATTTTGTAGGTTTTAAAACATAAAATATTACATAAAGGTTTCTTGAGAATAATATCTCAAGTGTTGATTTTGTTGAGTTGTGGAGCTCAATTACTTTGAATTAACATGCAATATGAAACTTGCTGGAAAACACAGTAATCGACATCGGTTATGGAGGGACCGGCATCGGTCACCTATGACTGGCATCGGTCAAGAAAAGAGGAACCGTCATCGGTTAGGGCTAACCGACATCGGTTACTGTAGGGAGTGTTTTATTTAACTCTCGGTAATTAGATCTATTTTTAGTATTAAAGAAAATCTATTGATTGTAATTGCATGGCTAAGTGCCCTAAGTTTATATATGCCTATATAAGCATGAAAGATAGGGTTTAGAAGTAAGAATTAAGAATTAAGAAGAACTTGCAAAAGTTGATTATTATTGTGAGAATAATTGTGAGAGAGATAACTCTTGGAGAAGAAGAAAAATCTTGAGAGTAAGATAATCTGTACATCTTAGAGGTGTGGAAGATTGTAAATTTTCAATCGTATATCTTGTCAAAGCTTTGATAATAGATTGGCTTGTTTCTTGGTGGATGTAGCCCACACTAGGTGAATCACGTTAAATCTGGTGTTGATTTACATATCTTATCTCGTATATTTCTTACGGTAGAATATCCGTTTTTATTTGCATGTATGCTTAGATCGATATATTATTTGTCAACCGGTGTGCTAACTTAACATGATTTTACCTTCATTTATGAGAGCTTTTTTTGCTCATAATTCAAGTTATACTCGTTGAATCTTACTCAAAATTTGTTGATAGCCTCTCCATTGTGGCACCACTTTTTTAAGTATATTCGTGATGATTTTGCCAATGGTGATGGAAAATATGATCATATGAAATTTAGCAACATCATAGTAAAAATGGCCGGTGGAAGGTGAACTTTTATCAGAGAAAGATTCCACCATAGTGGATTGTATCAAGTGGAGAGATTATCCATTTCAACATAACTAACCATCTTAGTCCTTACGTGTTTTGATGATTTCGTATGCTTCATTATCATGGTTGAATTTTTGGGTAACACTATCTTCTCAAGTGAGAATAATGTATCTTAGGATGTTTAGGGATTCAAGTTATAAGTGGTGAAGGTGAAAGTGCTTGAGTGAATCAAGCGGGGAACCTCCATGGATAGAACTCGTTATTCTTGTTTTCTTCTTCATTTGACTTACTTTCTATTTATTTTTGGGAAAATTATTTTTCATCACACTTAAGTGACATTTCTATTTTTGCGTTGGAAAAAGTACTTTTTGTGAAACTTAAGTTACTCAAATATAAAGTCACTTTAAGTTGAAACTTAAGAGACAATGAAAAAGGTAAAAGTTATATTCTCATCATGAAGGTGTTTAAGAGGTAGTTATGGGTTCGAAGTATAAATAGGGATTACATTTCCATTGGATGGGTTTGATTGTCTCTTTTCTCTCTATATGTCGGAGAGTTTGTTATAACTTTGTGTACTTGTGTTCTACAATTTTCATGAATATATATGTATGTATGTATATATATATATATATATATATATATATATTGCAATGCTCATGTTTTCATTTCTTCGCTGTTTATACTCTTCGATCATAAAAATCTTCCTTTGATTTTATAATTGAATGTTATAGACACTACTTTTCTCCTCGTTCTATGTGATACCTTGATATTAAGACTTTATGTTGAATATCTAGGTACATGGGTTGTGTCATATCTATACTGTTTGGGGGTCACAAAGGCTTTGTGATTCTTGTTATTTTTATTCACATCTACTATTTGTATTATATTTCCTCATTTGCGAGAGTGAGAGAGTTATAGCCTATTTTTTACCTAGATTTATCTAGGTAGATCTCTATTTTTAGTCTGTTATGGGGTTCTCCCTTCATCCTCTATTCTCTCCTATCTCTGATATTTCTCCTCTCTTTCGCCTTCTCATTTTTGTTTCCTTTGTGCTTTCTTGTTAAAAGTACTAAAAACCCAAATCCCCCATCATATGAGGGAACTTCCCCTCTCAAATGTAAAAGAACATCACCCTGTCAATATGTGATCTTCCCTAACTATTACATATTTTATATTGGCTCCATTGAACCATTTTTGAAAATCTAAGGTGACATAAAAATTCCAAGAGTTTTTAGTGACTTCATTAAGGAACCGAACTACTTGTTATATTTGGTTACCACGTATAGGAACCTCCTTTGAAACAAAGACTAGTTACTCTATGTGAAGTTAGTACTCGGACTACGAATATGGATAAAAGATTAAATCTACATTTTGGCACCCTATGCCAATGAGTGTGATTCTGATGAAGAAGAGGAAAATGATATTCCCTTTTAAAGCATTCAAGTTTCAAATGATCATGAGAAAGCACAATTTTGATAGAGTCATATGAAGGTATGGAAATCAACACAACAAATATATCTTATGTTTTGGATGAAAATCTACAAAAAAATGAACAAGCAAAAGGAAAGGATGTTTTCTCATTGTCTTTCCATTAAGATGGATCTTCTTATATTTAATAAAATGATTCATCTCTTGTGATTTTTGATGATCCATAGAGAAGAAAGAAGGTTGTTAACACACCCCTACAAGTTGTAGAAAAGAACGAGAAAACTATAAGTAAAGAAAACCAAACTAGATGAACTCATTGTATCTCATGATCCTATAATCAAATCCTTGTGGTTAAAATTCAAGAATAGTATTGTTGAATGAAGAAAAATTAAAATATATCCTAGTGATAATTAGAATTCTAGGCATTTGATGAGATAAATGACCAAAAGATATAAAATTGTGCAAACACATAATATATCGAGAATAACATGAAGATGAATCCTTGAGTAATACTTATGTTTTCAAAAGAGATGTATGTTGAAAGTAATATTTTGGTTGATGCATCACTTGTTGAAAATAACATTACATTCCCTTCCATTATCTTTTTATTAATTATTTTCTCATTTATGGGGATGTGGAGATGATGGACTTGAAGAAGGAATATGTACAAAGGATTTTAAGAATGACAAAAGAGATGTCAAATCCCCACCTCAATCTCAAATTATTACACTTTGTCGAGGCTATGCAAAGGAAGTTTGAGTAGCTTGAGACACTCTAAAGTGAGAAAGAGAACAACAATATGTTGGAAGTAATTCTTAAGGATTATCCACACTTTGAAGTATTTATTTCTCAACAATAACTTAATCTTCTTTGGTGGATACATTATTTATGAACCTCCTAGTGTCTTTCAAGTTGACATCCTTGAAATTCCTAAGAGAAAGGAAATGGAGTTGTCATCCATGACTTCATCTCATCTTGAGATAGAGATTTTTGAAGAAGTTTCTTGTAAGGAAATCAAAGATATTTGTCTCAAGAGAAGTTATTAGATGCTTATTGAAGTTGCTTAATTATAATGAAGATATGCAAAAGGAATCCCTCCTCGAAGTGAATTGCTTTTCTCTACCAGAGACCCCTCAATAAAGTGAAGTTGAGGTAATTGTGAATGACTTTCTTACATTTTTATTATTTATGGTATGCAAAATTTATAGGCATTTTACTTGACAACCATGCGGAATTTTTGTCACTTCTCGGTCAAGCTAGCCGAAATTGCCAAATTTGTCTCTTTACAAAGGTCAACTTGCGTGGAAGGATTAGGGATCCTCGGGTGGTTTGAAGCCCAAATTATAGTAATGGAAAGGTGTCTAAGTATACTTCATGATAGTAGGACTTAAGAAAGGTATTAGGAGCTTTGCACTAGCCTTGGGAACACATTCACCTTTGGTGCTTTTTGGGGAAAAGGTGCTCTCGGTCGTCAAAGGAAGATCAACTTGTGTGGAAGGTTTCAAGATCCTCGGGTGGTTTCAAAATCCCGTATCATAGTCATCAAAATATTTCAAGGTATACTACATGATGACATATTCAAGATAAATTTTTGGAAACATCAAGAGTGGAAACCTTTCGAACATTAAGGCACTGAGGGTATTTCTAAAAGAGAGAACTTGTATTCAAAGTTTTGGGAACCTTGAGTAGAGTTCAGAGCCTTAAAATGGCCAAATTTTAACACGTTGTTAGTTATGGCCCAAGTGTTATTTTTTTCATACCCATCTCAAGCTCATGTAGTAGTTTAGCTCACTATCATGCCTCCTATGCCAAAATGGTGAGTTGACTCAAAACTCAAGGAGAATTCATTTTAAAGGTTTATAAATGGTTCCTTTAGATTTTTTTCCCATTTCCAATCAAATTGATATATTATCAACCCCAAAAAGGTTAATTGTTGGTCTTGGACCCAAAAAGTGCATCTCACGTTCTAATTCTTCATTAAGTTTTTGATGTCAGCAATTTAAGTGACTTGGCGCACTTTTGAAGCTTAGTGTCCTTTTGAAGTTCTAAAAAAAATTGTAAAGTGTTTTTTGAATCCTCTCCTCCATAAGTGTGCCCTCTTCCTATTCATCCACACCAAAAGCACAAAGCGACATAAAATTAAAAAAAATTGGCTTGTTTTGAGTGGTAAAATGCAAACCCCAAGGCCGTAGGTGCATTTTTGGCCTCCTCCATGCATTAGTGTCATTTAGGATGTTTTTTTCACTTCAAATATGCCCTATCTGATTGGAGTGTTGTTTGGGGGTGGGAGTTGTAAATATCGCACATTTTCTTGTTTGATGGAGAAAAATCTAAACTCCTGCTCCACTTAAGTGACTTTTCAAATCCTATGTTTCCCGTCTAAAAACATCAACTTAAAATAAGGAAAATTACATGTTGGAAAATCCATGAAAGCTTCATTTTTTCCTCCATGGAAGCGATTAAAACTATCTCCATGCCCTAGCTTCCAAAATGCTCTTTTGCTCATTGTCGGTGATCCTATGGTCGAAAAATCTTAAAAATTTTCCAAAATGATCCATTTGAAAACACCTATAAGAATACATATACCTCATGGGCTATCATATCCTAGTTTATTTTTATGAGGGAAAGAATTTTCTAGCCAAAAACTCCATTTGTGCCCATAACAAATGAAAATTTTTGCACTTTCCTAGTGACTCAACAAGCCAAATTGCCTAAAATTTGGAGAAAATGTTCCTCTTGAAATAATATTTCATTTGAGATATTTTTGCATGATGAGATGGAGTATTTTGAGATATATGGAGTAATAAGTTTTCTCATAGTATTTTACCTACTTTATGGGGTTTTGCACTTTCCCATTGATCTTGATGAGATAATTGTCCCAAAATTGGAGCATCACTTCTTCTCTCAATAATATTTCAAATGAATTCATTCATGAGTGATTTAGATCAGTCCTTCATCTTGATGACTACACCCATGTATGTCAAATAAAATAATCACATTGAAGACACGTGGAAAAGAAAGAAAAAACATTTACTAACATGATTTAAAGTGCACAAGAGGATTATTGAGTATGAAACATCTAGTTGAATCAATTAAAGGATTTTATGATGAAAACCATGGTTCTAGTGAATTCTCGATCTCCTCACCATCCTTCATTTAGGAGATGGGACATGAAGTACTTGTATTCTTTAAAGAATACATTGTCCTTTCAATCAGCTCTCGATTTCCATCTCATGAGAGGAAGTGTTTCCATCTATAGGATTTCTATGTTGCCATTGACAATTCTCGAAATATTTAATATTATCAAATCCAATAGATCTCATGGTTACCAAGATTATGGGGTGTGGTGTGAGTGCATGATTCATGATGATTACAAGATGAGTGTTTTCTCATGTGGGAGGTAAGAGTCATGTTGTGACAAATAATTGATTTGTGCATCCTATCATTTCTCAAGAGAGATGAAGAGTTGAAAGAGAGTTTTCAAGGCATGACCAAAGATGATCGATCAAGATAAGATGTGGAGCATCATTTCTAGTCAATAAAATACATGCTCTGATCAGAGAAGCATCAAGGAAGATCATATCCATTTGCAACATTCATCTCCATAATGAAGGAAGAGCATAACTTCATCCTGGAGCATCTTCTTTTGATCACACTTTCTCTCTCTTCTTTTCTCTCTCTAACATTATATTTCTCCATTGAGAAATAATTTTGTAAAAGTGACTTAAGTCACTTAAAGTTTCTATTTATTTATTGGGATTGCACTTTAAGTTAAAAATTCACATGAGAATGTGAAGAGTCACTTGCTTTGGATATAAATTGTAATGCTCTCTCCATTCCAAGGATCAATTTTTGCCCTCTCTAACAAGTTGTATTCTTCTATTTTCTACCTATAAAATTTCTTCCATTCTCATCTTGTGACTCATTCAAGCAAATGATGGCGAATTTTGTAAGAAGTTGAAGGACTTTGTGCCTTCTTTATGGAATTGATATATCTTGAGGAGGATTTGTATTTATCTAACATTATTCACTTCACTCTCTTGTTACGATGTTATGTTGTGTTTTCTTGTTTCCTCAATTGAAAATGTAATCACTTTGGATTCTATTTAGTGAAATTTAGGTTCATCTCACTAATACAATTCCTTTCCTCATTCATCTCCACTCACCTATATTTTCCCTCTCTCTCTTAGATATTATTGTAGTTATGACAAGGACATTTTTGTACATTCCTTGGTCGATGACTACCCAGGAAGATAGTTTAGTGTACAATTTTTCCAAATTTCAATAAATGGGAGTTGCCCCATCTATAAGAAAAGGGACTTAGTCCCGTGAGCATTAATAAAATCCCCATTTTCTCCTTGACAAAATATTTCGCCAACATTTCTCAAAATTTTGCACAAATGTTCAAAGTCAAAGAAGACAAAATTAAAGAGCTCAATGTTCCTTCTGAGACATCCATTGATGAGAAAATAACACTTGAATCTTCTTGCAAATTGTTCTCTATGTCAACACAAAGAGAATATGTGGATCCTTTTGAAAGCATTAAGTATCAATAAGTTTTTTCTTCAACATATATTATTGAACGTAAAGGATATGATGAGAATATTATTTCCTGTTCCTTATTTGGTCTCAACACTATTGAATTCTCTATTGTATCTAAAATCAAATCAACCACACATTCTATACAAAGATCATGATCTTTTAGAATTTGAAATTAAATAATTTTATTTTACAAAGATAGAAGAATAAATTTTGATAATCACTATAGGCAAGATGAAGTTTGTAAAAATAGAAGAGGTAGCGAGGAGATGATGACAGGATATTCAAAGATCAAGTAGTCACGTGCCATGATAAAATTTGCATCCTCTCCCAAATATGATTGTGAAGAGAACCATGTTTTTGTTTTAGTTCATCAAGAGATGCATGATATTCAAGCTACACCGAGTGCCATGAGGTTAAAGATGTTGTTGATCGATTTTCGTGTAGAGCATTTCATGTAGTATGTTACCAATGAGAGGAGGGGTGTACCATGTCTCTTCCCATTGAAATAGGAATTGTGAAAGTGGAAGGTGTTGATAGTGAGGTTTCTCATATTAAATAATGTATTCTCTTTATTGCTAAAGTGATATGATAAATTTCTATTGTTGATGAACCTTTTGTCTTTTCCTCCCCTCTAAAGGAAGTAAGTGATGACACCATGTTTAACCCAAATATGTGTATATTCAATGAAGGGATGAAAATGAAACACGAAGAGTGTGTTCTAGTGGTCATATTTTCTCATGATTAGAACTTTCAATAGAAAGTAGTTTGTGAACATCATCAACTAGATGGTGATGAATTTCCATGCAATTCACTACTTGGTGTGATGCAGAGGGAAAGTAAGAAGTTCATTTTCACACTTTCTCATTACAAGAGGAGAAAATATTTTGAACAAGGGTCAAAGTGGCAATTTGATCCAAGTGAATTCATAGTGAAATATTATTTTAAGGGTGGATTTATTGATTACATACTTCTTCTCAGGACACTTATGGCTATCGTAAAGTTTTTGTATGTCCAGTGATTCCCTTGAGTCCTTAAAAGCTTCACCATTTTAGTCCCCTACTCTGTAATAAATACTCTTGTCCGAAAGTGCACCCCATGAAATTTTAAAAACTTATTTAAGTCATGAACTTAGCAACTTTTACTTAAAAACCCATGAAACACTATCTTAGTGTTACGGGAATGCATGGGATGTAGTGTTCTATGGGTTCCACTAACTGCAAAACAAAGAAATGAGCGGTTCGGGACTCAAGTGGGATTTGGAAAAGTTGATGCTTCACAAAGTTTGTTAGACCTTCACAGTATTAAGGAAGTCAAAACACCACAAGTTTCCATCCCCATGAGGAAGGTTATAAATTGGTTTAAGGCTAGAGTCGTGGATTGAAGGAATTATGTGAATTTTATCACCTGCATGGGAAAAATCATAGTCCCTTCTTGTGAAGTAGCGATGCAAAATAGAAGTACCCCTAGCCACCATGTGGCAATGAAAAGTAAATTGAAACAACTAAGGTTGGAAGCTACAAAATAATATCTCGGTGTTTCACGGGTTTCCTAAATCATAGTGTTTCGTCAGTTGTTAATTCCACGGAATGAAGGAACATAACCACGGGTAAAGTGTCGCATAGAAAAGAAATAAGATCTATACAACATAGCAAGAACATTGAAAAGAAAATTATAGAAGTTCCAAAGCCACAATGGAAGGTGCAAAACATTCAAAGTCATACTACAAGGAATAACCATGGGATGAGGTCGGAGGATGCAGAATATAAAAGTAACACTGACACTTGGAAACTCTACACAATGAAGAAGAAAAGTGTAGATGAATTATTATATTTTGGGGGTTAGAAATGATTCCACACATCATATTGATGGTGTGAAAGCTGTGAGAAACCATTAAAACATCAAAATTTTGTGAGAAACACGAGAGCCATGCCTAATTTGAAATCAAACATTCAACCACTCCACAAACTAAAATTTAATGAAGTATGGGCATCATTTCTTCTCCTACAAAATTTGATGTCGTGTGATAAGTGTCATATTAAGAACCCATATCTTCCACAAAAATCTACGATGATTGGTCCTTGGTGGTTGAATCTCTTCTTTTGGCACCTCTTTCTCCTTCTCTCATTCTTCTTATCTCGCACATAAAAAGAAAGATCTCTCTTTTGTTGTAATGACAAGTGTAGACATCTAAAATGTCGACATAGTTAATTACGATTAACGTCCATAAATATCCCAACATCGTCCATATAATAATTAATCATATGATTAATTATTATTATTAATCTAATCCTATCATTAATCCCTTTATCATTTATCTAAATATCCCATTTCATCATTTATCCCTTTAATCCTTTATTTTATCCATTTTCAACTATATAATAATTAATCACAAGATTAATTATTATTATCTCGTTATAATCCCTATTAACATTTTATAGGAATTTAATATTCCTACACCTCACCTACCACCTACTCTACACATCCCTACACCTATCCTTTCCATTAAATCACATCCCTAATCATATTTATTTAACCTAATATAATCCTAATCTAATCACATCCTCACACCTCTAAATCTAGAGGCTTCTATTTCTAGAAGCCTCTCTAAACTTCCCTCCATTTAAAAATTCAAATAAACCTCTCACCCTCCATTGAATCTTCTTTCAAATTCTATAATCCTCCAACTCTAGAATCCTCCATCCTCACATGAATCCTCCACCATTGATCTAAATCCAACATGGCTTCATCTTAGCCATTGAATCCTCCACCCACAAACTATAAATTGAGCTCTCCTCCTTAATGAAAGCTATCATGACATAAGTCACAAATTCATATCAAATCTCTACTATTTTATCCACTCAATCATCCATTTTCATCTTCAATTCATCTACAATAAATCTATCATCATCCTTCATCACAAAAATCCAAGCACAATCAAAGGGGCTATGCCCAAGTGCATCCACAACAAAATCTAAAGCAATCCAAGAGCAAATCCAACACATCAAAGGAGGAGCTTTGCAACTTGTAGGTAAGTACAGGTATTTGTTTTCTCTCTCCTTTCAATCCATTGCTCTATCGGAGGCATTAATAGTTATGTCGATTAGAACTAGTTATTTTAGTTTATTAGTTTTTCATTTGCATATTGACACCACTTTTTGTCTACATTTGGCATCCACAATGGGGATTACCCCATAAAATTTTAATTGTTTTTAGTAGCATTTAGTGTTATAAATAAGCTTTCCAAATTTCAAAAAAAATCGTGATCATTTGCACCTTAAAATTTCAAATTTTTCATTGAATTCTTCCATTTCAGCACATTTGTACTGTATGTAGAGTGTTTTCCTTATTAACATCACATTTGTGTCTATAACAAACACTTGTTAGTACTTAAAAACTTGATTTACGCTAACCTTGTTTGTTTTAGTGTGTTTGTGACCTATTTCAATGCATTTGTGACCTATTTCAAGTGCATTTGTGACATGTTTCCTATTTTAGCGCATTTGTGACTTGTTTGATGTATTTGCAACCTATTTCCTATTTCCACACATTTGTGACATGTTTTGGTGCATTTGTTGTGACACTAGTTTTACATCAATACAAACTAACTAGTCATACTTTTTTGGTTTGTAGTGGTATTTTGTGACTTCTTACATTCTATTTTTATAGGAATATCACAAAACCAAGGGGAAACTCTATCAATTTTAAAATTTGATCAGTATTAACAATTATGATTACAAGTTATTGATTAACCAAAAATACTAACCCTTTGTCTTGCAGCTCAAATGGTCTAAGAACATTGGGGGTATAGAAACAAATGACTAATCCTTTGTGTTACATGTCCCCTTGTTAAAGGCCCCCATCATACAAATTCTATTATTGATTTTCATTATTTTGTGTATGTTTGTTGTCTTTATTCTAGTTCGTATTCCTACTTGTTTTAACTGAAGACGACATCGTGTATGCTCTCCTCTCACGTCCTCGGATGATCTTGAGGATCAAAAGTGGTTAGTCTTCCCTCCCTTTTTTATTTTTCTGGGGGTAACGTCATGTGGAAGTGACATACACACACTTACAGTAGTCCTAAGGGCCTCGTGACCGTGAGCTTCATCTCTATGCACATAGACACACCTCGTCTTCGGTGGGGTATATAAATTCAAGGATAACTATCCTTATTATCTAAGTGCTTGCTTCTTTTAAGAGCAGTGTGAAGTGAGGGGATTCCACATCCCAATACCAGGCCTTAGAAAACATCTTGGAAACATGGACTTAGGCCCCACGTCGTAAGGTATATCGGAACGCCCCTAGTGAGCTCATGCATCCTAGACTAGGTAACCTTTTGGCCACATATTAAGCTATAGTGCAAGGAGGCTGCACTCCCCAAGATTACTCGCTAGCCAACCCCACATTGACACATAGGTGGAGAGCCAATTGTGGCACCATCATCGATGTGTGGTATTAAAAGTAGGCTATGGCTTGAATACAATCCCAATTGACTAGCTAGGGTGTGTGTGTTGTATGTTTGTTGCTAATTTACACCCTTAACCATCTTATCACATTAAAATTTTAATCAATCAAACATCATCATAATTAATTATCCCTAATCACACAATCCAAATCCTAATCCCATCACTATCCTTAATCAACCAACCTAATCCAAAACTAATCCCCCACACATCTTATCTAACCATGGCCTTTGATCCTCAATCCACATCCTCTCTAAATCAAAATCTAAACTCCTACCTCTTTTATAAATCCATTAAGCAAGTTATCCCACCGTTCCCTACCATCAAATTCAACCATCTCACTATGACCACAAAGTCCCACACACTATCAATACCTTAACAATCAAATCTCAAAACTAACATCCTACCTTAATCAAACCTCTCCTCGTTCATCCAAGTCAACCATCCCATGTCGATCCCATTTAACAAATCAATCAATAATTATCCAATCTTCAATCTTCAATCAACCAATCACCTCTTAAACCATCACCTCCTAACCAAACCCATCCATAATTTCCCCTTCCTAAGATCTCAAATTCTCACCCCATTGACTTCCTCCTTAACAAAACCAAATCATCCCAATCCACACCGCTACCTAATCAACATAAACCACTATCCCCAAAATCCAATTACATCGACTTTGACCACCTCACTAACTTTGAACTAGACTAAGAGGACCTTCTTTATGTCCTTGCTAATCTATCCACCAATCCCAAACCCACACAACCATCCCAAACCCCCACTCCTAAATCCAATCATCATAAAACCTATCATCAAGTCCCAATCATATATCCACAGACAATCCCAACAACTTCATCCAAAATCATCATCCCCCACATCTCATCTTATTCCTCCATCCTCGACATCTCCATCCTCCTCATCCAATCATATGGACTTTCTCCTAGATAGTCCCCATCCCCTAAACCATCATCAAATTCATCCATTGAGCCTATTTCATCCCCTCAATCACCTAAGCCTAATCCCATCAAAACTATCTCATCCACCATGACTCCTAAGTCACCCTCCTCCCCTTCTACCCCCAATCCTAAACCATCTTATGTGGCTCTATGCCATTCTCATCATCTTCATCCACATTTAATCCTAAACCATCCCCTTCATCTAAATCTCAAACTACCTATCCTCTAATCCTACTTTATCCCAACCATCCCCCAATCCTATAAAATCTAAAGTGACTCCTAAGTCACCAATTCCCAAACCTAACAAATATAAACCAAATCCTCTCCATGTACCATCTCCTACCCCATCTAATGAGGCTCCTATGTTACCTTCATCCACTTCATCCCTAAATCAACCAAATCTAATGTGGTTCCTACACGCACCCATCTCCCAAATTTAATGTGACCCCATATCACAAACATCCCCTCCATATAAATCTACCTCATCCCCTTCATGTACATCTACTAATCCCAAACAATCTAATCCTAAGCCAAAACCATGTACCTCAAAACCACATACTCTAATCAATACACAATTATCCAAATCTACTTTAGACTTTAAGCCCAAACCATCCATTTCGGCCCCAAGCCTAATCCATATCCTTCATCTTCTAACCCACTACAATCTAATCCAACTCATAAATCCAAATCAACCAAAACTTCTCATAACCCACCCAACCCTTCACCTTTACTTGATACTCCCCAAAACCATTTAATCTAAACCACTTCACTCCTTTAACAGAATTCTTGACAACCATCTTCCATCATCTAAAACCTTCAACATGATCATCCATACCCCAATCAAATCACACAATCAAAACCTTCCCAAACCATCTTGGTATCGGGAACACTATTATTGTGACTTTCATCATACCCATGGACATTCAACTAATCGTTGCATACAATTTTAGTCTTATGTCCAAAACCTCATTAAACAAGGATTTCTTATCCTTGTACCTCTATATCCACCACCTTTCCATCTCAATCATTTCCCTATAAATTGTTCATCGTCCAAACCCCACTCTAAATCCAAATATTGTCAACTATCTAAATCTCATCGTATATCCAAAAATCCCTCACCAATGAAAAACCAAAATAAATATCACCTCCTATCCTTTGTTTAGTACGGAATCTTAACGGATGCCAAATTTACAATCCCCCAATCTCATGATGACCACATGGCATCATCTTCCCCATCCACTTCATATCCTATTTCCCGAGAAGATGTTTGATAATATGAAACATCGCGGCAAAGGTTTAGGCATCCACAAACAAGGCATTCGAAAACCCATCTCCCTTCATCAAAATCCAAGTCATTTAGGCTTAGGGTATAAACCTAACACTAACAATGACCCTCCCACTACTCCATCACAACCCATTTCTACCACTCCTCTTGTTGATCCTACCATCCCCACCACTTAACCCACTCACAAATCCTTTAATCACCATACTGACTACTAAACACCTAAAAATGGATTGAGCACATAATTCATCGTATGCGCACAAATGTTATTTCCTTCCCACTCATCCTCCTTCCATCCAACATCCAAATCCCTTTACATTTAATCCATTATTATCATCACATCCATTCATATCCTCTTCTAATCCATTCATTTGAACACTAGATTAGCTTGCTCACACATGTTGTAAGACACTAGTACTTACTACTGTTGTGTGACCTTGGTCTATCATTACCTATAACATTAAATCCTAATTATCCTCCTAGAGATCCACACACTTTAACACACTTAAGAAACTTGTGGTGAATACCCTTGAGTGCATCTTTTGACAACTTTGTTATCCAATTTTTCCCCTCAGGCAAAATTGGACAAACATGACCTTACACAGAGAAAATATAAGGATCGATTCAACCATGAGAGCTCACATTTTAGGCATGAGCCGAGTGAGTTGAAGTGGTGAGGCATTGGGAGTTGATAGGATGCATGTTGAAGAGAAACTTGAAGTTCGGGGGTTTGGAATTGGACGTGGAAGCATTGAGATTCAGGGGAAAAAAAAATTCCAAATCGGCGAGCTTAAACGGTCAAAGGACATCAAAATCTGAAGTCTGAAATTCAGACTTCATATATTTAGGAGTTCGGATTTGTCGGTAGGGTAGAGTAATGAATAGTGCCACCTCGAGAGGGAGAAAGGTCGAATTCTGAAGTTCAAAATTCAGACTTCGGGATTTGAGTTTCAAAGAAATGTGTCGCAGGATGAAGAAACCCGAACCCCAAAACCCTGAAACGTGAACCCCCAAAATCCCAAAACCTGAAGCTCTGAATCCCGAAATTCCAAAATTTCAGATTTCAAAGGGTGCGATGCATGGTTGGAGTCCAAAAAGGTAGATCAACCTATCACATTTATTCCAGTATGGCACCCTCATCTTTAGATGGCCATAACTTTGGACTGGGAGCTCAAATTTTCACAAAATAGGACTTTTTGGGAAGCTCTCAGTGTCCTCTACACAATAGTGACTAGTTTTATTAATTTTAGTGAGACTAAGTATTCTAAAATGGGGAAATAAATTCCTCTATTTTAGAGGAATGTTTCCAGGTTTCTCACCTACCAAAATGATGAAGGCATGGGCTTCCTTTCTTCTCCAACAAGGCAAAGTACATGGAGGTATTTTTTTTGTAGTGGAACCCATCATTGTTGCGGGTGATTTTAATGTATTTTAGGGTGGTTGAAACAAGATTTTGAACTCCTTATCTCTCCCTTTCTCTCATTCTCCCTATATATTTTAAAGAGGGGCTCATTTTAAAAAGTTAGACACCTTATATATGCCCCTCCCTTCTTCTTCTTGTCTGTAAGAGATTTTATGGAGATTCCAAACCTCCCTCCTAGACATTGTAATGTAAAATATGTGCCTTTGAGCTCAAGTATGGTGTATTGTATCAATTTTGAGATAAATATAAACATATTTGTGATGTTCTCAACACCCTTTTTTGTTTTGTTGCACCTCTTGGTCTTTCATCACATGCAAATTATTGTGCATTGTTGTGTTTATTGTGCAAGTTGTCTAACATTCCTTATTGGTGCATCACCTCTAGTAGATTAGTTTATTTTTCTTACATCTTCTTATCCATGTCTCCTTGGAAAAATTTAGGAAAGGATTTAGATTAGTTTTCTGCAAATTGGTGAGTGGTGATAGATACAGGAATAGGAAGTTGACCTTTCTCCGGAGAGCTTTCTTGATTGTAAAAGTCCCACACTTTGGGAAAAGCTCCATGTTATGCAATCACATTGACAGTTTCAATCCATCAAATTGTAAACAATCAGGGGTGTTGTGATTAAACATTAACGAGACACTCTAGCCTTTGTCATCACCACACTCATTTACATCCCCGCCATGCCACTAGTGATTCTTAACCCCTTGATATTTCTTAAGAGAGTAGAACCTCTTTATGCAAAAATATAAAAATATAAAAATCATATCAAAATTAAAAATATCAAATAAAATCCACCTCAAGACTCTCTCTAGGGGTGTTTCAACAACTCTACCATTATTTATAGATGTTTGGCTAGCGGTAGAGCAATGTTGTGACAAGAATCGAGATGTATCTTCGTAAGGGCTATGGACATCTAGTGACAACATTGCAATGCACGACTTAACCTTCTTTTCATCTTCCATCATCCAATTTGACTTAATCACTCCTATACATTGGCTAGTTTGTCTTCACATACTACCCATTAAGTCTTCACTTCAAGCGGTAATTAACCATCACAATCACACACACTTTGATCTCGTAGAGACATAGGGCTCATATGTTGCTAGGTATTGTTTAGACCTTGGTCACACTTTTGTTTAGTCCAAATCTGTGTACAAGTATTCTTTTTCCTAAGTTAGATTGAAAGCAAGAACTACCACCTAAAATAGTTCCCTAACCTAGCTAGAAACAAGAAAAGAGTACCATCAAGATGAAGAAATGAACAAGGCCTACACTAGCATCATAACTTTGAAATAATGAAATCAAACATAATGCAAATCAAGAACTCTATTCTTCTAATTGCCTAATTAAATCAAGTGGACCTATGTAGTCCAATGGCAATCAACAATATTGTTTGCTTTGATCCTTCAAGGATGCTTGGGTGTGAGGCTTAGCTCTTCAAGATGGATGATGGAGGGGCTTGAGAATGGCAAAAGGCTCTTAGTGCAAGACTATGTGCTTTCTTTTGTTTTCTCAAGGGAAATAGGTGTAGGTATAAAGGTAGAAGGAGGGCTCCTTATATAGCCCAATGGATAAAGGAAGCACTTCATCCCTTTGCATGTGGGATAAAGGTAAAACATGATTAGGAATGGATAAGGTTGCTTTATTAAAGGTAACCTTACTTTAGAAGGGTTTAATTTATGCTTAGCAAGTCATGGGAGTTGGGGGGTGTTTTAATTAATCAAAGGTGATTAACTAATAGGTAGATGTAAGCTTATAGAAGCCAATTAGAGGAATATTAGTACAATTTAGGCTATTAGGAGGGGATTAAATCAATTAAATATTGATTTATTAGTTAATGAAGTGGAAGGCTAATTAATTAATAATAATTAATTAGTACGGATAGAAGGGGTAAATAATTAACTGAAGGTTGTTAATTAGGTTGTTAGTTGGATAGGCGACTTAATCAATTAGCGTATTGTAATTAATTAATGATAATAAGAGGGAATATGTGCGCTTTTGATGATATGTCATCGATTTGCGAGAAAGGGGATAATTAGCACAATTTAATTATTTAAATTGCTTGGGCGTGATTATGGGTGTCTACAAAATATCACCTTAAAACATGTGCTATTAGGCTCATATTTTGTTTGTCACTTATATTATTCCATCCACCTCTTTTTGGATCAAACATCCGTGGGCAAACGATGACCCTTTCATTTCATCCCATCCTCTTCATGTCCCTTTTGAACTATCATCATCATGACTGGGAATCATCCATTTTAGATACCCCTCACTTCCCATTCTACCCTACACCTGGGGGCAAATCAAACCCATCCATCCATCCATACTGAGACCATCCTACTTTACACTTGGGGGCACACCACATCTATCCTTGATCCCTCCCCTATACTGTGGGGTATATCTTATCATATTCCATATCCCCCATCTTATCTTATACCACATACCTCATCCTATCTATCTATCTACCATCCCACATCCCATCTAATCCTAACTTACTAACTAATCCCTATCTTATCCAACCTATCTAATTTCCCTCACTCCTTCCCTTTCGTCCTCCAAAACACACTTTGGGACTCTAAGAGAAAGTTGCATCCCACCTTACATCCCTTCTCCTCCCCTCACAAGCCATCCCATCCAAAATCCTTTCATCTTACATATCCTTAACCATCCCCATCCCAAATCCAAAATATCAACATCTAACATCTAAACATAAAAAAAAACCAACATTCAAAATCCAACTTCTAATAATCTAAGCATCCAAAATCCAAGATCTAAAATAAAAATCCACTAATCTACACATCCAAAAATCCATACATCCAAAATCTAACATCAAATAATCTAAACCTCCAAAAATCCAAACATCCAAAAATCTCAACATCCAAAATTGAAACATCCAAGAATCCAACATCCAAAATCTAAAAATCAAAACAATTCAAAATCAAACATCCAAAATCCAACATTAAAAATATCAAAATATCAAAAAATCCAAACATTCAAAATCCAACATCAAATAATCTAAACATCAAATATCTAACAATCAAAACATTCACAAAAAAAATATAAAATATAAAATGCACTATGTGTGTTTTTTTGTTTGTGTGTGTTTGTTTGTTTTTCTGCATTTACATTTTGGTTGATGATATGTTGCCCCTTTTGTTTCTCTTTTTATTTAAATCACACTCCAAAGATATGAGGGCCATCTTTTTTATATTAATATTTCCAATGATAAGAGGACAAGGGAATTTTCCAATTCAATCATTGTGGTATTTATACCTTGATGCATCTTGCTCTATGCCACATTCATAACACTGCTAATGATGATAATAGTGGGCACTTTATGGTAGCACACCCCCTTATATCATCGTATTTTAACCTTATCATCACCATATGCAATCCTCATCATCGTCCTAACTAACTATCTAACCTCTTCATCCTTCTATCTAATATCAATCAATCAATCAATACCCCCATCTAAATCTTATCATCTCACATCCAACATCCAAAATCCTCATCCCTTGTTTAAGGGCATCTTCGATCCAAAACCAATCCTCCTCACATAAAAACATCCTCAATCTTCTAATCCTTTAAATCAAATCAATTATCCTCAAATCAAACATTCTCAAATCTACATCCTACCCCCTTGACCGGGAATCTCAAAATCAACATCTTATAATCCACTATCCTATAATCCAAAATCCTAAATATTCTTTGTTGTCATTCATCGTTGACTAAGGAATCTTCTAATCGAAACTCCAATATCTCCTAACCCTCTACTCTCTTATTCCTCTAATCTTCTCTCCTATTCTTCTCAACTTCTATTCCTCTAATCTTCTCTCACATCTTCTAAACCTTCTAATATTCTCCAAGTTTCTTTTAATCTTCTACTCCTTATCTTCTAACCCTCTAATCCTCATCCTCTCCATCCTCAAACCTTCTAATCATCTAATCCTACGAATCCTCAAATCTTCTCATCATCCTTCATCCACTCGGGTATCTCCTCTTTTGGCGGTTACGACTCGTTCCTCCCCTAACCCCTCAAGGGTGCATCATATCATCATCATAACATATTTTCTTCTTATTTTTATTTGAATGGTCATTTATACACAACAACCATTCAAATAGGGGAAAAAATGTAGACATCTAAAATGTCGACATAGTTAATTACGATTAACTTTTGTCCAACAAATATCCTAACATCATCCATATAATAATTAATCATTAGATTAATTATTATTATTTATCTAGTCCTATCATTAATCCTTTTATCATTTTCTAAATATCACATGTCATCATTTGTCCCTTTAATCCTTTATTTTATCCATTTTCAACTATATAATAATTAATCACAAAATTAATTATTATTCTCCCATTATAATCCCTATTAACATTTTCTAGGAATTTAATATCCCTACACCTCACCTACCACCTAATCTACACATCCCTACACCTATCTTTTCCATCAAATCACATCCCTAATCATATTTATTTAACCTAATCTAATCCTAAACTAATCACATCCGCACACCTCCAAATCTAGAGGCTTCTATTTCTAGAAGCCTCTCCGAACTTCCCTTCGCTTAAAAATTGAAATAAACCTCTCACCCTTGATTGAATCTTCTTTAAAATTCTAGAATCCTCCAACTCTAGAATCCTGCATCCTCACATGAATCCTCCACTATTGATCAAAATCCAACATGGCTTCATCTTAGCCATTGAATCCTCCACCCACAAACTATAAATTGAGCTCTCCTCCTCCATGAGAGCTAGCTTGACATAAGTCACAAATTCATATCAAATATCTGTTATTTTATCCACTCAATCATCCATTTTCATCTTCAATTCATCTACAATCAATCTATCATCATCCTTCATCAAATTAATCCAAACACAATCAAAGGGAGGTTCTACCCAAGTGCATCCACAAAAAAATATGAAGCAATCTAAGAGCAAATCCAACACATCAAAAGAGGATATTTTCAACTTATAGGTAAGTACATGTATTTGTATTCTCTCTTTTTCAATCCATTTCTCTATCGGAGGTAGATTAATAGTGTGTCAAATTAGGAACTAGTTATTTTAGTTTCTTAGTTTTACATTTGCATACTAACACCACTTTTTTCTACAAGAATCGTGCCAAAATGGTGGGTGACTTCCCATGAGTTTCAGACCTTCAATTTTGTCTCTATAATGTATTTTAACCTCTTGTCATTAATGTAACTAAATGTGAATCATTTAAGCAATTAATATAGTGTTACGGCTCTCTTTCTACCCTATACTTATGTTTTTTGCGTTTGTGCCTCTCTTCTCCTTTTGGTATGTTGTGTGTGTTTCATACTTGCATATTTCTCCATTTTCACTTGTCGTAAGTGTGTATGAAGTGTGAGTTATGTGGTTTGAGTATGTGGCACATTTTTACGCTCTCTCTCCCTTTGTTTTCTTCCCCTTGTGGAGAGTGATCTTCCCCTTCTTTCAGGTGTTATCACCACCCATTTTAGATTAGATTTTTTGGCATGTGTATGTTGAGTTTTCATTGATTCATAAGGATCATTAATGAAAAATCAAATAAAGGTGAGATAGAATAAGCCTAGAATGTGCATGACAAGGCGGGATAAGGCATGAAATTAGAACACTTGATGTAGGCTTGACTTCTTAAGGAGCTAGTGACTTATACAAACAAAATGATGATGTGATATCATGTCATGATGATGTCATAGTAGGTTTAGAAATTATATGATGAGGAAATGAGGTCGAGAATGATGAATACACAAGTGCATGAGTTGAATTGGTCACATTAGCTCGGTTTGGTAGGCCTAATCCCTAGGCCTATTTAGCAAATTGACACTGGATTGGCAGATTGAATGTAGGAAAATAATTCAGAAACATGGTAGATGCATAAGGACATTATAGAGGACATGTGGAAGGTGTTTCAAGCCATAATTTAGCTATTGGAGGCATGTTTAGGGTCATATCCATGGATCGTTGAGGACAAACAAGACTAACATGTAAAAACCATGGTGGTTAAGGAAGTACAAGTCTAATTATGAAAAAAGTCTTGACACATGTGAAAAAGGGTACTCCAGTGTTGTGGCCAAAAATTCATGTAAATTTGAAGAAGAATTTTGAAATTATGGAGTTTTTAGTGTTATCGAGCTCTTAGAATACTCTTCCCTAGCTCAAGGGTCAACTTTAAAGACCTCAAAGGCGTGTAAAACCTCTACATGGTGTCTTAATCTATTCATAGGTGCTATGACATGGAATCAAGACCATTATAGAGTTAGAATGAGGAAGAATGATGGCCTGAGCTTTATGAACGAAGCTTAAGAAGCAAAACTGCTCCAAACCCTCTCAAAACCCTCATACTGCAACGATGGAAGAAAAATGAGTTTTTTGGTCATGAAATAACCTATGAAAGCCAAGTGGAACACTTAGGGATGTATATAATTCATTATAGCTTAATTTTGTGGCATGTTGTAGCTCTAGGTCAATTGGTAGTGAATACAATTTCAACCCTATTTTAAATAAAATTGTCATTTCGAGTCATGAATGGAAGAGTTTCGAGTTGAAAATATTGATGTGGTAGCATGTATTGAAGATGACATTTATGTTCATGAAAATATCCATGCAAGTTATTTATATATTTTTGGTGAACCATGTCAAACAAGTGAGCCTACCGCTAAAAAAACATGCAAAACCAGTCATGGTGTATGAAAGATATTTGATGAGAATACTTGTTGTGGAGATCCGATAATGGCATGAGTATTTAAAAAAATTCCAATGTGACTTGTTGAAGCTCATAACTCAACATGATGAAGTAATTTAAGGTTATAGCTCAAATGCCTAAAATTGTCCTAGTTGCCATGTCAAGAAGGGTTAAGGAACTCAGTTGCAAATGTGCACTTCTCCACTCAACCCAAGAAAATGAGTGTTTTAAAGTGAATAATAGGACTCATGTGAAGTTTCCAAGGTGTTAGTTTGGCATGAAATTCAAGGTTGAAGTGATTGGAGTCATCAAGACCAAGACTAGTTTTTGTGTCCTAAAGACCAGTATGAGCAGTCCTAGAAATACATGTTCATTTGAGCCATATACATTGAAATGGTGAAAGAAATTGGTTTTATGAGATGCCCAAGGATCATATACTTCCATAAATATGACATAGGAGTCATGAAAAAGAGGATAAGTGAGTGAACTAACTCACTTTATGAAGATTATTTTTCTATGCATGAAAGCTCACTAGTACCTTGATCAAAACTAGTATCTCATTGCATGAATGAAGGTAGTGGTGATTTCTGAAAGATTTGAATGTGGGCAGAGGTCAAAAAAAAAATCTCTCCCAAATTATTATAAGATTTTGAACATGTAGATATCAGTGTTAAAGGACCATCTTTGTGATGTACTCTATGAAACTCCATAAGCTGCGAGACCCAAGTTGTGTTGAAGAGTAGAAAGGATGTCTTGCGCCATGATCTGCAAGGTACAAAACATATGATGAAGACAAGAAAATTTTGAATTTATCCTCTCCTTGATTACAATGCATGATATGATCTACAAATGTAGTTATAATTCTGATTTAGCAAATCGTTTGTATTTTGAAGGTCTTAGACCTAAGTGTGCATGAGAGCTAAAATAAGAGCTTGAAGCTGAAATGACGAGTTTACAAGCATGAAAAGGAGTTATATAGAAAAATTAATGTTGGGTAATGTGCATGCATGTTTACAACACTTGGCACTAAGTTACTTTAGCCACAAGACAAGCCTTCCTATGTTGGATAATAAAGCAAAATCTTGCATAATCGTTACAAGTCAATAGGTGTAGGTGTTAGGAAGGAATATATGCAAGTGAATTCAGAAGGTTAGGGAGTTCAAAGGATTCATTTGAACATCATAGTTATCAGGAGCATATGTAATGATTACAAAATGGACAATTTTAGATGATTTAATCCAACCTCCTTGTACGAGTTGAAGACTTGGTAATTGAGGAGTTCTTTGGGAGGTGAAGTGCAAAAGATGTTAGAGGATATATCTCTAGCTAATATAAACTAGTTATTGTGCATGACAATGTGTTTTTTAAGTGAGAAAGCTTATAATGTATGAAGACTTGTACACTAATATGAAGGTGCATGAAAGAGTAAAAACATGAGAATATGTTATTGAATTCCATGTTGTTGAAGGAGTATGAAGACATGAAAAAAAAGGAAATTAAGGTGTTGTGATATACCTCCATGATTATAATTTTTCCAGCAGTATGTATGATTTTTAGAGAAGAGGTTTGATTGTGCCATCCAATTAGAGAAGCATGACAAAAGTGAATGTGTTATAAAAGCCTTATATGACGGGGTTTACAAAAGAGTAAGAAGATGAGTCAAAGTGAGAAGGAGGGTAAAAGTAGAAGATAGATGAGTTGAATAGGTGATCACAATTTTTTTGTGAGACAACTAAAGGAAGGTGATCAAAACATCTTGTAGAAGACTAAGTGGTGGCTTAGCAAATAGGGAGTTGAAGCTTCCTTGTAAGTTATAGCTTGCAAAATATCAAGTAGAAGCTTGATTGAAGTTTTGGGAGTTATAGCTTCCATGCAAGTAGAAGCTTGTTAAAGGTCAAGTAACAACTTGACTAAACTAGTGGAGTTGATGCTTCAAGTTGAGTGAATGTTAACCATTAAAATATTTGTAACCTTTATAGGATAATTTGTCCAAGTTAGTGTATTGGTTTTAATGGGGTTTTCTCCCTTAAAGGGTTTCCCACATTAAATATGGTGTTCATGTGTGTTTTCTTACTTCATGCTCATGTTTGAATGTGATTAGTATCTCATGGTTATTGGTGATCTAGATTGAATAACTTACTAAGTTTGTGAAGAGTTTTCAAAGTTTTAAGAAGCACTGATTCACCCCTCCACTCTCAGTTCTTGTGTTTTCCAACAAGGTTTTACTTTCTGCATATCTCTCTCCGTGGATTGGATGTATTAGTAAAGGCTAGCTTAGGAGTAGTGTTAGCATTAGATTAGGTTGTGTTATGTAGATTATACTAATCCATGAAATAGAGGAAGCCAACCTTCTCCAAAGGTTTGTCTCAAGTCGTAAGTCCCACACTTGGAGACAATCCCATGTTGCCCAAAATTTCTGATTTTCATAAATGATTGTTCGAGAGGGTGTAATTTTTGTGACAATAAGTACCTACTTCTCTCAACCTATTGTTGGGTTTGTATAAATCTTGTGTATCTCCCTCCTTCCCCTTATATATAGTTTTATTTTCCCATCTTTGGATTGCTTCCATTTTGTTTTTGTGTGTGTTCATGCGTGTTTTCAATAAATGCAACAAGAGAGAGTGATCCCTTGTGTAATTGTGTTGAGCCTTAGTCTGTTTCCCAATAGATAAGACATCAATTTAATAAATATAAAGAGATTTTGGAGTTCATGTTTTGCCTTGTTTGTGTTTCACCCAATCCAATTCATGTTCTCAATAAGAGCCAACTATTATCATGTTAAATATTTATGCTCATTTTTCAAAACATTCTTGGCATGTTTTATCTTCTCGTGATTCCACAATGGAAAAAGATTGAATTCTTATATTGGATTTATGATGATATTTAATGCATTACTTTTTCTTTTTCTCATCTTGATTCATGCTCTGTAACTCACCTTTAACTTGTGTGGAGTTCTACATTGCATACATAGGTTCATCTCGCACTTTGCCATTTCCCATAATGTAATGAAAACCCACATCACACTTTCTTAGTCCTTCTTGCAATTTTTAAGGATGTTTAAGCTATATTTGTTCCAGATCCCATTTGAAGCAATGTTTATTCTCAAAACCACTTGTATAAGTGTTCAAGTGTTTTTGGAGGTTCAAAAATGGTGTTTGAACCCACTTTTGTACTTAAGAAGTTCCTAAAACCTCTTGCAAGGCCACTTTTGCACCAAAATGATTCCTAAAATGCATTAGAATGCCTATCATACACTTTTTAAGTTCCAAAACCACACAAGGAGTGAACCTAGAAACTTTCTAGTTTAAAAACTCATTAACAAAGCATTTTTATTATTAAAAGTTCTCAAGACACTCTTTAAAGAGCACTGCGGTATGTGCGATTCTAAAATACTTCCTAAAGGTTTTCTCACTCATTCACTTATTCCTAAAAGTGTGTCACTTAAGTGTTTTGGGTAATTTTGTTTGTGTTATCACGTCACTTAAGTGTTTTGGGTACTTGTGTTCTGTGAGTGTGTAACTTGAGTGTTTTGGGTACTATTATTCCTATGAGTGCATCACTTAAGTGTTTTGGGTACTTTTATTCCTAAAGTACATCATAAGTTCACCCAACACTAAAGCATGTTCCAAAATTGCATCCAAAGTGTGTTATGAGGTTTAAGTGGTTCCTAAGGGACACCAAAAGTGCACCTGGGGTACTAAAGTTCACAAAACCTCTCAAAATTCCACCCATTAGATGAAACTTTGGATTTGGTTTTGTTTTGATAGTAGATTTTTCATCTAGACTCCAATTTGAGTGTCATTCGCAGTGGTCAAAATCTATTGAAGCAAGGATTAATCTTGTGTATGTTTTAGAACATCAAAAATTGTATAAAGGTTTTTTGAGAATCATTTCTCAAGTGTTGTTTTTACCTTCATTCCAAGAGCTTGTTTTCATCATAGTTCAAGTTTTACTCATTTAATATTTCTCAAACTTTGGCCACAACCTCTTCACCTTGACACCACCATTTTGAAGTGTAATCGATTTGACGAATTTACTAGTAATGATCAAAAATTTGATCATACGAACTTTAGTAACATCGTAGTAAGAATAGTTAGTGGAAGGAAAACTTCTATTAGAGTAATATTCCACCATAGTGGAGGGATTATCCTTTTGACACATCACATCGACTTGGTCCTTATGTGTGTTGATGATTTCAGATGATTTATAATTATGGATGGATTTTTAGGCAACACACTCATCCCAGGGATAAGAATGTATTTGAGTTTGTTTTGGGATTCGATTTATAAGTGATGAAGGTAAAAGTGCTTGAGTGAATCAAGCAAGGAACCTTCTTGGATGAAACTCATTATTCTTATTGTCTTCTTCATTTGGGGTGCTTTATATTTCTCTATTGGAAAAAGTGTTTTTTGTAAAACTTAAGTGACTCAAATATAAATATAATTTAAGTTGTAACTTAAGTAAAAGTAGAAAAGGTAAAAGTTATATTCTTACCATGAAGATGGTTAAGAGGTGATTATGGACTTTCCATTGTATGGGTAAAAGTATAAAGAGGGATGGCATTTCCATTGTATGGGTTCAGTTCTCTCTTTTCTCTCCATATGTTAGAGAGTTTGTTATAACTTTGTGTACACATGTTATTTAATTTTCATGTATATATAGAATGCAATGTTGATGTTTTCATTCCTTTGGTATTTATACTTCTCAATCATAAAAATCTACCTTGTTATTTTACAATTAACCCCCTTATTGTATACATTGCCTTGATACAAATATTTTTGTTGAATATATGCATATGTTGACTTTGTGCCATATTTGTACATTTGGGGGTTGTGAATACTTTGTGTTTCTTGTCTTTTTGAGTCACATCTTCTATTGTATTGTATTCCTTCATGTGTGAGAGTGAGAGGGTTCTATCCTTTTGTTTACTTGGAGTTATCAAGGTAAATATTTTTCTCTATTCTATCCTAATTTTTCCCTTCCTCCTCCATTCTCTCCTTTCTCATCTCTTTCTCGTTCTCTTTTTGTTTCCTTTGTGATTTCAGATGAAAAGCAGAAAAAACCTGAATCCCCAATC
Source organism: Taxus wallichiana var. yunnanensis (assembly GCA_018340775.1). Lineage (NCBI taxonomy): Eukaryota > Viridiplantae > Streptophyta > Pinopsida > Cupressales > Taxaceae > Taxus > Taxus wallichiana. The sequence continues at coordinate 814,926,058 of CM031235.1, forward strand.
ATATGAGGGAATTACACCTTTCAAATGTTAAATAACATCACCTCATCGTAGGTGACCTTTCCTAACTATTGTAGATTTTATATCACCTCCATTGTACCATGTGATGCTCTTGAATCTCTTTCTTGCAATTGTGTTTAAGTAGTGTAGAGGAGAAGGAATGAAGTATGCATGCCCCTATATTATGATATGAATGGAGTAATTGATATTTGAAATTATATGAAAATATTATAGATAATTGATGAAATCTTAGAAAAATAAAAATCCTGTAAATATACCCTTGTCTGAGAACATCCATCTTGGTCATGATCGTACCATATCCTTGATTATATTGTATGGTTTTGATGTGCTTTAAATTCTACCCCTTTTTAGTAACTATCATATTTATGAGGATATGGACCTTGTAAAAACTTGTTCTCATGTATGTAATCTATCAATATATGTAGAATATATCCCGATGAATGTCCCCTCCTTTGAGGTGTATGTGATAAAGCATTTAAGTGTGTGGTTCAAAATAATAGATGTGTACCCAAGGGTGATAAGTCTAGTAATTTGCCTAGGATCGCATAAAAGGCTAGAATAGTGGTATAAACACTCAAATTTGGTAATTATAATATTTGACATTGTTGTTTTTGACATTGCTCTCTTGCTCAAACAAGTTCACTTTACCCATTCTCATTTGGTTCATCCTTAGATCTCTCATCTAGATTTTTTACTTACACACTCATCTGTTTATAGTTTCGAGATTTGAATGTATGAAACATAGAAACTCCACTTGTCAGCTTCTAAACTTCACATTGTAAATTATCACTCTTAGGTCAAAAACATATAGTAGTAGGGGGAGAACATATGTATGGTCCTAAACCTTTTATATGGTCTTGACCTTGCTCACTTTGGTCCCAAACTTCCCGTTGCACATTATTCTTTGGGTCACTTGTTCCTCCTAGTCAACCTTTGTAACTTGAAACACCTTCGGAAGCATACATAAACAAGAAAAAGTCACTGCATTTAGTACTTAACACTCTTATGGACTCCTATTGCAAAAGTTAGCACAAAAGGCACCTAAAGCTCCCTACACTCTGAAAATACCTTTACACATTCATTAGGAAACACTATCTAGATGTCTATAGCTTCCCACTAGGTCTAGGGAAATGATTCCCACATTTTCAAGCACTCAATTTTACCCACTCAAGTAGATTTACAAGAGAGAAAATCAAGTCAAGCATTGTCAAAGAAAGGATGTCAAATCCAATTGCACTATAACTAGATATCACATGCTGGCGGAGAACGACATGCAATTGGATGCCTCTTCGGAGTAGTGCCAATTTCGGTGATAGACAAAGAGTACGCATAACCTAACTAATGTTTTTTTTGTAGGAATTCATCAATGGTTAGGGTTTGAAGGATCAAGACATAGTATTCAAAGACCCTCGCAATGTGATTGAGAGTGATCGACAAACAATGAAAAAGTGAATGAGACAAGCGAAAAATCAAAAATTCACATACCACATACGAGTAAGTGTAAAACCATATAAATAGTTCAAGACCTTAAAAACATTGCTATCCTATTTTATGGTCTTGACCAAGGAGATCTTCAACTCATAGTCTCATTTTTGAAACATTGTTAGGTCTAGAAACCCCTATTTTAATATCAAGATCACCCAAATCAGCCCAAAATCCAACATAATCAACTAAGTACACTCAATCCCATATATTTGAGAGTTTGTATTGTATCGTGTACATTTGTTATAAGTTGTAAGGCCTTATGTTGATATTGAATGGTTAATGTTGGAAGTTAATGAGTCGAAATAACCCCTTTTAGTTCCTATTTTGTTCTTTATTTAATTATAGTTGTAAAACCCTAATGAAACCTTAAAATGGGTGAAAACATTTGGTGAACCAACATTTGAATTGAACATTGTTCCTTTTAACCATTGGAGTTTTTATTCCTTGTTGTTTTCATGCTCTTTTTTATATCATCATGCCAACTCTCATGGATCATTATCAATATCTATGTAGCTTGCCCACATCTTCAATCCTACCCCCTAATCACCGTTATGACCAATTCCATGATGATCTATTTGCTAATGCTATTTTGACTATAAATGTTGCTCATACCCAAGGTGATGCTTCCAATACTCACTCTAAAGATCATACATAGGACCTTATTGATGATGATGCCCAATAATTCATAAAGTTCTTACAATAGAATCCTTATAAAATTAATCTCACTTAGAAACATATACAATTCCTACATCTATGGTATCCACATTCTTTGGGAACCTCATATTCTAATGCACAATGTTTCTATGCCTATTCATACAACCACTATTGCTACTACATCTCATATCTCTATCACAAAAGCACACAAGATCTTGAAACCCTTGTTCACACATTACAATCTCAAATATTACAATTACAACAAGGTATGTCCACTTCTCTTCATGTTATGGACTCAACCCAATTCTTACACAATCCACTAGCTCTTGAGGTGATTAATTATTCTTTGCCTCTTAGTTTTGTTGTACCTAAGCTTCCTATCTATGATGGAAAAGTGATCCCACAGAACATCTTAAATCATTTCATGTGGCTTACATCGATTATGCCTCTTATGACATCTTACTTACTAATTTATTCCTTAGGAGTCTTATTTGGATTATAATTGTTATATGATCTCCGCACATAGTCTATGCATCCTTTCACTATATTGGAAAACCAATTTTTATCCCACTTTGCTATCAAAATTGGAGATAAGGTTTCTTATGCAAAAATGTCTAAGTTATGCTAAGGATCTAATGAACATATCAATGATTATGTCTTACATTATCAAACCATGATTACCAAGATGAATAATCCCTAGTTGATAGTGACTTGCAAGATCTTTTTACACAAATCCTACTTCCTCCTTTGCAAGAATCAATCATGTTTGAAAAATTTAGATCATTTAACCATCTATGTCATACACTAAAAGAGTGCGAAGCTAAGTTATTACATATGAATAAGCTCAAGTATGTTGTTAGCACTCCTAATACATCTCATGCCAAATCTCAAAGCAAATTTACATTTAAGGGAAAGACCAATGATGTTAAGGCTCCTCCCAAAGATATTGTCAATGCCATTAATCAACCTACTAAGCTATAATTACAACTCCTTCAATGAAAATTTATACATTTACTATGTCCTGCTAGTTTTCCAAAACAATTACTTGTGTAATATTGTGTCTCTCCCTCCACCATTTGAGGTTGACATGAGTAAACCTCAAAGTAAGAGTTTGATGTCAAATCCTATTGTGATTATCACCAATGTGTTGGGAATTCCACATAAATATGCTTCAAGATTTGTCACATTATCTAGGATCTTATTGAATCTAATTCCATTGAATGGGATGAGCCCACTAAATCTTCTAAGCCAACAAACAACAATTCTAAATTGAAAATCTTCAATGATCCACTCCCTAAGCATACAAATGATACATCTACTTTTGAAGTTCATAATTTCATCATGTAGTACCACCATTTCCATATTATGATCATCCCTTAGATGCTATGATTGGTACTATCACTCATATACCTCCTTCTACACCATGCATTACTTTCAATGAATCTGATATAGATGACACATTTATTTTGATACATTGTCTATTCTTGTATCTATTCATCAAGTACCTATACATGGTGTATTGGTTGATCCACACAACAAAGATAATGTTTGTTCTTTTTATTACTTCAATCTCTTGGTATTTCTACTCAAAATATTACATTTGACTCTAATCCTCGCTATCGTCGTATCATGATACCTATCATTTTCTGTCCTATTACCACACCCATTTTATTCTTGGTCATTAGTTCTCTTAGCTCTAGTACATTACACCTCGATATTACTTGGTTGTGTGTTTTTAAGGATATCCCATCAATCATTCATTAGTGTATCAAGTTCATTCATAATTGACATGTTGTTACTAAATTTGAGGTATCCCTTTTGACGCTCCTTCCCGAGCAAACCTAGAAATTATCCCATAGTCTCTCTCCTACTCCTAGTACACTCATGAGATAGGTCCTTGGATGCACACATTGATATTCCTAGGTCTTCGATAGGTCATTGGAATCACACACTAGTCTTCCTAGGTCTTTTGATAATTGTTTGGATTCACACTTTGATTCACATAGATCTTGTCCTCCTATTGGACCTTTGGTTGTACATGTTGATTCACATAGCTCTAGTCTTTCTCAACCTCTAGCTAACACTTCATCCACACATATTATCTCTAATGGCTTACATTATCATAGGATGCCCCACCGATCCTTTAGTGCCCCATATCACTCTACATATTCTCATCGGTATTTAAGGTATGCTCGTTCTTCTAGTCCAACATACATATCTCATGCACCACATGCTTTGACCATGACAATGTTATACATTACTCTTATCCAAAATCCACTTTAACACATATTAGTATTATTTTTCCATTGGTACTTGAGTCACATTATTTGATACATACGAGGCTTGTGACCCCATCATCTGCATCAGTTGATTCACCTCCTATGGAGGTTTTCATTGGATAGATTTCATCCCATCCCTTTCTTTTATACATAGTTATGCACTAGAAAAATCCAAAAACATTGATATAATCACAAAAATTAAAAACATTCACATATTTTCAAAAACACAAAACTCAAGACCTATTTCTCTAGCATAAATTGTTTGTACTTTACATTATACACATTTATCCTTTTGGTTCGACAGATAACATTTTTTTCTTTACACACATGTCTTCACAAGGTATATTGAGCACGATGAAAAATATTCAAATTGATACATGCTTATGGGAGCTATCAATGTTCCTTATATAATTTTTGTGGGGCATCCCTCCACACAAACCAGGTGTTATTATTTCATTATAGTACCTTATCACTTCCTCTTTACGCTCGATTATATACATAATGTAGTTGTTATCTTTAAAACTAACAAGACTAACACGTGTCTTGTGTGGTGTTGAAATATTTTGTTTTCATGTGCTCTTATATATCAATTTCTATGTCATTTTTTCAAATTATGATACTCTATTTTTTTTTTATACATGCTTTCTAGTTATGTGTGTAGTTGCTTGTTTATTTCTCTAATTGTGGTTTAAGGGCCTTATTTGTCTTGCGACATCATGAGTGTCCCATGTTTCTAGCATCGTGCCTTATTTGTGCAACATTACATCTCTTTCTTGCAGGCCCAAGGGCTTAATTATATTACAACATTGTGGTGTGTCCCATATTTGCAAGCGCTAAGAATTTTTGCGTGACATTGTTTATATTGTTATCTTTTCACTCACACATGCATTACTATTGTTGATTATTACTTATTCTCTTGTTTACATTATTTCTACTATTCTTCTTGTTACGTTATTGTTGTTCTTGATTGCGCACCATGGTCTCCACCATATGCATCCTCTTTATAGGTATATGTTTTCTTGGTGCCCACCACATCAACCCTTCATGTGTCTTCTACGCATATTATCAGACTTATCATATATGGTTACAAATCTAATTTTTTTAGTCATACACTCAAACTCATTATCACACATGCCTTGAAAGAGGGGACATTCATTCAAATATATTCTACACCTATAGAGAGGTTATTATAATCAAACACAAGCATGAGAATGGGAAAAATCACTCAAAAACATCATCAAACACATAAACTTAGGAAAGAAAGAACAAGTCAAAACCATACAATAGGATCATGACCATACGGATGTTCTTGACCCATTCCTATGTTTTTTCCCAAGGCTATTGATACAATTTTCTCAATAGGTTAATATTTGTACCTATAAGTACATGTTTTTGGCATAGTTTTAGACTCATATGACTCAATTAGACCAATTTCAATGGGTATTAAAGGTTTTATTCCTTTTTCTCCATAACACTTTTGTTTTAATTCTAGTTTTATGGGTATTAGAGGCACTAGTCTCCTTTATCCAGTTGATTTCAACATATTTCAGATTGTATTCAGTTTCTACTTAGTTGTGTAGCACATGGGGAGAGTATAAGGGCAATCCATTTTCTTTTGTAATGTGTGTCCTAATTTTTTAAATTGGGCCTACATCCATATGCAACAATGTGGTCTGTGGGGTTATGGAAGGTAGTGAAACAACTAAGTTATTTATGAGAATTCCTTCCTCTCCTCTTGTACTTAGGGGAAGATATCATAGTTATTGAATGACTTTGATACATGTTTTTCTTCTTCACAGGATGCTTTAGATGCTCATTCTTCTTCTCTCTCTTCGACATTTGTGCATTGTGTTCCATACACCTGACATGCTAGCATCTCCTCATAATAGTTTTGGAATGATCATCCCCAATCCTTTGGAAAGTTCAAAAATCCAAATCTCCAAGCACAAGCAAAGAAATGGAAACTCTTCCCTCCATGAAACAAACAAGTGTATTCCTTCCATGTTTTTCATCTCTTTATTTCACTATTTACAATTTTAAATTTCATTTCATTACATATTTTCATTTGAGATAAAGTTCAATTCTTTATCATGGACATTAACTACACTTTATGTTGTATGTTTCATCATGGAGCATGCCAACACCATTACAATGGGATCTTGTAAAATAAACATCGAGAAAATACAATGTTTGTATAAACACTCAAGTATCTTTTCCTTTAAGCATGTGATTTCATTTTATATTGAAAGGGGAGGAAATGTATACACTCAAATTTACTAATTCTACTCTTTGAAAGTGTTGTTCTTGACATTTCTCTCTTGGTCAAATAAGTGAACTTTACCACATTTTGATTTGGTACACCCATAACTCTCTTGTCTATCTTGTTTACTCTTATACACTTGTCTATCTACATTTTTAAGAATTGAATGCATGAAACATAGTAAGAAAGCTGTTATCCATATTTCACCCGATTTTGCACTAATGAAACTCCACTTGTCAGCTTACAAAATTCACATTGTAAATTATCACTCTTAAGTAAAAAGCGTATAATAGGGAATGAACCTCCACACGGTCCTAACCCTAGTGTATAGTCTTGACCTTGCTCACTTTGGTCCCAAACTTCTCATTGCACATTATTCTTTGGGTCACTTAATCATATTCAATCAAACTTTATAATTTGAGACACCTTGAAAGCATATATAAACAAGTGAAACTCACCTCATTTAATACCTAACACTCTTATGGAATCCTATTACAAAAGATAGTAAAAAAGGCACCCAAAGCTCCCTACACTCCATAACTCTACACATTCATTAGGGAAACACTATCTACAGGTCTAAAGCTTCTCACTAGGTCTAGGAACGATTTCAACATTTTCAAGCACTCAAATTCACCCAGTTAAATAGATTTGTAAGAGAGAAACTCAAATCAAGCATTTTCAAAGAAAGGATGTCAAATCTAATTACATTATAACTAGATATCACATGCTAGGTGGAGAATGACACGTGGTTTGAGGCCTCTTGAGTAGTGTCGGTGTTGGCGAGTGCACAATTTGTTCCCACAACCCAACTAATGTTTGTTTACAAGATTCATTTATGGTCAGGGGTCGAAAGATTGAGTAGAGTATTTATAGACCCTCATAGTTAAATCGAGAGTGACTAATAGACAACAACAAAATGAATCGGATAGGCAACAAACCTTGAAATTCACAAACCATAGTTTTGAGTAGGTGAAAACCATACAAAGAGGTCAAAAAACCGTACATACATTCATGCCCCTAATGTACTGCCCTTGTTGAGGATATATTCAACTCATAGTCTCATCTTTGAAATATTGTCAGGTCTAGAAACCCCTATTCCAACATCCATATCGCCCAAATCAGCCTAGAATCACTTGTAATTAGCTAATTGTACTCAATCCCATGTATTTGAGATTTTTTATTGTGTCGTGTACATTTTTGCAAGTATTAATGTGTTATTCTAATATTAAATAGTTAATGTTGGAAGTTAATTAGTTAGAATAACCCCTATATCTCCTCTTTCATTCTTTGCTTAATTATAGTTTTAAACCCTAATCAAACCTTAAAAAGGGTGAAAAAAGTGCCACCAATTGGAGTCCATACCTACAAAAGGGTCTTACATGATGGAAACCATGACTCATAAAGAAAAAAATATGTAATATGCAACAATTAATAATATGTGTATACAAGTAAGAACAATGGTGTAAAAAGTGTCAATCATGTCATAATCTAGAGTAACAAAAATATAATAGTGTAGTAGAAAGCAATCATGTCATAAATCAAAGTAGTATTAATATAGAAATAGAGACGTTAGAGTAGTACGAGTCAATCATGTCGGAATAGTAATAGTATAGTAATAGTATAGTAATAGAGACATCAAAGTAGTAAGATTCAATCGTGTCATAATAGTAATTAGTTAACAATAGAGACATTATAGAAGTGAGAGTCAATCATATCATAACCAGGATAATAAACATATAGAAACATCGAGTAGAGATAAGTAAGCAATATTATAGAAACATAGTCACATGAAGGCATACAACCACAAACATGGAACACCCATCGTGTCAAAAGACAATCACAATAAAAGACACTATGTGCCACATATAGAGAAATAAGTGCATACACATATGATAGGGTTGTTATTATAGTTGTGTGGGTTGTGAGATAGTGGCAATATGAGATATATCATGATATGCCTTATTTTGATTGCAAAAACATAGTTTTTGAAGAGTTAACAAAGGAGTGATATGAGTCACTACCCATATAGATATGATGTGTAGAGTGTGTATACTCATATGAGTGAGAGACCTTAGTATCATCATAAGTAGAATCGGAAAATGGTTCCCCATCCTCAAGCGAAGGAGAAACACAAACCCAATTAAAGGGATAGTAGCTTCTACTAGAAAAAGGGCTAGAACCCTTTGGATTGAGATAACTATGATTATAGTGATAAATTCATGACACTTTAAACTAGAACACACTAAAAACAACAAGAAAAGACCCTAGAGCCATTATAGTTTAAACAATAAATTCGATTCAAAAGCCGGGGCCACCAAATGTTTACACCTTAATTGAATTATGTTATAAAATGTGCACAATAATAAAAAGGATGTAAGGGTTTGTAATAAGAGATTATTCTAATATAAATCAATTTAAAGTTAACAATTCATAACTAAAATTATACATTATTACTCGCAATAATTGATAAATGATAAAAAACAACTGAAATACACAACAAGAGATGAAGACTTAGTTGTATGTGTTAGAAAAGAGAAGATCTAGATGTGTAGATAAGTGGAAAACATAGATTAGAAATTGGAAATGCTCGGATATCAATTATGGAATTGGAAATTGAGTAGGGAATGTACGAGAAAAATGTTGTATAGTCCAGGACATGGATTTGTGTAGTCCCAAATAGAAGTGTATGGTCTTGGACCCTTTGATAGTTGGGTTCTATAACTTCTTATATGTTTTGCTTGTATGGAAATTTTATGTGTTGCATCTTGCTCTTGTTTGCACAACATCAAGATGACTCGTAATCACCGATAACCAAATGAAAACCCTATAAACCTACAATACCTATCATCAAAGCATTAGAAAACCAAAAATATAAATCATGTGTATGGTGAGGCTAGACTACCATTGGCAATCAGCACAGCCAAACTAATCCTAGTGTTGTATTACATGGCCTCATTGGGGATCTAGCCTCATATAGTTATCTTAGGTGTTTGTGTAAGTGTGAGTGTGGTATATGCTACCCCCTATGGATGCCCTCGTGTATCTTAACACAAAGAATATTGGGATGAATATATATTATTGAATGCACCCAATGTGATAGTATAATGATGTGGTGTGCTTCAACTATGCAACATATCCCTTTTCTTGAAACCTTTGACAATTTATGGAGTGAATTTTCTCTTACCTTATATGGCCCTGTGACCTTTTCATGTTTAGAAATGGAGGAAGGTAGACTCTTTAACTTAGTTAAGTTCTTCATACCTATAGTAGGGGCCACTCTAATTGATGTGTAATTGATTTAGCAAGATTTTGAAGATCCTTGGGTGATTTTGGAATGATGTTTGGATTAAGATCTTGTAAGAGTGTCAAGTGAGTTAATAAGTAATATTGACTACCTTATATAGCCTTTTGCAGGTGAAATATTCGAATAAGGTTGACCTGAGGAAGATGAAACAACACAATAACAATATTCAAATCGAAAATAGTTTTTAAAAATGTCAAAGTTTAGGACTTTACAAGTCATTCATGAGAAGATTTCACATTTTAACCAAACTATACGATCTAAGACATGATATATGTGATGAAAAATAGAAAGTTGTAGCATGATGCAAATGGATAATTTACTACTTTGATTAATTATTTTTTATTGAATTTACAACAACGCAAAGTGTGGAGATTAACGAATGAAATAGAGAGATATACTTATTAAATTTTGAATGTGAAATTTTTTCTTATCAATGGAGCATAACCAAACTTGGCATTACAAAAGGAAAAGTTATCAAATTTTAGAGTCTACAACAACTTGTCCAAAATCTACAAAAATCAAAATTAAAAATTCATAAAAACTTTAAAATGCAAAAAAATCCTAGCCTCAATCATATGTGTGAATGAGTTGTATTTTATAGCTAACCTCATAGATCCTTATCTCTCCATGTTCTACTTTGTCCTAAAGAAAATCATAACAACTATTTTGTAGACTCCAAAAAACCAAGCTCATTCCCATGTTTAATTTTTTTATTTTCCTCTTATTATGACATGTTCATCTTTTCTTGCTTTCAAGTCTGTCTCCATTCACTTTTGAAATCTATCCCATTACTTTTGTCCTCGGTTGCATCTATGACTACCGTGCAAAATCCAAAAATCTAGCTCAATTACAAATATAACTTTCTCATTTTCCTCTTATTACTACTTGTCCATCTTTGATTGCATTCATATCTACCTATATTCACTTTCAAACTCTATCTTATTGCTCATATACTCAGTCACATTTATGACATGTGCATGCTTAACCCTTTGCCTCCTTGGTTTACCCCTGCGTGAGTTTTGATCTACCTCTACACAAATTCTTCACTTTGCACTCTCTGGTCCCCCTTGTGAGTGTTCTACTCCTTTTTCCCCTTGTTTTAACCCTACACAAGAACCTCCTCTTGTGCTCTCATGTACACCTTTTCAATTACACAACACCTTGCTTTTTGTTGTCAAAATGAGCCTCTACTCTATTTTGAGCAATTGAATTATATTAACCATGTTTTCTCTCTTTTGGATGATTTCATGGTTTCTTTTAAACATTTCAAGTTTATAGAGACATGTAGTAATATATTTCGGCTTTGGGAGAGTTTCAATCATCGAGACACTCTCTTCCAAATTTTATCTTCTTTGTAGTCCACTTTGGGATAGTTTTGAGCTCTTTCCATGGTGTAGTAATTGGCCTTGAGAAGGATTTGGAGTGTATCCTTTTTTAATGGGTCATGTGATTTGACTACATTTGTAGTCAATGAGAATCCCTTGGGAAGCTCTATTTTATGCCTAGTAAGATCAAAACCATTGTTAGATATCTAAATATGGCGTTCACCAAAGTTCTTTTCACTTTGGGAATTATCTCACATCGTCCGGGAGGAGAGAAGCACAAGCCTTTATATACAAAACACTCCTTTTGATTAATTAGAGAAAATGATCTACTTACTTATCTCATTGGCCAATCTCAAAATGACTAAGGATAAAGAAAATTTGGAGGTAGGAAAATCATGTTTTTGCCATGTGGTGCAATCTTGTGTTCTTGAGTGAATATAAAAGGAAATTGATCGACACAAAGAAGATAATAGAGCCCACAACCCAAGAGATGAAACAATGTGAACCAATCATGTGTTGCCACATGGACCAATTAGGTGATTGGGCATCAAACAAAGTTCAATGAAGTTAAGAGCATAACAAAAATAATCGATGCATGAAAGCATGAAAAAGTTCCATGTTGCACCAATCATAAGTTTCCACATGAATCAATCACGGGAAATGGGGAGTTAGAAGGTCAAGGAGATAACACAAAGATGGGTAGAGCCCCAAAGACTGTAGCTAACAAAATGTTTGCACATTGCACCAATGAAAGATTCCATGTGGCACCAATGATAGGTGCTGAAATGATACCAATGATTGGTTATCGAGTTCCCAAAAAGGCATAGATTGAGCAGAGAAGAAGCCACTAAAACAAGATCACATAGCCAATGAAGTACGACCTATGACACCAACTAAGTGAAGATCCTAAAGCCCATATCCAAAGTGAGAAAGGTACAAGTAGCAACATAAAGCTGCTAAATTAAATTTGATAACCTCATGGCTATCATTTGCACTTTTAGCTATAGAGATCAGTAACTAGTGGAAATTGGTCACATGACACCATAAAAATATTGCACTTGGCCCAATGTGAAAAGGGGAAAAACACTACATAGTTTAAAATAATTGTTTTATCTCCTAGCTTTAATGATGAGGGAAACAACATATCTATACAATTTTGGCCATATCTTTTGATTGAGGCCACCAAATCGAGTAAGATTGGATTCATTGAAAATCTCTGAGAAATTATTTTAAGTAGGACAAATCTTGGGTCATAAGCCTTAATGTGTTTCAAGTAATTTGTGTTCAAATATAATGTTATCCATTTTCACATTAATTAATGTCATATGTGGATTCAAAATCAATGGAGTTCGTTGCTTGAGCCCAACACCTTGTTTAAGTAGGCATACTTTTTTCCAATAATGCACCACCATTTTTAGGCATTTGAGATATGGTATTCCTTCTTGTATAGGATTTTGTAGTTGGGAGCCAAATTTAGGTGTTTATTCTTTTGCAACCACATTTGAGAAGGCTTTTGGGCTTTTAGAAGTTGGAATTTTACCTCTTCTCTCCTCTAATCTAGAAAATGTAAAGGATTCTCATTGTAAATGGTTCCTCCTCTTTGAATGCAAAGTTACATTTCCCTTTTGGGTTTCTAATCATTCGAGTGTTTAGACTTATGTTTTCAGCTTATGTAATGCACCCAATGCCTTTTACATGGTTGTAGTTAATTGTACATCCTTCTAACATTAATATTATGTTTATTATGGCTAATATATTCCCTTTGGATTGTGTTATTGCTCTCTTATCTTTATATTCTAGTATGTTATAATTTGTGTGGGTTGTAGACACCCCAATTTCACATCTATCCTAAATCAATTAATTCCCCTTCCTTATTTCCCACAAAAATACACTTGAATTAATCAAATATAATTTGATTAATTATCCATTTCAAATTTTAAAAATAATCCAATCCTCACCACATGTCATTATTCTCCATGTTTTTCCACTATTGAATTAAAAATTCAAATTCAAATCCTCACCCACCCTTCGTGGTCCCCACTCACCTAAAATCCTCCACTTATGAATTAAAAATATAATTCAAATCCTCACCCATTCTTCGTGGCCCCCACTCATCTAATCTTGCCCATATTTTCAAACCACTCACCTAATCTTGCACACATTTTCAAACCACTCTCTTAATCTTGCCCACATTTTCAAACCACTCACCTAATCTTGCCCACATTTTCAAACCTTGATTACTTAAATTAATCTAAGTTAAGCACTCCCCCAGGCTATAAATACAACCTTACCCCTCCCCTCTAAGGACACGGAGAATAAGATTTCATGCCATATCTAAGTTCTTGCATCCTTTGAGCAAATAACATCCTTTTACCTTGTCCTAATGCCAAAATAGCCTCATAATCTTTTTTTCCTATCTAGTGCAAAGTAAGAGGATCGTTGTTGCGGGGGAAGGTCTTGCTTCGTCTTGAAGAAAAGCACCTACATATCACAAAATCAGGGCTCAATCCAAGTTTCCTAGCCCATTCTGAGGTTTGCTACGGAATGCAAAGGAGGAGGTACGATTATTGGTATTTTACTTCCTTGTTAGTAGTGTATTTTTCCTAGCTTACATTCTGGCACGCCCGGTTACTTTCGATCTATTACCATTAATTTCCCAATTAGTGGTTTTATCTGTTCTTTGTTTATTATTGTTCATTATTATTTCCTTTTCTATTCCTTATGGTCTTCTTTGGTTAACCTTCACGCTTTGGGTAGTGTTTTTGTTGTGTGGTGTCTTGTGGTGTATCTGCAGGTTATAGCAACAATGAAACTCTGAAGCTCATCCTGTCTTTGATCTCCTCGGTGCTTGGTGTTTAGTTCCCAGTTTTGATTTTGCTATTTACTCATCATCTGTAGAAACACATGAACTAGCCATTAGTTTATCATCTTACTGTCATGGGACAACCAATCCGGAAAATGTATTTATTTATTTACTTTTGCTAAAATAACTGCTTTGTAGGAAGTTAATCATTTTTTTTCTTTTATTTTAATCAATCATTTTGTGATCTAACTCTTTCTTTCTGTTTATTTTTCTTTTTTAACCTTGCTGTCAAAATTTTAGCTTCTCAGGTAAAGTATGAAGTCGAAAATAAAAAAAGCACTTGACTCTGGGGACGTTTTTCTCACGTTCAAAATTTTCATTCAAAGTGCTCACGTCAGTAGCCCATCTTCCTGGAGGCCATAACTTTTGCTCCCGAACTCGGAATGACTTCATTTTTTTAAACGGAAAAGTATTGAAAATATCTACGCAATAAAAAATAAATTTTAGATTTAAACTTACGAAAAAATTTGGTTTCATTTCTTCTAACACCTGTCTTTTTAACAAAAAAACAACAAAATTATAGTTTTATTTTTTATTTTTTATTTATTTCACGTAACAACCTCACATGTATGCTCTTTCCTTGCACTTTAAAAGTGATCTTAGAAATCAGAAACGTGAGGCCACTCGAGCTCTGGAAAACAATTTTATTTTTAATTTTAATTTTTTGCCTTACATTTCCATTTTCGACAACAACACTTATAGGTAACGTTTCCACACTCTTCTTTCATCATTTTTCTTTTTTGTGAAGATAATCATTATTGCTATTTTACAATCATGATTAATTACAATAATTATTAACATTTTTTAAAAAAACTATTCCAATTGTATCGTGTATGCTCTTTTCTTGCGCCCTCGAGCGATCTGGAAAATCAGAAACGGTCACAAATTTTTTTAATTTCTTGTTCTAACATTGCTAGGATCCTCTAGCCTTGTTTTCCAACTGTCATTTCAATAATTATTTTCCTTTGTCATGTTATTAATATTTGTTTGGTCGTTGGTTGTGTATGCTCTTTTCCTGCGCCTTCGAGTGATCTGGAAAATAAAAAACAGCCACGATTATTTTTCTAACATTTCATTTGTAGGATAACTACTAATTTGTTTTCTATAGGACCGCGTTGTTGGAATATTATCAAAAACAAAAAACAAAAAAAAACAAAAATCTCGCAAAAATACCACCATTCAAAGAAAATTGCTGAAACCAAAAAAAAAGTACGCTTAGGTACGCAATTATTTTCTACTAGTGATTTATTTCAAGTTGGAAAGAACCTGCATTTAATCACTTTATCATATTGTTTTTGCACGTAGACGAGGTGGATTTCATCACCACCAAAGCTACACCGGTGACGTGGACTTGACTACCACACACCAACAACATTTGCATCTACATTACACTTTGAGACCTAGTCTCATCACAGCGTTCGGTATTTACCTCGCTGCTTGCTCTTCACTTACGGTGTAATCTTTGTCGTGCGGTGCATGCGAGTCACGCCTAAATAGTTGTAACAACGAAGCTTGGGAATCATCCCTGTAAATCTTTGGGGAGTTATAAGGACACCATACACATTCATCCCTCCATCACCTTCCACCTTTTCACAAAACACATTACGGGCGTGGTGATTCACTTGAAACAGCAAGTAAGAATTGGTGAGTCTCCTCCAGTGCTCTAAGGGTTCCCCGTACCAATTTTGTCCCTGTACAAAATTAGGTATATCAAGACTAGGGTATATCGGAGGACGCATCTTCTTGGAGTAATAAGAGCCTGCATCCATCATTCCATGACATACTTGTATGATTGCATTAAACAATGATCATTCCCAAAGGATCTACCTCTTCAGCCAAAACAATTTGATACACATGACTACTTGTTGTTTGTAAACAAAATAGTTTAGCATTGTTTTTATCATAAAACTTGGCTAATATCAATGTGTTTATTGTAAAATTCAAATCCTAATCATGTTCCACAACACCATTTCTCAACCGATTCAATACCAAGCAAAACATTCAAGCAATCCCACAATGAAGATCAAAATGTCACACTAATTTCATTAGCCTACTTCAGCCAACAACAACTCCACTATAGCTTGTTTTTAGCTATATCCAATAGATATTGAGTGACTTGCGTTCACTCCTTATCTCATCAATTGTCAGAACATCCTTTATAGCTTGTTTCAAGCTATATCAAAATGACATTGGGTGACTTGTTTGAGTTCACTCATTATTTCATCAGCTGTCAAGTTTAACAAAATCCCATCCGACACAAATCCCTTCAAATCTCATTTTGAGTTCGCAACTGTGTTGAGTCACTTGTTTGAGTTACTCTTCCTATCAAAAATCCAGAGCTTGTTTAAGTCAAACCAATCAACATATTCATCATAGCTTGTTTGAGCTATATCTCACTTGTATTGAGTACCTTGTTTGAGTGTACTCCTTACATTTTTGTCTACTAAGCTTGTTTAATCCAAACCAATCAAGATATTCGTCATAACTTGTTTGAGTTATATCCCACTTGTATCCCGAGTAGCTTTTTTTAAGCTTTCTCCTTATAGCCTTACTTGTTAAAACTCGATTGAGCCAAAATAAAAATCACAATCAGTAGGTTGATTTCTTCATTGCACCTTTCGTCGGTCTCCCTCTCTTTCAAACATGAAGAATTCACGAAAAATATCACACAATGAGCTATTAGAACAAATTAATAAGATGACAACACAACTCTCTCATATGGCTACCCAAATTAGTGAGCGATCACCCAAAAAGCTGAGCATACAACCTCACGAAGAAATCAGTTCACGTAAAGTCCAACGTCAGTTTACCCCCCTTGGAGAAAGTCTCTCTAGTGTTTTTCATCAACTAAAAGAGGCTAAACTGATAAGATATCCAATTACAAAACCCTTTGTCAAAGGGGAAGCTAAGCCATGCTGGTACAAACCTAACACATACTGTGAATTTCATCGCATTGATGGTCATCACATAGATAAATGTGTGCGATTTAAGAATTACGTCCAAGACTTAATTGACGATGATGTCATCTTTGTAGAACTTGATGACAACGCTCTTGCAACCAACGACACATCCAATACCACAAATTTCCATGAAGAGCTGACTACTGTCGAAACTCCTATATATACTAAAATTCCACAAGATCATGACGACAACATTCAAGCCTCTCTAATTCCAAACCAATCCATATCTTCTTCAAATTTCCTTCCATTAGTTCAAACATACATTGAACCTGTTTTGGACAACAACATTCTTCCAACATCTACTGAGCACTTGAACTTATTTCGAGACTCTCTTTCAACCCAAACATACATTGAACCTGTTTTGGACAACAACATTCTTCCAACATCTACTGAGCACTTGAACTTATTTCAAGACACTCTTTCAACCCAAACATACATTGAACTTGTTTTGGACAACAACATTCTTCCCACATCTACTAAGCACTTGAACTTATTTCAAGACTCTCTTTCAGCCCAAACATATATTGAACCTGTTTTGGGTGACAACATTCTTCCAACATCTAACAAGACCTTGATCCCATTTCAAGAATCCCTTTCAAACCTTGATATTACTTTAGACACTACAGACGAGGTTCCATCAATGGTACCATTAAGTTTGATTCTATTCTTCCAATATTGGCTCTTATGCCTAACATCTCTAGCCTTTTTGTCGAAACACAACCACATCGAGTTTGGACACTTGCGACAATGCAACCCGTCGTGTCCATCATGCTTTCAACTATCGATCTTGCAGGCATCTCATCACTAATTAGTCTCACCTGTCAAGACTTCTACGTGCATCCATTCTACGAGGTACTTATACCCAGGAATATCTTTACACAACCTTTTCCATCTTTAATTGTGAATCTATCCTCAAAACAATCAATTAATGGACAAATAGAAGTAAAAAACTAAATAACACAAACCATCATTATTAACACACATGGAAGCTATTGGCTTAACCAAATCTATCCCACTCTTTGGGCTTACCGCACATCTTATCACACACCTACTGGAGCCACTCCCTTCTCCTTTGTTAATGGTTGGGAAGCTATTTTACATGTCAAGGTTGAACTTCCATCCTTCATAATATCCTTCAAAGATGTAATCAATCAAGATTATTATCGACACTCACACCTTAATGAACTCGAGCTTCTTGATGAAAAACAACTTAATGCCCTAGATCATCTTCCATTCTATCAAAATCATCTATGGCATAGCTACCATAAAAAATTAAAACCTAGAAAATTTAAGGTCAATGATTTCATTCTCAAAGAAAATCAAAAGAATACACCCAAAGAACGAGACAAACAAGAATAATTTTGGGTTTGGAGCTTATAAATTGGCCATTGACATAGGCCAAGTCCTTGAAAAACCCATGAATACATTCCATTCAAAGAAATTCTATTCTTGAAAGCACTCTCTATTCCAGGAAACAACAACGTGTACATTGTTCCTTCTGTCTTGCTTATCTCTGAATAATTCAAATTTATTCATTTCCATTGGTGCAGACATTTTCATTATCAAAATCACATCTTCATATTTATCATCATGAGACAAGTGCTAATATAAATCCTATTAAGTTTGTGAGCGTCATACTTCTTCCATTTTCAATCGCTTTCCTTTATGGTCATACCTAGAAGCTTACTGATGGTAATATATTCCCTTCAAATACATTCTCTCTTTCATAACAAAGCTCTAAACTTCGTTACCCAGTTCGTTTGGTCGTCCATCTCAGTCTTCGGTGTTGAACCCTCGCGTCCTACTAGTCGTGTGGGGTGAGATGGGGGCGACGCGTTTCTTCCCAAATACAAAGCACTTGTTGTAAAAAAAACCATCAATTCAATAACTTATGAATAATTCATTGTCACATCTTTCATCCTTCATAGTCTTTGGTGTTGAGCCCACACTTCTTACTGGTAGTGTGAGACTGGGAATGGAGGAAGGTGCCCTTACTCGTCTACGTCTTGTCTTCGGTGATAAACTCTTGCCTCTTACAAGTGGCATGGGGCAAAGCGTAGAGGGTCATTCTCATACAAGCATAAAAACATTGCAAAATATTCAAAAAAAAAAAACAAAACAAAACAAAAAAAAACAAAAGGAAATTCACTCGCCTATATTTTGCCTTTGGTGATGAGCCCTTGCTTCTCACTAGTAGCATGGGGCAAGGCATAGGGAGTCATTTCAAAAATATAAAATCTTATAGTGCTTACAAATTATAGAATCCCCAAACACGTAATTTAGATGCCTAAGTGAAGAGAGAACTATCTCTTAACCTCATATCTTACCAATCAGCAGGCCACATAACTGTCTAAGTCTAGCACATGACTCATAAAGTGAAAGTCATTTTTGAAACTGGTTCAGTACCGTTATGAAGAATGGAGTCACAATTTCCCAAAGGGATTATCCTTAGCATTTGTCTCTATACTCATTATCTACCTCTTGCGTCCTTCTTGATTCTCGGTGATGAACCCACACATCTTACTAGTTGTGTGGAGTCAAGAATGGAGCTGGAATTCTTTTCATCATATCATCACCACCATATCCTGCCAATGGAAAGAGAATTTGTGTTATTCTGAGCATAAGTTACAACACGGAACACAGTACATACGGATAATATCCATGTTTATCGCCTCTCAAAGATAAGTCTACACTCTGGTCCATAAATTGCCACTCACAGTGTCAAAATCTACCAACATTTGAAAATCATCAAAAATCTAAAAAAACAGTGTAAAAAATCTAAAAATCTAAAAACAGTGTAAAAATCTAAAAATCCAAAAACATTTGAAAATCGTCAAAAATAATGTAAAAATCTAAAAATCTAAAAACATTTGAAACTTGTCAACAACCCAAAAACATTAGAAACAATCATCCAAAATCCAACACAAACATTAGCAAGAATTGTCAAAAATCTAAAAACATTTGAAAATCGTCAAAAATCCAAAAACATTTGAAAATCGTCAAAAATCTAAAAACATTTGAAAATCGTAAAAAAAAAAATCAAAAACATTTGAAAATCGTCAAAAATCCAAAAACATTTGAAAATCGTCAAAAACATTTGAAAATCGTTAAAAAATTAAAAAAAAAAACTCTCAAATAACCAACACAATTTAACCTTTGAACTATTATCCCCAACGAATGATCCAATCACCTTATGACTATCAAATTCAAACCACTTCTCCTCGCGTGAATCCTCACTTGGGGCAAATCCGGCTCTCATTGTTTCCTTGTTTGAGGACAATGACCCAATGCTTTACTATGTCCTCGTACCCCTGCTTGGGAGCACATCCGATCAATCCTCACTGTGGAACACGTTAGGGATATGTTTATTGGTTCTTGTGTTGCATTATTAGTTATAAATTATTAATTGTTTTCTTGTATCTTGATATATTACAAGGGGCATCTTGATTTTATGTATCCTGGTGTTCTCTCTACTATTCTTATGTTATCTAATTGCATGTCTTTGGGGCATCATACTTTCTTGATGGCCTCATGCTATGCTCTCTTCCATTTACATATCGTCTTCAGGGCATCAAACCTTTTGATGGCCCCCTGTCTATGCTATCACGCATATTACAGTCTAGTCATCCCGATCTTTTATATCACGATACATCTGTTATGTGTTATATTAAAATTAGGATACTTTTCGTCACATGAGTATCTTCCTACATGATCAACATCTTACTTTACACCCCATCCATTCACCCATACTAATGCATTCTCCGGTTTGCAAATCCTACTTGATCACGTTGCGGTTTGCGAATCCTACTTGACAATCTTTCTCAAGTAGCATTCACTATCCAACAGCTCCTTTTCCCCCACCATGATCACCATGTATTTGATCCATTCATTCTCACTACTCATTTTTAGTCCTCCGCCGCTTATACCCATATTACAATTCTCACCATTCATGTCCCCTCTCACCCATTGGTATTCTTTCCTTTCACACTTTTGCTTCCCTCTTGACAATCTTACTTAATAACCCTTCTATATGGAATCTTCGGTGGAGGTTTACCCTCTCCCTAAGATTTTCCCATTGTAGAAGCTTCTTCACCACCCGCCTCTCATCAAACAACCATCACCACCAAACATATCTTCCCACTCCACCTCTTCTACTTCTCATTCTCGCATCATTACTCTCACCACGTGGGCATCCCAATTAAGGATTCCCCTCACACTCTCCACCCTCCACTACATATATTCCTTCATCCATTCATGTTACACTCCTTTGTTTCCTTTCTTTCTTATTATCACCTCATCTCATATCATATACCACTCAGGCATACCTCACTCACTCTTTTCTCATCCTTCCCCAAATCCACCTTATGCTTGGTCATCCTACTTACACGCTCTCGTAGTATGGCAAATTCACTTGAGGGTTCCCCTTCAGTCCATTTTGTCATACCCTATTCCCACCAACTCTAACATCATCCTTCTTCTTCCTCAGCTTGGTGATCTTACTTAACCATTCCAGCCACATGGCAATCTTACTTAAGACTTCCACTTAAGGTTGATCGCTTATGGCCTTCCCCATCCCATCATATTTCCCCCATCTTATTTCTCCCGCCTCTCGTCGCGATCATCTTCTTCAACCTACCATTCCACCCCTATCCCCAATATCATCTTGTCTTTCTCCTTGCATATCATCCCTGTCGGTTGGGTGATCCTACGAAACCTCTCCAACAACATGACGATCTTACTTAAGAGATTCTCTTAAGCATGACATGTCATCTTACACTCGCCCATCACTCTACAATCTCACCATCCATATTTCCTCTTCATTCCCCATCATCACATCTTTTTACCACCACTATCACCCTCCTTTGCTTGGCAATCTTACTTAACCACTCACCCGGCATGGCGATCTCACTTAAGAGTCCCTCTTAAGGATGATCTGTCTCCTTGCCTTTCCCCATCACTACCCACCCTTCACCCTTCATTTTTTCTCGGCATTCCCCATTATCACATCCTTTCACCTCCTTTTCGATTCTCGCAAACACCACTTCTCGCTTGACCATTTTTCATCTCTAGTTTTTCTCACATGGCAATCTTACTTAACCACTTCCGTCACATGACAATCTTATGTCAAGGTCCTCCCTACACTTAACTTGTCATCGTGAACTTCTCCCCCGCCTCATTCTTCGTTCACTTTGTTGATCGCTTCTTCCACCTAGTATCTCCTATTACCCACTTTTTCCTCCTCCTATTATCCTTTCTCCATATATCCTCTTACAACATACAACTCATCTCTTCCACCTACAATCACATTCTTTTCCCCCATTTTCCCCTCCTTGATCCATCATCCTTCATACCATTTCTTCCCATTCTTTTCATGTCTTGGTTCTTCATCCTCACCTCGTTCATCCTCATCACCCCCATCCTCTCCTCGCTTTCACTTAGTCCCAACTCCTCCCTCCCATCTTCTTCACTCTTTCCCCTTCATCTTCTCAAATTCCCCCCACATTTCTACCCACACACATATTCGCCATTATTGTTAACACTCCTATATCATTCTTTCATCATCATCTTCTCTTCCGCACTAATAATTGTCAACGGGTTTTCCCTAAAATTATCAATCCTCATTCCGCACGACCTCATTCACTCCCTTAGACCTTCTATAGTTTCCTTCATTCCTTGCCTCCTCTAAGCCCACCACTCATTGTCAACGGGTTTTCCCTAACGTCCCTTTGTTGGTGTTACCCTTTCCAGTCCTCATTCACTTTCTCTTTTTCTTCATTTTTTCTTTCACCCTTCCCCACCACTCATTGTCAAGGGGATTTCCCTAACGTCCCCTCATTGGCATTGCCTCTTCTATCCCCCATTCTCTTTTCTCTCCTATTCTTTTCCCTCACTCCCACCCTTTCTTGTCGCTTTTTACCCATCTCTCCATCTCCTCTTTGCCCTCTTCAATATCTTTACTGTCTTCATCATACATCCTTTTTCTATTTTCCCGTCATCCTAGTATCCTCATTTCATGCATCTCCATATCTTTTCCAATCGATGTCATTCCTCCCCTCTTTCTTCTTTGAACATTCCTTCTATCGTTCCCTTTCCACTTATTACCCCCTTTCTGTATTCCCTTCCTTCTACATCATTTTCTTTGTTATCCTCTTCTCTCTCCCACCCCTCGTCTTATTTCCCTTCCCCTATATCATCTTCTTCCCCTTTTTCCATCACGTTTCCTCCTTACATCCCCATCGATAACCTGGTTGTTCAATGTTGTCTGTCTTTTTATCATCCCACTCTCCACATGCATCTCCATACGGTCTGTTCCATATTCTTTGCCTTTGTCTTCCTCGCAATGACGTGATTCCTTCAATATTCTCCTTGTATTCGTTCTATCTTCCTTTCCTCTCCCCTAATTTTCACGTTTCTTCTTACCACTTCCCCTTTTCTCTACCACCCCTACCTTTTTGTTCATTCTGTATATGTTTCTCTTCCTTTCTCTCCTCTTTTTCACACTTTCCTCGCCCCTCATAGTTTCTTTTTTTTCTCCGTTCTACTTCTTCTTTCATCCTCTTTCTATTTTCCTCTATTTCACCCCCTACTCCCACCTCATTTTCTCCTTCTTATTTATCCTTTCCCGTTTCCTACTTTTTCACTTCCACGCATCCCTCTTTACTATCTCTGTTGCTTCCTTCATTTTGCACATCTCTCTATTTTATCCCCTTCACCCTCTACTCTGTCACTTTTTTGTTTTTGCCTTGTTTGTCCTTCATCATTCCCTTCTTCCCCTATCATCCCTTTCTCTTATTTCTACTTTTTTCATTCCTTTTGTTCCCCTCCCCTATTTCCCTTACTCTTCTCATAATCAACCCCCAATCCTATCCATTCCCTTTTCTCTTTCCCACACACCCTCACACCTAGCATTCAAGGTCGATTGAATCCTTCCTCCATTTACGTCGTGCAGTCATTCTAGTATCTTCCACTCCATTATCGTCTTCTTCTCCACCGAATCCATTTCCCTTCTTTTTGAGAGTTCTGTCGTATATTTCATTCTCGTCAATCCTCTCGAGGGGGCATCACCACATCTATCCATAATCACATCTTCTCATGACATTTTTGTCTTGGAGGATACTATGACATCCGTCACTCACCACTTTCTATTCTCCCCAACAAACATTCACTCTACCTTTTAAAAAGTAGATTGAATTCTTCCCTCATATCAAATCTACTTTCTTTGAAAGGACACTACTTTCATAGTACCCTTCCAAAGAGGGGCAAATGTAGACACCCCAATTTCACATCTATCCTAAATCAATTAATTCCCCTTCCTTATTTCCCACAAAAATACACTTCGAATTAATCAAATATAATTTGATTAATTATCCATTTCAAAATCTAAAAAATAATCCAATCCTAACCACATGTCATTATTCTCCATGTTTTTCCACTATTGAATTAAAAATTCAAATTCAAATCCTCACCCACCCTTCGTGGTCCCCACTCACTTAAAATCCTTCACTTATGAATTAAAAATATAATTCAAATCCTCACCCATTCTTCGTGGCCCCCACTCATCTAATCATGCCCACATTTTCAAACCACTCTCTTAATCTTGCCCACATTTTCAAACCACTCTCTAAGTTTTTGCATCCTTTGAGCAAATAACATCCTTTTGCCTCATCCTAATGCCAAAATAGTCATATAATCCTTTTTCCCATCTAGTGCAAAGTAAGAGAATCGTTGTTGCATAGGAAGGTCTTGTTCCATCTTGAAGAAAAGCACCTACATATCACAAAATCAGTGGCTCAATCCAAGTTTCCTAGCCCATTCGAGGTTTTCTACGGAACGCGAAGGAGGAGGTATGGTTTTTGGTATTTTACTTCCTTGTTAGTAGTGTATTTTCCTAGCTTACATGGGTTATACGTGCATAGTTCAATTACACTTTGTGTCATCAATGGATAAAGAAAAAGTGACCCATACTTTCTAGTGTATCACAACTTATTTTTAGTTATTTTCTCCATTCCATTTCCTTCATGTAGGTGTGAGGTTAGTATTACAAGTAGTCTAGGCATTAAGATAGCTCAGGATAAGAGCCACCTTTCTTTGGAGGTCCACTTTGAAGGATCCAAAATCCCACACTTTAGAAGCATTCCCATGGGTTGCTAGTGAGATTCCAATCTTCATTTTATGCCCTTTGTCACATGTTTTCAATAGACAACACACTCTACAATTCCTCCATATGTGTACTTTCCACTCTTTTTCTCTTTGGTATATCTTTACACACACTTCGCTCCTTGGCTCTCTGGTCATCCCCTATGCACTCTTCATCCCTTGCACTCT
The DNA here is from genome assembly GCA_018340775.1 of Taxus wallichiana var. yunnanensis. Classification (NCBI taxonomy): domain Eukaryota; kingdom Viridiplantae; phylum Streptophyta; class Pinopsida; order Cupressales; family Taxaceae; genus Taxus; species Taxus wallichiana. The sequence continues at coordinate 814,951,531 of CM031235.1, forward strand.
TTGGTTTGTCCCTACAAATGTTTCATCCCTTACACTCCTTGGTCTACCTCCATGTACATTATACCTCTTGTGCTCCTCGGCCTACACTCATGTATGCTTTGCCTTTGGCATTCCTCAAAATCCGAGTGCATGCTCCACACTTAGTGCCCTCTCTATTAAACCATGCTCTATAAATATTTTTCCTTAGTATGGTCATACCTCTCGATAGGGCATTTATCCCCTTTCATCATCTTTGGCCTCAGGCTAGTTACTCGTGTGACCAAACCATGGATGTCCTACAAACCTTTCTATCCTTGAGTTAGTCACACTTGCAAACTTGATCCTCATACCTTACACACAATTCAATTCTAAGTGTTTGGTTACTCGACATTTATTTTATATTTGTGTTATTTCCCAACCAAATTGGTCTATTGTTGTGCTCTTTATCACACCCATTTGGTCATTGATAAGACCCGCCACATATCCTACTCCTTTTGAGTTACTCCACCATACCCACCATCCCGATCATGAGTTATATTTTGGTGATCCTCGCTCATTCAATTAGTCATGGGTGTTTTCACTTCCAGTTACATTCTATTGAACTCCTCTTCCCCATTCAAATGTATATCACACTAGTGCCTTAGTATCCTCACTCTAATCTTCTTTCTCACTACTTATTATCCTCCATAATTCCACGTCACTTTTCTTTCCACATCCCAAGTCACTCATGAGACTTTTACAATCTTATTCATGTTTTCTTTTCCCTCATTATTGTGGTTATTCTACATGCACCATTATTTGTAACTCATTAGTGCAACCTTGTATTTTGCTTTGCGAGATACATCTCTAAACAACCATTACCTCGACACATTCACTCGTCATTATAATAACTACATCCATAAACACCTAACCACTTACTCTCATTTACTTATCTCATTTACAACCACGTGATGATTATTTATTAGCTCTTTGATGTTATTATCGCAACATTCCCAACATCTAGTTGAATCCCATTCTTCCACTTTGTTGTTGTTACTATGAATTTCCATCCACCTCCATGAATTCTTCTTGCCACAATAATATCCCATAATTAACTTGATTATGCTCTTGTGATGCAGGAGCATCCTTGTAATTAATAAATTTTGGCTTTTCTAGTTCTTTAGGGATGTGAAAGAGTCCATTTAGTGGTCTTGATGTATTTCTAGTCCATTTGGACTCTTAAGCTTTGTAATAAGTGGTTTCCCTTCAAAACCACAAGTTTGAATATTTAAATTGTCCATAGGTATGTTAGAAGTCTTGTGTATACATTGCTTTTTCACCCCTAGGTGACCCAACACACATTAATCACATTATCACTATTATCATTATCATCCTTATCCTAAGTACATTATAAATTACCATCGTAAATCCTTATTTACCCACGTAAATCTCATTTACCCGTGTAAATCTCATTTACCCTCCCTAACCACTTAAAACCAACCTAGCCTAATTTACTCCTACCCATCCTAACCCCCTAACCTCTTCCTACCCGAATCCCTAACCTCCCACCGTTTATCAAACAACCTAAAACCTCGAATGGCAAGTGGTTTCAACCATTTGTCATCTTTCCTTTGTTGGTTTGTAACCTCTTTGGACAAAGCGATGACGATCCGTGATTGTTGGCAATTATTGCAGACACCGTCAATTCTAACTAAATCACCCTCTTTCCCATTTTCTTAGTTAGTTAGAAAGTTAGTGATAAGTGGAACTTGGAATGAACTACTACACCTACGAATAACATCGTTATTCTTGAGATTGTTAATACCCCGTTGTCAAGGTCTTGAAAAGCATCATTAGATCACCAGTCAACCTTTTTGGGAGCTCTGTCACCTTCGGAACATATCTCAAGGTTAGTACAACATTTACTATCTTTATCAAGCTTATTTTTGCAACTATTAAACTATTTATTCAGTCATCTATATTGTTTTTCATAGCCCCTTCAAGTTCCATCTCTCGTTTAGTCATTTATCCAACCTTTAGAATATTGGCTAGTTTTAAACAGTGATCGCCATCAATTGGTATCCATAGCCTCTTTCCTTCTCATTTGCTTGCAAACACATATGAATTTTTGTTTTCATAATCTCATAGGTTTCTAGAGGCTTTATAATTTATCTCAACATTTTCATTTCTATCCGGCATCAATCATTTCTCTGTTTTATTGGTCTTTTGTTAAAATTAGAATTTTCTCCCGATCTATGCCAATTCCCGATCGCTATCAATCCCCATCTTTCTAAGTCATTTTTAGAATTATCACACTTATATCAATTTTTTGATCTAATTAGTTGTTTGCAAGATGTATGTTTTGTAGATGATTATTCTAGGTCCTTCACATCCCATCACCAACATATACGATCTCCCAATCATCCAACATCCTTTGTGTGGGAATAGTTTGACATCTCACACGAGCTCAACCTATGCACCATCGCACTAACACTAGAAATTGAAGACATTAAAGATCGACTTGAAGTCATATGAGAGATACAAGATGCTGTTGAAAAATCCTGGTTTGATTTGTTTCTATATTTCTAGCTTACTATCTTTGCTTTCTACCATGTGCCACTTACAACATTGAACATGATCTTTCCATCCCCCTTGAGTTCTAAATCATTGTTATCATTTATCTTATCATTATCAAATCACTTAATTATATCAAATGAGTTGACACCCTTCAAGGAAGTCCTTTAGATTCCTGGGATCGACATTCACCGAGCAACTCGTTATCATCTTTATCTAATATCTCTTTGTTTAGTTGTCTTTGTATATAGGTCTTCTCACTTAGCGAGAGGGGATCTTTTCACATTGTTTGTGTTCGATCATCCTGAATTTGTGTTTGTCAATGTAGATATCGGTAAAACTTGCCTTATTTGATTTTTTGTACTTTCAACATTTATAACACCTAACCGAAAAACACCATAAACATCCAATGTTAGTGTAGGGATGAATAAATGAAATAAATAGGGTCACGAGACATGTTCTTCACTAAGACATAACTTGATTGACCCTAAGTTGAATGTAACTTCACTTAGTTAGTCCAATCATAGTTTGGTTAGTGAGTTGAACCCTAACTACTTCATCTCTCTTCATTTTGGCTTGGAAGAATTCAAGTTAGGTGTGTCTTGTGAGTAGTAGGAAGGTGTGTGTAGGTGGAAAACTCTATGTATCGAGCCAAATGGATCTTAAAGCTATGTAAAAATCAATGTTATCAATAAATAAGAGTTTCTTAGGACAAAAATGGTGTATGAAGGTTTATTATAAGATTGTGCATTAAATTCCCAAGAATAAATGAATGTATCTCATTTGTATAAGGTTTGTGATTGACTCTGCAGCAGAAAGAGGTATGTGCGGGTATATAGGAGGCAAGGAAGGATCACGAAGTTGTCACAAATTCAAGGAGACGATTAAATGCTTGAAGGATCAATAGAAGCGTGTTGAAGGTGAGAATGTGATTATTATAAGTGAAATGAAAGAGTTGGATTGGTAAATGAACAATATCTTGTGTGGGGATCTAGTTAAATAAAATTTAAGTTTATATTATGATAAACGATGATCTTAGGGTTAATGCATTTGTGAGTGGGTTTGAAAGTAGCTAAAAGCGTGTGCGCGGGTTAACAGTCTTGTGCGCATGTTAAAAAGTTGAAGTATATTATGTGTCATGAACTTTGAAAGGTCTTAGAGTGTTAAAAGGGTTTCTTGGATCATTATGAATCATAAAAAAGCTTATAAGAGACCAAACCAAGTGTAAACAAGTGAAACAAACAAGAAACTCTTTTATTGGACTATGATACCTTGTTCCGTGGGTCTATAGACAAGAAATTGGAAGAGTGTTAGAAGGGTATAATGGCAGATTGTTTTTAGTTAATGGGAAAGTGGTATTGAGTGTGATCAATAAGGCTATGAAGTTTTAAGACATTTGAAAAGGCAATTACTTGCTTGAAAATGTGAACACAAACCTAATTGTTATGAATACCCGGTTTGAGGGTTTGAAGGCAACATTTCCATGTATTAGTCCAATCTATACTTAAGACCGAGGAGACTTTGAAGAGTTAGAGAAGAAGGGGGTAGGTGGTATGAAGGTATAGAACCATTGAATAAATCGGGAGTATTGAATGCGAGATAGAAAAAGTGTAAAGTACAATCTTTTCACACCAAACTGTGACAGTCTTGGTCATCAATGGAAAAACAATGATCTTAGGGATGAGGCCTATGGAAAGTGTTGTCAAAATGCGTAGAGTGTTTATAGGATTCCTATGGCTTTGAGAGAGGTGTAAAGATCTGTATGGAGTTATGTTCAAGGAACTAAGTTAGATTATCTTGATATAATCATGTATAGAAGCCTTGAGAAAAGCTTTTAAGAAGTTTGATAAGATGTGTCTTAAACCGAGGTTGTTGAGAGTGTTGAATAGTGGATTAGGAGAAAGTACAATGGTGAGATGAGTGATGAAAAGAAGTATAGCCAAGTTAAAGAGAGGGTCAAAACAAAGTTAAGGACTGTTTAGAAGTTAAAAACAAACAAAAAGCTTGAAGAGTGAAAACTTGGAATGTAGCATAAATGTTACTGGAAGAGTGATGGAGCATTAAGAAGGATTTGAGAAAGTTAGTTATAGGTGTTATAAGGTGATTCAGAGATTGAAATTGGTGAAAAGTACTAAAACCCTAAAAGGACCATTCAAACCCTAGAGAGACCTAATTGGGAACCTAGTATAAAGGAGCAAGTTGAGTTGGAGGTGTTGTACTTAGAGTTAGAACTTGAAATTAACCACAAAGTAAGAGGAGGATAAAGGGTATCTAGAACAAAAAATATTTTTCTTGAATGTTGGTGGATTTTCCCAGACACAAAGACTTGTGTAAATAGGGCTAGAAATAAGGCCTAGTTGAAAACGGTAAAGAGAGAATAAAAACACATGAGCTTGGAATTGAGGTGTGAAACTTGGTAGGAATCTAAAGAAGCATAATGGGTATTAAGATAATTTAGCGATTAGGCTTTATTCACAATAGTTTGTTATTTTCATAAAATTTTGTGTTGGAGAAGGGCTATAAGCAATTTTTGAGGTCTCACGGGTAAATGAGAGAAATTGATGGTTTCAAATTGTTTCAAGTGGCTAATCATGATTTTTTGATGATATTGAGCATGTCCAAGGCCATTGAAGGTCTCGATTCATGTGTTTAAGCATTTTTAGTGATGTAAGCCACTTTAGGATTCTTAAGGTATAATGAAATTGCTTGATTTTGGGTTATTTTGAAAAGTGAAGTTCTAACTATTGTTTTTGTTTGAGTTGTATGTGTTGGAAAATATAGACACTGAGAGCGGGGTGAATTAGTGTTTATTAAAACTTTGAATCACTCTTCACAAGCTTAGTAAGTTATTCAATCTAGATCATCAATAACCATGATAAACTAATGACATTCAAACATGAGCATGAAGTAAGCAAACACATATGAACACCAAGTTTAATGTGGGAAACCCTTCAAGGAGAAAACCCCACTAAAATCAATGCACTAACTTGGAAAAATTGTCCTATAAGGTTACAAGGATTTCAATTGTTGAGCATCCACTCAACTTGAAGCTACAACTCCAAAATTATTCAAGCTACCACTTGACCTTCTACAAGCCACTACTTGCTTGGAAGCCACAACTCCCAAAACTTCAATCAAGCTTCTACTTGATTTTCTGTAAGCTACAACTTACAAGGAAGCTTTAACTCCCTGTTTTCTAAGCCATCACTTAGTCTTCTTCAAGTTGTTTTGATCACCTTCCTTTAGTTGTCTCACACAACAAATTGTAATCACCTATTCAACTCATCTAACCTCTCTTTTCACCCTCCTTCTCAAGCATACATTCTGCTGCAAAATTGCAGTCATGGAGTCATGTCATATACACCTTAACTTCATTTATTCTTCATGTCTTCATCCTCCTTCAACAACATAGATATCAACATCATATTTTCATATACACTCTGTTGCATCTTCACCTAGTCTTCGTACATTATTAACTCTCATACATCGACAACATTTATTTTTTTCACAAAAATGTACTTATTACATCAAAGGAGACATTATCACACACATTTCACACTTCATATTCCATTAAACATTCATCTACTTCTCTCTACAACTCGGTCAAGGAGAGAAGAATGACATCATCCAAAATTGTCCTCAAGCAATCATTACTTCTGTAAAGATGTCAGTTGCAAGTGCAATATTGATTTTATATGTCATGACCTTCCTCATATCTATGATTAGTAGGATTATGTCCATGATCTCCCTTGCATCTGGTTATTGTTGCAAATATTCCAAAATTGACCTCTGCTGCAACTCGACTTGTAATTGTTTCGACAGTTTTGTCTTCTTCTTCCTACCAAGGCATTCTTTATCTTTTACCTCTCCTAACATCAAGTGTTATGATGATGTCTGTACATTTTTTTATCTCCTTTTATTGTCCTCTACACCCTTGAGAATCTCTACAACTCACCATTTACTCATTAAGTCTTCATTGAGCTCATCTTCTCCCTTGGAACTGCGATTCTCTAAAATGTAGTCCTCAACATGGATGTATTTAACACATTATTCCTTCATGGCATGCCATAAAACTTAGTTTTAGGATTCTTCTAGATGCCCTGGGTCATCAAAAATGCTTTTACTACTTTGGATCAACACATAAGACCTCCATTCTTCATCTTTTCTCAGCTTGGTGTGCACTATCATGACAACTCAAAATTACGGTCTAAAGATTTCTTTGCTAACATGATTGCATTTACTTTCAAAGCTTCTTGATTATTTTGAGAAGTCATATATGACTTATAAATCACCTTCACAAACCTGAAGCATCTCACTCACCTTCAATCTCTTAATACACCATTGATTAGGACAAGGTACTAATGGAGTTTTATACACAAAAAATCAATCTCTAAAGAATGAGTAATTTAATGCACTAAATCATCTTTTCATGACTCTTAGGGAACCTTTCTAGAAATCTATGAACCTTGGGAAACTCATAAACTTATTAGCATGCACCATTTCATAGTTTAGGGGTTCAACATGCATGCAACTCTGAGAATGTTCAGATTGGTTCTCAAGGCACCAAAAATGATTTTTGTGCTTGAGACATCTAGCACTTCAAAACATGTTTTCAAACCAAATCACCTCATGGAACAATTCATAGGGGGCCTCTAATTCACTCTAGAACCTTCACTTGCATGTGTTATGTGAAGAAAATGAAACTTTCACCTCCATTTCTCATACCTTCTTAACTAGATTAAAATGAACACTTTGAGCCATTAGGTCTCAGACCAAAAACATTTCACCAAATAACTTCAAGAGCATACACACACCATATTTGACATGAAAATTTTTGCATGGTCATAAAATGTTGTTGCAACAAGAAAATCACCATTTTTCTCTTCATACCTTCATGATTGGTCTTGCATACTAAGTCTTCTTAGCAGTAGGACTGAAAATGCACCTAAATCATCAAATTTCTCCAAAGGACTAGCCCTGCACATGTCATGAATAGTTTTTACACATCCCCAATATCATCCACCAAAAATTTGAGCATAGGTTCCTTTGTAAATTTTTCCTGTATACCAAATTCTTCACAAAATAAGGTTTTTCTTGTGGGGCCCACCAATTGTCATAAACTCAAACCACCATGAAAATAAGATCTAATGAATTATCTACATGCTCAAATCCATAAACAAGGAAAAATATTCCATTTGAGGGCCTTACCATGTCAATCTTCTCCATCGCTCACTTGCAAGGGTTTTACTAGGGTTTAAAGCAGTTTAACTTGTTAACCATTGTTCATAAAAAAAGATGTTCATTTAACCTCATTATTTTTGAAAAATATTCTTATTTAAATGTATCAACATCCCTGAAAGCCACAGGGTCCCATGAAAAATGTACAATTTAGGGTGAGCATCCAAAGTTTCTCTTTGAATGAGAAACTGCATTTCCCAAAACCCGGTAATGGAAAAACTTCAATATCTTGCTCCAAAATCATTCTCTAGTCCAAAAATTGATCCACACCTTCATGATTACCTCCTCCATGGTCTCCAATGGTTACTTTTGTCTACCCTAGTCTGAATCACATTATCCATCATGATTTGTGCATGTATATTTGACTTGTTCTCAAGAACAATCCTCCTAATGCCTACTTGTGCCTATAATAGCTTAATTATTCCTTGTAGCACCTGATACATGCTCTTTACAATGTCCCTACACATTTCTCATATTTTTGGTGTCCTTCCTCATCTTTCTTTGATATATTCTTCAAGTTATGTTTGCATTAGGTCTTTGAAATGGGCCTAGTTTAGCATGTTTCACCTCATAATCCATGAACCTACCCCATTTGCCTCATGTACCTTCCTTGTCACACTCACTCCAAGCTTCCTCTTACTCTCCTTCATCCTTATTTTTCATTAATGATTCTTTTTCATCAATTAAAACTCAATACTCACATGCCGATAGTATGTTTTTGGGTCAGCTAGGACTTTGCATCATTTGGTGAAGAAATAGTTCGGTTTGAAAGTGAATAAGAAAGAAACCTTATTTTCTAAGAAGGCTTGAAAGAGAAAATAAAAATAAGTTAAGAGTGATCCAAGGAGGAACAAACTTGGAGGTTGAGAGAAGAAGAAATTGGTACCAAAAGACTAGGTAAGATTCTTAGGTGAGGTACTTACAAGAAGCAAGGTGCAAAACACTTGTTTGTGAGGAAGAAAAGATAAAAAGATAGATGGATAAGAAAAAGTGAGAGAAAAAAAGGGTTTCTTTTTAGTTAGGTATTATTATAAGTTGAAAAGGAGTAAGAGAAAAGAGAGGATGTTAAATGAAGAGTTGATATCGAGTTTGATGAGATAAAGGTGGATTTGAAATGGATGATAAAGAGAAATAAGAAATAAAGTCTTCTTGGTTGGAATGTGAAAAGAAATGTGAAATGACCCATTGAGTGGTTGTTTCAGACAAAGAAGAAGCAATTTCTTGCTTGGAAAAGAGAAGAGAAAAGGAAAAGGAGATGTATTGAAACCAACTATTGTTATCAAGAGGTTGGTGAAATGTTGGGTGAAGAGGAAGAACATTATAGTGAAGAAGAGGATCAGCGAAGGAAGAAGAAGAAGAGCTCATCAATGGAGATTCTCATGAGGCTAAAATGCCTCCCTATTTTTTTCTTAATGTTTCCTTTGTATGTGTGAATGCGGGTGTTAAAGATGAAGAGCTAGAAACAAAAAAATTGTGTTGAATGAAGACAAACAAGTCAAAGAAATTGAAAAGAAAGGAAGAGATAAAGAAGATGAAGAATAATTCACAAACAGATGAAGAGTTTATTTGGCAAAATATCATGTAGGAATTAGAGAATTCATGCCTTTTTGAAGATTGAGAATAATATAAAAAAGTAGAAAAGGAGCTAATGAAGCTATTGTATGATGAAGAAGAAAACCATGAGCATAACAACTAGAATCAGATTTGAAGCAAATATGGGATGATGAAGACTGCAAAGAACATGATATGATAGATCAAGCGAGAGTGAAAGAAGAAAATAAGAGAAAGATGGAAGACAAGAACAAAGAATATGAAAACAAAGAAAACAAGTAAAGAATGAAGAAGGAAAAGCAAAGAGAGAGAAGATTCAAGATGGAAAGAGCTCAACATAAGAAAAAAAAGATGAAGTCAATGAAGCAAAGAAATTGGAAAACTATGAAGAAAAAGAAACTAATGGGCTCAATTCTCTCCACTGGGGAGTATAATGCGGGAGAATCATTGTAATGAATCAATTTTGGCTTTACTAGGTGTTTATGGATGTGAAAGAGTCCATTTTATGGTCTTGATGTGTTTCTAGTCCATTTGGACTCGTAAGCTTTATAATAAGTGGTTTCCCTCCAAAACCACGATTTTGAATATTTAAACTATCCATAGGTGTGTTTTATAATTATAGTGTTAGTGTAGGGATGAATAAAATAAATAAATGGGGTCATGAGACATGTTCTTCACCAAGACATAACTTGTTTGACCCTAACTTGGGTGTAACTTAACTTAGTTGGTCCAATCATAATTTGTTCACAAAATTGAACCCAAACTACTTCCTCTCGTATTCATTTTGGCTTGAAAACATTTGATTTAGGTGGGTGGTGTGAGTAGTAGGAAGGTGTCTATAGGTGGAAAACTCTATGTATCAGATCCAAATGGCTCTTGAAGCTATGTAAAAATCAATTTTCTCATCAAATAAGAGCTTCTCAAAAAAAAAAAAATTGTGTATGAAGGTTTATTATGAGATTTTGCATTAAATGTTCAAGAATAAATGAATGTATCTCATTAAGGTTTTTGATTGAATCTTGACTTTACAGGAGTAAGAGGTGCTGTGTAGGACTTTAGGAGGAAACTAAGGATCATGAAGTTATCACAAATTCAAGGAGACAACCAACCGCTTAAAGGATCAATAGAACTATGGTGAAGGTGAGAATGTTCTTGTTATTAATGAAAGGAAAGAGTTGGATTAGTAAATGAATAATAGCCTATGTGGGGGATTTATTTAAATGAAATTTAAGTTTATATCATGATAAAGGATGATCATAGAATTAATACATTTGTAGGTGGGTTTGAAAGAAGCTAAAGCGTGTTCGCGGGTTAATAGTCTTGTGCATGTTGAAAATTTGAAGTATATTTTGTGTCTTGAAGTCTGAAAGGTGTTAAAGTGCTAAAAGTGTTTATTGGATCATTATGAATCATAAATAAGCTTATAAGAGACCAAACCAAGTCTGAACAAGTGAAATAAACAAGAAACTCTCTTATTGGACTCTAATACTCTATTCCAGGGGTTTATAGACATGAAATTGGAAAATTGTTAGAAGGGAACAATGACACACTATCTTTAGACAATGGGAAGTTTGTAGACATTTGAAAAGGCAATTACTTGCTAGAAGCGTGAACACAAACCTAACTGTTATGAATACCCAGTTTGAGGGTTTGAAGGCAACATTTCCAAGTATTAGTCCAATCTATATGTAATACCTAAGGAGACTTTGAATAGGTTGAGAAGAATGGGGTAGGTGGCATGAAGGTATAGAACTATTGAATAACTTAGGAGTATTAAATGCTAGATAGAAATAAATTGTAAAGTACAATATTTTCACACCAAAAGCTGTGAGTCTTGGTCATGAGTAAAAACAATGATCTTAGGGAGGAGACCTATGGAAAGTGTTGTCAAAATGTGTGGAGTGTTTGTAGAATTGCTATGAATTTGATATAGATGTAAGCATATTTGTGGAGTTATGTTCAAGGAACTAAGTCGATCTGTCCCAATAGAATCATAGATAAAAGCCTTGAGAAAATCCTTTAAGAAGTTTGATAGGGACGTGACTTAAACCAAAGTTGTCAAGAGTTTTGAATAGTGGATTAGGAGAGATAAAGTAAAATGGTGAGATGAGTGATGATAAGAAGCATAGCCAAGTTAAATAGATTGTTAAAACAAAGTTAAGGATTGTTTAGAAGTTAAGAGCAAATAAGAAGCTCGAGGAGTGAAAACTTGGAATGTAGTTGTTGACCTTAAGCCTCAACTTAAATGTGAGGGTTAAGTAGTTCATCCTTTCTTTAAGGATGTGCTAGGAATGATATTTAGATTCACAAGATGAACAAAAAGAATGTAATTATAAACAATAAACATTCCACATTGCATCAACCATCACTCTTTACTTATATACAATAAATGTTACATCATTTTTTCACATCCATCTCACACACTCTCATACTCTCCTATTCGCACACACATATTCTCATGTATACATTCACTCACACTCTCCTCACACATACACTTTTTTGATTAATTACAATAAACGTCATGTTCTAAAAAGTAGTCAAAAGACACTTCTTTTGGACGCGACTCATGTTAGGTTGTGGAGCCTATTTTCATGTGAGAAAGTGTTGAATATTGTACACTAAGAGTATTGTACACTTTCCACAGTGAGAAAGTTTTTTTGGCCTTAAAACATGCCCGATATAAGGGGAACATGTTTTTTCTCATATGGGCGAGATTTTGACCCATAGGTTTATGGGATGGTTTTGGCCCATGGTTTTAATACCCACGGTTTTGTAAAACTACTTATGCAATTGTCTACTTATATTGTTTTATGCATATGGTAGGTATTATGTAACATTACATATGTGTTTTGAATTTGGGTGTGAATTCTATAGAGTTTGTTGAGCATAGCTCTAAACAAATACGGGTATTGTATTAAGAGAGCGATGACCTATAATAAAATCGAGCAAGTGATTGTTGGTTGATGTAGCCCAAATTGGGTGAACCATGTCAAATATTGTCTCTTTGTGTTGTGTTATTTTATTCTATACTTTTATTTGAGATCTGTAATATTTTATGTTTATTAGTTTCTACTATTACGATTCTATGAGGGATTATTCCGCATATTTTATCCCTTATTTCCTAATAATTGGTATCAGAGTCTGGTTTGGTTTTTTGAAGTGTTGAATCGCAGGGAAAGTTTTATCTTGAGTGGGAGCTATGGCAAATGATGAAAGATCAAGGGTTGATAAATTCAATGGGTAGAATTTCAGTCTTTGGAAGATGCAGATGGAAGATTACCTTTATCAGAAGGATCTTTATATTCCATTGTCTGAGAAGGTGAACAAACCCTCGAGCATGACAGATGCAGAATGGGATTTTCTGGATAGGAAGGCACTTGGGACAATCTGGCTGTGTCTTGCATCTTTGGTATTATTTAATGTTTCAAAGGAAAATACTACAAAAGAACTGATGGATGCATTAGGGAATTTGTATGAAAAACCCTCTGCCTCTAATAAGATTTTTTAATGAAAAAGTTGTTTAATATGAAGATGTCTGAGAATGGTTAAGTAAGATCATTTAAATGATTTTAATACGGTAAATATGCTAGCTTCGGTTATAATAGAATTTGATGAAGAAGTTAGGGCTTTATTACTTATGTGCTCTTTACCCGAGAGTCGAATAGCACAGTAATGACGATAAGCAACACGGTTCCAAATAATTCAAAGTTGAAGTTTGAGGATGTTGTAGGGATGATTCTAAGTGAGGAAATGTGAAGAAAAATATCACGTGGAATCTTCTACTTGAGGAATTATTTGACAATGAAAACTAGACGGAGACAAAAGAATAGAGGAAGTTGTGGAAAATCAAAATATCGGGCAAGGTCAAAATCCAAAAACAAGATAGTATACTGACACTGTGGAAAGTATGGGCATGCAAAGAAGGAGTGTTGGGAACTTTGGGACAAGAAGAAACAACAAGAAGAAAACAAAGAGGCAAATGTGGCAATGGGTAATGTACTTCAAGATGCTTTAATTATTTCTTTGCACAATATTATGAATCTTGGGTTTTAGATTTAGGGGCTTCTTTCCATGTTACTCCACATAGGCATTATTTTGTTGATTATGTTCAAGGATATTTTGGGCATGTTTTTCTTGGTGATGATGAGCCTTGAAACATAGTTGGAAAATGTTCTATTCAGGTTAAGATGTAGAATGGGAATACTTGGCTATTGAAGGATGTCAGACATGTGCCTACATTAAGATGAAATTTGATATCGACAGGGCAGTTGGGAAGTGATGGTTGTACTGTAATATTTATAGTGGACTCTTGGAAGGTTACCAAGGGTGCTCTTGTAGTTCAAGAGGTAAAAATGTTGGAACCTTGTATTTAACCACTTATAACTCTAATGTTTGTAATCTTGTGGCTTTAGAAGTAGATACGACATTGTGGCACTATAGGCTCGGTCATATGAGCCATAAGGGCATGGAGATCATAAAGAAGGATTTTCTCGGATATATAGAAACATGTTTGGAGTTCTGTGAGGATTGCATATATGGGAAATAGAAGTGAGTAAGGTTTCTCAAGGTTGTACCTACAAAGAAAGAGAGTAAGTTAGAGCTGGTGCATTGTGATGTGTAGGGGCCGAGTCGGTATCATCTTTTGGGGGTTCAAGTTATTATGTTAATTTTATTGATGATGTAACAAGGAAAGTTTGGGTTTATTGTATTAGAAACAAATCTGATGTATTTGACACTTTTGTTAAATGAAAATCCTTAGTAGAGAATGAACTAGGTCTTAAGCTAAAATGTCTCAGGCGAGATAATGGAGGGGAATATTCCAGCAGAATGAATTTGATGATTACTATTCTAAGAATGGAATCCACAGGCAAAAGGCGGTTCCGGGAACTCCGCAACAAAATGGGGTGTCGAAAGGATAAATAGAACAATAATGGAACGTGCTAGGAGCATGAGGTTACACGCAAAACTCGCCTCTTTTTTTTGGGTAGAAGCGGTGAGCACATCCGTGTACTTGATAAACAGATGACCCTCAAGTTCCTTGGATGGAGGCATACGAGGAAACTTGTATGGTAAGAAAGTTGATTATTCATTTCATAGAGTTTTGGATGTGAGGTGTTTGTCCATATAGACAAGGATGATAGAACCAAGCTAGAGGTTAAATCAAAAAAATGTTGATGACTTTGTATATAAATGTTGGAGTATTAAGGATAAGAAAATCATTCGATCTAGAGATGTGGTCTTTAATGAGAAAGTCATGTATAAGCGGTGAGTTGCGGGGAAAATAGGGAAGAATCTAAGAAAGAATATGTAGTGGTAGAGGATCTTACGGATGGGAAAGTGACACATGAATCGGTTCAAGTACCCCAAACTCCTATATTGAGGAGGTCTTCTAGGGTAAGAAGAGAACCTAAATGTTTTTCTCCTTCTCTTTATTATTTATTACTCACTGATAGTTGAGAGCTAGAGAGATTTGATGAAGTAATATAGGTAGATGTCAAGAAGAAGTGGTAGCAAGCCATGGATGAGGAGCACCAGGCTCTCATGGAGAACCAGACATGGGATTTGGTGAAGCTACTCGAAGGAAAAAGAGCATTACAGAACAAGTGGGTATTGATTCAAAGAGGAAGAAGGAGGAAATAAAAGATTCAAGGCTCGATTAGTGGTAAAAGGGTTTGCACGAGAAAAAAGGTATAGATTTTGATGATATTTTTTCTCTTATAGTTAAATGACTTCTATTAGAACTGTTCTAGGAATAGTTGCAATAAAAGACTTGCACTTAGAACAACTTGATGTAAAGACTACATCTCTCCATGGTGATTTGGAGGAGGAACTATATATGCAGCTGAGAGGGATATGAGGTCAAAGGTAAAGAGGAGATGGTGTGCAAAATGAAGAAGAACTTGTATGGCTTGAAACAAGCTCCGTGTCAATGGTATAATAAATTTGATAGCTTCATGATGGAGAAAGGTTATATTAGATGTCATTCTGACCATTGCATGTATACAAAAAAATTTGAGGATGGAAGTTATATTATCCTAAGTTTGTATGTGGATGATATGTTGATTACGGTAAAAACATTCGGGAAATAAAAGTACTCAAGAAGCAACTAAGTGAATCCTTTTCCGTGAAGGATTTTGGGGCAGCTAAACAAATCCTTAGTGGGGATATCTTGGGATGGGAAAGAATGGAAGTGACTTTATCTCGGGAAGAGTACATTAAGAAAGTCTTGGAGAGGTTTAATATGCAGGATGCTAAACCATTGGGACTCATTTGGCGAGGCCATTTCAAGTTATCAAAGGAGCAAAGTGTCCCAAGACAGTATGAGAGAAACTAGATGTCCAAGGTACATTACTCATCAACGATTGGCAGTTTGATGTATTCCATGGTGTGCACGGGCACGATATTGACCATGTAGTGGGAGCGGTGAGTAGATTTATGAGTGATCCGGGTAGAGATCACTGGTAGGCGTAAAGTGGATTCTTCGATATTTGAGAGGGACAATGGGGAAAATTTTATGCTATATTAGATCAGACACCACTTTGTGTGGTTATGTAGATTCAGATGTGGCTAGAGATGTAGAAAGCAAGAGGAGCACGCGGATTATGTTTACACCTTGTAGGTGGGACAACAATAAGATGGATTTCACAACTACAGAAGTTGGTGGCTTTGTCAACCATGGAGGTTGAGTATGTTGTTGCCACAAAGGCAAGCAAAAAATGATTTGGTTACAACAATTGCTTGAGGAGTTGGGGCATAAGCAGGAGGAAGGAAAGTTGTATAGTGATAGTCAGAGTGTTATACACCTAGCTAAGAACTCTGCTTTCCACTCTAGAACAAAGCATATACAATTAAGGTACCATTTCATCAGGACAACTTTAGAGGAAGAGAAGTTGAAGCTGGAGAAGATTCATACTAGTCAGAATCCTACAAACATGATGACCAAGGTGGTCACAAGGGAAAAACTGAAGTTGTGTTCAGCTTTGGTTGGTCTTCACGGAAACTAGTGAAGGGTTAAGAAGCTTGCTCAGAGGAAAACTAGTCTCCAAGTGGGAGATTGTTAGGTTGTGGAGCCTATTTTCATGTGAGAAAGTGTTGAATATTGTACACTAAGAGTATTGTACACTTTCCTGATTGAGAAAAAAAAATTGGCCTTAAAACATGCTCGATATACCGAGAAACATGCTTTTCTCATATGGGCGGGATTTTGACCCATAGGTTTATGGGATGGTTTTGATACCCACGGTTTTGTAAAACTACTTAAGCAGTTGTCTACTTATATGGTTTTATGCATATGGTAGGTATAATGTAACATTGTAGATGTGTTTTGAATTCGGGTGTGAATTCTATAGAGTTTGTTGAGCATAGCTCCAAACAGATCTGGGTATTGTATTGAGAGAGTGGTGGCTTGTAATAAAATCTGAGCAAGTGATTCTTGGTGGATGTAGCCCAAATTAGGTGAACCATGTTAAATATTGTCTCTTTATGTTGTGTTATTTTATTCTACACTTTTATTTGAGATCTGTAATATTTTTTGTTTATTAGTTTCTCTTCATTGCGATTATGTGAGGGATTATTCCGCATATTTTATCCCTTATTTCCTAATAACTCGGTCACCTAAGTTTGCATTGGTCCTATTTTTTTATATTATTGTTTCTAATATACCTCCGTGACTTTATGTAGTCTCGATTTTGTAGTCTTTAGTGGTTTTCATAGTCTTTCGTGAATTTTCTTAGTGTTTTGTGGCTTACTTCAAACTTCGCGACTTTTCATTTTATCCGAGGATTTTCTTCCTTCTACAGATTGTTCTCAAAATTGATGAAGAACCCTGTCAACATCATCCCTGGATTGCAAACATTGTCTCATCCTTGAGACAATCAAAATGATGAAGATCCATGTCTTCGTATTTGATTTCCAAAAATTTTAAGTGTGTTTATTTTCTTTGAAGTCCTTTGTCTTTGTAGATTTACTTGGAAAACCAAAGCATCAACTTACGAACTTAGACATCTGGCATAAGGAAATATTCCGTTGCTTGACTCGCCTGATTCGGATTTATAGAACACTATGGATTCCTAAAAAGAAATTCTTTCCTTTAGGCAATTGTTTGTGGGATATATTTGCAATATTTAGTTGTGATCTTTTCTCAAATTTATTCCATTATTCTAAGTTGTGCTTTTAATTTCTTGTGTCCATACCTACATTTGAGTATTCTCTGGATGATGAGAAGTATCTCTGTGGGTGGCTGGTTGGGCTGAATTTGGCTATATATTTTCTTCACCGTTACTAATTCTTGTTGCATCTTTGTCATGGCTCTGTCCATTAATATGTTGTATTTTTACATGTCTACAATTTTCTTGGCCCATTATTATTGTTTGATTTGATATTTTCGAGATAGTTCCACTAGCTTTCTCCATTGGTTTCCATCATTATCCGTAGTAATATCATATTCAGATGACTCCTTATTGAGCTTATGTTCTAATGCATCTAATTAATCTTTATATATTTGTGTCAGGTTTGGCCAACCCATGGAATATGTGCAAGTATGTTGCTGCATTTGTAACCTTTGTTTCAAGTTTTGTTAGAAGTGTCCCCATGTCCTTCCGTTGTTGGTTTTTTTGCAGTTTGAGGTTGTAGTAGTTGTACCTTATATTCTTGAATTGCCTCATCCTTGATCTTATTCTTTGTGTTCTCCTTTGAGATGGCACTCGCATGTGAGAATTGACTTTACTACTTATTCGAGTGATTTTTCTACTGGGAGGTTGATATCTATAATGATTTGAGGTTTAGTTGTATTGATTGATGTCATCATTCTATTTATTGCTTCCTTTAGGTCAACACACCTTTGCATCCAATCTTTCTTTACACTTTGATCCAACAGTTGATTGCATGTATATTTTTACATTGGTGAGAGCTTATGTAGGTGTATTGTGTACCCTTCTTGTGTTTGTTCTACTACACCCTATTGTAATTGAATGGTTTGTGCTTGTCTTCTTTGTTGGAGTGCCTTCTTAATCAATTTCAATGAATCTTGTGAGACCGAGCTAGGGTTAATGCGTGGGATGCTTCAAGTGTTTCTGTGTATGATGATATGAGGTTCGGCCTATATTTTTGATTCCTTCTACCTATCCTTTGTCTCTTTTTACTTATGTTGTTTTTCTTCTTCGATTTCTTGCTTCCTCCTTTTATTTTTGTGTTTTCCTTTCTTCCTTTTTCTTTTCTTCTTCTTCTTTTCTTTCATTTTCCTTAGCCTCCTTCTTTTGCCTTTCCTCCTTTGTTCTCTTTTCTTATTATTTTCTTTTTTTCATTTTTTTCTCTTCTCCTCTTCTTCCTTCTTTTTCTTCTCTTCCTCCTACCTATTTTCTTCTACCTTTCTCTTCTTATCATCCTCTTTTTTTTGCTTCTTCTTTCCTCGTATCCTCTGCCTTTTCTCGCTCTCTCTTCCTATTCTACTATGTTCTTTTCTATCTCCTTCTTTCTTGTTTCTTCTTCTTGTGTTTTCTTATATTCCTCTTTCTTCTTCTCTTCTTTTTCCCTTCTATCTTTTTCATTTTTCCTCATTTACTCCTCAACATGCTTATCTTTTGTCCATTTTTCCCATTTTTCCTCCCTTATTGCTCTCTCTTTTTGTTTCTATTTATTCTCCTCCTTTTTTGTTAGCTACATCAACTCTTCTAGTTCTTTAAATCAACTTTTTTCCTTAACTTGTATTCTTAGTCTTTCTTCTAATTTGTTCAAGTTCCTTCTCAAATGTTTCTAGGATCATTTTTTCCTCCACATCTATTTGTGTCTTTAGGTGTTTTAAAAAGCCATATGGAAATAAATGTACAATGTCTTCTATTACCAAGGAAAACCTTTTCAAGTAGTGGATGAGTGTTTCGCTATTTTGCAACTTGTTATGTAGTTATACCAACATCATATTGTTGAGCCACTTGTGAACTCCCTCTGGTTTAAACAAGTTTTGTAGAATTTATATGCGAGTCTTTGTTAGGTGTGATTCCTCCCATGATTCAATTTATGTTGTGAATTGTGGACCTGATTCTTCTTCATCATGTGATTTTCCTAGAGGAGTGAGTGGGGTATGTGGAGATTTCTCTTTATCTGAATCTAACATTTCCATTGTATTTGGTTTTGACACTTCTATTTCTTCACTTGTTTCAAGCTCCTTCATTATTTTTCTTGTTGCCTTCATTTTTTGTCTTTTAGTGGGTGGATGTGGAGGATTTTTTAATTTTGAAGCTCTTATTTTATATTTTTTTTTGGCCTTGATTTTCTTGTTCATCCTTGGTCATGGTCTTCCAGATATTTGTTCTTAAATTCTTCCCATGTCTTTGTAATTACATCATCAATATTTGGAGGTACTGGTTTAGTTTTTTCCACTTTGGAAGATTTCTAATGGCCTACATTGTTGTGGTTACTAGCTCATCATATGATTCATATGGTAGTGGGGATATATGTGTTATATGTGGAGTAAAATGCCTTATAAAAGTATAATCAATATCTACATTATGAAGACCACCTCATTCTCATATTTGGTTATTATTTGTTTAGAAATTCTAGCTTTATTTTCCACTAACCGCCTTATGTTTTTGTCCACCCTACTAGAGATGTGATCTATTCTACATGGTTCATGGTGTTCATATGATTCAATATTTTTTGTAATGGGTAGGTCTTGGCTCCATTAAACCTGCTTTGTTTTAGTTGGAAGGGTGTTTGTGAAATACATAGCTATACATAATAAGATGGATCCATAACAAAAGGTGTGTTTTCCCTCCTTGATCTTCCTATTACTTTCATGAAATTTTGTAGCCATTACCTCACATAGTTATACTCAGATTGAGATGTAATCATATCTAGGACAACTTGTGCGCTTAACCCATGAGCACCATCTTCCTTATTGGTGTGGTAAATTTTTAAGCAGATGGCTTTATTTCGTGTACCGAGAACATGGTTTTTGATCTCTCCAATCTTTAATCCTCTTTTTGTCATGGGACGTTCATCAATCATGTAGTTTCCTTCATTGACTTCTTCTTTTTCTTAGTCAATGTCGAACATCTGATCACTCTATGACTATAGCATTGAACAATCCGATAACATTTTTGTATAACCCGATCTAAGAAGAACCCTAGTAATTACACTATCTCATAAGCATTCGCTGGAAAAATATGAATTTTGCTCCATGTCCGACTTCAATTCTAAAATTACTTGGCATTATTCTTTTATTCTAAGGCCCTATAGTCAAATTGGGTTGGAGGAGTAGCTATCTATTGACCTCCAAACAAGTTTGGTCATATTTTACGATTGTTGAGTGTATATACTTTTGTATGTCTTGAGCATGTGTGGCCTTGAATGAAATATGGGAGAAGGCTCCGAATGGATCCGGATGCATTGATTTGAGGGAATGTTTCTGAAATTTTGGCTTTGAAAGGTATTTTTGTGCTACAATAGTCATAGTCACCATTATACTACTTGTTCTACTTCTCCTTCATCTTCCCTAACTTCGATTTTCTCTTTTAACCACTTCTTCACTTTTTGTACTTTTGCATTTGTGAGTCATTTTTCCCTTGGCTCGTGACTTTATACGTTTATGTTTCCACCAACTTTATTTATTGTGCGTGGGTGGGAAAATTAGTGTTTTTTTGTTGGGTTGAGTTTGTTCCTTTGCTCTTTGTTCGCGATTTTGTTCTTATCCTTTGGTTTGTGATTTTTTCTTTTTCCATGGTTTTTTCTACTTTCTGCAGTTTTCTTCTACCTTTGTATTTGTTCTACGGGTTCCCTTTCCTTCCTTATGTAGAATTTTCCTTTATCCTTTGTTCCGTGGATCTCTTCTTCCTTATGTGACATTTTCCTTTCTCCCTTATTCCATGGATCTCTCCTTCCTTTTGTGGTCCTTTCTTCTTTACCTTATTATGTGGATCTCTCCTTCCCTTGGTTCTTTCTTCTTTACCTTATTCCATGATTTTAATATTTGTTTATGTGTATGATTTTGATTTCCTCTTTGCTTTATTTATTTTCCTTCCTCTCTTCTTTACTTTTTTATTAACTTGCTCGTATCATATTTCTTCTCTTTTGAGTTGTTTTCATAGAGAGAGGGTGCCCTTGTGGGTTTTCACCCTCCTCCTCATCCAATTTACCAAATTTTTGGTTTTCAAAGAGGATGGATTATTATTTTTAGATTAAGTTGTCATGTTGTATTTCTTCATCCTAGCTCCATTTACATAGCCTAGTAATTCTTTCTTTTGTAATGCTTGTAGTTTGGTGGTTCTTGATGGTAATATGCCTTTGATAAGATATGGGCCACCAATGGTTTTTTAACTTTCTAGCTCTTTTCCATTTTCTATCATATAGTAGGACTTGGTCTCCTATATCAAACTCTTTTTTCGTGATATGCCTATCATGCCATGCTTTATGACTTCATTTTTCTTGTGTTTCATTATAGGTGGCTATGAATCTTTTCTCATCTATTTTTAATAATTCAATTAGCATTTCATGTATGTAGGGATCAACTCCATGGGTACCACAACTTCTAGCCCATACACTAATGGAATGGGGAGTAGATTTTTTAGCCATATATGAATGTGGGTATGCCCATAATGTTGATGGTATTTTAAGTCCCAGATTTGCTTTTTTTTGTACTAAATATATTTTATGTTAGTACTTTATCCAACACCTTGTTTAAAGCTTCAATTGCTTTCATTTTTTTGAGGGTGGTATAGTGTACTTTTATTATGGTTTATTATAAAATGGTCTAGAATTTCTTTAATTGTGGCATTGACAATTTTTTTCCTTGATCACTAGTAATGCTTGATGGACATCCAAATCTAGTGATGATATTTTCATAGATAAATTTAGTCGTTTTTCTTGTAGTGCGATCTTTTATAGGTATAGCTTATGCCCATCTTGTTAGGTAGTTTTTTCCTATGATTATAAATCTTGCTTGTGAGTGTCTTGCATGATAGGTTTTATTGGTCCAATGAAGTCTATAGCCCATTTCTCAAATGGGGCTAGCACAAGTACCGATCTTAAAGGCATTTCATCTCTAGCATTTGGTTTTCCTACCCATTGAAAAATATCACATGATCTTGCATGTTTGTGTGCATCATAGAATAGTGTGGGCCACCATAATCCTACCATCATTATTTTTCTAGTTGTTGTTTCTCCTCCATTATGGCCTCCTGTTACCCTTTCCTTAACTTCTCTTAAAATGTTCTTTCTTTCATGTTCTAGTACCACTCAAATCGAGGACTTCATCTTGTCCCTTTTTGTATAATTATCCTTGAATTAGGGTAAATGGAAATGAATGGATTATATATTTTTTGTTTTGTGTATTCCACGGGGAATTCTCTAGTTGTCAACAATTGTGTTATATCATCTAATTCATTAAGGAATAACCTCAATTCTAAAAATATGTGCTCTATGAATTCATCATCAATTAGTTCTATATCTTCACATGTTTCAATTCTAGACAAATAGTCTGGCCCATTATTTAATTTTCCTAGTTTGAATGATATAGTAAAATCAAATTCTTGAAACAACATTAATCACCGACATATTCTCCCTTATAATAATGGCCTATTCAACAGGTATTTGAGAGGCTCATGGTGCAAATGCGAGAATATAAAGGGTGTTGTTAGTAGGTAATGTCTAAATTTAGGTAACATATACACCATTCTCTCTTTTTGTAGAATAATTATTTTCATCTTTTGCTAACTTGCAGCTTTTAAATTCTATAGGGTGATCCATTTTTCCCCTTGGTTGTGCTAATATTGCTCTATTGATTTAATAAAAATAGATTTATTATTAAACCCTAATTACGAGTAGTTGATGTGTATTCTCTTAGTTAACCTAATCTGTTATGTGTGTTGGCACCTCATTTAGATAAATATGAATGCTCATTTGAAGCGCATGAAGCTACCTGCAGGGTACCTCCATTGTGATACTTGTCAAGATGTCAAAGCACGTAGATATATGATTTTATATAACCAATTACTCATTCAATCATAGTAACTCATCACATGCATTCAATTGGAAACACATATAATAGGAAAAAATACAAATCGATAATAATTAAGATCAATTGTACCATATAATCACCATATTCGGACACATCAATTACGAATCCATCCTCCATATTCCATTATAGCAAAGTATCATATAACAAATCCGAATACATAACAATCATACCAGTAATGAAGAGTCATGTGTCTTTAGTGACTTTGGAGCATTAACACATCACAAGGTCTCTTACACATGATACTCAAAATGACATATACATACACATTTATATATATATATAGGGGTAGGTCTTGACCATCACCATCCATGCATTCTCAAAATAGACTACATGTTACAAATAACCATACATATATCCAAAAATAGCCACAAGGTGTGCATGATTTTATATCAACCCTAATAATAGATTAATCCTATAAATAAACTCTACTTTAATCATATTATTATCTCAATCCATGCATGACCTTTCATCTTCACTCTGCATGTGCTTTATCCCAAAAATAGACATTCCTTGCCACCAAATCTCCTTGCTTTACTCTAGATCTAAAACTTTTCTTGATCAACACTCTAACTCGACCTTTTATTTTTAGCCCATGCTCCACAAAATTAGCCATGTCTTAGAGGTTTCTTTCTTAGGTGTGAGCCTTCACACGCTATCCATTCTTCCTACGTGCACCCCTTTTCACCTACCTTGCGCACGCCCAACACCCTTGTGCGTGGCATGTACTTAGCCACATCCATCCTATAACATTACCCCACACTAATTTGGATTGTTGTCCTCAAGTGAATGATTTTGTCCAACTTGCATGACTCGAAGAATATATGAACAATCAATGAAAGAATAAAGAATTCAATACCCAAAAAGAATCAATGCATCATAAAAATTCACGCATGCCTAAGGATGTTGAAAGAGTTATGGGAACTCAACATTTATTTCACTCTCCACTTTCTTCCACTCATCAAGTTTTGTAATGCTTTCCGAGCGTCGCCTCTACAATTCTTGGTACTTGGTCAGGCACCAACTCTTCAACTCTACTCTTGAGCTCTTGGATAACCACAATCAATTTTGTAACTACTCCTTTGATCGTATCCATGTGCTCAAGCACCATATTCTGAAATTGGTTGATATGTCTATCTAGTTTATCTCTTTTGCCTTAATCAATTCCTTTTGTGTTATCACCTCAACCATAACCCTAGTGATCTCTATTTTATTTATAGGTGTCTTTTCTTGTATAACCCTCAACACTTCTTCTTTATTACCGACGCCCGCACTAAGAATCAAATCTCTCATTTGAGTACTGTTAAAGGCCAAGTTGTCCTTACTACTTGCCTCCTTGAGCTGCATGAATAAGTCCTCAAGCTTAGTAATCTTTGCTTCAACAACTACCTTATTTGTTTCCTTCTCCTTTGTTATCTCTTGAACTTGACCCGACACCACTTTTGATGTTTACCAGAAGCATTCCAAACCAGGTATTCAAGGTACTCTATCTCATCATTATAATCATTCCTTTCCTGGCTTACGAAGGTAGGGCCATGACCTAAAATCTACTTTACTAATGTGTCGACCCTATCATATGCCTCCTTGGTGTGCTTCTACTTTCCCTTAATATCTTTCTTCAAATTCTCAACTTCACGCTCTTTCTCCTTTTTATCAGCCAACATAACCCTCGTTGCCAGCCCCAACATCCAATTTTTTACGCTTAACATCCACGACCATTTTTTTCAAGGCATTACATGTCCGCTCATCTATCAAGTACATGGGATCTACTAACTTATACTTATTCCTTGGCTCGCTCTTTAACTCTATTACACTGAGGGAATTATTACTTGCTTCAAACTCAAGCTCTGATAAGAACCTTGCATATAATAAATCAATAAATTGTAGAAGGTAAAACAACACCAGATATATGGGGGGCCAAGATGCCCTAATATCAATATATGCATAATAATACCCTTAAGGTAGGGCAACACCATACAATGCTCCTTAAGGAAGGAGTAACTCCACAATCTCCCAAGATGGGATTCCACTTCAAGGGGGACACCTCTAATATACCTCTACCAAGTAGAAGACTCAACTCATACATACATTACCCCCTCATAATGATACTCACATCCTTTAAATAGGATGGGTAACACCTAATCCCAATGTAGGCCGACCCATTACCCAATATAATTAATTCCTATGTGAGCCCATATAACTAACTAAGGGGATGTGTGCCACATGTCGGCATCTCCATCAACCCATATATATTATATTATCATATCCCAAGGTACATAACATTACCTCCCTCTTTGACATGTTTCATCCCCGAAACATAAGAAGAAGCCATATAATGAGTGTGCTTTAAATTATTGCACACTTGTCGCCATGCTCGATCATCTAACCACCCATATGAAATCCTAGTGGGTGATGTTACTCCAAACATGATTCCATATTCCATTGTGCTCATCTGATTCCATCTTGGTCCATATGTGTTCCTCCTCAGCATCCATGCATATCCATAATTATTATTCATGTGATTCCATGACATATAATTATTGTTCCATTGATTCCATGTATAGCCAAAATTATTACTCCTCCAATTCCCTGTATATCCATATAGATTGCTGCCCTTGTGTGTCCTAGCATGTCTCCATGATTTTTTCCTCTCATGATGATGTGGGTGTCTATATGGTGCAACCTTAGTATGCTCAACCTTATCAATCTTTTCCTCCACTTTCTTTTCCTCTTCCAACTTGTTTGTTATTTCTTTTTCTCTTGAGTAGAGAAATTATTTTTACTTTTTCATCATGTTCTTCATCCTCTCCTTCTAATTCATCCTTATTCCCTTCTTCACCATCTTCAAATTCATCTTCATGATCCAATTTTACATTACTTTTTTCCTTGCTAAGTGTGATATCTTATAATGTAATTTTCTTTCTCTTGTACCATAATTTCATGAATTTCTTTTACACATTAATATTAATTGTTCCCAATGTCTCTAACCAAGGATATCCGAGAACAATATCCATACCATCCATATCTAAAGCATAAAAATCTGAATGTAAAACATATTTATCCATAGAAAGCTTTAAATCTTCAAAAACTTGAATATGCTTACCATCCATTTGAGATTCCTTGATATGATTTGTTTGCACATGTAGATTTTGAGCTACATCCATATTGATGAAGTTATATTTGCTGCTAGGGTTTATGGAAACAATTACCTTTTTTCTTTGAATGCACCCTTCAAACTGAAATATTGAAGCTTCCTTCCTTGGAGATGCACTATCTTGTGTAGCAACTTCATCATCAACATTTTCTTCTTTTGCACCATCAACATTTTCTTCTTCTTCTTCTTCTTCTTCTTCTTCTTCTTTGATGTTGTTGTTGCTTCTTTTCTTCTTCTTCTTCTTCTTCTTCTTCTTCTTTTTTAACAAAATTGTGTTTCTTTTTTGTTTCCCATCTAGCTAAGAAAATATCCTCCATTTCCTCCCAATCCCAATCCAATAGATCTATATCCAAATAAGAATACCAATGTCGTGCTTTCCCACCAAGATGAAGATAAAAACTAACCCATACTAAACATTCTTCAAAATACATTTGTTTAAATTGTATCCACCATTTTTTTGCATCAATTTCCCCATTACCATAGAAAATTGGTATATCCATGATGCATAAAAATTAGGGTTTCACAAACTTACTCCTTTGACCAATATTTTACCTGATGATTTCATTAATCATTCAACCTCAAATCTGAAACCACAAAGAAGTAACCCTACTAAAATTTTGAGAGATTTCCAAAAATGTAAGAAATTTAGGAAAATTCCTCAAATTATGGCTGTGGAGGAAACTAGTGAAAAACAATAAAACTGAAATAAATCTGTCAAAATAGATCCAAAAATTCTTAAATTTTAGTGGTATCACCATTTAATATATTACCAAAACCCCAAAAAAATTATTTCCTAATTCGTCATTATTCAGAAGATATAGATGAAACCTTAGAATTAGGGTTTCAACCCTAAAACGAACACAACTTTTGCAAAACAACTCCAAAAATCTGAAATTCGGAGGGAAGATCACTTGAACTATTTATCCACTTCCCACAAAAAAATCTGAAAAATTTCAAGTCTATATCAAGATATAGATGAATCACCAACATTAGGGTTTCATCCCACAAATTTCCGGATCACTACTCTGATACCACTTGATAAGAACCTTGCATATAATAAATCAATAAATTGTAGAAGATAATAAAACACAAGAGATATTGGGGGACAAGATTCCCTAATATGAAATATATTTAGAATAATACCCTTAAGGTAGGGCAACACCATACAATGCTCCTTAAGGAAGGAGTAACTCCACAATCTCCCAAGATGGGAATCCACTTTGAGGGGGACACCTCCAATATACCTCTACCAAGTAGAAGACTCAACTCATACATACATTACCCCCTCATAATGATACTCACATCCTTTAAATAGGATGGGTAACACCTAATCCCAATGTAGGCCGACCCATTACCCAAAATAATTAATTCCTATGTGAGCCCATATAACTAACTATTGTGATGTGTGACACATGTCGGCATCTCCATCAACCCATATACATTATATTATCATATCCCATGTGAACCCATACATATAACTAAGGGGATGTGTGCCACATTTCGGCATCTCCATCAACCCATATATATTATATTATCATATCCCAAGGTACATATGAGGCTCCTCTGTGTACATATGCAAATTCCAGGACAACATCTTCTTGGTGCATAAGACTCCTCCATGCTTATCCATAAGGTCTCAGCCATATAATCTCTCTATAGGCACCGTCTTTATGGAACCACACCCTTGAAACCTTTATAGGATTATCTACAAAATCCATAGGTAGCAACCTAGGAGTCCATCGCTTCCTTACTACTTTTTCCTTTGTTATCTACTTCTTTGGAGTAAAGACACATGTACTAGTTCTAGCTTCGTGCCCTTTTCTTCCCTAATGACATAGGTATCATTAGTTTCCTTCTCCTATGCACCTCCTCCAACTTGGGCATGTTATCCTTATGTGGGATCTTGTTATTTTCTCCCTCTATGGCACTTGACTACTTTTGTTCCTCAACATTCTTCTTAGCCAAATTTTCATTCCATTCACACTCAAGCTCCTCTAACAGAGTTTCATCTTGTTCTTTCTCACTACACTCCTCTTTACTAGTAACCACCTACGCACCACCACACCGACCTTAGTATTTTTGTGTCATCCTTGCACCATCACCAATATTCTTTCTTCGTAGTACATTTTCTTAGGAGCAAGTGGTCAAGTCCACCCTCTTCTTCTTCCTCTTTTTGGAGTAGGTTTGCACATTCTCTTGAGAGGTGGTATAACAAGTCTTCCAGGGATGTGGGAGGAAAGAATTTGTGACTTCCATCTTTAATCCTCCCTAATTTTTCGCCTCAAGACTACAAAGACTATGTAGATCATTCCCCTTATTGTGATGTTCATCGAGGGTGCAATTATAAAGTATTCGGCTCTAGCATCTCCAAATATGCAAGCCATGAGTCATAATTGTAGGTCGTGCATAAGATGTACAAATCAACATCAAACTTATCATCATCAAAGGTAAATTTTTGCATGTCCTTTATCATATTCTTTGTGAACTTGAAATACCATGCAATAAATGTAAATGATAGCTTACACTAAGGGCCCATTTCTCTATCTTGCATTCTAAAGCACACACGACTATAGTGCTACATCATCAGTAAACTTTACCTATTCCCAAACCTCTCCTGGTAACTCGCGAGGGATGCGAAATTCATTCTCAAAGGCCATGCACAATCTATTGTACCATTTATCTATCCTTGTCTTGTATGCACTTGTTATCGCGCCATCATAAGTACAACCAATGAATTGTAATGCAAGGGATTTGTTTACTAGTGGGTAAACCCACATATCCTCATCTGGACCATCTGTAACCCCAATCTCCCGGAAGACAATAAGTAGGGGATTGAGCCCTAAGTTATCTTGGCTCCTTCTTCGTTTTTCACCTTGGCCTCCACTATGATTCCATTCATAATGTATTGCATGATGGCGTATTGCGTCATGTGTGCCATTTTGTGTGTAATATATAGAAATTTCTTAGTTACGTCTCTCCACCTCTTCGCGACACCCAATTTACAACTTACGAGCCTGGTTGTAACCCGATTCTGCAAGCTCGTGAGTTTCTCAATGCTCATTGCCCTTCCCTCTTTTTCATATTGTAATTGTACAACCAACTCATCAATTTTTTTGTTATTTTTAGGTCCAAGTATAGATCTTCCCTTTTACCTCATAATCCCATAATCATTCGATGAGTTGGGTTGTGATTCTCATTGTTCAAACCGTGAAATAAAAGTAATCTTCATATACCCTAGACATGAGCCACTGGAATAGATGTGTGGGATTTGTAAAAAAGGTAGCTCAAATAATTGGAGAACCCCTACCTTATCCAAATTTCTCCTTATTGAATCATCCACCAACACTTGCCCTTCTTCACTTGTCCTGGTAATTCCCACAACATGTCCACCTTTAATGTTGCTTCGTGGCTTGGAGCCCTATGATTGTAGCCACTAATTTTACACTTGGTAAGTTGTGACTTCCAAGTCTAAACCCTAAACACGTCATGAGGGTACTACATTTACGAGTAGATATCCTCTAAAGGATCTTCTACTTCAACCTCAACCCTCTTCGTGTGGGATTTTCTCCTTCTAATATTTAGTGCCTTTAATGTTGTAAATTTTTGCCCGGGTAAGTTGCTTCACAATATTATCTTACTTCACTATCTCGAGTACTGCGAACCCTAGTTGTTCAAATTCTCGCGTTTGCAAACCATTATGTTCATTCCCTAATGTTGCATTCAATTGTTGGCTTGAACTTCTCTCTTCACAAGGAGCCACACACAACTTTGCATGCACATTGCTCTAGTTTTCTTTTCCCTTATCTTACTCTGTCACACAAAGTTACTCAGTAGCTCAATTGCTCAAATTCTCTTGAATGCAAGGTAGAAAAGAACTAGATTTACCCCCATTTATAACTTTTCTGTACTCCACGAACTTAATTTTTCTGCCTTCAACATGATTTTTCTCACTTTAAATCTTTTTAGTTATTTCATTAACAAAGCACCTTTTCTATTGTTTGCTTTATCACTTAACCTCTCTGTGTGAGCTTTAGTCATAACCTTCTCGGTGCACCATACTACTTTCTAAGCCACATACCTCCTTACATGTGCCTCCCTATGCTAAAGTACATAATCCTCAATGTCGTATACTAAGTATTTTGTCATGCCTCCGCCTACCTCATGTTACACTGTGCGATCATTCTTCTCCTGTGGTATTCGGTCTTGAGTAATTTTCTTAAGAGCACCTTCATTCATAACATCTGTAACACCTTCATCTTTCATGCCAATCTTCCTGAGAACCCCCTGAAACACACCAACACATGTATGTAACTCCCAACACAAATGAATTTCTTTCCTTGTACTTGATCCACCCCACACTAAAAGTATGGGCGGTCCTTTACGCATAAACTCAATGATTGTAATCAACTTCACGTGCATAAATAACGCTTATTACAACAAAACAAGGAAATTCAAAAACAAACATATCAATTTGGAAGGAAAAATGTGAAAGGTAAATCTAATCTAAATGGCAATACTACCTTATTACAAACACCAAGAAGATTTATTTATAGTAGGGCTTTAGCCTACTCCCATTAAAGTAACTAGGTAACATGGTATCATTCAACTTTTGTAATCGACATGTGTGCGACTCGAGTATCTTGGTTACTACAAAAGGTCCCAACCAATGTACCTTCAACTTTCCTAGGTGGCACACAAACTTGGAGTCATAAAGAAGGACCATCTTTCCAACTTCAAATGTCTTGTTCTTAATGTGCCTATCATGACATGCCTTCTATTTTGCCTTCTTATCCTTTTGGATCCATCGTGCGATGGCGTGTCATTCATCTAATTGCATATGCTTGTCAATGCACTCTTTAACATCATGTTCATCATCAAGTCCACCTGCGCGCACAATGCACAGGGATGGTAACATGAATTCAACTTGTAGTATTGCTTCGTGCAAATACTAAGCGAAAAGGTGTGGCATTATTCAACCTTTTATAAGTGGTCATGTATGCCCAAATTACAACTAACACTTTATCATCCCAATATTTTCTTCCAACATCATAGATTTTTGTCAATGTCTATCCCAAGATCTTGTTGAAATCCTCTATAGTACCATTAGCTTGAGGGTGATAAGGATTAGTTTTATGGTGTGCTACCATAAACTCTGCTAGTAAAACTTTGATTATCTCATTCAAGAAATGAGTTCCTCTATCACTTGTCAAGCCTAATGGGTAATTGTATCTGCTAATAATATTTTCCCAAAGAAACTGTGTTGCCCTAGCTGTAGTACAATCCTTCATAGATGCTACCTCTACCCACCTTGTAAGATAGTTTGTACAAGTAATAATGTAGCGCATGCCAATCTCGCGCGCTAGGTGGCAAAATAAGACCTACAAAGTCAACATAACCAAAATGTAGTCTCTTATTTTACGTAATTGTTATGTGCCTTGTCACCTCATTCAAATACATATAAACGCTCATCCGAAGTGCACAAAGCTACGAGTCCTTCCTTTGTGATGTTTGTTAAGATATCGTAAACAAAACATGATTTTATATAACCGATTACTTATTCAATCATAGTAACTCATTACATGCATTTAATTACAAACACACATAATAAGGAAACATGCATATCAGATAACAATTAAGATCAATTGTACCATATAATCACCATATTCAGACACATCAATTATCAGAATACATCCTCCATATTCCATTATAGCAAAGTATCACATAACAAAGTTGAATACATAGTAATCAATACCAGTAATGCAGAGTCATGCGCGCTAGTGCATTAGAGCATTAACACATCACAAGGCCTCTTACACATGGTACTCAAAACAATGACATACAACATATATATGTGTGTGTGTGTGTGTGTGTGTGTGTGTGTGTGTGTGTGTGTGTGTGTGTGTGTGTGTGTGTGTGTGTGTGTGTTTCCTTTCCTTGCCCGTGCATTCTCAAAATAGATTGCATGCTACAAATAACCATGTGTATATCTAAAAATAGCCATAAGGTGTGCATGATTTTCTATCAACCCTCATAATAGATTAATCTTATAAATAAACTCTATTTTAATCCTATTATTAGCTTGATCCATGTATGACCTTAAATCTTCACTCTGCATGTGCTTTATCCATGAAATAGACATTCCTTGACCACTAAGTCTCTTTTCTTTACTCGGGATCGAATCTTTGCTTGATCGACACTCTAACTTGACCTTTCTATTTTAGCCTATGCTCCACAAATTGGCTAAGTCCGACGGAGTTTCTTGCTTAGGCGCGAGCCTTCAAGCGCACGATCGATTCTTCCCTGCATGTGCCCTCGTGCCTACCTTATGCATGGAATGTACTTGGCACATCCATCGTGCAACATGATGTAACTATGATATACAAGTGCTAAGTATAATATGACACAAAAAATAAGCAAGTAAGTATGAAACCCTAAGAAAGAGATATAGAAAGAATAACTTAGCTAATTTACACTTGATCGGAAGTGCTTTAGGCTGGGAAAAGTGTTGAACAAAAGTGAACAATGTCATAAATTCTCAAGATAAATTTTGGAGGTCATGAAGATGTTGGATAAGGGCTCTGGATTAGGGCAAGGGCACATGGGCACCAGAGAATGGTACTAGGCGCCCGTGGATGTGAAAATAGTCAAAACCTAATTTTTACTATGTTGCATAAGTCAGGGGATAATTTTAGTGGCGAATATTCGTAATATGGTGAATATTCCATTTTTAAAAAATTGAAAAGGTGAATTTTCTAGTGTGGGTCAGTGACCTGTTCGCCTAAAAATTATAGTTTAATTTTTTTAGGGGTCGGCTTCGCCTACCCTTAAAACTATCCCCTATATAATCCTATATTATTCACCAGGTAGAACACTATTAGCTCACTCATACCACCTGAGGGCATATGTATTATCAAGTACATAATAAACATGTGATAGGAGGGTGGAGGCTACAGATGCACGAAAAAAATTTGTTGACGCATGACAGGGAGAGTTTGTTGACGCGTGATAGAGAGTTTTTGATGCGCGACATGGAGTTTTTTTTGTTACGTGACCAGATGGTAGAGGTTGCAGATGCGTGATAGAGATTTGCTGATGTGCATCAACAAACCTCATTGACGCGGGTCAACCACCTTATTAACGCGCGTCAACAAATCTCTATCGCACGCCTGCGTCTGTGACCTTCCGTCCCACCACTTAGAAATCGGGTGAATTTGTTTTTGTCATGCCCCAAAAAATTGTCTTCTCGTGAAATCGGTTCTGAGGATATTCACCAGGTATTTTCCACCTCCGATTTCTAAGAGGTCTCTTAAAATGAACCCCGACATAAGTGTCTTAAATATTACGTGTTGATCACTTGTATGTTACTCCTTGATCACCGAGAGTACTTGTAACTTTTGTGAAATATAAGTTCACATGCAAAACCCATAAAAGCACATCAAATCTAGAAAAGAAAGATGTAATATGGGGAGTCAAACTGACCCCAGTGGTCACCCAAAAAAGTGAACTTACGACCAAGAATTGCACTACATCTTAGACTCCATTTAGTTCTTGTGAGTGTGTCTAATAATTATTCCCTAGGAAGCTCTTGTGCAAGATTCCCTAGCTAGCGGGCTCGATTTTTTATATTCTGCAAATGTGTGTATGGAATAGAATGAACTTCCCCTTCCTCTGCAGTGTATGTAGAAAATGTAGTCACTTGTCCCTTGTCCCTTGAATGGATACTAGATGGATGTGATTAAGAAAATATTGAAATAAATAGATGTTAATCTACATATGTAACAACGTTGAATATAAACAATAAGGTACATTTTTTTACCCAAGCAAGATAAACAATTTGAATTTGTAACCCTAGTCACAAATGAAAAGATAGAAAGACCGAGTTGGTTCACAATTAAATATATACTATGTCAAAGTTACCAATTGATGAAAAGAGAGGGGAAACTATCACACCAAAACCCAGAAAATTTTAGGAGTATAAGAAATGCCGGGATCAAGGCACCTATGGAGGGTTAGGGGTGCCAGAGACCTATTCTTAATGCCTGTGACTACTCAAAAGCTGCAAAACCCAATTTTATAGGGTCTGAGATATTCTTTGGTTGTCACCTTTGATCACATGTATGTCGCTACACTTCATTGTTCTTCACCTGAAACCTACAATAAGAAAGAAGTACCTGTAAAACCCCAAAAGTGCATCGAATCCCAAAAAGAAAATAATGCAAATGAGTGTTCATACTATCCTCACTATCAAACAAGTGAACTTACGACCAAGTGTACACTACATCTTAGACCCAATATAGTTCTATGTGTGTGTGTGAAGAATCGTGCCCTAGGTGGCTCTTGTGTGCATCACACTTGATAGTGAGCAATAGCTAGATGTAGAAAATGTAGATAGATGTGTGCATGGAAAAATGAACTTCCCCTCCTATGAAGTGTATGCAAAATAATGCAATCCCTTGCCCTTGTGTGGATGCTAGATGGATGCTTGAATGTTCTTGTAAATGCCTTTACATGCAACCTTAAGTGGTGACGGTAAATGTTTAGTGTTTGGTCCTTTATTATTGCCACATAGATTTATATTTATATGATTCCCTTGCTCCAATTTCATAATTAACCACTAAAAGGCCGAATAGTAAAAAGAAAGATACCCAAACGGCTAGAAGAGACCCAAAAGATGCGAGCAAAGTACAAAGAGGTTAGGGGTACTGGGCGCTGGTGTCTAGAGTCATAAATGTTGAAGTATGAAAAGACAGACTGGGAAAGAAGGTGTGTGAGACCAAGAAGACAAGTAGAAAGAAAGCAAAGAGGCCCAAGACAATGGTCAATTAGTAATTTTCTTGCTTAGGAATGATATAAATAGTAGTGTGTAATTAGGACTAAATAAATACCCAAATTGCATGATTTGTGTCTACAAGATGCTTTGAAGTGCTTTAGGTTCCTTTTGAATGCAAGATTAGGTAATAGTAATAGTGCTTAGTACTTGGTCCTTCATTTTGAAAACATAACTATGTATTTATATGATTCCCTTGTTTTAATTTCATAATTGACAATTGGAAGACCAACCCATAAGTGAAAAAGATTCCCAAAAGATAAAAGAGACCCAAAAGGAGCAATTAAGATAGAAAAGGGTCAAGGGCACTTGAAGGGACAAGAGCACACAGGCGTTGGTGTCGAAGCCATAAAAGATAAATAAGTAAAGTATTAATTGGGTTGTAGGGTGTGTAAGACCAAATAGAAAGTAAGAGACAAAGAAAATAGGCCAAAGATAGTTACTTGACCACTAATTTTATTGCTTAGGAATAATGTAAATGCTAGTATGCTTTTAGGACCTTGAAAATGTACGCAATTGCATGATTTTGTGTCCACACCTATGAAAATGCCTAATGCATCTACATGACCATGAAATAAGGCTTTTCAATATGGGAAGATCAAAATAAGTGCATGTAGAATTTTATCTTTGAGTATTTTAAAAGCATCCGCACATGCTTTGGACCATTCTATTTGTTTATTTATTCTTTTCTTTAGAAGCTCTTCCAATGGTGCACTAATCTCTGCATAATTCCTTATGAATTTTCTATGATATCCTGTGTATCCTAGGATTATTCTTACATCTTTTTGTGTTTTTGGTGGTGGAAGTGTTACAATTGATTATGTTTTGATCGGGTTTATCAATAGTCCTTATTTACAAATTATTTGGTCCAATAATGTGCCAAATGGTGTCAAGAAAATGCATTTTCAAATATAGAGAGATTTTTAGTGCCCGACATCTTTAGAGCATAAGTTTTAGGACTTGTATGTGATTTTTCAATAGGTCATATATTGTCCAGTTATCTAAATAAACTTCTAGGAAGTCATAAATAAATTCTTTGAATGCATTGATCATAATTCTACTAAAGATGACGGGTGCATTCTTTAGGCCAAATGGCATTACTATGTACATAAATGAACCCCATTCTATAGAAAATTTTGTTTTTGGTTGATCTTTAGGTATAATTCAGACTTGATGGTAAGCAGGAGAACCCATCGGTGAATGAATAAACTTCTCTTTTTGCCACATTTTCTAGGACTTATTTTGTGAATGGTGTGGGGAATGGGTCATGTACACATGCCTTATTCAATTCTCTATAATCCACACATATTCTTATTTCACCCGTCTTCTTATTTTGTACTACCATGGGGATTATCCACTCAACATCACCAACGGGTTTGATTATTCTTGCGTTCAACATTTTATCTATTTCAGTCTTGACCTTCACTTTTAAGTTTGGATTTAATTTGTATGGTCTTTTCTTAAGGGGTTTAACTCCTTCAATCTAAATTTTCATTGTGCCCACCTCTTCTTTTATTCTACATAACTCCTTAAAATCCTTGGGAAATATATCTTAGAATTCTTGAAGTAATTCTACTACTTTGGCTACTTCTTCTTCAGACCAATAATCTCCTATTTTTGCAATTTTCTCTTCTCCATTAATCCCAATGTTTTCATTCCTTAGTTTTTGTGGTTGGTAAAAATATTTTTCTTCTTTTTGTTTTTTTCTCTACTACTTCTCTTTCTCCTTCCATTGTTTTGTATTTTAATTTTTCAAGTTTCTCTTCTTTTCTTGTTTTTCTACTGTAAAGTAGAATGTCATATCTCTGATCTTGGTTGGTTTTTCTTTCTAAAGCTCTTGTTCACCTTTTTGGATTGAGTTTTGTCCTGAAAATTGATTTGTGGTATCTTGGCGGTTATGAATAAGAAGGTTCTTATATTTTTAAGTGTCATAAGTGTATTTAATTTCACATCCCAGAAGTTGAAAGTGTGGCAAAAATATTCTACCACTTGATAGTCTTTTGTTTCTTTTCTACTTTCCTGATGCATATACCATGTCCTAGGTAAAGGTCCTAGTTTCCACACAAAAAGTTGAGTCCAAACGATGGGGAATTTTCTCCACATATCTACCAATGTCATTCACATACCTGAATATGTTTTTGTGGGTCTCCTTCTCCGTATATTTAGATATGCATGTATGGTATCCTTCACTCTCCAAGTATCTTATTTTCAATAATGTTACTAGTGACTTCTAATGGGATATATTAGCTTTATGAGTTTCCCACCATCATGCGACATTGATTGTTAATGTGTCATCTAGTGCTTCCATACGAGTTGTTTCATTTGGGAATACCCTTACCATTTGTTCTAAATATCCTTCCAGATCTCCAAATCTTGAATATTTTGGTAAGGTGCGATGGGAAACTCATGGCTTAGTCTATAAACCCATTTTATTGGTTTTTCCGATTGTGTCTCTATCTCATCCTTTTCCTCATGTTTGATGTCTTTTGTAGCAGAGTAATACCCATCTTCTTCTTGTGTGGGCCAAAAATGTCTTTTGTATCGTATGTGGATGTATAGTAATCATCTTCTAAATTAATTATGCGAGATGGTAGTCTTCGTGCGTAATGTAGTTTTCTTACTTTGGATTTAGGAAATCTGTGTACCCAAGCTTCAACTATATTATTGAAACTTTCAATTGCGGATTCACAAGTTAACCAAGATTTATCCATTAGAGTTAGGTTAAAATTCTTTATTTAGGTTGGCATTAGTCGGTTCAAGGTGTATATTCCTTTTATATCATCAAAATCTTCTTCTTATGTATCATGTCAAAATTATTCGACCATGTGGCACTCATTCCTATTTGCGAAAGGTATGTGAATGCAAATTCCATATGATTTCAAAGTGTAATTTCTTCCTCTTCGATTTTAAAGTGCCATTACAATCAATAAACCATTCTAAATCCAAGATGACATTGTATGTAGGTTTTGTTGCTACATTTTATACCACTTCGAAGTTCACTATTTTCTTGATCCCCATAAAATTAACTTCCACATTCCATAATACACCTATAGGGGATTTATTTCACCCATCTGCTAGACCAATGTGGTATCTTGCGACATCTAAATAAGGTCTGCCAAGTTTTTCCCAAGTTGATTTGGACATTATATTTATATCTGCACCCAAATCCAAGAGGATCTTTGTAATTGTCATATCAAATATTTCTATGTCTAAATATATGGTGGATTTACGCCATGTTCTTTGTGTTCTAAATACATTTTTCTTTTTCTTTTTTTGTTATGGGGGCGGCCTCAATCCGCTAAACGTTAAAAAACATTTCTTCCTTATTCCAAGATTTTACAAAATTATTTTAGCTTGTCTACTAACCCATGTTTAAGGGTTAGTCTAGCTATTTATTTGAGGGTGGTTATCTCTTCTTCGAAAAAAAAATTTCTCTGTTTCCTCATGGTGTTGAGATTTTTTTGCTATTGCATTACTTTTTCCACTTCCTTCTCATGTAGTTCTGGTCGAATATATTTTTGATTCCATTCTTCACCACCGGACGATTCTCCTTTTGTTCACGGTCTAATGATTTTATTTTTCCCATTTATTTGTCTTTGCTTTACGGTGTTTCTTGTGGTTATGGTGGTTCGTACTTTCCTTAGCTTATTGCTTTCTCTTATCCTTCTCTCGGTTTGTTCTTGCTTGTCTGCTAGTTGTTAAATTTCTTTATTTTTTTTCATCTTATGAGGATTCTACTTCATCCCATGGTATTCTAGTTATGTGTTGGACATTCTTTTGGGCATCCCTCCCTAATGATTCTGATTTTGTTCCACCATTTCTATAGAATTGTGTGGCTTTAGGGAAGCTAAAGGAATCATGTGTTCCTCATTCATGGAAAAATATACAAGGTTTTGGTTCTATACAATTTCTTGTTAGGTGTCCATCTTTCCCGCATTTATAACAATTCATAGGTCTTCTATCCTAAAATCCAGCCCCATTTGTTTTGGTTTTCTCTCCCTTGATATCCTTGATAACCTCTACCACCTTGGTAATTGTTATATCCACCCCCATAACTTCCCGGTATGTGCCACAATATCCTCCTCTATATCCGCCACCATAACCCTAATAATTGGGGTTATAATTATTTCCTTGGTATCCTCTCCTGAACTGTGGTAGTCCACTATGATATCCTTCATATTGTGGGGCGGTGATAGTTGGCTACGGTGTTGTCCGAGCTTATGGTACTAATATTATGGGGTTTGGTTGTTGTGGGGTTGGAGGTGGAGGTATTGTATTTTCTCTAGTTGTCATTACTCTGCGGGTATTATTATCACCAAAATACAACACCCTCTGATATGTCATGAACTATGGATGAGAAATCAATGTATTTGGGTAACATGGGATTGTCTCAAGGTGTGGGACCTTGAAAATGAGAAAAACCTCCAGAGAAGGTTGGTTCCTCTACCTATTCCTAATGCTAAAATTACTCCTAGAAATGGAAATGCAACTACCTAACACTAACCTAAGATTCCAAGGGACCGAGAAGAGAAAGATACATAAAATTAAATCCTACACTAAGGAGGCGATAACACCAAGAACAAGGGTTGGAGATATTCCAAGTGAGTGAAAATAGAGAAAATGAAGTAGGAAAGGGCAAACAGAAGTGCCACAATCCAAAACACATTCAAACCTCCATTTTCATGGAGCACAACAAATTTGAGTCCTGCAAGAAGAACAAAGTATGCACAATATACTTGTACAAATGCAATAGAAGGAAAGGAATGCAATATAACTCGAGCTAGGGTAGGAAAATCCACAAAACACAAATTTTATTGCTAAAAATATGCACAATCCATTACAAAGTAGGCATAAGGCAAGAGTCTTTTACAAAATGCTCAGATTTGAGGCCTGCAACTCACAAAAAGCTTTGGAATTTTTTTACAAAGTTCCTTTACATTCAAAATCTCCCCCTTAAAAATGAGGGGTCTTTTACATTATATAGAGAGAAATCCTCAAATTTGCTTCACCAACCGACAACTTGCGTTCAATTATTTGAAAAGAGGTATGGGAAGCCATAAAAATTCGCTTCCAATGGTATTTTTCTTGTAGGACAATACATGGGTGTCAATCCTCATTAAACTGGTTATTGAGCTACTCAACACCACATTCATCAATGTTTAGCTCATCATTGTTATTCCTCTGTTGCCGACTGGTAACATTTTTCATTGTGGTTTCGGTCAGAACAAGGCAACCCACAAAAATTCATCCGGAAGGTGTTGTCGGTGATAACATGTGTCGGCCGGAAGTTTTTGTTAGCCGATAACATGTGTCAGCTTAGAAGTTGTTGTCGGTCGGCAACATGTCATGTCACCCAAAAGGTGTTGTCATTTAGTAACATGTGTCGGCATGGAAGTTCTTGTCATACCAGTAACACTTTTCTTTATCGCCGAATAACCGTACATGTTACCATATTACATTTGGTTCCTCCTTCCGCTATGAACTTAAAAACAAACCACTTTCCCGAGCTTCTTCATGAGATCCGATCATACTTCCCAAATCCAATTTTTTTAAGTTAGATAATTTGTAGGGGATGCAAAATTGGATAATAGTTTGACGACTTACAGTGGTAATCTACCGCTAGATTGAAAATACTAGTATCCTTGAAGCATCCATTAGGCATGGAGTTAGTCCGTAAACTACAACCGATCAAAAACTTGAAAAATCACCCTAGGTTCACCTAAAGCAAAGCATGGATTTGATTATCACCTGAAACTACCCGAGATGGTAATTGATTGTTCCCAACATAAGGCCTTGCCTAAAACAAGAAAGTGCAACAACAAAAAAGCACAACTATGTACAAACATGAAAATCATACATGCCCCAAGTGAAGCATGCAAAGTGTGCACAAGCACTTGTTCTACTAAAAGCAAACCTACCTACCCTACTCTAACTAGAGGTAAAGGAAGCTAAAGAAAACCTGCAATAGATTTTGAGAAGTAACATTCCTTCCTTACAAAATGCGGACATGTGCTTTATTTGGCAACAAAACCACATGGTGGGAATGAAAGCATGCCTTGCAGCCCCTGTTTCTTCAAATTATTAGCTATAAAGATGATGAATACCTCCTTTGATTTTTCTGCATTTGGTTGGAGGTGTCGAAGCTGATCCTTGGTACATCAAGCACTTCCTCATGATCCGAGGTGAGCATGACTGGTGGAAAATCTAATTTTGGATCTAATGAAGCCAAGTACTTGATTAGGCAAGGTATGATCCATGAATTTGCCCATTGCTCTAAATCCCAACTTCAATAATTAAGTCTTCACGCAAACATTTGTGGAAAAGGAGACTGTATACATGTTGATTTGGATCTTGAGGTGCTTCAACAAACATTCAATCCTCTGCCTTGATGACTGATTTGGAAGTAGTGTCATCCTCATTCTCTTCTTCCTCCTTATCTGATGTGAAGCTTAGAAGATCAAAATCCCCCATTTTTTATAGAAGAGGACTATTGTGGGCAGAAAAATCTTTTTGAATGTCCTCATCCATGGCATAAGGCTCTCGTTATTAGAAGATAGGTGATGGAACAGAAAAAGTGTTAAGCTCAATGGACTCTTCTCCATCAATACAATCTCTCGTATCTGAAAAATATTCAACCTCTTCATTGTCAAAGTGTGCCAAGGATTCTTCTTCCTCCATGGTGGCTTTTAAATTTGCAATTTGTTCACCATGTCAAAAGTTATAGGTCAAAAGTTATGGCCATTTGAAGTTCGGGGTCGGGGAGGTTGACGGTGTTCTCTACGTAGTGTCATAGTCCATAACTAACTATTTTCTCCTTTATTGTGTGGATGGTTCGGGGATGTGAGGAACTCGAGGAGCTATGGAACTGCTCCACTTATTCTATTTTACTCGCTTTACCCACAAAGTGTACTTGAGTTGAGTGTGGATCAGATATTCAAGTCGCAGTGGAACTTAGGAAATGTTCCAACATGGCCCTTGGTGCCTGTAACCCCGGTCCTCTGCATTGAACTCTTCCCCGCAACACTCGCCTCTACCTTTGCCTTTTCTTTATGGATTTTCATGCCTTGTAGGGATCCTACAATCCCCAAGAACTATTCCTTCGACCTTGGTTCCTCCGCACTAAGTTGCATCTACATCTGACGCGCGCCTACATTGAACTAAACCCTTTTGATTCCTTTGCATTGCGGCTCGGTCACCTTTATGAAGAACTAGTTCCTCGGTGGAACTAGTTCTCGATGGAACTAGTTTCATCGCTCCTCCATTCTCTCGAATCTCCACAATACTCCAACCTGACCCCCAAACTTCTTTGTTGTAGATCCAAAGCCACCTTTGCGAGGAACCTCCAAGTCCGTGGAACTTGTTCCTGAGTTTTATTGACTGCACATATATCTAAAAAGCATTAACTCCTTATATTTTCTGGCTACACCAATCCTTAGGGAACCTTAATTCCCTGGGAATCATTTCCATCCACACCTCCAAGACCCGCAATACACTACAGAGCCGAATTTTTTCAATTTTCTCCAAATTTTTCTAAATTTTTGGGTTTTTAAAGCTTGGGGAGAAGGAGAGGAATGTTCCAAAAAGAATGCAAGTGCCTAAATAAAACTATAAGTGACCTAAACATGAAAAATACATGTTTTCTCTAGTTTCCTCATTGAGACTCAACTATTATGCTTTGGTCCATATTTTTCAAGTTAGCCAATTTGCAAGGGTGCAAATTGGATAACAATTATGTTACTAGAAGAAGCATTTTTGAAGAATGTTGTCTTCTCTTTACAACTCTTTAGCTTTTTATAAATACGCATAATATGTCTTGCTATGTCCTTCTACACAACATACCATACACCAAATGTTTGGTTGTATGGTGTTCCTAGGTGGTGAATTGTTTCTAAGGTCTTATTTTCTTTGGATCTCTTGTTGTAGTTTTAATTTGGCCATCTCTAGTTGCACCCTCTCTAACTCTGTATTAATCAAGTTTTCTCCTTCACTTATCCATGGTTGTGCCTCTAACCTTGTAGTCATTTCTATGGAATCTAAGAGATTTATAAACATCTTTCCATCTAGGGATGCTCTATGAGGTAAGGTAATAGAACAAAAGTAAACCATTCAATTCTTTGTTTGTCTGTCAAGGGTTCTTCTAACTTTCTTGTAACATTTTTGAACTGATAGTTGAATTCTTTCATTGATTCATCCTCTTTTTATATTAATTTCCTCATATTACTAACACTTTAGTAGCTGTTTTAGGACAATGCAAATCTATCTTGAATTCTTTTTCTATTGCATCCCAATCTTTTTTGTGTTGAGGATTTGTCTTCATGTACCACCTTAAAGTATCATCTCTTAATGTTCCCACAAAGTCATATAGCTTGGTTGTGGGATCTGTCAAGTTGTTACTTTTCCATAATGAGTCTAGAATGAACAGATGTTCCTCTGCATCCTTTGTATCTTTTCCAAACAATGACAACTTGATCTTATAGGGAATTCTTCTAACCGAGTGAGGGTTTATTGAATTGGTTGCTACTTGATTTGGAGGTTTTACTTTCTTGTTTTGGTTATAGACTTTTTATAGATTTCCTTTTCTTCATTTATCTCTTGAAAGTTCAATATCAAAGTAGAGTTCTCCCAATAACTCTCTGAATTATCTCACAGTTTCTTTTCTTCTTTTACTCTCTTCTTGCAATTTGTTGTATCTGTCCATTAAAATTTATTCCTCTTATACCTTTCTAAGTGGTGTGTGAAGTGACACGGGGACAACATCTCGATCCGAGGGGGTCATGTCCTTTGAGTTTGTGTGATAGTTTGGGGAAACCTTTTCTATTGGCGTCTCTTCATAATTATCTTCTTCCACAAACAACTTCCTTCATTTAACTTCTCTTAACCTATAGTTCTCCTCTAAACCTACAAACTCTTCATCAATCCTTTTCTTATTTTTCTTTTCTAATTATTTTATATCTTGCTCTTTAAAACTATTTTTTTCTTTCCATTATCTTCTCATTACGTTTTATTTTCTCCTAACTCCTTAAATTTTTCTTTTGTTCTAGGCTCTTCTTCTTCTTTGCCTTTTTTCAGTAATCGTAGTGGAGATTCTTGCTTATCTTTTTCCCATTCCTCTACTCCTAATTTTTTTATTCTTGGTTCCATTCTATCTACTAGCTCTTGTAAATCCTTCATTAATCTAGCTTATTGTGATAATGAGTATTGTATTCTATTATCTAATGGACATTGTTCTATGGGAATCCATGGGGTAACAAAAATTGTTGGTCTT
Source organism: Taxus wallichiana var. yunnanensis (assembly GCA_018340775.1). Taxonomy (NCBI): domain Eukaryota; kingdom Viridiplantae; phylum Streptophyta; class Pinopsida; order Cupressales; family Taxaceae; genus Taxus; species Taxus wallichiana. The sequence continues at coordinate 814,996,103 of CM031235.1, forward strand.
CACCTTGTGCGGGAATGATATCACGACTCACGAAAGTATGCCTCCATTTCTGGGGTAGCCATATGTTGGTCTCCACTTGAAGTGGGATTATCTTTCTTTTCTATTTTCTAAACTTTATTTAATTTTTATTTTCTTTCATTTAATTTCTTTATCCTTTCCTCCCTTGCTAATCTTTGTTTTTTTGTCTTTTCTCTAACTCCTTTCATGGCTATCCTAACCTTCTCTTCTGATCTCCTCATCATTTTTGCTATTGTTTACTTACTAATTTATCTGATTCTTCTAATCTCTCTTTTATCGATTATGTAAAAAAATTGATTCTTTCTTCATGTCGCCTTATTTATTGTGACTCCAACCATCATCACCCTATCATTTTTTATTAGCTATCTCTTGGATCGCCCTCTTCACGTACATCACCCCATGTTTCCTTTCCCAAAGGAAATGCTCTGCGCTTCTAATCAAACATTTTTATACTAGCAAAATTTGAATTAAGAAATTTATTTGCTTAAGAAATCTTCCTCTATCTTCGCTTAAAACTTCTTCCTTCTTATGATAAAAACTGGTCTAACCCTAAATTGCCCAAGTAATAATATATAAATCTAATGTAGTTTCAAACTAGTAATCTATTGCTCTTGTCTAAGGTTCGTCTAAATATCTCAAAGTTTCTATCCTTTTTTGAGTCCACTCAGATGGTTTTCATAATCTGTAGCCTTGACCACTGTGTTCTTTTTACGTGTGCTAAAATGCAAGGCCACAATAGGTGTGGAAATTGTGCCCATAATTCTTCTCTAGTCTCTCCAAATAAATCAACTTCAGTTCCTTTATAAGATGCTCTGAGTCTCTTTTCCTCCTTTTTAATGAAGATATTAATATGTTCTTCCCACCAATCTTCAATCTCCATTAAAGTTGGTTTCCAATATTGTGGTGGTGAAATTTTTCCAGACATTCACATAACAAAAAGAACCTAGGCTCAGACACCAAAATGTTGATGTTAAGCCTCGACTTGAATGTGTGAGTTATCTCTACCTTTCATTATGGATTTGCTAGGAAAGATATTTAGATTCATAAGATGAACATATAGAATTTTATTTATATATCACACATCGCATCAATCATCACTCTTTATTTATATATAATAAATATTACATCAATTTTTCACATCCATCTCACACACTCTCATACTCTCATATTCTCACACACATATTCTCATTTATACATTCACTCACACTCTCCTCACACATATAGTTTTGTGATTAAGTACAATAAATATCATGTTCTACAAAGTAGTCAAAAGACGCTTCTTTTGGATGCGAATATGTCAGCTAAGTCCTCATTCTATTATGGTCTTCTTTGTATTACAATTCCTGATAGACCTCAACGAATTTATTTAGTCTTTGCTGAATTTTTAGTCTTTAGTGGTTTTCATATTCTTTCATGGATAAGCTTAGTGTTTTGTGGATTACTTCAAACTTTGACGACTTTTCCTTTTATCGTCGACTTTTCTTCCTTTTGCGGATTGTTTTCATTATTGATGAAGAACCATGTCAACAAGTAACATTAATGTTAGTGGAAGAGTGATGGATCGTTAAGAAGGCTTTGCGAAAGGTATTTATAGGTGTTATAAGGTGATTTAGAGATTGAAATTGGTGAAAAGTGCTAAAACCCTAGAAGGACCATTCAAACCCTAAAGAGACCTAATTAGGAACCTAGTGTAAAGGAGCAAGTTGAGTTAGAGTTGTTGTACTTGGATTTAGAACTTGAAATTAACCACAAAGGAGGAGGATAAAGTGTATCTAGAACACAAAATAATTTTGCTTGAACGTTGGTGGATTTTCCCATACACATATACTTATGTGTAAATAGGGCTAGAAATAAGGCCTAGTTTAAAACGGTAAAGAGAGAATAAAAACACATGAGCTTGGAATTGAGTTGTGAAAATTTATAGGAATCTAAAGGAGAATAATGGATATCAAAATAATTTAGCAGCCAAGATTGATTCATAGTAGTTTTTATTTTCAACAAATTTTGTCTTGGAGAAGGACTACAAGCAAATTTTGAGTTATAACGAGTAAATGAGTGAAATTGATGGTTTCAAACTATTTCAAGTGGCTAATCATGATTGGTTAATGACATTGAGTAGGTCTAAGGCCTTTGAAGCTTTTGATTTAGGTGTTTAAGAATTTTGGTGATTATAAGCCAATTTAGGCTTCTTAAGGTATAGTGAAATTGCTTGTTTTTGGTGTTTTTGAAGGTAATAGTGCTAATCTGTTGATATTTGTTGAGTTGTTTGTTATTGGGTCCACTAGGCCTCTACATCATCTCACCTCCACATGAGTTGATTTAAAAAATTCTTCCATCGCCCCATAATTCATTTTAGCTCACACATTCACTTCAATTTGCATCCATAACCTCCCAAGTGCACATACGACTAGTAGGTTTCCTTGAATTTTTATTCTAATCCCATCATTTTCCCCTCTACCACACTTTTGATCCATACTACACACCCAATATTTCATCCCCTTCACTTTTGTGCCCAATTATATTGTTTATGTCTTAGATGGTCATGCATGTGACCCTTAATCACATTTGTGACCACCACACTACATGTTTTGTTTCATCATATTGTGTGGCATTGGTGTTAATTATATCTTAATATATTTTCTTGATACCTATACAATTACTCTCATGATTGTTCTCTACACTTATGACTCGCATTATTTCAATCTAGCTTTTCATTTTATTTAAACTCGATAAATTTATCATTGTGGTTTGTGATTCTCTATGTCTATGACATTTGTGAATTTTATATCACCATCATTGATTTATTTTCTTGAGTCTGAAGATTTCCCACCATTCTATACCCCATGGACAATTTACCCTTCCCTTGTGAATTACTTTAAATCTCTACGGGCTCCATATCGAGCTCCAACTTCACCATCCTTCCTCTCGTTCTTTGGTTCCACACTCTTAACACCGAACTATAGCTCACGGTCATATTGCGTCACAATTGTGACCACCTCACCACTTTGTTGCATTTTGTGATACCTATTTACCTCACCCTATTATTGGAAAGTCACAAACATGACCTACCAATTATCCATTACACATCTCATACTTAGATTTACCCATAGTCTCTTATTACAATTTCTCAACTGGTCACATTGGTGGATGTACGTCTAAAAGCGACAGGCGTAGCGTGAGAATCAACAAGTAACTCTTAGTGTGCTGACCTCCCGAGGTCGTGCGAGACAAATGGTGGGGTAGAATATGCAGACAAAATAGTTAGGCGGTCTAATGTCTTCGACACGCACTAGTGGAATTTGCGAATCTAAGGCAAAGAAGGCCCTTCTAACTGGATGGTGTGATAGATCGATCAGCAAGGATGATCTGCTCGAAGGCTCCAATCAATATCGAGCTCGGCGTGATTCGATCATGGGCTGCGGAATACGTGGAAAATGACCTGGGATTGTTTCGTGTATATCTCTTGATAAGGTCATATAGTGGATGATGAATATAATTGACTCTATGGACAATTTTCTGGCCTAGTCCAGAATTCCCTAGCTTCGTTAGCCGCTATATCTAGTAAGGACAGTTGTTCGATGATGATAGGTGGAAGTGGAGTGGACCTGAATACCAAGATGCGTAGGCTAGTGTCTATGTCTAACTGACTTGTGGATTCGTTGGGCTGTGGGATCTGTGGATCACAACCATAGACTCTTGGTTGTTGCGGTCCTGTTATGGTCATATGCGGGATCAAGTTCTAATCCCTAGTATCCAGTAATCGTATGCTTTCTCAGCTTCTATGTTTAGAACCAATAGTTGTGCAATCTTCTCAGAATACCTTACAGGCGTTCTCGCAACCTGGATTCTTAAGCTGGTATCTATATCTACGAGGGTGTCTCTGCGTGCCTCGGTCAGCGTGGAACTAGAGGATCGCACCCGAATGTTTGTTCTCTTTCGAGCCCTTCTACAGTCATGTGGATGTTTTCTAGGGTAATCTGTAGTTTGGCTGACTTGACCAAAACGCATGTGCTTGGTCATCTTCTATGTTTAATCCTCTTAACTGAGAACTGATCAGTTGTAAATCTGTGGTTGTTCGGAATACTTGTATCCTGAGATTTTGGTCTATGTCAACTATTGCTGTGACTAGGTTTGGTTGAGGCACGATTGGCTCAAATATATATTCCCTGGGCTCTTGAGGTCCCGTGATTGTCATACGAAACAAAATGCAAATCTAACTGTAATGAAACAAATTCTAACTACGTGAAATAAATCTAACCGCATGTAACTTTTATTCTTCTAAGAAATATTCTAACAATTTTAAGGAAAGCAAACTATTTTAAGCGTATCTAGAAATAATAACTAAACAATAATTTGAAACAGACAAGATAACCGAGTGTAGTTATTTACCTGTGCGATTTTGTAGAATTACTCTAAATAAATAAAATAGCCTGTCTAATCTACCTGCAAGATTCTCGGTCCTACCTCAGAAGTGAGGAGTGAATCATAGTTTCTCAGAAACTATCAATCCCCACAGCTTCCCTGGCAATGTCGAGAATAGAATGAAATGAAATAAAGCGATTAACTACTCTATTTGATATGAATCTGACTAGAACTTTGAAATTTAAAACCTGGACTCCGCAGAACAGTGGCGAATCCGATGGTGTATGTGATCTCGTCCCCTCAGTATGATCTCCTCGTTCTTTTGTGTTCACGTGGATCCAGAAAAGCGTGTAATGCTAGCACCGATAAGAGTAGATTTTGGGACAAGGACAGCTCAGAATGCAGACCGAGAATGCGAGTAGGAGAGGGATAGCGCAAGAGTACAGAGCTTGGCTTATGCGATTCCTAGCGGGATTTTACTGCGAGTCATGCAACATGAAGCGACCAGAACCTGTAACTATCCTATACGAAGAGCAAAACCTGCAACTTTAATGGCTTCCTAAGCTATTCTGTTCCAATGAAGACACTGCTTGCACAAGTTGGATATGTGGCTTACCAACTGAATAAAGCTAACCAGGCATATAATGGATTGAACAAAGAACTCCAAGACACAATAAAACAAATCTACAGCAAAGAGAAATTTAGAGGCAAGCTTCTAACTGGATTGGGATGAGGTAACAACACTGCCTGCACAAGATGGGTCTGTGGCTTACCAACAGCTGAGCAATTTAACAAAAGATGCAAGTGAATTCAAGCTATGGCTTCTAAACAAGCTAACTAACTAAAACACTAAAATGAGGGAATGAGAGCAAAGATCAAACTTCAAAATCCAGCCAAGCTCCAGACCAAAAACTCTAGACCAAAAACTCCAGGACCAAAACTCCGGCTCAAAAACTCCACTCATTTGCATGTGCACAAACCATGCATTTATAGGAATTCAAACACCCAAGAACCAAAACCATATTGAACTCCTAAACAATAAACAAAGGAAAAACATTGTTGGGGACCAAAAACATAAATGCATGCTCAAGTCAAAAGAAAAGTGGTGAATCATGATATTTCACGCGAGTCGCGTCAAAAGAGCGTTCGGAAAACACGCATGTGACCGCCGCGCTCCGAGCACGACGGCGGTCACAGACCGCCGCCCTGCAGGGCGGCGGTTTCGTCACTGAAGGTCAAGAGGCCAAGGAAAGAGGGAAAAAGGGGAAAACAAAGGGCGCGGGGCTAAGCGGGGCATGCGGGATGTTAATGCATACTCCGAGGGCTTTTTGGATCCCGAACACCTTGCGAGGAGACCTGTATCATCATCGGGGCACTTGTTACACTGCTTCGGGCAAGACAAGATCTTGCTGATTTTGGGTACGTACATATTGCCCCCTCGGAGAAGCGTTTTAGCCATGAAGAGGCATAAAACGTTGGGTCCGAGTATGGCAGTCCCGAAATGGGGAGTTAGAAGCTATACCTTACTCGTCCGTGTGTTGAAATGACGCCATTGAAATTCCCGCTACCTGCAAAATGAAAAAAAAAGAGCTCAAGTGCAGATAGATACAATAACTTGGAAGATAAACGCTAAAATAATAGGGAAGGAGAACGTACCATTCGTGCGGGGATAGAAACTTACCTCCATCAGCGCTCCAAACCTGCGAAAAAGTCATTTTAAAACGAAGCGTAACGATATATATATGAAAGTGGGCCCATTTTCCTATTCATTTGCACGAGTTGATTTGATTGATTTTGAGCTCTGGGACCCATGGTGACGGTTTCTCACGCGAGTAGAGTCGAAACGTTCGCAACGAGATCGTGATCATGCCTCCACGAGCGGAACACCGACCTCAGCGATCACAGGTTGGTTTTCTTCCATTTTGTGTTTTTCCCCCTTTAAAATTGAAATGTTAAATTCGTCATAATGGGGGGGTTATTTTTGAAAATGTTAGGTTCAAAAGGTCCACCTAGGGGGGGCGCCTACTGGGTAGGCTTCATTTTTAGTTTAAATGGTTTATTTTTGCTCATTTTGGGCTTTTTGGGGTTAACAACCCACGCGGGTTTTCGCACCGCGATCACGCCGCCTGTCCAGTGGCGGCGGTAAGGTTACACGACCGCCACCCTATTCAAGGTGGTGGTTACACACCGACCGCCCCTTAAGGCGGCGATTCTAAAATCGCCCCCGCTCAGGGCGGCGGTTTTGCACAGAATGCAAAAGAACTTAACTTTTGAGATTGCACTTGTATTTTTATCATTTCTATATGCTTTTATGACTCTCTCGATATTGATTAGATACTAACTTGCCCTGTTTTGTGTGTTTTTGGGTGCATGCAGGCGAGGGAGGAGTATATCAGATGGAGCCGAGAGAGAGAGTGTGATTGGCTTTCGGGGGTATTGGATGCCCTTTCTCAGGATGAGGAGGATACATTACAGAGGGCCGGCATATTGCGTATATCACGCGTGCCCCATGTCACACCATCCAGTCACATACTTTGTGACTTGTTTTCATATTGGGATGCAGATCGGAACACTTTCCGACTGCCAGGGGTCCGCGGTGAGTGGACCATCACTTTGGAGGATGTCTACCGTATCCTGGGGGTCCCGATCATCGGGAGGAGACTCACACTGGAGACGGCAGGGTCCCGAGCACAGATTGCACAGTGGGCAGGCTACATGGGGGATGCAGCCATCTCCACGGGGTCGAAGAAGGGAGTGAGAGTTCAATCCATTCCTTCTTTGCACATCCCCGTATTTCGACAAGCTATCATGGGGATCCTTGCCTCGAGTCTGATCGGGGACAAGGGAGGAGATACTTTATTATACTGCTGGGCCCCCATCATTACACAGATAGAGGGGCATGGCCGGATATATGCCTGGGGCGTAGATATTCTGGGGACCACCTACCATGACTTATACAGGGTGGTCCGTTTGCAGGGACAGTCATTGAGCCACCCGACTCTAGTCATGAGTTGGGTGTACGAGCATTTTATTCCTTATGGCAGAGGGGTAGAGGTGGCAGACCCAGGGGCTGTGAGGGCAGCTAGATGGTCAGATATGTCGGTGCTTAGAGCACCTCACCAGCCAGTTGCCTCCCTTACCACAGCAGATATGGAGGCGACGCCGTACCGGCTTATGGCCGGCATATGGGGCGAGGAGACCCTTACATTGATCTCCTACTCCACCACAGGGCAGCTTATCGACCGCGTGGGACGGGTGGAGGTACACCCTTTTGGCAGATTTCCTCCGAAGTTCGGCCTTCCATATGCGGGCATGCTTCCCCCAGCGGCACCAGTTTATAGATCAGTCCGCGAGGCTAGAGGGGGGCCTAGAGGCCGTGGTTGGACAGTGATCACTCCTGGCACTCCCATTGCAGCCAGGAGGGTAGTTCGGGCTAGAGGGAGAGCCGGTGCAGCCCGGCACCTTTGCTTCAGATTGCTGCGGGTCCTGCTCACAGCAGCGATGACCCCATAGATATTGACTCCGATTCTGAGGAGTTTACAGAGGGAGGGTCAGAGGAGCAGACGGATGATAGCGATCCTGAGTGGCATGACACTCAGGATATTTTGCAGGTAGAGAGGGCCGAGCAGAGTGCAGAGAGAGAGACTCTAGCTTCAGAGGAGCCACTCTCCCAGGGCCATGGTGGAGAGGATGAGTCAGTTGTGGGGCGTCATGTTGCTCCTACTACAGGAGCAGACCCCTCGATCGGTCCGGCTAAATGGCATCTCTGCGGCGGGTGCTAGCCCCAACGACCCATCTTGGAGGCCCGGTGATCCGAGTAAGTTATCCTCTCATCTTTTCAATGTTTGTTTAATTTAGGATTTTTAATTGCTATCTCTCCTTGTGTTTTGATATTGTATCTTTTAGTCTCTTGCCTAGTTTCTAATTCGTTTTCTTCTTTGTTTTGCAGAGACTGTTGACGAGTGGCGGGATCTAATCCGTAGGGTATGCACTGATTCTCTGATGATCCCTATGGATAAGACCCGTGCGGAGCTATCTGTAGATGTCGGGGAGCCTTCAGCAGCCGGTAGGCATACTGACGTCTTCGCTCCGTTTGGCACGTGGCCAGGATGGTGTCGACTCTCGCATGCAGTTGGCAGCTGCTAGAGGACAGCCGAGCGTCTTATGAGGAGCCATTCTCGTGGCGAGACCGTGGCTGCCCCTCGGGACCCTGAGCCCTCCGTGCATTCAGAGCGCCGGCGTAGCCGGAGCCCTAGGTGAGGGCGCGCACCTTCAGAGGGGTCGCGCAGGGGTTGAGAGACTACTTGGCTCCTATGCGTTTTGTACTATAGATTCTTTTGTATATCACGGGCTCTTTGAGCGTTTTGACCATGCCTAGAGCATGATGGCATTGTATATAAACATTGATTATTTATATATATGCATTCGTTTTGGATCAAAACTTGTCACTTATGTTTTCCTTTTTATTTCCATCTGCTTTGTGTATACTACGATGTATGTTTTATATGCTTTTTTAGAATGTATGCAATGGTGAACAAATGACGCAAATGTTTGCTTTCTTTTTGTGTTTCATGATGCTGATACATGATATTATAGATATATTGTGATCTTGAATCTTAGCTTCTGTGAGCAATTTGGATACCTCATGTTTGTTTTGGCAAAGTGATGAAAATAACTAGTATGATGAACAGATTAACTTGCCCCACTCCTAACTCCACGCAACTAGTAAGATGCGAGGGCTCATCACCAAGAGCCAAGAAGGGCGCAAGTTATGAAATATGGTGAAATGATAGTGATGAAAGATAGACGAAGCTTTGGTGGAACCAAATTGAAAACTACAAGCTTACTCTACCTGAATGACTTCATAGTTTTGGGTGCAACTTGCTTTGCGGTTTATCTAGACTTAGACCCGTAGATGGCCACATAGTAGACAAAATCTGGATTTTTAGGATTTTAACTCTCTTGGAATTTTGAACATCTGATTCATTCGTTTTTGACTCAAAGTTTGAATAGTTTGTTTATGACCTTTTAACGTTTGCATTGTCTAGAGGACCCCCTACACTTTGCCCCATGCTACCTGTAAGAAGCATGGGTTTATCACCGTGGGCAAGGCATAGGCGAGTAAGGGCATTTCCATCCTTTCCCAACCCTACGTCACTAGTAAGAGACGCAAGCTCATCACCGAAGGTTGGTGGGGCAAGGAAATGTGTAAAAATAAATTTTTTTGTTTTAATCACTTTTTGACTTGTCTTTTTGAGTAAGATGTCAATATATGCTTATTTCCAAAGAGATGTATGTATGGGATAGATGTGACACCATGAAGCTTCTAGTAATGCAGGACCATAGGCAAGACACCTATCTTAAGAAGAAATCAAAGCGAGAAAAACTTGCAGATCTTGGTATGGTTACCATTAAGACTCGCCATGTTTGATTTTATTTGATAAAAGATTCTGAAGTGATTGATGATATCGTGAAAATGGAGAGATATGATTAGAAAGTTTTGTGTCAACAACATCATGAGTTTGTAATGAATTGCTTTGAGAATAGATTCCTTGATCACAATTTGTGTAAGAACAAGTGGACAAAATGATCCTAATCTATATGAAAATGCAATGTAGATAGTTATACAAGCAAAGCATGCTAATGCTTATGCGTAGAAACGTTTGAGGTGCAGGGAATTGACTGTTTCACCAAATTCCTCACCTTCTAGCGTGCATAAGAGGTATGCACCATTTCCGTAGTCTTTTGTGACTCGGTATGGGCCCAACCATTTGGGCCGGAATTTCCTTCCTTCGACGGTCTTCTTGTCGATCCGGCTGTCTAGTCTTAGAACTAGATCACCTTCATATATATCGCGTTCATAAACCTTCTTGTTATATTGCCGGCACATTCGGTCAGCATAAGCTCTATGCCACTGCTCAGCATCTAACCTAGTTTCATCTAGGCTTTCTAATTGGGAAAGACGTGCTTCTCTGTAAGCGTCTTCATCCAGAATCCCTTGTAGTGAAATGCGGAGACTGGGTATTTCGACCTCAGCAGAGAACGCTTCGCCCCAAATACTAGCGAGAAAGGAGTTGCTCCCGTTGGTGTTCTTATTGAGGTTCGGTGGGCCCACAAGGCCGGATATAACTTTAAATGCCAATCTCGTTTGTTTTCTTTTACTGTTTTGAGGAGAATGGCTTTCAGTGTTTTCTTTGTTGCTTCATTTTGCCCATTGGCTTGGGGATAATACAAGGAAGCCGTATGATGGCTTATCTTAAATTTACCACATAGTTCGCGAACTTCTTCATTTTTAAAAGAAGTTCTATTATCGGAGATAATGATTTGCATGGATACCGTAGTACTGCAGAAATGATTTGGTTCAAAATGAACTTGGCGATCACAGAACCAGTGCATGTAGTAAGAGGCATGGCCTCCACCCATTTGGTAAAATATTCGGGGTCGTGATTATAAAATTATGGCCGTCTCTGTGGATGAGGGAGAGAATTTCCCTATCAAGTCTAGACCCCATGTAGAAAAGGGCCATGGAGTAGCGATTGGTCGCAGTAAAGAGCTTGTCTTTGGCATGTGGATCTCATGGGAGAATTCTTGGCACTTATGACACCTACGTGCAAACTCTATCGCATCATGTTCTAGAGTGGGCCAGAAATAGCCCATTCGATGTATTTTTCGAGTGGTGGCATGGCCACCGAAGTGGCCTCCACATATACTTCTTTGTGGGATTCATGGAGAATCCTCTTGGACTCTTCTCGTGTCAACACATCTTAAGAGCATTCTATCAAACACCTTTCGATAGAGTACCTGCTCTATAATGACGTATTTAGCTACGATTATGCGTAATCACCTTCTTTGTTGCGGTGTAACTGCCTCTGGGTACATATGGTCCATGATATAATTAACGATGTCAGTGTACCAAGGGCACTTAGAGATAGCGGGTCGAGTTTCGATGTAGTATACGCACTCATCTGGAAAATCCAAATCTACTAGATCGCTCCATCTAATGGATTATCATTAACCAATCTGCAATGATTTGTCCCTTAACTGACTTCTGATTTACAAATGTTAATTCGAATTCTCCCATTAAGGTTATAAAACGTCCAGCCTTTTTAGACAAGGACCCCTGTGTGAGGAAAGTTAGTAAGTGGTCCGTTTTCACCATGACCTTCGTTTCTTGATTCAAAGATATAATGTCTTAGGCGTTTAGTAGAAGAAAGACTATGGCAAGGCATTCTCATTCTGCTTGTGTATAGCGTGTTTCATAGTCGAGCAGTGTTCGGCTAATGAAATAAATCACACGTTCTCTCTTGTTATCGTCTTCTTGGGCCAACATACAGGCTAGTGAGACATTGGTAGCTCGTGAGTATAAAATCAACAGGTGATCTTGCTTAGGTGGCATTAGCATAGGTGGTGACAACAAGAAATGTTTAACTGCGTTGAAAGCTTCGTTGCAGTCTTCGGTCCAATCAATGCTATAGTCTTTCTTGAGTAAATTATTGATTGGATGAATAGCGAAGCTTAAGTCTAGGATAAATCTTTGGATTGCACCCAACTTTCCGAGAAATGACCTGATTCCAGATTCGTCCGAAGGTGGAACCATTTCGAGGACAGCCCGAATTTTGGTTGGGTCCACATCTATTCCCCGTGACGATATGATATAGCCTAGGAGTTTTCCTCCTGTTACACCAAAGACGCATTTCTCTGGATTTAGCGTGACTCCGTATTCTATTAGGCGTGAGAGAATGACGCGGAGTACTTCCGGATGGTCACAACGCTTCTTGGCCTTAGCCAACAAGTCATCTACGTAGGATTCCACGATTTTATGAATTAAATCGTGAAATATATAAGTCATAGCCGGTGGGTATGTAGCACCAGCGTTTTTGAGACCGAAAGACATGACAAAGATAGCAATAGGTTCCCAAGGAGTTATGAACGTGGTTTTAGCTTGATCTTCTCTGATACTCGATTTGGTTGTATCCCGAGAATCCATCCATGAGAGACAAGAGTTCAAAACCAGCTGTTGCATCAACAATAACGTCTATGGATGGTAATGGGAAATCGTCTTTAGGACATGCTTTGTTGATGTCTCAGAAATCTATGCAAATGCGTATCTTTCCGTTCTTCTTGAGAACGGGAACGATGTTAGATACCCATTGGGAGTAGTCAACTGGCTTGATGAATCCTACCTGAAGGAGTTTTATTACTTCCTCTTTTACCATGAGAGCTACTTTGGGCTTCATGGGTCTTGATTTTTGTTTAATTGGCTTTGCATCTGATCTAGTGACGAGGTTGTGCACCGCAATGTGGGGTGCGACTCCCGTCATCTCCTTGTAATTAAATGCAAACGCCTTCTGATGTTCTTTGAGAATCTGAGTATGTATTTCCACTTCTTCTGGGGTTAATGAAGAACCTAGTTTCAATATTCTTGGTTCATCTTCTGTCCCGATGTTGACATCGATTGTTTCTTCGATCAAAGAGGCGTTACCCTCTTCGAACTCAGGTGGTGCTGGAGGTAAATCTAGATCATCCCCATTTCCTATGCAGATATATGCTAGGTTCCATTTGTGAGGGAAGATCCGCATGGGATTTCCGAAGTAGGAAGACGAATGTGGAATCAGGGATAAATCTAGCATGTGATAGGAGAGATGTAGTGTTGCATAGGCATTTAAGTAATCTAAAGTAGCTGCATCATTTCCGACATGGTCTAGGATGGTAGACTCACTTCCGCTTGAAAGAGGATTTGTCATTGTTTTTATCAATGGTTTGTCACGAATGGATACTGTGAAGTGAGTATCTTCTAGCTCATTGCTTGGAGTAAAACGTGATGCTGAGGTTGTTATTGAATCGGCGAGAATATTTTTCTCTCGAGGGATTGCTTCAATGGATATAAAGCTAAATGCCTTGCTTAAATCTAATACAATGTTTTTGTAGAGTTGCAAATGTTCGGCTTTAGTTTCATATACCTCAGAAACTTGGTTTGTCACTAATTGCGAGTCTCCCAGGACTCTGATGTTATCAATACCAATTCTTTTGGCTAAGGTAAGGCCAAGGAGGAGGGCTTCGTACTCAGCGCCGTTGTTTGTACATTCAAAGTTTAATTTAAAAGTGAATGGGAGGACTTTCTCCTCGGGCGAAGTAAGAATTATACCTGCCCCCGCTCCATAACGACATTTAGCTCCATCGAAATGGAGAGTCCAATACTTAGCCGGGAGTATAGTTGTTGGGGTATCTCACATTGCGTTTACAAGACTCTACTTCTACCATACAGAGATCTTCTGCTGGCAAGGAACCAACACCTAGGGAAAATCCTATGCCTACTGAATCGAATGGTAAGAACATTGGTGAATCTTGTTCTATCAACTCAACGATTTTCGCAGTAGTCCCTAATGATATTGTTTCTTTAGTTTTATCTTTAGGGGTTGGAACTGTTTTGACTACACTGGTAGTTTCAAGATCCGTCGTAGGTACCAAATTTTCTCTGGCTTTGGGTCAGAGGGTTTATTAAGTTGGTTTGTTGGAAGTTCAAATTTCGAGTGCACTCCTGGTCTTTTCTTTAAATCAGCTAGGTGCAAATCAAAAGGTTTTGGATCGCCTTTGGCTATAAAAACCTTTCCTAGATGCAAGAATCTTACTTCTTGAAATAAAGTAGAAGGGATTGCCTTCATTCGATGTATCCAAGGTCGGCCGAGGATCATATTATAGTTAGTTTCCCAATCTATAATATAAAACTACCAAGATGGTTTTGGGCCCTAAGGTGACCAAAGCAGTATTATAGTTCCTATCGAAGTGGCTTTAAGGCTATCATAGCCTCTCAAGGTATTTTCGTAGTGGAACAGCTTTGTTTCTCCATATCCAAGTATTTGGAGGAAAGAGAAAGGGACTATGTTAATGCGGCCCCATCGTTAACCATTGCCTGTTTTACATAGTTATTATAAACCCACACTTACAAGTGTAAGGTCGGGTCACCTCGGTGTGCGATCTCAAAGATCTCTGTGGGCATTTTATTTATTTCAAATATGAATTCGACATCCTTGTCCGGCTGCCCCGGAGGGTGGATATCAAAATCTACGTGATTTACTTGTGTTTCGGGAGGTGGAGTGATGTTAATTAGATGGCCTAGACCTAATGCTTCTAGAAGAGCAGCTCTGTGAGGGGGAGAGTTCTTTAGTAAGTCCAAAAATGAAATGTGTGAGAAGGTCTTTGTTAGGTCACTAATTAAATCATAGGTACCGATGGGTTTTTCAACTATTTGATGACTCTTATCTGTCTCTGGCAGATGACTTGGGCTCGGTTGAGAGAAATACTCTCGTGTTCTTGTTATAGCTTCGATAGGTAGTTCAACGTCTAATTCTACCAAACTGACTATCTTAGGTCTCGGTTGAGCTCCCAACTGTGGCGCAACTGACGGATTTAATGAAGTCGAGGCTTCATGGTCATTGTTTCCCGTCACTGCACCTTTGTTTGTTCCGGTTGGATTCAGCCTATTGCTATTATGATTTGGGAGCAGATCATTAAAGATCTTGAGGGGAGCATTCTGAGGAGAAACTACCCCTGTGAGAGTATTTGGTGATGATGAGACGGGATCTCGCAAAAAGGTCTGTGAAGAACTGTCTTTGTTCTTCTGGCAAGCGTTGCATAAATTTATTGTAGTCACTAAGCACGCTCTAGTATCGTGACCCCGATTTTATGGAAACCACAATAAGAATTGGGGTCAGAATTCGCATTTTGTTGGTTTGGTGTGTATTGTGGCCTAAAATTCCGATCAAATCATTGCTATTAGGACCAAAGTTTTGGAATTGTTGTTTCTAGTTTTGACTTTGGTTTTGGTAACCAAATGAGTTTTGGCTTGGCCCTTGTATGGGATTTCACCGTTGTTGTTGTTGTTGTTGTGGATGGTTAAAATCCACTGTATTGATTGTTGGGGTAAAGTTGTTGTTTCGTTGGTTGTTTGTTTGTGACGGAGCATTAACAACATTTACCCTCTTGGGCTAGTCAGTTACCCCATCCGTTGTTACCCCACGATTTTTGTTAAGGATTTTGGGTCCTTGATTGACATTTGTGGTAGTTGTAGTGTTTTGAGTGGAGGTGATTAACCTCCCGTTTGTTCCATATGTCTTACAACCACTATCTATCGCCGCTTGATCTATTCGCAGAGCGCTCTCAAGTACTTCATCGTAAGTTCTTAGTGGGAACTTTTGGACTTCTTCCTTCACTTCTCTACTGAGAGAATGAAGGAATAAATCACATAGTTCCATCTGATCCATGTTTGGAGCACTTCACGATGAATAAAGAACCGTACACCACCCGGATGAAATGGGTGATGATTCGTTGTGTTCTTGTTTGATATGCAAGAATTCCTTGATTCCTGTTCTTAATAGTTTGTTCATGTCGAAGGCCTGATGAACTCGCAGACACAAGTTGTTTAAATGAATGTATGGAAGCCTCGGGTATTCTATAATACCACCGAGAGTGATGCCTTCCAAAGATTTTAGGGAATATTTTGAAGAACAACCCCATCCCAAGGAGTAATTCTCGTATGGTCGTAGTGTAAGCTTTGATATGCGCGTTGGGATCTCCCTCACCCTTGAACTTGGGCAAATCGGGAGAGGTCTCGGAAAGCATGACGCTCGTATGGTGAAATCTAAGGGTTCCTTTAGGTATTCTGAATAAGTCCCTATTGCATAGCTTTCGACCATTGATGGTGTTTGCTGAGGGAGTGGTGGTGGGATAGGTTGTTGATACGGTGCAACGTATGTGTTGGCAGGGGCATAGGGAGGTCCCTGCGTTTGAGCAAACATGCCGGGAGAGGAGAACATATCTCCTTGTGGTGATTTAGAGTATATGTTTAAGTAGGACGGGGTATTGTCAAGGAATGGATTGTTTGACACCAGACCTGGAGGAATAGTGTTAGAGATGGTGGGCCTTGTTGGCGTTTGTTGTGGATATTGAGGAGGCATGCCTAACGTGCCTATTCCTGTAAGGAGATCTACTTGGCCAGAGTGGTATGGAGGATTGGAACTTCCTGTTTGTATGAACGGAGAATTTTGACTTGCTTGAGCCAGCTCTAACCCTCTCACTCTTTCTACTAACGTTGAAATGACTTCATTTGGTGAAGTCACGGTACTTTGCCTGAGCGGCGTTGGTTGTATACCTTGGTGTTGTAAAGGTACGTGATATCCTGTCATAAACTGATCACTATCTTGCCAAGTTTCTCCAAGAATATTTCCTGTATGCAGTGGCATAGAGGTATTTTCTTGAAAAGAGATTTCGGGTTGTATTTGTAAACCTCCTACAGGTGGGTACATTCCCCGGGAGCGTTGTTCACTCCTAGGATAACGTATTGATTGTCCATCATCTAAGACCAGGTATGGATCCGATTGCCTACTAACTTGTGGTCTGAGTAGCATTTGAGGAGACGAACCAGATTCTCCGGTAAACGTCATATTGTTTGAACCTGAAGGTTCTGTTTGTTGGGTTCGAGGGGGTTGATCTAACTCCTCAGTTTGAAAAGATGAACTATATCTGATTCTTGGGGTTTGTGTTGACAACTGATTAGTTGAATAGTTGTCACCCCATACTAAGAGCGAGGGTGATGATTGCCTATTCTGTTGGGCGTAGTATGCCTCAAGACCCAAGAGGGGTCTGCCATATGCATCGAATCCCGACATATTCGGGGGGTATATGAATACCCGCAGAATAATGGGAAGGAGCGAAGGTGGATGAGAGAAGATTTGAAACTTCTCAAAGAGAAGGTGAAACAATTGTTTGTTTCACGTTGGGTTCACCAATTTTGTATGTCGGAAAAGTGACAGGCGAGCGTGAGAATCAACAAGTAACTCTTCCGCGTACCCGACCTCCCGAGGTCGTGCCGAGACAAAGCCGGTGGGGGTAGAATATGCAGACAAACTAGTTAGGCGCTCTAATGTCTTCGACATGCACTAGTGGAATTTGTGAATCTAAGGCAAAGAAGGCCCTTCTAACTTGGATTGGTGTGATAGATCGATCAACAAGGATGACTGCTCGAAGGCTCCAATCAATATCGAGCTCTGGCGTGATTCGATCTATGGGCTGCGGAATACGTGGAAAATGACCGGGATTGTTTTGTGTATATCTCCGATAAGGTCATATAGTGGATGTTGAATATAATTGACTCTATGGACGATTTTCTCGGTCTAGTCCAGAATTCCCTAGCATCGTTAGCCGCTATATCTAGTAAGGACAGCTTATTCGATGATGATAGGTGGAAGTGGAGTGGACTCGAATACCAAGATGCGAGGCCGTTGTCTATGTCTAATCGACTTGTGGATTCGTTGGGTGTGGGATATGTGGATCACAACCATAGACTCTGGTTGTTGCGGATCGTTATGGTCATACGCAGGATCAAGTTCTAATCCCTAGTATCCAAGAATCGTATGCTTTCTCGGCCTTCTATGTTTAGAACCAATAGTTGTGCGATCTTCTCGTAATACCTTATGTGCATTCTCGCAACCCGGATTCTTAAGCTGGTATCTATATCTACGAGGGTGTCTCCGGCATGGTCTGGTCGTGGAACTAGAGGATCGCACCCGAATGTTTGTTCTCTTTCGAGCCCTTCACTATCATGTGGATGTTTTCTAGGTAATCTATAGTTTGGTGACTTGACCAAAACGCATGTGTTTGGTCGTCTTCTATGTTTAATCCTCTTAACCGAGAATTGATCACTTGTAAATTTGTGGTTGTTCGAATACTTGTATCCCGAGATTTTGGTCTATGTCAACTATTTTGTGACTAGGTTTGGTTGAGGCACGATTGGCTCAAATATATTTTCCCGGGCTCTCGAGGTCCCGTGATTGTCATACGAAACAAAATGCAAATCTAATCGTAATGAAACAAATTCTAACTATGTGAAATGAATCTAATCGCATGTAACTTTTATTCTTCTAAGAAATATTCTAACAATTTTAAGGAAAGCAAACTATTTTAAGCGTATCTAGAAATAATAACTAAACAATAATTTGAAACAGACAAGATAACCGAGTGTAGTTATTTGCCTGTGCGATTTTGTAGAATTACTCTAAATAAATAAAATAGCCTGCGTCTAATCTACTCCGCAAGATTCTCGGTCCTACCTCAGAAGTGAGGAGTGAATCATAGTTTCTCAGAAACTATCAATCCCCATAGCTTCCCTGGCAATGTCGAGAATAGAATGAAATGAAATAAAGCGATTAACTACTCTATTTGATATGAATCTAACTAGAACTTTGAAATTTAAAACCTGGACTCCGCAGAACAGTGGCGAATCCGATGGTGTATGTGATCTCGTCCCCTCAGTATGATCTCCTCGTTCTTTTGTGTTCACGTGGATCCAGAAAAGCGTGTAATGCTAGCACCGATAAGAGTAGATTTTGGGACAAGGACAGCTCTGTAATGCACTCGAGAATGCGAGTAGGAGAGGGATAGCGCAAGAGTACAGAGCTTGGCTTATGCAATTCCTAGTGGGATTTTACTGCGAGTCATGCAACATGAAGCGACCAGAACCTGTAACTATCCTATACGAAGAGAAAAACCTGCAACTTTAATGGCTTCCTAAGCTATTCTGTTCCAATGAAGACACTGCTTGCACAAGTTGGATATGTGGCTTACCAACAACGGTCAATAAAGCTAACTGTGCATATAATGGATTCAACAAAGAACTCCAAGACACAATAAAACAAATCTACAGCAAAGAGAAATTCAGAGGCAAGCTTCTAACTGGATTGGGATGAGGTAACAAAGATCTGCCGCACAAGATGGGTCTGTGGCTTACCAACAGCTGAGCAATTTAACAAAAGATGCAAGTGAATTCAAGCTATGGCTTCTAAACAAGCTAACTAACTAAAACACTAAAATGAGGGAATGAGAAAAAGATCAAACTTCAAAATCCAGCCAAGCCTCCGCACATCAAAAACTGCATCAAAAACTCCACTAAAAACTCCACTCAAAAACTGCGGACCAAAAACTCCAGCTCAAAAACTCTAGCTCATTTGCATGTGCACAAACCATGCATTTATAGGAATTCAAACACCCAAGAACCAAAACCAAATTGAACTCCTAAACAATAAACAAAGGAAAACATTGTTCTAGGGGACCAAAAACATAAATGCATGCTCAAGTCGGCAACGAAAAGCTGGTGAATCGTGATATTTCACGTGAGTCGCGCCAAAAGAGCGTTTCGAAAACGCAAGATAGACGCGCCGCCGTTTCGCATGGCGGCGGTTTCGTCATCAAGGTCAAGAGGCCAAGGAAAGAGGGAAAAAGGGGAAACAAAGGACGCGGGCTAAGCGGGGCATGCGGGATGTTAATGCATACCCGAGGGCTTTTCCGGATCTCGAACACTCTTGCGAGGAGACTTGTATCATCATCGAGGCACTTGTTACATCTGCTCGGGCAAGACAAGACCTTACAATTTTGGGTACGCATGGTGACTAAGCCCGACTCTCTCAACTATCTCCACCTAATTTCTTGCCCATCCTTCCACCTATTCACACAACACATCACACATTTCTATCTTCACAAATAACCTCAACAAGTTACTTGTGCAAGTAAATTTTCTTCTACAACATCTAGTTTACATCCAGTCCTCTCGCAGTAACCCGACTTATACATTATTTCATTCACATCATGTTGGGCTTCACACTTTTGCTCTATCCTATTAGTTACAAACTCATGTCACCCCAATCAAGGAATATTATTACTATGATCTATATAGTCATGTTTGTGACCCATAAGATCCCCATATAACTAATTAAGATCTTTTCTCCGATCTCCTCTTCACTAAGGTGGGTGTTGATCTGAATTGTGACCGACTTGTAATTTGAAGCTAACGACTACACCACCTTTATATCATATCTTGAGCTCTCTAAGTTGTTTAGTTTCTCAAAAAACTCACCCCACTTGTACATGCTTCGATTTCCCTCGCACGTGATCTACATTTCCTTTGTGCAAGCTCCATTACCCCCTATATGCTCCGGTCCCCCACACTCTTCAACACCCATTATGTGCTTTGGTCTACCATATGTGCTCTAGTCCACCCTACACACTTCAATTTTACCCATACACTTCATTCCGTTTTTACATGGTTCAATCACTCCTTATAAGTCATTCCCCTTGCCTTCCATTCGCCCCCATGTTGATTCCCACACTGACATGCTCCACCAACACCTCCTTGATTTCTTGTCAAGCAAGCTTGAGTATAGAAATTTGGGGGATCCTTGATGATAATGACTTATCATTCAATTTGTAATGACTCTATCTACCCCATGGTGCGCCATCGCTTCTATCCCCCACACTTTACATTGACTAAATTTGACAAATTCACCCATATAAAGAACCCCAAACAACTTGAACATGTTTTGTTATGCATGTCATCTTATCCAATACAACAATACCCTTGTGTTATGTACTTTACCATTGTACCTCATTATCAAAACAATTAAATAGTACTCTTGCCTCTCACAATATAACATTCACACAATTTCATAGCTTGCAGACATCTTCCTTGACCATTTTTACGTTCATATTGTGCCCAAATCCACCTTGGACAACCTTTGAGTCCATTATAGACTATTTCACTTGGTGATGTGTAATAGTCCACACACTATCCCTCTCACTCCCAAAATATAATCTCACCGACCTATTTTCAAAAAAAAAAAACATCTCACCCACATCTCGCTCCACTTGATAATCCACATTATCAGGCACCTTTAAAAATATGTGCAAGTGGCTCAACACTTCAAGGATGTCCATATTAGGTGTCTTATTGATATGTCATGTGTTTTGGTTTCTCCCACTTATTTGATAACCATAATTGCACTTTCACCATGGCATCCTCCAGAGCCTCTTCCTCTCTCCTCGCCTCCACCCACACCATCATATTTCCCATGCCCTGCTAAGACTTATTGTTTTCTCCACTTCACCTAAACATTCACTCCATTAACTAAATCACTCTCTTCTAGTCTCAAAATTTTTCTCAACAATAGGTTAATAACCCTTTTATCCATGTTACCCCAACCATTGTGACGTGTCTCCAATGTTTGAAATGCCTATCATCACACTAATAACCATCCCATGGACTTGTGTCTCCAACTTTACCACATCATATAGGACTTAATTGACCATGGTGACCTATTTTTCATCTTCCATCCCCTCCTCCTCCATCTCCTAAAAACAATCCACTACCTTCACTATATGTCATTTCTCATATCCCTACATCATGCTTCACCCTCTAATCCTCCTCGAATCCCGTCTCCTCATTATTATCACCCACATCATAATTTTCCCCTTCTACACTATCGTTGGGACTTTGTGTCATCTCCTTTTTCACTTGTATTGATTTTGTATAATCCCTTTGTCATTCCTCCACTCACCACACATATATTGTGCTCTTAACCATGTCTCTTACCACTAATTGCTTCACCCCACTTAGATCCCTCTTTGACACGTATATTATTACAACTGTCACCACTCACATAGGCATAATTCTTATTTCCTTATCCTCTATCCCATCCTGCATCACCTATTGTTTTCATTCATATGCTTCTTGCATCACTTCCATGCAAATCACATATAATTTCTCCATCACTTCTACCATCTCTTCTCATTTCACATCATTTGGACTTACTTGCACATATTCATTCACCGATATCATTTTATACATACATCATCCTCTTATAACATAAATTCCTTGTAAACCAATATCATTGTCTATCACATCAACTTTGATCATACAATTTGCTCTCCCATCCTCTTCCAATGACAACATGCCTAAGACAATACTTCATCTCACTTTGTCTCTTGTAAGGAAAAAAGTATAAAGTAAACACTATTTCACACATGTATAAAGTAAACTAAAATAGTAAGGAACAATTGTAATTAATTATTTTAAGTGAAATGAAACCCTAAATGTGAAAGAGAAGGGGGAGAAATGGCTTAGCTGATTTGAAGAGACTGTCGCAAGTTGTTGCAGTCTAAAAATAGAATCTGGAAGTGCAGACGATCACTCAAAAACCCTATAAAGACCAGATCTGGAAGATCTAAAATGACTCGGGTGCTTGGGAAGGTCATGGGAACCATGGTCTGATTAGGCACCCCTGATCTCTCGTAAAGCTTCAAAACCGAGTTTGGTATGATCATAGGTTGGTTTGAAACCTTGCCTCTCAATCACATTGGATTCACCGGATGAGTTGAATAATGACCTGCAAGAAGAAAAGAAGTATCAAAATCCTAAGAAAAATAAAGATGCAAAATGAATGGGTTGGACTGACCTCAACCGCCAAACTAGTGGTCTTATCACTAAGCATTGCACTACATTTTGGACCGGATGTAGTTCCGACAAGTGTGTGCATGTCGTGACATAGGTGCTCTTGTGCTAGTCACACTTTGTGAAGTAGTGAGCAATAATAACTATAGAAAATGTAAATAACATGTTTGCATGGAATAGAATAGAATATCTCCCCTATGCAGTATGTGTGATGCAGATCTCCTAGCCTTGATGCATGGCACTATGTGGATGCAAGTGATGCAAATCTAGATGGAGTGATAGTAGTATGTGACATTAGGACCCTCATTATGGTCTTATAACTTTATATTTATAGGGATCTCAAGCTTAATTTCATAATTAATCTCGACAAGGCCGACTGGGAAAAGGATAAGGATGAAAAATGGCTAGAAAGGCCCCAAAAAGAAGCGGGAAAAGAGAAACATAGATCGGGGCACCCAAGGTGGGACCAGGGCACCTCGGGGTGCCCAAGACAGCTGCCGGGCACCTTGATTTTGGGCTAGAATGGCGGGTTAATTGCAAAATGGACAGATAAGTGCAAGAAAATATGCGGGAATGATGAAATAAAATATAAAATAAAGGTGGCCAAAAGGTGGGATTAATTAGTACTTTATTCACTTGAGAACCTTCTAAATAGTAGTATAAGACTAAGCTAAATAATGCCTAAAGTACATGATTTTGTGTCTACATTTTCCCCCCACTTTATGTTGGTGAGCGGAACACTCAGTAACATAAAGTAGATAGAGATGTGTACCTGATATCCATATAGAGTGTAGAAGAAGACGTGTCGATGGACTAGACTCAAGCGTGGAATGACAAAAATAAAAAATGTGGAGGAGTGTGGATTCTAAAGATGAAAAATGTGCATAAAAATTTATGAGAGTGAACATAGGGTGGAACGCGTGTGTATCTACTTTGTATGCAGTATGTACCGCATGGTTAGTAAAGGCAAGTACATGTAGCGGTGCATTATCGTTGTGCCAAAAATGTATGTATGTCAAAAATATATGGCTAGAGCTGCAAGGAGAAAATGATCAAGTAGTCAAATATGTATGTATGTAAAAACACTGTGTAAAATACGCATGTATATAAAAATGTGTAAAGTACACAAATGTAAAATACGCTAAAATAAAAGTGTAAATGGAACATGTACACCTAATCCATGTCGAGAAAAAGGGTGTAGAAGGATATCCTATACTGTTGCGAGTTTTTTGGGCAATCTCACGCCACCCTGGCTGAATAAGTATAGGAGGAAATGCTTTGTGTCCTCTAACCTTTAACCGCTTCTGCTGAAATGTGTGAAGAGATCTATGTATTGTCCTAGTTTTTTGGGTGATTTGATGCCACTAGACAGAGAGTAGTGTAGAGAGGCACACCCACTATAACCCCCAAGCTTGTAACTGCTCCACATAATTGCCAAAGGACACCAAGTCTTGTAGAATTCGTTGTGTATGTAGTTCGTAGACTGGTCTGAACTCACTTGTGTGTGAACCGGTGTAAATACGTCATGTTAATAGAAAAACCTCAATGATGCCCCCCTCTCTGGGGGTGCATGTGACATCGCTGAAAGGAGAATGTGGCCCCAAAAGAGGACTAACCGCACTCTGGCCCGTAGAACTCTGCCCTGCAGGGGAAAGGGGAATGCTTGGTAGATACCAAGGCGCACACAAAAGGGGGTGGCTAGCCAAAACAAGTGTTAGTCCGAAATCACATGCATGTAATAAGACAACGGTAAAATACACAGAAAATGTAGAAACCACCAAGAAAAGTAGTGTAAACATTAAAGAAAACAAGTAGACCGCACAAAGTCGGTTTCAAACATGGGACATCACTCATGATGTCGCAAACACACAAGGCCATCATGGCCGCAAAAATAGACAAGTGTCTACACAAGTAAAAGGCAAAGTCCACATACAATGGTAAATAAAGCACACAAGTAGAAATAAACAAGTAGTTATGGAAACATGTAATCTGCAAAGCAAGTGTTGCACATGGAACACCGTTAACTTGTTAAAGTGATAACCAATATGTCAAAGCGTGTATAAACAAGTACTATAAGATACTAAATATAAAATGAAACAATAACACCTAGATAAGATGAATGTGCATGCTCGCTGCGATCGGTATAGGAAGGGTAGAAGATGAGAATCCATGTCGCGTGTAGATCGTATATATGATCGACTAAACAAAGGCGTGAATGCACATGTGTGTATGATAATGACATATAAGGAAACAATCTAACATTTGTAATAAAATGAACATGTAAAACACCAAGTAAACAAGAGTAAATGCCCCCAAGACAATGTAACATGTCCTGGATGGATGAAAGGAATGCAGATGTGGAATGATAGGAGCACACATGCCCTCGAGTGGATGGAATGTCTATATAGTGAGTTTCATTTTGTTTTCCCTTCAAAGAATCAAGAATGAACCGTAAACGAGAGTGCATCATCAAGAAATGGTCAAGTAGTGTTGGTTGTATCTAGCGTGTTGTGATGAGTGTGTGTGTGTAATGGTGATGAAATGCGACATGTAGAGAGATGTGCGTGGACCTTATAGCCTAAGCGTATACCACGACTTGTGGAATGGAAGAGTGATGATTCATCCCTAAGTGTATATCACTATAAAATGAGTGTATGGGGATGAGACATATGGAAATATGTGCATGGACCCTATAGCCTAAGCGTATACCATGACTTGTGGAATGGAAGAGTGATGATTTAGCCCTAAGCATATATCACGATAAGATGAAAGGATGAAGATGGGTGATGATTTAGCCTAGATCGTATGTCACTATGGGATGAATAAGAAGGGAGTGGTGATGTACTTTAAGGTGAATGCCACTATAGGATGATAATGTGAGTGGTGATTTAGCCTAAAACATATACCACTACAAGATGATAAGATGGGTGACAATTTAACCTAAGGTGTATGTAAGTAACACTAGAAATGTTGCATGAGGAAAATGTCACATTGGTGAATGTAAGGTCCATTTTATTGGTAAACCCTTGGCAGTCGAACATGGATCGAGGAACTAAAGTGCATCATAGGGTACTGAGGGCAGTAGGCCAATCTAAGTGTAATATTTCTTGAGATGCATGACGTTTAATGGGTTTTTGAGTGGTTTTATGAGAAGGGTGGCAAGGTGGTAAACACCACCACCAAGCTTATCGTGACAACGTAAGGGCCAAGCTAATTGGGCTTAAATTTACCTTTGAGGATGCTTTGATTTTTTTATTTTTTGGGTTTCTTTTAATACGAGGTCACCGATATTGAAGTCTCTAGATCAGGTCTTGTGGTTGTAAGCATGCAAAATGTGAGATTGGTATGCGTGAAGGTTTTCTAATGTTTGGACACGACGTGAGTCTAACATTTCTAATTTGTGTAAGCAATTTTCGCGATATTCATTGTCTTTAAGGATGCCTTTAAGAGAGATTCATAGGGTTGGTATTTCGAGTTCTAAGGGAATAACGTCTTCAACTCCATATACTACGGAGAAGTGGGTGGCATTAGTAGGAGTGTGGACGCTAGTGCGATAAGGCCCATAATTCATAGAAAATTTGGTTATTTTGATTAGTGCCGCTAGAGTCAACGATCATACGTAGGATTTTTACAATGGTTTTATTGATGGCTTCTACTTGGCCATTGCCTTACGGATAATAAGGTGTGGAAAATGATTGTTTGATCTTAAACTTCGCACAAAATTTCTTGACGTCTTTATTTTTGAAGGAGGATCCATTATCGATGATGATAACATATGGCACACCAAATCGTGTGATAATGTGTGTTGTGAGAAAGTTACAAATGTCGATATCAATGGCTGTGTGTAAAGGTGCCACTTTAACCCACTTGGTGAAGTATTATGTGGCGGTAATTATGAATTTGTGGCCATCGGTCGATTCAGGGTTGATGAGGCCAATTAAGTCAAATCCCCAAAGGGAGAAAGGCCACATTGGTGCAATGGGTTGAAGGTCATATGCGTGTGTGTGATGGATATTACCATGTTTCTAACATTTGTTGCAATAATTAACATAGTCAAGGAAATCTTGTTCCATTGTTGGCCAATAATACCCTTGACGTAAGAGTTTTTGTGTCATGGCTTTACCCGAAAAATGGCCACCACAGATGCTATCACAAATGTTAAATATTTCTATAGGGATATCTGCGAGGGGAAGATAATGGAGGAGATGACCATCAAGATCGTGTTTGAATAATTCAATGCCGAAAATAACATAATGAGTGGCTTCACGCCATAACCGACGAGCTTCATGAGGTAGAGCTTCAGGAATAACCTGATTATATAGATAGTTATAAATAGGGGTGAACCATTTAGTGGTATCATGACTACATGTGATGGCATAGGCTGCAACAAGGATGGTGGAAATTGAAGGTTTTCATAAGTGGGTGGTGATGAAAGTGGCACGGACATAGTTGATATCTTATGGGATAAGTGATGTCACTGAGTCGGCCATGGCGTCGATGTGGCGATTATCTTTGCGAGGAATGGTAGAAATGGAATAAGACTCAAAGGTAGCTAAAGGTCTTTTACGAAGCATTCCATCAGACGGGATAAAATGTTCTTCCTTAGTGTGATGTATGTCGTTGACTTGGTTAATGATTAATTGAGAGTTCTCATGGATACACCTCTACAAATGAGGAGTTTTTAGCCGTGAGTATACCTAAAATAAGGGCTTCATATTCAACAATATTATTTGTGTAGGAAAACCTAGCCGATATGAAAAGGGAAGTGGATCACCGTGTGGGGTAATAAATATATTCACGTTGGGTTCACCAAAATGATTAACAAAAATATAAATAGAACTCCTAGACTAATGAGTATAGGGTATTAATGTTAATCTAATTAGGAGGACTAAAACACTGTATAAAGTAAACTAAAATAGTAAGGAATAATTGCAATTAATTATTCTAAGTGAAATGAAACCCTAAATGTGTAAGAGAAGGGAGAGAAATGGCTTAGTTGATTCAAGAGATTTTCGCAGTCTCGTAAACAAAATCGGAAGTGAGACGATCGCTCATAAACCCCTGTGATGAACACATCTGAAATGAGTAGGGCAGGGAAGGTATTGGGGCACCCTGGGGTGCCTTGGTCTTTAGATTAGGCACCCTAATCTCTATAAAAGCTTCGGATCTAAGTTTGGTATGATCGTAGGTTGGTCTGAAACCTTACCTTTCTCGCCTTAGGATTGCCAATGAGTTGAATAATGACTGCAAGAAGAAAAGAAGTATCAAAACCCTAATAAAAATAAAGATGCAAAACGAATGGGTCAAAATGACCTCGCCCCCAAACTAGTGGTCTTATCACTGAGCACTGCACTACATTTCGAACTTTGATGTAGTTTGGTGAGTGTATGCATGTCGTGCCCTAGATGCTCTTGTGTCGAGTCGCACTTTGTGAAGTAGCAAGCAATACTAACTATAGAAAATGTAAATAACATGTGTGTATGGAATACAATAAAATCCCTCCCCTATTTAGTGTGTGTGATGCAAATCTCCTAGCATTGATGCATGACACTATGTGGATGTAATAGATGCAACTCAAATGGAGTGATAGTAGTATGTGACGTTAAGACCCTCATTATGGTATCATAACTTTATTTTCATAAGGGCTGTAAGCTTAGTTTCGTAATTAATCTGGACAAGGCCGAATGGAAAAAGATAAGGACAAAAACCAGCTAGAAAGGCCCTAAAAGAAGCGGGAAGAGAGGAACATAGGTCGTGGCACCTGTGGTGGGACAAAGGCGCCCGATTTTGGGTTAGAATAACGAGGGCGATTGTGAAATGGATGGATAAGTGCAAGAAAATATGTGATAATGATAAAATAAAATAAAAAATAAAGGTGGCTAAAAGGTGGGATTAATTAGTATTTTATTCACTTGAGAACCTTCTAAATAGTAGTATAAGACTGGGCTAAATAATGCCTAAAGTGCATGATTTTGTGTCTACATTTTGCCCCACTTTATGTTGGTGAGTGGAACACTCGGGTTGATGAGGGCACATTTTTTGTTCCCTTTTCCCCTTGGGAATGGGGACACTAGAGACACAAAAATGTGCCTCAACCAAGAGGTGACACATGTCTCACATAAAACATGACTAAGCTGTGAGAAGTGTACTTGTAAGAGAGAAAACTTGACAAAGTGATTACCAGAGCTCCACGAGGTATATTACGATGAATTAATGTATGTTTTTACTCCCAAGCATTATAATAAAAATGGAATGGGTTTCAGGATCCAATTCTTCTCGAATCTTCAAAAATTGGCCCCTTTTTCTTCGAGACAATAGGGTGTGTCTACAAAACTGAGATGTCATTAGAAGCCATTAAGTGTTATGAAATATTTAATGATTCCATCATGTAGAAATATATTTAAGATTTCCAATGAATAGATTCTTTTCTTTTCAATTCATTATGGAGATCCCAAAATCCTCTATGGAAGATCAAGTCCTGTTTTGATTGCATGCTCCTCACACTTTCACTACAATTGTTCCTGAACCTCCAAAATTTCCCTATTTTTTCTAAATTAGTTTCAACATGTTTTTTGATCTTCAATACCACCTCCGGATGAGTGTGGGCTTTCATATCCTTCCCGGAGAGTGCACACCTGCCCTGAAATGGCCAGAATTAACCTTTCTAGGCCTACTGAGAAACTAGCCTTTGGAAGCACTTCATTGAATGAGGTGAATGACCTTGATACCCTGCTTTAAGCACCTTAAAAATATTATTCAACATAATTTAAGTACTTGCAAGGTTAGGGTGGGCATGGCACGACATATAAAAGCCCCGACTAGAGAGGGTTTCGGGAAGACTCAGGAGAAAAAAATTCACATTTGGGTCTAGTTGTCATGCTTGAAAGTTTGAATTTTTCATGCTACACATTTACATGACAACATATACCAAACCCTTCTCATGAATATTATGAAACTCAATCATTATCTATTTTATTTAATTAACTAAATAGTTAATGCCTTGTTAAATCAACTTATCGATTCATTGAAAATCTTCACCGAAGTGGCCCATCAATTACATTTCCAAGTTTTAATCTATCCAATAAATTGCATAAGCCCATGCATTTAGAAACCATGGTAATAGGGTTGGATGAACCCCATTTTGTCTTTAATTTTTATGGTGTATCCTTCTGTTCTGTAACACATAACCCAATAGGAGGAAAGTGTAAATATCATAAAATGCACCTTGTGCATAAGGTATCTTAAGATATAAATAAAAAACAATAAAAAAAAATCATAATCACTCAAAATAAAATAATTTCACAAAACAATTGAAAAAAATGATTAACTAAATACATGCCATTCATTTAATGATCCTCATCCGTTGTTATTTAATCTTGTCACATCCCTTTATACACTCCACCTATCATTTTAAATCTCCAATGCACATTAGACCCTTATCATCTCAAATCTCTATGTAAATTGCACCCATTTCCATCCCAATCTTCTATACAACCAAAATCTATAAAATAACATTCACCTCGTACCTTTATCCCTCATGATTGTTTACATTATTATTATTATGGCTCGTGTATGCTCTACTCACATGTTTTACGGAGGAAAAATAAGACCACTTCAAAGAATCAAAGATCATGACATAACCAAATTTCATATTTTAAACACATGTGTGTGTCATAAATGTGATTGGATTGTGACTGCTCTATTGCCGCAACTATGAATAGCAATAACTTCCAATTACTTAAAACACCATCCATAAGCAACGATCTTCTACACATAAACACCGCACCGAAAAAAAAATCTCTTTAGGCTCTCAAATAGGTATACCATTTTTATTTAATTCATTTATCATCACATGTATTACTTGTTTTTTTATCAACCTTGAAAAAATTAGGGATTTGACTGAGGCAAGTCCCCTAGCCACAAAAGCATACTAACATTTCCCCCTAGTTTTTATTATTGGATATTCAAATTTAGAAGGATTACCCCACTTTATTCAAGGAAAAAAGCTCATGATGATGTCCCTCACACATATGACATAAACCCATATTTCTTTTATCATGATTTGAGCTTGATTTATTTGATATCTATAACACTTTGCAAAGCAGCTCATATCTTGACATACATCCATAAAGTGTATGTATAATATCCATAGATTAAGGATATATACAACCACCTTATTTATACTATGAGAATTATGTGTGTAAAGATTTAATGTATGTAGAGTGCTAAAATTGGATAATTGCATTGTCTATATCTATATAATGAATGAGCAAGTCACATGTAGGTCATAGTTTTGCATTTTTCCATATTTTATTATTTTTGGGGTTTTTTCCATTAGAGAATGATACGAATAAAACTTCCAATTTGGATTTGTACCAAAGGTCATGGGCTAGAAGATATAGTAATAGAAGAAGTGGGATGGGGTCCTAGGTAATTATTATTCCCTCAACAATCACATCAAACCCCTAAATTGTGTTTCATCATTGGATTGTGCCTAAGTTATGGATTCATGAAGTAAATTTTAAAGGACTGATAATCATGCCAAAGGAAAATTTTGTTGGCGGTGGGATAATATATAGATATGTGAGTGTAAGAGGCCATGTACAAGTTATTGTAGTCAAAACACGAGTAAGCAAATCATAGGAAAAAAATTGTGATCCCATTAAGGGGATTATCATGTGCATATTCTATATCAAGAGGTATGGGGTACATAAAATGTAAAGGAGAAATAATATGTATGTTATAGTCATCATTTGAATATAAGTTATATTTGTGCGTAATATAATATCCTAACACATCAAATTTGGTATCCTATGTGTACATACGATATGGGACACAAGTAACCATAACAACCTTAGGATCTCAAAATGCATGTGAAGAGTGCATCAATGTCCCTTTTGGGTCATGTTTGCATAATTGCTACCTTAGTCTGCGTGTCATGCATGGAAAGGTAACACAAGGTATACCTGAGGAGGAGGAGATGTCATAACATGCTCATGATGAGGATATATTGGTAAATGTTGCATAATCTATATAGAAATGGGATTAAATATTCAAATAATGGGCTACGACAGTTTGTGTCCTAGCATAAGACACTTTTTATTGGATGGGAGTAGAAGTGGGCCTTTGTGATAAGATGAACATGGTACTCATAAGTGTAATATTAAAAATAGTGTTATCAATTAATATAAAGTACTTCAATATTAAATGATGATTTATAATGTAAATACAATAAACATAGTGAATACATAAATTCTAAAGAACTTGATGATAAAATACTTGTTGAACCCTGTCTTGTTGGTGTTATCATTGATGACATGATGCATTGATGGAAAAGAGTGAGTGATGAGATGTCAACCCTTCAGGAGCATGAAGGTTGATTGGTAGTTCCTTCTTCAGTCCTCAAATGCATGTTTGGAGTGATTTGGTGAGGTTTCTTGAGAAGTCATGGTGTGTGCACAAGGTCTAGGTGCATGGTTGATGCCTTAACAAGCCACTAGGTACATGGAGGTGCTTGGTGTGGACTAAATAGATTTTCTACATATCTCAATCGCTATTTCAAGGGTGTGTAAGGGCTTCAAGGATGAAAAAGAGGTTAGGCCTTATGAGTCATGGTGTAAACTAGCTCAATTAGGCCTAGTTCAAGGACCTAGTGCAAGCTTGGATGGGTGTATGAAGCAAAATAAGCTAAAGTAGGTCATGAAAGGCATGAGAAGTGTTTAGGGACATTGTAGAGAGGTTTTAGATGATACTACAGGTCATGTCTCAACTATTGGAGGAATGTTTGGGGTCCTATTCATGACTCCTTGAGGACAAACAAGATTAACAGGTATAAATGGTGTTGGTCAAGAAGGTACAAGACTATTTATGAGAAAATGTGCCTTGGGTCATGTGAATAGGGTTGGTATAGTGTTGTGGACCAAATTTAGGCAAGTGTGAAGAAGTTTTTTCAAGTTGTGATGCTTTTGGCTCTATCGAGCTCTCAAAATGGTTGTTCTCAACTTGAGGGTCAAGTTTCAAGTGCTCAAAGGTATGTAAAACTTATGCATGGAGTCTAGATCACTTGGCAAGTGGAATGAGTTTAAATGATGCCTTAAGCTTTATGAATGATCCTTAACAAGGTAAGGTGCTCCAAACCCTCTCAAAACCCTCCTTTGAGAGTGATAGGTAAGATATGATGTATTTGGTCCTCAAACTACATGATAATACAAAAATGATGATTTGAGCTCATAAAGGACTCCTCCTATGTCATGTTTGCATTGGTTTCATACTTTGAGTGAAGCGTATAATAGTGAAACAACTATATTTTACAATAAATTCTGTTTGGAGCGATTTTTGTATAGAAGGTTTCATGTTGGAAATTCTAGTGTGGGAGAAAGCGTGGAGGTGACCCAAATTCTCATGAGAATATACATACGTGTTGTGTGCAAAAATTAGGTGAACTATGTCAATCAAGCGAGCCTACCGCTAAAAACCAAACAAGCCAAAACCACTCATGTGATTTGAGAGAGAGGTGATGAGAATACATGTTGTAGAGGTCCAAAACAGGCATGAATAGGTGAAATAAGTCCAATACAACATGTTTTATCTCACTACTTGTTGTGGTGGAGTGATTTTGTGTATTAGTCCTAATGGTCCAAAACTGTCTCATTAAGATAGTCAAGAAGGTCTGAGTCATGAGCTTGTAAACTTGATTTTCTCCACTCAACCCATGCAGAAGAGTATTTGATCATGGACCAGAAGCTCTTATTTAAGTGTCTATGCAATGGTTTACCATGAAAGTGATTTTTAGTATGTTAGATGCAAGCTAAAGTAAGATTGGTCTTTGGAGCTTGAGAATTGGTTTGAGTTATCCTTGATATTCAAGCATAGTTGATCTATATGCCTTGAGATGAAGCAAGATATGAACATGATGAGTTGCTAAAGACATAGAGCCTTTTATAAATGTGACTTTGGATCCGTGGATGTGTGTTTGAATGCATGAACCGACTCACTTTGTGAAGGTAAAATTTATGTGTTTGAAAGCTTTGTTAGTGTCTTATCCAAATCAACATCTCTTTAACTGAATGAAGGTGAAAGGATTGCCTCTTTGCATATGAAGGTGATCTAGAGGTCACATACCACCGAGTCCAAACATTGAAAAGTTATGAAGATTCATGCATTGAGGTTGTTGAAGCATTTCTATGACTGGCTTTTAGGTCCTCCATGATTGTGTATGGAAAGTTGTGAAGAAGAGTTGAATGAAGGCTCCATGCTTTGACACATTGATCTCCAAGCTTATGGTGATGGTGTAAACTTATTGAAGATTCATTCCTCTTGAAATGCATTACAATAATTTATTTTACAAGGCTTCTCATACACCCAAGTTGATGACTGTTGTGTGAAGCACTTGCACCTAATTGTGCATATGAGTTCAAATGGCGTCTTGACAATGAAATGACGAGATATGAAGCATCCAAGGAGATGTAGAGAAAGAAGGAGGTTTGTGTAATGTGCTTGCATTCTCACAACACTTGTCAATGAGTCCTCATTTTCTGCAAGACAAATAATCCTCACCAAAGATGAAGACAAACAAGTTTGACCATTACAAATAAGAGGAATGCAGAGGCCGATTGGAGTATTACGGGAGTATCGAAGGTCATGGAGTTGAAGAGTTTCCTTGCTCGTTATAGGTTTTGGAAGCATCTTGACAAGATGTGTAAGGTCTATACATGAAGCTAACACTCATTTAGATGTAATGATTATAAAATAGTAGTTTTGTATGATGTCAACTAGCTCCTCCTTGTACGAGTTGAAGACCAAGTAGGTGAAGAGTTTTTGGAATTTGAAGTGTAAGAGGTGCAAGATTATGTATCTCAAAATATATTTAAACACCTCTGTGTGGATGAAGAATTGTTGTTGAGGACAAAGATGATAATGTATGAGAACTAGTGCAAGTAGGTGAATGAAGGTGTGTGAACAAGTGAGTATGAGAATGTGTGAGCTAAATTAGAGATCACTAATTTGTTGTTGTAATAAACTAGAAGAATGAAGGTGATCATAAATTGTGTAGACTAAGTATGTGCTTAGAAAATTTGGGAGTGGGTTCTTCCATGTAAGTTGTAGCTTGCAAAAAGTGTCAAGTAGGTGCTTGATCTAAATTTTGGAGTGGGTGCTTCAAGTTGAGTGGGTGCTCAACATTTGAAATCTTTGTAATTCTTCATTAGACAAATTGTC
Source organism: Taxus wallichiana var. yunnanensis (assembly GCA_018340775.1). Classification (NCBI taxonomy): domain Eukaryota; kingdom Viridiplantae; phylum Streptophyta; class Pinopsida; order Cupressales; family Taxaceae; genus Taxus; species Taxus wallichiana. The sequence continues at coordinate 815,030,973 of CM031235.1, forward strand.
CACATTAGTGCATTGGTTTCAGTGGGGTTTTCTCCCTTCAAGGGTTTCCCACATTAAATTTTGTCTTCCTATGTGTTTACTTGTTGTTTTTTTATGGTTGAATGTTGATGTTTCTTCATGGAAAAGTGAATCAAATTGATTTATCTTGTAAAATTTGAAGGAGTAATAATTCACCCTCCCCTCTTAGTGCTTGTGTTTTCCAATAGTTGGCATCTAAGCTAGGTCCTTCGAGGTGAACTTAATAACTCAAATAAGATCCACGTAACACAAGCATGACCAACAATCAAACACAAAGTGGTTTCTCTACTTCCAAGGCACCTCTCTTCAATGGATCCAATTATGCATTTTGGAGTATTAGGATGAAGACCTATCTCATGTATCTAGGATTTGATATATGGCAATCAGTAGTTGATGGTTACACCATTCCAACCACACCTCCAATTGATGCAACATACAAGAACTAGTGAGAATAACTCAAAGTCAATGAATGCAATCTTGTGTGGAATGTCATAAGCAAAATTTGTGAAAGTTATGCACTATAATCCAACACAAGAAGTTTGGGACAAACTAAAGACCATATATGAAGGAGATAACAAGGTTAAGTAAGCCAACCTGCAAACTTATCAGAAGTCAATTTAAGATCTGAAAAATAAAGAAGATGAAAGTATTGCATCCTACTTACAAAGAGTTGATGAAGTGATTAATCTCATCAGAGGATTAGGGGAAAATGTGGAGGAAACAATGGTTGTTCAAAAGGTGTTAAGATCCTTAACACCTAGGTATGACTCCAAGGTCTCAATTGTGGAAGAAGAAAAAGACTTGACCAATCTAAAGATGGATGAACTTCATGGCATTCTAACTGCCTATGAAATGAGAACAAAATAAATAAAACCAGTCAAGAAAGAGGTTGCATTCAAAGCTAACAAGGAACCCCAAGCAAAGAAAAGAAAAGTTGAATTTGACATGGAGGAGGATGATGAGAAGATTGAAGCTATGTTTATTAGGAGACTGAAAAGAGGATCAAGAAAATATAAGGGAAAACTACCCTTCAAGTGCTTTAACTATGGACAAGTGGGTCATTTTGCATCTAAATGTCTTGACAAGAACAAGGAAGATGAAGATGAGCACGATGAAGAAGGAAAGACTTCTCATAAGCACAAGAAATATACTATATACCTTATACAAAAGGATATACAATATACAATATACGAAATAGAATATAGAGTATGCATTATATAATATACATGGTATAATACCGTATATGGTATATAATATACTCGTATACTATATACATATATGAAATACTATATACCGAAAAGGAGGGCATGCGTATACGCGTACGTGTGTGTTCATGATTGTTGAAGGCAATTAGGCATGCGTATACAAACACATGTGCAAGTGCGTGATAACCACACGCGCTCGATAATTGTGCACATGTGCACAAGTGAGGCCAGATGGGGGTACCCATCATCGTGAGAATCTCCAAATTCAAGAGACATGAAGGCAAGAAAAGATTCTTCAAAAAAAAGGAACTTCTATACCAAAGAGGAAAAAAGTTCATCGATTCAAGTGACTCCAAAATTTCGAAAGTAAAGAACAAGACACTCAGTGAAACTTTATTCATGGCCATGGAGACAATCTCTGCAAGTAGCTCAAAAGGTAAGTATCACAGTGAAGATGAAAATTGCAGACAAGGATGATGTGAAGTAAACCTCAAGCTAAGATGATTAATGTTCTTGAAGAATTGAAGCTCTAAATGAAAAATAAATAAAAATTGAAGTCGATGCCCAAGGATTATGAAGAGCAAATCAGCCTTCATGAGAAAATATTGAGCAAGAAGGATAAAGAACATGAAGAAGGAACAACGGAACTTAAAGCACAACTAGAGGTGATTGAAACATCTTTCAAAGTTAAGGAGGAAGAACATCTAAAACTCAAAACAAAGATGAAGCTCCTAAAAACTGAATTAGATTAGACCTCAAGAAAATCGAAAACATATCAAATATTTGACAAGATTTCAAGTGATCTAGAAGATCTTCTAAGCAGTTAGAGGTCCTCAAATGATAAGACTCGAATATGGTCCAAAGAAGATCACAAGGATGACAAGAAAACCAACAAGAAGGATGATAAGACCACTCAAGAACCACCTAAAGTAAGGAATGTTTTCAAGAATGTTGAGAAAAGGTTAAGCTTAAGCAAGCAACCTCATGCAATAAGGTACACTCATTCTTTCTATGGATACTATTTTTCTTGCAATATATTTGGACATAAAGCTTCAAGATGTAGGAAACATGCAAAAGGTCATGGAAGACATCTTAACTCATATCACATGAGAAGAAACAATGAAATGAGGTGCTATAACTATCAATAGCTTGATTGCCTAGCAAAAAATTTCTATCAGAGAGTTCTAAAGCAAGGCACGAAGGTGTATATAACAAAAACAAATCCTAAAAGCAAGAAGGAATAAAGCCTAATAACTCAAACTACCTTTCATACTCAAAATGAAGACATAGAATGGTACATAGATAGTGGATGCTCAAGTCATATGACATGGAATAAGGGAAAATTCATCTCATTAGAAGAGAATGCATCAGGAACAGTAAGATTTGGTGATAACACATCAACTAGCATTGTAGGAAAGGGCACATTGAGTCTTGACAATGGAAAGACAAGTCACTGAGAATGTTTTGTATGTAAAAGATTTGAAACATAACCTTTTAAGTGTGAGTCAGATGTGTAAGAAAGGATACAATGTGGTGTTTCATGATAAAGGATGTGATATAAGGAGAACAAATTAGGCAAGGTAGTTGGCAAGGCTAAAAGGACCAAGAACAACATGTATGTCTTGAAAGAGATTAACAAGGATAAATGCTTTACAAGCAAGGTGGATGATAGTTGGCTTTGACATGTCATGGTCTTACAACACACAATGTATTGGGATGAGTGGAGACAATGAGAAACCGGGCCTATAATACACATAACACCCTAATTCTATATTGTTCTCTCTAAGGATTCTTGTTCTTTTAATTTTTTTCGTTGGAGTGAGTTACTGTTATGTAAGTCATTATGTAATATTACCTATGATATTGGTGGAATCACATCCAAACTTTTACTATAATTGGGAAAAAATGCACCTCTCCTACCATTCATGGCATTTTGTTCGTGCCTCCCCCATTGAAGAAGGATCTTTCAACACCAATTCCTCTATAGATGAAGGTCCCGCACATGGCTCCTTATTATAAAAGAGATAACTTCTTTCCCAACTCCTTCTTGACAACGATATGGAGCTTAATTAGTTGGATATGTTTGGGCACCGAAACTTTGACATCAACTACCATTGGAATAAATATAACCTTTTAGTTTCCCAACAAGAAACAATAGCTACATTCATTGAATTCAAGGGACAACCGCCCCACTTTGTATAACATTCCTCCTTTACAATCGACAATTGTCTATCAACATAATAACAATTACATTGCATAGTATTCTTCATCATAACGAGCATCGAGTGTCTCTCCCACCTTTAAAGCTATTCATTTAAGGGTCGGTGGGGACATTTAAATCTTTCGTCTTCAATGCACTAAAAATATTGCTTCTTCCCTCCCCCTAATGCAAATAGGTCCCTCCTCCTTGTTATCACTCCCACAAGTTTAATAACTCTTAGAATTTCTACTACTAAAACATATGCATGTATTTGAATACAAATAAAAAAATGAAGTCGAGTATATGAGCAATTATTAGTAGTTTTGTAGGAATCACTCAAACATGTCCATTATGTTTTTATTGATGAAATGAGTTTTGTAGGACTAAAATTACATTGCTTTGTTGACCTCAGGCTTTGAGAAACTTTTCCCCACGACAAAAATATACACTTTAGGAGGAGGTCTTTTATCCTTGTTGGGACCTTAGGGAACTTCCTCATGCGAAGGATGTGGGCATGTATATTAGGCGGTTATATAACACACCCATGTGGAAAGGATTCAAAAAATACGTCACCCTTTAGAATATATTTCACGTCGATAAAGTTCAAACCCTTCTCAGTTTTCTTTTCATCACCTTCTACTCAACATTTGGAATGCAACACCACATTTTAATGACTAGGAAACACCAATGGGTCACACAAATATGTTTCTTATTCTTGAAGAACTAAAAGAGTTCTAAACAAAATCCAATTTGTTTACCACTAACGAGCTCGTTGACCATCACAATAAATTGATGTTGCGATCTATGGGTGTCTTTATTATCGATTCGTAATACCAAATACATAAGGTGAACAACTACCATCAACATTGGCGATGACGATTCCATAACCTAAAATTTTACTCTGGACGAGAGAAAAAGGTAATGCTCACATAAATCCTTCCGTGGTCAAGGCCGACCTTATTAACAAGTTTATTGGCATTATGACATGCATAATTTACAAGCCTAATTTAGGGTTGCCTTACTTCCCTCTTTTCATTGTTCTTAAATTTGAACACTAAATTGGGCTTGCACGGGATCCTACAAATCCTCCGCATGTTTTGTTGGCCTTGATTTTTTGAGGTTCTCGCAACAACTCCCTCTAAAGATGGCCCGAGCACTCGTAATCCATAAATCTCAAGCGTTCACTTTAAGCATGGTATTTATTGACATTGGATATACATAACATTAGGTTCGAACATTTCTAACTTTCTCCGAAGTTTGGAGCCTCACCAATTGTGTATTTCTCTAGATTTTTCTTTTGAACAATACTCAAACATGTCTCATGAAGCCTACATCCACATTCGTAAAAAAAAGGAAGAATGCCTCCTTCGCTCTTGAACTCCGCACACCCATATGGTAATCAAATTGTATCCACCACAATAGATCCCAAATCTAATAACAACTAATATACTTTTGTCTTCCCTAATTATTTCCATGCACATTTCTCTCTTCCACTTCCATAAACATTCTTCCATCCTCTTCGTACTTTACATACTTTCTACATTTGTCTTTGCTTATGTTCCACAAATTATTCTCAACTTGATCGTTTTGTTTGCAACCATTGCATTGTCTTTATGTAAACGTTCATTTCCACACAAAATACTCCTACCAACATCTCGAAACTCGCTCCGTGCTATAACCATTAACAAGAAAAATTCTCTACATGCTCTGGGTCTGCAACCTATGCTCGTCTCGGGCTCATCTCTATTATTAATTTCTTGTACCATATTTAATTCTAATTCTTACAAAACTTTAATAAATTTATCTAATAGAATCTTGCCACTAAACAAATACAATAGTGCGCTCTCTGTAATTTCTTTTGAATGTATGAATGAATGAAATATATTTTAATAATTTCCATGAGACCAAACAGTCCATGGGACTCAAAGCCGAAACAAAGGGTCCCCATTCTAGTACAATAGCTGAAAACAAGGGCTACTCTATCAATCTTACAGACTTTCCAATCCTTTTTGATGTTGGATTTTCTATTGTAGATTTTGATAAGAAAATTGGTTGTCTTTTCAAGCTCTCTCAAACAAGTGAGTTAATTTATCACATGTGATACAAACATCACTATAATATGCACACTCTCTCAAATAATGTCATTGTATCCCCCTTAAAAACTCCTTAGGCAGATAAGGTTGGGCAATTATCTTACATGTGAAAAGGCTATCCATTACAACCCTTGGGTGAGATTGCCACTCTTATCTTGTGTGACATACATAAAAACATCGAAAGATAAGTAGTCGTATGATTATATCTTCGAGCGAGTTATTGCGGACCCTAGTAATTTGTCTTGTCTCAGCAGAGGGCGATCCGTACCTTGAAAAGGCATTTTCATTTTCCTTCTTACACAATTTCCCGCCTTCTTTAATTAAAGAAAAGGTACCGCAATCCGTGCAAGATTCTATTCACGTAATATTCCTGAAATATTCTTCTCCTCGAGAAAAAGACATCAAGAAGCAGTCCGACAGTCCACGACACGTGGCGTCACACGGTTCGCTGAATCGTTTGGCGCACCGCCTTATAACGCAACGCAAGTGAAAATAGGTACTCCAAAACAGTCGGAAAAGAATAGAAAGTTTTTACGGCCCTTCTCAAAAACCTTTGCCGGTACGGGGTTTAGACCAATTTGCAGCAATTTTCAGACCAATTTTGCATCGCAATCAACCTGAGTTCGAGTCTCGCCACAAGATGACCGACACCACGGACGACATTGCAGAGGAGATTTCGTTCCAGTCGTTCGAGGATGACTGCCGTTTGCTCGGAAGTCTTCTGAATGACATTATACAGCGCGAAGTTGGCCAACATTTTACAGAAATGCTTGAAAGAGAACGCGTCCTTGCACAGGTATCTAACTTGGAGTTCAAAATTTACACTAATTTTATGCCCGCTTGTCTACAATTTCTTTCTGGCCGCCTTCTTAAAAATCTTTACGTATGTAGTCTTTCTTGATTTATCCATATAAATTAAGCCATTTTTTTACAGAAAGCTTGTAAAATAATGCATCCTCGCACTAATTTTCAACTTTATTGTAAATTTGATCGGGGCTCGTCAGTTGAACGACGATGCCAGGGCCATGCTATCTTTCTGGCCGTTTTTTAAATTTTATTTTTATATACTCTTTCTTGATCTATTAGAAGTATGAAAGGTTTTTCTAAAGATTCTGCGAAGACATGAAATCTGGGCTTAATATGGAAGACAAAGGTCTTGAAAGTTGTCGCCTGGACATTCTTAAAATTTGGTTTAAATTGCAAGGAATAGTTCTTTAAATTTGTACTTTATTGGTCTACTGGAACCCTTTCGGGAATCATATATGGGACCACGGGAATTAATTTTGGTTGTGCCGCCAGCATTCATTCTTTGGTAATTTCTGGTTAAAATTTTGATTCAAGAGGGAATTATTTAGAAATTTGTACTGAGATTTAGTTTTAACTTAAATTCTTAAGGTAAGCGGTCATGGATTCAGTGTATCTTAAATGTCGTTAAAATCGGTGTTGAAATTTGTGGTATTTCTGGAATTATCATTAGAAATATTTTGAAAGCCGTTTTAAATAAATCAAAATTCATATGCATTTTTCTATGGAGATTCTTTGAAGATCTTTAAAATTTGGCCGCATCTGGAGGAAAAGGGCCTTAAACTTTTACTTTTTTGGACTTCCTCCAAGAATGTAGGAAATGTTCTTTAAAGTTGTAGTTTCTTAGTCTGTTATGATATCTTGGCCCGTGGAAATTATTTCTGGTTGCACGGCATTTGTTGGGAACTCAGCTTAAAACATTCCTTTATGGGGGAATTCTGTGGAAATTTACACTGAAAGCCAGTTTTAACTTAAATGCCCGTAAGGTAAACCTTCTTGAAATTCAGCTATTTTAAATGTCGCAAGGTTTATCTTAGATCTTAAGATGATGGCCGCAAATGAATAGAAAGTTTAGGCGACCTGCCTCTTTATAATGGGAAAGTTGTTAGTCATTTTAAGCTTGTATTGGGGTTTTTGGGTTTATGTTGTGAAAGAGTGCGTGCAATATGAGGAATGCTGGGATTGAGGACGCTGCAGAAGTACTTGAAAAGAAGATTGCATTGGAAATCTCAAGCATGACACTAGAAGAGGCTGCGTCCTTAGCCAGAGCTTTCAGCCATTATCTCAGTCTTATGGGCATAGCAGAGACCCACCATCGGTAAGATTATTTTTTTCCTATGAATTTTGATATTTATATATTTCCATCATTGGGTACTATTATTGTTTTCCTTGGTAAAATTATATATTTGAATGTCACAGGTGAAGCATGGTTTTGTATTTTTAAAAAGTAAATAATATAATAATTGTGTAGTATGATTGGCGTCTTTAGTAGGGGCAGTCCATTTTCCCTGGTGCTGTATTAAGATGGGTAGTTTCTTCATTGATCCTTTCTGTGAATGTGCTCAACATTGTTGCCAACTACAGGCACCTGTCTAACTAGATATGTGATGTAAAACCATGTAGTGGGACTTACCTCGTGGTTCTACATGGGTTTTGTTAATTTCTAATAGGTCTATTCTTACTGACTCAACCTCATACGCAATGCACAACATAGGTCAATAAACGTTATGGGTTGGCTTATTGCAATATTGAACTTGAGACGAGCCGTTTTTAACCAAGACACTTTCTGTGCTTGCTGTTTTGCAATTTTGGAAGAGAGATTTGTTTTACTTAAACCTGGTGTTTTTTGTTAGCCAATTGATTTATAGTGTCTTGGCATTCACTGTGTAGAACATTATAGTGATCCACTCTCAATTTTGGATGTTTGCTGTTCTTCAGAATCAGGCTACAGTCACCTGGATTGTTTATCAGGAACCACATATGGATATTGAAATACCATTTGTCGAACATCATAGTTGGCACAAAATGCTTCAATTTGGCCTTTTGTTAAGCGGAGTGTTGATTTCTTCTTGTTAGAAGATGGTATGGATGTTGAAAATGTCTGTAAATTAATGGTCTTGTTTTCTTAGTTTCAGTTGTGTTTACTATTTTACTAGAAGAATTACTTGCAATCTTGCACACAGTAAGCTACATCGAGGAAAGGTCACGCTCATCGAATTTGATTCCTGCGTTGGTGTCAGTCTCATCCCCTTATGTGGGAGTATTTCATAAGTCAGCTAGTTCTTGTTTGTCTGTGTCAATCCCTTGTCACAATTTCAGCGTCAATGTTGTCATATCAGGCTACCAACACTAACATAGTTTCTAATGCAATATTCAGATATGTCCTGCTTGGGAAATAGGGTTCCAATGGACCAGAGTTTTACTTATTACAAGTAATTTCATTGTATTCTACAGGGTACGTCGAACCAGAAATACTGTTCACTTGTCAAAATCATGTGATGACATTTTTGGAAAGATGATCCAGAATGGAACGTCTCCTGATGAACTGTATGATGCTGTCTGTAAACAGGTTTTACTCTAATTTTGATCTTTTTCTCAAATGAATTTGTATACTGCTTTGTTTTGAAGCTTATTAATGGTTATAGCATGTGTGCTACAGGAGGTTGAAATTGTTTTGACTGCGCATCCGACACAAATACATAGACGGACATTGCAATACAAGCATTTGCGAATAGCAGTAAGTTCTTGGATCTCTGCATTCACATATTACTCGAATTAGTTGATAATGATTAATTTTCCATGGGTACCCCTTCCAAGCCAATCTGTGACCAAATCTTGAGAAATGTTTTCATGCAGTATGGTGTATGTGGCTTTTAATTTTGATATTCATGGTTTATGATTGCATGAGGTATGCATTCACATGGCATTAAAGGTTGCTAAAGATATTTTCACTAAAAATTTGGTTTCTAGGCTTTTTTTTCTTTTAATTTGCAAATATATATTTTGTTATATTGGAGAATATACTTGTTTTTAGTGTGAAATTATAAATGGTATGATAGCCCATCTCAAGTAAAAATGTTATCATAACTCTTCCATGTGATTATTTGATATCACAACTATATCCAAAAATATTGTATGTGATCCCATAAAATTGAATATGGCACCGATATTGCCCCCACTATGCATTTAACCAACCAAAGGTAAAGTGACACCAAGTAGAAGCTCTTGAACCATTAAAGAATGATATCTTTGCTTGTTTGTTACCACGTAAACCTTGGAAAATAAATCTCTAGACAAGGTTTCCATCCCCACATCTTCTTATCATCTTCATCCAAACCCCGACATGAGAAGATGCTGTCTATATTTTACCTCGGTGGATCCTTTTAATACCCTAATGTGATGATGTTTCCCATTTCAATGATGGCAGTCTTTGTTACAACCTTATGCCCTTGCTTTTGAACCACCAAGAGAAAGATATCTTTGCTTGTTTTCTCCCATGCAAACCTTGGGAAATCAACCTAAAGGCAAATTTTCATCTGCACATCTTTCTCTTCATCCAAACCTCTAATATGAGAAGAGGAAGCCTCTATTTAACCATGGTGGATCCTTTTATTGCCCTAATGTGATGACATTTCCCAATTCCATGATGGCATCTCTTGTTATTACAACCACTTGCCTTGGTTCTTGATCTAGACATGGAAATTGATTCATGGGATTTTGCTTGCTCATTGGATGGGGCATTTTGCAAATTGTCAGACGTGTTGAAATGACCAACCATGATTTCATGACATCCTTGTAGAAATTAGAAAACACAACTTTGGTCTATAAATTCTTATCTTTGTAAATGACATGGTTTCTTGTATTCTAAGACAATGAAACCTGGATTATTGTCTTGTAGAAGTTGCAAGTCAAGCTTTTGCAAACTCCGAAATAGAGGACTTTGAATAATTGCATCATTTGTAAACTTTTTCCCCATTCTTTGCTAAAGCGCTTTTGCATTCATGCAAGGCAAGGTATCCATAATGTTTTAACTTTTAGGCTACTGCAAGTAGAAGGGCTTGATAGGCCCACACAATTTTATTTGGGTCCATGATGAAAGGGATGATGTGAAAGAATAAACAAAGAAGCGTAACCTTAGGTCAATGGATATGTGATATAAGCCTATTTACCAAGTCTGGCTGGATTTGCACAAGATCCGATTGAACCTCGATTTTTCAGCCATCTTGGATAAGTTTAGTCGTGGTTGGCCCTTTTTTAATTTTTACTTGTTTTTTTGCAAATAAAGATGTTCGACTACCTTAATATTAAATTTGTTAGCATTTTATGTTATGTTGTTAATTTGTATTTGTCATTTCACATATTAAATTATGGTCATATACAATATGTATATGTTTTAGATAGGATTTTTTTGAACTTCTTCAAGAAAATTGTATTTTTGGATTTTTTTCTCTCTTGAACGGATTCAGATTTCAATACTTGGTAACTATGGATAAGAGACATTTGTCATAGTAGGCCTTTGGAAATGCCACCCCAAGAATCTGCTTGTTATATAATCTCCCAATGGATGTCAATCTACGTGTTCCATTCATCTCTTGATAGACTCCACCCCATCTGATATGACAAAGTGTGTAATAGCTTTTGTTTTGGTTTCTTTGCCTTTTGGTTCAATTTCACTCCATTGGCCAATGGCATTACCCCATAAGCCTATGCCAATAATGCAGCAACATAGTATTACCACTTGGATTGGGACGAATCTCAACGGCCCAAAATTTTGGCTTGGACTCGGGACCCAAATTTTTGGCTTAGACTTGGGACTTGGCAAAAACTCGACAAATTATACGAAATAAATTTAAATAACATGTAAAATGTTGTTAAAAAGCATAAGAAATGAATTTAGAGAGTTACGACAAGGAAGATTAAATCCTACAAATCCATAGCAAGGGATTTTTTTGTTTGAAAAAGAATAAGTTTTGATAAAAAAATGTTTTGTTGGCTATGGTGAGTAATCGCTTGAGTTTTCTATTACCATACTCTGTGAGTATCGACCAAGCTTTACTTGCTTTAGTTTTGCGAGTTTTAGAATTGTGCTAGGTAATGAGCCTTAGATTCCCTTTGAGTTAATTTAATGTATCTTTAGGTTATGCTGAGCTTTGAGTCCTTCATCCAATGGGGAAACAAAATACAATACACAACATATCATATTGCCAAGAAGCACTATATGATCAACTTAATTGCAACTTTATAATCACACCTTAAACCAAGCCCTTACATGGCCTTAAAGATAGAATGTTAGTCACGAGTTTAGGATTGCATGACATCCTTAAGCATAAAGCATAGACGGTGAACCCTTCACAACATCAAGGTTATTGCCCTAGGGTTCCTTTCATCATAAAAATCATGCATGCATAGACACATGCATGTATATATGTATGTGTATACAATTTAAATGCCTTTATTAAATGCTCGTGTGTTTACAAAGAACACATTTGTCATAGTTGTAGATAATATGCGATATGAAACAAAATAGAAAATCCAACAAAATTTCCAAGAATTGAACTGTCTGTAAGTATTCACACTAATTCATCATCACATCATATAAGAACATAATAGAATAAGTATTCGTTGATTGGTATAATCATGATGAATAGGGTTGATTAATTAGGTATGGCAATAGACACGGGGTGGAGAGCTTGGATCATTTAATACAATTTGTTTATCTATAGAAAATAAAAGGGGTAGGTGTTATGGGTAGCCATGATAATCATCAAGGTGTCAACTACCCTTACAACACAATTAAATAAGCTCATTAAGTACATCACACGGTATAAAGGTTTGATGTTCCTTTATTAATGTAGTTGTCCTATTTTGTTACATGCAATGTCGACAACATGTGTTATGCCAAACCTAAGCTCTACATATATCCTCCCTCTAAAGTCTTTGACATCCTTTGCATCTTGGTGGATGATGGAGCATATTTAGGTCAACCCAAGGGCAAAAGTGAAAGTCAAACTCCTTTAAGATTTTCGTCGCTCTCACTTTAGCTCTTAAGAGTTGCATCCATTTCAAACACAATTGCCTCGAGAATGACACTTGTTCAAGATTGCTTGATGATGTGTATTTTGGGTGTTTTCTTGTTTTGACATATGCAATATTTTTGTATTCATTTGTTTAATCATTTCTTGTTGGGGTTTTTATCCGTAATTCTACTCAAGAATCTACACACCAAGAACAACCCTTGAGATAATCCATTGGCGTGCACCGACATATCACTTGATGGTTAAGAGAAGCGAGTCACTCGAAGCGTGCAAGGGAGCTAGATCTCTGTAAGGTCGAGCACAAGGCTTAAGAGAGATTTTGGGGTGGTGCACGTGAGACCGTGCCCCACAGTGGCCACACTTGTGCAAATACTCATTGGGCATTCACTTTTGTCCTAGCCTTAATCTACACATTCATTCCATAAGGAGTTAGCAGAGACTCATTGATATCGATAGACACGGAAGAAATATTAACATATGGCCATTATAGGCATACATGATAACTTAGAACATAACATATATTGTATTTGATCGCCTATATTACAATACAAAGCAACATGAGGTTGCTCATTCCTCAACAACATAAATCATCTAGCGATTCTCGCAGCGGTATTCTTGCTCATTCAAAGCAACTCAGCTACAAGATCAAGCTAGCCGATTACAAGGCCTAGCTAGGTTATTTATACAAGGAGATAACAATTGAAATTTGAATTGGCCCACCCAAATTTAGGGGACTAGTTTTCCATTAATGTCTATCTACTTTTGCTACTACCTCGAGGATTGTTTGAGATTGGACTCTCAGATTTCTCGACGTGATTTCCGCTGCCATGTGTACTTGTTGGGCTGTACTATCCTCCTTGCTGTTCAACGCAATCTAACAAAACAATGTCATCTTCCCGATGTGACGTATATGATCAACTCTTTCCAAAAGTCGGGTCAACATCCTCTAGACTTACTTGGTTGTCCATCCTCAAAACTACTTTACTCATCTCGTGTGCATGTATCATTAGCGTCTGGGGTTTCATCACCCAACACCTTTAGAGGGTCCAAAAGCTTTCTCTTTTGCACTCATGTGTGCATTTGTTATTTTATTCGTAGGCGGCTCTCTAGTTCCGCATTTCTTCATCTTCATCTAGAGCTTCAAACCGGGAGGTCGACCCTTCCTTAAGGGCCTGTTGCTTGGTAATTATCTCTGTCTCAAGTGCGAGGGCTTCTTGATGCATGTGTGCTCGCTTTGACTTATCCCTTGTTTGAAAAACCTAAGCTTCAATCTTTTTCTCCTTGGTACCCTCCAGGGGCTTTACGAGTGTTGTCATTACTAGTTTAAATTTAGTAAAATTTACTATTTTGAATTTGTGCGATCTTTTCGTTTTCCTTTAGTTCATTAGCATCTACTCTATGGAAACTAATTGTTCCTCACCATCTTGGAAAATTTGGTTGAAGGGTCAGTCTCTTGTGCTTATGGTCTCTTTATTAAGGCATCAAACAACTGCTCAAGTGTGGCAATTGGATCCTTCTTATCCACTTTCGGGAGCTGACTACTATGATCTTTCTATGAATATATACGTGTGCGCTTCTACCATTACCAATTTTGCTTCAGCTGCTCTCGCCCTTTTCTCATTAGATTTCTCTTTGCCTTAAGGTCTTCAATGTGTGTTTGCCTACCCTTCGATTGATTCTTGTTAAGGATATTATAGCTAGTGACTTCAACAACTATCCTCATTAGCGCGTATCATGCTCATGCTTGCTCTTCCAACAAGGTGTTGGGGTCTAGATATACTATTGAGCGTTGGAGGCGATGCATCTTTTCTTTTCACCAAGGCTGCCCTAGGGAACTCACAAAAATGTTTTTCCAAGTAGGCCTCTAGAGTAGAGGAAATTCGCTTCCTTGTATGCTCCAAGGCATTCTCCAGATGCAAGGTGTTGGCAAGATAGGGCTTGTGTTATGCTTCTATACTTCTCCTAGTACCTTAAGAGTTGTGCTCCCTATTGTGGACTTTTTTTCTTCCTCCTTGTTGCCTTAGCCTTCATGACTTGTTTCCTTCGTGGTCAAGGGACTATCTACCCTCATCGGTGTTGTTTGTTTATGAACATAAGGACTTCTTTGGGGGTGTCTTGGCAAGATATCCCTAGATAATTGTACCCCATAATTGCCCATTAGCCCTTTAAGGGCATCTTTTGTTGCTTTTGGACATTCTAAGTGTTGGGGGTAGTGGTGTGCCTTGGTAGGGACCATAAACGGTGACATAGGTGGGGAGTGTGTTGGTGAGTGAGGCGGGAATGTGATGGTGAGTGCTGATGAATTCATTCTTAGAGGTTGTCTTGGTTGAAATTTAGGGATGTTCTTTGGAGAGGGGTATATTGCTTTTGTCGCTTTGGAGGTTGAGGTTGATGTGCCTTTGGGGAGATACCTATGTGGCCGTGCTATGTACTTCAGTCCACCTGCTAGACTCCCCATCCTTGTCTGCTCTCTTGTTAGAGATCACAAGCACTAAGAGGGGGTGAATCAGTGCAAATTAATTTTTTTCACTTAATGCCAATTTTAAACCCTTTAATGATGTGCGGCTTTAAACTATGAGCAATCAATCAAACATATGTCATGCACAATAACACAGAACACAAAGATTACCATGGGAAACCCTTTTGGGAGAAAAACCCACCAAAAACCGTTGCTTATATTACACAAAGCAAGGACTTGTAAGAATATTACGCATCCTACAAGATTTGTTTAGTGAGGCACCAACCCCACAAGGAGCACCAACCCCTTACACCTTTGCTAATATTACGCACAACAAAGAACTCAAGTGAATATTACGCATCACAAGAGATTTCTTTAGTGAGGCACCAACCTCACAAGGAGCACCGCCCCCGGATCTACTAAGCTACAACTTAGACTTAATTTACATATACATTTTGATCATCTAGTTACAACAATTGCTTTTACAACAGATTATGATCACCTTTTTGTATTTTTCTGGTGTTCTTTTCACTTTCTTATGCTCATCTGATTCGATCCCTCTTGCTCAATCAATCCACCTCCTCGATGCTCTTCTCTCATCGATAAATAAATGCATCATCAATTTGCTCTCCTCTTTCCTCTCTCTCTTTTCTTCCTGTCGCTCTTTCGAACTTGATTGCATTGTATTCTCTCTTCTACAACTCTTCCTTAGCTCGAATGTTTCTTTTCTTGCTTGAGCGACTTTTTCAAATAGTTCCAAGTTCGAACTATATTCACAATCGACCCAATTCTTCACTTCGAGTTGCGTATTGTGCACCTTTCCTCGCTTGGTTGCTCGAGAATCCGGTCCATTAAATGAATGCAACTAACACCAGATTTTGTTTCTTCTATATTCGACTTGATTACATTGTTTTCCATGCATGTGCAAGAGCAATTTATTAGTTGTGCCTAAAAATAGATTTTCCCATCTTTTTAGAATTTGCAACGTGACCTAGATGAGCGAGCCATTTTCTTCTTCAATATTTTATTCCTCCTTGAAACTCAGATTCTCATAGAAAATTTCAACTATATTTCCCCAAGGTCAATCAACATTAAATGTTGGTAGTTGGAACAATAGTTTTCTTTGTTCTTCGTGGAGATCAAGTCGTATACTTAGCCGCAATCATCTGACAATTGAATCACCATTGATTTGAGAACACAATCTCTCTCTTGTTCATGTTTGAATCAAATTGATTGCCTTCGACCCTTGTTCAGTCCATATTCTATCATTTCGTGGCTTTCCTTAGCTCCTTTGACTTTCTCCTTTGTATTGCGGCACTTGCGTTTGTTCAGTGACATTTCTCCTTACTCGACGGCTTTTTAGTTATACACGGTTCTTCTATACTTCTCTTGGCTTCTACAATGTCTCGCGACGTTCCTCCTTGTTTGCTGCCTTCCCGCGTCTTTGTTCCAAGTCCGCAACTCTATCTCTTTTACTTGCGGCTTTTGTAGTCCACCGTGGTTATCTTCCGTTCTTAGCGGCTTCTCTAGTTCTTTGCGGCTTTTCTCTTTATCCGTGGCTTTGCTTCTGACTTCCTTACTTTCGCAGCTCTTCCTTCAAATCCGCGACTCTTCCTTCACATCCGCGACTCTTCCTTCACATTCATTTTGCTTTGCGGCTTCATTCCTTTATCCGTGGCACTTAATTTCCTTCCACGGTTTCTTCTAAAGCTCTGCGACTTTCTGCAGACGTCAACGACTACAAGTCTTGGCGACTGTCTCTAGACTTTGGCGGATTACTACCTCATGTCCGCGGCTTGCACAAACATTGACTAAGTCCTTTAGAGATTATCCTTAGTCATCCTGAAGCCTTTGTGAGTTGACACTACCAATCAACCTTCATCTTTTCAGCTTGCTCACTTTACCAATTCACTCCTTTTGCCATCAATGCAGCTTGACATCAATTGATCCCGACTTGACATCAATGAAAACACATATGACACATGACAAAGGTCCAGCGTCTCTTCCTTCTTTGGAGCTTTGAGTCCTCATCTTCTTCCTCCCAATTTCTCATCGAGTCCTTCTCGGTCTTCTATGCTTGTTACTTTTACCAATGGTGCCTTACCTAATTGCATATGTCACCTTGGACTCATAGGGTTTGCCTCCTTCCTCAATGATCAATTCAATAGGATCCTTGATCTTAGTATCATCACCATCCGATTCATTGGTAAATGAGTTAGTTGAGAGTAGGGTACTTGTATAGGGTCCATAAGACCAAATTATTCTCATTTAGCTTATATGGGTCCTCCTTTATTGGTTGCGTGTTTGAAATCCTGTCTAGTGTGTGTTCCAAATAAGTTGTAGTTAATCCAAACGGAAACTTACACGAGCTTGACATTTTACCATTATTTAGCCTCATTTGCGCCAAGCTTATATGTTGAAGGGTGCCAAAACCATGTAGTCCTTATATGTGGTAGAAAATCCTGTTGGGATGCCCCATACATCTCCAAACGTGGTGGCGTAATTTTCGTACCACCTATGCGCAACTTGCATTGCTCACTAAATTTGCATGCGAGCAAGGTGTTGGGTGGTGGGTATTCTCATACACCTTTGTCAAACCCATTTGGCACACCAATTTCATCCACCATGATTAGAATGAGCATGTCGACCCATTTGAAATTAGTTCCCTCTCTTAAGACGCTTGTGTTGTCTCAATGATATCCTTGCGTATGTATCATGCAATGTTAAATTGCAGCTTCTTCATTGCAATCATATGCACACCATATAACTAGACTTGGTTAATGTTGTCTCATTCGTTGGATGGTAGAACCGGAAGGTTGAAAAGTCTACGCATACGTGCTTTGTTGGATTCATCAACTCCTCAATGGGCATTGTGTACTTTCCTTGCTTATAGTTTAATTTGCTTGAAGCTTCGTTGATTGTAGGGGTGTCCTCCAAGGCAACTCTCACATCTCACATCCGCACCTTTACGTGACATATATGTTATTGTGTTGATCAACTGAGGCAAAATTTTCTTCTAACTTCTTGCGAAGTAGAACCTATCATTGTGTATGTGCGAAATGAGGAAATTGCAAAGTTCGAGTGGCTTTGCATAGAAGGAGCTCATAGAGTTTAAAGACACCCTAACTTTTCCAAATCAATCTCGATTTGGATTTTTGCAATGATTTTTGCACCTCGAGTGGTGTTTTTCACCACATAGACCTTCGATTCATTCTCATTTTTAGCTTGGCGATGATGATACCCTTCTGTGTTACATTTCCCCACCAAGTTTTTCCAACCTCCAAGTGAGCTTTCGGATGAGAATTCATCTCTTGGATAGTGTCTTCTCGTGTGCTCTCCTTCGTTGATGATGATGATGTTGGTGGCGTCTCTTGCCCTTCATCAATGATTTTTGTATCTGTCATTTTCCTATGTTGTTAGGTGTGTGGTCATAGGTGTGTGGTTTCTCTTACTTATGTGCTATAACTTTGTTTTTTTGGTTCTTTAACAAGGGTTGATTTCAGCGTTATCACTACCTTATTTTGGAGGCATCATTTGGAGTTTCAAATTTATCCTTGGTATGTGAGGCTCTCAACTCTACGCCTTCGCTGGTGAAGGTTCTTCCCTTCTCAGTCTCCAAAATCTTCACTTGAAGTCTTATATGCTTGCCTATACTTTATCTCATGTGTGCTCAAGTTAACAAAAGTTGTTTTTGTTGGTAATGACTTCCTTCAACTCTTCTTCACACTACGCTCTTTGCTCTCTTTGCTCGTGAATGCTCAAACGATGATCCAAATGGGAGGGTTATACCTTTTATAAACTTTTATGACATCATGCTCATGTCATCAATCCTAATTTCAAATTGCCTACTCAAGTTTTGTGCTCAAGCCTTTTTCTATTGGAGGCGTTTTTACTCTCTCCATTTTCCTCATCTCTACTTTGCGCTTTATCTCTCTACTCGGGTTGCTTTATCTTCTCTTCATTAGTGCTTACTCATCCTCTCTCTCCATTTAGTGCTCCATATTTGGCATGCTCTATTTTCTCTTTGGCCTTAACATGTGGCCAATGCGTTCTAGCAATTCATCTTTTCATTGTGCACATTTATCCGAATGCATTTCCTTTTCTCCTCCCCCACAACTTATTCGGTGCATGGTCCTCCATCATTGTTCTACGTCGCGGCTTTACCTTCATTCGCGTGTCTTCTCCCAATTTTCTCTTGTGCGCTTAGGTGCCCTTTGCCAATTTTCGGGGCATTCATCAACCTATCAATCTTCTCTTTTCCATGGTATCTTCATTTTCTTGCATGCACCATCATCCTTAATCATTTTTGCCATTTCATTAAGCATCTTCCTATCATTTTATCACGCATAATGCTTTCCTTAACATCTTTCTAAGTCATTCTTCTTGATCATGTGTGCACCATGCAACATTTCTTTGCGTGCGAGTTGAAACATTTTTGGATGCCCTTCTCGTCAAGACCTCATGAGAAAATTGATCTATGCACTAGTATCGCCAAAATTTCTACAAAACAGAAAATGCGTCGGGGAAAACCTAATCTTCTTGGCCAAACAACCTTATTTTTGCTGCAGTTTGGTTCTTTTATGGATGTAAGGCTTAATCATGCTCCCATTTAGATGACCTTGGAGTAGTTCACCATCCAGAGTGTGTAGCTTGCAAACACCATTATCTAATATGTCATGAATGACATATGATCCCATTCACTTGATTTTTGACTTTCTTGGGTGCTAGTATATTTAGAGTCATAAAGCAATACCAGTCCTCTTTTGGCTAGCACTTTGTCCTTGATATGCATATCATGCCAAAATTTCTATTTGGTCTTGCCCAACCCTTGGATTCACCTTACCAAGAGTCTTTTCTTGTCGAGTTGCATAAGTGCTTGTAATCTTTCCTCTGTGGACCTTCTATCATATAACTCTATTGTGTGGGCTATATGTAGGGAGGGTGCTAGAAACTCTACAAACAATATTGTCTCTTTTGCAAATACTAACTAAAAGGGGGTAAACTTGGATAGCCTCTTATAAGTGTTGATAAGCCCCAATATGGCCGACACTTTGGTGTCCCAATCAGATTTTACCACATCACAATTTTTTGTTAAGTGTTTTGCCCGATATCTTGTTAGATGCATCCACGAGTTCCATTGGCCTGTGGATGGTGGGGAGTTTTTTTTGTGACACAGAATCATAAACTTGGAGAGTAGAATGCACACTATCTTGACCAAAAAGTGGCTCCCTCTATCACTTGTCAAACTTAATGGACAACCATGCCTACTTATTATATTCTCTCACAAAAACCTAAATGTTGTGTCAATAGTGCAATCTTTTGTAGAGATCGTTTCTACCCATTTGGTTAAATAATTAGTAGCAGTAATAATGTACTGTGCACCGTTGGGGAGAAGGTACAACAAAGTCTATCGTCCACTTCTCAAATGTTTCTTGTTACTATAGGATCAACGACATTTCGTCACGCCGGTTAATGTACCCATACCGCTTATTACGTTTTCTCACAAGAAGCTAGTTGTTGTGGCAATAGTGCAATCTTTTGGAGGGATCGCTTCTACTCATTTGGTTAACTAATTAGTAGATAAAACTATACCGTACACTAGTATTGTGCAATTGTTGGGGAGATAGGTCCAACAAAGTCTATCGTCCACTTTTCAAACGGCTCCTATTACTACTAGGATCAACGACATTTTATCTTGCCGGTTAATGTACCCATACTGCTTACTATATTCTCTCACAAGAACCTAGATGTTGTAGCAATAGTGCAATCTTTTGTAGGGAGTGCTTCTACCCATTTGGTTATATAATCGGTGGCGATAACAATGTACCGTGCACATGATATTGTGCCTTGTTGAGAGATAGGTCCAACAAAGCCTATTGTCCACTTCTCAAATGATTCCTATTATTACTAGGATCAATGACATTTTGTCTTGGTTTAGCTTCGCTACTCTTTTGGTATATGTCGCAGATTTTGTACAATTTTCTTTGCGTCATTGATAGCTATTGGCCACCAAAGTCTAGTGAACAATATCTTTTTGTATGCTGGCTTCTTTGGCATAATGTCCTCTCTTTATGTCTTCATGTGCCTCCCGTAGTGCGAATTTTCTTTCATGCACACAATGGCAATTCTTCATCCCTCTCCAACTTATGCAACTCTCCACCAATCAATTGATAAGGAGTTGCTTAGATTGCAAGATTCTTTTTCTCCATAGTTGAGAGTCCTTCTAATGCTAGTCTTAAAGCCAAAAATGTTGCAATATCGCACGTTCATCGGGGACTCTAGTGACATTATATATTTGAGCATCTAGCATATTATCCTTGAAATTATGTGCATTCTCGCCATTACTTATCCTTGAAAGATGGTTAGGCCCACGGTTTCGTCTTCTTGGTTTCACTACCACATAAAAATCAAATTCTTGGAACAATAGGATCAATCGGAAAATGTGCCCATGCGAGATAAGCTTATTCATTAGATACTTAAGCGCCTTGTGGTTTGTATAGAACACAAAAGGTGTTACGAGGAGGTACTAACTAAATGTTCTAGCGGTGTATATACCACAACAAGGCCTATCGCTCGGTGGTGGTATGATTTTTCAATGCAGAAAACAACTTTCTGCGGGCAAAATAGATTGGGTGATCTACCTTACCCTCTTTTGGTTGTGATAGAATTGTTCCAATGGCTTGTCTTGACACATCAATGTGTACATGGAAGGGCTTCTTTCAATATGGGAACCTTAGAATTGGTGCATTGGCTAGCTTTACCTTTAAGGCCTCAATGGCCACTTCTTATTCTGTGATCGTGGTGAAAGGGCAATCCTTGATAGTGTTCCTAAAGTGGGTTGGCTATTTTTGCATAATTCTTGATGAATTTCTAGTAATACCTCCAATGTCCAATGAATGTGCGGATGTCACTTTGGCTAGTTCGTGGCCCAAGATGTAATATAACAACTATCTTGGTTGGGTCTAATAACATTCTCTCTTTGCAAATCACGTGGCCAAGTAACACCCCGAAGGGTGTAGAAAGACACGTTTCTTGAGGTTAAGGGAAATTCGCAATTGTTGGCTTCTCTCAAACACGAGTCGAAGGCTCATGTAATGATCTTCGAGAAGACCATGAATAGTCCGATCATCCAAATGTACTTGTAAGATCTTGTGGATGAAATCCACAGAAGGCGCCAACCACAATGTTCGGGAAGATTGCTAGTGCATTCTATAGATCGAAAGGCATCACATTGTATGCAAATGAGTTCCATTCTATTGTGAAGTTAGTCTTAGCTTTATCTTCATCACTTACGTGCACCGGTGGTATCTTGAAAATCAATCGGTGAAAGTGTACACCTTGCAACCTAGTATTTCCCAAATTTCTTGTGTGAAGGAGCACTAGTAGGAAACGAGTCAGTTACACACGCCTCGTTCAATGTACAAAACTCCATGCAAAACTGGATGTGCCATCATTTTCAATACAAATTACCTTTGGGCTCACCTAGTCGACTCTTCAATAGGGAAGAGGATCTTTGATGCTAACATTTTATCAATCTCCTCTTTGACACGTTGCCTCAAATTGAGATTCATTTTGTAAGGTCTATGCTTCATAGGTTTGGCTCCTTTGAGCAATTTAATAGCCATCTTCCCAAGGAGGGATGAATGTCAAAAAATATCCTCGAACAACTCGCACAAGAGTTTAACAATTTGAGCCATTTCTGCTTAGTCTAGTAATCATCAATGGTGGCTATCTTCGGATCATCTTCTATTCTAAAATTTACTTCCTTTGTGTGCACGGGCTGGTTATGGTACCATGATCCATGATCCTTGGTTTATTGAACTAGACTTTCCCCCTCGGTAGTCAACACGTTTATATGCGTAGGCGCATCACTATCTTCATCCACCTTTAGTAACACTTCCCCTTCTCTAGTCCTCTCTCCAAGGAATCTTTCTTCTAACCTTGGGCCACTCATGGATTCCTTGAACATATCTCCCGTGGTGTAGCCCTCTCCCCATACATCTGATTCATGCGTTCCTCCATTTGCGCGTCATTGTGGAAGACAACATCTTTAATGGTTTCTACGGGAACCTTCAAATGTTCCTCTTTCGATGAAATATTAAAAGTACAAACAAGGGATGTCTTCACTTCCTCCCGCTCCACAGCCTCCATTCTTGTTTCCATGGTCACATACCATGCGCACAGGTCTGCAAGTGCCCACGAGGGTCTAAACTTTTATCACAAATTGGTAAGGCCTTAGGTTGCCCTTATCAAAACGAATTTTGATGGCCTCCTTGATATTATTTCATTTTGGAAGTCTAGGCTGATGGGTAACCCACCAACACACGACTGTGTTAATCAAACTGTAAACGAGAGACTCGACTCTCTCTTCCTCTTTTGGTAAACAAGACTCTTTAAGTCCACCATATATGCATCTTGCATGTAGACCCATCATATCTCAGCAATTTGCTCAGTCTACTCTGATCAGCCAAAATACTCTCCTTGCAAGCGGTGCATACTTGGGACTCTAAAGTATCTTTATTTGGGAGCTCGCAGATGCACCTTTGAGCTTTTAACCCAACCAATAACCTTTTTCCGCTCCAACACATCATCTACTAGTCATCTCATTTGCCTTTTTTTGAAATAATATAAATTGAAGGCTTCTTGCTCATCTTCCTTTCCGTGGGCAAGAAGAAGTTGAACAAGGGAAGAACTTGAGTTATATTTCAGTTTCTTTATTCATATTTATGTTTTTATTTTGTGTTTTTCCTTTCAAGGTAGGTCGGCTGGGTTCTAGTGCTCCCAACATGAAATTAAAAGATAAAGTAAGCTCCTTATGAGGTCGGCAAGGTTGGAGAGTTTCCAACATGGAAATAGAAGATAAAGCAAGCTTAAGAGGTTGGTCATTACCCCTTATGACTCTTGGCGCCAACTAAAGGGTATAAGAGGAGTCCATTGGCTCATTTGCACATCACTTTTTGGCATATATACTTATCAATTTGGACTCTAGGGTTGATTGCTCTATTTCCAACTCCACTAAGGGTGAAAATCCATAGTGTGGCATCCAAGGAGGACGACAACCTTCCTTGTGGCATATTGGAGAACGAAAAATCTCCAAATTTGGTGGTGTGAAGGAAAATATTGAAGATCCTCTTGCTGGTTTCTATCTAGGGCATCAAGAAGAAGACCTATCAAGAGCTTTTGCATGGTTTGGAGCCCCTCTCCTGGGGAGTGACTAGGGTTGGAATTAATTTAAGTGCCTTCTATGGCACAAAACTCAATATTTTGATATTCAGATTTGGCAGAAATTACAAGGCTGAAATCTTTCATATTTGGCCGTTGTTGGGGTTTGGAGACCTCTATATTGATTATTTCTCTTAGCTGTACTTCTGCTGTGATAAATTAATTGTCAGCTGTGTTCGAGATTGGTTTTTCATGGTGAAAATTGTCCTCAAGTGTTCCTAAAAGGTTTATAAATATTGTGGATGAGTTTTAGGGTGATATTTGGGTGAAATCTTGTTATTTACAAGCTGCTGTTCCTAAAATCAGACTGCTGTACCGTACTGATCTAAATTTTCTGTTTGCTGGTCTAAAATCAGATTTAAATCAATTTGGGGTTTGTGCTATTTCCTTGTTTTTCACTTTCATCCCTATAAAGGGATATTACATCGCAGATGTGCCTTCGAGTTTTTAACCCAACTGTTAACGGTTTTTTCCACCCTAGCGCATCTTCTACTAGTCATCTCATTGGCCTCTTCAACCTATCTCTGACAAGTATGGCTGGTTGTGTTAGATCGATAAGATAAGATAAATATATTAATGTCCAACAAATGACCACAAAAGTAGGTCAATGGGACTAAAATAGCCAGCCAAAGCAAATACAAAGCGGGGGACCAAGCGGTCCCCAGAAAGAGAAAAGCAAAGAAGAAACAAAGGGCTTGAAAAGGCAGCAACAATGGAGAAAAACCCTAACCCCCTAGACCAGGGGTGGGCTTACAAATGAGAAGAAGAAAGAAGGCCGGCCTAAGCGAAGAAGAGAAGAGAGTCCATCATGGGATGGTGGAACTAGCTCCCCTAACATTCGAGGCCGATTGGAAGAAATTTTGGATGGAGAGACGACCAGACGAGGAGGCGGCAGAGTGCAAGGGCCGTACCGAGCTTCTGTCGGCTGTCATCTTTGTATCTAGAAGATCTGGTAGGTCTCGTCTGTTGCCTAGTACGGGCCTAGTATCGACGTGAAGATGATGGCTCAGTGAACTATGAGTGTTATCCCTGGGATGAACCGATCTGGAGTTAGTAGAGCTAGTCGTCCATTGGCGCTTGGTGCCTCTCGCTGAAGGTAGCACTGTGAAGAAGGAAGTGATCAATTGGGTAGAATCTGGTTTGGATTATGCTGAAGAGTGTGCTCACGAAGCCTCATGGCCTCCTGAATGTATAAAGCAAGACACTTTTGATCCTCATATCTAAAGAAGTCCGAAAGAGTCTGTGCCCCTCTGAAGAGACAATGAAACCTCCCTCTGATCGCATAGTATATAGGGCATCTGAAAATAAAGTGCATCTTTGTCTTGGGTTCTGGAGGTTACACAAACGGCAAGATCTGTCAGAATGATGAAGGTGGTGGTTTGTCTTGCATTGGAGTCTGTGGGAACCAACTCTGATCTGGCCGAGAGCGATGTGGAGCGCATGCGTCCAATGATGGCGAGTATATTGTGGACGAATAATGAGGCCATCGCTCATCTCCATAAAGTGTTCGGCGTAAAAGGCCATCTTGGAGTGAACTTCCACGGGGTTTCACCCAGGTGGTAAGGATGAAACATCTATAGATATCCTCCCTGATGGTCTCGTCAACCCCGTCTAGTGCGAAGAAGATGGCCGGTGCATCTAAGGAGTAGTGAAAAGGAGGGAGACGATCCATCTGAATACCAACTATCCCCAAAAGGTCGGAAACCTCTGCGAAACCAAAGCAACGATCAGCGACGGGGACCATCAAAGCAAACAATGGCCTTTGAAGAGCAAAGTAGGGCAGAACAAGTACCTATCTCGCCCCTCAACAGAAACAAAAAAGCCTCGATGCGGTGCTGAGAAAGAGATCATATCAAATATAGCCTCCAATTTGAAAGGACGAGCACCGAACTCAGCCAGAATAATATGATGAGGGACGGTTTGCTTGCATCGGATAAACCGGCGGAGGAGAAGAGTCTGGACTCTCTCGACCGAAGCCTAGTTTGTCTCGAGTAAGGAAGGCCCCCAAGCAACAGATCCATAAAGGACAGTGGGCCTAATGAGAGATTCCATGAGGGACATTTTGGAGGAGACATCTTGGAAATGATGGCGAAAGCATTGTCTCTCGAGGAGGGCTAAGGAACCATAACCCTTATTGACTTTGGGTGGAAGGGCTGTCTCAAGGCACTGAACCGTGGGCCTGCAAACTGATCTCCCAGTATGTATAAGCACTGGTGATCTCTATCTCCTCACCCCTGAAGAAGAAGTGGAGGTGAGAGGTCTTCAAACCATTGAAGATCATAACCTTGGTTTTACCAAGGTTAAGCACATCAGTGTTGGAGATCACGAGAATAGGGCCGGGGCATCTAGTTTGTCTTTGCGAGGCCATCCAAGAGGAAGCTAAGTAGACTACATCCATGAGAATGTAAATTGTCGGAGATCACGGAGAATAAGGCCAGGGTATCTAGTTGTCTCGTAGGCCATCCAAGAGGAAGCTAAAAAGCTGCATCATCCGCAAAGCGAGAAGAATGTAAATCAAAACCTGGTGGAGAAGACACCCATTGTTGTCTTGAATGTGTTCACGGAGGAAGGATTTGAGCTCGTTGATATATATATATATTGAAAAGAGTCTAGGTTAATTGTCAATTGTCGGAGATCGCAGAATAGGGCCAGGGCATCTAGGCATTTG
Organism: Taxus wallichiana var. yunnanensis; assembly: GCA_018340775.1. NCBI lineage: Eukaryota > Viridiplantae > Streptophyta > Pinopsida > Cupressales > Taxaceae > Taxus > Taxus wallichiana. The sequence goes on from CM031235.1 coordinate 815,057,676, forward strand.
TCTCTGCAGCCATTCAAGAGGAAGTTAAGAAGACTACATCATCTGCAAATAGAAGAATGTAAATCAAAACCTGGTGGAGAACCCGTTGTTGTCCGAATGTGTTCACGGAGGAAGGACTTGAGCTCATTGATATATATACCGAAAAGAGTCGGGGATAGAGGGCACCCCTGTTTGACCCCAATGGTACTCTTGATGAAATCTCGATTCCTTGCATGCGTGCGTGCGGAGGCGGCCCAAAACTGTCTCGTAAAGACACATGATGGCCGTGAGAAGGGTTTCCGAAATGCCAATGTCCCCGAGTCTCTGAAAAAGTGCCATACGTGGAATGGAATCAAACGCCTTCGGAAGTCTACAAAGCAATAGTAAACTTTCGACAAGCGGTGGCGTGCCTCCTCGATGATAGCCCTAAGAGTGAAGATGTGATCAATAGTCTGGTGAGCAGGGCGAAACCCTGCTTGCCCCCTAGCTCTAAGGCGTCTTCGTTCCAACTCCTCGAGAAAGCTGCATATGGAGGACAATAGCGTAAAGTTTGGAGAAAGTGTGACCCACCATAATGGTCCTGTAGTTATTGGGATCTGAACTGGGGCCCGACTTGTGGATCGGGTGAATGGTATGATGTGACCACTAGCAGAAAACCCAAGCACACAACATGATTAAAGAGGTCAGCCAAATAGCTGCCAAGAACCCCCACCCCATACTTGAAAATTTGCTTGAAACCCCTCTTCATCTGTTGATCTGCTACTATTCATCATTCGATAGCCTCTTTGATTTTCCTGGAGGTAAATAGGTGACAAGAGGAAGGGGGCTTATCAACTTGAATATGAGGCTGGCAAGGGATATCATAAAGATTGGAAGTGTGGGAGAGCATGGCTCTAGGGCTAAGATCAGCATGAAGAGGAGAAGTGCGAGGGAAAATGCTGCTCAATTTTAATTATTTAATAGAATATAATTGGAGCGGAATGCATTTTAATTAATTATTTATCCAAGTGATTTTACCACTCTTGCAAGTGGGTGAATCAATTAATTAATTCCTTATGTAATCACTATGATGTAATGTCGTCTATTAATAAAAATAGGCAAGCAAAAAGTAATTCATAGCCGACATAAAAGTGATTTTAAAATGTAATATCCCTCCCAAAGTAGGTCGTTCCATTTGGGAAGGCTATATGAGCACTAGTGATTTCTCCCAAGTGAGGTGACTGTATATATTATTTTCTTGGGCGCTAGACATGGGTCGGCCCATAATTTAAATATTAAACTAATTTTATTTTGCAAATTTCAAGGAGGGATGTCTTGGTGAGGAACACCAAAATAGAGGGGGGTCGGCCAACATTATTCAATGATCATAAACTTGTCTTTAATGCCTTGGAATGGTGCGATCTGCCCTTGAATAATGGAGATTTGAAACTGATTTTGTTTGGACAATGATTAGTGGCCTTTGGCCTTCAATGATCGATAATGATTTCCTTTGATAGCAAATTCCTTTGACATCAATGACAATTAATCCAACAATCTCCCCTTTGTCATTGATGGCAACCTTGCATAGAAATAACCTATGAATATAGCAAGAACATAATGCTCCCCCTTTCTGTAATTCTCCCCCTTTGACATCAATGGCAAAGAAACCACAAAGTTGTAAAATAATGCAGTGATTAGCTCCCCCGACATAATGCTTCTCCTTAAGAACTTAGTGACTAGATGAAAAAGATATCACCCCAACTTTTGTTTGAGATATTCAAAAGTTTCTTTTGGAAGGGGCTTTGTGAAAATATTTGCAATCTGTTCTTGTGTGGCAATGTATTCCAACTTGACTTTTGTTTTGCTACCTGCTCTCTTAAGAAGTGATATTTGATTGGAATATGCTTTGTTCTGGAGTGCATAACATGATTCTTCGAAATGTTTATTGCACTTGTGTTATCACAAAATATTGAAATTGGATGAACATATTCTACCTTAATATCTCTTAGAGTTTGCCTCATCCAAAGAACTTGTGTGCAACAAGATGTTCTTTGTTATGTATTCGGCCTTTGCTGTGGATAGAGAAACAGAAGCCTGTTTCTTGCTCAACCAAAATACAAGAATGCTACCAAGAAAAATGCTACTCCGCTTGTACTCTTTCTATCATCAATACTGCCAACCCAATTTGCATTAGTATATGCTACTAGGGTGAAATCTTCACCTCTTGGATACCACAAACCAAAATCCAAAGTGCCCTTTAGATATTTAAATATCCTTTTAATTGCTTGCATATGGGTTTCTTTTGGTGTAGTCTGAAACCATGCCACCATGCCTACAACTTGCATAATATCTAGTCTTGAAGTTGTCACATATAGTAGACTCCCAATCATTGACTTGCTTTTGGGGATTCATCATCTTTACTTAATTTGCAGCATGTGACCATGGGTGTGCTCACTGGTTTGCAATCTTCCATCCTAAACTTTTTCAACATCTCCTTGATATACTTGGTTTGTGAGATGAAAATGCCTTTGTTGGATTGAGAAATTTGTAACCCAAGGAAGAATGATAACTCACCAAGCATGGACATCTCAAACTCCTTTTGCATTTTGTAATGTCTCCTTTTCAGGGACATTATTAAACAAGTACTGAAGACCTTTAGTTCACCTCACCCCATGGACTAAAGGGAAATTCTTGGGGTTTTCTTATTTTATTATTTAATTAAGGTTGCCCGAATAGTGATTTTTATCATTTACACATATAAGATAAGATAAAATAGATAAGATAAGATGACTTTATTAAATGTCCAAGTGACCACAAAAATAGGCAATTTTAATTATTTAATAGAATATAATTGGAGCGGAATGTATTTTAATTAATTATTTACCCAAGTGATTTAATCACTCTTGCAAGTGGGTGAATTAATTAATTAATTCCTTATGTAATCATTATGATGTAATGTCGGCTATTAATAAAAATAGACAAAAGCAAAAAGTAAGTCATAGCCGACATAAAAGTGATTTTAAAATGTAATCTCCCTCCCAAAGTGGGTCGCCCCATTTGGGAAGGCTATATGAGCACTAGTAAGGCTCTAGTTTAGGGCATGTTGAATATTTGATAAATTGAATTCTTCATGCTTGAAGAAAAGGGATGTATGCCCAATAGTGCTCTTTGTTGATTGAGGACGACGAAGACATTGGATCATTTTGAATTTGTTGTGTTGTTTCTGCATTGTAGATCTTCATTTCCAACCCTAGGCGAATTGCATAGTGGCTGAGTTCAGTGTCTTCTAGGGCACATTTTGGAATTCTGATTTGATGTATTGATTCTCCATATGTTATAAGGTTGGAATCTCAGATTCGGTAATTTTTGGGTAGGGTTTCAATTTTATCTACTCACTTGGAAAGTTCGGGATCACATTTTGGCATGTCTCAGTGGTAGGAAAAATAGGAAATCACTTTTGTTGGATAGCTGATCTCTCCAAGATCATTTTGAGCTATCATTTGCATTGTAATTCCTATTTGTGGCAAAGTTATGAATTTTTGAAGTTTTAGTTGTTTTCTCTCATTTAAAATTCAGATTTTCAGATTGGTGTTGATTCGAAAGTGTTTCCCATGTCTACAACTCTAAGGCTGCTCAAGTACTAAGTTCTATAATTTTTGGAGTTAATTTGACTGTAGAATTGCACTTCTACCCTAGTCGCTAGGGTTTGAAGACGAATTCTGGGCACTAAATGCATTGCTGTCATAAAGTATTTAATTTCCAGATTGCTGTCATTTATTTTCAGCTCTCAGATCTCAAGGGTTTTGACAAATAATTGTTGAATCTTGATTTGTCCAAGTTGGGGACATTACACATTTCCATAGCAAACTCTTGACACATTTTGTCACTACTACCTTCAAAAATAATATCATCCACATAAACCACAACAATTAACTGATCATCACCTTCAGTCTTGATGTAAAGATTGTTATCAACAATTCCCCTTTTGAAACCTTGCTTGTAGATACTTGTCAAGTCTTGAGTACCAGGCTCTAGGGGCTTGTTTCATCCCATAAAGTGCTTTCTTCAGCTTGCACACATAATCCTTATCTTCTGATAAGAGGAACCCTTTTGGCTGTTCAATATATACTTCTTCCTCTAAATTTCCATTGAGAAAGGCTGACTTGACATCCATCTGATAGACTTTAAAGTTCTTAAAACAAGCAAATGCCAAAAACATTCTAATAGCTTCTAGTCGTGCAACAGAGCAAATTTTTTTCAAAATCAATACCTTCAACTTGAGCATACCCCTTACAAACTAATCTTGCTTTATTTCTCACCACTTGTCCATCTTCATTTAGCTTGTTCTGAAAACCCACTTGGTGCCAATCACATTTTTGTCTTTTGGTCTTGGGACAAGTTCCCAAGTCTCATTCTTTTCAATTTGATTCAGCTCTTCTTTATAACGCCAATCAAATGTTTTTCTTCGTGTTGGCTAGATTTTCTGCACAACTAAAAACATAGGCAGTCATTTGATAAATCGCCCTCATTTACCGGTGAGGCTCCTGTGTAAGATGTTTATCAATCTGGTACGTATGAAACTTAATAACTATTTCATGGGGGTTTTACTTTAATCACAAAGCTCATGAACCATAGTTAAACAATTGTCAGCAAGTAAGTTAAAATGCTTATGAAGTATTTTAGAAGGGGGAAATAATGGAATGTGGGAAAGAAGAAAGGAAGATATGTAATTCAACCAATAGTTTTTAGAGCTGGCCTCATACATAGATAAAATAAACAAATAGATCTCACAATATTCAGAAGTAAAAGAAAGGGAAAACTTCTAAGCTAAATCTCAGATAATGCAAAGTTTATCTAAGATCCACACAAAAGTAAGAAACAAAGCACTATTGACACAAAGTTCTTCGGAAATCCACCTCTATTCAATTCCTCAGCTTTCACAGAGACAACATCAAGGGTTACAACACAAAGTCTGAAAACTCTAGAATGCTCTAGCAAAGTTGTCATTTTAACCCGTAGGCTCTTCCTCTATTTATAGTGTATAGAGGGCAATTACAAATAGGAAGCTTTCAATGAATTGCCACATGTGGAAGCTATGAAAAGGGGAAGCAACTGGCAGTATTCTTCCTGGAATTCCTCTTTGCATGACATGCATGATTTATAACTGAAAATAAAACCTTTTATTTTGCATCTCTGCCACCTATTTCTAAGTAATTGACTTCTTCCAGTAACTTGAAGTAACGACTTTTATAGCTGATTACCTAAGTTTTACAATTTTAATCGATTTTTCAATTGCTTTGTTAGAGAAAATAAGAGAAATAAGAAGAAAGAGGAGAAGAAATTAGAATAAAGCTGCAACACTCTCAGTCTTGTTCTTCTTCCATACTCTACATCTTTGATTGAACTCGTATCCCACTTTTGCTTCATTCACTTTAGCAATGAATGATTTGAATGATATCTCTGCCTTGAATTTGAGATGCTTTTTTCCCCATATGTCCTTTGTTGAATCCTTTCCTTTGTTTCTTACCAAATTTGGATCTAGAAGCGAGCCTAATCGAGATTTACTTGCGGGTGCTACCTTTGACCTATCTTCCCTCTTATCCTTGAAGCTTTTGCAGTTCTTCTCCAATACGTGCACCAGTGCAATGTTTTCCGTAAACAATTCAGACAAAACTCATCACCTTTTATTTTTAATTGCACATGAGCAATTTTAAATTTTGGAAAACACTCCGGGTGAAAGCAAATACAAGTAAATTCAATGAAGGCTTCAACTGGAAGATTGGGAGCACATGCACCAGCTCTTGAAAGGAATTTTCTCTTAAGTGATTCGACTAACATTGTGGGAAAATTCAACCTTCTAGAAGCCTCCAAATTCCCACCTTCCGAGGTAGCCCCAAAATTCCCACTTTTCACTTGAATGACTTGACTTCCATCATAAGAATTTTTACCTTCCAGGAAGCCTCCAAATTCCCACCTTTCGTGCAGCTCCAAAATTCCCACTTTTCGCTTTAAATGACCTGACTTCCATCATGGGAATTTTTTACCTTCTAGACGGCCTCCAAATTCCCACCTTCCAGGCAGCGCCAAAATTCCCACTTTCACTTAAGTGATTTGACTTTCATGTTTTGCGTGGAAATTCAAGAGGAAGGGCAACTTTGAAAAATGCGACTTGTATTATGAAATTGCTCTTCCCAAAAAGTGCGACTTGCATGACTTCTGCTTTTAAAGTTGCGTGAAAACTCATTAGCAACATTTTATTTCCATTTTTGGATTTTTGGTGAAGAAAACACTAGTACGAATAAAATTTTCCATTTTTGGAAAGGGTTCGGGAAGATGTAGCAACAAAAACTTGCAAGTGCCATAACTTTCATTATGTGGCTCTGTTTTAATTGTCGCTTTTTTTTCTAAAAGTGCATATTTTCTCGAGCTCTACACATTGCAAGCAATATTTTTCTTACTTTAATAAAATCCATTATTGCACCTTTTGGACCAATCTTGCAATCTCCTGAAGGAATCTTGAGCTCTGGTCTTCTTTAGATAGATTAATTAGCAATTAAAAACATTGGATAACTTTTCAAAACCCTAGGCCCGGGAAAAGGTCTGGCGGGAAGAATGAATAGGCTACGGGGATTGCCGAACGGAAATGAAGAAAGACAAAAAGAAATAAAAACAAAACTCCAGAAAGAAGCTCAGGGCAATTGCTCGAAAAATTTCTCCGATTAGCTGATCTGCAAAAATTTTTCCCTCGGGTGAATGTTTTGTGGTAATAATGATGGGGTGAAGTGCTTTATATAACCTAAATCCTCCAATTTTAGCTCAATCTATTTTTAAAAGAACTTTATTTATTTAATAAAAATAAATAAAATGCTTGCAGACAAGGTTTGGCGAAGGAATTGAGTGAGCTTCAGCATGTGGGTACTTGGCGAATTTGGCTTTTATGACTCTCTGGGGATACCTTAGAGCAATGCAAACAACTGCATGCAAAACAAACACAAAACAACCCATTACTTGAAAATAACGGAATTTTAAAAAAAGGGGTAGTCCCAGATTTCAGGGTGAAATCTCGGGGACACCACTTCGCTTGCTTTTGCAAAATTCTTAGGTTCTCTTTTAGATAGTAAGGATAGGTTTGCATGATCGATGCATTTGCTAATCTTCTTGTTTGAATTTGATATCTTTATCATCAAGAATTATATTTTTTTTATGATTCCTTTTGACAAATTTGGATGGTGTCTTTGTATCTTTTCTTTCAATCACATCTTTTTATCTTCTTCTTCTCCTTTTTCTTCTTTGTAACTTGCTTCCTTTGGGTAATCAATTTCTTGTGCTCTTTCTTTTTGATGCCTTACTTCATCCACTTTTACATTTGCACTCTCAACAATCTTGTGCAATCTTTTATTATAGCATCTATAGGCCTTGCTTCTTGAAGAGTAACCAAGGAAGATACCTTCATCAGATTTGGAGTCAAATTTTCCCAAATCCTCATCATCTCTTCTTATGTAGCATTTGCTTCATGTGGTTCTGCTGATAAAATTTTTGAAGTACTTAATTGTTGATTCTTATTTGCCCTATGTTCGAATGTAGACTGTTGTATTAACTGCTTCTCTCCGAAATGTGTCTGACAACTTAGATTCATTCAACATTGTTCTTGCCATCTCTTGAACAGTCGATTCTTTCTTTCAACAACCCCATTATGTTGTGGAGTCCTGGCAGCTGAGAGATGTCTCCTTATTCCTTGATGCTCACGAGATTCTTCAAATTTATTTGAAGTAAATTCTCTTCCTTGATCTGATCTCGGCACTTGATTTTCAGACCAGTTTCATTTTCAACTAAGGCTTTAAATGCCTTAAACTTCTCAAATGCTTCAGATTTCTCCTTTAGAAAAGTAACCCATGTCATTCTAGAATAATCATCAATTAGCAACATAAAATAACTCTCACCTTGCAAACTTTGTGTCCTTGTAGGCCCACAAAGGTCTTTGTATGGACAAGTTCTAATGGTTTTGATGTCGAGTACTCCTTTGATTAAAGCTTTTGCCCTTCTTTGTTTCTGTGTTGACATTGCTTGCAGATAGTGTTTGAAGGCTTAACAATCCTTGGCATATCCCTTACAACTTGCTTAGTGCTAATTTTTACTAGATTATCAAAGTTTATATGACCCATTCTTCTATGCCATAACCAACTCTCATCTGCTTGTCCCATGTAGCATTTTTCTCCTTTGATCTCACTAAGGATGTAAAGGTTATTAGCTGTTCTGCTTGCATTTGCAACTAGTTTTCCTGTACTTGCCTTCCTAATTTTGTTTGGACAGCGATTAGTGGCCTTTGGCCTTCAACGATCAGATAATGATTTCCTTCAATAGAAAATTCCTTTGACATCAATGACAATTAATCCAACAACCTTGTTGCAGTATTTGGGGAACATGATTCCCTTTTAAGAACCATATTCTTCTTAAACACCAGCATAGTCCAAAAGGGAAAGTGGACAATGTACGTCTGTCATGTTGCATGCCAATTATTTAGTGCCTTACTCTGGCAGTAATGATAAAATACGTGTCATTACTGCCATGTGAACCTGCAAAATTGAACACCCAACCTTTCCTTGCTCAAGACCATAGATGACCACCAACCTTTAAGGAATCCCACTGCAATTTACTGCTGATTTTTTTTTCTTCCTCGTCTGTTAAAGCTCAATTCTTTCAAGTATCAACCAGATGAAGTAGTGGAATAGCTGATTTGATCTATTTTATGTGCTTTTGTCCTGTTACTGAATTAGTGGGAATCTCTGTTTTTCCATATGCACTCAAATATTCTTCCCAATTCACCTGTTTTGTCCATCTGAATTTAGTTGTGGCAACTTTCCACACCCCTGATTATTTCATTGCTCAAGAAAATGCCCAAAAAAGATAACGAATTAGACTAGGAAGTTTATTTTTCTACCACACCTAGATCTCTTGTAGTAGTTTTGGTTTGTTTTTTTTGAAAGTAGTACATATGTTACTTTTGGCGTTTATGAACATTTCTTATATAGCAGAAGCCTGTTTTTGATTTATGACCACCTTTTCATTGTGCAGCGCCTTTTGGAATGACGATCGACCAGATCTGGGCCATAAAGACAAGGAAATGTTGATTGAAGATTTGGTAGCCATTTGAATTTCTTGATCCATTTGTTTATTTTACCTCCTATATTCTTTGTATGCTTAATGGGATTACCATGCAGATGAGGGAGGTTACTTCCTTATGGCAGACTGACGAGTTGAGGCGTCGTAAACCTACACCTGCGGATGAAGCACGAGTTGGTGAGTATCAGGATTCAGAATTAGAGTCATAAGGACTCAATCATAATTTATTCCCTTGTGAATATTAATCATCTGACCTATTTGCAGGTTTGAATATTGTGGAACAGTCCCTTTGGAAAGCTGTGCCTCATTATCTGTGTCGAGTTAGTGCTGCTTTAAAAAAGGTTGGATTCATCATTTATTAAAGAATGAGATTGTGGCTTAAGATGAGGATTTTCTATACTTTTGGTTTTCGGATATGGCTTAGTAAAAACTATCTTTTGGAACTAATGCTATGTTTACATCATTTTCAGCACACTGGTAAGCCTCTTCCATTAACTTGCACTCCTATCAGATTTGGTTCTTGGATGGGAGGTGACAGAGATGGCAATCCAAATGTAACTGCTAAGGTACTTGGAGCACAAGCAGTCCTATTATTAAGAGAATTTAAAATCGCAAAATATTTTACTTTATACCAATGGTGTAAAACTCTCAAAAATAATCAGATACTTTTTAATTTAAAAATTGTCCATGTAAGGTATATGGATATGTAAATAATTTAAGCACATAATTGATTTTTGTCGCTTTGCAAAAGTTCTTTGAAGAGAGAAACTTCTGTTATTTTGAAAACATGCACATGGCAACTCTGAGGAAAAGGCTAGTCTTAATACTATACAAATTGCAGGTTACTAGGGATGTCTGTTTCTTAGCTCGTTGGATGGCAGCTGATCTGTACATTCGGGAAATTGATAGTCTTCAATTTGAACTTTCAATGAACAGATGCAGTGATAACTTGGAAAAAACGGCATATGAAATCTTGGCAGAAGGCTATTCAACTTCTATATGCTTGACAAATAATACTGGACATGCATTTGACATGTTTATATGTTTATTACCTTCGCTATTATAATAAGTACATGTATTTGACAAAGTGTCGCCTGAAATGTTGATCATCAAAAATTTTCAACTCATTTTTTTCAGAAAATCTTTCTTAAGCAATTATGGCACCTGAAATGTTGATCATGAAAATCTTCGTACCCATTTTTTTAGAAAAGCTGTCTTCAACAATAATGATAATGCATTGTAGAAGCTTAAAGTAACATATTTGAAATGTTGCTTTGTTCATTGTTTTCTCTATTACGAATTTTTAATTTTCTTTTGCATTTCCAAATTTCTTTTGACAGCATATCCTGTCTTAGTCATTGTTATCTAACAATTGTCTGTCACTCTGAACTTCACTATTTTCAAAAGGTGGTTATGGTTAGTCAATTAAGTTGCAAACATGCCTATGTAAAATATCCCTTTTTCCAAAAACCTACCTCAATTTGTATGCATAGAAGACTTGGACATTTTGCCTCTTATTTCAATTGCATTAAATTATTTTTGAATTGTTGTATGTTGTCCATTTAGAGCTCTAGGAATTTGATATTTCTTCTAACCATGGTTGCCAAGGAAAATATTAATAAATACATAAAAATGAATTGGAGTTGAAATAGAGGGCTCTTAATGAATTGGATTGAAACACTCGACTATTACCTGAATTATTTTTAAAATAATAATAGATATGAAAATGATGCATAGGCTCAAATGTGTATATAGGTGGCATGCGTTTGATAATCACTAGAGCCATTGACACACACACGCCCCAAATTAGGTGTCTCTCTAGTTTATGCTGAAGTTTAGAAATTGAGGACTACCATAATGATTCATTATAATTCAGGCAGTGTAATGTCCCTTTTTGGGGACTCACAGAAACTATGCAAAGCTGAAGATAAACAACACTTTTCAGATTTTTAGTAGGCTGTTAGTGACTGAAATAAATATATAAAAACCCTTAACTGCTGCCAGCAAACACCCTTCTAGGGCAGCGACCCTTTTGGGGTTTCAAACCCACTTTGTGCCCTCAAAACCCTTGAAATCAACTACCCTTAAGTCTCTAAAATTATTATATATTACCAACAATCATATCATGCAAGAAAACTGATTTTTATAAGCTTGGAAGTGAGATCTGATTTTTATGATAAAACCCTCAACTGCAGAAATTAATTAAATATTCTAGAACTGTAACTAACTTGAGAGAGCTTGGAAAAATAGCAAAACACTTCCAAAATTAATAAAACTTCAGATCTTGGCCTCTAAAAATATGAAGAACATGATTCTAATCTCAAATCCATGAAATTGTTGCAAGAACACACCAAACTATTCCTCCAAGCTGGTCGCCCTACTTGGAACAACTAATACATATGCCAAATTACACCATAAAGCTGGTCACTCCACTCTAGGAAGGCCAAATATGCATTAACAATCATAAGTAGTGCAAATATCTTCAATTAATGACCAATTGAGCTCCTTACGGCAAATTTGCCTAGGGCTGGAAATGAAGATTACAGCAACAAAGAGATCCCTCAAGGGGTGGAGACTCCCATGTTGAAGTCTTCCTTGGTCTTGGTGAAGGGTTTCATCCTCACACAAGGCTCTCCAAGGGTTTTCGTCCTTAGGAGAGGGAGAGAGATGCTTCACAAGCAATCTTTCCGAAATAATAGAATTCACATATATTATCAAATGGCCAAGCAACCTCCTTTTATAACCATAAGGGGTGCTACATTTCAAATGATGGCGACCCAAATAAAAAGTACTTTTTAATTATCTAATTTGTATTTGGAGCCTACATGCTCAAAATACTTTATTTTCTAATTAAATAAGTTCTTCTATTGGAGTGCTAGGCTTCCCAATAGGAATATGTGATGATAATAAAAATATCTTATTAGAGAATGACAAAAATGTCACCCAAATCTTCCCCTTCCTTAAACCCACAAGGAAGAAAATGGGTTAAGGTCTTCAAATTTGCTAGTCTCCAAAAAGGGACATGACAGTCCCCCTTCCCAAGATTGTTTGTCCCCAAGCAATTACAAGTACCCGGATCCCAAATAAATCTCAGCTGCTCCTTTGATGTACTTGCACATGAAGCAAACTCATTAAAGAAAAAATGTGTCCCCTTCTTCATCCACTCTTGCTTTGTGGATATGATGACCAATTCTTCTTCTTTGCTTGCCAAGGCCTCATAAATACCATCCAAACATTGGTTGTTCCCAATTTCCCTCATGCTGTCCCAAACACCAATGTAATCTTGCTTTTTCCCTTCAAAAATCAGAATGAAGGTGGCTGGAATTCCACTTTTACTTGCATAGAATAGTACAAGTATGTTAGTGTGTAGTGAATACAACTCCCAACTATTAAGATGTCTCTTTATGCTCCAAAACTTTGAAAAGAACAAACTGAAAATGCACCAAACAACATGTCTCCTTTGTTGGACAGCCCTCAAATTGACCCTTGGGTCAAAGTATTCGTCATTCCACATTACTTCTTTGATTTTGCAGGCTGTCCCTTTAGGGGAAAGGCACCAAACTGATTGGATGGGGGTTGTATAGTGACTATAACAATCATGAAATGCTTGGAATTCCTTCTCAAACAACAATTCCTTTGTACCTAGTGACCTTCTATGATGAAGCTCTTCATACCCCACTCTAATGCAAATGTTTTTACCCATGTTGTGGCTGTTAAAAGGTGTTTTCTTGCTTAGAAACTGATTGGTAATGACTGGAAATAATCTTGCAATGGCTGTACATACCTCATCTTTGAACCGGTTGCTTAGGAACACCATTGAGCATGTCATGACAGCTTGGACTTGACTCAAACCAGCTCTATATCTATGGTTGAAAGTGGTGTTTTCCACCCCAATATGCTCTTTGGAATTCACTTTATAGTAATAAACATTCTTACCAAGTGTGAGTAACCTTTGTTGTGGAGAATTTTCTGATTGCAAGTGCCTTGCTGCCCCAAAACAACTGTCCTATGTTGTTCCTTGCAAACTCCTTCCATGATGTTACTAGCAAACTGATTTTTGACATATCCAGCCGTGATAATATTTTTCCAGTCAGTTATGTGAGAGAACAACCCACAATGTGATTCCCAAAGATTTGCTTCAGCATTCACTTCTTTCCTCATGCCATGAATTCTGATTTTTTCAACTTTATCACTGAATTTCAGTTCTTTATCATGATAGTTGAGGGTGAACTCCCCCAATGTTTGCAACCATTGAACCCCAAGAACAATTTTATCATTATCTAGTTCAATCACAAAAAAATCATCACATACCTCATGATTTCCCAAGAGAATTGACAACTGTACTATTTTCCTTGTGCAAGGTATGATGGTGCCACTCTCTACAAGCCTAGTGACCCCTTGGTTATGAAGAAGACCCTTCACCGAAATGGATGATAAGTATGTGTGCCACACATTAGAGTAAGGGTGTTGCCCTTCCACCATATTCTCTCTAGCTCTTTCATATTCATGGAATCATGGAATGGGAAATCAGAGTTACAATCATGCCCTTGATGCCTCAAACATAGATATTTTCCCAACATTGTACCTATATTCTAGATGCAGGAACAATTTTGAAATTGAGCCCAAGAATCCATACAAGAAGTATATCTTACCTCATTATTCCACGGAGTATGAGGTGCATAATGATGTCCAATCGGCGGTGACATAGGAGGACATAACAAGCATGAAATTTGATCACCTTTCCCAATCAGCTATGTATGAGGGTAACATATCAGCAATGACATATCAACAAGCAACAAAACTGAGATATTCTTATACCATGGGCTGCCTACGACACTCTTATGACGCAAATTTTTTTAGTTAGGAACAAAACTAAGAGAATCCTCTAATAGTGCCCTTCTTTCATGCATAATGTCATCCTCATAGTTCCTTAGTAAATCTTATTTTCCTTCATTATGTGACCGCCTTGGGTGGCCATTAGAATTTAATAAACTATTATTGAATAACAAAGGATTTTTACCTTTCTTCGGATGATGAAAAAATTGGGATTGTTCTTTGTTGATATCCCCATCGATTTGCTCCTTGGTGACTGTTGTTTGGAATAGTTTAGCCACTTAACCAATTACTATCCTTTGTCCTTCATGGAGAATTTCTTCAACAATTGGAGCTTCCCCCTTTTGTACTATCTCCACACCTTGATCACTGTGCTTGGGATGTTTTTGTGGCTCTTACCAAGGCCTAATTCTTCATCATTATGTTCTTCATTGATTGCTGTTATAGACAGTCCAACAAGCTTATTGTCATCATGTCTATTTGGGAAATGGGTTCCAACCATCCCTTTCTCTTCACCCTCTTGCTCATCATGCCTCTTTTCAACCTTGAATTCATCACATGCTAAAATAAAATCAATATTAACCAAACAATGATCATTAATTACCTCATAATGTTGTCCTTTTGGAACAACAATGGGAGTTAGGGCTAAATCTTCATCCTCCATGACTCCACCTCCTTTTGACTGCTGCTAAGGGCATCTTAGTAGGCTGAAGGTGCTCAATTTCAGTTTGTAATTGGGTGTTATCTACTCAATTCCTCTTACCGAACTGAAATTTAGACTTTTCCTCTCCTAAACTCAGACCTGATTTTTCTCCATCACGTGTGTGACCATTAGGGCTCAAAAATTTGTCATGGGAACTTAAGAAACTTTTATCTTCCAACCCTTCTTCATATGTAGTGTCCAAACCCTTGAGTGTGGTGTCCTTATGGAGCGTTGACCTCTTCCTTGTTGCTTGGGTTTTTGACCTTTTGCCAATTCCAGCTCTCTCTGTTTCCAACTCTACAAACATTGCAAAAGGGACGACATCCTGAACCTTCTCAGGAAGAGTTCTATAGTGAACCATCAAATTTGGAGCCTTGGAAGACTTTGGAGTGGCTTTTTCTTTGATTGCCCTAGCTTCAACGAGTTTCTCCACGCTAGAAGCGAGGGTATCTATTGACCTTACAAATTCCTCTTGCATCTTCTCGAACCTTTTAGACTTGTCTTCCATGTTCACAAGATGAGAGGATGATGCCCTGATACCATTGTAATGTCCTTTTTGGGGACTCAAAGGAAAATATGCAAAGTTAAAGATAAACAACACTTTTCATATTTTTAGTAGGCTGTTATTGTTTGAAATAAATAAATAAAAATCCTTAATTGTTGCCAGTGCAAACACACTTTTGTGCCCTCAAAACCCTTGAAATCAGCTACCCTTAAGTCTCTAAAATTATTATATATTACCAACAATCATATCATGCAAGAAAACTGATTTTTATAAGCTTGAAAGTGAGAGATATGATTTTTATGATAAAACCCTCAACTGCATAAATTAATTAAATATTCCAGAATTGTAACTAACTTGAGAGAGCTTGGAAAAATAGCAAAACACTTTCAAAATTAATAAAACTTTAGATCTTGGCCTCTAAAAATATGAAGAACATGATTCTAATCTCAAATCCACGAAATTGTTGCAAGAACACACCAAACTATTCCTCTAAGCTGGTTGCCCTACTTGGAACAACCAATACATATGCCAAATTACACCATAAAGCTGGTCACTCCACTCTAGGAAGGCCAAATATGCATTAACAATCATAAGTAGTGCAAAGATCTTCAATTAATGACCAATTGAGCTCCTTAGGGCAATTTGCCTAAGGCTGGAAATGAAGATTACAACAAGTAAAGACATCCCTTGTTGAAGTCTTCCCTGGTCTTGGTGAAGGGTTTTGTCCTCACACAAGGCTCTCCAAGGGTTTTGTCCTTAGGAGAGGGAGAGAGATGCTTCACAAGCAATCTTTCTGAAATAATAGAATTCACATATATTATCAAATGGCCAAGCAACCTCCTTTTATAACCATAAGGGGTGCTACATTTCAAATGATGGCCAACCCAAATAAAAAGTACTTTTTAATTATCTAATTTGTATTTGGAGCCTACATGCTCAAAATACTTTATTTTCTAATTAAATAAGTTCTTCTATTGGAGTGCTAGGCTTCCCAATAGGAATACATGATGATAATAAAAATATCTGCTTAGATAATGACAAAAATGTCATCCAAGTCTTCCCCTTGCTTCCTTAAACCCACGAGGAAGAAAATGGGTTAAGGTCTTCAAATTCGCTAGTCTCCAAAAAGGGACATGACAGGCGGTGTAAAATGAGAGTGAGTATTTTTGGTAACTTAGTCTATTAGCCTTTCTCATGCAGTTTTATTTTTTGCACATTCACCTATTGCATCTACTCATGGATTCCTTGTGAATTCAGATATTCATTGTATCCTGATGTACAAGGTTATAAAATATTTCATTTTATTTGTATGTTTATGGAGCCACTTTCCTCGTACTCTGTTTTGGTCTCCAGTCTTTTTGTGTGGATTCATGTTTTTGCCGGTGATATTTGCAAGAAACAAGATTATCATGGATTTGCATTCTGGTAACTGTTTCTTAAAACACATCTAATTTTTAATGTGATGTTTATTTGTTAGAAAAAGAATACGAGGAACATCGTCAGGAAAACGGGCCCCATCAACCTATTAATCGGGCTTCTAAGCATTCGGATTACCATGGTGCAGTCTTACCAACTCAACTTCCAGCTGGTGCGGATATGCCAGCCTGCACAGGTAAGTTTGAACATTCATTGTTTAAGTAGCTCTTGTCCTTCCTTTGATTTCACGTCAGTCTTTTGCATAAATTGCAGTTTATATAGAATTCTCCTCCCGTATCATACTTTATGAACACTATTGATGTTTAAGCTTGGCCCTTATTTAGATTAGTCTATTTCTTACATTTTTGCGGAAGCATTTCTTAATTGCAATATGTTAGATATTTTATATTTCCTGAACGTTTATCCTTAAGGACAATTTTCTTTTTCCACCTCCTTTTGAAACACAGTGTTAGTGCTCTGGTCCATGTTCAATATTGCTTATAGCATGTATGTAAGAATACACAGTTGGCATGCTTCTGTTTAGATATATCTGCAATATCTATTACCATCTCTTGGAGCAAATTTAGTTTTGAGATCATAAGCACTGTTTGCACTCTCAACAGCTATGGTTGTTGGAAAGATTGAAACATGAAATAGGATAAATAATTTGCTAGATCTTGGAGCCATTCGGAAAGGAAATCATGTAAAGTACACCTATTCAATTCCATATATATAAGTTTCAAATTTTCTGTTAAATATGCATAAGACTGCCTAGCCAAGTTGACATGGTGGCAGTGATGGAAACACACAATATCAATTTCAGCAATTCATCCTGGCTCTTGTAGGCTAATGGAGGCCACATTTAGGACAAATAACAGTTACTCCAGTATCATGACATCGACTGATGAGCTTGTCCCAGCACGCATTGCGTCTGAGAATCACTTCTAAGAGAAAGTTGAAACATCAATTACCTCTTTCTCCTAAATCAATTTACTTTTGAAATTTGTTTGAATCAATTTGAGAGTGTTTGTAGTGTGTGACTACCAACATTTTGTTACCCTTCCATCTTCTATTGATTTTTTAACCTTCCATGTTTTAATGAACTTTTTACCTTGTGGTGATTGTTTCTATAGTTTAGTGGGAGGGTTCTAATCTTTGATGCATAGACTGGTAGGCAACAGGGAGGTCTTGGGTTAATGGTTCCTGCTTTGGTAAAGAGGCTTAAGAAGCCAGCCTCATATTTGTTACAAGAGAAATACATAGCTCGAGGAACATGCCTGTAAGGCTATATGGATATCTCTAGATTAACTCCGATGAGAGTCTTGTGAATATATTTGCATATAACCATATCCTTTGAACCTGAAGACCATATGTTAGTAAGCAACTGTTTTATATTTGAAAACGACCACTTAGAAGCACCCCCATAAAGCAAGGTAACAAAGTTTGATCAGTTCTAGCTGTACCAATAGAGGAGGTGATGCATCACAATGCAATCCTAGGTAGACCTAGGGTATACAGCTCATTAGTTGGCATGTTTCCTGAACCACCCTTGCAGACATTTTTCCCTTGCAGGGAAAGAAGTATTAACCATCTTAACCCTTCAAGAGGATCCCCAATCCAAAGGTTGAGACAACTTATGTTAGTTGCTTCACAATGTTCTACAGTTGCTCGCATGTAAGTCCATCCATACATTGGAACTCTAGTGGCACATTTAAGTTTTTCCTTAATCACTTTTGGTACATTTGATTTGCAGGATTAACTGCAGTTGCTAATGAAACTCACACAATTAAAATATGCTGTCCTACTTGAATTCTACTCCAAAGTGACAGTTTTGATTGCTATCAGAAGTTGGAATTAGTGTTTTTGGAAACATAAATAGAACTTGCAGCAATGAATCATGAATGTCATAAACAATGTATAACAAACAAAAGCGAGAACAAAGCAGACGGACACAAGATCTTTTTACCTAGAAACTCCAAAGTGGGGAAAAGTGGCAATAGCTCAGCTTCTATGTTTTTCTCATGACCAAAGATAGTTTACAAAGAGTTCAGTAGAACAATTACATAAAACTCCCGTGTTTTCCCACCCAGCTTGCTTTCTACACCTTTCTTCCTCCAATCAATTGAGCACTGGCTGTATCTCTCACACATGCTCACAATTGAATTTGTGCCTTCCTATTTATTATACTCTGGAAGTGTCATGTTGTGTGCTGAAGGAGTCCCAACAATGTCAAAATCGTAGAGATGTGTCATTTTCCCATTACTCTGCCCGTACAACTTATTCAGGTGAAACCGCTCTTAAATTAACCGGTGGATACATTACTGCCCCAGCGGTTTTGAAGTTGCTCATGCAGAGACCAATGGTAATGTAATCACCCCTTAAAGGAGCTGGCGGTTACGCAACTGCCCCCACATTTCGTCATCAGATCCTAGTCGTTCTCTTGTTGAATGAAGATGTTTTAATTTCGTGATCCCTATAGATCAACCATTGCTTATCCACAAGCGTGAACGATGAAAGAAACCATGCTTAGGGATTGACTTCATCTTGATTGTATTTGGATTTCCACTATTTATTCCAAGAATCCCTAAGCTCGTACCACATGCCAAAACCATACAAGAAATACTCAAATTGAGCCCGATTATTGACTGATTCCCAGTTGCTCTCTGGCTGGATGAACAAGATGTTATAATTTCCTGATCCCTATGCATCAACCTTGGCACATCTGCAAGTGAGAACAAACAATGAAACTATGCTTCTAGGGTCTGATGCACTTTGTGCAAGTCTAGGATCAACCTTCATTTATCCACAAGTAAGAACAAGTTAAATAATTATGCTTCTAGTGTCTGATGTGCTTATATGCCAAACTAGGGATAGACTTTCCTCTTAATTCTAGCTGGATTTCCACTATCTATTTAAAGAACCCCTAAGCTTCTAGCACATACCAAACTTATACTTTAAACCATACAAGAAATACTCAAATTGAGCCCAACTGCTGACTAATTCCTGGTTGCTCTCTGGTTGGATGAAGATGTTTTAATTTAGTGATTACTATGGATCAACCTTAGCCTGTCCACAAGTGAGAACAAACAATGAAACTATGCTTTGAGGGTCTGACATGCTTCTGCGCCAATCTAGGATTAGACTTGCCTCTTAATTCTAGTTGGATTTCCACTATCTATTCAAAGGACCTATAAACTCCTAGTCATAGTTTGCATTCTCAGACTCAACTTGGAGTCCGTAGACCAAAATTTTACTGACTCAGTGATATTCGACAACTTAAAAACACTTAAATTTCTTAAAAACATAAATTTTGTACAAAATGCAGTTACAATGTATCAAAGGAGTTTGTAAAACGTTGGGGAAGTGTTTTCTATTAGATTTGAATACAAATATAGTGCAAAATCGCATCATCATGCTAATGCTTGCGAGTATTGTCCCAAAACTCGCCAAATGCTCACCAAAACTTACCAAACCTACACATTATAGATGCAAAATGTAATCATTTATGAAACCTGAAAATGGCATGTAAACTATCAAGCTATATTGCTATGCCCTAGTATGTAAGTGGCATAACATTTGTGCCTTGCCCATGAGTAGTGTTTGAAACCAAACACTTTGTGCAATTTTTCTCAACTATGTGCCATGTAAATGTATATTCAGCAAGACACCTGAGAACGAAGCTTCATGAATTTATCATATCAAATCCCTAAAACCAGAGGGCACCCTAAGGCAGCAAATATTCATTCCCAACAGTTGTAGAGAGGAATTTACAACGGAAGAAAATGATGTAAAGTGACAACACAACAACATTCCCTCAATACCCAATCAAACAATTAACTACAAAATGCTTCTCTATAGTTATTCAACATAATAAACACAAGATTACAAAGGAAAATGAGGATTTATTCATGTCGAATATTTTAACAACAAGAAACAACAAGCATGTACATGGCAGAATGGTCATGTGTATTCATTTGTGAAAGAGGACAAGGAGACATACATGAATGCTCTTAAAGCCTACTAATGGTTGTACTAATTGCAACCACCTTAGCATAAATCCCAAATGAAAACACCCAACAACCAATTCCTTGCAGAACCCAAGAGGTAAAAACCCCAACGTGCTTTCCCCACGATTCTCACCTGCCAGGATGTCCAAGAGGACGTCAAATTCCAACGTCTCCTTTTACAATAACATCTTCTCTCTTATATAAGGTATTATCACAAAAGAATATACTCAAATTTCTCAAAGAATCAGCCAAAGCTTATCAAAAATAGGACTCAAGCCTTTAGTTCGCTAGAAAATGAGAGGGAACCTACTCCATTGAAAATATCAGATCGATATGCTAGGATGGAACACTTTTGAACCCATCATGAAGTTGGAGGAGGAGAGCCCTGACAAAGGATTTGAAGAGGAGAATAAATAATTAGGGAGACAAGGAGTCTCCCTGACAAAAGTTTCTGGATGAGCTAAAGAAAGGCGATGGGCTGCCTCTATTAAGGATAGATAACCGTGGATAAGAAATGGAGCTAAGGAACCAAGAGCACCAATCCTCATTGAATCCGAATTTGAATAGGATGCAAAGGAGAAAGTTTGAGTCCATGATTTGCCGATATTGAGTTTGATGACCACGGTGTAGGAGCTCATGCACCATGATCACCCAATCCAAGTTTTGCTTACCCTCTAGGAAATTACCTTGTTTTGGAAAAAATGAGAGAAGTAAGGAAAACCTTTTAACTATTCTGTCATTCTCTTAGAGGCAAGTTTATAAAGAGTGTTGCAAAGAGAGATTGGCTTAAAATCACCAAAGTTCCACAGTGTGTTTATTTTTTGTAATTGAAGTATTGTTCATGTCCGCTAAAGTTGTGTCTTATAGGATTCATTGAGGGCCCCAGTACATCCTTCTCCACGATTTCCCAAAAGGCTTGGAAGAATTTGGCCAAAAATCCATCAGGGCCCAACACTTCCATCTCTATAGTTTTCTCTATAGAGATGTGGTTCAAAAGACCTCTATTATGATCTGTGGCCACTAGGTAGGGGATTTACTCAAAAAAGGGGGCTTGTGCTAGCATTAGTTCGTCGATAGTAGTTACTAGTGATAGAATTAAATGAACAGATATGCGCCTCATATCGGAGGGGTTAGTGAGTTGAATTAACTAAAAAGATGTTAGAAATGCAATTCACTCTTCTTTAGGAGAGGGTAGATTGGTGGAAGAAATGTGAGGGTAAACTCTATTGCCAAACAATCTCCTCCTTGGAAAGAAGGCCCGTCTAACTTTCCTTTCAAGCGCAACCCTTTAGTTAAGATTTGGTTGGAGGGATCGTATTTTTAGCTCCTCACAAACCAATTCTCTAGCTCTTTGAGTATATGCAACTTTTATTCAAAGATGTTGTTGAAAGAGGTGTGATTCCAATTTTTTTTGGGTGAGATGGAACATTTTCGATAATGCAGTGTAAGTTAAATCACTCCACCTCTCTTTCATTCTATCATGCAAAGATTCATTATGGAGTTAGCCATATGAACTCAAAATTGGATTGAAAAGAGAGCAAAATGGAGAATTGTCCGATTTGGAAGCCTCAACAATGATAGAGTCAAAGCAACGATTCTTGTGATTACTCCAAGTTAAATACCAAGATCCCGATTTCATATCCTCAAGAGCTATCTCGCACAAAGGATCTAAGTCTAGCTAAGATTGTGTTTGAAAGGGAGCACCTCTCTGGTTTTGATTATTGTATAAAATTGCTTTGAAGTAAAGCTAGAAAAATGATATCCAAAATAGTATTGCAAAAGTCCTCGAGTTTCCCCTATTATACATTTTAAAATTGGGGAGTTTGGTGCATAAATATTGAGCAAGAAGAAATAAAGAAGAAACACAACATTTAAGGCGGTTAGCAATCCAATTTGAATTTTAGATAAGTGGAGTGCCCATAAAGTTGAGAGAATTGTAAGTGGTGTCCAATCCATGAGATTGACCATCAACATCCACTGCGGAAAGAGACTAACATTTCTAGTGACATTCATGCCAAAATTCAAAATCAAGGGGGAGAGTTTGGTCTATTGAATATAAATGACACTAGACTTGAGAATTTGTGCTTGTTCTTCTTTTTTGTTAGCAACATTAATGCCACTAACATTCAACGAAAGGAGCTTCATAATTGTTGGGGAATTTCACCCGCTCACTATCGATGAGATCATGGAGTTATTGTCAAATGCCCAACCCTGCGCCCTCTTATGTGTCTTTAAGTTGTCTTTTGACATTTAGTGGCTTCCCTCTACGCCTTTGGTGTTGGGAAAGATATGGAAGCTTCTTCAAATTCTCATATTGAGTTAGAAGTTGGATCTGTTTGTTGGCAGCTTTCCTCCACATTCTTGGTGTTGGGAAACATTTGGAAGCTTCTTCAAATTCTCATATTGAGTTAGAAGTTGGATCCCTTTGCGAGTTCATTATTGGGATACATTAGGGGATAAATTGTCAAGAGCTTGGTCATCAAAGGTAGCGGGTGTATTAAAAGATAGTGAATATGTGTGGTTGGGAGGTATAATGTCAAAGGGCATGTTTTCCATGTCAAGGGTGGAGCAAGGGGTGTCATCATGGCAGGAACAATCAAATCTTGTTGATCCTAGATGAGAAAAGCGAGAGGGAGAGGCAAGATATGTTAGTGAATGCATCAAGAGTCTGCATGTAGACCATGATCATTGTCAATGGTCAATGA
Organism: Taxus wallichiana var. yunnanensis; assembly: GCA_018340775.1. Lineage (NCBI taxonomy): Eukaryota > Viridiplantae > Streptophyta > Pinopsida > Cupressales > Taxaceae > Taxus > Taxus wallichiana. Next base: position 815,080,923 of record CM031235.1, read on the forward strand.
TTCTAGAATCCACAACAAGGGAACAATATCCTCCTTGGGATGGAGAAACCACATCTGGTGCCTTTTGGGCCAAAGAATTTGTCACTCATTAAAGGTTTGGGCACCATTGAATGGTTCAAGATGGGTTTTTTTGGGCAGATCTAGGAAATTTCGACACGAGTGTCTAACTTTGTGACGTTGATGACACTAAAGACACATGGATTCAATGTTGATTTCCTAGGAGAATGAACTAAAGAAGAAATGTCTATGGCCATCAACAACAACTTCATAAGATCAAATTCGATGTAGAGGAATAAACAATAGAGTTTTCCTTAGTTGCTTTGTTCAAGTAGGTAAATGATCTAATGGTGTTGTCCCTGATCTTAAGGCAAACTTCCTTCTAGAACTCTTGAGAGAGATTGAAAAGGCTTATCCAAATCAACACAATTCAATTTATCGGTCATTGCATTAAAACTTGGAGACCTTGGAAGAAGAGAAAGATCCATGTTTTCCAAAAGCCTTGTGACCCCTAAATACTTGTTTTGATCTACTTTATTCCTGCACACAATGAGGAAAAAATGACATGCTAATAACTGATGCTCCTCATTTCCACCCAAATGTTGTGATATCCATGCTTTGACTTTTGAGATTGAGGGTTATATCCCAACAAAATGCCCAACTAGGGCTCGATAGGAAAGTTGGTCAAGCATGGGCAAGATTTTGTATTTGAAAATCACTTTTGGTTTGACCAAAGGGTTATTGATTGCCCATCAAGTGTGGCGATCTGTAACTCTGATTGCTTATTTGTCTGTAAGAATCCGCAGCAGCTTTTCAATCCTTGCATTGGTCTGTGATCCGCATTTAAAGTGTAGGAAGGCCTACCCTACCTGCGAAATTGTTCTTTCACTACCTTCTCCCCATCTCCTTCCTTCTATAAACTAACTTTATGTTATGATTTGTTACTAATAATTTAGGTTCTTTATAGTGAATATTTATGAAGATTCAAGGGATGAGAATAACACCAAGGATAGACTATGACAGTGTTGACACAATTTACAGGATGTCATCCTTTATGGTCAAACTACGTTTTAGAATCTTCTTGATTGGTTTAATGCTGGAGGAAGCAAATTCGTACTTTTTAATAATAGTTTTTAATGGGGCAATTATGGTCTATCAATTTATCTAATGAAAATGGGTTGCTTTAAGGAAAATCCTTCAAAGACGCTGGTCTTAATGGTAGAGATATTGCTGCATCATAAAAAGACTATTGCCAAAATATCATCGATTCTGGCAGTGTTTTGGTTTAGGTAGATAATTTTGGTTTGATCTTCGATTGGTTAAATGTCTTCATTGATATAATCTCTCTCATTAATATTTAAATCACTTGAATTTGTTATTTGATGCTTAATGGTATATCTTTTTCTCTCTTTTTCAAATAATTTTTGCTTTTGACAGTTCTATAAGTTTCTCTGATTTTTATTGTCTTTGAATTCATTATTTTCATTGAATATGAATGCATATTTATAGAACTATCAGTTGCATTTGACACCCACACAACTTGGACCATTGATAGATCATAATTCAGTAAAAGATATCTTGACAAGTGAAGTTGTTTTTAGATAAGAGATTCAATAATTGACATTGAGTCGGTGACATGCTTTTGATAGATGAACTAGACAAGAATGATGAGTGGGAAATATAATTGTCAAGAATCGAGCCAAACAATGAACATGTTTTAAACTCTGTAGACACTTGGAAGGAATACAGAGCATATAGATGTAAGAATAGGAAAATACAAGAAATAATGGAGATTATTGTAATTTAAGAGAGATTATATTTATCTAAAGTGTTACATTGGATATCCAATAATTGTATGGCTTTGATACCACTTATTGCATCCTAGAGGATTCATAAATGAAAGAATCATAGGTTGCGTTTGATGTCAGTGGTAGAACAATTATCAGATGTCTCAGATTCCATGTAGAACTTCAATGTTTCACATTTTTAGGGAATGTATTTTAGGGACCGCTGGAGAGACCCCCAAATTTGATGTCAGTGGTAGAACAATTATCAGAGGTCTCGGATACCATATAACTTCAATGTTTCACATTGTTTTGGGGACATATTTTAGGGATGGCTGGAGAGACCCCGAATTTCTTGGTACTGCATGAGTGATTCAGCCTAAAAACATTAATTTATATTAAAAAAATTCTCTCTTTTAAATGTTAATGAAATCACAATATAAAAACATGATTAAAATACATTAAGCAATCTATATCAGTCGCGACATAAACTGGGATCGACAAAATACCAAAATTCTTTTGACAAGCTATCACCATGGCCACTTACTTTAGAAGCTTCAATAAACCCAAACAAATAATGTTCCCCAAGAAAATAAAGAAGCAATAGCATAGTCGTCAAATATTTATGGCAGTCAAAGCTTAAAAATTTTTCCACAAACAATGACGCAAAGTATACACGGGCATTTCTAGGATTTATGTCCAACGGCATAGCTGTTTCTTGGTTGAGAGAAGGATTGACACAAAGCCCTTTTGAAATAAACAAATTAAGAGCTGGACGAGTCGCATTCTTACACTGCATCTTAGCATGCTGGGAATCAGACATGGAGGAGTCATGCAACGTTCCATCCCATGGCAATTTTCAGTCTTTTAGGTTGGCAAACCAGGCTGCAAAATTCACATTTAAAGATTACTTCCAATTATCGAAAGGGTCCTTCAAATAGTTAATGGGTTCCTATTTAGAGGTGTGATGATGGTTGTCCATATCATCTTCAACATGCCCTCCCCTCCATACGGCAACATTATTGTCAACCATATTTACCACCATTGCTTTCTGGAAAACATTATTCTGCTCTTGAGTATTGCTAGGGCCACTTCAAACTTCCTAATGCATGCTGGCCTCAAAAACTCATTGACATGTTTGGTCATAGCCTTCCAGTTTCTTTCAACCTGCACTTAAACATAGCTTCAACAATATCCTCGTTCTTCTTGCTAGTCTGTTTCATAATCATTGAAGTTGCAATAGTAAAATCAACACAAAAATACAACAGCCATGAAGACGATAGTATCATAGTGATTGAAGCCAAAGCATCAAACATAGGAAATGCAAAAAGCAATTTCGAGAGACCATATCCAAATGAGAGTTGAAGATGCTGAATGAATTCACACTGGCCAAAGGAAGGAGATCATGACTAGTTCACAAGAAAGGGTTGTTAATGCAATGGTTAATATCAATGTCTACAATCCTCTAACACTTGGGAAATCTCTGATGCAACTGCTGTCTTCAAGGCCCTTTACAATAGACATCAACAAGAGGGATGGAACTACAATATTAAAATAAACAGAGACCATAGCATAAGAAAAGGAGGGACCAAAGTGGAAACTCAAGTTAGATTTGTTGTGTAGGTGAGCATAACCATGAGTGAAATGGGAGATCCCTTACAATTATATACAATGGTTTCCAAAAGGAGGAAGACTAGAGGCAATATGATTCTCTAAATGCTGATCTTCTCAACCACCATTGTCTACGCTATAAGGTGGGTAGCAAGATATTGAATTCCCTAGGTATGTGCTTACAAAAATTTAATAGAGGTCATATGATTAAATCTCATGTATGCTAGTTCGCAAAGATATCAAAAAATTGTTACACAATTGACCTAAAGATTGTACCAAGAATATCTTATCAATAAGTTTTAAATTAAAGAAAGAAATAAATTAATGTCCACATATGACCAAAAGTAGGTTAATGGGACTCAAGGATACAAGAATTGACATTGGGAAGTTTTAGGAAGAGAGAAGTCTTAGAAGCAAAATGTTAAAAGTACAAAAACAAAATAAAACAATGGGACACTAATACAAGTGGTAAGAAAACCAATACAAATAGCAATGAAGGGCGAACAAGAGCCCCAAAAGCATGTGCCGATGAAGATTGGAAGGAAATCTCATTTGTTATCTCCGTTTGTGCATGAAGTGGACTTGTTGAGCCATAATTTGTCATTGTGAAAGATTTGAGAAAGCTCCTTGGATAGTATCTAAGGTTGGAGACTCCAGGCTTGTATATCTTAGGAGGAAGCATAACACTTCCTCAAGAATCTCCCCCAACATCCAAGGTTGGTGTAGCTCCCATAATATAAAATAAACTCATAATATGGGTCTGTCCTCTAGTTTGGGGGCCAGTGATTAGTAGATTCATATTTTGGAAGGGGGCTAAGTCATGTTGAGGGGAAGGAGCATAGCTATGATACCAAGAGAGAGAAGGTTGAGGATCTTGAGTAATAATGGTGTGTTAAGAGAAGCGCCGTCTAATTGATATATTGGCTTTGAGATGTGAAGTATTGGTATCAAAGGACATTTAATGCTGCCTTTTGCTTGAGTCGAGATGGAAAAATGAGGTGATCAACATTGGGGCTCTAGAACCTCCGGATCCCTTACGAAGGGATTTTCGTTGGAGGGTGATAACCTTGCGAACATAAAGAGCCATGTGCCACTAGTTTAGATATCTGAAAAAAGCTGGGTAGATTGTTGTCAGAGTTTCCGTAAAGCTAGTGATATTTTCCCACGGATCTCGTAGTAAATGGTTCATCTGAAAATGCAATGTTCCTTGATCTCCATCTCTTGAGGGAGCAAATACGGCATATTCGGCCCTTTGGAGGATGTGATGACTAGTTTCAACTTGTAACTAGCGAAATCACACTCTCGATTGGACAAGGGGAAGTCTCAAGTTGTGGGACTAATGACGTTAGGGATAATGAGGGCGACAAATAATACCATCCACCATTTGTTATAAATGCTCGAAGTAAAAAACAAGCTTGGGGATGAGCGACTCAAGGTGGGAGACTTAGGTGGCCTAAATATGTTGTCCGTAAATGTCCTCTATGGCAACTCTAGTGATGACATCCTTCGTGGGAAGAAGCTAGGGGTAGCAAAAGGAGGTGATCAATATGGGGGCTCTAGAACCTCTAGAGCCCACCGAAGGGATTTGCATCGAGGGTGACAACCTCACAAACATAAAGAGCTAGGCCCCACTAGTCTAGATATACGAAAAAATTGGATAGATTGTTTCTAGAGTCCTTGTAAAGGTAGTCATATTTTCTTTGGATCTCATGGTAAATGGTTCATACGAAAATGCAACTTTCCTTGATCTCCATCTTTTGAGGAGAAAATGTGACATATTCGATCCCGATGGAGGATTTGATGATCAATTTCAACTTTGTAACTAGTGAAAGCACACTCTTATTTGGCCGAGGGAAAATCTCAAGCTATGGGGCCAATGACGCTAGGGATAGTGAGGGCGACAAGTAATACCATCCATTGTTTGTTAGAATTGCTCTAAGTAAAAAGCAAGCTTGGGGATGAACGACTCAAGGGGGGAGACCTAGGTGGCCTAAATATGCTATTTGTAAATGTCCTCTCTAAAAACTCTAGTGATGGCGTCCTTCATGGGAAGGAGCTAGGGGTGAAATCCATGGAGTACGTGAAAGGGTGTAGCCTATATATAGAGATGCCAATAAAAGAAACAACGTAGCCTCTAAGTACCAACGATACTAGTGTCTCATGGGGACTAGTGAAGTAGTGGGGACAAGTGAAGCAATCGTCTTTGAAGACCAAAATTCTAAGTATGGATATATTTCATGCCCATAAGTTGAGGTCCCCATGGATTACAATCCATGGATGTAGAAAGTAAGCTTGAAGATAGTCTCATGGTGTAGTGGTTGAGTGGAAAAATTTAGTTTGGACAATGCACCAAAGAATTGTTCGCTTACGATGAATCATGGATTGTCGCATGAGAGTTTAGAGCGCTCTTAATAGGGGCCTAGTTAACGGCCCCCAAAATAGGTCCATAAACCTTGAGCCATATAAAATTGTAGGCTTGATGATTGTATCAAAAAGGTGTAACTTGGAAGGAATGTCTTGGAAGTGGATTTGAAAACATTGATGTTCCAATTCAAACAGGGGCATAATCCTTGCAAAGGTGTGAGTGAGAGGTAGACTTCATGCTAAAGGATGGACTAGAAAATTAGACCCTCAAGTATGTGTAGGCCGATGTGATCTCTAGAGGATTCCCTTGTAGAAGAATTGGAATACGGAGAGAGCATTTGGAGATGGTGAAAATTATGACCTCTGTAAAACTATGTTGAACACAAGTTTTCAAAGACCACAAAAACAAGAAAGGGCATCATGTTGTCGTTGTAAGCCTTCATTAGAGTGTGAGAGGACATAATTGTCGAGAAAGAAGAAGAGCGATAACTGCCTCATGCAAAATACAACCATCACCTAAATTGGTATGCCATTGAAGAAACTTGTCTAATTCACCAACATAAATGTTGAACATGGCCAATGAGAGAGGAGATTCTTGCTTGACCCTAATGGTACTCTTCATAAAGTAGTAGAAATTGTGAGAAGTATGAATTCCCCCAATAAATGGCTCATAAAGCCTAGCAAAATTAATTATAGAGACTGGAATGCCAATATCTCTCAAATTATGGAAAAGCAAGGGTCTCAAAATTGGATAAAAGGCTTTTGAAGTCAACAAAACAATAAAAGACATTAAAAGGCCGGGGACAAGCCTCCTCAATAATAGCCTAGAGTGTAAAGATGTGGCCAATAGTTTGGTAGTCCCTCTTGAAGCTTGCTTGTCCCCTAGCTCTACTATTATTCCTTTCCAAGTACCTCGACGATTGCATGTCCAATATTGTGGCATGAAGTTTGTAAAATGTATGCCCAATCATATTGGTCCTATAGTTTCAAGGGATAGAAAGATCCCCAAATTTATGAATAGGGTGAATGATGTGTTGGGACCACATCGAGGAAAATCAACTACTTTGCTAGTGCATAGTTTCAAAATAGCTTATTATTCCTTTCCAAGTACCACTGACGATTGCATGTCCAATCTTGTGGCATGAAGTTTGTAAAATGTATGCCCAATCATATTGGTCCCATAGTTTCCAGGGGATAGAAAGATCCCCAAACTCATGAATAGGGTGGATGATGTGTTGGGACCACATTTGAGGAAGATCAACTAGTTTGCTGTTGCATAGTTTCAAAATAGTTCTCTGACGGAAGAATAGAAGAACATAGTGGATGAAGGCGAAGGAGTGGGGTAGTGATAACATGATGGTCCGGAACATCAGAGGGAACTAGCATAGGAAACTAGTGCATTGGGGTGATGTCGGGAGCTGTTATTTTCTCAAGAGAAGAGTGTTGGAAGGTCTTAGGTGAGTGGTGGAGATCAGCAAGGTGTCTAGATGCAAAAACTCCCATTTCTTATGTTGGAGAAATTGGTGCTCCCTAGGAGGGTGGGCATGGAGGGAGGATCATGGGATAGGAAAACCAAAGTCTTTGGCGAATCAATTTACACTCATCATCATTCCAATGGCTCATGGGGAAGGATATGCAGCGCGAAGGTGATATGTGAAGCGGGATATGAGACAATAGTCAAGGGCAACGTCCGTGGTTTGATGTAGAAACTCATACATAAGAGTCGGTGGTCGAAAGAGGGAGGGACTAGAACCCTGTGTCAACCCTAATTGACTTTAATTAGTTTAGAGTTAAATAATATATTGTTTGGTTTTCAATGCATTTTAGAATTATACTTGACAAATAAAGAGCATATATATAATAATATTCATGGGTACTCTAAGCCACATTTAAATTTGAAATGCAATTAGGCTTATAGGAGTGACTTAGTTGGTTGAGAAGAGCTTCAAGTTGTTTTGTTGACAAAATTAGAACAATTATAGTTTGTAAATTGTGTAGATCATCCCTGTCTTTGCGATGGTTGTGTAGGAGCATACAAAAGTGTCAAGACCAAAAATTACAAAGTATTTGAATTGTTCAATTTTGGACAGTGAATAAGGGAGTCTCGAAGCGTGTGTTACTTTATTTCGCTCTTTGTCGCACTTTGATAAACTCGGTTTCGTGTGTGGCCCTAGCTTTCACACATGTTTCTTGCAAAACAAACCTAGCTATCCTGCAACACACTCAAACACTCATTAGATCTAAAAATAAAATATGCAGATGCATGAGTCGAGGCCCGACCTCGGTGGTCACCTGTTTGCATGAGTCACTAAGCGCTGCACTACATTTCAGACTCAATATAGTTCTCCTAGTGCTTTATGTAGATGTGCATGCAACTATCCCTTAACCTAGCTTGGCCCTTGCACTTCCCCCTTGATTACGGGCGACATTTATTTCATCCCAATGGAACCCTTGCGAGATAACAAAAATCAGAATCATCCCCTCCTATGTTGTGTGTATGCAATATGCAAAAGTATCTCTTGCCTCTTCAATTCAAAGTATGTGGTATATAGGTAGATGATTGCTAGGTTATAAATGCCTATAGTGGACTTGTATATATATAGAAGTTCTTTAATTTGAAATTTGGACCTTAGTGGCAAGAAATGTTGACCCAAAATATAAAATACGAAATATAAAAGAGTAATAAAGGGGCCCATCAATAAATAACAATAAAAAAGTAAAGGGGTTTGGGACCATACAACGTGGGGTAGGACAGAGTTGTATGGTTTTGACCAAAGTAAGATATGAAAGGACAATAAATTGCAATTGTCGAGAGATCTCTGTGACTAGTCTCAAAAGCAGAACAAAAGGGTAAAATAGTCATACAATCGAGTAAAATCAAGCAACAAAAGGTGAAAGAACAAGAACTCATGCGAGTAAAACCATATTCCTTTTCAAAACTTACATACATAGTCTAATAAAAGCATAATGTATGATTTTGTGCAGATTATAGTGTGTACAAAACCCAACATGAGAATGTAAAGACGCGCATCATAGTCAATGGTGTAGTCATTATTGAAGCGGATTGTGGTATGTCTACCGCTAGTGGGCGGGTTGGGAGGAAGGGAAAAGAGGGGTGAGAACCAAGATGGAGGGTGGATGTTAAGATGACATGGTCAATAAAAGGAGTTGAGGAGCATAAGGAAGCCATAGATTTGGGGGATGAGGGATCTACTAGGGAGAGCATGATCCACGACACTCCCATCACCGCCATGGGAAAGCAAGTGATTCTACTAGAGTTGGGGAAGTGAGGAAGGATGTTGAGAAGTTGAAGGATATGAGATTCCCCCAACTAGACGTGCCTCACATAGGCCGTATTTGTATAATTCCTACCAGTAGAGGTTTTCCCAAACCAAGTTACCAAACTCGTATATCTAGCTCATGAAGACACAACTCATCACTGTGTAAGGTCATGAATATGTCTTTCAAGGTTACTCGTATGAGCATTAAAATTGCCCAAAAGAATGATATCACCAATAGTAGAGTATTGAGAGATCTCTGGATAGAGGCTAAGGTATGGGTTGCCCATCAGCGTGAATGAGGAGTGATGTGGCAAGAGGGATGTAACATACTATGAAGACATCCTAAAAAAGTGGACCCCGTTGAACTTGATCCGTAGGGATCTAGAGGAACACCACTTCATTAGAACAGCCAATACCAGAAGAGAAAATAAGTAGATTAAAGATAAGGCGCAAAGTTCTGAACCGCCACTTTGTATAGAGCGGTGGTTGCAGAGCGCCCGGTGTGTGTTAATCGGTGGTCTGTCACTAATGAAACAAAAATAAATAAAGCCACAAATGGTCGTGGATTTCAAATGTCTTGACCGTGTCTCTTCCTTGGATGTCTCTTCCCATTCTCCAGTGCACGGGAGGACATGGGGAGCAAGCTATTTAAGAAAGAGAACAAGAGGATTTGGATCATAGAAGTTAAATGAAGAGAAGTGAGCAAGAAACCATTGAAGTTGGAATTGTTTTGTAGAAGCAAGGTGTGAGAACAAAGCAAGCAAGTACAAAAGGAGGGTGATGACATTGTTTACCTTTCTTCACTTATTGTAATTTGTATCTTCTTTTAATTTGGCCAATATATAAGTGGGAAGAAAGAGCAATTTGCCAGTTCTGATTGGTTTTCCCTCAAATTGGGGGTTTCTAGGATAAAATATTGTATTGTGCGTGCTAAATTGTTATCTTTCCTTGCTGCAAAATAGTTCTAAGTTCAGATTTCATTCACTAGCATTAGGAATTGTCATTTTCAAAGAATTGGAAGTAGAAACAGTATTGTTGTGGTTTGGTAAAATTCCAAATTAGAGTTCTATAGATTATTTTGGTATCAAAGCTGACATTATTATCCGAGGACTGTGGTATTCGTTCTTGTGTGATTTGTATGACAGTGAAAAGGTCTAAAGGCGAAGAAGTTTTACCTTGCGATCCAAATATATCTACGAAGAAGTGGAAACAAAGGATTAGAGATCAAATGGAAGAAGAGAACTTGGTCTAGTAGAATTGAGATGTTGGAAAGCATGATGGATAGGTTGTTTAAACACCAACGAGAACTCTTAGATCAACAAAGGACAATAGTGGTTAAGCAAGATTTCGTGGACTCAGTGGTTTGAGCTTTGGCCAAAACGTTTGGCGTAGGAAAGAGCCACGATGAGGAAGAAGATTTGGAAGAGCGTGAAGAAGAAACTCCAATTGAAAGAGAAAAGGTAAAATATTATCATGCTCCTTTTAAAGTTGAAACTAAGTTTGAGGTTAAAGCGGGAGGTTTACTTTAGTGTGCATGTCACGAGGCACAAATGATTACCTTTGCACGTCTCAAAATGGAAGGCCATGCTTTGGTTTGGTGGGAAACCCATCTAGCCACTTGTGAAAAGAAGCGTCCTATTGTAAGTACTTGGGAGGGTCTTAAAGAATTGCTTAAGGGAAATTTTTATCCTATTGGCCATAAGACTGACTAGATGATTAAATGGTAGTATTTTAGACAAAGTAGTGGTCAAAGTGTGCAGGATTACACTATGTAGTTTCGAGAGACAAGACATGTTGCTCAATATGGACTTGGAGGATGAGGATATTTTGACCAAGTATTTGGGAGGACTTCACACTCACCTTCGAAGGAAGGTCATCTCCATGAAGCCCAAGGATCTCAATGAAGCATGTGTGCAAGCCTATTACATAGATGATGAGAAGAAGCAAGGAGAAGCGGAGTCAAGGACAAAGCAATCAACAAATCAGCCAAAGAAAGAGCAGGGACAAACAAGTAACAAAGGTAAATGGAAAGGTAAAGGTAAAAAGACCACTACCACTTTGAATACTTGTAAAGATCCTAAGAAATTTTGCAAGAATTGTGATATCAATGGTCATATTGACGCTACATGTTGGAAGTTCCATCCGGAGTTCGAACAAAAAATCCATGACAATTGTAAAGACAGATGGGGAGGTAGAAATAGAGGATGATTTTGATGTAGACGAGAGGCTAGGATGCACGGCCACCAACATGGACAACCAAGAACAAGAGGAAGAGATGAGTAAGCTATTTCAGATCAAAATCCAAATCAAGAGGACTAAGGTAAATGCTTTGGTTGATACTAGTTCTCAATCTAATTTGATTTGATGCGGTTGTAAAGAAGCTTGGTCTTGAAACTTATGAGCATCCACATCCTTATCCTTTGGGATGGGTGAAGAAGGGTGTAGAAATTCAGGTAACAAGAAGATGTAAGTTCAAGTTTGGGATAAATTCTTAGTATATAGATGTATTAGAAGTTGATGTAATTCCACTTGATGCATTTGATGTTGTTTTTGGGAGTCCTTACTTGTATATCAAGGATGCTATATTCATGAGAAGGGAGAACCGATACAGATGGGTCAAGGATGGAGTCAGTTACAACATCCGGGCACACCAACGTAAGTCAAAACTTGCTATGGTAAGTGCTAACCAAGCAAAAAAAGACTAATTCAAGCAAATCATAATCAGTTTTGTTTACTTTTATTGAAAGATAAGCAAGATGGGGTAGAAATTTCAGATATTTCTAACAAAGGGATGAAGGATTTGGATAGCATAATTTAGTCTTTTTAGGAAGTATTCCAGACTCCCAATGGGTTACCACCAAAGCGAGAGGTAGAGCATGAGATTCAATTGTTGCAGAGTCCCCTCTACCAAATATCGGGTTGTATAGGAAATCCTTGTTGGAGAGTACAGAGGTAAAGAAACAACTCCAGGAGCTATTAGACCAAGGGTAATATGCCCAAGCACCTCACCATGTGGTTCACCTATTGTGATGGTGTCGAAGAAGGATGGTTCTTGGAGAATGTGCATCAACTACCGTGCTTTGAACAAGATTACCATAAAGAAAAAATATCCACTCCCACGCATAGATGATCTCTTGGACCAACTTCAACATGCAAAGTTCTTCACTGAAGTTGATCTCAAGTCTGGTTATCACCAAGTTAGGATGAAGGAGGAGGATATATAGAAGACTACTTCAAAAAAAAATAGGGTTTGTATGAGTGGTTAGTACTTCCATTTGGTTTATGTAATGCACTGCTACATTTATGAGATTGATGAATGATGTATTGCGGGAATTCATAGATTCATGTGTCATTGTATATTTGGATGATATTCTGATTTTTAGTGCCACATGGGAGGAACATCTAACACATTTGCAACAAGTCTTGCAAGTTCTCAAGGAGAAACAACTGCTATGCAATATGAAGAAGTGTGAATTTGCTAAAAACAGTCACTTATCTATCTTGGGCACGTGGTTGGAGGAGGAGAGCTACGAGTGGATCCGAAGAAGGTGGAAGCCATCACCAATTGGCCAACACCAACGAGAGCCATGGATAGAAGTTTTGTGGGAGTAGTACAATACATGAGGAAGTTCATTAGGCTTCTTTTCCATTGCAACACCTCTACACACACAGTGGCCACAAAGAGTAAGGGTTTTGAATGGGGTAAGGAACAAGATAAGGATTTTGAGTTATTAAATACAAAATTAGTCATGCTCTAGTACTTGTTCTTCCTAATTTGCAGCAGCCCTTTGAAGTAGAGACAAATGCCAGTGATTATGCTATGGGAGTAGTGTTTTGCTACAGGGAGGTAAGCCAATATGATATCATTTATGAAACTTTCACTTCAGCAGTTAGAGGATATTTAGTATATGATAAATAGATGTATGCATTAGTTTAGGCAATAAAGAAATGGAAACATTATTTGTTGGGTAAAGAAACTATTGTGCACACTGACCACAAACCTCTCCAGTATTTGTAAGCACATTCTAAATTGTTGCGGAAAGACACTACAAGTGGATGGGATTCCTCAACAGTTCCATTTGGTAATCAAGTATAAGAAAGGAAGCACAAATTTGGTGGCAGAAATGTTGTCTAGGCCATGCACATAGGAGAAAATCTCTAGTTTGGCCACTATCTCTCATATTGAGCCCTTCACGAAGGAAGCTTACGAGAGAGGCATATGCTCAAGACAAAGATTTTGGGGTAACATATCAACACTTATCTATCTTGGGCACGTGGTTGGAGGAGGAGAGCTACGAGTGAATATGAAGGTGGAAGCCATCACCAATATGGCCAGACATATGGGAGCCATGGAGACTAGAAGTTTTGATGGGAGCAAGCTTGAAAGTACATGAGGAAGTTCATTACTGGGCTTCTTTTCCATTGCAACACCTCTAACAAAGCATGCCACAAAGAGTAAGGGTTTATTGGGGTAAGGAACAAGATAAGGATTTTGAGTTATTAAATACAAAATTAGTCATGCTCAGTACTTGGTCTTCCTAATTTGCAGCACCCTTTGAGGTAGAGACAAATGCCGTGATTATGCTATGGGAGTAGTGTTGCTACGGGGAGGTAAGCGAAAATGATATCATTCTAAAACTTTCACTTCAGCGGTTAGAGGATATTTATAGATATGATAAATAGATGTATGCATTAGTTTAGGCAATAAAGAAATGGAAACCTTATTTGTTGGGTAAAGAAACTATTTAACTGCAGTTTTGTACATCGACCACAAACCTCTCCGGTATTTCTGCAAATGATTCTAAATTGTTCTCTCTGCAGAAAGACACTACAAGTGGATGGGATTCCTTGTGATTCCATTTGGCGATCAAGTATAAGAAAGGAAGTAAAAATTTGGTGGCAAAATGTTGTCTAGGCCACTCTATATAGGAGAAAATCTCTAGTTTGGCCACTATCTCTCATATTGAGCCCTTCTGAAGGAAGCTTACAGAGTGGCATATGCTCAAGGCAGATTTTGGGGTAACATATCAACACTTACCTATCTTGGGCACGTGGTTGGAGGAGGAGAGCTACGAGTGAATCTAAAGAAGGTGGAAGCCATCACCAATTGGCCAACGACGTGATGGAGCCATGGAGACTAGAAGTTTTTGTGGGGCATTAGTCAACACATGAGGAAGTTCATTCGGGTTTCTTTAACGCTATCTGACTTGCAACACCTCTACACAGAGTGGTCGCAAAGAGTAAGAGTTTCGATCGGCGTAAGGAACAAGATAAGGATTTTGAGTTATTAAATACAACATTAGTCATGCTCTAGTACTTGCTCTTCTTAATTTGCGGTAGCCCTTTGAGGTAGAGACAAATGCTAGTGATTATGCTATGGGAGTAGTGTTGCACACAGTAGGTAAGCCATATGATATCATTATGAAATTTTCACTTGCTAGATTAGAGGATATTCGAGTATATGATCAAAAAGATGTATGCATTAGTTAAGCAATAAAGAAATGGAAACCTTATTTGTTGGGTAAAGAAACTATTGTATGCACTGTGACCACAAACCTCTCCAGTGTTGTAAGCACATTCTAAATTTTTGCGGGAAAGACACTACAAGTGGATGGGATTCTTGCATCAACTTAATTCCATTTAGTGATAAAGTATAAGAAAGGAAGCACAAATTTGGTGGTAGACAGACATGTTGTCTAAAGGCCACGCACATAGGAGAAAATCTCGGTTTGGCCATTAGCTAAGGAAGCTTACAGAGAGGCATATGCTCAAGACAAAGATTTTGGGGTAACATATCAATGCTTATCTATCTTGGGCACGTGGTTGGAGGAGGAGAGCTACGAGTGGATTTGAAGAAGGTCGGAGCCATAACCAATTGGCCAACATCAGTGGAGCCATGGAGACTAGAAGTTTTGTGGGAGAAAGACAATACATGAGGAAGTTCATTCCGGCTTCTCTATTGCATTATAACACCTCTACACACAGGTAAAGGCCACAAAGAGTAAGGGTTTGTTGGGGTAAGGAATAAGATAAGGATTTTGAGTTATTAAATATAAAATTTGTCATGCTCTAGCACTTGCCCTTCCTAATTTGCAGCAGCCCTTTGAGTTAGAGACAAATGCCGGTGATTATGATATGGGAGTAGTGTTGCTTTTGAGGAGGTAAAGCAAGTATGATATCATTATGAAACTTTCACTTCAGCAGTTAAAGGATATTCAGTATATGATAAAGAGATGTATGCATTAGTTTAGGCAATAAAGAAATGGAAACATTATTTGTTGGGTAAAGAAACTATTGTGCACACTGACCACAAACCTCTCCAGTATTTGCAAGCACATTCTAAATTGTTGCAGGAAAGACACTACAAGTGGATGGGATTCCTCCAGCAGTTCCATTTGGTGATCAAGTATAAGAAAGGAAGCAAAAATTTGGTGGCAGACATGTTGTCTAGGCCACGCACATGGGAGAAAATATCTAGTTTGGCCACTATCTTTCATATTGAGCCCTTCACGAAGGAAGCTTACAAAGAGGCATATGCTCAAGACAAAGATTTTGGGGTAACATATCAGCAGTTGCATTCCAAGAGGGGCTAGAAAGATGGGTATTGAAGATTGTTATCTCAAAGATGGGCTACTCTACCGATGGGGAAACTTTATGTGCCAAAAGAAGAAGACTTCTATTGATGAGGGAAGCACATACCGCGAAAGTAGTAGAACATTTTGGTGTTGGCAAGACCATGGCTCACTTGCAAAGATATGTATATTGGCCCAATATGCAAGAAGTGTCTAAATTCATAAGAGGATGTAAACTTTGTTGTATAAACAAGCCTAAAATTAGGAAGGTTTATATTTGCCATTACTGGTCCTTACTCGTATGTGGGAGGACATCTCTATGGATTTTGTAGGACTACCTATGTCTAAACATGGCCATGATTATCTATTTGTTGTTGTAGATAGATTCAATAAAATGTGTGTTCTTATGGCAGGTAAAAAGACAATAAAAGCAAGTGAGGCAACTAAACTTTTCTTTGTTAATGTATGGGTGCATTTTGGTTTGCCAAAGTCTATTGTTTATGACAGAGATTCCAGAGTTCTTGGGAAGTTTTGGACTACTTTGTGGGACAAGATGGACACCAAGTTACAGAGAAGCACGGCCTTTCATCCCCAGACAGATGGACAAACGGAGGTGGTGAACAAGACTTTGGTGTAACTGATTAGAGGATACTGATAACAAGTATCCACGGGCTTGGGACGAGTCCTTAGCCTACTTTCAACATTCCTACAACCGGGAAACACACACATCCACAATGCAGTCACCTTTTGAAGCATGCTTGGGACTGACTGATTAGAGGATACAATAACAAATATCCACGGACTTGGGACGAGTCCTTAGCCTACATTCAACATTCCTACAACAGGGCAATACACACATCCACTATGCAGTCACCTTTTGAAGCATGCTTGGGGTATCTACCTACCAATCCACTTTGAACATTGCGGTTGGAGAGCAAGAAGAAGGAGAGATACATGATTCAGAAGTGACTAGAGCAGCGAAGTTTGTTGAGAGGATCCGGCAAATCCATCTCAAGGTGAAAGAACAATTAGAGAAGTCTCAAGCCAAGTATAAGGCTAGACACGATCAACATCGTAGAGAGAGCACAAGCTTCATGTTGGAGACAAAGTTTGGCTTTACTTGAGAAGAGACTACAAGGTCAAGCAAGGAAACTCAAGCCACTACGGTATGGACCCTTCACCATACTGGAGCAGGTTGGAGAAAACGCTTTCAGACTTGATTTGCCACACTTCATGCGGATGTACTCAATAGTAAATTGTGAGAACTTGCACCTATATGAGCCATCCATGCTTGATGAGGAAGAAGAATGTCAATTGCTACCTTCCATAAAAGATTGCATCTTGGATTCATGAGGTGAGTTGGAGGAGGATGTAGTGTTGCAGCAGAGAAAGTTAGAGAGACAAGGAGAGGTCCACAGGAGTCTTGGCAGGTTGGACTCAAGGGGAAGACACCAAGGCAGGCCTGGTGGTACTTGAAGGAGAAAGTGAGGGAATTATTTCCTCATCTACTCCCCATTAAGCTTTTGTGGGACCAAAAGCCTCTGAGCAGGGGAGGTGTGATCCATAGGGATCTAAAGAAACACCACTTCATCAGAACAACCAAGTACCAGAAGAGAAATTAAGCAGATTAAAGAGCAGATTGTAAAGTTACAGAACCACCACTTTGTGCGAGCAACGGTTACGTAATCGCTTGCCCCTCTACTGAGATCGGCGGTTGAGTAGCTGGCGGTCCTGTCACTAATGAAACAAAAATAAATAAAGCCATGAACGGTTGTGGATTTCAAATGTCCATTTGTGTCTCTTCCCATTCTCTCAGTGCATGGGAGGACATGGGGAGCAAGCTATTTAAGCAAGAGAACAAGTGGATTCGGATCATCAAAGTTCGAATGAAGAAAAGTGAGAAAGAAACCATTGAAGTTGGAATTGTTTTATAGAAGCAAGGTGTGAGAACGAGCAAGCAAGTACAAAAGGAGGGTGATGACATTGTTTACCTTTCTTCAACTTATTGTAATCTGTATCTTCTTTTAATTTGATCAATACATAAGTGGGAAGAAAGAGCAATTTCCCTTCCCGATTGGTTTCCCTCAAATCGGGGTTTCAGGATAAAATATTGTGTTGTGCGTGCTAAATTGTTATCTTTCCTTGCTGCAAAATAGTTCTAAGTTCAGATTTCATTCACTAGCATTAGGAACTGTCATTTTCAAAGAATTGGAAGTAGAAATAGTAATGTTGTGGTTTGGTAAAATTCCAAAGTAGAGTTTTATAGAACGTGTAGCCATATGTATTTGGAGTGGACATCGAAGCCATAGGTGAAACTTTGGACTTGAGGCTATCTCGATTGAGGAAAGTTGCGCTACCTAAACCATGAACACCACATGATCTGCGAGCTTCACTACAAGAAGACGAAATCCACGATTACCTTGTGTGAGAGGGAGAGCACATTAGGGATCTCATGGGTCTCAATGAGGAAGATGAGATTTTGGGAAGTAATAACATCTGGAAGGTACATGGAGAAGACCATATGGTGCCATTGCAGTTCCAACAAGCAATGGAGATGCCACCACCACCCACCTAGCCTAGAGGTTGTTGTCATGCAAACGATTTAGGGTTTGGCCACCTAGGAGGGGGAGAATCACGAAAGGCAGCCCTACAGTCTCTGATAACAGCCTACTCGTTTTCCTTCCAAGCAGCTACAACCTGAATATGAGCTTTCCAAAGCTCCTCAACTTTTAGTCGTGTGAGATCTACATCTACATATATTTTCTGGGAGGAAAAGATTTTTTTTTTTTTGCTTTAAGAGATTGCAAATGCTTTGCAGCAATTTGG
Organism: Taxus wallichiana var. yunnanensis; assembly: GCA_018340775.1. Lineage (NCBI taxonomy): Eukaryota > Viridiplantae > Streptophyta > Pinopsida > Cupressales > Taxaceae > Taxus > Taxus wallichiana. The sequence continues at coordinate 815,099,358 of CM031235.1, forward strand.
AATGGGATAACTAGGGTGTTGTCTAACAATATCCAAGTTTGCTAAGGGAGATATATTTCAAGCCCAAAGATTCACACCAGAGTGCATGACCTGCCTGCAATGGATCAGCTGGTTAAGCTTACACTCACTTGAGATCAAAATAAAGACAATTATTATGAAAACAATTTATAATTCAAAAATATATTTGCATAATCAATTAAATACTAATAAGTAATTAATTAAAATACATAAACATGCTGTCCTTGCTTAACGACAACTTTCTTTACTCCTAACGAAGACCTCAAACAAAGGAACTTTGCTTCTGTCAAGGGCTTAGTGAAGGTGTCTGCAACCACACAAAACTAGGGTTCTACCAATTTCTTATATAATTGGGCAATCCCCATGAAGGGGATTTAAGTTACGTTATGACTATGCATATTCTCTTTTTCAGGCAGATCTTACAAATGTGGATTAAGTCATCTATTTGCTGACCAGTTTCCATGTGTGGTCATGTCTCTATGGCCTTTCTCTCATGCACATAGGAAAACTAATCTGTGAATGGTCCAAGAAAAACCTTCTAAATAAATGAGACTGAGCGAAAATGTTAATCTATAAATGTTCAAGCAAATCCATGGTGCTGGGGGTGTGTGTGTGTGTGTGTGTGTGTGCATATATGTATTGTTGGATTAAGTCATCTTGTTGAATATCAGTTTCTGTGAATAGCCATTTCTCTTTGACCTTTCTCTCATGCACATAGAAAAATTGATCTAGGAATGCTCCAAGATAAACTTACTAGAGAAATGAGACCGCGTAAAGTTGTTGATCTATGAATGCTTCAAGCAAAAATGTGGTCCTCGTACAAGATCAGCCGCACACTTCAAACAACATATTGGACAAAAGTACCTTTTGCAAACAAAAGAAAACACCAAAAAATGTCATTTAACTGTTGTGAAATGATGTTGCTCTGTAAACATCGTGCAAAGATGGTACAAGGTCCATCACTTGAGAGTGCAAATGGAGCAAAGCAATTGAGTGCGACCACGAGAACATTGTCGTCACGGTGACAACCAATCTTCAAACAACATATTGGACAAAAGGTACCTTTTGCAAACAAATGAAAACATCAAAAAATGTCATTCAACTGTTGTGAATGATGTTGCTTCTTAAACACTCTGCGAAGATGGTACAAGGTCCTTCACCTAAAGTGCAAATGGAGAAGAGTAATTGAGTGCGATTATAGAAAGTTGTTGTCATGGTGAAAACCAATCTTCAAACAACATATTGGACAAAAGCTACCTTTTGCAAAGAAAAGAAAACACCAAAAATGTCATTCAACTGTTGTGAAATGGTGTTGCTTCTTTTAACAGTGTGCGAGAGATGGTACAAGGTCCATCACTTAAAGTGCAAATGGAGAAGAGCAATTGAGTGTGACTATGAAAAGTCATTGTCATGGTGACAATGTATCTAAAATATGGTTGAAACACGAGTGTAAAATACTTAAAATTTTTTGCAGAAGTCACCATGACTTATCATTGGTCCATTCACAAGATAGATAAATTATAAGTCAACCTGATATTTTTCCTCTCTATTTTTAAAGAGTCTTATGATAAGAAAGAAGCATTACAATGCCAAGTATGTTGGCTGGAATGGCAATCCCACTATTAAGAGTATGGTTGCTTTCTTGCGCAAAAGTGCGTGAAATCTCATTTGTCTTTCAAAAATGAAGAACTTGTTACCGATAATGGAGAAGATCTTGAAGATGGTTCTATGTGAGTGGTTATGATATGGAAGTTGTTATCCATTGAGGCAATGTACACATGAAACCCTATGCCATGTTGACATGGCCAAAAAGCTGAGTACAATAGGATGAAGAATATCCTAATCATGTTTTCCAAGACCACCACATTTGTACCCCATTTTTACGGGTAACTTAGAATCAATATATTTGGAATGTCACTCAAAACCGACAAGAAGATATTTTTATCACATTGAAAATCAAAATCACGAGAAATGAAAGGGGCATAATAAAAAGTTGTATCAGTCTCCTCGACTTCATCGAGGAAATGGTGATGAGTGCATGATTCAAATGATTTTGATTTTGGCACTCTGCTCGAGTCAAAGGAGTCATTGTTTTCATCCTTGGATTCCATGATGGGAAGTTGTTTAGATGGTTAATCTTTTCTTCAAGTTGTTGTTTCACAAGGAGTTGTTTTTATCTATTTAAGGAATGATTTTCCTCTCGTAATGTCCCTCTTTCTCGAATAATTTTATTGAAGACCTTTTGCCTATTTTGTCTACTCGACGGCCAAAGGGGAGCTCAAGGGTGACTTAGGTTTTATTAATTTTATTATATTGTGCTAAAATTAAAATAAAACATTAATAAAACACATAATAAATTAATAGACTTAATATTGACATAGACTTAGGAAAACACATAAAAATAAATTAAAAAAACACTTAATGTGCTTCTTGAAGGAAAAGTGCGACTTGCCCATGTATTAAAAAAATAAATAATGTATTTCTCACTCACCTTGGGAAAGTGCAACTTACCTTTTTAGGGCTTCTTTGCTCTTTAAAGGAAAAAATCGACTTGCATTGGGGAATCAAATTATTATTATTATTTTCCCGACAGTTGGAGCTTCTGAAGCTTTGCAGACCAAATCCAAGGACGAAAACCCTCTTGATTATTCCTCTTGATGACGAAACCCCAAGAAAAGTGAGAGGAGTTTCTATTCAGGGAACTTCATTGTATTCATAGGTTATTTATCATTTCAGCAGTGTTAGAAAAAGAAATAAATTGCAGCGGTGGGTTTCAAACAACTTCGAGAGTGGGGTGACTTATTACGTGGATATTTTATGCTTTGTGTTAGAGGTATTTTCCTATCAGTTTTATATTGTCACTTTCAAAGATAGCAATTATAAAGCAAATCGACTTGGTTTGAATAAATTTCCGGAAGGGTTTTGGCAAAAGATTTCGTTATCTTTTCATTTATTGGACGTCTAGTTATTTTGTCGTAATTATTTATAATTAAAAATCAGATTTTAATTAATGGCTGAATGGAGGGTAGTTATTTATGAAATAATTGTGAAGGGTTTCTCATTAAAACCCTAGGAGCATTTCCTTTCATCTATCCAAGATTGTAGGGTTTTTTTTATTTAATTTGTATCTAGTGAGAGAATGGTATTCTATGATTTCTATTGATATTGCAGTATAGCTTCAAGCTTGAAAATTATATAAAAACAAAAAAAAAATAAAGACAACAGGGTTGGGATCTTTCAGTGGTATCAGAGCAGTGTATTCTCCCAGCCTGTGTGGGAAGGAACAAGAGTTTAAAAAAAAATCAGCATTGAATGCAGCCAAGAGAGGTTGGACCACACAGATATTACACACGAAGACGAGCACGACTAGAGGTTGGTTTTGAAACAGTGCGGGGCTGAAATCATGGGTGATAGACAGGAGAGCCCTCCCGGGATGAGCAGTCAGATCCAGACAAAGAACTTTTCAGGACTATGGTAGCCACTCAACAGCGGTTGATTCAGTCCATGGAGCATATGGGTTCTACTCTGGACAGGTTGGTCTTGGATAGGCCAAGAGATAGACATGACAGGAGAGAGATAGGTCTGTATCAGTTGCCAATAGTCATAGGGGCACAATAGATCACCTTCGGAGATTGGTAGTGTGAGGGGATCACCTCACCGTGAGAGGAGGCACACTCATACAGATGAGAGGAGGCTTACCGGGACAACAGATAGGCCTATACAGTGTAGTTTTTTGCCTAGAGAGGTTCTGCTAGAGATTGAGGTTCCTCCTGAGGAAGTAGCCTTCCAAGACAATGTTATGGCAGCCAGCGATGAGTGGAGGAGTTTACCACAACATGTGAGGGATGCTTTTCCCCTTCCGCAGTATTGTGCATAGAGGAGGGATAACTTGAGGGCTAGACAGGTAGGAGGCCTAGAGCACAGCAAAATAGGGAGCTGAAGCAGGTTACCAACAAGGTGTCTCTTTCCACTTTTGATGGTAGCGGAAAGATCAGTGCCAGAGCTTGGATTCATAAGCTTGACACATATCTTACCCTCAAGCCCTACGAGAGCGAGAGAGGCTATTCATTATTACTCTACACCTTGAGGGAGTAGCATATGATTGGTGGCATCATGGGCTGGTTACATAGAACCATAATCTTCTGCGGTCTTACAGGGAGTTCAGTGAGAGACTGATAGCGAGATTTGATTACAAGGACGTGGAGCTATACTATAGGGATTAGGCGCAGCTCCGCTAGACTAGTCATGTTGATGCCTACATCAACGAATTTCAGCATATAACGGTGATGGTTCCAGAGATGCCGGAAAAGCGTGTGGTGATGCTCTTTATAGAGGGACTACATGATAGATTGAGGGGTTTTGTCAAGGCTCTTAAGCCTGGAACTTTGCATGAGGCCATTCAGACAACATTGGACTTAGACACTACTCCATTTCAGCCCCAAAAGAAAAATGTCAAGAATGAAAAATCAGAACAACATGAAAGTGAGCAGCCCACTTCTTCAAAGGTTGAATCTACACCAAAGATGGACCTTGAAACGAAGAATGACCTTCGCAGAAAAAACTTATGTTTTCATTGCAAAGATCCTTGGGGACCGGGTCATAGGTGTCTTGGAAAGGGTAAGGTACATCTCATTGAGGTAGTGGATGATGATACTAATTCAGAAAATGAACATGGACAGCCAGCACCAAACATTGAAAATGATGGTAGCCTCACTTATCTTTCAGGAGCACCAAGGTATAATCCATTCATGTTTGAAGGTACAATGTTCGGGTGTAAGGTCATGGCACTTCTTGATAGTGGATCTACACATAACTTCTGGATGAAGGTTTGGTAAACAAAAGAGGTTTGCATTGTGATAATTTTGAAGGCTTTGATGTAACTACAATAGGTGGTCTCACTATTCCTTGCAAGAAGAAAGTAAACAAAGCTAGCATTCTATTTGGTGAGTATACACTTTGTGATGACTTCTATGTTATTGACTTGAAGGATAACAATGTTGTGCTTGGTATGCAATGGCTACATTCACTAGGAAGAGTCACCCAAGATTTGCAAGCTATGGAGTTGAGTTTCCAACATGAAGGGAAACAAGTCACCATGAGAGCACTCAAATACACACTGCCCCATCAAATGACAGCCAAGTCTATGATAGTTATGGACCAAAAATCATCTCATGAAGACATTTATGAGGATTTTTCACTACATATCAGTATGGGACAGCAAGGATATGATGAAGATTATGGCAAATTGGGGGCATACTTGAGGAGGATTGTAGCACTTTTCATGAGTAAGTTGCACAAGTTTTTTTTTTAAGACCTTGAGCAGTTTAGCATAGTGCATCTGAGATCATTCAAAAAGCTTCGGTTGATTTGGGATCCGGGACTTGATTGGAATGCAGATTTGTTATTGCTTGTGGGCAAGCAATCTAGAGAAATGAGGACTGTAATGTCCATATTTCTTGAATAATTTTATTGAAGACCTTTGGCCTATTTTGTCTGCGACAACCAAAGGGGAGCTCAAGGGTGACTTAGGTTTTATTAATTTTATTATATTGTGCTAAAATTAAAATAAAACATTAATAAAGCACATAATAAATTAATAGACTTAATATTGACATAGACTTAGGAAAGCATATAAAAATAAATTAAAAAAACACTTAATGTGCTTCCTAAAGGAAAAGTGCGACTTGCCCATGTATTAAAAAAATAAATAATGTATTTCCCACTCACCTTGGGAAAAGTGCAACTTACCTTTTTTAGGGCTTCTTTGCTCTTTAAAGGAAAATGTTGACTTGCATAGGGGAATCAAATTATTATTATTATTTTCCCGACAGTTGGAGCTTGAAGCTTTTGCAGACCAAATCCAAGGACAAAAACCCTCTGGATTATTCCTCTTGCGGACGAAAACCCCAGGAGAAGTGAGAGGATTTTCTATTCAGGGAACTTCATTGTATTCACAGGTTATTTATCATTTCAGCAGTGTTAGAAAAAGAAATAAATTGCAGCAGTGGGTTTCAGACAACTTCCAGAGTGGGGTGACTTATTCTGTGGATATTTTATGCTGTGTTAGAGGTATTTTCCTATCAGTTTTATATTGTCACTTTCAGCTGCAATTATAAAGCAAATCGACTTGGTTTGAATAAATTTCCAGAAGGGTTTTGGCAGTATTTCATTATCTTTTCATTTACAGACGTCTGGTTATTTTGCCGTAATTATTTGTCATTAAAAATCAGATTTTAATTCACGGCTGAATGGAGGGTATTTATTTATGAAATATTTGTGAAGGGTTTCTCATTAAAACCCTAGGCGCATTTCCTTTCATCTATCCAGTATTGCAGGGTTTGTTTTTATTTAATTTGTATGCAGTGAGAGAATGGTATTCTATGATTTCTATTGACATTGCCAGTATAGTTCCAAGCCTGAAAATTATATAAAAAAGAAAAATACAGACAACAGGGTTGGGATCTTTCATCCTCCACAAGGGTTACTGCCCTGCATCATTCTGTAATTAGGACATTTGGTAATTCAACATAACATTGCCAAATTGCCATTTTATTTGCTTCGAGGAGTGCATGCACATCATGGGTGGAAGTTAGAATGAGGTGTTTACAATAAGTACCTAGAGAAATCCACCACGGCTGATTCTGACAGCAAGAGGAGATGCTACATGAAACTTTAACTGGACAAAACTAAATTTTGCTTGAAACTGATACCAGTGCCCTGACAGTATCAGACACAATTCAGTTTTGAAAAGCTGTATATGTGGTCAGAACTGCAATCAGATTGCATCAAAGTGTAGATCTCAAAAAAATAAGAACTTTCAAAAACTCTGATATAACCATGGAATATCCATAAATTACTTCTAAGAAGGGCATTGCTTTTCAGCTACCTCATGTAAATGTAATAAGTTTTTACTATAATAGTCATTTCTAGATTGTATCAAAATTTTAAATGTTCTTGGGAGACATTATGATCTATATGGAATGAAGCAAGATAATGACATAGATTTTGTACATTTTTTTTTGTTTCACTGTGATTCATAGAAAATACTTCCAGTCAGAAACCTATAACATTCCAAAGAAATACAATAGACCTTATAGTCATAGTTACCATGTTCTTACGAACTTAGTGAAAATTCGGTTTGAACTGTACTTTTTGGTTTGACTGAACTTACCGAACAAGTTTGGTCAAACATTATTTTTTCTTTTTTTAATTAAAAAATTAAAGTGTTTAAATTAAAAGAACTTCAACACAAAACAAAAATGAAACAAGAAACACTAATACCTAAACACGTAAAGGAAAAACTCGTAGATAATATATTTATTTATTATTATGTGTAATTGGTTTTTCTTTTCAAATATCATCATATATGTATAGTATTTATTATTTATATATATTTTGTATTTGTCAATTTTAAAACCAAACAAAACCAAACCTTTTGAAAAATTCCAAACTTTCGAACTTTTCCCCTTTCGAACTATCCAAACTTTTCAAACATGGTAACTATGCTTATAGTTATGGTATTATCACTCACATCTATAGCCAATGGCCAAAGGCAAACAAAATTAGCTTTTCTATTCTTATAGTTTTGGTGAAATTTCAATAAAGAAAATATCTCAGATCAATTGTTCTTAATATCCCCACAAAAAGTTAATAGTGATTCTTGCCTCTTGGCAACTAACTATCCTTCTTTACTGGGTTAGAACCCACTTTTTGATTGAGCCGGATATAACATTTATAAATTACAATCCTGTAATAGATAGCTTATAAACTTGATTGCTTTAACCTTTACAATAAACCTCGCATTGTGTATAGGTGTCTACAACTTGTTACGTATGATGATGTAATAACTTTGTCATTCCACAGTTTTTGAAATCCTCATATGACTCTAGGATTCCGTGCTTATTTGAGCATTCAATGTAACACTTATTAAAGCGTAAGGTAGCATGATACAAGTGCATCTGCTTAACTCCCATCTTCTAAAGTTATTTTGAGTGTGGTTGACCAAAATTCGATCTCCGTTAGTAGCTGCATACTGTTTTGTGAATATAATTTTTTTTTTCACATTTTGGTAAAATTTATTAGTACTTTTGGTTGCTTTTTGTAATGTCCCCAATGTGATAAAATAGAATCCAAATGGGAACACCTGATATTCCTAATTATAACAACAATTTGGATGAAGAAATTTTAGGATAATAATGCAATTTATCCACAAAATACAAATCTGAAATACCCTAGATATGGCAAGCTGCTATAGAGACCAAAAACCCTTAAATCTGATCTTAAATTACTCAAATCTCATGCCAAAATATTTATAATAATTTAGGAATGCAAGAACACCAAAATACTGAATTTTTAGGACCCAAAACAAGAGCTGGAATTTTATTATAGATCTGCAGAAATACAACTTACAAAAGTGGCTGGAAAGAAGTGATCCCAAGCCCAAATCCACTGAAACAAAGCTGAATATGGCCTCCAAAATTATGGAAAAGTTGTTGGTGATGAGATCCAGAACAGCCGTGCCCTAGAATGTGTCAAACTCCACCCACAAGGGTGTAGATAGCCCTAGATATGGCTGAAAATGAAGGTAGAAATCTGCCCCAACACTTTTGTCTTCAAACCCTAGCTGGAATGCCTCAAATCTGCAATATTGGGTCTTCAATCACTGCTGAAAATCTGAAATACTTCCTTGAAGCTCAATAGAAACTCCTGAAATGGAGGATCTTCACAAAAGGATGAAGAGTTTTTGTTCTTCAACCTTAGCAAGAGAGGGTTTTCGTCCTCTAATGCAAGTACACCAAAGGGGTTTTGTCCTTTAGTGGAGAAATGGAAGAGCAATCAGCCCAAACCAGAAAATACTTTTATACTTTTCTGTCTCTATTTTTCAAGTGGGGCGTTCCATGTGGGATTAATAAAGTAACTTTATTTTCTATTTTAATATTACTTTACTTTTCCACCAACCTTTAATAATTAATTAAAGTACCAGTAATAAGAATTACTTTAGTACTAAAATTAGATTATTAATTCCTCCTTTATTCTCCCTTTAGCCAACTGAATACAATGGAAAATAGGCTAAAAAGGGTCTTCTACTTGCCAATATTTAAAAATACATTTTATTCTTATAATAATATTAATAAGTTGCCCCTAGATAATGAATTGACTGGGCCCAACTTAGAAATATTATTAATGTCCATTAATTTGAAAAAGGGGACATTACACTTTCATTGTTGGGTTTTGAATATTTCAATGTGCATATGTCCGTGCTAAATATTTTCCCACTAATGATGTGTATTTGACATACTGGCGATGAAACATCAGGTTCTTTGCTCACTTGTTTGTTTTTGTTTTTTTGAGTAGAATGCAATGATGGAGAATCCCAGCTGTCCATCGTAGAGTTCCCAGTAACAGACCACAGCAATACATTTCAGGTAAATTAGGTTAATTTTGAAACTGTCCCTGTTGTTTGGAAGATTAGTGTAGGAGAATTTGAAATAAGATTTTTTCACGATTTATCAAAAATTGCCTTTGAACGTAGTTTTGTGTATCTGACTGCAGAATATAAATTTAATATCTAGCTTGGTGAGAAGTACATTTTCAAACTCTTAACTGAATGATATTTTCATTACATAATTGTAGTCAGGCGACAATGCAGCGAGTTCAGTGACCCTGTTAGAGGATTTCTCTTTCAGAAGATCAAACAAGTTTGAAAATGGAAATCTGGATGGGGATAACAGATCAGGAATAGTTTCTGCCAGCTTATCTTTAGGTGGAACAGGGAGTGTACCTGTTTCTGCTAGCAATGCAACAAGCTTTGATCATGCAAGCCCTCGAAAGAAATCATCTGAATCCAATGTGGGAAATCCACCTTTGATAAAATTCTTTATCCGAGTATTACTCAGCTCCCAAATTTTGCTCCTTATAGAATTATTCTTGGGCATGTAAGAGAAAAGGTTTGTCACGATCGATGATTCTGGTCTTCTATTGTGACTAGCTAATGCTTTGTAGCTTTTAACTTTTCTCTTATGCAATAGATTAATAGTGGTTACTTTTATTTTTTGAGTTGAATTTCTATAATTGCTAGCATTAAGTTCAAGCTGCACATTACTTTGGCTTAGGCTTCTGAAGAATTAAATTGGAGATTTTGATGTTTAAATCTGACGTTTGCATCTCCCTATCCTATAATTCCCTAGCTTATGAGGACACGGAGGCGGATGGAAGAGATCTTGGAAGGCAGTCCTTGCAGTTATGATAACGACCCTTCTCAGTACTATGAAACATCATCACAACTGTTAGAACCTCTGATGCTTTGCTACGAATCGATGGTATTTCCTGAACTGTTTTTATGATTAAGACTTTTCTATCTCTTGTGCTGTATTTGGAATGCATATTATGAATTTGTTACTTGTGGTCTGCAGCAATCCTGTGGGTCTGATATCTTAGCTGAGGGACGCCTTGCAGACTTTATTCGACGAGTGGCAAGTTTTGGAATGATATTGATGAAACTTGACCTGCGCCAGGTAGTGATTGCATATAATTTTGGAATATTGAAATAAAAATGTAAGCATGCCGACCATAATATTTATTATATTTTGATGAATTAGGAATCTGGTAAACATTCTGAAACATTGGATGCTATTACGGAATATTTAGACATGGGTACATACAGTGAATGGGATGAAGAAAAGAAGCTAGAATTTCTTGTAACCGAGCTCAAAGGCAAGCGGCCCCTTGTTCCTCCAACTATTGAGGTAAATTGTGTGGTCTTTCAATTATGTTCCATAATGTGTGATTTTTGATTGGGTTTAATGTAAGCGTTGTAACATGAATTGACTGTACAAGACATGCAATACTATATTCTCTCAATGATGTAAACCATAATACATAAAACATTATCTCATGTCTTTTTATGTAAATTAATTACTTGTGTTTATTTTGTTCGGTAACAGAAACAATTATCTTTTCCATAATATGTATCCTTAGATGTTTGCATAACTTACACAAAACAGAACCCTCTAAAACTTGAGGGTACTCTTTAAATCAGAAGACGATATTATTAGGCATTCAAGATTTAAAATGGCATTATGAGGCCTACGAGTTTAGCATCCATGGAGAAGAAAACCCATTGAATAGTCCAAAACAGACCAAATGCAATAATTCATGTCAAGATAACTGCCTATATAGGACAACTGACATGGGAAGAGGTTGTATCTTGGCTTCAAAAGGGTTAGTGCTATTGACTGTGTATCAGCAAGGAAGAAAGGCAAGGGAAGAGCTATAAAATTTATTTATCATAACAGTAATGTGTAGCTTTGCTTCTTCGTGCTTACCTTGGAGGTCTTTCCAAGTGTATCATACTTGGAGAAGAAAGCCCATTGAGCACTCCACAATGGACCAAATAAAATCATTCATGCCGGTAATAACTACCTAGGCAAGACCACTGAAATGGAAGTTGCAACATGGCCTTAAAGGGTTAGTGCAATTGATTGTATCAGTGAGAAAAATTTTCTTTTGAAAAATCATAGTAGTAATCTGTAGTATTGCATGAACTTAGATGGGAAATTGTAAGTTGCATTGTCCCAAATATGTAATAACTGGTGCATTAACTTTTGGACCTTCCTATTTCTTGTCTGGAGTTTTTCTTCTTTTCCATGCAAAGGTTTTCTTGCCTTTTTGTTATAATGTGCGGGAAAGATATTGATATTATGTGTTCCAATATTTATTTTGATGTAAGAAGTATAAGAACATATACATCAGCTTCCACTTTTTTACCTGACATCTTTTTTTGACCTGTTTTTTTGTCTCTCGATGTTTCTGAAATGTAAGCAGGTCTGTATCTGTTATGTGGGTTACAACATTTTGTTTGATACAGTTGATCGTAGGGCTTTACAAAGATGTGATGAAGTAATAGCCATTTGAAATATCTGAAAGGTAAGTAGTTTTGTATGTGTTATGTGGGTTACACATGTTATTTAACATACGTGATCATAGGCTCTATAGATATATATGATGATGTAATTGCCACGTGAAGATTCATCTCATGTGGATCGGGTTGCATGGTTTTTGACATTGTGAAGGCATGAATATCCTAATTGATTGGTGAAGGAGAATGGATGTTGTGAGGCCTTGTGTGGGCTTGACTTAAAGGTATTGGTCAGGTTAGTGTAAGTGCCTTTTATGAGACATGCATAACAATTAAAGAAGAGTTCACATTTTTACCCTTGTCAATGGGTTATGTTTCAAACACTATTGTCCATGAGGTTGCATCACACTTAAGAGGACCTTGTTAAAGCCGTCAATTTACATCTTCTCGAGTTGTAGCTGCAAACCTCATTATTAATTGTGGCTGTTCCGATTTGATTAATAGCTGTATGAGGGTTGGTGTGGAATATCTTCCAAATCATTTGGGGGTCTTTAGTCATGACCATGGCTGGTGTAATGTCCCCCTTTTTGAATTAATCTAAAATAAAGGATTTCTTGGCAAGCAATGGTTGAACAAGGGAAGATCATGGATTATATTTCAGTTTTCATCATTCATATTCATGTTTTATTTTTGTATTTACCATTATTAGTGGGTCGGATGGGTTGGAGAGCTTTTAATAAGCTCAAAATAAAGAAATAAGCTATTAATGCGGTTCATTTGGGTTTAGTGCCTTTAATGAGGCTTAATAAAATAGTATAATGACTTATTAGGGGTTGGCCTTACCTTAATGGGATTTGGTGCCAAAGAAAGGTATAAAAGAGGATTAGAGGAGCTCATTTGGGGGATCTACTATTTGGTGCATTTTCTCTATGTGGACATTGTGGGCTTGTTGCCTTTTGTTCTCCACTTTTGGACGAAAACCCAAGTGTGTGGCTTCTTCCTATAAGGGAGAAAACCCTTCTAGTGGTTGGGTAGAGGACGAAAATCCTTTTTCCCTGGTTGGTGTGAAGACTTACCGAACTTTATGCAGATTTGAGTGTTGGAGAATCAAAGGCATCATCTACAAATATTTGTATGCATTTCAAAGCCATTCCTAGTTGGAGCGACTAGGGTTTGATGGTGTTTGAGTGTCTTCTAGGGCACAAATTACAAATCTGATTTTATATTCTGATTCGGCATAATTTATGAAGCCGGAATCTTCGTTTTGGTGATTTTTGGAATAGTTTTCAGCTTCATCTTCTCATTCACAAATTTCAGGATCAATTTTGAGAGGGTTTCCATGGTTGAAAAATCACGATATTGGTCTCATTTGATTGTTTCTATTTTTATGATCATTTTGAGTATTCATGTGTGGAAATTCCTTGTATTCTAAGGGGTATTGAATTTACAAGTTTCAACTGTTTTTGTGCCTCAATAAATTCCAGAATTTTGAGTTTGATGATTTAATCACATTTTCTGGCTTCTAAAATCAAGGGCAATCCAAGGAATCACTTCCCATAATTTTTGAGTGTTTCTACGGTGGATTTCTCTCTCTCTCTTAGTCACTAGGGTTTGAGAGTATTTTCTGGCCCTTTATTAATTGCTTTCATAAAAATCAGACTTGCTTATTTGGAGGTTTGAGTTAATTTCCTTAATTTTAAATTTTGTCCTAAAAGGGATATTATAGTGGTATCAAAGCTCGGATTCTCAAAGGCCTAGGGTTTCAATGGACAGATTGATGAAGGTGCAAGAAAGACTAGCAAGTACCTTGGACTCTCTTGCCTCCACCATGCAAAACCTACAAAGAGGAAGGACATTCAAGGAAGAGCCTAGGGTTTCAAAGGTCAACAAGGTGGCAACTTGCTTTGAGGAATATCAAGCTCTTCTAGAGAAGATCCGTGATGCCCTAACCTTTTCAGAATTCATAAATTTGGAAACAGAAAGAGTGGGCATTGGAACTTGGTCCAAGCCTTGAGGCATACACAAGGGTCATGGGAAAATATCCCTACCCTAGTGGAAGAGAGCCCCATCTTGTTGAAGAAGCAAGGAGTGACTATGGAGTTTGTTGGAGAAGGGACCAAACCCCCAAGTTCACTAGAAGAGGATGGGCATGCCTATTGCCCTAAGAACAAGAAAGTGGAGGGTATATTGCAGCAGCTGGTAATTGAGAGGGAGCAGCCCTTGGAAACCTCCAACCCTCTTGCCAAGGTTGATCTCTTGATTGTTGTTCCTCACAACACTTTAGTGACACGAGGGTTTAAGGAAATTGTGGAACATGAGCCAAGGAAGGAGGAGCAAAGTATTCCAGATTTGCACCATGGAGGAAGGGGAGCCATGAAGAATGATTCAGCCCCTACTTCCAATATTGCTCCAAATAGTCAACATTATGAGGTAATTATTGATCATTGTTTGACTAATAATGATGATATTTTTGCATATGATGAATTCAGAGGTGAAAGAAGGGGTTGTGAACAAGAAGAGGTAGCGAAAGGGATGGATGGAAGCCATTTCCCAAGTGGAAATGATAACAGTCAACGTGCTGGCTCTTTTATAACAACAAACAATAAAGAGCCCAAAGACGAAGAATTAGACTTGGGTAACAAGGGCATTCCAAGCACATATGAACAAAGTACGGTGGTTGTGGCATTGAAGATCAAAGAGGCAAAGGAAAAAGGGAAGGAAAATCTTGTTGAGAGCCCAAAGAACCAATATATTTCAGATTTATTGCTCTTTAGTTCACCATCATATGGAGCTGGTCATCTAAATCAGTTTGGTACAAATAAGGGACAAAATGAAGTGGCTGGTCTGTTCCTAACAACAGTCAAAAGAAAGGTCGTTTGAGGGAAATCACAGCCCTACAAAAGCTCAAGAGCACGGGAAATTGTCAAGCAAGCATCGAGCAAAGAAGAAGGTAAAAGACTTTTGGTTGATTAGGATATTCCTTTACTTTTAATGGTTGCATGTGGCAAGATACTAAAGGATCTTGGAGGTATCAGCAAAAGGATGAAAAGAAGCAAGAGAATAAAGGGGATGTTGAAAAGATGCCAAACAAGTCTCAAGGATAGAGGCAATTGAACACATCAAGGATGTCCAAAGGTACGAATGAGTTCTAAAATCATTGCTTTCTTCTACTCCAATTCAGTTTTGTTGTGTTGAGCCATTTGGTAACAATATGACATTGTTGAGGCTCCCTACATGGCAAGTGGCGGTACATATGGATCAACAAGCTAGAAAAGGGGTTATAAGGGGTGAAAATCTGAACACATAAGGAAAGATGAAGTGGATCTTCTAAGGGACAATGTTAGGAGGTGCACACGTGAGATAAGAGCATTTCCGGGTGTCCATGGCCTCTTTCAACCCACTGTAAATTTCAGATCAGCAGCCCATGGTAAGTCCTATGATGTCTTATTTGATCATGTCAAAGGTCTATTTCATCATTATGTATCATGGCCATGTTTGGGTGATCATATCTATGCTAATAAGGGGCAAGGTGGGAAGAAGGCTCTTTGCCAAGGGCTCACTATGTATTTTCCAAGCAATAAAGTGGGTTTTTATGACAGTCCAAGGTACTCACACATTTCAGATCTATTGTTTCCTTATCATTTTGTTGGGCTGATCATCACAAACTCTTTGTCACGAGTTTGGATTTCAAGATAGGGATTGCCATGCATATGATGATTGAGAGAAAAAGAGGGATGATGAAGAGTTACAAAGATTGCTTGCATCCTTGGAATCCGGGTAAACCCTTGAGGCTCAAAGAAGACAAAGGTAAAAATTTCAGTTTTTCTCTTTGCTTATGGAATTTGATGAAAGAGAATGCTAGTATGCCATGTTTAAGAAAACATAAGCTTGAGGGGAATTTTGATTTCTCTCTCTCTATGATTTTCTAACCTATGGTTCCATGAGAAAACCAAAAGAAGTTTGGGAAAAGAGAAGCAATTATGATGAAATCAAAATTCAGAGGGGTAATAAGAAAGCTGATTTTCTTAAGATTACGGCCAATATATTTGCTGGTTTCAATTGTAGGCCTGCTGTTCATAAATTTTCAGTGTATGCAAATCAAATTTCAGCCTCCACATTACTCATGGACTTTCCATTTTTCATGAAATTTCAGTTTGCTAGTTGTTATGCCATGATTATAAGACTGAAATTACAAAAATCAGGTTTGGGGCTGCCATTTTCAGTCATAAACAGCAGTATGTTTTCGTTTTGTGAAAACATTTGTCATGGAGAAATGAGGAAGGAAGATTCTAGTTGGAAGGAGGAAAGAAATCAGGTTGTGGTGAGTTATTTTCAGATTTGAAGATTCTGATTTTTGAAGGAAAATGCATGCTCACAACTATTTTTGGGACAACCTTGCTAAAGTATTGGGAAGCCATCATCTGAATGAAAATTATGAAGTGACATCAAGCAACAGAAGAGAGCTAGTTGTCATGTTTCTAAGGCATGACAAGGGGAATGTAAAAGTGTTGTTAAACACTCTTGTTTTCTTTAATATGTTTGCTTCATGTGCAGGTATGTCAAAGAAGAAGCAATTAAGATTCATTTGGGATCTAGGTTCTTACAATTGCTTGAGGACAAGCAATTTCGGGAAGGGAGGACTGTAATGTCCCCTTTTTGAATTAATCTAAAATAAAGGATTCCTTGGCAAGCAATGGTTGAACAATGGAAAATCATGGATTATATTTCAATTTTCATCATTCATATTCATGTTTTATTTTTGTATTTCCCATTCTTAGTGGGTTGGTTGGGTTGGAGAGCTTTTAATAAGCTCAAAATAAAGAAATAAGCTATTAATGAGGTCGGATGGGTTTAGTGCCTTTAATGAGGCTTAATAAAAGATTATAATGACTTATTAGGGGTCGGCCTTACCTTTATGGGCTTTGGTGCCAAAGAAAGGTATAAAAGAAGATTAGAGGAGCTCATTTGGGGGATCTACTATTTGGCACTTTTTCTCTATTTGGACATTGTGGGCTTGTTGTTCCTTGTTCTCCACTCTTGGATGAAAACCCAAGTGTGTGGCATCTTCCTAGAAGGACGAAAACCCTTCTAGTGGTTGGTTAGAGGACAAAAACCCTCTTTCCTTGGTTGGCATGAAGACTTATTGAAGACCTTTATGCAGATTTGTGTGTTGGAGGATCAAAGGCATCATCTACAAATATTTGTATGCATTTCAGAGCCATTCCTAGTTGGAGTGGCTAGGGTTTGACGGTGTTTGAGTGCCTTATAGGCATAGTTACCTAAGTGTCGAGGGAACGGGGTACGGAGGGACGAGGTTTTCGGGATGGCAAAAAATTTCCCAAATTTTGGGGATGGCAAGGGGATGACTTTTAAAATAATACATAAAAACTAATATTTCAATATTTTAACCTTTTATAATGACATTTAGGGATTTAAATTGTATTTTATGTATTTTAGGTATTCAAGATTATAATTTAATGTTCTTGGTAAAAATAACATCTTTTTAAAAGTAAAAACACCATGAAACTTTTGAAAGATTTAGGGTTTTCAGGATGGCAAAAATTTTCCCAAATTTTGGGGACGCAGGGGAGGACTTTTAAAATAGTACATAAAAACTAATATTTCAATATTTTAACCTTTTTCAAAGACATTTAAGGATTTAAATTGTATTTTATGTATTTTAGGTACTCTCAAAATTATAATTTGATGTTCTTGGTAAAAATAACATCTTTTTAAAAGTAAAAACACCATGAAACTTTTGAAAGATTTAAAAAAATCAGGACGTCCCCTCCAAGTCCCCAAGTCCCCGAAACATTTGGGACATCCGAGACGTCACCAAAATGCGGGGGATGCGTTCCGTGTAACATTGCTTCTAGGGCACAAATTACAAATCTGATTTTATATTCTGATTCGGCATAATTTATAAAGCCGGAATCTGTTTTGGTGATTTTTGGAATAGTTTTCAGCTTCATCTACTCATTCACAGATTTCGGGATCAATTTTGAGAGGGTTTCCATGGTTGGAAAATTATGATATTGGTCTCATTTGATTGCTGGTATTTTTATGATCATTTTGAGTATTCATTTGTGTGGAGATTCCTTGTATTCTAAGAGTTATTGAATTTACAAGTTTCAGTTGTTTTTGTGCCATAATAAATTCTAGAATTTTGAGTTTGATGATTTGATCACATTTTCTGGCTTCTAAAATCAAGGGCAATCCAAGGAATCACTTCCCATAATTTTTGAGTGTTTCTATGGTGGATTTTTCTCTCTCTCTCTCTCTCTCTCTCTCCTAGTTGCTAGGGTTTGAGAGTATTTTCTGGTCCTTTATTAATTGCTGTCATAAAAATCAGACTTGCTTATTTTGGAGGTTTGAGCTAATTTTCTTAATTTTTCAGTTTTGTTCCCAAGAGGGATATTCCTGCTGGACATGTTTGATTTCATAATTTCTTTCCTATATTTTTTGAGAACTTTCCTATAATTGTTTCTACTATAGAATATGCCTAAAATATTATTTTTAGGATCGCTGCTAAATTTTTCTATTGAAAAGTCAATTTATGGGCTGTATAGGGTTATTATTTTATAGTCTTCAAAAATGCTTTAGAGCAATCTCTGCTCTTTTATATGATTCCATGTAGGACTCTGTAATGCTGCGCTTGGTCTTGTAGTTTCTCAATTTCTTCCTCAATGTTGTACCGAAGTTCTTATCAACCCAAAGAATTCCTAATGTAATGCCTCACTGCTCCTTACCTGAAGGAGACATGCACAAACAATTAAGAACTTGATTATCACGGGCGCATTCTCCCTTGTTTTGATTATCATAGGTGCATCCTTACTTGGGAACAAGGGGTATACATTGGTAAAGTTACATTATGTAACGGTCCTCCAAACTTGAACCATCGAAGAATGTGTCATGATCATTGTGATTATTGATACCTTTGAGGTGGACACCATAGGCCTGATAACCTGCTTCGCCAATGTCATCCTAATTCATAAATTCGGATAGATGCCAGAGGGGATGAGAACTGCCCCTATCTCGCTTGCATTGGTAAAGGTACATTTTGTAATGGTCCTCCAAACTTGAACCTTTGAAGGTGTCATGATCATTGTAAAAACCTTCATAGAATTATAAACCCTATAAGGCTGCATGGTGATTATTGATACCTTTGAGGTGGACACCATAGGCCTGATAACCTGCTTCATCAACGTCATCTTAATTTGTAAATCCGGATGGGTGCCAGAGGAGATGAGGACTGCCCCTCTCTTTCTCACCAATAAAACACTTTTATTTCCCTGTTTAAATGACATATATGCAAAGTAACAATAACATACTAAAAACATGCAATTTTCTTGCACAAAATGTATAACAAGCTCAAATAACAACCAAATAAAACAGATTTCACGACAGTAATCCTTTTATCTCTGTTATGTGAGCAAATATGTAGTGAAACAGCTATACAATAATCCATGTTCATCATGTATGCAAACATGAATGCAATAAAAAATCATGCATTATGTCATGCACAATATGAACCTATCAACTAAGGAAAAGGGTGGTCATTGCCAAACCAACTGTGAACACTTAACAATGCTTTTTGGTATTCATTGCTTCCCATCTTAAGGGATCGACATAATAATTTATGGCTCAAAGAAAGATTAACTTGAGCACCTTTCCAAATCAAACAAAGACCACTGGGGACCTTGTGTTGCCTTTAAAGAAAAATTAACTTGACCAGTACACAAAGCCATCAGGGCACCAAAACACAACTTGTCTGATAATAGAGGTCTCAAGACTCTATGAATTCAGCTGGGCTCAAGTTTACGTAAGTGTGGATGGGAGTGGGGATTTTGGGTGTGGGTCCGTTAGGGTGTACAAATTTAAGAAGTGTGAATTTGGCAATAATTTTCAAAACTATGTGTAGAAATTTAAATACTCTGTAGAATTTTCAAACATATACTAATAGAAACGACACAATTTAAAAAAATATTTGAAATGAAACACAAATCATTGATATTTTCAAAAGTGTAAGTAGAATTATTAAACATATAATCAAATAAATGACACAATACAATTTTCTAAATGAAAAACACAAACGTTTGAAAATTGAAACACGCATTAAATTACAAAAATGTGAGGAGTCATGTTTAATAATAGACAAATATACAAATAATAGGAGTACATGAGCACATTATACAAGCCAACAAAAGGTTAAAGTTGCAAAATTAGAGATTTTGGAAAGCTTCAAAGTACAAAGTTTAGGAGTTGAATCACTAGTTTTATATCTCATCATTATTATCAAGACCGCATTGCGGTACATGCAATATGTGCCCAACTTGATAATAAGTAGGAGTAGAATCAAACCAATACCAGATGCAATAGTTCTGGTCAAAGATAGACTGCTCATCCTCTACATACCAGTCACCCTCTGTATCCATAAGACATTCAACTCAGAACATGGAATGCCTAATAATAAGGTGATAAAAAATATTTGTTCATTTTGTGTCGTGAAATAAGGTGATAAAAATATAGTTCTGGTCAAAGATAGACTGCTCATCCTCTACATACAAGTCACCCTCTGTATCCATAAGACATTCAACTCAGAACATGGAATGCCTAATAATAAGGTGATAATTTTTTTTTATGGGAATATGAAGGCTTTCTTCATGATTTGCATCCAACAAATTCTGTGAACAAATACAAGATATTCAGCCTTTTTGGAAGGAAACTTGCTTCTCTTCACAAAAAGAATAAACTCATATGCAGCCAAAGAACTAGCGACCTGTGAGATTTCTATTGAATATTAAGTTATGCAACATAGTAGCATTAGAGACATTGTAGCTTCACCATGAGATTGGTCCTATTTAACCCCCCATCATAGAGTTCTTGTACATTCCCAAAGCGCCATCACTAGTTGTAAACATGGAAAACTAGTAGTGGGTCCCCAAGGCCTTTCTTTCATTGGCATGTATCTTTGCAAGTGCTGATCTGAATTGGATCCGTTGTAATGTTAATTCACCGTCACAAATGTTGTATCTTTGATGTAAAGACTTTGAAGAGGTTTGTATGACCCTTGAAGGAACCAAAATCATGTATACAGTATTTTTAGTTCACTTAGGTTTGTGATTATCTATTGTACAAAGATATGAAAACCATATGGGGAAGATTAGGGATGTCTGTTGAAGCTCTCTAAGATTTGGCCCAACACAAGATAAGCACTAGTTTGTGCCGACATGAATTTGTCCCGACATGTTCATGCTGACATGAACTTGCCTTGACATGTTCATGTTGACACAAACTTCTCTTAATGTGTTAGAACTGACCTGAACTCATCTTGGAAATGATAGAGGATGAAACAAATTGCTTATGTTGGAATATGAATCAACTGGGATGTGTTTATTGGGTTACTAGACTGATTGGAGTCTTGCATGTTGAATTTTGAGCATGCTTTGATGAAAAGAGAGCCTTGAGGGGAATGTAAATGTCATCTAAGAGTGAGAGTTTCGTTGTAGAGGAGAAAGTAAGCAGAAGACATCAAAGAATGGGTATTTTAGATGCACGACAGGGGAGAGGTGTTTGGTTGTATGTTGTTGCCTGGTGAGCTTGTAACCTTGCATTTTTGTTAATAGTGGATTGGAGGCACAACCACACTGGTTTCTCTATGGTAAATCTGTTGGCTGGTGTTGATTTTCTTTCCATGTTCGTATTCATTTCCTTTATTTTCATGTAATTGGATGCAATCTAGCCTTTCTTATAAACAAATGTGCAAATGCTTAGTACTATTTTTGCACATAATTCTGCACATCAATCATAAGACTAGATAAGATTGATGTTTAAGTTAGACCCAGCTAATTACAGACCATAGTTGTGTGATAGCTATGTATTCCTTGGAGTGTGGATTGTGGTGTTCAGATTGTATGCTATCGACCAAGTTGGTTCTTGGATAACACAAAAGGTGAAGGCAGCTTATTCCGATTGAAGCAATGAGATTTCCATTGGAAGTTGGAAGTGCCAAGTCAGAGAAGAGATTTCTGAATAAAGAGAAAGTCTACTCCAAAATCAAAAGGTTGAAAAGAAAGATTTCTTAAGTTGGAAGTGAGTGTTGCAAGCATTTCCAAATGTATGGGGAAGCTTGAAAAAATTGAGAAGATCATGGGTGCGCTTGTTGGCAAAGTTGGGTTGTCTTTGGAGACACCTAAAGTGCAAGAGTAGGTCAGACTGAAACTCCCAAAAACCAAGGAAGTGGGCAGCCCCAAAACAACTTCACAAGCTGCCCACCTCAGCCCCATTTAGAAGCTGAGGAAAAGGTGGATATTGCAACCTATTAAGCAAAAGTTGAAGCAGAAAAACTTGACAACCGTCTCAATTGGAGGTATATTTTAGCCTTCATAATGTAAGCGATGAATGACAGATTTCTTTTTCTCATTTGTAGCTTTCTAGTCATGCTCTTACTTGGTGGGAAAGTTATGCATATTCTTTTTAGCTTTGAAGAAGCTACCACCCATAGTTAAGTGGGCTGATTTTAGGAAGATAATAAAATCTCAGTTCTATCCAAATTTTTATGGGGAAAAGCATTCCATCAAATGGTTGTTCTATGGGAAAAGGCAGGGACAAAGTGTGCAAGAGGACACTACTAAATTCAGGAGGAAGGCAATTCAGATGGGGTTGTATACTCGAGAGAGATGCTGTCAAGAACATTGGAGGCCTTGGCAACATAAAGAGGCAAATTCTCATGGCCAAGCCCGGGAACATTGATGGAGTATGGCCCCAAGCCCATTACATTGAGATAGACAGGAAGAAGGGAGTTTAATCAGCAAGGTGTATCCTGAAGTAAGAGGAAAAACAATTGTAAATGCAAGAAAGATATGATAAGAAACATTATAACCATTATAATGGTGTGATCTACTGATAGAAAATGCTGGGAATACATTTGGATTTGCATCCTGCATGGAATGCCAGTCCAAGAAGGCCATGGTAGCCATGGTAGAGGGCAGAAAGTTTGGGAGCAGTTCAGATGTGTGGATGAAAGAATAGTTTGCGCTTTGTTGAAGGAGGAGGAATACTTAAGTAGCACTCCTCAAGGTAAGGATGAATTGACCTAGCTCTTTCATATAATAACCCAAATCAAAAAGACAAAGGTAGATGCACTTTTGATTCTTATCAAGCAAGTCTGATTTTGCAAGAGTTGGCATAGAAGCCCGGATTAGAGGTGTATGGTCATCCTCATCCATGTTCATTGGGATGGGTGATACAAGGAGTAAAGATACATGTCACCAAAAAATGCAAAGTAAAATTTGTCGCTAATGAACATTTGCGCTGACAGGATTCTTGTAGACATTAACTCTCTCGAGTCTTGATGCTTGTAGTTTGGGTTTGTCAGCTCCTATTTGTATGGAAGAGATGCAGTTCTCATGAGAAGGGGTAACATGTAAACTTGATCGAAGGAGAAAGCTACATCAGTAATGCTTATTGGGGCAAAGCCAAACTTTCATTCATTTCAGCCAACCGAGCAAAAAGACTCATCAATGCTAGTGGTAGGTAAGTGCTTTGTTAATGCCAAGAAACAAGGAGGATGATAGATTGCAAATATAGGCTTTTAAAATCTGCTTTGCTTTGGCAAAAACATCAATTGTTTGAATCACATCAATCTATAAGGTGGTATTTGAAGAGCCTAGAAGTGTGCCACTCAAAGAGATGTTTAGCATGAGATTTATTTTCTCTTGGGTGCCCCACTTGAAACATTGGGTTGTATACTCATTGCTGCAGTCAAATAAAGTCTAGAAACAACTCTAAAGCTTGGAGGAGCAAGTAGCAATCAAGACCAGTTCCTCACCTTTCCGGATCATCCATGGTCATTGTGCCAAAAAGACGAGAGATGATGTGTATCGATTATAGGGTCTTAAACACCATCAAGAAGTGTTACCCACTTCCAACCATAGATGACTTGTTGGATTGTATGCAACAAGCAAGGTGCTTCATCAAGTTGGATATAAAGTCAAACTGCCAAAAAGTTTGTGTGAAGGAGGACGATTGAAAGACAACATTCAAGGCAAATTTTATATGATTGGTTGGATATAAAGTCAAACCGCCTTTTAGTTTGTGTAATGCACCTGCAACATTCATAAGGTTAATGATTGACATGCTTAGACAATTCATAGATTCTCGCGTGATTCGTACTTGAGTGACATTCTAGTTTTCAGAAAAACTAATGAAGAACATAATGCATTTGGCACAAGTGTTGGAAAACAAAATGTTTAATAAGAAGTGGATGTTCGCAAGAGATTCCTTGGTGTATGTGATTGGAGGAGGTGAGTCGAAGATTAATCCAACAAAGGTTGAATGAGATTTATGTGCTATTGGGTGCCCCACTTCCAAACATTGATCTGTATAGGTAGTGATTGTTGCAATCAATAAAGTCAAGAAACGAATCTAAAGCTTGTAGGAGCAGTGTAGCAATCAAGACCGGTTCCTCACCATGTGAACCACCCATCGTCATTGTGCAAAGAAAGATGGGAGATGGAGGATGTGTATTGATCATTGGATCTTAAACAAGATCGCCATCAACAAGTGTTATCCATTTCCATCCATATATGAGTTGTTGGATTGTCTACAACAAGCAAGGTGCTTCATCAAGTTGGATATAAAGTCAAACTGCCTAAAAGTTTGTGTGAAGGAGGATTTTGAAAGGCAACAATCAAGTCAAGATGAAGTTTATATGATTGACTAGAATTGCCTTTTAGTTTGTGTAAGGCACCTGCAACATTCATAAGTTTAATGATTGATGTTCTTAGATGATTCGTAGATTCTTGCATGATAGTGTACTTGAATGACATTCTAGTTTTTTGCAAAACTATTGAAGAACACCTAATGCATTTGGCACAAGTGTTGGGAAACAAGGTGTTAAATAAGAAGTGTTAATTTTGCAATAGAGTCCTTGGTGTATGTGATTGGAGGAGGTGAGTTGAGGGTTGATGCAACAAAGGTTGATGCCATTCTCAATTGGCCCAAGCCATCTAGAGTTTTGTAGGTCTTGTTCCTTGAGCAAGTTCATGCAAACATTCTCTTCCATTAGAAGCACCTTACATCCCATAACTACGGAAGTCAAATGATTTTCATGGGCTAGAAATTAACAAGTTTCATTTGATACTTGACGCATAAGATCAGCAATACAATTGTGTTAGCAATACCTAATCTGCACTAATCCTTTGAGGTGGAAACAAATGTAGTCAATTATGCCAATGGAGAAATTTCGGGGTTTCCCCAAAAACGGAGGTGAAGGGAGGAATGCCTTATGCGAGGGGAGGTGTTGGTATGTTGATATGACAAAATGGTTGTTTTCTCTTGTCTAAGTAGTTCAAAAGCGGAAGCATTAATTATTAGGTAAGAAAACAATAATTCATACTAACTATTAGCCTCTCCAATACTGATAAGCACAAACAAAATCATAGCCCGTGACCGAGTGGGTGAGTTTCCTTCATCAATTATTTTGGTCATGGAGTTCAAGAGAGGCGATAGTAACAAGTTGGCTTATATGCTGTCAAAACTACCTGATGATGATAACTTTAGATAAGAAAACAATAATTCATACTAACCTTTAGCCTCTCTAAGATCTGTAAGCACAAACAAAATCACAGCTCGCACCGAGTGGGTGAGTTTCCTTAAGCAATTATTTTGGTCATGGAGTTCAAGAGAGGCGATGGTAACAAGTTGGCTTAGATGTTGTCAAAACTACCTTTGATGATAATTTTAGATATTATATTTCAGTTAAAGCCATTCACACATGGGGCCTCTAAGGAGTAGTATGCACAAGATGCAGATTTGGGCAAGTAGACTAGCATTTGCAATACACAAATGTGATTGATTATGATCTCAAGCACAGCTACAACCTAAAGGAAGGGATGTTCTACAAGGATGAGAAGTTGTGTGCGCTTTAGAGATGATAGTGTGAAGCTCATGAGAGAGGATTGTACCTCCAAGGTTGTTGCTCTCTATGTAGTGGCCAAGACATCATCAACTCTGCTGAAAGTTATGGAGTTTGGTGTAAAATGTAGCGTGATTCTTCCTAGTTCATAATGGGTTGTCTTATTTAACACTAGTAAGCCAAATAAAAGAAGTTGGGGTTGTACATGCCACAAGTGGTTCAAGTGGTTCCTTCTAGGCCATAGGAAAGTGTGTCCATGGATTACCCATATCAAACAAAGGGCATTGGTTGTTTAGTGGCGACCCGTTCAACAAAATGTGTGCTTATTCCGTGTAAGAAAAACATTGAGGGTATGAATAAACTAAGTTGTTTTTCATCAATATTTAGGTGCATTTTGGTTTCCTAACTCCATTGATTCGATAGAGATTCAAGGTTTTTGGGAAGGTTTTGGAGCACTTAGTGGAAGAAGATGGACACAAAATTGAAGAGGTCATTGACATCTCATTCAAATCCCATTGTTTAGATTGAAGTGGTAAATGGGACATAGTTCAACTCTCGAAAGGTTACATTAGGAAGAGGTCTAAGATATGGGATGAAAACTTGGCATATATTCAACTTCCTATAATAGGCTTGTGATTATATTAACTAGTAAGTCTCCTTTTAAAATATATTTTGGGAATATGCCACCTAATTCTTTTGATCTTGTCATGAGCCAAACAAAGGACAAGAAGGGGTAGATTCAAAAGTGCTAAGAACCTCAAGGTTCATTGAAAATGTGAGGCAAATCTACTTACAAGTGCATTTTCCGTGTAAGAAAACCATCGAGGGTATGAATAAACTGAGTTGTTTTACATCAATATTTAGGTGCATTTTGGTTTCCTAACTCCATTGATTCGATAGAGATTCAATGTTTTTGGTAAGGTTTTGGAGCACTTAGTGGAAGAAAGATGGACACAAAATTGAAGAGGTCATTGACATCTCATTCAAATCCCATTGTTTAGATTGAAGTGGTAAATGGGACATTAGTTCAACTCTTGAAAGGTTACATTAGGAAGAGGTCTAAGATATGGGATGAAAACTTGGCATATATTTAACTTCCTATAATAGGCTTGTGATTATATTAACTAGTAAGTCTCCTTTTAAAATATATTTTGGGAATATGCCACCTAATTCTTTTGATCTTGTCATGAGCCAAACAAAGGACAAGAAGGGGTAGATTCAAAAGTGCTAAGAGCCTCAAGGTTCATTGAAAATGCGAGGCAAATCTACTTACAAGTGCAAGGTAGGTAAGTATAAGGCTACTCAATATCAATATAGGATTGAGAAAAAACTCCTAGTTGGGGAACAATGTATGGTTGTATGTTAGCAAAGATAGGCTCCATGGCAAAACAAGTGAGATACTTGAGAAAGTAAGTGACAATATTTTCAGATTAGACCTACATCCATTCATGAGAATGAATGCAATAGTTAGTGTGAAGAACCTAGGTTTGTTTGAGCTTTCCATGTTAGATGAAGAAGAAACAAATTTCATGCTACATACACTAATAGACTTGTAACCTTGATCTCAAGACGACTTGCAACATGATATGGAGTTACCTCAAAAGGCGAGGAAGACAAGGAGAGGAGAGTAGGAACATTGGCCGGAGTTGGACAAAAGGTTTGATTGCCAAGAAAATCCAAGCGGTGATCAAAGGAAAGATAAGATTTTGGAGATCAAAACCTCCTAAATAGGGAGGTGCAATTATAATGTAAAGACTTGAATAAGTTTGTATGGCCCTTATAGAAATCAAATCATGTAGCTCACTTAAAGGCTTGTGATTCGCTAAGGTAGTCATTGACAACTATTCAAAACATTGTGTAGATATATGGAAACCATATAGGTATTCAAAACGGCATATAGAGATATGAAAACCACATGGGAATGGGAGTTTTGTTGAAGATATCTAAAGAATCACATTTGACACCACACAAAATAGGTACGAGTTCATGTAGATGTGATCTTATTAAGTGACATGTTTATGTTGACATGATCTTGTCTTATAAAACATGCAAGAGTAGTGACATGTTTGTTTTTCCCAAACTGGTCTGGCTTGTTTGTGCTGACTCGAATGTGTCTTGAAAACAATTAAAGATGAAACAAATCGCCCAAGTTGGAATGTGGGTTGGTTGGGATGGCGTCCATTGTCTTACTTGGTTAATTCAAGTCTTATGCATTGAACTTCGAGTATGCTTTGGTTAGATACAAGTCTCGAGGGGATTGTGAATAGCCATCCAAAGCGAGAGTTCAGCTGAAGAGTAGAGGAAGAAGACATCAAAGGATAGTATATTGGAGATGCAAAACAAGGGAGATAGGTGTGTGGTTGCCTCTTGTTGCCATGTAAGCATCTACCTTGCATTTATTGTCAATAGTGGATTGGAGGCACATCCCAATTTACTTGAGTTTCCCACACACGAGCTTTCTTTATGGTAAATATGTGTTTACTCTTATGAAAAATGTGCATAGTCATGGTACTATCTTGGCACATGATTTTGCATGGTAGTTGTAAGACTAGATAAGATTGGTGTTTATGAGTTACACATTGGTCAAACTGAGCTAATTATGGATCAAGTGCCTTTCTACATCCACTGATCATTGGTTTATTCTTGTTACGAATTATTAGCTTCTTCATCGCCAAATTGGTTGAAGTAAGCTTCATCATAGCATTTGGGATTTATAGCGAGAGGTTAAAGATTTAATGAACTATTTTATTTGTCTTATTCGATAATACTAATTCATTTGATTATTTCAGGTTTAAATGTGTTCTTCTACAATATGTTGGATTCTCTTTGACATACATTTTGTACCTTCATATCCCCACCATCTGCAAATTACTATCACATAGCTTCATTAGGTCAAGTATAAGAGATCAATCATTGAAGGAAAATTCTCTCTTTTGCGCTAGAATGCCTCATCAAGAATGGCGGTTATGGTTTTGACTTATTTTTCGGTGTTAGATTGTTTCAATATTGCTACATTGATCACCATGGTTCTCAAAGAAGACACCGTGATGCAGAGCATCCCAAGTTCGGGGTAATCCTGCACTAGTTTTGGCTAAGCGTGGGTGCGTGTCGGGATGGAAGGCACAAGAAATGAAGATTTCATGTACCTTTTTAGAGGCTGATTTCTGAACTCCTTAACTCATTTGTTCCCCATGGGTCTAATAAGAAAAGCTAGGGAAATCTGAATTATATTATTATTCTTTCTTAGATAGTTGTCTTCATTTATCCTATTGGAAGCAATATGCTCCAATAATGTAGCCAACTTTAACACAAACTCAATACACTGCAAATATCTTGAACTCAAAGAAAATAAATCTTCTTCTTCGTTATTGAATCATGAATTACAATGCTTCATAAATAGGAAAACAACTCCCAACTCGAGTTGCCAAGAAAACTCTAACTTTGACTAAATCTACTCTAGGTGGCGGAATTTACTATTTTTAGCAATTTACTAGAACTTGCTATTCTTAGTAAGTTCGCATGCTTATTCGTACGGACACGAAATTGCCACGCATCTTCTACATGCCTAAATTAGAGGAATTGCCAACTTTCTAACCTACTATGCATTCAAGAGACTAAAATTTACTAATGCCCTAAAATAGGAAAAAATTGAATTACAACTTAGATCCTAATTTTTGGCCTTCAGATGGTGGATTTTGGGCCCGAAAATGTGCCTAAATGTGCACCAACCAGCAGGTTGGTTGACCGGTGCGTTCATCTCGTCGAAATTGGTGGTTTAAAAAACGGACTCAAACAGACACCGAAGCACAAGTTATGACCTTTTCAAGTTCTTGCTAAAAATAGTGCATCAAGTTCCTGCTAAAAATAGTGCATCATTCTTCCCTAATTGAAAAAAACGCAGCTCCTGCAAGTTGTCTTCTTCAAATTTCTGCCATTTATCCATCAACTTAATCTCCCACTTTGTGACCCATGTGTTGTCCTCTTGTGCCAATCCTTTCCAATGTACCAAATATTTGTTGTATTGTCCATGTCGCGTGGTCACTATTTTTTTGTCCAAAATTTGATCCACTTCTTTCTTTTTCACCGAACCTGCTGCCTCCAATCTACTACTTCAATAAAATCCCCTTCTTCACTATCCCCATGAAAAGAATATAAGTCTGAAACATTAAACACTGGAGAGATATCAAAATTTCCTGGCAATTCTACCTCATAAGCATTATCATTTATCTTCTTCACGATTTTGTAGGGACCAATCTTTTTGTACTTCAACTTGTTATAGGTTCCTTTTGGAAACCTTTCCTTCCAAAGGTATACCATAACCAACTCACCCACTGTAAACACTTTCCTCCTGTGCACATCTGCTTATTTCCTTATACTGATCATTACTAGTCTACAACTTCTTCTCGCACTTCTTCCTGCAATTGTTGTATATGTTCGGCAAATGCTTTTGCATCATCACTGACTCTACCATCCATTGGTAGTTGCACCAAATCTAACACCCCTTTTGGATTACTCCCATACACAATATAAAATGGGGACTTTCTTGTGGATCTATTTACGAGCTATTATAAGCAAACTTAGCTTGTGGTAATGCTAAGTCCCATTGTTTTGGCTTTTCCCCAACTATGCACCTTAACAAGTTTCCCAAACTCCTATTTACCACCTTTGTTTGCCCATCGGTCTGAGGATGATAGGCATTGTTGAACTATAGTTTAGTTCCCAACTTCTTCCATAAAGTCCTCCAGAAATGACTTAAGAACCTTGTGTCCCTATCTGAAGTAATGGTTTTTGGAACACCATGCAAGTGAACTTCTTTGAAAAACAAATTTGCTACTCCTGTCGCATCACTAGTTTTCTTGCAGGCAATAAAATGAACCATCTTAGAAAACCTATCAATAACCACAAACATTGAGTCATTACCTCGTTGTGTTTTTGGTAATCCCAAAACAAAATCCATAATCATCCCATGACCCTTTGGGAACAGGCAATGGCATATACAACCCTGTATTTTGTGCATGGCCTTTCGAGACTTGGCAAATTCGACACCTCTCCACATATCTTACCACATCTCTTTTTCAGCTTTGGCCAATATTATTTCTCTGCTACCAAGGCTATCATCTTATCCTTACCAAAGTGCCCACCAATCCTCCGCTATGCAGCTCTTTCACTATATTATCTCTCATAGACCCAACTAGAATACATAGTTGTCGTCCCTTAAATAGATAGCCATCTCTGCAAAAGGTACTCGTCTTGGAAATCTCTGCATCGCCTGACAATGGTCTACTTAACCTTTCAACAATATCCTTAAAATCAAAATAAAAAAATATAAATCCTTTATTGCTTCAAAACCAACCACCTCATTCTCCATAGTTGTAAATAGAGTCACACACCTACTCAATGCATCCGCAACTTGGTTCTGTTTTCCTGATTTATGCTTTAGAGAAAAAGTATAACCTTGCAAAAATGATACCCAGTATAACCTTGCAAAAATGATACCCACTTTGCATGCCTACTATTCAACTTCTTTTGTGTATTCACGAACTTCAGGGCTATGTGGTCTGTAAATAACACAAACTCCTTAGGTACTAAGTAATGCCTCCAATGCCTCAGTGCTTGTACAATTGCATAAAATTCCACATCATAAGTAGAGTAGTTCTTTCTTACCTCATTCAATTTCTCACTAAAGAAAGCTATTGGCTTCCCTCCTTGACTTAGGACAACACCAATACCCACATGTGAGGTGTCACAATCAACCTCGAACACTTTATCAAAATATGGTAGTGCCAAAATAGGTGCTTTTGTCACCTTCTTCAAGAACTGAAAGCTATCCTTAGTTGCCTTTGTCCACAAAAACTCCCTTCCCTTTGTGTAATTTGTTATAGGTGCTACAATACTACTAAATTTTTTAATAAACTTTTTGTAAAATGTTGCTAAACCAAAAGCTTTGTAGACTGTTATACTCCGTGAAGTAGGCCATTCAATAATTGCCTTTATATTTTTAAGTCCATCTGTACCCCATCTCTTTGAAATAATAAAACCCAAAAATACCAAACTCTCTTGCATAAACGTGCACTTCTTCAAATTTGCATAGATCTTCTCTTTCCTTAACACTTCAAATATCACCCTCAGATGCCTCAAATGTTCTTCTTTAGTTTTATTGAAAATCAAGATATCATCAAAATAAACCACAACAAACTTACCATTGTACTCTGTAACACAATGTTCATCAACCTCATAAAAGTGCTAGGTGCATTAGATAACCTGAATGGCATCACCAACCACTCATATAATCCATCCCCTATCTTGAATGTTGTTTTCCACTCATCTCCTTCTCTGATTCGAATATGATGGTAACCACTTCGAAGATCAATCTTGGTGAAATATTTAGATCCAACAAGCACATCCATCATATCATCAAGGTGAGGTATTGGGAACCTATACTTGATTGTAATTTTGTTGATTGCTCTACTATCCACGCACATTCTCCATGTTCCATCTTTCTTTGGAGTTAATAAAGTTGGAGTTGCACACGGACTCATGCTCTCCCTTACTACACCCTTTCTCACAAGCTCTGTCACTTGCTTATTCAAGGCTCATGCAATGTCGGGTTCATCCTAGATCCCCGGGATCAAAATTATGGTGTTGGATATCTCTTTTGGGTGGTAACCCATCTGGTAGCTCATTAGGAATAACATTAGAAAATTCATCTATTGATTATGTTTTTCTTCATGGTATTTGTGTACTTGCAGTTCATCCTTATTTGCGACCAGCACATAACAAAACCCAGTTGCCTTTGCCTCCTTCACAAATTCTTTTGCAGAAAACATATTTTCAGCCTTTCCCTCTTCCTTAAGAGGCAAGAAACTATTTTTGTGCCATCCTTCCAAAAAGTATACGTATTCTTCCCCCGTCATGAACAACTTTTCTATCAAATTGTCATAGTCTGCCTAAAACATATGACATGCATCCATAGGAATAACATCACACCAAATCTCATCCTTATAACTTTTCCCAATAGAAAAATTTATTAAACATCTCTTATCAACAATAACTTCATTACCCTTCTTAAACCATGCAATATGGTAAGGGTTAGGATTCTTCTCACAATGCAGGCCTAGTTTCTCAACCATCTCATTTGAAACCATGTTCTCACAACTACCACCATCAATAATAACATTACATACCTTTCCTCCTGAAGTGCATCTTGTTCTGAAAATATTTGTACGTAGCCATGCATCCCCTTGATCTCCTTTCTTGGAGCAATCATCGTCCTTTTGATCATCAAATTTTCTCCCACATTTGGTGGAATTTCTAGGTCTTGATCGTCTTCTTCTTGTTTAGCTTCAACAAGATTTACTCTTGGAGGGTTTGCTTGCCTCTTGTCATGCGTATAATAATGTGGGCATTCAAATGCTCTATGCCCCTCTTCACCACATCTGTAGCACACAAATGGTCTTCGTGGAGCCTCCCATCCTCTGCCGCCAACATATCCTCTGCCCCTAGGAAATCCTCTACCTCTTTGCTGATTTGGGAGATCTTGTCTTGTATCTTCTTGCTTTTCCACTCCACGAGGTTGTTCTCCTCTACCTTGGCTGAAACCAGCTCATCCCCGAAAGGAGGATGAGGCCCCTTATTCATCCCAAGCGATCTCCTAAAACTTTGACGGTTTTGTTTTTCTTTGGCCTTTAAAGCTAGTTGATAGGCATCCTCCATGCTCTTGATCTTGTGCATGCTTAGCTCATCTTGAATAGAAAATTTTAATCCATTTACATACCTTGCAGCCATTTGTTCCTTAGTTTCTTCATGCTCTACACGAATGGACAACTTGTAAAACTCATCTGTGTATTCTTGCATGGTTTGTAAGTTCTATTTGAGATTCTGAAACCTCCTGAAAAGGGTTTGTGCATAATCTACAAGGAGAAATTTGTCTTTTAGCTTCTTCTCCATCTTACTCCAGGTCTTAATCCTTTCTTTCCCTTTCTTGACCGCTCCTTTTGTAGATGATCCCACCATAACATAACATGACCTTTTAATTTCGTGCATGCAAATTTTACCTTCTTTTCCTCTGACATAGCCTTCCACTCAAAATTTTTTTCCATGCTAGTCAACCAGTTGATCAGCTCCTCTGGTTTTAGGCTACCTCCATATTTTGAAACATCAACTCTTATCCCATCATTATTTCCTTCTAATGCTCGAAGCATCCTTTCTTCAAAAGCTAAGGGTGGTCCTTGTGCTTCCTCCTCTTCACAAACTTCATCTTCATCTTGTGTCATCTCCACCTTGATTTCCTCTTTGGGCTATAATTGCAGCAAGCACAACAACTTGCCTCTGCAGATCCTGCATGTTTCTATTCATCTGGGCAATTCTGCCCCCTCTTCCTACCATTATTTTTTTTTTTTTTCTTCACCAAGACTCGAACTTGCTCTGATACCAGATAATGTAGCCAACTTTAACACAAACTCAATACATTGCAAATATCTTGAACTCAAAGAAAATAAATCTTCTTCTTCGTTATTGAATCATGAATTACAATGCTTCATAAATAAGAAAACAACTTCCAACTCGAGTTGCCAAACAAACTCTAACTAACTTTGACTAAATCTACTCTAGGTGGTGGAATTTACTATTTTTAGCAGTTTACTAGAACTTGTTATTCTTAGTAAGTTCGCATGCTTATTTGTACAGGCACAAAAATTGCCACGCATCTTCTACATGCCTAAATTAGAGGAATTGCCAACTTTATAACCTACTACACATTCAAGAGACTAAAATTTATCGATGCCCTAAACTACGAAAAAATCGAATTACAACTTAGATCCTAATTTTCGGCCTTCAGATGGCAGATTTCGGGCCTGAAAATGTGCCGAAACGTGCTTCAACCAATAGCGTTAGTTGATTGGTGTGTTCGTCTCCTCACAAACAGGTGGTTTAAAAAAACAGACTCAAACGGACACCCGGAGCACAAGTTATGACCTTTTCAAGTTCTTGCTAAAAATAGTGCGTCATCCAATAATGTGTAATATCCCCTTCCCAGTTGAAGACCCTTAGCCCAATTTTGTTTCCCGACAACTAAGGGGTGTTAATAAGGAAACTATAGTCTAAATAAATTATTATAAAGTGCAAAAAAAAAAGAAAATATTATAAAAACACTTATAATAAAGTATGACTTAATAATAAAATAAAAGTTGAAAAGCTTAAGTCAGCTTATAAATTATATTTTTCCCCTAGAAAATGTTACTTGTCTAGGGATGGATCTAAGGAAAAAACATAAATGAGTGGCTAAAATATGATTGGATGTCAAGGATGCTATTTGGCCCATAAAATCTATAAAAGCAAATCGACTTGCTTCAAGAGAGCATCGCTTGTCTATTTTCTAAAATCAGATTTGTATGTTGAGCTTTGAGCTTGCATCTTCAATCTTCTAAGGACAAAAACCCTTAGAGATTCACTTTTGAGGACGAAAAACTCTCAAAGAGCCTACTAGAAGGATAAAAACCCTTCTTCTAGTTGAGAGAACTCTCCAATTTGGGGTTTCCATTGCAGATCACTTGATGAGTAGTATTTTTCCAGCAGTTGAAGGGGTGAAAGTGCAAATTTGTTCCAAGGGTTTGAAGAGGAAAGTGGTGGCCGAGTTTTCTCCTTGTTCCGGCCAAAGGCGACGACTTGCATAGTGGACTATTTTGAGGTATTTTGGGCTGCTACAAACCAGATCTGATTTCTGTTATGATTGTTGATTTTCTAGTAGTTTTCCAGAGTATCAGATCTGAATATATCTTTATGTTTCTGCAGTAATTTCAGCGCAAAACCCTAAGGGTGAATTGGTCTTTTGGCTTTTTAGGCAACTTGTGGTGGTCATTTGTATGAATGGGTAACGTCATTGCATTCTATCTATTTTTGTGAGTACGTGCATAGTTTATTTGTGTATCGGAGCATTTTTGAGTGAGTTATGAATTTTTGAAGTTGCGATAATTTTTACAGATTTGGGTTTGAAAATAAAATCATTTCAGCTTTTGGATATGGGCTCTAAAAATTCAGATCTTTGCACGAATATATTGAGGGTGAAAGATTACAAGTTTCAACTCTGTTTATGGTGGAAAATATCATGATTTATTTTTGATTTTTAATAGTTTCATAATCAGCCCTAGTCGCATTTTCTAGGAATAAATCAAATCTACATCAAAAACAATTGGTTTATTTTTTATAAATTGCATTGGGTGTGTGGGAATTGCCTCAAATCCATTTGAGGGAAAAAATAGTCCCATTGGGGACATTACAGTGGTATCAAAGCGGTTAATCCTCTAAGCCTGTCAGAAAAGAAAGAAAAATCAGATCTGAATGCAACCAAGAAAAAAATGAAGTGGACTCAAGTTCCATTTTTTGATGGCACTAATGAAATATCTGCTAAAGTGTGGTTGAAGGAATTTGAGACATTTTTGTGTTGTAATCCTATGTGTCAGGATGATGCCCTCATGCTCATCTCTAGATACATGGATGGAGTAGCACATAAATGGTGGCACCAAATGTTTAAGATCGAAGGGGTTGAATCCATTGCTTCACTTGTAGATTTCTCACAAAAGTTTCTAGAAAGATTTGATGTGCAGGATGGCAAGGATGAGCAAGGAAACGAAATCATGGAGTCTACCAACTCAGATCTACAAGTGGAGGGAAATCAGCCCATAGAGTATTCCACCATGCCAAGTGAAGAAGGTTCTAGAGAAAAAGTCCAAAAGCAACAAACAACACTTTGGGCAGCCAAAGGAATCATTTGGGCAGCCAAATTCTTCAACTAGTGGGCAACAAAGTATGAGGAATGGTATTCCTCAAATTGTGGCAGCCAAAAGCATGGAAGTGTCATTCCAAGAGGAGCAGATTGCACAAGATAAGGATGACAAAGAAAGAAGCATGCCATTGCAGTAGTTGTACCGTGAAGAAATTCAGCCTATTGTTGATCATGATGACATCACAAGGTATGGAGCAAGTGAGATAATGTCATTACATATTCAGATTTGTTTTCCTCTTGAGAAAAATGATGAATTAGAGGATGAAATCTGCAATCTTAAGTATGTGATATCTTTGATACAAATGTGTGTATATGATCATCTTGTGAGTGGTAGATGGTGGTAAGTGTTAGCCCACTTGACAAGGACAGGGGCTAGGCTTTTGGATCACTTTAGCATGTTTTGTCTCTTGTGCATGGCACTTGGACAAACGAGTTTGGAATTGCTTGAGGGCAAACAATTTTGGGAAGGGAGGATTGTAATATCCCCTTCTCGGTCAAAGACCCTTAGCACATTTTGTCTTACCGACGGCTAAGGGATAAGCACAAGGGGAACTTAAGTCATAATAATTTATTATAAAACACAATTAAAAAAGAAAATATTATAAAAACACTTATAATAAAGTATTATAGACTTAATAATAAAATAAAAGTTGAAAAGCTAAAGTCACCTTATAAATTATATTTTTCCCTAGAAAATGTGACTTGCCTAGGGATGGATCTAAGGGAAAAAACATTAAATGAGGGGCTAAAATCTGATTGGATGTCAAGGGTGGCTATTTGGCCCATAAAATCTATAAAAGCAAGTCGACTTGCTTGAGGAGAGCATCACTTGTCTATTTTCTAAAATCAGATTTGTATGTTGAGCTTTGAGCTTGCATCTTCAATCTTCTAAGGATGAAAACCCTTAGAGATTCACTCTTGAGGACGAAAACCCTCAAAGAGCCTAGTAGAAGGATGAAAACCCTTCTTCTAGTTGAGAGGATTCTCCACCCTGGGGTTTCCATTGCAAATCACTTGATTAGTAGTATTTTTCAGTATTTTTCTAGCGGTTGAAGTGGGTAAAAGTGCAGATTTGGTCCAAGGGTTTAAAGAGGAAAGTGGTGGTTGAGTTTTCTCCTTGTTCCATCTCGTGCGACTTACATAGTGGACTATTTTGAGGTATTTTGGGTTGCTACAAACCAAATTTGATTGCTGTTATGATTGCTGATTTTCCAAAGTAGTTTTCTAGAGTATCAGATTTGAATATATCTATATGTTTCTGCTGTAATTTCCAGCCCAAAACCCTAAAGGAGAATTGGTGTTTTGGTTGTTTAGGGCACTTGTGGTGGTCATTTGTATGAATAGGTAACATCATTGCATTCTCCCTATTTTTGTGAGTCCATGCATAGTTTATTTGTGTGGATCGGAGCATTTTTGAGTGAGTTATGAATTTTTGAAGTTGCCATAATTTTTTGCAGACTAGGGTTTCAAAATAAATTCATTTCAGTTGTATATGGCCTCTAAAAATTTAGATTTTTGCATGAAAATATTGAGGGTGAAATATTATAAGTTTCAACTCAGTTTATGGCGGAAAATATCATGATTTATTTATGATTTTAATAGTTTCATAATCAACCCTAGTCAAATTTTCTAGGAATAAATCAGATCTGCATTATAAACAATTGATATATTTTTATACATTGCATTGGGTGTGTGGGAATTGCCTCAAAATCCATTTGGGGGCAAAAGTAGTCCCATTGGGGACATTACATAGTGAACCTTTTAGAAGTTTAGTATAATGGTATTGTGAGCATGTAGGCTCCAATTACCCTTTTAATATTTAAAATGCACTTAAGGGGTCGGCCATGATGTAATGATTGCTTTAAGTACTCCTTATGCCTATTTAAGGAGGTTGCTTAGGCATTAATGATTATGTTTTGTGGAGATCATTCTTATTTGGTGATAGTTAGCTAGTGTAGCCCTTAGATTGAGAATCTCATTTAAGGACGAAAACCCTTGATTGAGAAACTTGTGGAGCACGAAAACCCTTCATAAGGTTTTTGATATGCAAGCTAGTTAGAAGAGGAATAAAGTATCTTTCTCTTGCAAGTGTTGTCTCTTCCGTGCAAAATATATTTTATTTCAAGTGGAGCGACGCATACATTGGTGTGGTAAATTGGTATGTGTGGTGATTCTTTGGCAAATCTGAAGTTATCCTAGTGTTCTTTATATTTTATAATGCAAATATCTTAAGTTTTGTGAATTTTGGAGCTCCCAATGTTGAGTTGTGAATTTTAAAAATAACTTTGTAGACAAGGGTTTTATTGAAATTCATATCTCCAGATTTAGAGTATTAAAAATCAGTTTTCTTACATGAGATGATTGTTGGTGATATCTAATAATTTAGAGAATTAAATAGAGCTAATTCGAAGGGTTTTGAAGGCATTAAAGTGGGTTGGAAACCCCAAATCAGGTCATTGCCCTAGGAAGGGTTTGGAAATCAGTTTTGCAGGTTTATAACAACAGTTTCCCAGATCTGATTTGAGAGTTTTTTTGCCATTTCCTAAGGTCCCCCAAAAGGGGCATTACAGTGGTATTAGAGCTCTTTCCCCCACTGTGAAGCATGGCAGATGACAGTGGTATTTAGCATTATGAGAGGAGGGAAAAGAAGAAGAAAACGGGGTCAAGAAGAATTAGAGACGATTAGGAAAACACAAGAAAGAATGATGGAGGCATTGAGTCAACTTACCCTAGCCATCCAAAAGTTGCAAGGTTGTGGTTCGACCAAAGAGGGAGAGTCTTCCTACAACCCTTGTGAATCAAGGAAGGAGAAAATTCCTTTTACAATGCCCTACAAACCCCAATTCGTGGCTAAGGAGGAAGTCGCTCCCAAGGGGAGTCCTAGACAAGCTCATGGCTACATGTTGCTTGAACAATACT
This sequence comes from Taxus wallichiana var. yunnanensis, assembly GCA_018340775.1. Classification (NCBI taxonomy): domain Eukaryota; kingdom Viridiplantae; phylum Streptophyta; class Pinopsida; order Cupressales; family Taxaceae; genus Taxus; species Taxus wallichiana. Next base: position 815,138,850 of record CM031235.1, read on the forward strand.
GGGAAATGCCGGAGGAGTTTCGGGAGGCAATGTCTCATGAATTTTGTCGAATTACGGATGAAAGAAGAACATTATTGACAAAGAATCCTATCGCCAAAAGGAGAGGTGCAACATGCTCTGGGTAAGATGAATCTTCCTATTTTTGATGGCTCTACAAAGGGATCAACTAGAGCATGGATTCAGAAACTTGACACATACTTGCCTTTGAGACCTATGGCGAACGAAGAGGCAATAAAATTTGTCACCCTTCATTTGATACAATTGCCCATGATTGGTGGCATCATGGCATGTCGACAAAAGGGCATCACCGCATACCTTCCTATGAAGAGTTATGTATAGATGATAAGACGTGCACGAGGATAGAGGTTAAGGTGTAGCGTAAAACCATCGGTGCAAGGGGTGATGCAAAGGACTCTGCACAAAGAAGTGTGCGGGTGATTTGATAGATGATAGGACATGTCGGGAAAACGGATGCACTAAACTTGACAAGGGCAGCTAATTGGATGTAACAGCAGTAAAATCCTAATTTCTAGATTGATGTGGCACAAACATGGATGCGAGTAGGTGGAGAGGGTTGCTCGAGCATTAATGGCTCAATTTGAAATTGGGTGTGAGAAGGAAAGGAAGGAAGCGCCCAAAAGGATCCAGCCCACAAAAGGACATTCAAGGAGGAGAGAGAAGCGGGAAATGCATGGTCATAAAAGGGGGGCGAGTTCACCATTTTGGGATGATGAATGGTTAGAGAACAAAAAGAAGAAAGCCACCTAATATGCTAAGGCATTGTAGGATCTTAGAGCCGAGTATAAGTGTAACCGGTCTAGGTTAGGTTCATAGGAGACACCCACAATGTGTATAAGCTCTAAGAGAGCAATCGCATGATGATGCCGTTAATGCTTAAGAAAACAATAGAAATTTGCACTTTTATTGTGCAAATCCGTTGCATGGCCCCTATAGCGGGGAGTTTTCCCTACGCCACACCATCACTTAAACACTTCGACATTGCATGGTGATGTAGTTTGAGTTTGGGTTTTGTCAAGTTTAATTTTTGAATTTTTGCTTGTCGCTTTCACATGGCTTGGGCATATTGGCAAGGTTATATATTTTTGAATTTGGTTGCAATTTAGTGTATTCTTTGATACAATACACTCACACACAATTGCTTTGAAAGTGGAAAGGAAGGCTTGAACTACGAACCATGCATGGGTTTCAAAAGAAATGATTATTCCCGAAGGTGAGATTGATTGCCTTTAAGAGACCAATCCATGAAAGGAAAATCTTTCCTTTGCCTCATAACGCCTCACCAAGAATGGCGGTTTTGGTCTCAGACTTTATTTTCGGTGTTAGATTGTTTCCAGATTGACATATTGACCACTATGGTACTTAAAGAAGACCACAACAATTAAACACTTTGACGTCAAGTAGTTGTTGAATCCGCTGAGCCCTCTCGCTATCCAGAAACCCGCAGTCAAAAGCTTGGAAAGATGCCATGGATGTTGAGTATCAGTCAGTGATGAAAAACAACACTTGGCAACTTGTCGATCTTCCACTAGGGAAGAAGCCCATTGGTTGCAAATGGATATTCAAAACAAAGTACAAAGCAGATGGGACTATAGACAAGTACAAATCAAGACTGGTAGCAAAGGGGTATGCACAAAAGGAAGGCATAGACTATGAGGAGACATTTGCTCCCACAACTAAGATCAAAATGATCAGGATGATCTTTTCTCTAGTTACACAATTTGGATGGAAATTCCATCAGATGGACGTGAAAAGTGCCTTTCTGAACGAAGATCTACAGGAGGAAGTCTACATGACTCAACCTGAGGGATTTTTCATACCTGGATAAAAACAAAGGTATGTAGACTCAGAAATCTTTGTATGGCCTTAAACAGTACCCTAAGCTTGGTACATTAAGATTGATGAGCATCTCGTTCAGCATGGATTTGTGATAAATCCATATGATCCCAATCTCTACCTCGAGAGGCGAGGGGGAGAGATTATGATAGTTGTATATGTTAATGATCTAGTCATCAATGGCAACGCAGTGAAGATGATCGATGTTACAAAGAAAGATCTTAATCGATCGTTCGACATGACAAATCTCGAGCTCATGCATTATTGTCTTGGATTGCAAGTATGGCAAAAGGAGAATCATGTCTTTGTTTCTTAGTTGAAATATACAAAGACAATGCTTGAGAAATTCAGCATAACGGATTGCACACCGATTGCTACACCCATGGAGACGAGACTTCAATTATCTCGTATATAACCATCTCCTTTGCTATATGCAACTCTCTATTGATAGTTGATTGAGAGTCTCATTTACCTAACATATACTAGACCAAATATCATCTTTGCATTTAGCTATCTTTCCTAGTTCATGCAAGAACCCGAGTTTTTCATTGGAAAGCAACAAGGCGGATCTTGAGATATCTCAAGGGTACTATGGATCTTGGTCTAGAGTACAAGAAGAATGATCATTTCTTCTTGACTGGATACTTGGATTCAAATCATGCATGTAACATCAATGACAGGAAATCCATTTCCGGTTTTGTATTCTTTTTGGGATTTGGACCGATATCATGGGGAAGCAAGAAATAAAACTTTGTTTCTCGCTCGTCTACAGAGGCCAAATATCATGCTGGAAGTGGAGTTGTTTGTGAAGCGATATGTTTACGTTGCATACTTGAGTGTCTTGGAGTTCCACAGAGAAATCCACCACCTTGTATGTTGACAATGAGGGTGCTCTCAAACTTGTTCGTAATCCAGTGTTTCATGAGAAAACCAAGCATATTGAGGTACAGGTTCATTTCATATGCGAGCATGTTTTGAAACACAATATACAACTTCAGTTTTGCCCAACAACTAAACAATGAGCAAATATTTTCATGAAGTCACTTGCACGTGACAAATTCGAGTTGTTCAGAGAGTTCCTCTCCTCATCCCTTGAGGCAATGTAAAATTAAGGGAGTGAATGTTAGGTAAAACTTAGTTTACTATAAGTAATTATGCATTGTATTACCTTAGTTACTTTTTACCATAGGTAAATTAGTATTTATTGTGGTCATTAGTTTGTTACTAGGGTAAATAGGTGGTTTATATTTGTTTTATTGTTATATGTATTTATAACCACATTTGTTTTATTCATGTATTGGTTAAATAGAATAAGTAGAGGTTGATTTGTGTAACTATGCAACACAATTTTGTTTGTACTCAGGCTGTGCAATATCTATAAATATTGCAGCCCTCATATGCATTGTAATCTGCATATTTCCCAGATTAATAAAATTATACAGGCTGCCTCCCTGTTTCCTCAGAGGATGAAGCATCCAGGGGTTTTTTTTTCCACCTTTACTTTGCAATTCCTCTTAAAATGCCTTGTTTTGCCATTGTTCCGACATTTCTTGAAATGTCTCTCCGGAGTCTTAGATCTATCTCTAGATTTTGAACACATCTCTCTAGGTCTCCGCTTGCTTTTCTCTTGTAATCTGCCTTGGACAAGAAATGCATCATTGGTTTGATAGTCTTCAGTGGAGTTTGGCCTCATTTCTTCCGACAATAACACCGTGACTATATCATCTATTTTCAACTTAAGATGTTCTAGCAATAGCCAAGACTAGATTATCCCAAGAGTTTGGCAAAGAACACAGCAATATAATGCACAACTTTTTCATCATTCATTTTTTATATCCACAAACAATAATTGACTAATCATAGTGTTGAAGGCATTTAGGTGCTTTGCAACCAAGTCACCATCATTCACTCATAATGAATATAGCTTCTTATACATGGAAATTTTGTTTACAAGATATTTAGCCATTCTACAACATTCCCAACTTATTCCACGATTCCTTTTCGGTTTTTTCGTTATATATATTTAGTAAAATTGAATTTGACAGAAAAACCCTGATAGAGCTTTTAGCTTTCATGTCAATATTTTCCCAATCTTCTCGTTTCACCCACAGGGCTGAATCGACACAACCCTCGATCTCTACATGTCAAGAGATATTCTATCTTGAGTTTCCACAACTCACAATGTTGACAATTGAACTTGTTGATCTCTATTCTCATGGTTTCCGCCATTTTCTAACACAAGATTCTTCAGCGCAAAGCTTTCTCTAACAAGCCACGTATTGTAGGAAAATTCAACTATGAGAAAGCTCCAACTAGATATGATACCATATGTTGAAGTTTGTCTCTTACATAATAAGCTAAAACAAAAAAGAGCTATGCTAAATTGAGATTTACACAATGCTTGAGAAAACAATGCACAAAGTAGGCACATGATTTTACTTGGGATAAACCTTTCAAGTTAAAAACTAGAACATAGGAACGTTCATTCTATTGCATTAACTAAACCAGTTTACAAAACAACAAAAATTCATAAAGATTTTGTCATGTACATACAAATTGTCAATGCACTATATTGTGCAACAATATCTACAACATTCACTCTACACTCGAATGAACCATGCTTAGACTTAGTCGTCTAACCACACCCAACAATATTTGAGATTGAAAGATCCCAAACCCCTTTTTGCTTGAATACTTTTTTTTTTTTTTTTTTTAATATATATTGCTCTGGCTCAAATCTGAACTGATAACATCAAAAGGATCCATAGAACACCATACTAAAACTGCATAGATAAATTAAATAAAAAAACCCCGCAAACTAGGTGAATACAGAAAAGGCGCCTAGGGTTTAACAGACAGATTTCTTCATAAACAATTCAGCCGTGTATTTAATAATGATTTCTGATGCTAAATATTACGGCAATACAATTATAAATCTGCAGATAGATTAATAATAAAGATTGTCCCAAAACCCACTGTAAATGATTCAAACCAAATCGATTTGATATATAATTGATGCTGGAAATTACAATAATTATCTATCATGAAAAATACCTCAGATACTACATAAAACAACTGTAGAATAAGTCGCCCCACTCTAGAAGAAGTCTGTATGCCCACTGCTGCAATTTATTTCTCTTTCAAACTGCTGGAATGATAAAAACCTGTGAATACAATGAAGATCCCTGAATGGAAACTTCTCTCACTGCTCCTGGGGTTTCCATCCGCAAGAGGAATAATCCAAAGGGTTTTCGTCCTTGGATTTTGTCTGCAAAAGCTCAGAGCTAACTGCCGGGAGAAAATAATAATAGTCTGAATGCCCTTTCCCCAAGTCGCATTTTTCCCTTATAGCCAAAAAACCCTCCAAAGAAACAAGTCGCACTTTTTCCAAATCAGCATAATTAATTTTTAATTAATTATTTCCTTTTCCAACCAAGTCGCATTTTTGCCTAGGAAGGCACATTAAATAATTTATTAATTTATTTAAATGCACTTTCCTAAGTCAAAGTCACTTAAACAGTCTATTAATTAATTATATGTGCTTTAATGATATTTTACTTTATTTTGAGCACAATATAATAAAATTAATAAACCGAAGTCACCCTTGAAAACACCCTTTGGCCGTCGGGTAGACAAAACAGGCCAAAGGTCTTCGACCGAACTATTCGAGAAAGAGGGACATTACAGAGATTGTTGTAACCATTTTTGATATTCACTCCTAAGAGTATGCATGCCTTTATTCCAACGCATGACTGTAATCTTTACGCATCAGAGAATCTGCAGATTCTCACTGAATGCTTGGCAGAGTCGTCATTTCAGAAAGCTCCTTCACCAGATATGTCAGAGCATTATCAACCGGTTGCTTACATATCTTAAATTGACAGATCTAGTTAGACAAGTATTTGGTAGCACATTTCAAACATCATAAGTTTTATTACCATGCTACACAATCTCGGTGCACACCATTTTGCAACTCCCTGTGCACAAGCTTTCAAGTACGCAACTGTGTGAATTGTAAAACCTGCATTGCACACTCCTTACACAATGCCACTGAGCCTAATTCCCTATGCACAACTTTTTGCACAGACTTTTCTGCACAGCAGTGCTATGCAAGCCTGTGAAACACAACCTCTACATATTCATCCTGCCTGTGCAACATTCTGCAACTCCCTTGCACACAAGCTGTCAAATGCGCAACCCTGCACACAGTCGACCTGCATTCAACAATCCGTGCACAATGCCAGTGCTCAATTCCCTATGCATGGCTCTCTCTGCTCAGACTTTCCTGTACCATAGCGTTGAACAAGCCTGACACACAACCTCCATGCATATTCATCTTGTGCAGACTTATGCAAAGTTGACACTCCCAACATAGAAGAATATAGATTGTTGTTCCTGCAAGAACACTTTGTAAAACTCTAGGAATGAAAAGCTAGTAATCTATTGGAAATAAAGAACTCAGAACCTTTAAATAGTGACATGACAATTGTTATAAAAACTGGTATTTTCAAAAGCTAAAAGTTGTTTTAGTATGTTATGTGTGGGGTTGCTCCTAAAGATTTTACAATTTACTATAATATAAACAAAGATGGTTGCCACTAGGTTTGAAATTATGGAAAACAATGCCCCTACAACAATCTTCAAGGATACACAATTTTCTGTAAGATATACAAGGGGTAGTCTGCACTAGGTTTGAAACTATGGATACAATTTCCTGACAACAATCTTCACAAATTTAATGACCCTTACAAATTTTTGGTTGTCTTCTGACTTTATGGATGCTGACATCTTTATTGAGGATATGATAAACATCCCTTTTTTCCTTCAGCTAAGAAGTCATTCTATTCTTGGATGACAGTAATTTCTAGCAAAAGGAAATTTACAAAAGCACCAAAATATAGTAGTACCTAAACTTGGAGAATCCATAAACCATACATTAAACTACCCAAAATTCGTGAAGAAATTGATTATCTAGGACGTTGTCTTCTAACAACGGATATCAATAGACCTTAAGAAGGGTGATTTGAGATTAGAGAGCACCTACAATCATAACTGAATTACATGTTTTCTAGAAATTGCAAAATTTAATAAATACTCGCCTCATGGTTTTCCATGATAGCCTCACTCCAATAAGACTTACTAAGAAATTTGATTGGGTGGAGAAGCAACCAAAATTGTTACATGGTACACCTTTACCAATAAACCCCTTCAAAAACAGCATAAATGTAAGTGGACATGGCATATGAAAGTTGAAAACAGATGATATCGACTAGAATAGTTACTACTAGTAGCCTAAAAAAAGATAAAATTAAAAGCTGAGAACATTACATTAGACAACAATTTTGAAGCTTGTACAGACCACACACGATTATTTCCCACCCAAAGGAGAGTCAGCTAGCAATAAACAATATGGATCATATTTATAAACTTATAAGACTCTGAGCCATAAAAATTTAGACATCACCTTTGGAGTAGTGGAGTCTTTGTCAAGTTTTAGATGAGTTTTTCCTTGGTCCAAGTTGAATTTTGATATCAGTCTTGCTGAGTAACTATGATATGGACGGTCCTTAGCTTTCAATGAATTTAAATTAAAACTCATTAAAAACTACTAAAAAGAGATTGTCGTAGCTGATGTATTTTGTCGTGTATATTCAATTGTTAATAGTGGAAAGGAACATAAAAGCATCATAAAATAAGAGATTGCCACAGACTGAGTCAATGATTAAAAATGCCAAAGAATCATCACCCTCCTCAAGGGAAACGACTTAGTACTAGAATACAGATTAAGAGAACACTCCCTACAGCACAGTTGTGGTAGCCAACAATGATCCCTAAAATAATTTGCTAGCCATGCGGATAGGATCAAACTGTATGATGCTACTAAAAGTTTTGCATTGGAATATATGAGGAAAAACATAGGTTTATTTGTAAATTTTCAATAAATGTTAGCTTAACGAAGCTCAAAGTATATGAAACCTAATAATGGTGGTAGATGGTCTCACAAAAATTGGTAAATTTTTCTCGTCAAATGGCTCATAAAGCTTCAGACCTTGCACTAACCCTACATTCACAGGAAATCTTTTGGAAAGATATGTTCCAAGACCTGTGAAATGAATAAACTGTTGTATGAGATATCACCTAAAATTCTATGGGAAAATAGAAAATGTCAATCATATCATAGAAGATGGACAAATAGCATTTAAATGTAATGTTTCTCTTTTAAAAGCAGATTCATAATAGGTGGTTCTGATATGACCATAATCAGGTCTAGATCTCCTTAACGATGTCTGAAATTCGTGAAAAGAACCTTAAATAACATCATCCACGACTTCATTGTGGCAATATAAATTGTTTATTAATTACAAAGGCATCAATTTGATAGGAAAGATGTTAATGACTAAAACCTCATTCAAATTTAAAGAATGAATCCATTTCATGGGAAAGTAGTGTCAAAACCCATCTAATAATTAATTACGAATTTATATTTGGTTGAAAATTTTAAAAAATGAAAAATTTGAAATGTTTTTAATAAGTAACTTCTCTTGGAAAGGCCGACCAGGTATTAAAATTCATTACAATAATTAAATTTCTGGCAAAGTCAGCATCAACTATGATTGGAAAACCTATAAACACCTTTACATAAGATTAAATGCATTATCCTTTCTTTTTTTTGCTTTGACCTATGCTGATTTTGAGGATAGAAAAGGAGGCTTCAAGGCAAACTGTATGACAGATGACATCAACAAGACTAGAGCATTCAGCAAGATGACTTAATTGAGTTTGATCCTTCGGTGACTAATTTTTCAGCTGCCTTGAGCAAAAGAAATTTTGTTTGACTAGTTTCCATCATGTTGGCCAAGGATTTTTCTGTATCGATTATTTGACTGCTGTACTTACCATGTTAATCAGTTTGTATGATTGTTGTACTGATCGAGTAATGCTTATGTTGTTTGTCGTGGTTTTGAAACTTTAGTTGCATTTAATGATGAACATTTTTGTTGTCCTTGAAATGGTGAAGAATTGTGTTGCCATAAATGTCATTGCTATTAAATTAATGGTGTTTGTCCATGTTAACGAATAAGCCAATTATGAATCTTTTTAGTGATCAGCCCCGAACTCATATTTTCTTTGTCTTGCTAAGGGTCTTGGTATTTATATCTTGTTTGACTTGTGATGATGGGGCCTGGATCCATTCTTTTCTTTTTCTTGAGATGGGCTTGGGTTCCATTGCTTTTCTTACCCTAGAGATGGGGCCTTGTTTTCGCATATCCCTTTTCTAGGAAGTCACCTAATTCTTATGCTTTTCATTGTCTTGACATGGGTTTCTGGATTCTATAATTTTCCTTGTGTTAAGATGGCTCAGTTTTGTTACTTTTCATTGTCATATAATGGGGCTTGGGTTTTTGTGTAGGGATCTAGTTCCAAATTGTCTATGTTGTCTTTGTTAGCAAAATGTCTCAAAGTCATGTCCTAGCTTGTCCTATTCCTATCTAGGTTTTTTAAGCTTGAAGGCCTACACTCATTTATGAGATTACATTCCTGCTCTTATCTCCTATATCCCTTGCTTGAGGATCAATTTCTATAAGCACTCCATTCTTCATACCTATTCCAACCTGCATTTAGGCACCTCATACACACTCCCCATTCACTCTATCTTATAGTCTCTCTAAATGGTGTCAATTTAACAAGACCTATACAATCGAGCTAGAATGCACGGAAACACCTAAGGGGTCCATGTTTCAGCCTGGAAACATGTACGAAATGTTGGGGAAACATCTTTGAGAAATCGGTGGAAATACCACTCCCCTCGTGACTAGGGTTTCTTCGTATTTGTGTTTGTATTTCCGTCAAAACTGCGACTAGGGTTTCTTTGATTTCGTGTCTGTATTTCCGTCAAAACTGCGACTGTATCTACAAATTTATTGAGTTCGAAAATCTGCCATTTTTATTTGCGACTTGCAGTTGAGTTTGAAAATCCGCCATTGTTATTTGCGACTTGAATTTCTGTAACACGTCTTTGCAATTGCCGAGTTTTAGTTTTATTCCTGTAAGTGCGAATTCTTCCTTTCCTTCTCGTGAGTCTTATTTCTTTATGGTTTTTAAAATAGAATTTTTAGTATATTTTATATTTATTTAATAAGATTTTCTTTTGTTTGTATTTTATTTTTTATGTTTTTTTATTACATGTTTTATATATTATAAAATATAATTTGAATAATTATTTTTGGGATTTTAGTTAGATATTATAGTTTATTTTATTATAATATTTTATAACTTATAGAGTATAATTCACTTCTTATACTTTTATTCAATAGTTTTTATTATATAAATTTAATTTAATGTTTTTATTTTAATGTGGTTTTTATATATTTATGTTTTTATATGTTGAATGATGAATCTTTAGAACTTCAAATTTCAATGAATACAAAATATTTTGAGTGCTTTATAAATTATCTCGTATGGTCCATGGAGTACAATTATAAAATGAATAATATATATATATATATATATATATAGTACGGATGTTTCCCGTAACGTTTCGTATCCAAGGTTTTTTGAAAATTGCCGTTTCCGCGTTTCGTACTCGTTTCCGTTTCCGTGCAACATAGTAACTGAGTCTCCATCAATGAGATTATCACCATACCTATTTCCTAAACCTCTCCATGCTCTTAACTCAATCTTCCATACAACCTTAGAATGCCCTCCTCACACACTTCATCTAACAACTTCATTCACTCATGCACACTCTTGATCCTTTACTAGCCTAATGAGGCTTATCTTAGTTCCATCATGCTTATACTCTCCACTATGTTTCTTATCATCCTAGATTGGTCTGAGACCCCTTGTTCCACGATACCTAAGGTGATTAGACCATCCATCCATTCATTCCCTTGTCAACTAACATAGATTTCAAAATTAGACCTGCTAGGCTACTAGCCTTCCTGGATGACAAATTGAGTTGGATCTGGACACGCACTGAAAGTATCTCAAAACTAAATAGTGAACTAAATGCCCTTTATTAGGTTCTCAAACATACCTCAAAACCCTGATTGGGTCCTTTGTACAGAAATGGAGATTCTCACCCCTGTCCTAGGCTAATTTGGCCTACTTGACACCCTAGTTGGAACAGCAGAGGCTTAGAGAGTCTGTTACACCTGGAAATTATTGGAAACACCTTCAGCAAGCCTCCAAGTTTCCCTTGATCACTGTTAGACCTCCATTTTTTTCATTTTTACATTATATGCACCTCATTTTCCCTGATCTGTGTACTGAGACAAACTACAGGTACAAATTTTTATACATCTTCCTCCCACGTGCGAATTAAATGCTTAAATTTCACACACGTCTTCTTCTCTCTAGGACATGGATCTTCACCAAATTTTAGACATTTTGGCTGGTTAGAGTTCCAGATAAATCCTGCCCTAGTTTGGGCCTGAGAGGTAAGATTTTGGTCTTACAGGTGACTGTAGATAGTTTCATGAGCTACAAAAATTCAATATGACTTCTTAGGCCTCTGCCCTCCTTTTCCATCCTTCACAGATCTCCAAAACTTACCTTTCCCTCACTGTCATTCTTCTAGCTCTCGGTCTGGTAACAGAGCTTCATATACAGTTTATACAAAATGCTCATAAATCCATGTAAAACAAAGATAAAACCCCTGCAATTTCAATCATTCTCCTTTATTATTGATTGCACACACTTTTACATCACCATTCCCCTCTGATATCACCCTCACACGGGAATTCCTCTTTTAAAAATGGTGATTTTTGCTTACAATAGTACTAATAACTAGATCCTATAATCATGCCACTCCTACTATATTAGACTCAACCATATACCAGACTTGAAACCTGATAAAGTCACCTAAAACCAACCTATTGACACGTTCAAAACTATGTCATACTTCTTTTTATGGCTTTTATGGCTTTATTTAGCTTACATTCACCTTATCTAGACAATTTCACCTTTACCCAACAAATTCACTTTCACTACAACAACTTACACACAAAATTTGAGTTTGAATACATCAATATGGAGACAAAACATGCTTGACCCCATGACAAGACCACCTGACACACCTAAACTTCTAACCACCAATGATGCTCCTACATCAAGTTGGGTTATGTATTCCCTTTTCTAGATAGGCTTGGCCAAGAGGGCTTCCTTTTTGAGATGGAAATGGACTCCCTTGTCTGAGATGGACATTCTTGTTTCAAGATAAGGAGCCATATTTGGTACATTCATTATTTTGAGAAAGGGTTTGGTTTTAGATATGATTTTCCCATGATGGAGCCCATTTTGAGTACTTTTCCGCACCTTGAATGAAGCCCATTTTGAGTGCTTTTACTTACCTCGAATGAATGAAAGCCCATTTTGATTACTTTTCTTCCTTGAATGAAGCCCATTTTGAGTACTTTTCGTACCTTGAATGATGCCCATTTTGAGTACTTTTCCTTACCTCGAATCGAGCCCAAGTTTGTTTATGTATTCCATATAAAAATGGACATCTTTATTTGAGATGGACTTAACTAAATATTGAACCACATTCATAAATGAATTGAATACATAGTTTCCATGTGTTTTGGACCAGATGTAAAAGACAAAGTTGGTTGGAATCCCAAATTAGTGATGCCTTAGGACGACAAATGTCTAGGGATGCAATGTCTTTGACGTGCTTCAGTGATGGTTTTTCTCCAGCCTAGACCCATCGGGTTTGATTATCATCTTGGATGGTTTATGTGTACGAAGTGATACCAAAGTTAGAGAATGGTTTGTGTATGGAGTGATACCAAAGTTAGAGAATGGTTTGTGTACGGAGTGATACCAAAGTTAGAGAATATCAAATTCATTCAAATAAGAATAAGTGGAGACACCAATTTTTTCAATTGGGGACCAAGTATCCAAATTTTACTATGTTTTCTGTTCAACATGAGTCAAGGTTTTGGAGTTTCCCTCCACTGTCAAATGTCTTTTACCACTTATTGGTGCGAAAACCCCTTAAAGCATTTTGTATTTTTAGTTCTTCCTTTATATGCATGAATTTGCTTAATTTCCCCCTTCTTCCAGTCCCTCCCATGTCCTTCCACCCCCACACCCCATTGCTATAGTTGACACCACCTTCATCACATTCATGGCAAACCACTTTAGGTTTACACACAAAGAGTAGGAAGAGACAAATGGCGAAGTGGGTTGGCACACTACTCTCGAGACTTGTTGCTCGAGACGAATGAAAACCTGATTGAGACTATTTTCAACAAGTCTACTCTAACTCCCAAATTCCCATAAAGAAGCATTCACATGTTCTCCACAACATACTTAAATGATCAAGGCTCTACATAATCGACTACCTTGCCATACCAATCTTTCCTAGGCACCACAAGAAGGAATAGAGGGACCCTTACACAACCAAAATTCCTAGTGATGGAAGTGTTGAATGATGGCTTGTGCTTTATTGAATCAAATTCATGGTCTTCAAGCATAGATACTCCATATTCTCACATCATAATAAAAACACCAAAGCCTTTGCATGAGATATAATTGCTTAATCTATAACAATAAGACACGATTCAAATTACGAAAGATAACAAGCTTAGATTTTATAAATGTTCTTTTCATCGTGCCAAGGCCTAATTAAAAAGCCTAAGGTTGCCATTATGGCAAGATGTACGTATGTTGATAATGCGAGGATGTTGTGGTGGTTGATGCCACATGGCTCAAAGCAACAAGAAATTATTAAAAATGTCGAACACATTATTCAGCTCCAAAAGGTCATCCGTTCAAATCATTGTCTAATCTTTTCTTGGCCATGGTTCAAGAACTTAAGTTGTTTCTTCCAGGACTTTTGAAATGGGGCTTCCCTCATGCCTCCACATGGGGATCATCATTCTTAAGAATATCCTCATCTTGCTCAACTCCCTCCCACAATGATTGATCCCCACACACATTCTAATGGCAAATTTACCTAGACAATCAACAACCTTATTCTTCTCCCTTGGTTGATAATTAACCTCAACCCGTCGGAAAGACTTTATTAAGAAGTGGATGCCTTTGATGAGACCCTCTTGGTTGCCAATTCTTCATATTATTACTCCCGAGCCCCATTTTGAGACAATGTGCTAGCACTTGAGAATCTGTTTCAATAATGATCTTGTCTATATGAAACTTTGACAACATTTTAATCCATACCAAATTCAATATAGATGTTAAGATGCCACTTCCAGCCCCTAGATTTGCACGGAAACGCCTTGGAGGTCCTCGTACCAGCCGAAACGCACTGTAATGTGGCACGAGTACGGAAATGGTTAGAGTACGGCTAGGTACGTACCACAGTGACAGGCACGCTATAGGTACAGTTTTGTCGCACCGTAGCGTGCACTCGCCACCGTGGGTACGCATGCACTGCACCGCTTACCAGTTGTTCATCAAGCTTTTTGACAAAAAACAAAATCGTGATTCAAACCAGTCGAAGTTGCAGCTGTGAAGTGGTTCTGTCCAGCGTGGTGACGAGGATTTGCAGCAACAGTTCCATCTCCATTTTTCTTCTCTATGCTTTTGCGATTAGATTTTGTTTATGTTTTTTTATTTTATATAGTTTTTTATTAGGTTTAGTTTAGGTTTTTTATTTTATATAGTTTTTTATTAGGTTTAGTTTAGGTTTTTTAATTTTATATAGTTTTTTATTTATTAATAATTATAAAGTTTTATTTTGTTTTCTTTTATAATAATTTATAATATTAGATAGTTTATAATAGTAAGTATTATTATTTATAATGTTAATGTGAAATAATTTATAATAGTATGTATTAATAATTATAACGTTTATAATATTATATAGTTTATTCTTATATAATAGTTTATAATAGTACGTATTATTATTTATAATATTTTATCTTTATAATATTTTATCGGAATTAATAAATTATAATGTTATTTACTATCATGTTTTGAACATTATGAATCAATACAAACTTAAGTAAATTTCAAATTTGTTTTCATGTTCTATGAATGGTTTTAATTTTTAAGTTGTATGACTCTATGAGTATTAAATTTCAATAAGTATGCAATGTATGAGAATTAAATTTCATTAAGTATGCAAATGCTTCTTTATATATATATAAAACATACCCAAAAGCGTACTGCACCCAAGATTTTTAAAAAATTTGCCGTTTCAGCATACCGAAACCGCACTGCGTACCTGTATCCGTGCAGTTGAGTCCAGCCCATAAGCAAACTGAAAATTTCGGTTACCTTTTTGATCAGACAATTGCCTCTTGCTCAAGTCGGGATAGGTTTTACCTTGAGCCACACCATTGATTTTGAGCTTATGCAAGTATGGGTAATATGGAGTCCATTGAATTAGTTCCTTTTACAGCTTGGCAGCCTTGTTATTGTGGAGATTTATATTATAATTATCTTGATGACAAGATTGAATATATTTGAAATGATTGCTGTTATAACAATCGTAAATGCGAAGAAAAAAATTCAAAATGTAGTTGAACCTCATATCTCGTCTCTTCATACAATTGGATATCCTTCTTGGAATCTACAACTGTTTTTACCAATATTTTTTTAACGTGGAGGCCTGGGAAGTCCCTCCAAAATGTAAAAACTATAAGCTCACATGAAATATTTGGACAACATTCTAAATTGTTAGAATTTGGATGTGTTTTAGGTGGGAACAAATTGAAATTATTAATAAGAAATAAGAAACAGAAATAACATTGGTCCATACCAATCCAAACAACGTATGTCAAACTATAACAGAATTTTATTAGCCTCAACATTTTGTACTGAAATTCTCTTGAAGGAGATGAATGACTTGTATCTAACTCCATATATGTATGTACATATGTAGTTGGTGATACATAAGGCAAACAAACCATTGTTGATGATGAAGGTTCCTCTTCCATGTGTGACTCTTTTATCTCTTACTGATTACAGATAAGCTGCATTACGAAATAACAGTCAGTCTTAGTTTATGGGGTGCTCCCTTGCACACCACGGGGTCGACGCCCCTCGATCATATGAGCAGAACCGCTAGAGCCTTATGGAGGACTCTGGTCACACAATATAAGTGAACAAAATTGGGCTCTGAGGAGATTTAGTATATGTGCCATTGTGTTTGAATGACGATGTTGGTGCGAAAATAGATGCAAAGACCATAGGGGCCTCGACTATGTAGGAGATTGGTTTTGGTGTTGACATCAATCTTAGGTTTAGAATTGACACCCAGATCACTCAGAAATTTCTTGAGCATTTAAGGCTATTTTAGTTATAACTTTTAGTTTTGATCATTGGTTTATCCCAAATTTCTTGTTTTTGGAATTTATGTGTATTTATCATTTGAGCAAAGTTAGAAAAAAGTAAATGTGCAAGACCTCTATGTAGGAAGAAGATACTATAATGGGAAAGTTTTGCAAATTTGAAATTTAGGTTGATATGAAGTCATGGCACCAGTAGCCAATTACAAATTTTGAGTTTCTTTTGGGTGTCCATTACTCAAATGGGGGTTTTGTTAAAAATGACAAAAACTGTTTATTTGTTATTTACTGTGTTCTTAGAATTATTGAGAGATAAATGTGTCTTTAACTGTCTGAATTGTGTGGCACCAAAACAATGTGATTTTTTGTAGTAGAAATAAATGTATAATGCTGGCCTAGTTGGTTCAAGTCCTCTCCTTTTCTCTGGGAGTGTGCATAATATATATGTAGAGTGCTGTAACAATCTACGTCGTTGGAGAAATTTCATTTTGGAGATAACTTCACTTTCGATAATAGAATGAAAATTACAAAATTTTGTTTATATTTGAAAGCTTTCATGGACAATGTGGTGTCTATTCATTTCTAGTTTAGTATATACTAAATGGTAAATACTAGTTTTGTTATGGCTAAATTTGTATTCATCCCTTGAAATGCTTCATCCTCCAAGCACGGCTGAAAAATGTTGTTTTTGGCAACATTGGTTTGGTTGCATCCCAAGATGAGTTTTATTGTTGTGACATTGATGACCACTCTTGTTGTGAATAGAGTCTTCTTTTCTCGGGTAGAATTGCTTTCCTTTTGGTTCATCTATTAATTCGACAAGGAGAGTTGCAACATACGATAATATAGAACTCATTCTAAATGAAATTGATAAATAGAAAACGGCATCAATGCCTTCTGGCAGAAGTGTATAGCTGAGAGTTCCAGGGTTTAGTCCTACATTGACTAATTATGGCACTTTGATGTGCAAGGACCATACAGCCATTGACAAATCTAATTGAAAATATGCTGCTTCTAGGCAAATAGTTAACATTGTCAAGCTACTGATATGCTGATAAAGTTTTATGCACTTCTCAAATCTGTTTAATTGAATTTTCTTTTATTCCTTAAGTTTGTAGTTTTCTTATGACTGTCAGAGAGTAAAATATTAGAAACTGCACCATTTTATCAATATGTTGGGACATAGTCATGACTGTAGTCATGAAATCTTTCAACTATTAGATAAAAGTTGTATTCAACGTGGAGTTTCCTAGTAACACAGATTGTTACGATAATCGTCATGTACACTACCAGATAAAAAGTGAAGATGCAAGGAAAAATGCGGTCATAGATTTATAGAAGGATATACATTGAAGGAATGGGAAATCTGGGAATGAATTGAGACATAGAAAAATGAGGATAAAGTGAAGACAGATTATGCAGGGAGAAGAAATGGCAGGGCTTCTATGAAATGAGGATGGGGACTGGCAATGAAGTAGAAGTTTTTTGATGCAAGGAGTAGCAGGAGAGGAAAAACACAGATGATCAAGACGAGAGTATTAACATATAAAACAATATTTGAGAGAGGGGTTTTAAATACAATTGAAAAAGAAAAAGGTATTATAATATAGATTCACTATAAATACATTAGATAAGGGATGATGAAATTGATATAATGGTATCTTGGAGGTTTTATAATATGCTGTTGCAAATGAACTAAGAAACATACAGTAAAAGCACTGACAAAGTGATCCAAAAGTGGACAATGTTCAGGATAAATTTCTTCCAGGCTTTGAAAATTGAGTAACCCAATGTTGTTTGTATAAATAAATTGGTCCTACATTATGCTTTCGATCACTTTTATAAGTTGCTTATCCTTTGTCGTGTGTAGCTTATTGCATGATGTGCGAGCATGCTAATTATGGTAACACGAGAGAACAAGCAAGTTTTATATGGTGCATTTATGACGAAAATGCTATTCAACATGCAGAAATGCACAATACCAGTTGTCAGCAGCCAGTTCAAAATTGATGGACACAATCATCTTGATCTTTCACTGTCTTCTTCAAGTTGAATGGTCATTTCCTATTTGTGATTAATGTGAGAGCTATGGTTCATCATGA
This sequence comes from Taxus wallichiana var. yunnanensis, assembly GCA_018340775.1. NCBI lineage: Eukaryota > Viridiplantae > Streptophyta > Pinopsida > Cupressales > Taxaceae > Taxus > Taxus wallichiana. The sequence continues at coordinate 815,157,067 of CM031235.1, forward strand.
GTTATGAAAATATACTCTTTAAGTGCATGTGCAATCCACCTCGAATTAGTCATTTTTGGTATATGATTGTTGATCATCTCGTTATCTTTTGTTGCAGGTCTTCCCTGAAGTGAGGGAGGTTCTAGATACATTTCGTGTGGCTGCAGAATTAGGCAGCGAATCTCTTGGAGCATATGTTATTTCAATGGCTTCAAAGGTAATCATCGGTGCCTTTATACCATGTCATAATGCCTTGTTATGTAGTTTCTTGCAAATACAGGATGACAATGAAAATATACTTCTTAAGATGGCCTATAAATGAAAGATTCACAATCTTTGATGTTAGAGATTTACAAAAGTTAGTTATCACACATGTATTGAATAGTATATCTTGCATTCAAAAATATTGGTAGGCCTGCCCTGGAATCTTGGACCATGAACCTTCAAAGTATGAAAAAGAGATTTAATTGCTCACTGATAGTTGGAAATGATTGACAGGCCAGTGATATTCTCGCTGTTGAGCTACTACAGAAAGATGCACGTCTAGCAGTAAGCGGAGAGCTGGGAAGACCTTGTCCTCATGGCATGTAGGGATCTGAACTTGCATCATTTCAGTTCTAAAACATTTACAGGCATTAGTCAATTTTTAATGAGTTTCTTGTACAAGCATGTAACCATTAATCTGCATTTGACAGCTTACGCGTACAGCTCTTTTTGAAACTGTGAAAGACTTGAGAGAGGCTGGGTCAGTAATTCGGAAGTTATTATCGATAGATTGGTACCGGGAGCACATTATTACAAATCATAATGGACATCAGGAGGTAGTTTGAGTACTAATAAATTTAGTTTCATAATTTTGGGGTCTGACTTGATCGTTACAGGTTCCTGATTGCCATTTTATTTCAAATCATAGTAGACATGAAGAGGTAGTTTGAGTAATGACAGATTTAGTTTCATAATTTTGGGTCCTGGCTTGATTGGTATGGTTTCCTGGTTGCAGGTAATGGTTGGTTACTCTGATTCAGGAAAAGATTCTGGGCGGTTTGCTGCAGCCTGGGAATTATATAAAGCACAGGAGGATGTTGTAGCTGCTTGCAAAGAATTTGGGATTAAAGTTACGCTATTCCATGGTCGTGGAGGGAGTATTGGTCGTGGTGGTGGACCAACATATCTTGCCATTCAATCACAACCACCTGGTTCTGTCATGGTATTTTATTACATTTTTGAATCTCTTTACCCATAGAAGAGAATCTAAATGTTTATTGGCATTCAACTGAGGTTTATATTTGACACAGGGAACTCTTAGATCCACTGAGCAGGGAGAGATGGTCCAGGCAAAGTTTGGTTTGGCACAAACAGCAGTGCGACAACTAGAAATCTACACGACTGCTGTTCTGATTGCAACTTTACACCCCCTGATACACCTCGTAGTGCAAATTGGCGCAAGGTAATGGAAGAAATATCAGAAATAAGTAGCAAATGCTATCGAAGCATTGTCTATGAAAATGATCAGTTTTTACAGTACTTCCATGAAGCCACTCCTGAAGCAGAGCTGGGTAACCTAAATATTGGAAGCCGTCCAACAAGGCGAAAGAAATCTTCGGGCATTGGGCATCTCCGCAATTCCTTGGGTATTTGCATGGACTCAAACTAGATTTGTCTTGCCTGCATGGCTTGGTATTGGAGAAGGCCTTGAAGCAGCATGTGCAAAAGGATATAAAGAAGAGCTACAGGCCATGTATAGAGAATGGCCATTTTTCCAATCTACAATTGACTTAATTGAAATGGTACTTGCAAAGGCAGATATTCCCATTGCAAAGCACTATGATGAAGTTTTAGTGTCTCCTAGTAGGCAAAAGCTAGGTGTAGAGTTGCGAGAAGCCTTTTGCAAGACAGAAGAATATGTGTTAATTGTTAGTGGCCATGGAAAACTTTCTGAAAACAACAAAAGTCTGAAGCGGTTGATTGAAAGCAGACTTCCTTTCTTAAATCCTATAAATATGATACAAGTGGAAATATTACGACGCCTTCGAAAAGATGTAAGTAACCCAAAACTTCGTGATGCATTGCTCATCACCATCAATGGCATAGCTGCAGGCATGAGGAACACTGGCTGAGCGGCTTGCTTTTTGGTATGTGAATACCCTATCCTTTTTGAGATTGAATTATTTTGATTGATTCATATGCACGTTTCACACAGGAGTTTACTTTGTTTGAATTGGTGTTTGCGCTAACATGCAGGGAGCAAAAGAGTGGGGTGTATCTTTTTTATTTCAACACGGGCTCTGGTTTGCTAATCAAAGGCTGAAATGAATGAAAATGGGTAAAAAAAATTAAATGCAATTCTGCCGGGCAGAAGCTGAAATAGCAATATCCCTTACTGAGCAAAGAATTTGAAGATACGAGGGCAGAGAACACCCTCAATACAGTGAGAGGATTGTTTCTTTCACAGCTGTGTACAGAGAGCTGGTAAGGAAGAAGGGTGTATAGGTTTTATTTGAGCACCATCCACAAAATTAGTGCAATGTGGATTCACATCCATTAGAGTTTAAAGTAACATGCTTGCAGAAGTTTGAACATAGGTAAGTAGATGTTTTTTCGGTGAAGCATCATATGTTGTGATCTAAAGTAGAAGAGAATTTCAGAAAGTGTTGCTGCAGCTGCTTGGTTCAGTCAGGATGTTATACTTTGTCGCATAAAATTGAGCACTGTTACTATCTTGTGGCATTGCAAATTGTGTATTGTATTTAGTATGATCAATCTCTGTTCCCTAATGCTTTGCCAAAACCCAATGGTTCCCTTTTCCAAATACATTTCGTATTTTGATTTCATTTATTGCACTCAATTTCTATGTGAACTCTGTTACCAGGAAACGCCTAGGGCCCCCTGTTTCCGTTTCTGAAACGTTTCGGAAACGGAAACTCCTTCGAAACGTCCTAGTCTCCTAGAGATAAGTATACATGATAATAATGTATAATTTCAATGAATACAAAATATTTTGAGTGTTTTATCAGTTATTCTTATCACTTATGGTGTATGGAGTACAATTTTAAAATGAGTACTATGCACACACACACACACACACACACACACATATATATATATATATATATATATATATTGTACAGACGTTTCCCGCAACGTTTCGTATCCAAGGTTTTTTGAAAATTGCCGTTTCTGCATTCCATTTCCATTTCCGTTTCCTGGCAACATAGTATGTGAATGAATGTTTACAATTCAACATAGGTACTACATGCGTGCACCATCAACATTATCATGTGGCCTTGAATGTGAGTGGGATGGGTTCTGTTCAACAAGCAGTAGCTTTCCTAAAATTTTCTACCCATATCAGTCCCTTGACACATACCCATATATTTATAACATCTATTTGTGCGTCCATCCAATATATAGTTTCTGTATACCAATAACATACTACACTAGAGACTTCAAAGTTTTTGCAATCATCGAATATTTAAGAACAAAATTTCCGATAAATTGCAAGATGATCCTGGATTTCATTTATCTGAAATTTTGTTCTTTAAACACATTAGATATTATATGATGATATAATAATGTTATCTTATTATGACGGCTTATGCAATATGCTAGAACATGTGTGCATATTAGTCTTTGGGCGAGTTTCCCATTCTGGGGAACAGAATATAAATCTCTTGCATCCGTTCTACTAAAATGAATTGGATAGAAGTTCTTCATGGATAGGTGGCTCCGTGTGTTAAAACCTTGTGTGCCATTTTGCAAGTCTTCCATTAAGTTCAATCAAGAATCAGTACATACAATGTAGCAAAACAAACAGATGTTTTATCACCGGTTGGACCTTCTGTTCGTTTGTTTTTCCAAGAGGAAGGTTTCAAATCTTGCTTTTCTATGTTGATATGCTTGAAAGATATTTTATGTCACAGAGACTTGCTCCAAGTTACGTGAGAAGTGCTTACTCAGCAAGCTGCATACAAGCTCGGATATCATCATTGTATTTGTATGTGTTTTCTTCTGCTTACTGCTGGTTGGTTTCCTCGTCTAACCTTTGGGTCCGGATCTCTCTGCTGACGATTTTCCACTTCAGAGCTACAGCTTGATCCTGCATATAGAAAACCCTTTGAGAGTACTTAAATAGTATTTGATGGTATTGCAACTGAAATATCATATTTTGAAAACTAGTTTATGGTCTAGTGGACACAATATCATGAGCACACCTGTGAAGATGATGGTATTGCCATTGCAATATTATGAAAACTCCATGAAGATAATCTTAAGGCATTGTTTATTGATCACAGGGCATACCTGATCCTGCATATAGAAGGGTCCTTTTGAGGGTACTTCAGTGAAATAGCAGGTTAGGGTCTTTCAGCCAAAAGACCATATTTTGAAAACTAATTTGTGTTCTAAAGATAATGGTATTGCCGTTACAGTATGGAAAGTCCTGGTATTGCGGTAGTGCTACTATGCAGATAATGAAACGAATGAAATGAAATGGTTTTAATAGTAGTGTTGATTTGATTTTCTGTTACAGTGGGGTCCGTAGAGGGGGTCACTCCTATTTTTGGTGTAAGTGGCCCATATGAAAGAAAATAGTTGCTTCATATTTTGGAATCTTTTATGACACGTAGGAGCAGCTATTTTATTGCCACAAATATTTTAGCGAGAGGCAAAATAAAAGATTGTGGCTGCTAGAGAGAATTTATAGGGATGTTTTTTTTGGCAAATGGCAGCACAAGTGGTTAATTTCTTGTAATGATATTGAGAAAGTGCAGCATAAGTAGTCAATTTCTTGACATAGGAGGATAGGAAAAGAAACGAAGGAAGAAGTCCTTTTAAGGACCACAATCCCATGTATCCAATTTTCACCCTATTTTGGTTTTGTAGGGTAGCTTACAACGTATGAGGCCATTTTATACTCGTAGTATGCACTAGGCACCTAATTGTGTTTCAAATATGAGGCGTATGTACCCTACTATCCCTTGTAAGATATGCACTTTTGAAGAGTACACTTTTCACCATGAAGCACATGATTACTTATGGAGGTTATCTTGATACTATGTGCACAATCCGAGTAAATTTAGCAATGTAATGAAGTTGCTCGTATAAGAGTTCACCTACTAAAATAAAGATAACTCATGGAGATGATTCATTTATATTTAAGTAGTCATCTTGATATGACGTGCAAAATCCGAGTAAATTTAACGTTGTAATGAAGTTGCTCGCAAGAGTTCACCTACAAAAATACTTATTACTCATGGAGATCATTCATTTGTATTTAAGTAGTTAAGGCTTTCACTAGGAATTCAATTAGATTTAAGTCGTTTGAAGATAGTTTTCCACAAGTATTTATTGAGAGTGGTTATTTTCCATCATTTATTTGTGTTGGATTTGACAAACAATTTAATTAAAAGCATAAGTCACGTGGAGATGATTTCCATGAGAAGTCCTTTTCCATTGCATCACTTGATTTTAAACTTGGGAAAACATCTTAATGGGTGAATTCGTTGGTTGCTTGCATTTGTCTATCTAGTCACTTGATTACACCTTGTTTTGCATTAAGAGTTCTTTTGAGGTCACATGTAATTTGAGTTAAAATTTGGTTAATGTTTTTAGTTTCTTCCTTGGGTGATCATAACATGGTGGTAGCATAGCAAGATTGCTTTGTTTGGGTTAGCTCCCACTTACGCAACCATATTTTCAATGTTTAGAGCATCATAAATTTTACAATGTAGAATCGGGACTTGTCTTGTGATTTAGTTTGATAATAGTATTGTCAAAACACCCACATAACATGTATAAGAATATGTGAAATTAGAGTAAACTTTAGTTGCTTGAATTGTTGCCAATTCCACCATTACTTTCTCCACACACTCATTGTTGGAGCTTGGGAAAGTGGAAAATTAAGATGGCATGGGGTGAGGCCACATGGGTAGACCTCATTGCATGGAGCTTAAAGGAACTATGCCAAACTCAAACAAGAAAAAGTAGACTACTTATAGGTAAGTGGCCTAATCTCGTTCTCTTTTGAGTGCCGCATGAACCCATATGCATTTACAACCAAGATTTGCATAAAAGATAACAATAATCTTATGAAACAAACCATTAACCTTAGTTTATGTTTTCTCATTGAGAACATGAAAACCTTAGAAATAATAGTAATAAAAATTTATGATTGTTAACTACCCTTGGGTTATGCTAGGGAAACATGTTCTAAGAATGTGCCATGTGTTATGATCTTTGTGACTAGTCTCATGAGGGCAAGTGTTGGTTGAGTGTATCATAATCTACTCTTTTCATTTGCATCCATGAATTGAGTTGATCTCATGGTTGTGCCTCATAAATGTTTTTTTTTTTTTCACCGAGCTTCACTTATTTGTTTTTTCACCTAGGTTCATTTCATTTCTTCACCCAAGTTCACTTCTCTATTGATTATGTGTAGTGAGATGACACCATTTATCATGATTTTCTTATCGTGATCCACAAAGGATGGTTTGCAAGTTTATTCAAAGTTTACTTGTTTTGATGTGCTTCGTGTTATGAGAGGGTGCCATATGTCTATATCTCATTCAATTCTCATATCTTTTTTTCCATGTTTCGTAGAAATAAGGTGGTGCCACGTGTCTTGATCTTTTCTCATGGAGGGTTTCAAACTGCAGGTTCTTTGGCTTTGTTTTCTTTCGTGTGCTTCGTGCAATGAGGGATTTCCACTAGTAATATTGTTTCATAGAGCCATGGGGTTCTTGCTTTCACCTTAGTTTCCTCATTGGCATTCACGATCTTCTTTGAATTGAGGTATTGCCACATGTGAAGATCTTGTGCTCGACCTCACACATGGTCGTGATTGATTTTTTCCTTGGGTTTTCTTCTATGTTGACTCCATGCAATAAGATAACTCCTTTCAAAGTACTTTGTGCAATGTGCGAAGATCTTATTTACCAACTCTTTTGGGGTTTACCTTTTCACCATGCTTCATAAAACGAGGTGGTACCATGTGTCTTGATCTTGTCTCACTTGATGTTACAATTTTGGGGTTTTTAGCTCCATTTCTCTCGGTGCTCCATGTAGCAAGATTTTGCCACTTGGCATGATCGCATTTCTTGGGGTCACATGGGTATTCCTTTACCTCAACTTCTCTTGCATTTGTGGTCCTCTAGGAAATTACTTGACATCACTTGTCATCACTCGCCATTTCAATTCAAGGAATCAAGTGTCTCATAGGCTAAGTCTTTTGTTCGTAAAAGTGTCCATCTTGACATTTATAGAGTGAACTTACATTTTTATAAGGACTAGAATTTGGATGCCCTCGAACACTTTGGGATAATGCTCAAGCCCGTATACTTCGCCTATTCGAGGTTGAGCTAACAAACAAAGGTTAATGATGGCATAGCCTTCAAGTTTGAATGGTATCAAGAAAGGGTTGACTACAAGCTTTGTATGGAATTGGGGTAAGAGCTCATCACATTTAACTCAAAATATTGCAATTTTTGTCCTACAAATGCAAAAGTATTCTTTTCAATGAAGAGATATATTAAGTAGAAGCTTTTGGGGATGGATTCCAATGTGAGAAACAAATGACCATGATTGAGCATTATGGTGAATCTTAATAGTGACACGAGGAGTTGGTCTCAGTAAATACGAAAGTACAATATATTGAAGCTATAATATATTTAAGATAAATGAGTGTGTTGCACAAATAAATTGCACACAAATTATAATGTCATTGTAGAATGGGTTGTCTTAAGAGCAGACATAAATATACATGCAATCATTTTACATTTTCCTTGAGAGATGAAAAGGGAAAATAGTTGTAAGAAAGAGGTAGGTCGAAAGCCTTTATTATGGCATAACAATTGTCTCTTGGAAATGTCTACAATAGTTGAAGATGTAGAATTCAAAGTGCATCCACCATCCAATCCACCATCCAATCCTCCATCCAATCCTTTATACTTAATGTTGTGAGATTGAGATGCTCCATTATCAATGTGTAACACCCATCTCCTATATATAAACACGTTCTAGATGGATAAACACATGAGCTAAATGTTTCTTTATTTAAAATTTATTCAATCTTTGATTTACTCGAGACATGACAATTGTTCACGTGTTTTCCCCTTATGGAGTCTCGTATAGGGGTTCTCGTGTTTTATTCTTTGATATATTTTGTGTTCCTTGACTCGCATAACCTCCAGATTTTAAGTATTATTGAATTTTATGTTAGATATTTGATTCTCTTCACCACATTGTCTCATATTTTCTTTCTTGATGACCTACTAATTACTTAGTGTATCCATTCTTTGTGATCCCACTTTATATCTAAGGTCGATGGTTCAAAATAGGTTTGTGTTGATTTGTTTTCAACAAGTGCATGGCACTTATCACCTCCTTGTTGAGGCTTCTCAATAGTTTCGCTTAGTTACATCTAATTTTGGATTATCTGTGTTATGAGAAGATGCCACATGTCACTTTCTTGTGGATCTTTGTTGAATTTTCTCTTGGTTTTAAGAGATCAACGTGTTATGTGGAGCGAGAGAACACCGCGTGTTGTATTCTCATAGACTTACCTCATGGAGGGGGTGATGTTTTCCCGGGTTTTAGTTCTCGTGTTTTCTCTGTCCAATGAGATGACACCACATCATGATCTCTTAATCGAATCACAAAGTTTGGTGCTTGTAGGCTCTCTTAGGTTTAGACTTTCAACTTGCTTCATGAAGCAAGATGGTGCTCCATGTCCTAGTCTTCTTATTTCAAGGAGGTTAGTGTTTTAGGGCTCCACAATTTTATCTCGAGGACCCCGTGCAATGGGATTCTACTCCTAGCACAATCTCATCACACAAAAGGGGGTGATCTGCAGAGGTTCCTCGACTTATCTCGTTATGCTTTATGTAATGAGATATTGCTACTTAACATGATCTCATTTCACCAAGTCATTAGGGTCATGATTCACTTGGTTTTCCTTTCATTAGTTTAAGGACCCAATGTAATCTAAGCGTATGCAAAGAGAAATATTCTTCACATTAAGCTATACAAAGTATATAAAATTAATGTAACATTTTTTTGTCGTTAGCCAAAATAGTATCGACAAATAGTATTTTACAATGATAGGAAATTTGATAATTAATTATTGTTTCAAATGTAAGATTTGATTTTTTTTTGCTTGAAATCTAGATTAATAATGGTCATGGATGGACTGGAAAAATTATGCAATGAAGCATTATGTACAGGTCAATAACCTCATGCAGAAACACCCTCTTACAAGACACGTGGAATGCTTTTATCACGTTTCACACTAAAAATACTACAAATATTTTATACAACCAAAAAATTCAATTTAAATAAGACTATAAAACTGCAAAATACTCCTGCATTTTTTTTATACCATTTGTTGTGAAAACTTTATATGCCCTCTCCATGGGACCAATATTACTATTGCTTCATTTGCAAGTTTTATTGGCTATAGTTTTTGTTATGGAAGTAACTTCAGATTAACTAAGTTCAATATCGCATTGTTTTAAATGGTTCTACTTAATGTGAATTTTTTAGGTTGTGACATTGTCTTAAAGTATTTGACGAAGATGAAGAGAAAATGAAAAGTTGTCTAGTTGTTTAAAATATTAGAATTGAAATCATAAACATAAAATCTTAAAATTGAAATTGTAACTTACCACGAGAAGACTACTATTATTCTTTTTACCGATATAATTGATTGGACTAGGGTTATATTATTCTTACCAACATAATTGACAATTAGACTTGTGTTATTATTCTTACCAACATAATTGGGAATTGAATTAACAGTGTGGAAAGTATTGTTTGTGATTTTTTTTTAACCAAAAACAAACACAATTACGTATCTTTTATGAAAGGTATTCAAAATAAAAAATTTAACCACATTTCTTCATTATATGGAAAAATATCAATTTAAAATCATTGATAACATATATAAAATTAAATGTGCATATATATATATAGAGAGAGAGAGAGAGAGATTCAATCACCATATCTTTATATAGGGTAGCCTTCCATTCATAACTATCCTTTGTGACCTCGCCTCCTCCTGCTCCCTATAAAGAGAGGGGGCCAAAGAGTGGAGTTATCTATATATGCATTTTTATTCATGAAGTTAATATAATTTTAATTAATGCAACAACATACACAACATGCTATTTGTGTTACCTTATATATATATATGAGAGAGAGAGAGAGAGATTCAATCACCATATCTTTATATAGGGTAGCCTTCCATTCATAACTATCCTTTGTGACCTCGCCTCCTCCCGCTCCCTATAAAGAGATGGGGGCCAAAGAGTGGAGTTATCTATATATGCATTTTTATTCATGAAGTTAATATAATTTTAATTAATGCAACCAACATACACAACATGCTATTTGTGTTACCTTTTGTATAAGCACACTTACTAATAAGTATGAAAATTTGTAAAAGGTTTAGTTCATACAAATCATACGAGCAATATGCTAAGGAAAACACATCATTGGCTGAAAATCAAATGTTAGAATTTGTAAAAATGGAACAAAAAAACGTGAGAATATGAAGGCAATGGGTGTTTGACCATAAAGGATAGATATAGAACATACACTTCACTCAAAGATAGTTTAACTACCAATATTTCCAAATTGTATTCCAAATTTCATATATAATCTCCATATCATAATGATCACACTTTTCTATTTGAAGTGTTATTGGGAAGCACATGGTTACATGCAACATAAATCATATTTCAAACATTGCATACTTAGAGTTATAACTTTTCTATTTAAAGTGTTATTGGGAAGCACATGGTTACATGCAACATAAATCATATTTCAAACATTGCATATTTGGATTTATAAATTCATTGATAATTCAATATTATTTTCCACACTTTCCATGTCAAATCATCCTCTTGGAGGACATCTAAATCAAGGTAGATCCCTAAAACAAAACTTGAAAATCTGATTTCACAATATTTCTAGTGTACTACAATTCTTTAGATTTAATAATACGCAAAACGAAAAAATGTTTTAGTGTAGCATAATTCATTTGCATTTAGTGATACAAGTTTTCTTTTTCTTTTAAATTTTTAAAGTGTATTGAAGTAATTTGCGTTATAACAATTTTAAAAGTTAAATTCGATTTCAAGTTATTTGATTTTTCATTCTTAGAGAGTTTTCAAGAAAATTGTTCAAATAATATTATATTTTTATAAATTTATATGTAATTTCAACTAAAGCACGAAGGATGTTTACTATTTATGTGACTTAGCATCTAGTTTAATTTTAATGCAACCTTATTTCATAATGTATTTAGGGTGGGTCGTTATTAGTAGTAACCATATCTCAATTCTCCTTCTATTACTAGTTCAATTGAGAGTGAAATGTTATGAACTTCTAATAAACAAAGATTCTCAAGTTTATGTCAAAATCAAATTGCAATGGTTTTTTTCGAAATGAAACTTTGTTATTACCAATATCAAGTAATCATTTTTAGAGCATCTCAATGTTTTTGAAACAATATTAACTTAAATCAAATATAATTAGCATCACATAAAGCACCGAGAATTTCATAAAAGATGAGGATTATATTATTTTTATTTAAAATCCATCGTGTTATAATTCTATTCTCAACTAAAACGAAACCGTAGCTTTCTTCCCCTTTCTCTAACTCTTATTCTTTAATATTACATAATATATACTATAATCGATTGCTTGTGAATGGTGATAGGAACCCTTATATATAGGTTTATTGGCTTGGCCTACACTTTATAATTATTTATAACAAACAAATGTACATGCCATGCCAATAGTTCTATACTACCCAAAATGTTCACTCTGTTAAATTTTAATAAGTTGTAGTTAAATCATTTTAAAGTTGCATGTGTAAAATTTTGAATCCTAAAGTTGAAATTAAAGTCACAAATGTTATCTGACTTTACATTGGAATGTTAGGGTGTCTTTACAAAGTGTCGACATTAGGGTGACATTGGTGGGGACGTTATGGTGTCTTAAATGGTGACTTATTTATCGTCTTTGAGTTATGAAGTTAAGGGGATGTTAGGATGATGTTAAATGTGACTTATTTCTTGACTTTGATGTTTGTCTTAAAGGGGTGACATTGTGGTGTCTTTAAGTACATCTTTGTTCCCAACTTTGACATGTCTTATTTTGCAACTTAAGGGCATCTTTATTAAAGTCACAAATTAAGTCTGAGATAACGTTAAAAATGCTAGAATTATGTATTTAGGTGTAATAATGTGATAACCTAGTACGAAACCGTAATGTGACACCCTAGTGTGATACCCTAACATGAACCCTAATACAACACCATAACATGAAACCCTAATATGACATCATAGAATGACATTGTAATGCGACACGTTAATATGAAACCCCAATATGACACCCTAACACAACACTCTAGAATGTCACCTTAATGTGACAACCTAGCACAACACACTAATACAATACCCTTATATGAAGCCCTTACACGATATCCTAGCACAAAACCCTAATACGACACCCTTTTATGGCATCCTTATTATGTGATACCCTAACATGACACCATAATATGACACCCTAGCATACCACCTTGATGTAATACCATAATGTGGCAATCTAAACACTAATGAAACACCCTAATTAACACAAGTGTAACACATCAAACAAAAAATGCAACAACTTAAAGACCCATACGCGACAATATAAACACAAGTATGACACCTAAAAAGAAATTTAACACTCTAAACATTAATGTGACACATTAAACACTAGTGTGGCACCCTAAACACTAATGTGACAACCTAAAAACAAGTGATACACTCTAAACACCCATGTGACACTAATGTGATACCCTATTGTGACACCCTAATTATATGACACAACGCCTAACACAACACCCTAATGCAAAACCCTAATGTGATGCCCTAATGTAACACCCTAATGACACCCTATTAATGGGACACCCTAATGTGATACTATAATGTGACACCCTAATTAGTTAATATTGAGTCCTAAACCATAATAGGTTACTACAATTAGCCAAATATGACAACCTAATTATTATGATAACCTAACAAGTGAATGGTTGCACAAGGCACTCAAATATGACATATCAAGCCCCATTAACACTAATGTGACACCCTAATGTTATTAGAGTGCACCGTGCAACCAATCAAGCATTGGGTTGCACAAGGCACTAGAGTAGGACATATCAAGTCTCCTAAACACTAATGTGGCACCCTAATGTCATTAGAGGGCTTTATATTCTAGATTCAATTTCCTTGTGTAACCAATCGAGCCCCTTAAACACCAAAGATGACACTCTATTGTCATTAGAGGGCTTAATAAAGTGACTCATTATACGAGACACTCAAATAGGACATATTGAGTGCTCTAAACACTAAAGTGATGCCCTAATATCATTATGAGGCTTGATATGTCCTATTTGATATCATTATGGGACTTGATTTCATTATTGAGTGATTGATTGCATAGGAAGTAAAATAAGACATATTGAGCCCCTTAAACACCAACATATGGACCTAATTTGACCTAATATAACTTAATTTCCTCTAATTTGATATAATTTAACCTAATTTTCCCTAATTTTATAAATTTCTCCTAAATTGACTTAATTTATGATAATTTGGCCTAATTTGAGGTTTTTGACCTTATTTCCCTAATTTGACATAATTTTTCCAAATTTCCCCTAATTTAGCATAATTTGACATAGTTTTTCTAATTTGGCATAGTTTCCCTTAATTTGACCTAATTTACCAATAATTGACCTAATTTCCTAGTGATGGCTAGGTCGAACCTACAAGACCCTTCCCATTTGTAAAGTCTACACAACAAAATGAAATTCAATGGTTTCTTTTATTCACTCAATGGCCTTAACGACATCTACATGCATATGCTCACTATGGAGCTACATATTCTCACATCTAGCTTTTACAAACTATGGTGTTCTCTATTAAGGACCTAACCTAGACTAGTTACACTCTCAACTCAGTTCTAATGGCCTACAATGACTTATTTTCTCTCAACTAGCCTCCAACAAAAACCTTCGTTGTCGTAAACGCTCCATTGGCATTCAACAACCCTGAAATGGTGAACATGAAATCATTTTATATTCGCGTGTTCCCACTTTTATCTCCTTGTTTGAATTCTCTTTGGGAAGGTTAGCCCCTTTCTATATGCTTCCTGATCTTCCCCTTCACTCTGTTGCACCCCCTCTCTCCATTCCATATGCTCTCCATCATTACGTGCACCCACACTTAGCCAAAATTGTGAAGGAGTGATGTGGATCTAAGATGCTCTGCGCATCAAACACCATAGGTTCTTAAAACTTGAGTTCCATCTTAATTAGATTGAGTGAGTGGTAGAGCCACCCTTCAAACTATTAGAGAAAATAATATCATATACTTAATCCAATAATCCTTTCCTTGGCCTTGATGTTTCTTTTAGTGTCTCTTCCAATCCTTCATTACTTCCTTGTGACTCCTCTATGCTATCCCGCACAACCTTGTGAGCCGTTACCCACCATATATCAAACATTTCCTCCAAATGGATCTCCTCCTCTCATTAATTTCCTTCACAAACCTCTATCCACCTCAAACCATTGCAAGTATCTACTCACCTCCAAATGCTTCCTTTACCAACCTCCGCCCTCCTCGAACAACCGTGAGTCTCGATCACCTCAAACCATCCACCTACACCTAAGGATGATTATCACATCCTTTTCCTTTGTGACTCTAGCTCACCCTTGTCCATCCACTTATGCCAAAATTCTTCAGGAATTTTCTTCTTCTGCACCCATCTCATCTCTATGCCTTAATCCTATACATGTTTCTTCTTCACTCTCTTCTTCTTATCTCGCACCTTCTATCTTTATGACCTCATATTCCTTGTAGGATTCTGATGTATGAGCATCATTGACATGTAAATAGCAAATTTTGGTTTTCTTACACTTTTTGGAGTGAGATAGGTTTTAGGGGCATGGTTTAGTGTGTTTGTATGGATCCCAACTCATTTGGGTCCTTTCATGATTGTAATAAGGCCATTTGGGGTTTTCCCTCCAAAATGATACATTTCAAATATTTAAATTTCACAAGTGGTTATTATAGGTCTAGGTGTTAGTTTAGGAAGTTTAGAGTGTTGAAAAGGTTTTCAAGATCCTAAAATGATGTAATGACATATATGTTCTATCCTTCGTAATGATTATTAATCATGATTACTTCTTATTAGGGGTTAGGGAACTAAACTAAGTGTAACTACCTCCTTTAGATTATTCAAGGAGAGGTATTCGAATGGAGAGGGTGGAAGAGACAGTAGGAGGAGGAAGAAAAATAGCTTGGAGGAAGGTGTAAAAGAGTCATGAAGGCTCAAAATGATCTCTGTATGAGATCGTGATGACTTTGTAAGACAAATCTAGTAATAATAAACCCCGAGAACCTTGAATATGGGTGTGAAAGATGAATAAATTCTTGAGTTTGTTTGAATACCTATTGATATGTATGTTTAACAAAGATAAGGTTGATAATACTATGTTTATAATCTTCATTATGTGACATGGTTAATCCTTTCTTGGTGAAATTTGAAGATGATTGAAAGTTGTTCTCATATTTGTAAGAATACTTGGTATTTGATGTTATGTTTTTACTTTGTATAGGTTATGGAGATGGTTAAGTGGTGTTATTTATAGGAAAAGGCATGCTATGAAATTAGAGAATCCTAAGAAAAGTTAAATTCATTCATTCTAGGAGAGGTGAGTAGTTGAGTTAGTATTCTAGGATGTGTCTTATGTTTTTGAGTTAAAGAAGCTTTTGAGTTGAAAAGTGAACTCTTTATAATCATTTCTATACCATTTTCTAGGATATTATAGAAGATTTTTATGCATGTAAAAGAGTTAATCAAAACAAGATAAGACTAGAAAGACTAGGTAACACAATTTATCCTATATAAGAGAATCAAGACTTAATGCCATAAAGATTGTTACAGAGGGCTAAGATACTTGAAATAAGAAGAAGAATTTGTGTGTAGGTTTCAGAGGGTGCTAGAGTCGGGTAGAGCCCTAAAATGTGGTTAAATAAATTAAAATCTAAACTAGTGTGCTCTCGGTCTATCTTGTGTCTAGGGTTTGAGAAAAAGTGAAAAATAAGCATTTCTTACATTATACCCATTAGTAAAGGCTAAAATTTGGTGAAAATGTGGGTATAGACATGAGAAATAGTTTTCGAAGTTTCAAGGGTTATGAATTAGTTTTGATAGAGAAAAATTTGAAAATTCAGATCGACTATGCATGGATATAACTTTGTTTGGAGAGTTTAAAGAAGAAAATGACATAATACCTAGAAATAGCCTTTAATACCTGTTGGAATGCTTATAGTGAGATGGAAGATACCTATTCTAGGTGTAAACATGGTTGAAAGAAGGATACATAAGGTATTTTGAGTAGAAACTTGAAAACACAATCCTATACATTATTTTTCATAAGAATCTTGGTGAAGCTTTGAGGTGGATATTCAATAAGGTGTCTCATATAATATGTAGAGACCTAATAAAGGTAAGAATAACTAGAAGAAGGTAAGAAATGGGTTGGAAAAGGAAATGCTAAGATTTTAGATCCAAAATCAAGAAGATTAATCTAAACCCTACTTGAGCAATGACCTAATATGACAAGATAGTGAAATGTTGAGATTGGGAGTAAGTACCAAATCGAGACTTGACAAGGACTTGTGTGAGAGTGTTGTAAGTGGTATAAGGTGAATTATAGGTCTCGTGAGCTAGAGGAAGACATTTTGACCTTAGTAATGGTGCATGGGTTATTATGATTTCCCACTCTAAGTGTCTTCTAATGAAATCTTACCTCATAGACTCCTTTATCTCACCCATGAAGCTCTAAGCTTGTTCATATTGGTTTCTATAACCCCTCCATCTGAGGATCACCATGATGATTCCAAGGCACCATTCCTATGCTCAAAAGACCTTGAGAAACATTGCTTCTTTGTACATGCTCATGTTAGTACTAGTATTCATATGAAAACAACAATATAATAGATATACCTGTGACTATTGATTATGATTCATTCTCTCATGAGTCATCATTCTCTCCTCTTCACATCACCCTTTCATCCTCCCAATGCCACCTCATGCTCGATTCCTTCCATCAATCACAAACATGCATCATTCATGATACACAAGCATCCATCCAAATAAGCCTCTAGGGTTTTTAGTGCTCCAACCAATAGATGGGTTCATGAATCACTCCCTACTTTCTTAGAACATTTCACCCATCCAATACCAAGGTGTTTAGACTATTTGTTTAGTCAAATACTTGCATTCATACATAGTTCTCTAGTTTACACCTTATTTGTTTGTAGCCTTCTCAACACTTAAATAACCTATTATCTCACTATATCATGAACCAACCCCACAACCTAAATGGTGTTTCTAAGACCCTTTATCCAGCTCCAACTCATGCCCAAAATTCACTATATGTTGCTTTGTGTGAAAATGCACTTCCTTTGTAATTGATCATGCATTTTTAGGCCTATTTAGAGTACGTATCATGACAACAGACACTTGAACCGGGATCCCACCTGAATTCTCATGCATCCACCTTAGGAATGGTATGGAGAGGGTATTCATCAAGTTTGGTAGCTTGACTTTCTTCTTTGATCAACCATGCACTTCAATTCCTCCTTTCCACTAGATTATATCGACCTGCACTTTCTCTCATTACTTGCTCACATGTGTGATTTGAATCCTGAAAATTCATCAAACCTTAGTGCTCATCAAGACAAAGATATTCCAAAATTTTCATCAAATTCTGATAGTTACAAATTTGGTTATTTGATGCCCTAATCAGGGCTTGAGAGGAAAGATTTAGTTCTACAAGAAAAATCTCACAATTTCAAAAGCCATAAAAATGTGAGAGTATTCCATTTACCTTCATTCATCTATTCAAACTTTGATAGTGCTCAAAAATCCCTCCTAATGTGATTGTCACACTTTTATGTCTCGGCATGGGACAGAGGGTTTAGTTGAAGTCACATAAAACAATAATAAAATACAAAACTAGAAGCTCCATTTCCTCCCATACCGATATATTAACTTATCATTCACGTCAAATCTCTATTAAATTCTTTGAATCATCTTCCATGATTCAATCCCATCGAATGGCTCCCTTCTACTAACTAGCCTTTCTAAAATATCTTGTTCTCAACTCCTAAATGAGCTCAACCACCTCTAAACTTGGCATAGATGCAAACTATCTCCTAAAATATCTCTCTCCACTCATTCATATTCTTATTATGGCTATATGACACAAAAATATGCCTTATTAGGCTTTAAGACAACAAATTTCAACCTCTTATACACCTAACTCTTACATTGACAACCACATTCACCTTTAAATTCACATTTACATTTGACCCAATCACCCATTCATATGTTTTGGGATGTTATAAAATGGACTCAACAACTTAAATTTCCCTAAGAGACTCTAATCTTCTTGATGCTCCCGCATTAGTAATTCAATGGATGACCTAAAGAAGGCCTAAGAGGGCTATTTCAAAAGGTAACAATATAATTGAAGCACTTAAAGATTGTGAGTTAGAGCCTAAAACTTGGTGAGAAGCTTAAAATAAGTAAAGGGTATCCAAATATAGGATTTTTTTCTTATGAAGTGGTGCCATTTGTTCTAAACAATAAGGTTTTCCTAAAAATAGGGTTACAAGAACTAGGCCTTAATGTAAACTATGAAAGGTGAATTGAAGGAGCTAGAAGGAATGACGGAGTCTAAAAGTTGGTGAGAAGCTATGAGACCTAAAAGGGTTATCTAGAAATCTATTTACATTCTCCGAGTCAATGTAAATAGTGTGGGACAATAAAGTTTGAATGTTTTTAGGGCTAATAGTCTTATTTTGAGGTTAAGGGGAAATTGAACAAGATGAAGGTTTGATGTACTAATGCAAGTTCTTGGATGAGTTTGTAGCAAGGATTAGAGTGTGATGGAAGTTTGAAAAGTGGAAATATCCCTTGAATCAATATTTTCATGAAATTTGACCTCTTGCCATTGATTAACATAATGAGAATTAAGTAGAATTGCATTGTTTAAAGATCATGAATCTAACTTATTGTTTCTGTCTTGATTTGTATTCATCCTCTACATCAAGTGGTATTAGAAAAAGTTTTATCTTTGAAGGAAAAAATAAAAGAGATATTGAAGTGACAAAATTTGTGGGTTTCTCATTGGAAAAGATAAGAAAGAATGAATTTTGATAAAGAAAAGTGAAATAAGAGGCAAAGAAAAAGTGGTAGAATCCCAAGAAGTACAAAGAAAGAGAAGAAATAAATAATTCCAAGAGAAAGGTGTGAAAAATAACCTAGGTGAGACTTAAGCAAGGTGAAAAAGACAAGATAGAGGAAAAAGTGGAGGAAGAGAAGTGAAGATAGTGAAGGGATTTCTCAAGTTCTTATGCCATGAGAAGAAAGAGAAAGAGGAGAGAGAGAAAAGGAGAAGACAAGAAAAAATAAAGGAGTTAATAAAGAAGAGAGACTTGTGGTTTCAGGAAGAGATAAAGGAGCTACGGAAGGATGTGGAACACTTTTAGTTATGGTGGAAAGAGTGAAAGCAAGACATTTTCAAGGAATTGAAATAGTGATGAAGAAGATAGCTAAATGGCCTATAAGGTTTCTCATGGAGAGGAAGAATAAAATACAATTGAGAGTTTTGATAAGAGAAAAGGAAAGGCGACAAAGGAAGATGAATAAGTTGAAAATTAAACAAGAAAAAGAGGAAGTCAAAGAGGTTGTATTTGTAGGGGATGAACAAACTAGTGAAGAAGAATTTGAGAGAGAACAAGAAAAATCAGGTTATAAGTTTGTATATGAGAGTAAGGAACAACTAGAAGCTAAGATACAAGCACTTGAATGTGCTTTAAATTATGAAATATTGAGGATTGATGAAGGGAAAGTTGAGATTATGAATGAGAAGATTGAAAATGAAGAAGAACAAGACAAACCAGTTGTGGAAACAAAGTGCAAATTAGAGAAGCAAGAAGAAGTGAAAGAAGTACATGAGGGGACTCAAAATTCTCTCTATTTTTCATCTAAGGTTTTGTGTGATTTTGTATGTGCATGTTTTCTTGATGAGGAAGTGAAATTCATAGAAGAATAAGCTCTTAAAAGAGCTCAAATAAAGAGAAAGAAACTTGAAATCCTCATTTTAGAGGAAACAATAAAAAAGAAGAAGATGAAAGCAAAAGTTGAACACAAGACACGTGTTGCTGAAAAAGGAAGGAAAGGTACAACAAAATAAAGAAGAATCTTAAAAGTTCATCATGATTGGAAAAAAATTATTTTTGAACATGAGTTCAAATCTTCCCACTTGGGGAGTATGATGCAGAGTATCATTGACATGTAAATAACCAATTTTGGTTTTCTCTCATTTATTGAACCGAGATAGGTTTTAGGGGAATGGTTTAGTGTGTTTGTATAGATCCCAAATCATTTGGGTCCTTTCATGATTGTAATAAGGCAATTTGGGGTTTTCCCTCCAAAATGAGCCATTTCAAATATTTAAATTTCATAAGTGGTAATTAGAGGTCTAGGTGGTAGATTAGGAAGTTTGAATTGTTGTAAAGGTTCTCAAGAGAATAAAATGATGTACTTACATATGTCCCATCCTTCTAGTAAGGATTATTAATCATGGTTACTTCTTATTAGGGGTTAGGAAACTAAAATAAGTGTATCTACATCCTTTAGGCTATTCAATCAAATGTATTTGAATGGAGAGGTGGAGGAGACTGTAGGAGGAATACAAATAGCTTGGAGGAAGGTGTAAAGGGCCATGAAGGCTCGAATGATCTATATGAGATCATGTTAACTTTTTAAGACAAATATAGTAATAATAAATCTTGAAAACCTTGAATATGTGCATGAAATATGAATACAATTTTGAGTTTGTATGAATACCTATTGAGATGTATGTTTGACAGTGATAAGGTTGATAATACCGAGTTGATAATCTTCATGATGTGATAGGGTCAATCCTTGCTTGGTGAGATTTGAAGATGATTGAAATCTATTCTCATATTTGTAAGAATACTTGGTATTTTCTGTTATGTTTTGACTTTATAATTTATGGAGATGGTTCAATGGTGTTATCTAAGGGAGAAGACATTGCTATAAAATTAGAGAAGCTTGAGAAAATCTAAATTCATTTGTTCTAGGAGATGTGAGTAGTTGAGTTAGTATTTTGGGATGTGCTTTATGATTTGTGAGTTAAATAAGCTTTATGTGGAGTTTTTGAAAAGTGAAATATTTATAATCATTCTTATACCATATTCTAGGATATTATATAAGAGTTTTTATGTATGTAAAAGAGTTAACCAAAACAAGATAAAACCGACAAAACTAGGTAACACAATTTACCCTATACAAGAGAATCAAGACTTAATACCATAAATATTGTTATAGTGGGATAAGATACTCAAGATAAGAAGGAGAAGTTGTGTGAAGGTTTATAGAGGGTGTTAGATTCAGGAAGAATCCTAAAGTGTGGTCAAACAAATTAAAACCTAAACTAGTGTGCTCTCGGTATGTACCCTATTTAAGGTTTGAGCAAACGTGAAAAACAAACATATCTTGCATTATAACAATTAGTAAAGGCTAAAATTTGGTGAAAAGGTTGGGATAGATAGGATAAATATTTTTCTAAAGTTTCAAGGGATATGAATGAGTTTTTATAGGGAAAATTTTGAAAAATTAGACCGATCGTACATGGGTATAACCTAGTTTGGAGGGTTTAAAGAAGAAAATAGCATAATACCTAGAACTAGTATTTAAAACATTATTGAATGTTTATAGTGGGATGGAAGAGATCTATTTTAGGTGTAAACATGGTTTAAATAAGGATCCATAGGTATTTTGACTATAAACTTGAAAACACAAATCGAATACTTTGTTTTTCATAATAGTCTTGGTGAAGCTTTGAGGTGTATATTCAATAAGGTGTCTCATATCATATGTGGAGACTTAATAAAGGTTGGAATAACTAGAGGAAGGCAAGAAATAGGTTGGAAAAGGAAATTATAAGATTTTAGATCCAAAAGCAAGAATACTCGTTCTAAACCCTACTTGAACAATGACCTAAGATGATAAGATAGTGAAATGTTGAGATTGGGATTAAGTACCAAGTTGAGACATGACAAGGAATTGTGTGAGGATGTTGTAAGTTGTCTAAGGTGATTTATATATCCATGACATAAAGGAAGAAATTATAACCTTGGTAATTTAATTGGAAGACCTAAAAAGGTTAATTCAAATGATAACACTCTAATTGAAGCACTTAGCTTGTGAGTTAGAGCCTAAAACTTGGTGAGAAACTTAAAATAAATAAAGGGTATCCAAATATAGGATTGGTTTCTTATGAAGTGGGGTAAGTTGTTTTAAAAATAAGGTTTTCCTAAAACAAGGGCTACAAGAACTAGGCCTTAATGTAAATTGTGAAAGGTGAATCAAGGAGCTAGAAGGAATGACGAAGTTTGAAAATTAGTGAGAAGATATGATACCTAAAAGGGTATCTATAAATGTATTTAAATTCTCTTGAGTCATTAGAAACAATGTGGGACAATAAGGTTTGCATGTTTTTAGGGCTAGTAGTCTTATTTTGAGGTTAAGGGAAATTGAACAAAATGAAGGTTTGATGTGCTAATGCAAGTTCTTGGGTGAGTTTCAGAAAGCAGGATTGGAGTGAAAAGGAAGTTTTAAAACTAGAAATATCACTTGAATCAATATTTTCATGAAATTTGACCTCTTGGAATTGATTAACATAATGAGGCTTAAGTAGAATTGCATTGTTTAAAGATCATGACTCTAACTTATAGTTTTTTGGCTTGATTTGTGTTCATCCTTTGCATCACTTCTTCTACACACTCTCTCCTTTTCTCTTTTTGTCTTATTTGTCCTCTTTCCTCTTTTCTATCGCGAACTCTCTTCTCTACATATTCTTCCTTTATGCACTATCCTTTGCACATCTTTTCGTTGTGCTATTTGTTGCACTATATTCCTCCGAACCTTTCCCCTTTGCACATACACCTCTCCAAGCACTTGTGGCCTTGGACCCACCTTCAACTATCCTCATATTTTATGCCTTCACCCTTCTCTACCTTGGAATTTTCTCCATTGTGCATTTTATTTCTTGTACTCTCTCCTTTGTGCATTTCCTAAGTGCACTCTTCACCTTCATGCCCGATATGCCTTTGTAGGCTTCTCTCTCCTTTCTCCTTCTCTTGAACCTTTCTCGCAATAATCTATTCACCCATTCAATTACAGGCCTTGTGTTGCCCACTTATAAATTTCCCCATTCCTCTCCTCTTCATGGCCATGTTTCCATCTTCACTCTTCTATTGCGCTCTATCTTCTCGCACAATCTCCTCATTTCCTTCTAATTTGGCTACACTCATACTTATTCACCACACAATCTTCACTTGTGGTTACATGTCACTTCTCTTCTCCTTCCTTAGGCAACTTCACCTTGTTGTGCTCATTTTCCTTGGCAAATTTCTCTTCGTCATCCTCCTTGAGATCTACTTGGATCTCTTTCTCCTCCGCTTCTCTCTTTACACACTCCTCATTAAAAAAAAACTTCTAGAGCCTCTTCCACTCACCAATACACTTCCCCTTTTACTTACATGGAAACATTTTTCTCCCTGGTAGTTCTCTTTCACTACTACCATTCCTTCTAGTGCTCACATGTTCTTCCTCTTCCTCTTATCCTTTGATATCTCCGTGGAATGTTCTATTCTCTTGTGCACCTAACTCATTTCACACTTTCGTAGTCTCATCTTTGGACTGAGCCTCCTCAGTTTCCTTCAGGGAAACTTCCTTTTCTCTGCAAAATTCCTCTATACTAATCTCTTCACTTTTATGTGTACTTCTGCATGCTCCTTGAGATGTTTATAGATTTACTCCTTCTCTCGGTGTTCTCTGCTCCATGCATACTCGATTGTATCCTCCATGAACTGATCTACTTATGTTAACTTTGAGGCAACATATTATTTCCTCTCTGCTTCCTCGGCGTGGTACTCCCACTACTATGTGCACCTTCATATTCATGCTCTTCAACTCAAATACTTGGAGTTTCTTCACTCACACAATCTCCCCACTCTCCTTTCCTTGCATTGGGGTTCCCTCTGTGTACTCAATTGCACAAACCTTGCATCCTTTTTCTAGGACAACTTCTTCCATGAAATCCACCGCACACTCTTGTATCTCTGTTGGGATTCCACCTTTTGTGTGCTCTTCTTTCTCTCGTGGCAATCTTTTAGTCCACTCCTTGGAATCCACACAATTCTCACCATTCCCTCTTGATGGCCTCCATCTATGACTTCATGTTACCTTATGTGTGTTCATGTCCTCCCATGACAATATTCTCCTCAACTCCCTCTTTCTCCTCCTACGTAATATATGTGCACACTACCATCAAGCTAAAATTCACTCACTTTCATTTCCCTTCTTTCACTATCCCTTTCACACACGCCTCGGTGACTCCATCTTCTCACTTCACCCTTTTCTCAAATCTTGAGTTTTCCTTCTTGATGTTCTTTTGTGCCCAACGTTGTTGGTATCCCATGCATGATTTCTCTTTACACTTGCACTCTACTTGTGTACTCTCCAATTGTACTCCAATACATGCCCTTTCTTCTCTTTGGTGATCTCTTTGCATAATCTTCTTTGTGGCATCAAAACCTCACCGAATCCTTCACCTTCTTTTGGGTACCTCAAGCCATAAGAACCCTTTTATTTGGCGTTATTCCTCCATACTCTCTAGTATGGTACTTACACCATTTAACTCCACCATCACTCTCTCCAAAATTTTCGTGATTGCTTCATCCGACACATCCCTTCTTCTTGGAAAATATTTCTTTCACACACAAGATCTCTATCTCCTTTAGATGTTACACTCGGGATACCTATGACATTATCTACCCACATTATCTCATCGAGAACACAACCTTTTACTTGTTACCTCATGTTTGGTGCTCTTCCAAATTCTCTCTTCTCTCTCACTTGCAGGAAGGTATTATTCCTTGATACCACTTGGTGATAAGTGGATCATACCTAGAAGATCCTTCCTGTTTGTAGAGTCTACACAACATGATGAAACTTAATGGTTTGTTTTATTCACTCAATGACATTAACGAAATTTGCATGCATCTTCTAACTATGGATCTAAAAAATATCTCATGGAGATTTTACAAACTCTGGTGTTCTCTCCTAAGGAACCTAACCTAGGTTGGTTACACTCTCAACTCATATCTAATGTCCTGTAATGACTTGTCCAATCTCGGATGGCCTCTAACAATAACCTTCACTCTTTCCTATGCTTTGCTTGCCTTTAACAACCCTAAAATGCTAAATTTGACCTCCTTTTGTAGTTGCACATTCTCGCTTCTCTCCCCTCATTTAAATTTCCTTTGGGTGGGTTTGTTCCTTCTAAATGTTTCTTGATCTTCCTAATTAGATTAAATTTAAATTGGGCCATTATTGCTTTAAGCTACCTCCATCTAGACATTACCTCATCTTGCCACATCGATGTGGTGGTTAGAGCCAATTATCCACCGGTTCCATGTTAGACTCCTTGTCATATACCTTCGACACTTTTTGACTTGTCACAACCAACAATCAACTCTACCATGAACTCCTTTATTTCAAAATCCTTTACCATTCATCATCTCTATTTTTTTGCATACTCCAATTCTTAGCCACACTTTACCTCATCCTCCCACGCACTACCTCTAGGATTTGGGCCTTCTCTAAAAAATATAGGTGCCTCTTTCAAAATCCAGCTATTACACAATCCTTATTTTCATGATCTTACAAATTTTACACACTTCTTTCCATTGTGCGTAGCTCATTTGCAATATATATGAATCTTCGAGTCTCCTAAGATGGGCCAAAATCCTATGTGTGCTCATTTCACATTAATCTTCCACGCCGGACTTTCTTCCTTCATCACAAAACCTCACACACTCTACAACTCTATGCTTCACAAAATGTCTTGCACACTATTGCGTACCCTCTTCATCGCGCACTTTTGTAGACACAAAATATATGCACTTGGTTACATTTATAGGTCCTAATGCATAATAATGTATATATGATTCCTAAGAAAGAAATTTGTGGTTAAAAACTTAGTTTGGGTCTTTTGTTTCATCTCTTACACTATTATTGGCCTCACACATCTTACAACCTCATCGAAACTTGATTGATTTATCATTTATGGGCTCCGACACTAGTGCCTAGTTAGGATAGTAATGTCAAGCACACTTGTCCCTCCTAGGTGCTCCTGACCTTCTTTACCCTTCTCTTACCCTTTTGGGCCTCTTTTACTTCTTGGTCATCTTTTAACACTTTGGGTCGGCCTTTCAAGTTGTTAATTACGAAATTCAAACAAGGGAATCATATATATACTTAGTTACTTCTTCTAAATCTAGGGCCTAGCACTATCATTATCTATAATCACCTAAGCTTGCATCCAAAGGAAAAAAGATAATTACAAATCATCCATCTAACACAATCACTCAACGGAAAAGGGTTGCATCACTTCTGCATACAAAACATAGTAGGGGAAGTTTATTCTATTCCATCTCACACATTTGCATACTTGGAGCATTCTAGATCTATCCCACTATTATAGTGCAATTTTCACAAGGGAAACCTAGGGGATCATCAAACACACATTTACAAAGAACTACATAGAGTATGAGATGTAGTGCAACACACGATCGTAAGATAACTCTTTAGGTGATTGTTGAGGTTAGTCTGAATCCCCATTCTGCATCTTATTTATTAAGTTTGATGTGGTTTATGGGTATGTGCAGCTAGCTATCTATTTTTCAGGTTATAGGTACAACCAGTTTCATTGGAGATAAATTAGAGCGACAAACAAAGACTAATATAAAATCTCCTTCAACCCTGAAAAGATCAAAACCTAAGCACCTAACTGGACACTAACACCCAGATGAGCACTCCTGTCCTCCTGTCAGTGATTCTATCCCTAACATTTCTAAGCTTCAGAACCTTCAGTGATCCTTAATGACACCTTTCGCAACCTATTCTAGTAGTTCCTCAGCTCAAATCACTTCTAAACAACTCGTAAATCAGCTAAGTCATCCTCTCTCTCTCTTGTTTAGGGTTTCATATTATTGCATTTTTTTCTTGTCCATTACTGTATTATATTACTTGTATATCATTCATTACATTAGTTACTGCAATTAGATTTAATACCAAATAGATTAAATCATTTGGTGAACCCGCTTGCTCGAACCCAACCTCCCTTCTTCTTATGCATGTAACTTGAAGTGGTCATTTTGGACCTTTTGAGCAGATCGAGCTTCTTCCATTTACTTGTAGGATCTCTAAATCAATGGATTCCTATGATAATCCCTTGCTTAACTCCAACCGCATTCCTCTTGAGAACATTGAAACTTGTGACAGTGAGCAATCATATGATGAGGGTACTAATGTTGATCAAGAACAACTTGACAAGGTTACTAATTTCCATTCTATTCACGTACTCAACCCTATACTTATTCCACATGTCTTAAATTCTTTACTCATTGCTAAACATTCTCAATTTTTTCCACACTTCCTCTCGTGGGTTCCTCCTTGGCTTCCATGGTCTCCACCCCACTATCCACCCCACCCTCCACTCTTCCTACGTATCTTTCTCCAACTACCACTCCCCTCATTCCTCCCAATACTTCTCACACCCAACCTAGCTCCTCTTTAAGCACTCATGACCTCACTCCATTATATCATGATTTACAATCCCAATTTCACCCAAAGTTGCAACAAGCCACTTCACATTCTTCACCATATCTAGATTCTTCACTCTTGTTTCATACCCCCTTTTCACCCACCATTTCCTCTTAATCGATGTCGTCTAACTTCATTACACCAAAGCTTACCACCTTCAATGGCCATGGCGACCCTCAGGAGAACCTTAGATCCTTTCATTTTGCATGCCTCGACTATGCTGATGACCTTACTTTATTGGATAAATTATTTCCTTGAAGCTTACAAGACTATGTTATGCGATGGTTCTATGATCTACCTGTCATTCAATAAATTATTTTACATACTTATTCGATTCTTTCCTTGCTCATTTATCTATCAATATCAGTATTAAGATATCATATGTAAAATTAGCTCAAATAAAACATGGATCCAATTAGTGCTTTGTGGATTATGTTTTGCGATATAAGAACAACCTTGCTAAGATGACCAATGTTCTAGCTGATTCAGAATTGCAAGATATTTTTATTTAAAGTCTTTTACCTCCACTTCAAGAGAGTGTCATCTTCGAGACTTCTCCTTCCTTTGATTAATTATGTCATACACTCAAATTACATGAAAGCAAGATTTTATCTATGGGAAAGTTGAAATATTATGACACTTCTTCATCCTCATCCTCCAATAGATTTCAAGATAAATCAACCTTTAAGCCATATCCTAAGCCTACTGAAGCTAAAGCCATCGTCAAAATTGTTTATCCACCCACCACACTTCATTTACAACCCGCAAAGTGCACTTTTACTAAGCTACCTTATGTACTTGAATCCTATTACCGCGGATCATCGAAATCAATTTGATCACTCTTCCTCTACCACTAAATCTTGATCCTTTTCAACCATGTGGTGTAACTACGATGAAAACTTAAATTACGATTACCACCAATGTAATGGGCATTCTACCGCTCATTGCTTTAAAATATAACATCTCATTCAAGATCTTATCGATAACAATGTTGTTGAGCTTCCTAAGCCATCTACTTCTAAGCCGGTCAATGATAATCAAAAGATTAAAATCTTCAATGTCCCATTTCCCAAACACGACAAGGTAGCTAATGATTCTCTTGCAAATCCCAATATCATGTTTTGCCTCTTCCTTCATCGGGTCCACTTAACTTTCTTATCGCCATCGTTGATATGCCACCGCCAGTTATCACATTCTCGGATCATGATTACCATGCTAAGTTTTCCTCTTATTCGTTGCATATTAATGCTTCTATGGCACTAATAACATTAACAATACTTTGGTCTATCCATCAACCTATCCATCAACCCTTTACAATGCATTCTCTATGGAACTCTTATTAGCTATCAAATGTCCAACTTCCATAATTATGTTTCCAATTCTTAATTCTTACGGTCGTGTCATGCTTCCCATTACAATTAAAACCCTGAAAGAGCTTATGCCATACCTAATTACATCTGAAATCATAGGCTATGACACGGTCTTAGGTCTTCCTTGGCTCCATGCTACCAAGGTTATCCCTTCCATGCATCACTTATGTCTCAAGTTCATCCATAATAAGAAATTTATCACCATTAAAGGTATTCCACCACGTACACCATTACCTAGGCCCACCCTTACCTCTATTTTCACACCATGTATGACATCTCGGCCTCCATCACCTCTCTAATCTAAGTCTATCACCGCACCTAGCTCTTCCATTCATGCATGACCTCATGCACCTCTCAAGTCTCGAATCTATTTATGCACCTAGCTCTCCCATTCATACATGGTCTACGTCATGACCTTGTCGTCCTCACCGGTCCATTAGTCCACCTCATCAACCTAAGTCCCCTACTTAGGAAGCCCACTCTTTTAGGTGTTCTCCACCTCCTTTACCACATCGGTCTCATTCACATGCACATAGTTACTCTCCTACACCACCGATCTTAGACCATGGTCACATGCCTTTGTCTCCTCGGATATTAGGTGGGGGCCCTCACTCTCCATTATAATTAGATAGCCTTCTATCCTTCACACACTTAGGGGCATCACACCTTCTCCCCCTCCATTCTCTATTGTCTCGTATGTAACACCTACTTATCGCTTCTTTTGTCATACCCGCGCTTCACATATACTTTTAAAAAAAAATTTACATCTTTGGTACACACATTATATCGTCATTACCCGATGACACATTCTAGTGCTATGAATCACACTTGACTATCGATGGCACACTTATTCCATGAATCTCACGTCATCCACTCTTACTACACATTACACCGTGTTGCACGATACATATTTCCTAAGCATTCTCACATATCTCATGCACACATTGTACCATCATTACTCGATGATGCACTCTAGTGCTACAATTCACACTTGACTGTCAAGTGCACACTTCTTCCATGAACCTCACATCATCTAATTTTTCTACATGTTACGTTCTATGTTTCATAATACATATTTCCTAGCACTTCACATATTCGGTACACACATTGTACCTTTATTACCTCATGATGTACTCTTGTTTTATAGTTTACTCTTTATTGTTGAGGGAAAAATTATAAATGAGCCTCATCGCACACACATATACTAGGTGTCAATGCTTCTCCGACCATCTACGCATCTTGCATATCACACCACACCATCACACTCATGCAACATTTTCATATCTTGGTTGCATTTACTCTTATTAGCTTATACTACTTACATGTTACACTTTTCTTACTATGCTATTTGGATTCTTAGTATGTCATTATATTTTTCTATATACACATACGTGTTCACTTAGTATCTTGAGTTGAATGCAAGACCTCCACATATTTTTACACGATGCATTATGCTCGATGGTTCTCTTTACCAGTCCCTCCGAGGCTCCTGGGGGCATATACCTTTGCTACTCTCTCACTTTACACATTACAAGTTCTATTGTTACATTAATTAATCCTTGTTGCTACCACTTACTTTTCACCGATCTATTCATGCTTTGATATACTACTTATCTTTCTAGGATGCTAATGAGTGCTCCATGTGTAACATTTACTTGTAGGATCTATACAACCATGGTTATCTATCACTTTTTTCTTACTATTGCTCGTTATTATTTCGGGCTATGCCCTATGTCATGCTTGTTAATTTATTTATTTAAGGCCGCTTCAGACTGATTTTCTTGTGACATTGTGAGCGATGTCCCTTATATGCAACTCACTTTTCATGGTACTTCTTGTCTTCATACTTGTTTACTACATTGTCTTCCATTGTGTGTTAGCACTTTTATACTAGACCTTTTACTAGCCTATCTTGTTTACATGTTCCTTGGTTTCTACCATGCACATTCCCTACCCCTACAAGTATCCACTTTTAGATATGCATATCAGCCTTCAAGTCCTCTCTTTTGGGCCGCACTCTCCTATAGTTGTCACATGCACCCCAAATGAGGGGGGCATCTATTGGGTGAATAAATCACCCCTACAACAGCTTAGAGCTATAGTACAACACAACACAATACAACATTGGCACAAGCATATAGTTATAGATTGGTCCAGTAATCTGATTTGGACCTAAGACACAGAGTAGACACTAGCGCCAAGATCTTGGACAATAATGGTGGGCGTTTGTGTCCCTTCGAGTGCTAGTGTCCTGGGGTAAAAACAAATAATTTCTCGATTCAACACAATCTCCACTAGTTTACAACATAGATATCTAGTACTAAGAACTTGCCTCCAATTATAGAATGCATTCTATTAGTTATAATAGGAACATGAAAAAATCGGGATGTACCTTCTACAATTGTGTTTATTAGGAAGTGTCATGGATGGAGAGAAAACCAGACCTCTCTCCCCAACTCTTATCTTATCATGAGATCTCCCAAAAAAATCACTTTTGGTGTGCGATCACCCAAAAAAATCATCCTTAGACGATATTGCCCAAAAACTCATTCTTGGTGCGAGATCGCCAAAAACCCCACCATTAGCAACAAAGCATCCAAATCTAGGATCTCCGCAACATGAAAATTTCCTATCTCATACTCTCTCACACATCAAGTGCACACTTTCCTTTACACACTTTCTACTTATACACATATTACTCGATGTTTCATATACACTACTTTGATTACTTTCTTGCTCTTCTTTTTCGTGTCCTGTCCTTATACACAACAAGAAAAACTCGATAAACAATAAAAAGATCCAAAACATATGAAACTACGCATTCACTTCACCCCTAAGATCTACATCCCCTTCTTAGTCTCCACGCTTGATATTTCAATCACTTCATGCTTCACTTGTCTATTTATCATGCTATCACCACACTCTCTACGTGATTACAAGGTACACATATTCTATATACTTTATGCTATCGATTATTCACTAACCAACATTATGTGGGGAAAAATGAAGACACAAAATCTATGCACTTGGGTACATTTCTAGTTTATAAATCATACTAATGTACATATTATTCCTAAGCAAGAAACTAGTGGTTAACAACTTATTTTGGGTCTTTTGTTTTATCTCTTGCACTTTTATTGTCCTCACACATCTTACAACCTTTCTCGGAACTTGATTGATTTATCATTTATGGCCGTGGAAACTAGTACCAAGTTAGGACAAGAGCGCTGTGCACTCCTATCCCTCCTCGACGCTCCCGACTTTCTTTACATTCCTTCTCTTACCCCTTTTGGTTCCCTTTACTTCTTGGTCATCTTTTAACACTTTGGTTCAAAATTCAGTTATCAATTACAAAATTGAAACAAGGGAATCATATATATGCTTAGTTACTTCTTCTAAATCGGGGCCAAACACTAATATTATGTACTATCACCTATGATTTCATCCTAAGGCACAAAGATCATTACAAAGCATCCATATAACACACTCACTCATGGGAGAATGGATGCATCACTTATGGATGCACAACATATGAGGGGAAGTTTATTCTATTCTATCCCACACATTTTCATACTTGGATCATTCTAGATCTAGCCTCGCTATCATAGTGTAATTTTCACAGGGAAACCTAGGGCATAATCACACACACATTCACAAAGAACTACATGGAGTCTCGAGATGTAGTAAAACACTTGGTCATAAGATCACTCTTCAAGTGATGCCAGGTCAATCCAACTCCCCATTGTCAGGCATCTTATTTATTAGGTTTGATGTGATACATGGGTATGTGTAGATAGCTATCTGTTTTGCAAGTTACAAGTACGAACAACATCATGGAGTGAAATCGAGTGACAAACAAAGACTAACAACAAATCTCCTTCAACCCTAAAAGATAAGAACCAGAGCACCTAATTGAAAACTAGTACCCATATCACTCACTAGTTCCTGGGTTCTCCTGTCCTCTCATGGGTGCTTCGCCTTGACATTTATGAGCTCCATAACCTTTAGTGAGCCTTGATGATACCCTTCCAATCCTATTCCAAGAATTTCTCACTCGATCACTTCCTGCACCACTCAGTAAATCAACTAAGTCATCCTCTCTCTCTCTCGCTTAGGGTTTCATATTATTACATGCTTTTGCTTGTCCATTATTTTATTATATTACTTGTATATCAATTATTATAGTAGTTACTCTATAATTAGATTTAATACGATTTAGATTAAATCAACTCCACACATCGCGCTCTTCGATGTTAGCCATTCGCAAAAGTCCTTGTACAATTTTGCATAATCACCCTTTCCCTTTGTTGCACCTCCTCTCTCTATTTCACCCACCCTCCATCCTCGTGTGCATCCACATTTAGCCAAAATTGTGTAGGAGTTATCTGGATCTTAGATGATTTGGACATAATTTCCTAATTTGGCATATTTTGACATAATTTCCTCTAACTTGGTGTAATTTCCCATAACTTGACCTAATTTACCCAAAATCGACGTACTTTTATGTAAATTGAGCTAATTTGAGGCATTTGACGTAATTTCCCTAATTTGACATAATTTCCCCTAATTTGACATAATTTCCCAAAATTTACCCTAGTTTGCAATAATTTGACCTAGTTTCCTCTAACTTGGCCCAATTTCTCGCTAATTTTACATAAAGGACCCAAAATTGACCTAATTTACCCTAATTTGACCTAATTTCCATTAATTTCTCCTAAATTTTCAATATCCCCTTAAATTGAGCTAATTTATCTTAATATTATAAATTTCTCAAACTTTGACCTAATTTGATATAATTTAAAGATTTTAAGTTCATATCATAGGTTAAATGAAGAAAGAGACTTCTGGATACGTTGCGTAGAGAGGATTAACACCAACGTTTCGGTTCCCATACTGGAACCATCATCAAGGTGAGCATTTGCTTGAGAGAAGGAATGAAAAGTGAACAAGTATAAATAATTAATTTGACCAAAAGACATGTTGTTCGGAAGAGATGTGAAGATTAAAGTAAAAATGATAAAGAAAAATAATTAAAAGAATCTAATTAAATTTAAAAATACAAATAAAAACATGAATAACAAAAAGAAGGGGGATTAAAGAGAGGAATTAAGGAAGCACAAAGAAGAGGAACCAACAATGGAGGAATAAGACAAGCAAAAAATTTCAACAAAGAAAAAGACCAAGCACCGATTTTTTTAATACGCAAGATTCGGGGGGTAGGGGTGGTCAGCTTATGAGAAAGGGGTTTCCAAGATTGACTGAGCTTCCACCCATCGATGCAATTTAGGTTATTCATGTATTTTTCAATTTCGATGGCCTCACACAAATTTTTATTTACGTAGAGTGATTCTGCAGCTATTAGTTTTGCATATGTCTTCGTTTTCTACCGAGATGATTTACTAACCCAGGTATATTCCAAATCTTTACAATGTTCATGAAGTCTCATTTTTAGTGATCTCCTTGTTTCACTAATGTATGTTTTTCCACATACACACGGTATGGAGTAAACCCCTTTTCTTAAATTAGGAAAAACGGGTCTTTAGGGTTTTTAAGCTTGTTTCTAATGGTTTTAATTGGTTTGAAACAAGTTTTAATACCCTTTCTTTTTAATATCCTGGCAATCTTATTAGTAGTCCCAAAAATGTAGGGTAGGAAAGCTTTATTGTTACCCCCAATGCATAGAGATGAAGATCGAGGTGACCTAGATAAACCCACTTTTCTCTTCTAAAAGTGGCTCTTTTTTTCCATTTCTTGTAACCATTCCTTATGAGAACGTTGGTGAGATATTTCTCTTCTGAGTGTAAGTGATTATTATCTAAAATTACTGTGGCTTTGTAAATGTGGTATTTAATACCCCATCCTTATGAAAAAGGTGATGGCGTGAGCCAACCCTAATATATATGTCAATGTGAGTCTTTTTCCAGTACACTTGTCTTGCAAGAGAGCCATCCTCATTTCATTTGAATAGAACATCAAGAAATGGGAGCGTTCTATTTTCTTCAACCTCCATAATGAATTGTATGTATGGTGACTGCATATTTAAAATTTGAAGGAATTTATACAGTTGATTCATGTCATGCTTCTAGTTTACATTCGTGTCATCAAAAATATATACCACCACTTAGGTTTCAGGAGTGCAAAACTAAGGGATTTCTCTTCAAAATTTTCCATGAATAGGTTCACCACAATGGGTGATAAAGGGGAACCCATCAAAACCCCCTCATTTTGTTCATAGAATTTACCATCGAAGGTGAAGAAAGTGGAGCAAAGACAAAATTTAGTTAATTATGCCAACTCTTGATCAGTTAAATATTTAATCACATCAATTACATCGTTTATAGACATTTTGGTGTAAAGGGAAATAACATCAAATCTAACCATAATGTCTTGTTTTTCAACATTCTTATTTTCAATAATGTGAACAAATTCAGTGGAATATTTTATAAACGAGGAGGTATTTCCAACAAATTGTTCTATTTTCCCGCAAGATACTTAGCTAAACCGTATGTCGGTGAGTCAATTGTGTCAACAATGGGTCTAAGTGGTATGCTTGATTTGTGTATTTTTGGTAAGCCATATATTCTAGGCAAAATTGGATCTAAGGGTTTTAGCTTTCATTTTTGTTCTACACTTAGAGATGAGTTGTTGATGACCCTGATAGCCTCCTTTGTTATCTTATTTAAAGGATTCTTATTAACCAACCTATAGCTCCCACATCCTAAATGATCCAACATTTTTCTCTTATAATCAGATTTGTCAAGAATGACAACCGCGTTACCCTTGTCCACTTTAAGGACAAAAATGTTATCATTTTCATTAATTTTTCTTAGAGACAAAGTTTCATCTTTTTTGTCTAGAGGTTTAGCTCTCCTTAATATAATAGAACAATCTTGTCAAATTTCCTCGGCAATGTGAGATGGAAGGCCCTGAATTGCATTTTCAATGCTCACAATTAAGTTTTCAAAAGGAATATTTTTCAGAGTTAAGGAAAAACCTAACCCTCTACCAAGAACACGCATGGTGGGTTCATCAATAGGGAAGGATGACAAGTTTACAATTGATTGGTTTCCATCGAAACCTTCAAAATGAGGGCAAGAAGACAAAGGTGGAAGTAAAGAGGAACCAGAAACCATTATTTCATATGAGGAAGAAACCACAAAGTGGAACGGATGCCACCGGTAACACAAAGTGGGAGATGGGGGCAGATATGAAGAATTTAATGGGGAGCCCGCAACCATACACGGTTGGGAAAAAGAGGAAACAAGTGAAAAGGAAATGAGAGAACCACCGATGCCATGAGAAATATTAGTCAAAGACAACATCAAACACCAATCAATGCTAAGATCTCATTGAAGGAAAATGTTTAGAGTCAATCAAACTAAATTTACCATAATTTAACCAAATTTCCCCAAATTTTAGAAAAATTCCTAACTTCACAAATTTCCCCTAATTTGACCCATTTCCCCTTAATTTTCCCTCATTTCCCTCTTTTGACCTATTTTGATATAATTTACATCAAGTCAATCTAATTTCCTCTAATTTGATTTAATTTGATATAATTTCCCCTAATATAATGCCTTAGGACAACACCCTATAATGACACCCTATTACAACACCCTAATAACGTGACACCCTAACATGGCATAATAATGTGTGACCTTAATCATGTGACACCCCAATGGGACAACCTATAACAACACCCTAATATGACACACTAACATGCCACCCTAACATGACACCCTAATAGGACACCCTAATATAATATCATAACACGACATCATAATGTGACACCCAAGCACAAAACCCTAAAACAAAAACCTAATAAAAACCCTAGCACAAAATCCTATCATGATGCCCTAGTGCGACACCATAACATGACACAATAATGTGACACCCTAATGTAACACCTTAGCATGACACCCTAATGTGACACCATAACATTTTACCCTAATATGAAACCTTAGCATGAAGCACATAACATGACACCCTAATAGGTGTGCCCTATTATGAAACCCTAATGTGACACCCTAACATGACACTATAATATGACACTGTAATGTGACACCCTAATGTGATACCCCAAAATGATACCCTTATATGACATTCTAACATGACAACATATCACTACACCCTAATGTGAAACCATAATTATGCAACACTCTAGCATAGTTCCATAATGTGACATCCTATCACGACTCCATAATGTGACACCCCAATGCAATACCCTTATAATTAGACACCCTAATGAGACACCTTAATTAACACAAGTGTAACACCCCAAATAACAAATGTGATAACCTAAACACCATATGCAACACCCTAAACAAAAACGAGACACCCTAAACACCAATGTAACAATATAAACAAAAACATGATACCCGAACACTAGAGTCATACCCTAAAAAAAAATGAAACACATTAAAAACTAGTGTGACACCCTAAACAACAAATATAACACCCTAAACCCCAATGTGACACTATAAACATTAGTGTGACACCCTAAACACTAGTGCAATACCCTAAACACTAATATGTCACCTTAAACAAAAATATGACACCCTAAACACTAGTGTGACACCCTAAACAACAAATGTGACACCCTAAATGATGGTGAGAAAGGGACAAGATGACCACGTGTTGTTTGCAAAGTTCACACTATGAAACTAAAACACAAAGTTTTTTCTATTTACTTAATGGCCTTAACGACATCTACATGCATTTTTAGTTATCAAGCTTACAAATCTCTTGGAGCTTTACAACTTGGTGTATTTTCCTAAGGACCTAACCTTGATTGGATCTTCTCTCCTTGGATCACCTAAAAATCCATCTTGCTTATAACAATCTAGACTCTAACCTATAGCCTCTCACTAGCCTCAAAATAGTGAACTCGACCTCCTTTTACAAAGAACAAGTTCCCACTTCTCTCTCCTCATTTGAAATCAACTCTAGGCGGGATGGTTCCTTTTAGATGCTTCGTAATTTTCCCACTCGATTCAAATACATTATGATATCATTAAATGCTCTTAGCTACCTCCATCTAGACATTTCCTTGTGTTGTTCCACGTTAATTTGATAGCCTTTGTTAGATTCCTTCCGACATGTCTCTGCCAACTACTAAGTCATCCACACACTCCTTTTCATGTAATCCTTCGCCACTCCTTTTCTCCATTTTATCAAATAATCCCATGCTCAATTTTATCTTTCCATGTATTCTTAAACACTGCTAATATTATGGGCCTCCTCAAAACATCCACATGCCTCCTTTACAATCCTCACATGCCTTTAGTCTCCTAGATGGGCCAAAACTCTACAACACTCCCAAAATTCCTACGCGCAATCGCAAAGATATTATTCTCCCACGTATTGATTCTTTCCCTCTCTTGTCCACAAAATCTCATTTTCCCAATGCTACGTGTGCCATACCAAAAATTATGCACAGCTTTAGGGTGCCATCTACTATTGTGCACTCTCCCAACTATGCCCTTTAATGTTATCCATCGCACAAATCCTTTATGTACTTCGCGCAAACACTCGTTGTCATTTCGAAATGCACCATTTGGAGAATAGTGTGATAACTATCCTTTCGATTGAAAAAATGGAAACACTCCTAGGTTGTGGGCAACCACGACTCGTATGTTGGAGTGAGTCTCTAGAGAGGATTGGTTCCCCTAAAGAAACAACTAAACTATTTCTATTTCTAAGACTACTCTATTCTACCAAATCCAACAAGGAAAAGAGAAAAGGAGAAGAGCAAAATTGAAAAGATGTTGATACACCAATTTTTTTAGGATCTAAGGTTTATTGGAATAAAAAGACAAAGCACTCTGGAGCTAAACATACCATACACTAACCAGAGTGACTATGTCAAAGCAAAAGAATTTTGTGGGAGGGTTTGAATCTGAATTGTGACAAGATAAAGAAGGGGCAACAAATGGCTCCAAAACAAAATCTTGTAGATAATTGGTTGAACACAACCTATGACGTATAAATTGACACAAAACTTCATGAAGGAAAGAAGATTAAATTGTTAAGCCAAGGATAAATGGGTATCATGAAGATAAAACTAGTTCAAAACAAAATATGCACTAAACCTAGACTATATGAAGGTAAAAATAGCTCCTTTATTTATCCAAGAGGTAGAATAAACACAAAGAATCACTCATGACCCCTGCTTTCTCACCCAAAAAATTGAAATACTCCAGAAAATGAATGAAGAGTCCAAGATAATTTTTACAATGCGTTATGGAGTTTTTATAGAAAATTCAAGAGAGAGAAGAAGAAGAAAAATAATACATGCAAGTCTATCTTCTAAAAATGGAAAATAACAGTGCACCTTGCTTTGCTCGTAAAAATACCTCTTGCGTGTGAAAATTACACTTCCTATTTTTATGCTTCTTAAAAATAGGTGGCATGCTTTATTTTATCAATCCCTGTGATTAAAACAGATCTACATTTCCAAAATAGAAAAAGAGTTTTTCTTTCACTTTTGCATACTTTATTCTATTATTATAACTCACTGGATGATGAGATGAACTAAGCCTACATGATTTCATATATTTTAAACTTTCCATGCATCTTCTTCAACAAGTTGTGCTATAAATAGAATTTTGCATTTTTAAAAGTGAAACAAAGCATTTCATGAATTGCACAAATACTTCCTTTGATGTCCCTTTGTTTCGTGGTCTTTCGCGTGTATTTCATGTTTCTTTATCATGTGGTTTTACACGCAACATTATACTTATGCCTTTATATTTTCCCTTTTTGTGTGGGATTCCATGTCTTTGCTACATAGATTTCATTATCCTTTTGCTCAACTTCACGTAACATATTTATGTTTTCTTCCTTCATTCTCGTGGCTTCTCACGCGACTCTCTTTTTATTACTTATCGCCCAAGTTTTTTTTTCTTACCGCACGATTATACAAGGTATTCCTATAGTTTATTTTTATCACCTCGTGGCTTAGTGCGGATTGATTCCTTTGTGTCGCAAAAATATCTTTTTGTATCACACATCTTTATGCGCAAACCGTTGTCTTCGCTTATCACGCAGTTTAAATTTTTTGTGCGGGTTTTCGCAGATTTGTGCTTCCTTTGCAAAGTTCATGTTGTATTTTTTTTTTTCATGTGATTATTTTCTTCCATCGCATGGACCTCTCGTATGGTCCTTCCACTTATCAGACGGGTATGTTTATTTCATTGAGTCATATCCTTTTACCGCTTTATACATTGCGTGTGTGGATTGTTTACCCTATGTTCTCTAGAATTTTGTGTGGCTTTAAGTAATTTGTGTCTCATGCAGACTATTGTATCATTGCTTGAGTAGTATTTCATGAAGCTTTACCCTTGTTTTACGGCTTTACACGTGGATCTCATTTTACTTTACAAAGTGTGCCAAACATTGTTTCTCCATAATTTATTTATTTTTCCATCAGCTCGTAATTTCTTAAGTATGCAAATTGAACAAATTTTTTTGAATAAGCATAGGATCTTATTTCAATAACAATTTGGTGACTTTCGGGGACATCTTGATGGATGGAAAAAAACTAGTAGCCTTGAAGCATCCATTGGGCATGGGGTCATGTACCACTGATGTAACTTTTAGAACTATAAGGAGTTGAAGCTACCTTATGGAAACAACAAATGTGCTAGAAGCACTTATTAGAAAACAAATACACCAATAAAGTGCACAAGGCACACAAGAAAGGAAACTAAAAACAACAATGTGCATGAAGCACTTGGAGGAAAGTAAACACAACAACCTACAACAAGAGTGAAACATGACCTCAATAAAGTTTGAGGTATATCCCATTAACTAGGATATGTAGCTCATCACCATTTATCTTGGAGAGATGAAAGGCATTGTGTTGTTTGCAACTTGTGATCAAATATGTTCAATTCTAGAAATCACAAACTTTGTGTGTCTTCTAGGCTTAGTTCTTTCTTCATCCCACTTTGAGTACAATGTCTCCTTCTTTGAATGTTCTCACATCTGATTTCTTATCAAAATACCTCTTTACTTGTGTTTGATGAAGTTCCATTGTTATCATTGCCTTATTTATGATTTCTTCCAATTCCATTAACTCTACAAATATGATTTCCATCAAATCTTCTTCCATCATCTCCATTTGTTTAATAAGGTCTAGAGCTAGTAATTCATTAGAAATAGGTAACCTTTCTTCTCTACCATAGACAAACATGAAATGAGAATTGCCAATTGACCTTTTAGGAGTAATCCTATCATCCCATAAGGCTGATTTCAACTTTGTATGCCATGATCTATGATTTTCTGTCATAGTTATTTTGATGATTTAAAGAAGATTCTTGTTGGTTGACTCAGCCAATCCATTTCCTTGAGGGTAGTAATTGGAATATGTTGAGAGGTGAATTCCAATCTTGACTAACCATGTAGAAATCTTAGTTCCAAGTAAGGCCAATGCGTTGTTTGAGATGATTGTTGTGGAGACATCAAATTTTGTGACTGGAATTTCATAAAAGTCTAAAACTGAAGTCTCATTTTCCTCTTTCAAAGCCACTACTTATGTCCATCTTGTGAAGTAATATGTAGCTATGAGAATCCATTTAGGACATGCACTAGAATTTGTATTAATCATGCCAATACAATCTAATCCTCATTGCATGAAAGGCTGATTTACTTGAATGGGTTGAAGAGGAAGAACAACTAAATTTTATTTCTCTACAAAAATGGCACACT
The DNA here is from genome assembly GCA_018340775.1 of Taxus wallichiana var. yunnanensis. Classification (NCBI taxonomy): domain Eukaryota; kingdom Viridiplantae; phylum Streptophyta; class Pinopsida; order Cupressales; family Taxaceae; genus Taxus; species Taxus wallichiana. The sequence continues at coordinate 815,198,946 of CM031235.1, forward strand.
TTGCACACTTCCTTACCCATGCATGAGCATATTTGAATAATTTTGGCCAATAATAACTAGCTCTCATAATCTTCAAGGTTGTATCTCTTGGTGCAAAATGACCACCAGATATACCTCCATGGAATTATTATAAAATATGTTCAATCTGATCTAAATCAATTCATCTAAAATAAATCCATTTACATCTTTATAAACAATACATTATCAATAATAACATAAGTAATGGACTGTAATCTGAATTACCTCCTTTTGGCCTTGTCCAAACCTTGTGGGCATTGTCCATCCTGGAGAAAATGGATCATATCTTGGGTCCAACTTTAATGCAATGAAGTAGTAGTTGTGTTTGGACCATTTGAAACACTAAAATCTGATTTTATCATCATGAAAATCTGAAGCTAACTATTCACATAGTCCTCTTCCTTTAACCAACTTAGTGACTTTAATATCAACATCATATTCCATCACTTTTGTGATCCAACCTACTCTTTTCTCATTCAAATCCTTTCTTAAAAGAAACTCTTTAACACTTGGATGGGAAACCATCAAATGAATCTTGTTGTTAGAAAGCAAATGTCTGAATTTCTTGAGGATTTTAATGAATTAAAGAACTTGTATCTCAAAAACATAATACTTCACCTCATACTTTTGTAATCGTTGACTAAAAAAGGAAATTGGATGTTCCAATTTGTCATCATTTCACTGCAATAACATAGCTAATATTGTATCAATTGCTCCAAAAGTGTATAATTTTTTTGTTAAAGTTTGGATTGACAAGTGTTAGAGCATGTAATAACATATTTAATCACTTTAAATGAATTCTTTCCTTTTGTTTTCCAACTGAAAACCATTTTATTTTTAGCATTGAGGTTAGTGGCTTTACAATATTTGCAAAATCTGGATGAATCTTTTGATAAAATTAATTATACTTAGAAAAATTTGTAATGCCTTATTGTGATTTGGCAAAGATAAGTAGACAATTGTACTCACTCTTTTCGGATTAATTGTAAGACCTTTCTTGGAAATAATATGACCAAACAACTTACCTTCATGGACTAAAAAACACACTTCTTTGGATTTTATGAAATGCCATATTCTCTGCATATTTCAAAAACATGTCTAAGATGTATGATACATGATTTGCACTTTCTTTGAGAAAACAATTATGTCATGTAGATAAAAAAAAAAGTACTTATTAATCCTTAAAACCTCGTGTCCATTATGTGTTGAAAGGTAGATCCTTCATTTGAGAGTCCAAAATTTATTTATCTCTACACATATGTGCCCCATTTTGTAGTAAACATTGTTTTAAACTAATATATTTCTTGTACCAAAATATGATTGTCATCGGAATAACCACCAAGCAATGAGAAATTATCTCGAACCACTTATCTTCTATAAAATTTTCTCCATTAACGGTAGTGGGTAATGATCTTTAAGGAAGCTTTGTTTAAATATTTGAAATCCTCGTATAACCGTATCTCTCCATTCTTTTTCCTCACAGGAACAAAATTGGCCACCCATGATGAATGCTTGACAGGAAAATAATGTTAGCTTTGATCAACTTGTCCAACTCTTGTTTCATTAGTGGTTCAATTTTAGGATTGATAGGTCTTTGCTTTTGGTGGATTGGTTTTGTTTTTGGATCCAATTCTATCGTATGATGTGCTAAATCTGGATTTAAAACCCTTAAGTCGCCATAGCTCCATGTAAAAACATCATGAAATTTTGAGCGAGCTGAAAAAATTCAAACTTTTCATCATTATTACATACCTTACCCAATTTGAGTGCTTTGTCATTTCCAATGTTGATTGCTTTGTAATCATCTTGTTTAATAATCATATTGGACTTCTCACTTTTGACTTGATCATCTGTGTTAAAGATGGATTCAAGAGTAACCAATCCTTGTGGTATTTTTAAGTTTTTAGCTGAATAACTTGATCATCATATTGTTGTTGGATTATTTCCTGATATTTGACTAAAAATTTAGCTTCCTCTTGCAAGAAATTGACAATTTTCTAATCTAATTCAAACACTTTCCAATTGATATTGTTGTCTGGGATAGAAGGCCTTACCACTATCTTAATATACTACTTGATTTTTTTATCTTTATTGATTTGATATGGAATATCAACTTGATCACCAATGATAGCTATCCTATCTACACATTTGTTCTTAACTCTAGGAATGGATGAACACTAAAAACATCAAAATATTCTATTAAATCCCATATCATGTTCTTATAGGATCTCAGCAAGTTGTTCTTAGTTGTAGTTTGTCTTATAATTTGGTTAACCATCAACTCACAGTCACCGAAGATGTGAAATTTCTTCACTCATTTTCTTCTCACCCATTTAAGACCATATACAAGAGCTTCATATTCAGTTGTTATGTTAGTAAAGTAAACTAAAATATCAGTAGATGAGAAATAGTTTTCCTTTGTTAGATAAATTGTTATGATCCCTCCACCTATTCCATTTTTTATTCTTTATATATCAAAGTATAATTTCCATATACCTTCATCTTGCTAATATGTTTTGACAAGGTTAGGAATAATAACATTTAACTCATGAAAACAATAACTCCAAGACTTTCTTCTTCAATATAGCTATGTGGAACAATAGTATGAGTTTGAGTATCCCACTCATCTAGTAATAAATTAGGAATTCTCTCAATAAGTGTGATTTTCTCTTGGTCATTTGGTTAGTCTTCTTCATCTATGATCATACAATTTGAGTTAATGAAATTAGGAACATAAGGCTCTATGTGGCTTGCTGAGATGGGTTCAGACTTTATGGTAACTTTGGTGCCATAACTTGTTCTAAATAACATTTGAGACCAATATGATGATAAGTAACCCCTAATTTTGACCATGAAATCTCTAGAAAGACACAAGGAAAAGAGAGGAGGGATACCAATGATAAAAATATCTTGAGGAATGGAGAAATCGGGGCATGCATGAAAGGTTAAACTTAGTCCTCCAATGACCTTGAGGATCTCTACGGTTGTTCCATCAAGTTGAACTACTCCCTTAGAAAGAGGCTCATAATTTAGACCAAGGTTGTCAACAATTTGCTTGGACATAACTAAGCTAGAGGATCCAGAATCAATCATGCAATTTTGAACTAGGTTTTGACCTATGACAAATGAAACATATAAGGAGGTGTCTTAACAATTTAATTTTTTTGAGATTCTTTTGGATTAGATGTATTGGTGAGAAAAAATTAGATGGTTATTTAGATGGTTATCTAAAGAGATTGAGGTTAGAAAAACTTCTTGCAAGAGATTTTTTTGTCTCGAGAAGAGACGAAAATTCCCATATTGATATATTAATTTTGGCTTGCTTCATATGCTCAAGTATATTAAATGATGGAGTAATAACCTTCTTTTGTAATTTTCTAACAACAACACCTTCTTGCATTGGTGCTATGAATTTGGAGGTTCTTACTAATTTTGAGCTCTTGCAAATTGACTTCTTTGGTTGCTTTTGCTGATTGAAAACTAGAACAACAAATTATAACATTGGAAGAGGTGAAGAATTTCTCTTACCAATAGGTTGCTCTACTTCTAATGCTCTTTTATTTGACCTTGTGTTTGCTACCACAAAAGTAAAAGTCTGTTTTTTCTAATTGTCAAGCTCATTTATTCCTCAAAAAACATCTTCTTTCCAATTCAAGAATATAACATCACCATGCACTAATTATTGTGAAAATTATTGTTGTAATGGAATCTCGAATGATAAACTTTGGGACCCATCAACTGTTTATACCATAAGTTCTTGATTTTGAATACCATTAAAACAAGCATTCTAATTATGGGCTTGGTTACATGGATAACACCACTCATAATCTTGGATCAATTTTTTTTGGACCGATACAATTGTTTGGATATGCTAAATTTTTGGGATTGACTGTTTGGATAGGTTGGCGTTAACAAACTAGTTTTGACCTTACAAATTTGGTTGGAAAAGAGGTCTATTATGTTGATTGAGAGGGTAGTAGGGTTTGAAGCTCTAATTTTACTACCTTTTAAGAGCAACTATCTCATTCCCAAAATATTTTAATATGCCCTTAATCTCTTATAAATCATTTTATTGGCTTGGGGCTACATTGATTTGACTCAAAGGATGATAATTAGGCATTGGAATTGGAGCTATTGCAGGTATTTAAATAAAGTGGTAGGAGAGATCTCTAGAAGATGGGCATATAAGGCCTTGGGGATATATTTCCTACTTGTGTGAGACTATTTTCAGCTTTAATTTATATTTCATAATCATCGATGAGTGTCCTTTTCCCATTGATTATATCTTCATTGAAATATCAAAATTCAAAGCTATTCGATAATACAAAAAAACATACTAAGGAGTAGGCCTTACCAATTGTGGAATTATGTCCCAAGTCTTTTGGAATATGCAGTTACAATAAGTTAGGAATTCTTGTGGTGCTCTCTTGATGGCGGTAAATTGCTCCACTAACGAAAGATGATCTGATTTGTCTTCAAAATTCCTGTAAAAACCTTCTCCGATCTCGGTCCCATATGGTGATGGAATTTAGTGTCAGTCCCCTATACCACTGCAACGCTTTTCCTTTGAAAGAGGCTACTAATAATCTAACTGCAACATTGTCTTGAGTAACATGATAAATAGAACATATATTAACCACATATTTTTGTGTTTTATAGGTGTAGCCTGATTTTCTCCAATAAAAAATGGGATTCTCTTAAGAGAAGAAACTAGGATATCATCATGTTGAGCAAGCAATAGTAGCGCGCCATCATTGAAGGAAAAAGAATTGGTTTCTTGGGAGGGCCATATTTAGATTGGGACTGGGTACAGAGAAATTAAGAAATAAACTTGACTTTTTTGGAGTGGGAAAATATTTAGGATATGGATTGGAATTTAAAAATATTCTCCTTTTAGCCGAATTCAAAGGTAACTCAATGAAATCATGAGGAATACATTTTGTAGATGAATCTAGTTGAAACCTTTCACATGAAATACATGTTGATCTGCTACCAATGTGCTTTTTTTTTTTTGAAAAAGTAGCCGCCAGATGCTATATGAACCTATCTCGCAACACTCGATATTTACCAATAACAAAACCAAATTCTTCAGAAATTTTTGATCGTAAAAACTATGGTCACACTAGGCGTGCGTGAAATTGTTTTCACTTTGAAATGCACACTTTGGAGAATGGTGTGATAACTCTCCTTCCGATTGATAAAATAGAAACACTCCTAGGTTGTGGGTGACCCGAATGTTGGAGTGAGTCTCCAGAGAGGGATGGTTCCCCTAGTGCAACACCTAAACTATTTACATTTCTTCAACTACTCTATTATACCAAAGCCGACAAGGAAAAGGGAAAAGGGAGAAGAGAGAAAATGAAAATATGGTGATACACCAATTTTTTTGAGGATATTAGGTTTATCGGAATCACGCAGATGAAGCACATGAGCCACACACACTATACACTAACTGCAAGTGATTATATCAAAGTAAAAGTGTTTCGTATGAGGGTTCGAGCTGAATTGTGACAAGATAAAGAAGGCGTAGAAAATGACTTCACAACAAAATATTGTATACAACTAGTTTAACACGACCTATGACCTATAAATTGACACAAAACTACATGAAGGAAAGAAGATTAAATTGTTAAGCCAAGGATAAACATCTATCACAAAGATAAAACCAGTTTAAAATAAAATATGCACTAAACACAAACTATATGAATGTAAAAATATCTCATTTTTTTCTCCAAGTGGTGGAATAAGCATGAATCACTCACGACCCTTGCTTTCTCACCCAAAAACTGAAATACTCCAGAAAATGAATGAAGAGGCCAAGCTATTTTTTACAATGAGTTTTGGAGTTTTTAATAGAAAATATGAGAGACAGAGAGAGAGAGTGAAGAAGAAAAAACTTAGACATACAAGTCTAGCTTCTAAAAATGGAAAAGTGCATGCGCCTTACTTTCCTACACCAAAAATAGCTCTTAAGTGTGAAAAGCGCGGATCCTATTTTTTTCTTCTTAAAAGTAGGTGTCATGCTTTATTTTATCAAGTATGCACTTAAAATAGGATATGCATTTCCAAAAATAGAAAAACAACATTTCTTTCACTTTTGCCTATTTTGTTCTATTATTAGAACTTTGGGATAAAGAGACAAACCGAGCCTACATGATTTTACCTATTTTTAACTTGTCATGTATCATCTTCAATAGGTTGTGGTAAAAATATAATTCCACATTTTGAAAAGTGAAATAAAGTATTTCGTGATTTGTGTGAAAAATTCCTTTGATTTCCTCTGTTTCATGGCCTTTCACACATATTTCAGCCTTTGTTATGGAAATTTGCATTTGATGTTCTACTTGTGCCTTTCTATTTCCCCCTTTTTGCGTGGGATTCCACACCTTTCTACATAGACTTCATTTTCCTTTGTGCGCAACTTCACGCGTAGCTTTGTGTCTTCTTCCTTCATTCCATGGATTCTCATGCGACACTTCGTTTATCGATTTTCACGCAATATTTTTCTTTCATGCCATGTGGTTCTACGCAGTATTCCTCTGGTTTGTTTTATTTCCTCTATGCTTTGAAACTATCTTCCTCTATTGTGCATCTTTGTGCATGAATCGTTGTCTCCAACTTGTCACACAAGTTTGACTCTTGTTTTTTGAATGTTCATGAGATTTTCGTGGTTTGTGTTAGCTTTCCAAATTTCCATGGTATTCGATTCTTTTTTGTGTGGCTATTTTCTTCCATCATGTGGACCTCCACATGGTCCTTCCGCTTGTTGTGTGGCTATGTTTATTTTTTTGAGTCATATCCTTTTACCGCTTTATTCACCAAAGATGCACCTATTGTTCCTCTTATGTTCTGCGACTTCGTGTGGCTTTTCATAGTTTGTATAGTGCACATGACTATTGTCTCCTTACTTTTGTAGCATTTCGTGAAGATATAACCTTGTCACAAAGATTTGCACATGGATCTCATTTTACTTTGTGAAGAGCGCAAAATATGTTTTCTCGATAATTTTTATTTTTCCATCAACTCGAATTTCATAAGTATAAAAATTGAGCATGTGTTCTTAATAAGCATATGAGCTTATTTGGATAACAATCACCACTTCACTCTTCCATGCTACCTCTCTTTATTACTTGTGCTCTCCATCCTTGTGCACTCACACTTAGCCAATTTTTCTAGGATTGACATGGACCTTAGATGCTCCTACATCAAATACCCAAGGTACTTAGAAATTGAGTTCCACCTCAAACGGTCCGAGTGGGTGTTATAACCTTCCTTCAGACTATAGAAGTTGATAGTCACATCTTCTTCATCTAATAATCCTTACTTCAACCTATACACTTATTCTTTCACCTCTTCTAATATTTTGTCACATCTCTATGACCCTTGTGCATTATGTGACACACTCTTGTGAGACTATTCTCAACATAAACCAACCACATCCTCCTATTTGGTTTCTCTCTCTCTTGTCTTCTTTTGTAAGTCTCTACTGCCATGAACTGCTTCACCTCCACAAAAATCTTTAGGAGTTTTTTCTTTGGTGTCCATATGATCCTTGGGATTTCATCCTCTACGCATTCATTCTTTTTACACTTGTCCTCCTCTCGCACCTTATGCTTTAATGTCCCTATCTTCTTTATGGGAACTTCTTGTGCATTCTCTCTTCTTCCTATGTCTTGTTATCACATTTTTCCATAACCTATCTTCTTTGCACCATCCTTTGTGCTATCTTCCTTTACACCTCTTTTATTTATGTGTCAATCTCTCCACACACTTATGGGCTTCAACCCAACATAGAATATCATCATACTCATAGTATTTCTTCTCTTTTTCTTTCCTCTTCTTTCACCTTTCTCTACTCTAGGCTATCATTATTTATATTTTTATCAATTCATGCACTCTCTCCTTCTATACTTGTTATGCCTTTGTGGATTTCTCTTTGTAGACACCCTAAAATATCCCATTACACATTCTAAACCTTTGAAATCATCTTGTAATCCCTTCACAACACATTACAACCATTTATGACTTATTATGACCACTTTTATACATTCTACCACTTTACCCCTAATTTCATTTGATGGCATTTCCCCGAATCACACTTCTATCATCCCCAAAACTTTCCTAAATACTTTTATTGCTTGTAGAATGTTCTGAATAATTAATTATTCACACTATGGACCCTATTACACTCATACCCCACTCTTAGGATTAATTAATTAATCTTGTCACTCTCGTTATATACCTCTTAACCCAATAGCTAAAATTTATTAGCTAATTTAATATTAAAATAATTAAATAAATCCTCCTCCCATCCATTTCCACCTCACTTTCACCTCACTAGTGGACATCTCAAGTTGGCTAAAGCAAATAAAAAGGCTAAAAATCATTAATTATATTCAAGAGGACAAGTTTAAATTAAATCAAATCATAGATTTGAGTTAACTAAAACATATCCCTTGAGTCATGGCTTTCTAAATTAAAGCAAAAATCTCTCCAAGCTAAAACTCACGTCACTTTTTGGGTGAATAAAACAAAAGACATGAAATATTGATTTAAAGCAAACCTTTAAATATTCAAAAGATATGTCACCTTTTCCAAACTCAATGACAACTCACCCAATCAAGCTCAAAACAATAGTTTATCTTGCCAATCAAATTGGAAACTTAGACAAATCATTCCAATCATGCTTTAGTCAACCTCAAATCAGAAAATCAATCACACAAATCAAGGCTCTAGGATTATCTTCCCTCAACTATAAATAAACACTCATTCCTCTCCATTTATCATCTTTAGAAGCTTAAGAATATACATTGTTATTGTGTCAAATTTCCATTCAATTTTACACATTGTTATGTTATCCATTTGATCAAAGAATCTACCAATCAATCCAATCATTCATTCACATTGCTCGTAGCTCAAATCTACTTCCATTTGGAACACTTTGGAGTAGCCACATCCATTTGATCGTAGAGATTCAACAAGTTTGGTGCTTCATTCCAAGCTCAAGCAATCTCATCTCGAGGTTGTAAGAAGACACAAAGGAAGAATCAGGGTTGTCAGACATTCTATTTTTTTATTCTCGTTATTCTAGATTTTCTCTGTATACATTTTTGGCATGCCCTATGGGACCCCCACACATTCCTATTAATTTTTGTGATTCTAACCTCCTTTTCATGTTTCTTGTGTTTTTTAAGGACTATTAACCTATTTTTAGGGTATTCTATGGATCGGATTGAGAGCATTTTACAAAAAATTAGGTGTTTTGGCCATATTCTAATTTTTTGTGAAGTTACAAGTGATATGCATTTTTTCATCTTACTAGTGTGCTAGAGTAACTCGTGATATGTGCTAACGTGCCTATGTTTTCTTATTTTTATAGGTCCGTGCTTCTATTCCCTTTGCATGCATTTACATTCTATAGGTTATGTTTCAATTGCAATATATGTGTTTCGTATCTTACACCTCTATTAAACCCTCTACATATCGTGTAAATGTTTGTGCCAACATTTGGCATAGTTGCACTTGTATAGCATTCGAAGTGCACTTGTGTAGCTCAAAAGTGCATTTCTATTCTAATTATTTGAGCTAGCATTTTTGTGTAAAGTTTGGTTTTATTTTAATTTTTTTATTATATCTATGTTTACTTCTATATGGTGTTTTCTTTGTAATTCGGCACTATTCTGCTATTTTCTTTTGCGAGTTAGTTCATACAAAATAGATCTAAAATTTATAGATTTTTCATCTTATGTTATTTTCTTTCAATATCAAAATCGTGTATGCTCTTCTCTTGCACTCTTTGGGTGGTCTTGAGAATCAAAAGCGGTTGATATCCTTATGTCATTTGTTTCAATAATGATCTCTTTTAATTTATGTTTATCATTGTTTATTTCAAACTTCCATGTTTGAAAACCGTGTATGCTCTTCTCTTACACCTTTGGGTAATCTTGAGAATTAGAAATGACTTAGATATTTTAGATACCTTTTTTTTTTTTCCGAGAAAAACTACTAATCATTTTGTGCAGGACCTCTCCACTTGGAATACCTTACCAAACAAGTAAAAAACTACTAACTAGTTTGCATGCAAGATTCCTTTGTCAAATATTGCTAAAAATTTGCTAAAAATCAGGTATAATTTCATTTATGCTTGTCAATTATGCATTTCTTTTACACATTTCAAATTTGGAAAGAACCTGCCTTATAAACACTCATACTTGTATTTACACATAGCGACATGGATTTCATCACCACTTAGCTACACCGGTGACATGGACTTCACTACCACACACCACTCATATTATATTGCATTGCACTTGAGACCTAGTCTCAAAACAACATTCGACACTTTCCTTTCCTTTGTCCACTGCTTACGTGATTTTTTTTGTAACGGGTTACTATGAGAATATGCCTAAAATAGTTATAACAATGAATTATGTGGCATTGTCCCTATAAATTCTTCAGGAGAAATAAGGACACTATTCACATATCATTCCCTCATTACCTTCCCACCTATTCATAAAAAGCATCATTATAGTGGTGATTCACTCCTCTAAGAGAGCTAAGAATGATTACATGAGTCTCTTTCAATATTCCAAGGGTTCCCCGTACCACTTCTGTCCCCGTACAAATTTTTGGAGTGATATTTTTGATACCAAAAGACACACATTTTTGGAGTGATAAGATCCTTTCATCTACTTATTCCATGACATTCTACTTGTTACATTATCATAAAAATTTACATTTCCGGGGTTTTTAGCCTATAATCCAAAATGAAACAAAATCATATCATTGTATGCTTATTGTTTGTAAACATTACTATGAATCAAAACTTGTAGATTAGAACTTGTGTTCCACAACACAATCCAAATCAAAATCCAATATAACCCAATCCAATCTACAAATTAAATAAATCAATCTCTCATCTAGATTCAACAAGAGTGTCACTCGACCCACTCTTTGGCTAGTCCAATCTAACTCCAATCCAATCAGAATCCAATCTTATCCTTTGGATACATAAGTTTTGATCAAGTCAAACTGGTTTCACTAAATACATTTACTAGTCCCAAACAAGCCAAAATCCAATATTATCATCCTTTGAGCTTAAATATTGTCCAAAACTTATCAAGCTTATCAAACTTATCAAATTGTCAAAATCACAAACCAAATTTCACTTTAAAGGTTCTTTCCTTTAATACAAAATGTTGATTACTCGTAATAAAATCCATAATATCTATGATAATTTTGATAGAACCGATCCCCTTGGAAAATATAGTTTTGATGAAGAAGACAATGATGTAAGACAACCTTAAATCACTGAAGAAGAAAAAAAAGAAATAGATGATATTTTAACACAAAACAAAATTCAATACCTTATTCACATCCTAGAAATGTGAGTGAAACTACCCTCAATTTGTGTGATGAGAAATTAAAACATCTCTAAAAAATGTAAATCTAACAACAAAAATAAAAATCTATCAATTCAACAAAAACATCCAATGAAGCCTTGTTAGAAAAAATCCATGAGATGACACAAAAACTTTCCCATATGGCTTCTAAGGTTGTCTAAAGCTCAAACAACGAAGAAGAAAAAAACCTAGACAAGAAACCGATACGACCATGGGAATTCCTCAACTAAACTCTCCATTCACACAAGAGTGGAAGAGCATGAAAGAAATGCTAATGGGAATGCAAAAATGAACCAAATAGTTCAACTTTGAAGAGCTTTGTCCTTATCCATTTTATAAAGACATGTTATGTATACCATTTTCTCCATCATTGAAACCCCAAAATTTGATAAATATAAAGGAAAGAATAACCCAAGAGAGCACATGAAAGAGTTCTTCACAACATGTAGAGAAGTAGCTTATAATGATATATACCTCTTGTGTTTGTTCCCTAAAATTTTAGGAGGACAAGCCTTAGATTGGTTTTTATATCTTCCCAAAGGATCCATTACTACTTTCACTAACTTATTGAAAAAATTTGTCAAACATTTCTCCTTTAACTTAGATTCTAACATCACTATGATGGACCTTTGAAACACAAAGAAAAGGAATAACGAAACATTCACATTCTTCCTTCAAAGATGACGAGGGATCGTAAGGTGATTCCCTTGTTCAATACTTGAGAAATAAATGGTAAGCATTTTCATACCAAATCTCAATCTAGAATTATCATTTCAAATACAAATGCATTGCTTAACCAAATTCGAAGAAGTAATCGAGAAAGAAAAAAAATCGAGAGATCCCTCATTATTAAGGGCCTAATCAAAACTCAATCTAACAATCAACCTAATAAGGATATTGATCAAAATTAAGACAAATCAAAATCATCAATCATTGTGAACAACAAGATAATTGATTCTTGAAATGTTCAAAATGTTCAAACACCACAATCAAAACTAATCAAATCCTCTAATCAACTAATCATCATTCCTAGTAAAGACACTAATCCTTGTGAATTCAAATAGATACAATTCACACCACTCAGAGAAATTATTTCTAGTGTATTTTGTCACTTAACAAGTGTGGATATGATCATCTATCCAATATCAAGACCCTTCAAAGAAGGGAAACCAAAATCGACGTGGTACAAATAAAATGAATATTGTGAGTACCATCATATAAATAGGCATCATACAGATCATTGTATGAAACTCCACCATTTCATTCAAGATTTAATTGACCATGAGATATTGAAATTGAAAACAAATCTAAGGAAAAAAACCAAATGAGAAACTATTCAAGAATACCTTTCCAAAACATGGTACAAATGATAAAGCTAAAGACAAGGGCCAATCCTCAAACAATGTTGAATTTGATTCTATCATTTCATTTATAGAACATACACTTAACTCCGTAGCCACCATCAAAATCCATACTCCTAATTATGTGCTAATAACATGACAAAAAAAGGTTTGGGTACCTATGGTAAAGCAACTAAAATCCACATCTAATTCTAAATCTTCCTCTGATTCCTATGGTATTATCAAAAAATTGAGAAGACATCTGCACAAATTTCCCTCATGGAATTGTTTAAGACATCACCTTGTCTTCAAGAAATCCTTACTCATGCACTTCATGATGCACATGTTCTTAAGGATATCAACACCGAAAAATTCCAAGCCTTGATTGAAAAAAAATCACCCAATAGTCCAATCCTCTTATGTGGTCCTCATGACCTTTTGAATCCAAATATCAAAAACAATGATTCCTTATATATTGAAGCATTCATAACTCATCATAAAATCAAAACAATTCTTATATAAAATGGAGAAAATTTGAATAGTTTATACATGAAATTATTAATATTCCTTGGTCATATTGAAGAAAGTCTAGGAGATAACGTAGTCACTATTCGTGGTTATGATAACAATGAAATACAATCCTTGGGAACAATCAAATTATCCCTAAAGGTTGGATTACAAACATTGGAAACATTTTGTCATGTTGTGGACCTTGAAATCTCTTATAATATTCTCCTCAATTTCTCATGGATCCATGTCATGCAAGCCATTCCTTCCACTTTCCACCAGTGTATTAAATTCCCTTACGAAGGAAAAAAATTACCTTGTTGATGTCAAACCCTTTGAATATTGCAAACTTCTAGAGGGTAGATATAAACACACAAATTATTTCCCTTCGTAGATAAATCCTTAGCTCCCCACATCATTCCCTTCATTGATGCAAACCACATTGATCTTGATATCCTTATGAAACTCCAACCTTCTACATCTTCCACTCCACCTAAACTCAAGATCCTTGACAAAGGTATTGGTGAATATGAACTCCAAAATGCTTTCCATGTTGGAAAATTACCTTTATCTCCACACAGTTATGGAAAACCTAATGCTTCCCACCTCAAAGTGGCTCCCATTTATCACCTTGGAAATTCCCTTTGGAAGCGATTCAAATATCTAGAAGATGAAAACATTCAAGGTTTTGAGAGCTCTTAGTTGTATGATAATTGGTTGGCCACATGTTATGAATCTCCTGAATATAATAAAGATAATAAAATGATGAATAATATGTAGTGGAAAGGTAAGGGACTGGAAAAAATGAACAAGGTCACCTTGATCCTATCATGTATACAGAAAACATCTATCGTTATGGTCTATGTTTCGTCTCGTTTGAAACCATTCCAATGTTTATTGATGTATCAACTAGTGATGAGGATATTGACTCGGACATTGAGATATGTTCCACACATAGCCTCTTTGATGACCTAACCGACACAAATCTATTCACTGAAAAACCATTCCATCTACACCATTGACTTTGACCTCATACATCCTAGTCTCATAAACTAGGACCAAACAAATCACACACACACACACACATTCCAAAATGAAGAGGCCATTGAAGAGTTTCTCGGGAATTGGAATCCTATACCCCTTTTTCGATCACAAAAGGAATTTGATATCGACCTAGATGTAATAACCTATTTTGGTGAGGAACTCGAGTATCCCAAGCCACAAATAAAAATCAAAATAAAAATTGAAAAATAATATCTCCCATAGTTAAAACCTCACTGTGGCGCTATTCAAGAAAAAAAAAAATGAAAAAAGAAAAATAATGAAAAGAAAAAGGACACATCTTCTTGTGAATACCTTTTGAGGCACTAGCCTAGAGAGCGGAATCGACACATCAAAAATTCTAGTAGAAGAGACCATTGACATAAATATTGGCACAAATGAGCACCCTAAACTCTTACAACTTGGTGCTAGTCTAACAGAAGTAGAAATAGAAGCATTTACAATAATTCTTGTTGAGTTCCAAGATATATTTTCATGGACATACAATGATATGCTAGGGTTGGATCCTTCCCTTGTGGGTCATCGGGTGTAAATCTAGTAAAAAAACTATGAAAAATGCACCCGAAAGTTACATTAATGGTAAAACATAAACTTCAAAAACTCTTAGAAGAATATTTTATGAAACCAATTGATTATTTAGAATGCATATCAAATATTGTACGATTCTTTAAAAACATGGGAATCGGTGTCTCGCACAAGCTTCCTTGATATAAACAAAGCATGTCTCGAAAGATGACTTTCCATTACCAAATATTGATATGATTGTTGACTCTCGACAGACCATGAAATTATCTCCCTAATGGATATATAATCAAATAAAAATTTCCAAAGAAGAAAAACACAAGACAACATTTACCGAAATATGGGGCACATTATGTTATAAGGTCATGCCTTTTGGCCTTAAAAACAAAAATTGGCACATATCAGAGAGCAATGACAATTATTTTCCACGACATGCTACATGACATTATGGAAGATTATGTAGATGATATCCTTGCAAAATAAAAAACAAGAGTTGATCATCCAACAATTTTAAGGCACATCTTTGAAAGGTTGCGTGAATACAAGGTCAAACTTAATCCAAAGAAATGTTTGTTTGGTGTGACTTAAGAAAAATCCTGGGATTCATTATCTCATGGAGAGGCATCAAATTTAACCCCTAAAAGGTCAAAACTATCATGGAAATATCTCCACAAAATCTCATACAGATTAAGAGGTCTTTAAGGAAAATCCTAATCCATAAGATGTTTCTTCTCACAACTGGAATACAAGTGCCACCACTTTAATCGAATCTTTGAAAAGGATGTATAATTTAAATGGAATCAATAATGTCAAGAATATTTCTCTAAAATTGAAAGAATATCTATCAAGTCCTTCGGTACTCATGCCACCTATTCCAGAAAAACCAATGCTTCTCTATACATCTGCCACATAATATATAATAGGAGCATTACTAGCACAACATAATGATCAAGGACAAGAACATGTTATCTACTATCTCAGTAGGACCTTGATTGATCACAAAATCAAATACTCCTAAGTTGAGAAGGTATGCTTAGCAATGGCTTTCACATTTCACAAGCTACATCATTATTTTCTCAATCATATAACTAAGCTTATCACAAAAGTAGATCCACTCAAATATCTACTATCCAAACCTGTCCTAATAGGAAGAATGTCTAGTTGGGTTGTTTTACTCAGTGAATTTGATATAGAGTTCATTAATAAAAAATATATCAAGGAAAATCCCTTGCATATCAACTTTTCACAACACCTCTGCTAGGATTTGAATGTCTTCACTTTGAATTCGCAAACAAGGAACTCTTGTATATTGATGTAATTCCCTCTTGGATTCTATTTTTGATGGATTTTGTAATATCCATGGGTGGGGATCTTATATTTTACTACTCATGCCATATGATGATGTCATTCCAAACTCTTTCCGCTTAGGCTCCTCCTATACCAACAATATTATTGAGTATGAACCCCTCATAGCTGGGTTGAAATTCATTATTTCATGGCATCTCAAGGAGTTGACAATTTATGGTGATTCCCTATTGGTCATCAAACAAGTCATTGGTGAATATCAAGTTAAGGATGACAAATTAGTCCCCTACAAGATCATGGTTGATAGTGTTAATGGTTATTTTTATTTTATCACTTTTGAACAAGTTACTTACACACAAAACAAGTTAGCGGATGCAATGATGACTATCAGATCCTTTTTGAGTTTGATCTAATAAAAACATAACGAGTTTCTTGTAAAACACTTTCTAGTTCGAGCTACGATTTTCTGAGTCAAACATGATATGTGAAATAGTTGGTCCTGAAAACCCTTGGTATCATGATATATACACCTTCATCCATGATAAAAAAATTTCCTGAAAAATATGAATTCCCAACACAAAATGAGCCCTAGAACAATGTCCTTCATGCTACACCATTCTTTTTGACACCTTATATCAAAGAGGCTATGATGGGACTCTCCTAAGATGTCTCAATCAAGATGAAGAACACAAAACTCTAGTTGAGGTACATGTTGGTATATGCGGTGCACACACAAGTGGCATGGTTTTAGTGAAAAATATTTTGCACATGGGTTATTATTGGCCCACTATGGAGTTTGATGCATGTAATTTTGTCAATAAGTGTTTGGTTGCCAAAAACATGGAAATATCATTCATGCACCTTCACAAGCTCTTCAACCAATTAGCACACCTCCGTATTTCTCCCAATGGGGGTTTGACCTTATAGGAAAAATCAAACCCACATATTTTGATGGTCATACATTCATTGTCACATGACCAAATATTTTACCAAATGGGTAGAGGCCATGCCTCTTACTTATGTCACTGGTACTAATATTTACAAGTTCATATTTAACCATCTCATACTCCCTTTTGGCATCCCTTCCTCCATTTTTATTGATAACAATAAGTCATTTAAAAATAAAAGTGTTAAAGAGCTAGCCAAACACTTTCATATCCACCTCAATTGGTATATTCCATATTTTCCATAGTGTAATGGCCAAGATGAAGCATCCAATAAGACATTGAAATCCATATTAGAAAATATTGTCAATAAAAATGGTTGCAATTGGCATACCCAAGTCTATCTTGCCCTGCGCCTATCATACATCTTATCTTTCTCGATAGGAGTTGTCGACACTAAAATTTTCTCTCGTAATTTCTATTTCATTAATGTATGTATTAGGAATAGGATGTTGTTAAGTATAATTAGTAGTAGCGTCTGATAGAAGATAACGGCGCCGTCAGTATGGTGCCGCCAATAATGTGGAGTACGGTAATAGTCAAAGTACAATAGGAATGTTGTAAAAAGTAAATATTTGTCGTAAGTGGTTTGGTAATGTTAAAATGTCAAAGTTTGGGTAATTAGAGAAGTAGGGTCTACATGATTAGGAATTAGAAATATTATATTGGTAATAAAGACAAGGAGTGAGGTCATAAATATTTTGTGTATTTTATTTGTAAAAAGTCTAAAAATGTGGAACCCATGTAAAATGATAAGGTTTATCTTATCTTAACAGATAAGCTTACATGTACAGATAAGAGTTAAGGTATGGAATATGATTCGTCAGAGTGGATTTCTTATCCTATCTTAGAGATAAGATGGATAAGCTTGGAAGTTCTATAAATAGAGAGGCCACCCCCCTCATTTAGCATAGAAGGAAGTAGTGAGAAATATTGTAAGAAGTGTGCGAAGGAAGCCATCAGTTTAAAGGTGTGTTGAAGAAGCCATTAAGAGGTGTAATTGTAAAGTTTCTCCCATAGTCTTGGTGAAAGGCAAGTGAAGTCAATAACACTTGAAGTACCTCATGGGTGAGATTGTAACAGTTTCATGTTAATATTATAATTTACTTTGATATTTCAGATTTGTCATCATTCCGTCTTATCATAGTCGATGGTATTCTTGTGTTATGTTGTTTTGTTTCCAGATTACATCCACCAAACTAAAGTTTGTGCATTAGTAAATAATCATAGCACGAGGAGTTTCGGTGAAGAATTATCATAGTGCGGATTGGTGATGACATTTTGGTTACATGCGGGACCATTCCTCGTTGGTGGATTTTACGGAGAGATATTCCCACTTAGTCAAAAATCAATTGGAGGGTAACCTTGTTTTTCTTTGTGCATAGTAGTTACCATGGTAAAGTCATTTTTGCCATGAATAGTAGTTACCATGGTAAAGTCATTTTGCTGGAAATAGTATTTACCTTTTTGATAAAGTCACTTTTTATCGTGAATAGTATTTACCGCAGATAACTTCACTTTTTACCAGTGAATAGTGTTTACCACAAGAAAGAGTTTTTACCGTAGTAAGTCAAGTTTTACCATAGTTTACCGTGGTCATTTCTATTTTCTTTGTAGAAAGGTGTAAAGTCACTTTCTAGTATAGTGATTCTAATTATTTGTGCACATAAGTCTTGTTGATTGTACTTGTGGGTTGGTATTTCACGGTGGTTACTTTTGAAAATGGGAAAGATTCCTGTTTTTTCAGCTCAATCTAATGAAGATGCTTCTTCTTTCATTCAAGAGTTTAAGCGATCTTGTATTTGTAATGGCCTTATAAGAAGGGAACAATGGACTGAATTTTTTCCTACCTTTTTGGATGGTTTAGCACTTAGGTGGTTTGAAACACTAGGTGATAATGTGAAAAATTCATGGGATTTATTAACTGAAAGTTTTCTTGAAGAATTTGGTGAACAACGAAATATGCGAGATCTCATGATCGAGATCACAAAGCTATCCCAAGGAGAGAAGGAGAAGATAAGGGATTATCATGCTCGTGTTCTAGAGCTAAGGAGGAAGCTCGATGCCCAGATCTGGAAGGAAGGATTAGCGGATGGGTTGATGAATGGCGTGGATAATCTCCTCTGTAAGCACTTCATTCTTGGGATGAAGCCAGAGATCGGACAACGAGTGAAGTATGACCGCCCCTACCATTGAACAAGCAAAGGAGATTGCAAGAAGGCAAGAAGAAAGCATGGAAGAGGAGCCCAAAGAAATTGTTGCTAAAGTAGAGCCTACACCGGCACCTTTGGTCAGAATCCACAACCACTCCCGGTGAGCACAAATATTTCTCCTAGTACATCTACGAGTATGAAGATCTGCTCAAAAAGATGGGTCGATTAACTATTAATCTTCTTGAGAAAGGAATTTAGTTCTCGGGGAGGAGATAGAGGTCAAAAAGAAATATTTACGAAGTTGTATGTTATGGTTGTTATAAAAAGGTCATTATAAGTATAATTGTCGAGATAGAGCTTCTACATCTGGTAAAGGAGATAATGATAAAGGAAAAGCACCTGTGAATTCTTTTGATGTAGTAGATAAGAGCAGAAATAATGAAGTAGATGTGTTTGTAACAAAAAGAAAGAAAGAAAAAGATAATCAAGATGGAAATGATCCTAAGAAGATGAAAGAAGAAACTAGTAAGAAACATAGGAGAAGAAAGTTGGGTGTGCAAGATTTTTACGATTTCACGGGGGCAAGGACCATACTCCATCTTGGAAGATCTGTCCAAAAGGCCTGCAAATATTACATATGGTCAACTCTTGGCTATGTCTTCTAAGAAGAGGCGGGAGTTGCGAGGTGGACTCAATGCTCGAAGAAGGAAGGAGGTTGAGGTCCCTGTTTTGGAGGCAGAGGCAGATCCCTATGCTCCACAAGCTGAGGTATTACGTAATGGTATTTCAATTCATGATGTCTTAGTTGATGGAGGTGCTGCGATTAATGTAATGACCGAGTTTGTAATGAATATGTTGGGTTTAAAAATTGATCGACCTTCAACACTTATGTTAAGGTCATTAAATAAAGGAAAAATTAAACCGAGAAGGTGTAGTTTCAAATGTGGCAATATACATTATGGGTGTGGTATGTGTGGTAGACTTTCGGGTGATGAAAAATGGTATTGCGTACCCAATGTTCTTTTGGGAAGACCATGGCTAAGGAGAGTTCATGCAAGAATCTCTTGGAATGAAGGTTTCATGACACTTGGACGTGGTAGAGAGAGGGTGAAGATAAATGTGATCCCTCGACATCATAAGGTAGAACCTGTGGATTCAAGTGATGAAACTGATGATTGGACATCCTCTTATTACTCTAGTACCAGTGAAGTGGACACTGAAGATGAAGAAAGTGAGGTGGATGTTTCAGTCATGGATATCCTTCCAGTCACACCAACTCATGACCCCATAAAATTATTTGAAGAAGAAGTTGATGATCGTCTCCAACAAATAAAGATTGGTGATGTTGTGATGGAGAGTGAGAAGGAATCCTACCTCCAGCTCTTTCGAAGGTACATACACCTATTCACTTTTGATTACAAGGAACTCCGTCAAGTAAGTTGGGTAGAACATTGTATTGAGCTGGTAGATGGTGCTAAGCCCATAAAGCAAATGCCATATAGAATGAATCCTAATTTTTCCAAGACTGTAAAAGAAGAAATAGATAAGTTACTTGATGCAGGATTCATATTTGCTATGGAGAATTCAGAATGGGTTTCTCCCATTGTGATCTCAATAAAAAAGAATGGGAAGCTACGCATTTGTGTTGATTACAGGAAGCTCAATAAGGCAACAAAGAAGGATCATTACCCTTTTCCATTTTCATATCGGATCTTGGGCCGAAGTAGGCTGGCGGGAGTGCTATAGTTTCTTTGATGGATATAGCGGCTACAACCAAGTTCGTATAGTAGAGAAAGATCATTTGAAGACCACGTTCACCACTCCTTGGGAATGTTTTCTTATAGAGTTATGCCTTTTGGGTTGTGTAATGCTCAGCAACATTCCAGTGTTTAATGAAGAGGGTGTTCGAACCCTACATTGGGACCTTCATCGAGTATTTACGGATGATTTTTGTATCTATGGGAGTAAGTTGGACCCACTGCACCAAATGGAGACAACATTTCAAAGGTTAGATGAAGCACAAGCCTCATTAAACCCTCAAAGTGTGTCTTTGAATGTTCTAAAGGTGTTTTGTTAGGGCATGTTGTCTCCGAGAGATGGTATTGGTAATGATCCTGATAAAGTTTCAAAAATCAAAGATTTACCATTTCCTATGAATAGAAGTAAGTTGAGATCATTTTTAGGCCATGTGGGTTACTATAGAAGGTTCAACAAGAATTTCTCAAAGATTACACTGACCACTAACCTTGGTTCTTGAAGAAGGATGTTACTTATGAACCGGGAAATAAGGTGCATGAAGCTTTTGGACAATTGAAGGAAGCCACTGGTGTCTTCACTGTTTTGAAGAATCAAATTGGAGCAAGCCATTCATTGTGTACACTGATGCCTCAGATGCAGCACTAGGAAGTACTTTGAGCCAAAAGGATGAAAATGGGAATGAACATCCAATTTACTTTGGGAGTAGACAAATGAGCAATGTTGAGGTAAATTATCTGGCTGAAAAGAGGCTCTGGTTATCATTTTCTTTGTAAAGAAGTTTAGAAATTACTTGTTAGGGCAAAAATTTCTAGTTGTAAATGAGATCATCGAGGCTCTAAAATATATTGTAAATAAGCCTAACCCATCAGGGAGGATAGCAAGATGGATAATTTTGCTACAAGAGTTTAAATTTGATATTATAGATAGGCCAGGAAAGAAGCATGTCAATGCGGATGCACTCTCTCGAGCCTATGATGGTTTAGGATCATCTTGTGATGATGATGATTTTCCGATGCAACATTGTTATCCCTTGACACAATCCCTAGTGAATACATAGATATTTAGAATTATACGAATGAATTCAAGTTTCTGATGGTGCCCAATGCAAAGACTAAGAGAAAGATTACTCAAGCCGGTCGTCCATATTCTATTACTGCATGGAGTATTATTTCGAATAGGACACGATGGAGCGATACAAGAGGCGGTTGGACGTGATCAAGGAAGGAGGCTGCTAGAAGAATTCCACAATGGTACATGTGGAGGGCACTTCTGGACAACTTACGGCAAGAAGGATCTTGGATGCGAGGTTATCACTTTGGCCCACTCTTTTTAAAGATTGTTATAATTATTGTAAGACATGTGATATTTGTCAAACACATGGTAACCGTAAGACTTCATCGGCTCCATTATGTCCTATTCTTCCCCTTAGTCCCTTTGAAAAGTGGGAATAGACATTGTAGGTCCACTTCCGACTACATCACGCCAAAATAAGTATATTGTAGTTGCCATGATTATTTAACCAAGTGGGTTGAAGCTAGGCCATTGAAAACAACTTTCATGGATGAAGTGGCAAGGTTCATGTATGAACGCATTGTCACGGATTTGGTTGCCCATTAGAAATTGTAACAGATCAAGGAAGCCACTTCATTAATGAGGTGGTAGAAGCCCTAGTCAATAAGTTTTCTATTAAGCACAGGAAGGCAACAACATACAAGCCAAGCACAAATGGATAGGTGGAACGAACAAATTTTGTGTTGTGTCAAATTCTAGCAAAAGATGCAGCCTTGCAGGTACATAAATGGGATAAAAGGATTCATGCAACATTGTGGGCATATAGGGCAACATCAAAGTCAGCAACAGGATACTCCCCATTTCAGTTGGCCTATGGCATTGATCCAATTCTTCCTATTGAGTTTGATATTCCCACTATGAGAGTTATGAAAAATGAAAGGATGGATGAAAGTGATTCAAAGAAAAGAAAGGATGGCACATCTTCATTTCTTTGGAGGAAATGAGAGAAATAGCAAAGGATACAAGCCATAAGAAGAAAATGAAGCGAGAAGGAATACTTTGATCAAAGATCCGGTGGTCTCCATTTCATGTGAATGACTTGGTTCTAGTATATGATTCCAGATACAAAAAAAGAAGACAGAGAAAATTTCTTCCAAAATGGATGGGGCCCTACAAAATAGCATTTGTGCATGAAAATGGTACGTACCGACTGGAGGAATTGGATGGCACTCCCATTACAAAATGGGTCAACCACGACAAGTTGAAGATTTTCCAAGCACCAGAATAGTCTACTCAGGACGGAGTAGAAGCTAGGAAGGGGAAGATGTCGACACTAAAATTTTCCTCCGTAATTTCTATTTCATTAATGTATGTATTAGGAATAGGATGTTGTTAAGTATAATTAGTAGTAGCGTCTGATAGAAGATAACGGCGCCATCGATGAGTGCCACCAACAATGTGGAGTACGGTAGAGTGATCAAAGTACAATAGGAATGTTGTAAAAGTAAATATTTGTCGTAAGTAGTTTGGTAATGTTAAAATGTCAAAGTTTAGGTAATTAGAGAAGTAGGGTCTACATGATTAGGAATTAGAAATATTATATTGGTAATAAAGACAAGGAGTGAGGTCATAAATATTTTGTGTATTTTATTTGTAAAAAGTCTAAAAATGTGGAATCCATGTGAAATGATAAGGTTTATCTTATCTTAACGAGATAAGCTTACATGTACGAGATAAGAGTTAAGGTATGGAATATGATTCGTCGAGTGGATTTCTTATCCTATCTTAGAGATAAGATGGATAAGCTGGAAGTTCTATAAATAGAGAGGCCACCCTCTCATTTAGCATAGAAGGAAGTAGTGAGAAATATTGTAGGAAGTGTGCAAAGGAAGCCATCGGTTTAAAGGTGTGTTGAAGAAGCCATTAAGAGGTGTAATTGTAAAGTTTCTCCCATATTCTTGGTGAAAGGCAAGTGAAGTCAATAACACTTGAAGTACCTCATGGGTGAGATTGTATATGATTTCATGTTAATATTATAATTTATTTTGATATTTCAGATTTGTCATCATTCTCGTCTTATCATAGTCGATGGTATTCTTGTGTTATGTTGTTGTTTTGTTTCTAGATTACATCCACCAAACTAAAGGCATGGCATTAGTAAATAATCATAGCACGAGGAGTTCCGGTGAAGAATTATCATAGTGCCGGATTGTGTGATGACAGAGCCACTCCCTTTTCACTTGTATAGGGCTTTGAATCCATATTACCCATAGAGGTCGAGCTCCCATCACTCTCGTATATCCCTCAAAGATTTGATCAATGAAGATGAATACAAATAGGATCGTCTTGTTGAACTTCACCTCCTGGATGAAAAGAGGCTTAATGCCTTAGATCATTTAAAAGTGTATCATAATCAAATTTTATGCAACTAAAACAAATGTATAAAACCCAAGTAGTTTGAGATCAACGACCTTGTACTAAAATAAAATCAGAAAAACACAACCAAGGAGCAAAAAAGAAAGGAAAATTTGAACCTAATTAGTTGGGTCCTTATGTTATCACTGCAAAATTCGGATCTGGAGCATACAAGATGTCCACTAAATATGGTTGAGAGCTTAAAAATCTCTTGAATGCATTTCATCGAAAATATTCTATTCTTGAATCATCCATGGGTATCCCTTGTGTTGGGGGAATTTTGGCACATCCACTTATATAGCTTATCCATCCTATTCCTCTTACCATATCATCCCAAATCATTTTTTGTCGCTTGTTCCTTGTATTTAGGACATTTTCCATATTTGCTATACTATCTACTCATATCTATCCCTTAATCTTAATAAGATCTTGCGTTCTTACGCATGCTTGGAGTGGGTCTTGGATCACATAATGTAATCTCCACTATTATTCTTGTTAAATCAAATGTCCACCTTCATGTCACGAAAAATCCCTAAAAATATAAATAATCAAAAAATATAATAAATACAAAATCATTCCAAAACTACCAAAAACATATAAAACCAATAAAAAATCTACAAAAAAAAAAAAAACAAAAAAACCTTCCAAAAATAAAAACATTTGCAAAAACCAAAAATCCCAAAAATCAACACATTGACTCCTATCTTGGTGTCTGTTCCAAATATCAATCAATCAATCAAAACATCATAATATAAATCCCTTGCATGTATCCTCTCTTGGGGAAATATCGGCTCTCATTTTCTCCCTTGCATGTATCCTTGCTTGGGGGAAATGACCCAATCAATCCCAAATCATCTTACCCCTTGCATGCATCCTTTCTTGGGGGAAAAACAAATCAATCAATCATCATTGTGGAACACATTAGGGACAAAGTTAAATATCTTTATGTAAATTTTTGTTGTATTATTACTTTTCTTAGTTAATTTTTGACCAATTACAAGTTTATTTCTTTTCATTTTGGCTCATTTATAGCCATTGTGCATACTCTTACTTTGTGTATATTGGGTTTGTTTTTAAATATAATATGTTTGATGTGCGTATGTGCTTTTACAAACATAATGAGTTACTCATCTTGGTTCTTTAATAATCATGGTGCAAACTCTATTTTTCAAAAGAAAAGTAGGTTGCTCTAAATTACAAAATCTGATTGGAAGCTAAAGCTACGAGTAAAGTCGGTCCATCATCATTTCATCACAATCAATATCAAATCACAAATAAAATACTCATCATCATATTTCTATCATATATCATTTACCATCATCAACTCAACCCACCCTTCTATTTAACCCCTATTCCCTGACCCTAATCCATGCCCCACACCATACTTTTGGCCTTTGCCTTCCGTTTCTAATTTTTGAACCTATTTCTCCGAGGTTTTATCTTCTTCCTCTTATCAAGTGGTTGTCCACCACTCTATTGCATTACACATCCACTCAAGGGGTACTCCCATAGCACAATCTAGATCGATGAGGCATCCAATTGCTTCATTGGGGTAAATCAAGTAGTCCACCACACTTATTTGTCATCCCTTCACCTGATCTACACAATTCTACTATCTTTAAAGCGTTATTACTTCATAATAACACTTTAAATAGGGGAAAATGTAGACACCCTAAAATATCCTATTACACATTCTAAACCTCCAAAATCATCCCGTAATCACTTCACAACACATTACGACCATTTTGACTTATTATGACCACTTTTGATACATTCCGCTACTTTACGACCCTTAATGACATTCTACAACATTGTCCTGAATTACACTTCTATCATCCCCACAACTTCCCTAATTACTTTTATCACTTGCACAATGTTCCAATCATTAATTATTCACACTATGGACCCTATTACACTCATACCCCACTCCTAGGATTAATTAATTAATCCTATCACTCTCATTATATACACTTACCCATTAACTAAATTTTCTTAGCTAATTTAATATTAAAATAATTAAATATATCTCCATCCCATCCATTTCTACCTCATTAATTGACATCTCAAGATGGATAAAGAAAATCAAATCATGACTAAGGCTAAAAATCATTAATTAAATTCAAGAGGACAAGTTTAAATTAAATCAAATTATAGATCTAAGTTACCTAAAACATATCCTTTGAGCCATGGCTTTCCAAATTAAAGAAAAAATCGTGTCACCATTTGGGAGAATAAAACAAAATACATGAAATATTAATTTAAAGAAAACCTTTAAGTGTTCAAAAGATATGCCACCTTTTCCAAACTCAATTACAAATCACCCAATCAAGCTCAAAACAACAATTTATCTTGCCAATCAAATTGGAAACTCAGACAAATAATTCCATCCATGCTTTAGTTAGCCTTAGATAAGAAAAACCAATCACACATATCAAGGTTGTGGGATTCTCTTCCCTCAGCTATAAATAAGCACTCATTCCTCTCCATTAATCATCTTTGGAAGCTTGAGAATCTACATTTTTATTGTGTCAAATTACCATTCAATTTTACACACTATTATGTTTTCCATTTGATCAAGAATATACCAATCATTCATTCACATTTCTCATAGCTTAAATCTACTTCCATTTGGAACACTTTTGGAGCAGCCACATCCATTTGATCATAGAGATTCAACAAGCTTGGTGCTTCATTCCAAGATTTAGCCAATCTCATATGAGGTTGCAAAGAGATATGAAAGAAGAATTGGGTTTACACATTATGTTTGTTTTCTTTTTTTATTATGTATTTTCTCTTGTATATATTTACGGCATGCTCGGTGGGATCCCCTCACATTCCTATTCATTTTGTGTCATTCCGATCTCATTTTCATGTTTCTTGTGTTGTTTAAGGACTATTGACCAATTTTCAAGGTATTCCATGGATTAGATTGAGTGCGGTTTACAAAACATCGGGCGTTTTATTCGTATTCTAACTTTTTTGTGAAGTTACAGGTGATTTGTATTTTCTTCATCTCTATACGCTATCTTAGCTCATGAACTTTGCTAGCATGGCTCTAGTTTTTTTATTTTTGCGGGTTTACACTTCCATTCCACTACATGCGTTTACGTTCTATAGGTTGCATTTTTATTGCTTTATATGCATTTTCATAACTTGCACATCTATCAAACCTCCACGTGAATATGGTAGTTGGGATCAATTGACCATTGAGTCATCGTTAGTCATCTTCGTCGGGAACCTCGACATGTATTTCTAAATACCAAATCATCAGCGCACTCCTTTTTACGAAATCCTTTCTTGCACATTTTCTCCATTTTATCGCACACTCCCATGTTCAATTTCACCTTTGCCTTTATTCTCATGCCTTTGCGCTAGGATTCTAGGAATCCTAAAAACATCTTCATGCCTCCTCTGTATTCCTTTTAAAAAAGCTTGGTTGTTGCAAAATAAAAATGATGGGTTGGTTGTTACTAAAAGGGATTATATAAAAAATATTGTTTAAAAAAAAATCATAAAGCCTTTTAAGAAAAGGCATGAGAATTCATAAAGAAGCACCCATGAAACTAAATGTTATAGTTGTTGTGAATGCAATATATATATATATATCAAAGAGGTGGTTCTTTTCTTGAAGAATTTGTGCTAAAATATTTTAGTAATATTTTAATACTATTTTCAAATCATTTGGATTTATTAATATTTTAGCAATACGCATTTGTTTTACCTAATTTACTAATTTTGGTTTTGTTTTAGAATGTTTATTATATACTTGATAAAATTGTATGCTTTTTATTTCACTGCTAAAATAGTACACTTTTTTTATCTTGGAAGATAAAGACTTGTATATATACAAGACTTAAACTTCATTGACATTCGTCTATATAGGGACTAGATGTGTGTTTACTAAGTATTTACATGTCTTCATCCATCCTTCTATTATCTCTTTTAAGCCTTTTCTCATAACTATTTTTAGCAATAAACTTCATACTAATGACACTTGTTTTTGTATTCAGCACATTACAATTCCTATTTATTGCATGTGGTTCACATCAAGTCATCTATCCTTCTGACTTCTAGAAGGATGTCCATAATGTGTTCTAATGCCATCATGTAAGCATAAGCGGGAAGGATATTGACAAAGGTTGTGGAAATCAACTTTACTCCAACTAATTATGTTAGTTTGATATCTCATAACAATTTGCAACAAATGCATAGTGTGAATTCTATGTAGTTGCATTTTATGGGACCACATTTCTTTGTGGCGTGTGTCAAATATTTTATTTTCCTTGTCTACATGTTTTCAAAATCTCATAGATTTATGCCGGTTTATTATTACAAATATCCTTCCATTATGCTTTCGATAGGCGTCATGTTCCAAAGTTCCATTTTAACATCTAAGAGGATGTTGGTAGAGATTACAAAAATTTGATTTACATTGTACAATAATTATTTGTTTTTATATAAATATTTTAAATCCTTTTTAATAAATCCATGTTGATTGTAGCGTTTGGATTTACTCTTGCTAATATATATATATATATATATATATATATATATATATATATATATATATATATATATATTATTCAACTAATTATTAGCTCGCTAGGGAAAAATGCAATTTATTTGACATTTATGAATCATCTATGATAAGTTTCCCAAGTTTTCCACATAGGATTTTGTAAGGTATATGGAGATATGGGGATACATCAACCACCCCAACTTTGGCATGCTAATGAAAATTTTACATACCTTTGGAAATTTTAGAGCACTTCATCTCCCAAATCTATGTTTCAAATTTTATAGAAGAAAATTTCTTTTTAGTACCAAATTTAAGGGTATAGATTCATATGTTAATGCAAAAAAAAAAAGAGAGAGTAAAGACTTCTACAGCTACAACAACATAACATAGACTATATAAATTATTTCTTTCCAAAACTTGGTTGGTCAATTTATTGTATTATAAAAATTTCTCACTACGCACTGAACATTCCATCTCATACATAAATTTACACTTTGGTCTCATTTGATTTAAAACATGGTTAATTTATACTCAATCATGATCAATTTCTAGCTTCTTGGGTTGAATCGCCATACGAAACATCCAAGGTAGTGTGATGTCATCTATTTGTGCAAGCGAAGGGTTTAATTAATTCCTATAAGAGTGGAAGGTTAAAATTAATTTTGAAATTCATCGAAGTGAAATAAAGCTACATGTTTTGGAGATGTGGAGGAAGGACATCTCACGGTTTCTCAACATACTATTTAAGGGTGGGTAACAATAAACAACAATATTTTAAACCACCCAAAATAACTTTAGAACCAATAGTTCTAGATTTTATCCCCAAAAGATTTGAACAATGAACAATATAAAATTAGGATTAAAATGTCCCACATAATTGAAAATTTTGGTAATACCATATACAAAATATATATACACAAAATATGATGTCGATAATATTGAACCTATTCAGATTAGAGACATATTGGATGCATTTGTAAGAGAAATATCAATACTTCTTGAGGATGCCCATGTCTTTTGTTGTCTGGTTGAAATTGGAAATAAAACATGGTCCATTTTTTCCCTTCAAGTATGACATGTGCCTTGTTATAGTGTCAACCTATGTTTGTAGATTGCCTCACATAACATTAACAATAATATGTAGAAGCACATTGTATTTAATTGAAATCATTCAATCGATTTGCATTCCTCACAATAATTTATCTTCAAACAATATTGGAGATAAAAATGGTTGTCTTGTGAAAGTAAACATGTCCTAGAAGGCTCTCGATGAATCAAAATTATCAACCTCTCAAAATGATGGCGAAAAAAATTCTTTTTCCTTATTGTCCACGCCACTCGGTACATGTTGAATCTAGAAAAATATCACCATTAATTCTTCTCCTAATAAAATTTACACGGATCCTCCTACATATGTGTATGTGATGTCTATTATCGTCATCTCTTAAAAAATTTCTCCAACTTTAAATAGATCTCATGCGCCTTTATGGGTGTGATATGTCCACTAAACAACTTAAAAGGATTTGTAAATAATGGTAATCCCAATCTTATATGCTCTACAAGCACTAAGAAAACACATCCCCACAACCACCACATGTTGAATTTGGCAGAAATCTTCCTAAAGATAGCCATTACTAAGGCAAGGGTGAAACTTCATATAATTCGACTCATCTATCCTTTTACATCCACACTAGCTCTTTTTAGCAAGCCGTGCACCGCCACCATTTAACAATCAACATGCCTTCATATTCTAAAATCCTAAAAGCTTTTCCATATTATAAAACCCTAAAAAATATTTATCTATTCTAGAATCCCTAAAAGCAACCTAGTTAGGGACAAAAGAAAGGTAATAATCATGACCAAGCTTGGAAATTTTCATTTTGTAGATGTCGTTGTTTTATGATTTTATTTGCATATGAATGATAAAAACATTGGTCGCTATAGACAATTAGAAGATGAACAAATAAAAAATCCTTATAATTTAATAATATTCCTTAATAAATATATGTGTAATTGGGAAAATATAAAACTTATTTGTAATTATGTGAAGGAACCTTTAAATCGTGTATATTCAAAACTGAAATTTATAGTCATGTGAAAGAGCTAAACCATCAACAAATTTAAATTTTCTAGGAAACAATAATTTGAAATTACATGCCTAATCAAGACCATATGCGTAAACCGATCAAATCTCACTCTACTTCCAATAAACCTAACCTTGTTTTTCACTAAATTATGAACCAAATAAAGACAATGGCATGGAAATAGAGTGAAAGGAGTGCAAAAATAGATAAAGCAAAAATGGAAGTTGGACTTATATTTTGAGATCTTTACAGTTCATGAGACCACATTTCTTTTAGGAATTTTGTCGAATAGTTCACATGTTTCCACACTTTGCACATATATCTTCCAGGGGATATTGCAACTAGAACATATAACAAAAGTCCCTTCTCCATAATGATTTGGTGGATGTCTACACCTTGTTCAAAGCCCTTATTTTGGTGCGGGTTGGGAGTATGTTAGTGAAGGTGAAAAAATCGGATTGGAAAACATGTTTATTTCATTCAACAAAATAGTATCAATGCTTTGTCAAGTGCACTACTAATTGAAGTTTTTTTTCATGGTTTGGACTTAGTAAAACATATTGAGTATTCATTCTACAAAATGGCATGAATAAACACTTTCTCATCCTCTATAGTAGATGGAGTACAACACTTTTGGTAGGTTTAGTTGTGTTAGGTTGGTGGCTTTCATGAGTAATTTAATTAGATTACGTGTTTTTGTTGGATTTTTTTCTCGGTGTTTTTAGTGAAAATCCCACAAAAATGAAAGTCTAGCACTATTTTGCTTAGTCTGTATATGCATTAATAATGAATACTTTTTTCCTTGAGGGTTGTGGCTCAACAATAGGAAAAAGGGCTTCTTATTGAGCTTTGTGTGACATGTTTTGGCATGCCATTTTTTTAATACCATATGCTTATTTTATATTGTTAAAACTAACATACCTATATTATATAAATATATGTAAAATATGCCGAGAGGTATAGTTCGCAAGGTGCTTATTCCACTTATGTCACACATCTAAAATAGGCACCTCGTGAACTATACCTCTCGACATATTTTACATACATAGATTTATATAAACATAAATCAAAACATGTTATGTAAAATATGCCAAGAGGTATAGTTCATGAGGTGTGACATAAGTGGAATAAGCGCCTTGCGAACTATACCTCTTGACATATTTTACATATATTTATATAATATAGGTATGCTAGTAGCATGAGTTGCATTATACATAAAATGATACCAAAAATAAAGTCAGGAAAATAAGGTGGGCATTTAGTTCATGCATGAATGACCTCGATGAGAACCTATCAAGTTGGTGACTTAAGACTCATATTATTAATAATAAGGATCCCGCCCACGTAGTTCATTGGTGTTCATTGTCATGATCATCATCTTCATCGTCGTCGTTGTCTTCATCATCATAGTGATCATCGTCTTTGTCATTGTTGATCATCGTCATCATCGTCATCATTATCATCCTCGTCATCATTATCACCACCATCACCAAAACCATCATCATCATTTGTCATCATCGTCATCATCACCAATACTAATCTTACTACTAATATTGATATTATTATTACAATTTATAAGAAATAAAAATATATTATTATTATTATTATTGTTATTAATATTAATGTAGTTATTATTATTATTAAAAATATTATTATTATAATTTTATTAATAGTATTAATAATATCGTGGTTATCGTCATCTTAATCATTGTCATCATCATAAACACCATTTTAATGAATTAATATGGAAGACACTAATCGCCAATGTAATTTTGTAATCAAAACACTAATAGTATTAAGGAATTTTGTTATCATTTACTATTGGTTCCTTGTTTTATCCTCATTTCTTATTTATCATCATCATAGTCATTTTCATCGTTGTCATGATCGATATAATCATCAAAATCATCATTATTATCCTCATTGTCATTTTCGTCATCCTCATCATCACCATTACCACCACCATCGTCATCATCAACATCGTCATTTTCATCATCACCATCATTGTCATTATTGTCATGATCTTCATCCTCGCCACGATCGTAGTCATCATTGTCATGTTCATCTTTATCATCGTCATTATCGTCATGATTATCTTTATCATTGTCGTCTTTGTTATCATTCTAATTTTCATCATCATCATCATGATCATCAAAACTCACCATCATTGACATGATCATCATCATCGTTTTCATTGTCATGATGATGGCGATAATAATGAAAATGATTATGATGACAACGATGGTGGGGAAAATGATGATGATCACAATGAGGATGATGACGATGACCACAACCACTACAAACATAATTATTGTTATTTCCACATTAAGTATTAAAAATTGAATATTAAATAGTGAATAGTAAATATTAAATATTTAAATAAAATTATTATAATTGACAAACAATAAATAATAACTACTATAATTACGAAAATAATAATACTTTTATAAATCTTCTTCATGAGCGCTTAACATGTCAAATGAGTGTTCAAGGTGGTGCATTCTTCCTTAATGGTCTCATCATCTTGTATAGTGTTATGTGTTTCGTAGTCTATGATGTCAAATAAGTGTTGGTTCAACAACCTAACTAAACCCTAATCACCATAAACAAATCTTAAACATGAATTCACATGGAAAACACTAATCACCAATGTAATTTTGTAAACAAAACACTAATAGTGTTAAGGCATTGTGTTATCATTTACTCTTGGTTCATTGTTTTATTCTCATTTATTATTTATCATCATCATAGTCATTGTCATCCTCATCATCACCATGACCACCACCACCACCACCACCACCACCATCATCGTCTTCGTTGTCATCATCATCATCATCATCATTACTATTAATCTTATTACTAATACTGAAATTATTATTAGAATTTATAAGAAATTAAAAATTATTATTATTACTATCATCATCATCATTATTGTTATTAATATTAATATTAATATTATTAAAATAATTATTAATATTATATCACCATTATAATTTTGGTAACAAGAATAGTAATATCATCACCATCAATTTCATCCTTATCATCATGGTTATTGTTATCTTAATCACCGTCATCATCATTTTTATTCTCAACCTATTCATCGAATTGTCATCGCGTCATTTTCATCATCACCATAGTCATTGTTAGATCATTTTCACGATCGATATAATTGTCGTCATAGTTAGCAACATCGTTATTGTTATCATCACCATCATCATCGTGATCACCATCTTGTTGGTCATGGTAATTCTCATCCGCCATCATCATGTTCATCATCGTTGTTGTACATGTTTGTGGTTTAAGGTTTATGAATCGGGGTTTTGCAATTTACAATTAAAACATAAATTTAAGAGCTCAAATCCAAATTTTAATTCTCATAAATAGAAATTTATTAAAATTAGTATTGATATTATTATTAATATTAATACTCTAAAATTACAACTATTAGTTATATTAATAATATTAATATTATGTGCCTTCAACCCGGTTTACTTATAAAAATAATAATATTAATACTATGAATATTGTTATAATAATAATGAATGTTAGTATTAATACTAATGATGTTATGACTATTAATATTATTGTTAGAATTTTATTTATAAAAATTAAAATTTCTTCATCATCATTAATATTAGTATTAATATTAATATCATATTAATTATTAGAATTTAATTAATATTAATAATAATACAACCATTGTCATTGTTATCGTCATCTTCATGGTCATGGTCGTTGTCATCTGTCATCATTATTTTCTAAAAACATAAATAAATATTCAATATTTAAATTAAAGAAAATATTTTTATTTTTTTGTGAATAAAGATGGTAATTATGTACAAAATTTATTAGTGAAAATTCATTAAAATAATTAATTGATAATTGTTAAGTTAATCTTCATAGCCTATATTAACATGTACAAAAATCATATGTTAATTGGTTAATTAATCCCTTTTAAATTAACTCATGAATTTAATATTCAAAAGTGGTCTATGTCATCCCACTAACAAATTTAATATTCAAATATTATCCACAACCAATCTAATCAGAATTAAATATTCCAAAATAATCTATATTACCCACTTGATAATTAAATATTCCAAGATAATCCCACTCATGAATTAAATATTCCAAGATAATCCACATGCACCCTACTATCAAATTAAATATTACAAGATAATCCACATGCACTCCACTATCGAATTAAATATTCCAAGATAATCCACATGAAATCTAAGGTTGAATTAAATATTACAAAATAATCTACATGAAATTCATTATTGAATTTAATATTCCAAAATCATTCAAATCATGTCCCCCCACTCACATAATCAGGGTTACTTTTTCAAATCAGTATTACCTTATAACCCCTAAAATAACCCCATCTTCATCCTATAAATAAGGTCATCCCCCTCTTTCAGACAAGTAAGAAGTGATAGGAAAACTCGGCATTATAGTTCCATTTAGATAATCACCATACCACCATAATGCCCTTTTTATCCCACTCATACCATCATCATAGCACCATCCCAATGCCATTGTAATTCCACCGACATCACCACAACATCATCTAAGTGCCTCGTGATCCCCTTAGTAATTCCACCAACATCATCACAACATCATTCAAGTATAGATTGATGTTAAATGGAAATTTGTGGCCCCTCTCATGAAATCACCAATAGTCATTCTTTGTCAATAGTTAAGAACCCATCCGTTTGGGAACAATATGATATGTTGCATGATCTGACTTTTTGCGCCATCCATCATGCTCCTTTAGAGGAACTTGATAACATCTTTGAATTCACTCACGCAATCCACTAGGTGGTAGAAGATTATTGGTTTGTGTACTTTGAGCATCTTCTCATCAATCCCAACTTGCTCAGACGGTATTCGAGGTGAACAAGATTTGCCTTTCGAGATTGAGTTTGAGCCATAATCTGTCTCTTATCTATCTCTTATCTATCTTCTATCTACTTTATATCAGATTGTACATGTTATCTTATCATTTTAGATTAATTTCTTGAACGCAGATTGACACCCTTGTAAGGAAGTCTATTGAATTCGGGATTTGGCCTTTTCTAGGAAATCCACCAGATATCTATCTAATCCCATCTTCTTCTACGTGTTTACTGTCTGCGAGGTTCTTCGTCGGCGAAAGAAGGAAAGATATTTCATCCATCAACATCATCATCCATCTCTACGGGTACCTTAAACCGCACATCTTATAAGTTTGGTCTTGTTTTTATTGTTTCACTGCATTAATTTAAGTAGAAAGGTAAAAACATCTCTGAACATTCTCTGCACGCTCTGGGACCCTCCCGTGATTTATTTTCGGTAGTTTCACAACTTGTTGCTTTATCCATTCTTTTTACGCTAGTCTTGGCCGTTATAGTTTCATTTTCCATTGTATATGGTATTTTGTGGTTAACGTTGACGTTGTGGGAAGTATTATTGTTTTGTGTTGTCTTAGGGTGTTTGTGCAGTTAAGTAGTAGTGGTTGCGTTGCTTGCTTAGTCGTGGGCTCCTGGCATTTCGGTGTTTCGTACCCCTTTGTCTCATTTTGTTAATACTTGTTTTGCGGGGTTTTGGTGTCGTCTTTGGGTGGCGGTATTCTCATCATTTTATTGTTTATAATATCTCAGTTAATCGTCTTCAAAAGGTTATTGTTTTGTGCTTTATAGTTGGTATAAATTTTTAATTTTTATTAGTATTATAATAATAAATAAATAAATGTAATATATACGTAAATAAATTAATTTTTTAATTCTTATTATCCTAAAACCACCCCTCACACCTATCCCCTAATTCCCTTAGCCCGATCAACTCGTCTGAGCTATTCCCTCACCCCTCCACTTAACTCCCTACCTGACTCCCCTACCAAACTCACCTCCCTACCCAACTTCTCCAGGTCAGCTCGACCATATCCCAACCCTTCCTCAATGTGTCGTCACCCCTCCACGTATATCTCTCTCTCAATCTCACCATTATTGCCTACGACGTACCCCGACACAATCCCGGACACCCTGAATCCACACAACTCCCCTCGACCGAGCCACTTGGCTCCACATAGATCCCCTCATCAAGCTCTCTACTCACCCCACACCCATCTCCCTTCCCACCTACCTATCCAAAGTTCCTCCCTCCGGCCACTCGGCCGAGCTCTCTCCTCACAACCCGACCAACTCCCTACCCGAGCTACTACGTATCTCCCCCTCACAACAATCGTGTCCTCACAACTCACCCCCTCGGCTTCAACGCTCACCCCTGGCCACTCAGCCTACCCATCTGTTCCCCTTGGCCACTCGGCCGCGCCACTCCCCTTTCCTTTCTCCTGAGCCCATGTTTCTTCATCTCCAACAAATTATGTATACCTTGTATCAGTCCTCACCGTTTTCTTTGAAAATTTTCCACAGCGAGTTAATAGCCCGGAGAGACTTTAGGATATACATGAACTGCCATTATTTTTGTAAACATGGTTGCTACATCCACATAATTGTCTTTTCAGACTCAGAGTGCTGTATGAATATGGATGGGCTACTGTAGCCTAACCTCTCATATTTATTAAACCCTTATTCCAGTTGGGTATGGGAAAAACAAGAAAATAATCGGCCCTTTGCCATTTTATTTACCAGAAATAAGAGCTAAAGCAAGATATTATATTCAGTGTTATTGTGGACCACGTATATTGCAGTCGTTTAAAACTTTAAGCCCGTTTATCATTCCATTTACATTGATTCTTTTGGTACACCAAGTCTTTCCTGAGCCCGCGTATCTCCCCTCCAATTCACAAAACCACTTGGCCACCCTTCCCCACCCCTGATCACATCCCTCTAACTCGAACAAGCTCATACATAACAGTTCCTCCCATTCCATCTGCCATGATAATAGGACTGACACCTTACGAAAATATCCATACTCGCATTCCTTCTCAGAGTCCTCGAAGGTTGTCATTTTATCTTCAAAGACGTATGACATTTTGGCCGCTATAAATTGCAGTAGAATCCCCGAATCTGGTGCAAGTAAGTTCAAATTGAAGGGAATATGGTAAAAATACAATCACTACCTCTCTTCTATTCAAATACAATGGAACCCCTCTTTTATTGTTTACCATAATAATAGCCTATTGGTTAGGCTTAAATCATTTTACCCGGCTGACCACGGTTCGTACTTCCAGTTTACTTTTTCTAAAGCGAGATTTGAATTGATTTTCCATTGCTTTACAATGATCCGACATTGTTGTAAATCACCCTGCCTTTTGGTAATGATATCCCCCTATTCACTCACCTGGAATGGTTCTTTGGCATTTGTTTTGGTGGGAGGGTTATTTGTTTGTCCCACATGCGTGGGCGGATAAGGTGGGGAGGCCTTTTTAAAAGGCTAGGTCGACCATCGAATATGTGGCTTGGCCACGTACAACCCTTTTGTCGGGCATCGATCTGTTTATGCTTGTTGTGCATAGCGATGCTGGTTTGATTGCCCAACGGTTTGGGTCGTGTTTATTAGAGCCTTATCGATGCTTCGTCTTGTGATTGAGGAGAAATACACACCTCTCTCGAGCCCTTGGCTCGCCTCCTCGTAAAATCCGTTTCCGGTCTTGAGCTCCCTCTTCCCACTCGAATACCCACTCGGCCACACAGTTATAATCCCTCTTGCTCCCTCCCCTCTCGATCTTGTTGAGCACGAAACCTAGCAAGGACTATTTAAAATTAAACTTTGATGGGGCTTCAAGGAAACCCTGGCCGTGCGTCTTTTGTGGGGGTGGTTTCGGGATTTTGAAGGAAGATTTATCCTTGGGTTCTATCACAATTTGGGAACTCAAACAAATAATGTCATTGAAGCTGCTGGGATTTTTTGGGGTCTTTCTATAGCTCTGCAACACAATTTTTCCAATCTGGAAGTGGAAGGGGACTCCCTGAACATAATTAATAGCATAAATGGGAAAGGATCCATCTCTATCTCCAACCATAACTCTATTAAGAGTATTAAGCAAATGGCTCTATCTTTTAATTTCATCACTTTCAAACATGTGTATAGGGAGGCAAATGTTGTGGTGGACTTCTTTGCTAATTTGGGGGTTAATGGGCTTGAGTTGACACTTGTGAAGGAGGTGGAAATTCTCAATCCCAAGGTGCGGGCACACTTATTAAAAGACACCAATGCACATGTATAAGATCCTTTCATGGGGTGTCAATCTCATCAAGCTCGATGACCATATGATGATTTTGCATTTACCTCTCAATAATGAGAAGATCGGGGATGGGATTCGCATGTATTCTTGGAGATCTCTTTTTTTCCCCATGTCTGTAGAAACTTTAGTTCTTGGTGTGCGAGTAATCTTTTGGCGTTATGGATTTTGGGTCTGTTCGTGAAGAGGTTTTTGTTGTTATGCCAAATGGGGGTGATCTTGTGAGAATCGAACTCGCTTAATCTTGAAGGGTTCACGCTTTGAAGCTATGAATTTGTTTGATAGTAAGGGCTTTACCCCCTTTCTGAAAATCTTCAAAGGGCATTTTGAAAATCTAAGCAAGGATTTTGCCAGCGCCTAGAAAGTGACCAAAAAGGATTTGTGGTGGAAATGAAGGGGATTAGGTTGGAGATTATTGTGGATTCGGTGGCAAAAGTGATGGGCATTCCTGCGGTGGGGAGGGAGGTCTACAAACCAAAGAAGGAAGCATCTAAAGAATTGAATCTTTTTCTCAAAGGTAATGAGAATCTCTCCTCCCACTTTCTTTGGTTACCTTAGATTGTCTTTACCTAATTCGTATGATGAGGTGGCTCTCTCTCTCATTCAATTTTTAACCCTCAAGGGTTGTCACAAGTGTATTTATTCCTACCACCTCCCTATGCTAAATCATTTTAGGCATGACCAGCTTTTAGTTTCCCCTACTTCCTGTATCATTCCATGTGTGCCTCTATTTGATTCAAAACAAGAAGAATTTATGTCCCTCTCCATCAAGGCTTTATCCTTTCCTTGGTCAAAAGGGTGGCATTGGACATTGATAAAACTGGCTCCCTCAAGTTGGCTCTGGAAGCTTATGCAGATGGCACTATTTCGGACTTGGAGGAGAAGGAATCGAGTGATGATTCTGACTCCCAGGACGGGGACTCAGATGATGACCAAGATGAGGTGGAGGTGGTTGCGGCCCAAAATCTTAAGGACCTGAAATCTAAGTAGACCCCTTGCTCCCCATCGAACACCAAGGGTGAGTCCAACAAACAGGATGTCTCGACCCCTATTAATGCTCAACTGGAACAACACTTTGAGGCAATGGGTCACGTTGGTCCGATCAAAGGGGAAAACCACTTGGCAAGGATGGCGGCAGATATTGAGGAACTCAAGGGTGATATGTGGCTCACTAAGAGCTCGGTCCAGTTTTTATTTAATGACTGGCATAAGATGAAAGAGCAGGTGGAGGTAGCGATCAACTTTGGGCAAGGCAAAGAGCTTGAGGTTTTAAAGGCCAACTTTGGTGCCATAACCAAAGAAATGGATTTAGTTAAGATAATTCTCCATAGTTATATGGAATGGAGCATTGTGACGGTGAAATTGACCCTATAACACCTTTAAACTCTGGGGCAACTCGCCAATACCTATTGTGTCGTGGATAGTTAGGGAAGGAAGAGAAAGGCTACCCCGGATGGTTTCGACCTGGGATCCTTGGCGGTTAATATTGAAGCTTTGGCGAAAGAATGGGCTAAGGTGTTGGAGGGGCTTGAAAAAGCCTACAAATGACCTAGGTTGGGTTGTTTTGTTTTTTCATTGTCTCTATTATTGGGTTACTTTCATCTATGTTGTTAGTTTATCTATGTTTTTTGTTGCTGTTAGTTTCGCTTTATGGGCTCTGAGAGCTCTTATTACTATGAACATTATATTATAGTTTTTTGATGTT
The DNA here is from genome assembly GCA_018340775.1 of Taxus wallichiana var. yunnanensis. Classification (NCBI taxonomy): domain Eukaryota; kingdom Viridiplantae; phylum Streptophyta; class Pinopsida; order Cupressales; family Taxaceae; genus Taxus; species Taxus wallichiana. Next base: position 815,239,876 of record CM031235.1, read on the forward strand.
ATTGTAATGTTGTTTTCTACTCTCATGGAGAGTGTTCGATTTTAGGGTAGGTCGGGCCTCAACCCTTTTTTACCTCTAATAAAAAAATCTCATTTCATTAATCCCTAGCCCATATTTTTTGTTAGAGCCTAGTTCATTTTTATTTAGGTTAGCAATTACTTAGCTTTTATTGAGTTGAGATTAATTAGTTTTTAATTAGTTAAATTAATTTAGTTAGTGGCTTAGTTAGTTTTTATTTATAAATTCGCTACTTTCGTTCATCAACTAGTTTATTTATTTGCTAATGTTTTACAATATTGATGTTTAATTAGTATTTGCTTAAGTCGTGCCATTTTTACATTACGCTAGGTTACCTTTGTTATCATCCATGAGTGTCTAATCAAAAATTGATCATTTAAACATTTTTCATAGCACAATTTTCATTAATTAATTAGAATAATTATTTTATTTATTTCTCTAATTGAGCCCCTTTTCAACACACAAAGTCATTAGGACCATTGCATTTTTTTCTTATTTTATCGACCACGTGCACTAATTGTGTTATTTTATTTTACAAGTGAACTCCACAATGTTATGACGACCAAATTACGCCATCAAAGATCACTTTTGAAACATAAACACACCGCAAATCCCTTTCACCGACTCCTTCCGCAATCGTGAATGAAAAAAATTTAGGGTCTCTGGACATTCTAGGTCATTGATTACCACTTTCAAACACCGTCTTTGTCAAATAAAAGGGAAAACACTCTCCAAGTATTCCTCATTTTTCCATATTTTCTCCTTTTACATTCTGAACTTCCCTTTTTCTGTGTGTGTCATCATCGAAATGTCACATTTAGATTTGGTTTTAAAATGAACCTTTCTTTTCGGCATCTGCTTGATAACATTGTTTAAGAAGGGGTTAACTTGTTACATCTCACATTGCCACACACAACCTAAACTCATGAACAAAATCAACACATCTAAAACATCATCCTACTGTGGGTGATAAGGATTTCATCACTGATAGAAAGCCGCCGCGGTGTTTCGGGTCACGTTATAAACTTTTGTACAGACTCGTGCCTCTCATACCTTTGGGTATATTGAGGAATCCCAAGCCAAAACTACCGGAACCATCCTTAGACCGTCATTCCTTAGGTACCTTAGTTATCCACTTGTATTTTCTTTTCACATCTTCTAATTAATCACGATGATAAGAAACTTGTTGCTTGATTTCTTTATTAACAAATTACATAAACAAATGTTCGTTTATTTCATGCCTATTATCACTCTTTCTTAGGTTAAAACAACACAACAATCCACTCCATCCAATGACATCCCTTCCTCTAATGATCTCTCCCAACAAGATTCTAAATTTGAGACCATACCTTTTGTTATCCAACCTCCTGTCTCCATGGTCTCGCCTCATGAGGACCATGTCATCCAAAATTGTCCCCACCTTAGAACCAATCCTCATGTCCTTCATCAATCCAATCTTTCTAGACCAACTACACCCCCATCTCCGGCTCCTTTAGAAACTCTTGGACCTCCTTCTAACCCCATTTATGACTTCTTCCTTCGTAAATCCCATATAATCTCTTAATCCTATGAATCTACTCAATTGGTGGATCCTATTCCACCCACATCACTTTATGTCAACATTATTTCATCTGTTACTAGTATGCCTATCTAACCATCTCAACCTCTTAACACTCATATCCCCACTCATCATTTACCACAAAAACTTTCTCAATCTCGAAGATCACGTCATGTCCCTACAAAAATTCCCCAAACACCCACACATCCATAAACTTATCAACCGCCCTATCAAGCTACATTCCATGACACACAACCAATCCAATCCTAACCTATCATCACATCAAACGATCCTATTCATGCCTTAATGAATAGGTCGGATAGTCTAGAGGCTACTAATCAAGGCCGAAGGTCACATTTTCTTATGAACAAATTTATAATGAGCCCATTCATTTGTTGGTTTCAATTAAACATTACCCTCCTCATTCGAACTTCCCAAGTTTACCAAATTTAATAGTAAGGAATATCCCCAACAACATCTCCGCACATTTAAACACGTATGTTACCTTATTACATGATCAAGACCTAATGCTTCACACTTTCCCCATGTCCTTGGCCAGTCCCGCATTAGAATGGTACAATAGTATCCTCAATACTCGATATTTTCCTTCAACTAACTTGCGATTGTTCTTAGAAAACTTTTTGATCAACATTGCATGCAAAATAACTATTAATGACTTGTATGCCATTAGACAATTTGACTAAGCATCTATTATAGATTTTATCACACGATGGTATGGCATTATAAACCAACTATCATTTACTCTTCCGTAAACTGAACTCATCGAGCTATTCTTATGTTCATGTGCGAAGCATATATCATCTACTTGTCAAATCCAATCATTCCAAACCTTTGATGAAGCCTTCACCATGGCTAGCAAACTTGAAATACGTGTCATTGAGAAAGGTTATCTTAAACTCAAATTGAACAAACCTGAATATAAATTTACTAAACCATCCACACATAACGACACATTTAAGGGTACAACCAACATCATGGTTGTTAAGTAATCATCCGCACCTACATCCAGCACGTGGCCTCAACAACGAGCCCCTCGACCAATGGCCAACTACATTCCCCTGGGAGAATCATATAGTTTAATATTTGATAAGTTGATGGCGGTAAATCTAATCACACTTCCTCCTATCCAACCACTTGATGAATCAAGACCAAAACCTATGTGGTATTATGAAGACCATTATTGCAAATACCACCAAGTCCAAGGACATGACATAGAGAAATGTTGAAATTTTAAAGATTTGGTCCAAAGACTCATTGATGAAGGTGCCCTCCAAGTAGAAAACCCCAACGCACCTCCAAATCAACCACTATATGCCTTTAAAAACCATTACCTAACCACACATTGATAATTCAATCCACCAATGCTACAACCCAAGCTTCAAATGCTCATACTCTAAACACTCTTCACACTATGGACCAAGATCATGTCCCATCCACAACTTCCCCTCCTTCATCGCCAATCATATCCACCTCCTTCGAGATTTCCCTACATCTAAAAACCCATTAACACTTATCCCCATAACCGCACTAATCAAACCTACATCTATCTCGGTTCCTATTCCAACATCCACACCTACAACATCAACCCCATTCATGAACATATCATTCTTACCCCTTGAGACAATTATGAAACAACCATTCCCACCTACTTCTACACCCGATATTAATCCTAAATATACTTCATCACCTATCATATCTACTCCTTCGGTTACCACATCCCCTTCATTGGATTTGACTACCTTACCTACATCCATTCCACCTTTACCCATTATACCATCCTTAGAGTTGATATTGGTTCCTCCTTCCATACTTTTTTCCCGTACTCCACCACATCAATGTTGTGTCCACATCTACATATATCCCTACCTTTGGAACATCTATATCGACTTCAACTATACATACCACTTCGTCCACACCTATCATGCCCCAACTTGTCATATTCAACCCCTTAACCACATCTACATCAAACATACCTATCACTACATCACTTACATCTCCAAATGTCCCAATTATGCCCACCTCCCTATTGATTCCAACTACCCCTATATCTATCATATAAAAAAATCTACTTACCCCTACCTTGACATCTTCGTCACATGTACTTATATTGTTTCCCATTGCCACATCACTCGTTACCACACCGACCACATTCTCTCCATTTGAAAATATATCGATGATACCCCTTGAGTAATTCTTGGAATAAACACCTCCACCTAAGTCAAACACAAATGGTTTTCATCCTCCCACTACATAACCAACTATTTCCACATTGGCCAATCCAAAACCTACACGATCCACATCTCACATAGACCTTATTAACCACATCATACAAACACCTCTTTCTCCATTAATATCCACCCCTACACCATAATCTTTAGATCCTCTAATTGAGATTATTATCATCCCTGCCAAGGGTAAACCTTCTTGACCAAAACCTAAGACTCTTAAGTCCCTTACACATCCTCGTAAGAAGTTAGATCTTACCCCTCCTCAACAATCCCATATCACCAAATCCCTCCTAGGAACACCCCCACCCATTTTAGGGTCAGGTCCTTCATCTAAAACCTCTAAAAGGTCAATCTAAATCCAAACAAACCAAACTTCCTCCAAAATTTGATTCATCTTCTAAGATGCCTAATCTACCTGTCAAATCTACATCCACACCTAAATATCCTATTAAAACCCACAAGAGTTTTCTTCCCTACACCACCTTTATTGGGTCTTAAACAAATATCCTTAGACACTTAATCCAAATATCCACCATCATCCTTCCTCCCATTATACCTTTTGATCCTTATAGTAGGAAACCTTCATGGTTCAATCCCAATTGCATTTGTGCCTATCATTGTGCTCTAGGCCATGACATTGAGAATTATAAGGCCTTTCAGACTATTTTCCATGACCTTATTGAGAAAGATGATTTCCTCATTCAGGGGGAACATCCTTCCCCATCCACAACCAATCCAATTCATATTTCTACATCCCCATCCATCGGGTTTCCTAAGACTCCCCATCCACATCTATTCCACCTTTACCTATCATACCATCCATAGATTAATCCAGTTCCTCTTTCCACACTTCTACCCGTGCCAACCACATCAACTATTGTAATCATGACCACATCATCCTCTTCTTCCACATCATTTGAAGAATATTGGAAAGCACTTCAACTTACAACAACTTTGAATGATCCTCCCATCTCATCTACAACACTTCCACAAACCAATCTTCACCTTCTTTTGACATCATCATGCAAAAATACTCCTTCCACCTATATCAACTAAAACATAACCTTCAAACCCTATGATTAAATTCATTGGCATCCCTTCTAAGGGTGTTCATTCGTAACCCAAACCTAATAACCTCGGTACACTTCCACAACAATCTCTTGTGCGTCCCCAAAAGAATATAGACATTCCTCCAATAAAGATCAAATCTACATCATCTATTTTAGGGAAACATCCATCTATTCTAGGGCCACCTCCTTCAGTTAAGGCATCACAATCACTCAACCAACCAAAATCCTAACGTATCAATTGAATCCTATGTGGACATCCTTCAACACATATCACATCAAATTTTTTTCCATCAAGCTTCCACTTGTTAAGGTATTTGAACCAAATAGTAAGGAGCCATCGTGGTTTGATTCCCACCTCATTTTTGCCTACCATCATACCTCGGGTCATGACATTGAATGTTGTAAGGCCCTTCAGACCATCATCCATGATCTCATTGAGAGAGATGACCTTTTCAAGGATTTTCCCTCTCCATCTACCATTTTATCCACAACTAATCCAATTCCTATTTCTACATCCTCATCTATCAAAGTCGCTAAGTCTCCTCCTCCATCCTCCATTAACATCTCTCCTTCACATATCATTCCTCATATAGAGGGTCCTCCCTTATTCATCAACACTATTTTCCTATGATCCCCAGTCATCTACCCAATCCAAATCTAAAGTTATCATCAACATCTAATCTCTTTCAACATCCACTAGCTCATCTACATCTCTAGGGAGCATCCTTACCTAGTTATTTATCCTCTAGCATCCTCTTCCTCATCCACACATCTTATCCCCATGGCTCCCTTGGTGTTGGGGAATTCATTCTAGGATTGGTCTGCTTGCAGATTGATTCCTTTCCTTGAAATTGTCTAGTATTATCCAACTCAGCTCATCCGATCCTATCTAATTTTATCTATCCACCATACACTCACCTGAGTCCACCTTTGTGGCCATATCTATGCTCCCCTTGGGAGACACCATTGTTTTATCTAAATTCCATTATGCATATTTTTTTGCTTCCTATCTCCAAGGTGTTGCGCATATTTATAATCTTTATCCAACTCATCTCATCCAACCTAATCCAAATTTATCTTGTCCAAATCTTCTTATCTACCACCTCATCATAAATCCACCGTTGAGGCCATATTTTTCCCTCCCTTGGGGGACCATTTATTCTCATCCTAAGCCCACTCTTGTGTTTGTTCTCTTATATGTATGTTTCTCGCATCCTTTTTGAGATCTTGCATATCCTACCTTATCTGATTTCATCCAATCTATCTCCTCGTCCTAAGTCCACCGTAGTGACCATATTTTCCCTTCCTGGGGACCATTCATACCTATCCTAAATTCAATGTTGTGGACATATTTTTCCCTTCCTTGGGGGACCATTCATACCTATCCTAAATCCATTTTTGTGGACATATTTGTCCATCTCTTGGGGGACCATTTATTCATAAGTCTACCTTTATGGCCATACTCGTGCCTCTCTTGGGGCACCATATTTTCATCAAATTTATCCTCTCATCCTAAGTCCACCTTGGTGGCAATGTTTGTGTCTCTTTCGGGACACCATATTTTCATCCAAGTCCACATTTGTGGCCATACTCTTATCCCAAAGTCCACCTTTGTGGCCATCTATTTGTCTCATTAGGGACGCATATCTTCTTCACTTCCTCAAGGATAACACATAATTTTTATCTTCACTCATCTATCTCATCCCATCTTTGTAAGTTATCATCCTATCCTAACGTGACTTTAATTTGGTGACCTCTTCCTTCAAGAAAACAAGAACATTATCACTATAGAAAGGAGCCAACGATGGAAATTTTTCTCCCAACTGGATTGGACCTTACATTATCACGTATAAGTATGGGTTTGGGGCCTACCGCTTGGCTTCCCTTGATGGTAACTAGGAAAAAAACCTCTTAATGCATTACACTTGCATCCATTCTATTGTTAGAATATCTACAAGTGGGCACTTAATTAAATCCTTAGATCATTCCTCCATCATGAACCTCTTCCATCTATCATTGTAATGATTTAGAATTATGTGTTCTAACGTCACTTTCCTAGACATTACCTTAAATATAGGCACCATGACTCTATCCATAGAATTTTCCTATGGATAGGTTCTCCATTTTTTGTGAGAACTCCACGATCATTACATTAATCGCCCTCTTATTTACCTATCGGAACCACGCTAAGGGTATAGGGGTGTCACTTGTGTAATCATCATCCCCTCCTAAGTGGTCTACCTAGATATACCTAGCTCTTTTCCATCAAAAAGAAAAAAGAAAAAAAGAAGAAGAAAAATAAATTCAAAATTATGGATGCTCTATCTCATGATATCTTATTTAAAAACATACCGATCCTTCAAGGTTAGTTGTTCATTAAAACATATAATAAAAATATTTGATCCCCCAAAGAAACGGTTATCATACATATCTTATCCTACCATCTAAAATAAAAAGTCAAAAATCCAAAAGCAAAAGCAAAAAGTAGACCATACCCTTGAAGGATGGCTACTCTATTATATCATGACGCAGAAAAGGCTTCCCGCATTGATCAACCTTCTATGTATCATAACATCCTAAGAACACTTTCCTACATCGATCACCTTTCTCATATACATTCTGAGACTCCCACATTGATCGGTTTGCATTTTTTCCTTCAAAGAGTTGGGGCATAGTCCTAGGAATACCCACCTATGGAGAACCCTCTTCCCGCATACAAGTTACATATCAAACCCCCTTATCATGTGGACATTATGTTTATGAGATTATTGTGTCTATGTTTCCCTCATGGTATTTTGATATAACTAACTATCGTTGGTTATGTGTTAAAATTTTCTATTGGCTACAAGTGCAATGCCTTCAGTGCTTCTCTTTCTTTTTTACCTCCAATCCGGTTTGAATCATGGTTCCCTCGTATGATCCTTGCTATGATTATGTGGTTTTTATCTCGATAAGGTCACCTTTTATTAGTATCACATTTTTGCATATCTAATTTCAAACTATGCCATCTATATCTATATGTTTACTTTTAAGGATGACATCTATTAACATCATCCATAAATCCATGAAATCTGTTATTGTCTATGAATATTATCTCTAATGCAATTTTTGGTTTGGGAATTCTATTTGATCTCCGTTGTAGTTTGTGAATCCTACTTGAGGATCCTTCTCAAGGAGAGTTCATTATCCTACATCTCCTCATCCCCCACCATGGCCAACATGTCCTTTCTCCATCCATCCTCCTACATCACCTTTATCTTCCTGTTTATTCTCCCCACATCACCTTTCTCACTCTCTTCATCCTTCTCCGTTCCTTTTCCACTCCTTCCCCCATCTTGCACTAACATTAATTATTGTTGGTATTCCCCTAATTTCCTTTATTGGAATTGCATATTACATTCTCCATTCCCCTTTTACTCTTCTTTACTTTTCCTCTCATCCTTCACCAACAATAATTATTGTTGGTCTTCCCCTAACGTCCCTTTGTTGACATTGTCTCCTCTACTCCCCATTACCTTTTTCTTTGTCTTCACTTTTCCCATCATCCTTCACCAACAATAATTATTGTTGGTCTTCCCTAAAATTCCTTCACTGACATAGCCTCCTCCATCATCCATTACCTCTTTCCTCGCCCTCCTTGTCTCCATCTCCACCCTTCCTTTTCACTTCTTCCCCACCTCTCCATCTTCCCTCTGCTCCGTCAATATCTTTATTGTCTTCATCATGCAACCTTTTCTATTCTCATCATAGCCCTCTTATCCTCATCTCATGCATCTCTACATGTATTTCAATGCGGTATGTACCATATTCCTTACCTTGGTCTCCACTCTGTCATCTCTTCATTCCCCATTATTTTACCAGTAACAAAATTCCCTCCCCTACTTTTCTCTACCACCCCTATCTCTTCCTTTCTCTTCCTTTCTCTGATCTTCTCCACATCTTCCTCTTTCTCCGATCTTCTCCACATCTTCCTGTTCTCTTCTCTAGTTTCTTTCTTTTCTTTGTTCTATCATCTCTTTCGTATTCTTCAAATTATTCATCTTCTTCATCTCCTCCAATTCTCTTGCTTCATATTTTCTATTCCACTACCTTCATTTTACACTTCTTCCTGAATTCACCCTCTACTATGTTGAATTTTCTCATCTCGTCTTCTCCTTCTTGTTTGAATTCCTCATTTCCTGCTCCTATCATCCTTTTCTACTATTCTCTATTTTATTTTCTCAGGACCCCTCGCATCGACTTTATTCCTACCCTTGTCTTCTTCACCTCCTACTTCTATACTTTATTTATTTTTTTAGTTCTATCATCTCTTCCCTCTTCTTTATATGCTTTATCTTCCTCATCTCCTCCATGTTTCCATCATTTCTCTCCATTCATCTTCATTATCTCTCTCTTTTTTGCCATCATTTCCCTCCCTTCATCTTCATCATCTCCCTCACTTTATCTTCCCGGTTACCTTCATTGCACATCTCTCCTCCTTTTTATTACTTTCACCCTCTACTTTGTCACCGCCCATCCTTATCCCCATCATCCTTCCACCTCTTTCATTCCTTTTTTTTCTCCTCCCCACCATGTCCACTTTATTCCATCTCCTTGTCTTCTTCACCTATGACTTTTCTTTTCTTCATCAACCACTCCTCATGTCATTTTCTTTTCTCTCTTTCCCTCTCACTTGTTTCTTCCTTCCACACATATTAACACCTTAACATTCAAGGTCATCAAAAATCTTTCCATTTATAGACCACAACTTATTCGTTCTATTACACCCCAATCTTGTTCTACTCTCTACTGTTATTTTCCCCCTCTTATACTTTTTTCTTCAATAGATTGAATTCTTCCCCTATTCGCATGAAAAAAGGAATGATTTATTAAGAAACATGTATTTAAAACCATGATTATTCCCCCCTTGTGGCATTTTATCAAACATTGGAACTATCCATTTCTATTCTCAAAGTTCACCTTTGTGACCATAATTATTTACCCTTATAGCATTTTATATCATCACTTTTTTGCATCTCACCTTTTGACCATAGTCATGCCATGTGTTGGGCATCATTATTTCACATCCCTGTCCTTTGCGGACACAATCTTTCACTCGATTCCTCGCATATGAAGGATTTTGTATTATTTTTGCATTTGATTGTGCATATTTTGATGTTTTCATATGACCCATTGGTCCTCTGGCTCGCATCTATTTGAGAGGTTTCCCATTGCATTCCCTCCATTTCAAAGTGATTTTAGCCCACTTACTAGTCCGTAGAGAATATTTTTCATCTTCATTGAGACCGCCATTTGTCCCCTACCGACATGATATTGGAGTCACCGCCATAGTTTTTATCGTTGTTGAAATCCTTTTTCTTGGGGCATCTTGCCTCGCCTATCATTTTACCCATTTATCTTTACTCGGTTGATTTTCAACATCTATCTCTTTCAAACTTGTAATTGAATTGCTTTTTCATCAATTCCAAGTTTGAGGGGAACACGCAATTAATCATCTTTTCAATGCTTCATCGTTTTGTCTCGTGGCTTGCCCAACACAAGCTACTCATAAAAAAGGGCAAATGTAGACTCTAAGTTTTGGTGTCGTTCCTCCACTTCACCCCGAGTTCGCTCTCCTGCATTATGCTTGCCCATTCAAATTCCTTTTCCCTCCTAATTCCATTTAAATTCATTTTCCCACCAAAATACATATCTAATTAATCAATGTTAATTGGTTAATTAATTCCTTTTAAATCAACTCATGAATTTAATATTCAAAAGTGGTCCATGTCATCCCACTAACGAATTTAATATTCAAATATTATCCACATCCAATCTAATCAGGAATTAAATTTTTCAAAATAATCCATATCACGCACTTGATAATTTAATATTCCAAGATAATGCATGCACCCCACTATCGAATTAAATATTACAAGATAATCACACGCACTTCTTATTGAATTAAATATTCCAAGATAATCCACATGAAATCTATTATTGAATTAAATATTACAAAATAATCCACATGAAATCCACTATTGAATTTAATATTCCAAAATCATTTAAATCATGTCCCCCACTCACATAATCAAGGTTAGTTTTCAAACCAGAGGATTCACGATAACCCCTAAAATAACCTCATCTTCATCCTATAAATAAGAGCCTTCCCCCTCTTTTAGACAAGTTAGAAGTGATAGGAAAACTCTGGCATTATAGCTCCATTTAGATCATCACCATACCATCATAATGCCCTTTTTATCCCACTCATACCATCATCATAGTACCATCCCAATGCCATTGTAATTCCACCAACATCACCACAACATCATCCAAGTGCCCTCGTGATCCCCTTAGTAATTCCACCAACATCACCACAACATCATTCAAGTATGGATTATTGTTAGATGGAAATTGGTGGCCCCTCTCACGAAATCACCAACATTCGTTCTTTGTCAATAGTTCAGAACCCATCCGTTTGGGAATAATATGATATGCTGTTGCGATTTGACTTTATGTGCCATCCATCATGCTCCTTTAGAGAAACTTGATAACATCTTTGAATTCACTCACGTAATCAGCCGGTGTGGTAGAATATTGTTGTTTTGCATAATTTGAACATCTTCTCATCCAATCTGCACTTTCTTGGGTAGTATTTGAGGCTACACGGGACCTACCTTTCGAGCATCGATTCGAGCCATAATATGTCTCTTATCTATTTTCTATTTTATTTATATCATATTGTACATGTTATCTTATCATTATCAGATTAATTTCTTGAACGCGGATTGACACCCTTGCAAGGAAGTCTATTGACTTCGAGGACTAGCCTTTGCCAAGAAATCCACCATATATCTGTCTAATCCCATCTTCTTTTAAGTGCCTATGGTTTGCAGGTTCCTCCATCGGTGAAAGAAGGAAAGATATTTCATCCATCAACATCATCATCCATTTCTGTGGGTACCTTAAATCCTGCATCTTCTGAGGTCGGTCTAGTTTTTATCTTTTCACTGTATTTATTCGAGTAGAAAGGTAAAAACATCTATGAACACTAATATTGTAATTGTATGTACTCTAAACACATGTATAGAAAATAAATAATTATGGAGAACCAAACTTATAAATTATATATATAAATGTTTATCCACAATTCACAAACACCTTTAAATATTGATTATAATTTAAATTATTCACACACACACACACAAATATATAAATATATATATATATATATATATATATATATATATATATATATATATATATATATATATTCCGTTTTAAAATCTCGCCCCAATCTTAAATCCTTTCAATATTTTAGTACAAATTAATTAATACTGATAATTTAGTGCAAAGTTCTTGAAGAGACATGAAATATGCATGTATTTAGTGTTAAGATGACCCCAAAGCACCAATCAAGTGAAAGACATCAATCGGTCAAGGATTAAAAAAGGCTTATATTATTTTATGGAAAAATACATTTTTATATATTCTTTTTTTAAAATGTCATTTGTATTTGTATTTTATATTTAATATTTTGATATAAACTTATATTTACAAGATAATTGACCCCAAGATATATTTACCCAAAATTTAATAGGGTTGTTTTCTCTTTAAGACAAATATTATTTCATGATAAATATTTTATATAACATGATTTTCTTTTGCAATGTTTATTTAAAGACACTTATTTATTTAATTTAGAAAAATAAAATTGGTAACTCTAAATTTTTAATGAAGTTTTATTTATATTAATGGAGTAAAAAGTTACGCAAATAACTTAGCAATGTTTTAGATACATTGTCATTTTCATCTCTTAACCAAAAGTTCAATTGTGAAATTATATGATAGCTTCTGGTTAAGTGATGAAAATGATAGTGTATCCGGTTCCACAGTCACATTCATTTTGGAGGGCACATGTACAACAACATTATCTTTGTAGATATCGCTTCTCCTACATTTGTAATTGTTCTGGGAAATGTAGTCTGAATTGGTTTGCCTGGGATAGTAACAACCATTATGGATGGGTAATTTAGTTCTCTTGCTCCAATTTTAGATGGTTCTACAGAGTCGCAGTTGCTTCCATCCCCTGTCACCAAACACAATATTGTATCGTTGTAACCTTGGCTACAGAGAAATTAGATGTAATCCTCTACGCCCGCATTATAGACCAACCCTGGAGCCACAACCTTCACTGGATTGATTTAGACAGCCCCATATCCAAATTTCACATCCGCATTGCTAGCCAAAGTTGCATCTATTGCAAACATTGAATCACAATTGCAAAAAAATCACGGGCACGACATCGACACTTTCTCTTTATATTTACAAATGTATATGTCTCTCGACATAATAATTATATTCAGCTAAAATATTAATGTTAGCAAATAATATGAACTTAGACATCATTATATAGAATAAATATTATAGTTTTTAATTGACTTATCTAATCAACAAGAAAATTATATTTAAATTGATAACCAAATGAATGTCAAATCTTAAAGATATATATTATTTTTTAAGATGTAATTATTATAATTATATATCATAACTCGTTTTAACACAGTTTGAATTTTCCAATATTTTACATCCATTTCTTCTTTAAAACCCATGATGTAAGGCACATTTATTAAAAAGAAAAACATGTTTTTAAATAGCACATAAAAAACATTTTACGACCTACTAAATTAAATGGAATGAAAAACAAAAATGTTTATTCTCATTATTGTGATATGACAAATATTAAATTTACCAAGCATTTAATAAAGATGACTAAAACGAACTTAGACATTTTTTTGAATCTAAAATCACATAATAAAAGCCAATTTGTTTAATTTCTAGAACATTTGATTTGGAAAATCTAAATTGACACTCCTTCCGATAGATTCTAGAAAATCTAAAATGTATCTTTTTTAATGTTGTGGTCATTACAAAATATTATAAGATTGAAAACATAAACATTATAACAAATTATTTGAAGAGACATTCGAAGCAGAGGTTGCAGGAATCCATTGGCTGATTTCCTTCAAGGTGAGTGTGATTATCCTTTTCGGGTAAGCTTTGCACTGTGATCAGGACACATATTATGCATCTCCAAAATTGCGAGAAGAATATGATCATGTGAAATACATGCATTGATGGCAAGGCATTTGCAATGCATTTTCCTCCATTGAAAATCCTTCATGCATACAAACACTCGGACTCATCGAAATGGTTATTGCATGTAACGCTTTCAATGACTCCATGTTTGCCCCCAAATCCACCTTGTCTTCCTCTTCCTCTTCCTCCACCTCTTCCTCTTCCTCGGCCTCCTTGTCCTTTGTACACACTTCCATACTTGTCTCATGCAGTGCGGTTGGTTATACAACTCTCTAAACCTATCTAAAATGTCACTGCGAAGTGGGTCATTTGAAGAATCCGTTTTTGGTTAACCTATCAAATTCGGAAACAAAGATTGTAAATTCCTCTAAGAAAGAAGTTATTTGTAGGTTATAATTGATGTGGTGAAGTAGAATCAGCCCTTTGTGAAAGATCACAAACTTCGAATAAGCGGCGCACATTCGATATCTCCTACACATGCGAAAGGTGATGTCGAAATCTGTTGGAAAAGAGTCGCAATGTCTAAGTAAGTATTCATGTCGCTCCGCATTGTTGGCCACAATCGCTTACTTAAATATGATGCGAGATTGATCCTGTTAATTGACAGGAAAGATTGTTGTTTAAATCTGTCGCTACTCTTGTTGTTTTGTCGTTCGCTTTTCCAAAAGTCTGTGTGCATGCAGAAGATGCATGGGGAAGACAATTATAAATGTTTTATTTTTACCGTGCATGGGGGAGATGCATGCGGAAAATGACGTACGTTACCAAGAAATGCACTTCCCCATCCTCGCTAGAAAGGCCGACCCCATGCCACTTCCTTAGGCTATATCAAGAATGTCTCGTAACCCTGGTAATTGTTTTTCTTTTATGTAATTATTGTTTTTGTTTCACAGGCACACATTTTGTATTTCGCGAGCACAACATCAAACACTTTCAATCTATATATACAAATGTATATGATTCTCGGCATAATAAGGGGATTTATGGTTGCTTTGCTCAGTGATTTGTTGAGGAGTAATCTTTTTCCCAAATGGCACGAAAAAACACTTTACCATATGATGTTTTCCATAGTAGGTATTATTAGAATCGGGGATTTATGATTGTTTTTTTAGCTTTTAAAATTAAAGGATTTATAACTACTTTTCTAGGCTGTTATAGCTCAAGTGATTTCCAGAAACAAGCAAAATTAATATCTTAATAGAAAAATAAGGGAATTCTAGAAACATGGAAAATTATGGTGTTAATGGAAAACTCTTATTGAGTATTTATTCCATTGAATGACATGACAAAGCATTTTACCATCATCCCCACCAATTACACTATAACACTTTTGATAGGTTTTAATCTAGTTTGCTTGTTGGGTATTGATAAAATTAGGGGTTTTATAAAAACAAGCAAAATTACAGATTTAATATAACATTTGTAAAATTATCAGTGGAGCATCAAAGTCCGATATCTTCCATTTAATTAACTCAAATATTTTGATGTTCTTTTCAGATTTTATCATTACTTCACAATTTGACCTTTGATTTAATTTTTCAAATACAAAGATTTGTTGTGATGGTGAGAAAGTTTGAGGAGCTATATAGGTAAATGTTTAATTTAAAAATTATGTACAATGGTTTTTATAGTTTTAAATTGTCAATTTGTTGTGCTAATACATTCTTGGTCATAGGTAAATTGGTATGTATTTGAGAGGAGCGTTAAAAGAAGATTTGGGTGTTGTGTTGTCATGTAGAACTAGTGGAAAGAGTTTGAGAAACAACCATGAGGATCCATGAGGATTACATGATCACAATATCTTCGGGGATGGTCATATGAAAAGGATGACTTGCAGTTCATATTGCAACTTCACTCATGAATAGGAGTAAAATAGGTTCTACGGAAGAATATTTTATTTAGATTTTTAATTAAATACTCATGAGAATATTCAATAGCTTGAAAATTCTATTTTAACCTTTCTTTTGTTTGAAAGATTTATTTTTAATATAATTTTTTGGTTCATAAAATTTAAAGGTTTTGGAATATGTTATGTTTAATGTTTGCTCCATATAATAACTTCATTTGAATAGATTTATTCCCCTTTTTCTTAAATCATACAATTCTATAATTACTCTTTTGGCATATCATCTTGATTCTTAAATTTAAATATATGAGCAGACCATATACTTGGCCTTTGAGTGGGGCCTCTTAAATGGTTATGGTGGACAAATTTAAAGGCTTGGTAAATTGGTTTGCCACTTTTCCTTTTGATTGGAAGAGTTTGATCATACTTGCTTATTGTGAAACATGTTGGATCTCATGGTAGTAACTACTTTTCATAAGGCTAGTTTTTATTGTAGTGGGGAAGAAACTCATTCTCCAATTTATGCACTCTCAAAAAAAAATCATTGCTCTAATTTAGATCTCTGATTTTTGTATTGAAATTATGTAATGTTTCATTTGTTAGTATTTGTTTGTTATTATTTGTTTTTAAGGTCAAAACACATTTAAACTTTAATTTTTCAATAATAATTTGGTGGAGATATGATGTTTATTTATGAGATTAGATTGGGTTAAGTTAGTTGAAATTATATTTAATGTCTTTTTTGAATTTTAATAATTTATTATTGAGTTGTGTGTAAAATGTTTTAGTTTTTAAATTTGCAAATCTACATCCATCTATATATTTGTAATCTAAAACATCATAACATGATTTGATTGCAGTTATTTCAGATAACAATTCTATTATCTTCTTTTAATATACACTCTCAATGTTTGATTCCAATATGGCAAAAATGTATCCAAAACATTTTGTTATGTTCATATTTTGGCACTATACCCAAACATAATTATGATTGTCTTTATACAAAAAAAAAAATGAGAGCAAGAAAGGGACTTCCCATTATAAAATTATCCAGGTGTGCACTAATGTTATTGCATTTCTTAAACAACTTTCTAAAGCACCCTTCAAAAACTTCTTGTTTATTGTTCCCCACTCAAAGGAGTATGTTGCGTGGCTGTGAAAGACTCTTCTTCTGCATCTCAATACATGTACCTCTCATTCACTACAGCATTTTTGCCACCTACATTAAAGATCAAACTCAAACAAACAATACAGCCGCATTCCTTCCAATGTTTCTTACAACTCATGTGCAATTGCTAGTATATTATATATAATGTGATTATTCTATATGAAATGGAAAGGTATCTTTGATTGAGATAAGGGAGGATATTTTCCAATCTTTGACTGAACAGAGTTTGACATTGTTGAAGTGCTCTATGAAGTTCAGATATAACACGACATTGTTGGGTGGGGAAATCCTCACGGAATGGAGTCAATCAAGAAAAGCTTAACCCACAAAATTCTCCTGCTGTTAAACTGCCTGGTTTTGAGCATTGGTACGAATGCAGGTCCTTTGTTGAATCGCTTCTACTTCCTCCACGGGGGCAAGCGCATATGGTTTTCAGCCTGGCTCCAGACAGGCGGCTTCCCCATTCTCCTTCTGCCCATCTGGATTTCTTCCTGCCAAAAAAGGAAATCCCAATCCCCCTCAGACGGCCATGTAACGCCCAAGCTTTTCCTGGCATGCGTTGTTCTGGGTGTTCTAACAGGCCTGGATGATTTTTTCTATGCTTGGGGACTCTCTACCTGCCTCTCTCCACCTCGTCTCTCCTGATTGCCAGTCAGCTCGCCTTCAATGCAGTTTTTGCAGTTCTGTTGGTGAAGCAAAAGTTTAGCCCTTATTCAATCAACGCTGTAATTTTGCTGACCATGGGTCCTGTTCTGCTGGCCTTCCATACCAGCAGCGACAGGCCTGAGGGCGTCACCACTGCACAATATTGGTTAGGGTTTATTGTAACAATTGCTGCGGCTGCCCTCTATGGATTCATTCTTCCCCTCATCGAGCTTGTTTACAAGAAAACCACGCGCAGGGTAACATACTTGCTGGTTATGGAGATGCAGCTCATAATGTCCTTCTCTGCGACTGTTTTCTGTACAATTGGGATGGTTGTGAACAAGGATTTTCAGGCTATTGGTAGGGAGGCCAGAGGATCCGATGTGGGGGAGTTCAATTATTACATGGTCATTGTCTGGAACGCCATCTGCTGGCAGCTTTTCTTCATTGGGGTATTCGGTGTCATCTTTCTGACTTCTTCTCTGTTGAGTGGTATTCTTATAGCTGTTTTTATTCCTGTGACAGAGGTGCTTGCAGTTATATTTTATCATGAGAAATTCAGTGGGGAAAAGGGCATGGCTCTGGCAATGGCTTTGTGGGGATTTGCTTCGTATTTGTATGGGGAATACAAGACTTCCAAATTGCAGGCGAGCAATGTGACAGAGGAGAACCACCATGGCTCTGAATCTGCAAGTCTTGTACAAGGAGAAGAAAGCACTGTGGAGCTGATTGTTCAAGACCACAAGCCTATCAAAACCCCATAATATAAGCTTTTAGAGCATCTTTTATTCCCTGAAAATGGATCTGAAATGTTTTTTGAAAATCTGTTGCACAGTTTTTCTAAAAACTCATTTCTTTTGCTATGAACTTCTGTATTTTTGTAAGTTATCCCTAGCCCTTCAGATCTGTAATTGAGGTTTCCGAGCTTTGTCATATGCAACTTTCTCATTGCACTGCTCTTCATTTGTTGACGTTTTATCCAAATAATTTCTACCCATGTAATTTCTTTTCAATATATTTTGTTGTGCTAAACCACAAACATTAGCATAGATTCTGCCAATATTTATATTTTTAGATTTTTTCTAATTTTTTTCTCCAGTAAATACAAAGGGATCCAAAATTGGAGTTATGAACCCTAAATGGATTAATGGAGGAACACCTTCTCAAAATGGGAATAGAATGAACTTGGATTTGTAATGTCCACCACGTAATCCCCATTCCGTATCCTACTTAGTCCACTTCTCTAATTTTACTTTTGAATATTCCTTGGAATTTTTCTTTGGTACTTCTCTTATTCCAATCAAACACTTTTCAGAACATTAAATATTTTGTGAATCCAAGGATTTAGAATTAGGTCAAACCCAAAACTTTAAATACTTTTTTGTTTGTATTGACGAAGAGATATCCATCTCAATACTAGCAATTGTACTTGAGGTGTAAGAAACCCCAGATATGAATCAAATGCAATGTTTCTTGGGAAACGTATTTCATGTAAGTGATGTCAAAACTTCATTGGCAACATCACCAATTGTTTTGTACATCAATGAGAGCCAAAATATGTCTGCAATGTAAAATAGCCAAAGATAAGACAAACTTTATATAGTCAAGAAGGTACATGTTTTGGAGATGGGAAGGACTTTCAAACACAAGCACATCTCTTCATTCTTTTGTACAAATACATGCAAAGCTTTGTACAATGTTTGAACCAATCCCAATTGTTCCTCACTGTAAGTATTGATTTTGGTTATCTATTGGATACGCATTGGTCAGCGACAACGAAAATGAAAATTCATTTTCAAAGGATAAAATGGGCAAAGATGTAGAAGTATTGCTTAAAAGTAAGTTAAGTTGAAAGTAAAGTACCTACAACACTCAAAATATTGTTTTAGGTATCCACTAGACATTGATATTTAAGTAATCTAGATAACAAAATCAAATTAAATTTTAAACTCAATATTACGGCGACTATACAAACTAAAATTAAAAATATATTTTTCTCAACATAAAATTATTGAAAGTAAACTACCTACAAAACTCAAAATATTGTTTGTGGGTATCATGGAGAGCGAACTTTAACTTTTTGAACTCATTATTATGACGACTAAACAAACTAAATGTAACAAATCCACTTTATTCCACAAATATAATGGACCAAATGTTCAATTTCCATAAATACGATCAACTAAATGTTCAATATGTGCAATATAGACAATTCTTAACATAAAACTATTATTTTATAATTTAATAAAAATACTTAAATTGATATCTCAACACTAATCTAATATATTAGAAGAATAAAAATAACAAATTTACACAAATATTTGTATATAAATTGAAAAATAAACTTTTCCCCACCCTTATGAATTTACCATTATTTATTACGCTTAGGGAGGCGTTTCTATGGAATGGCCTTGGTGATTCTAACACAGTCGAATATTTATGGTGGAGATTGAAAGGTGGAGGATGTGTTGAAATCTAAGGACCAACAATGCGTCTATTATTTACGAGTGTGTCATCCACGTATTCCGTTGGAAGAAGATGGTGCTGGCCCCCGCCCAATGTATGCCTTTGGCTTCAAAGTTGGTGTGTCTCAGGCTCTACCTCGCATCTTGTTTACCACCGGTTGGATGCAAAAGTGCCCGAAAGCAAGCAAAAGAAGCAAAATCAATTTGAACCTGCTCCAGATACAAATACAAATCGAGTTCAATCAATTTGTATATAATAAGACGAGGAGATATTAGGGTTACAAATTTATCTTCGTTTGCAATTACTGATTCCGATTTAACCCTTAATGGTGTTGATTTTGGGGGACGGCTATTAACGAGAGCTCCGTTTAACATGGTTCTATTTGAAAGGTGGTGGCGGTTTACGGATGGATGATTTGACACTGGGTGTTTTCCAAATATTTATAGTTTAATGGAGGCTACGTGAATTAACAGTACATTCTCCTTCTGGGTTCTTAAAATAAGTGATGGTGGACATATCAAGTCAAGGCTCCTGATGACCATGGTTAACTTGCACTCCACTTTCAAATCACATTACATTATTTTTAAAAACCACAACATTTTAGAATTATTATTAGTGTTGTTAGGATGGTATAGATTCCAGCAAGAAGGACAAGAAGAAAATCACATTCGTGTTTCACTAGTTGGATTGCAATCTTTTTAAGACTTAAGCTACAAATTTAATCCCCTTAGTCCACTCTCCATTAATGTATGTTTCCTCCTTTTATATGTGTTTTTAGGGCCCTTTGATTCCTTATAACATGCTCAGAGGTTTCCAGGGATTTCTTAGATTGGAGGATCACTTTCCCAAATTGTTGAAATTTGGGAAGGTCCCAATGTAAAGGTCATTGTACGTACCCAAAATTGGAGGGTACTCGCATCGCGAACGATGTTACACATTCCCCAATGATGATACTGTGTCGCCTCGCATGAGGTGTTCGGGATCGAGAGAACCTCACGAAGTATATGTTAACATCCCAAATGCTTTATCCAATTTCCTGTGTGTTTCGCTTTATCCTCTGTTGTTCTTTTTCTAAGCTTTTTGACCTTTAGTGAAGAAACCCTTTGCCCTGCCATGGCGGCGATCTTGTAACCACCACCTGCTCGGGCGGTGGTCCTTCACGTGTTTTCAAAGCCACGCTCCTTTGATCGCGACTTGCGTAATTTTCAACTTTCACCTTTGACTTTTCTCAACCGCCTTAGCTCGTATTAATGTTTTATGTTCCACTGGAATAGTGTTTCTTCATTGTTTAATGGTAAAAGAGTTCTAATGGGAATTACCTTTAGGTGAATGTGAAATCTATAAATATCTAGATTGTTTTCAAGCAAATGGCCCCTCAACTTCTCATTTCCATTGTTTAGTCTTTCAATTTCTTATTTAGAGCTCATTTTGTTTTCATGTTTGCATTCATGCTTGTTTTCCTTTTCTGTTGGAAGCCATTTGATCTTCTTGCTTCAGTCTTGTTCATTATTGTTCATACAAATTAGTTTAGAGCAGAGTAGTGTCATTTGTAGATTGAATCCATTAGAGTTGCAGGTTGT
Organism: Taxus wallichiana var. yunnanensis; assembly: GCA_018340775.1. Lineage (NCBI taxonomy): Eukaryota > Viridiplantae > Streptophyta > Pinopsida > Cupressales > Taxaceae > Taxus > Taxus wallichiana. Next base: position 815,261,554 of record CM031235.1, read on the forward strand.
GTTCTTCACAGAAGGTAGATTCTAGAATCTCTCGGTACACTTGTGTTGTATTCCCATAATAAATCCCGTTAGGAATTGCATACGCCAAGCTCTATCACTTGCGTTGTCCCTCTCCTACTCGCATTATATTCGGTCTATATCCAAAGCTGCCATTGTTCAAAATACATTTTTCTATTGATCTTTAGCATATACGCTCTTACGGACTCACGTGAACATGAAGGGACGAGGAGATCATTTTGAGGGGACAAAATCATACACTACTGGATTCGCCACTGTTCTGCAAATTCTAGGTTTTATCTGTCAAAATTCTAGTTAAAACATATCAAATAGAGTAGTGAAATATTTCATTTCAGTTAAGTTTCATTTTCGATATTGCGGGAAGTGTGGGGATTGATAGTTTATGAGAAACTATGATTCATTCCTCACTTACGAGGTAGGATCGAGAATCTTTCAATTAAGTTAATCGGCTATCTAGTTATTTAGGATAAACTCATGTTTGCAGGCAAAGTAGCATTAGCTACACTGGGGCTACCTTGCTTGTTTTAATTTTGTTATTAGATTAGTTGTAATTTTTCTGAATGTATTAGATTAGTTTCTCTTTCAATTCTATTCAAAATTCTATCAAAAATACAAAAATAAGGAATATATATATATATATGTTGTAGATGTATCTTGCATAATTAGTTTATTTCGTTTCGATTGGGCTTATATTGATCTTGTATGACAATCACGGGACCTAGGGAGCCTAGGGAATACATTTTGAGCCAATCGTGCCTCAACCAAATATTGTTGCAGATAAAGCGGACATAGACCAAAATCTCGTAATTCAGGTCTTCCAAACATTAGTATTTAGGTCCTCTCCACTCCCACTAGACATCATCACACAACTATCATTATTAAACGTAACAGCCAACCAAGCTAAAGATTTCTAGACTAGACCAGAGAATCGTCCATAAAGCACCAGAGGATCCACTACACATTTAGCCATTCCATTTTCATGACCTTGTCGAGAGATATATATGAAGCACCCATAGGTCATCTTCCACGTATTCCACAACCCATAGATTAGATCACGACAGAGCTCGATATTGATTGGAGCCTTTGAGCAGCTATCCTCACCAAACGATCTATCACACGGTTCAAGTTAGGAGGGCCTTCTTTGCCTTAGATTCGTAGATCCCGCTATTGCGTGTTGAAGACATAAGATTACCTAACTAGCTTATTTGCATCCCGCGTGTATTCCATCCCCCTTTAAATTTGTCTCGGCCACGACCTTGGGAGGTCGGGTGCAAGGAAGAGTTACTTGTAGATTCTCATGCTCGCATGTCACTTTTCCATCGTACAAAATTGGTGAACCCAACGTGAAACAAACAACTGCTTCATCTTCTCTACCTCTTTAGCCTCCACATCAACTTCACCAACAAAATTGGTGAACCCAATGTGAAACGAACACATAACCTTCTAACGGAGTCAAATTTCTACTTGTTCTTCCAATTAGTTTACTTTTGGTCTTTTCCACTTCTTTAGCCTTCACATCGCTTCACCAACAAAATTGGTGAACCCAACGTGAAACAAACAACTGCTTCATCTTCTCTACCTCTTTAGCCTCCACATCAGCTTCACCAACAAAATTGGTGAACCCAACGTGAAACAAACAACTGCTTCATCTTCTCTACCTCTTTAGCCTCCACATCAGCTTCACCAACAAAATTGGTGAACCTGACGTGACTCAAACTAATTTTCCTCTTTCTGTTCTTTCATCCACCTTCACTCTTTCCCATTATTCTATGGGTATTCATATACCCCCCGAATATGTCGGGATACGATGCATATGGCAGACCTCTCCTAGGTCTTGAAGCATACTACGATCAATTAAATAGACAACCATCACCCTCGCTCTCGGAGCGGGGTGACAACTATTTAACTAACCGGTTTTCAACACAAACTCGCCTCAAAGGACTAGATATAGTTCTTCTTTCCAAATAGAGGAGTTGGATCAACTCACTCAACGCAACAACTAGAGCCTTCAACTCAAACAATATGACGCTCACTTTGGAGAATATGGTTCATCTCCTCGAGTGTTGCTTAAACCACAAATTAGTAGACAGTCAGATCCATATCTATTTTTAGATGATGAATACTTAGCACGTTATGCTAGGAATGAACAATGCTCTCAAAATATGTACCCACCTATAGGAGGTTTGCAAACACAACGAGGTCTCGTTCCAAGAAAGCACCCCCATTTCTCCACCTATAGGAAATGCCCTCGGTGAAACTTGGCAGGGCACCGATCAATTCATAGCAGGGTACCATATGCCTATAAAACCTCAAGATATACAACAAACGCCACTAAGGCAAAATACCATGTCTTCACCAAATGAGGTCATCTCAGCCTTAGTTGAGAAGGTTAGAGGGTTGGAACTTGCTCAAGCAAATCAAAATCCACAGTTCATGCAAGTAGGAACTTCCAATCCTCCACATCATCCTAGCCAAGTAGACCTCCTCACAGGAACAGGCACGTTGGGCATGCCTCCTCAGTATTCACAACAAACACCAACTAGAACCGTGTTTTCTAATGCCGCTCTAGTTGAAAATATAATACCTCCCGGTTTAGTACAAAACAATCCATTCCTGAGCAATGCTCCTCCATACTTAAACATGTATTCCAAATCACCACAGGGAGATATGTTCTCTTCTCCCGGCATGTTCACTCAACCACAGGGATTCCCTTATGCCCCTGCAAATACATATGCTATGCCATATCAACAACCCATTCCACCTCCACCCCCTCAGCAAACACCATCAATGGTCAAAACCTATGTGATAGGGACTTATTCTGAATATTTGAAAGAACCTTTGGACTTCACTATACGAAGCATCATGCTTCCAAGACCTCTCCCAATCTACCCAAGTACAAAGGAGAGGGAGACCCAAATGCACATATTAAGGCCTATGCCACAACCATTCGAGAACTGCTCCCTTGGGATGGAGTTGTTGCTAAAATATTCCCCAAAACTTTAGAGGGTATCACCCTCGATTGGTATTATAGAATACCTGAAGCCTCAATACATTCATTTAAACAACTCGTTTTAGAGTTCATCAAGGCGTTCGACATGAACAAATTGTTGAGAATAGGAATCAGGGAATTCTTGCATATTAAGCAAGAACATAATGAATCTATTGCTCATTTCATCCAAAGATGGCATACAGTCCTTTATTCTTCAGCAAGCACTCCAAACATGGATCAAATGGAACTATGTGATTTATTCCTTCATTCTCTCGTGAGAGAGATAAAAAAGAAGTCGAAGTTCCCACTAAGAACTTATGATGAAGTGCTCGAGAGCGCTCTCCGAATAGATCAAGCTACTGATAGATAGCGATCATGAAAACATATGGAACAAATGGGAGGTTAATCATCCCCAACCAAAACACTACAACTTATCCTACTACCACAAACGCCAATCAAGGACCTAAAATCCTTAACAAAAACCGCGGAGTGACAATAGATGGAGTGACTGACCAAACAAAAAAAGCAAACATTGTAAACGTTCCACCACCGGTTAATAATCAACGAAACAACAATTTTACCCCAACAATCAACGTGGTGGATTTTAATCGTCCCCAACAACAACAACAACAACAACAACGGAAAATCCAGACACAGGGTCCAAGTCAAAACTCAACTGGATATCAAAACCAAAACCAAAGGCAACAAATGCAAAACTTTAATCCTAATAATCAACAATTTAATCAGAGTTTTGGACCACAACACGTGCCAAACCAACAACCTAGGAGTTATAATCCTAACTCGTATTGTGGTTTCCACAAAATTCGAGGCCATGACACTAGGACTTGCCGCGATTACAATAAGTTCATGCAACGTTTGCTAGAAGAACAAAGACAACTCTTCATAGATATGTTCTTAATAGATTCTGTGACACCTATGCCAAATACTTTCACAGGGGCAATTTCCCCTCAAAACGCACCTCTTAAGATCTTCAATGATCCACTTCCAAATCACAATAACAATAATAAATTAAATCCAAATGGGACGAACAAAGGTGTAATGACAGGAAATAACAATCACGAAGCCTCAACTTCACTAAATCCACCTGTCACACCACAATTAGGAAATCAACCACGAACCAAGATAGTTGGTCTAGTGGAGTTAGATATTGAGCTGCACATAGAAGCCATAACAAGAGCACGAGAATATTCTTCTCAACTAAATCCAATCTATCCACTAGAGCCAGATAACATTCAACAAACGTTGGTAAAACCCATAGGTGTTTATGATTTAATTAATGACTTAACAAAGACCTTCTCTCACATCTCCTTTTTGGACTTATTGAAAAATTCTCCTGCCCATAGGGCTACTCTTTTAGAAGCACTAGGTCTAGGTCATTTAATTAACATCACTCCACCTCCTGAAACACAAGTAAACCATATAGACTTCGATATCCACCCTCCAGGGCAGCCAGATAGAGATACCAAGTTTATATTCGACATAAACAAAATGCCAATAGATACTGAAATTACACACGAGAGGTGATCCGGCCTTGCATTTACGGGTGTGGGTTTCAATGATAATTATGTTAAACGTGCAATGGTAATGATGGGGCAGCAATTAATATTGTCCCCTTCTCTTTCCTTCAAAAGCTAGGATATGGAGAAACAAACTGTTCCACAACAAGAAATACGCTAAGAGATTATGACAACCTTAAAGCTACTTCAATTGGGACTATAACACTACCAGTCACCTTAGGACTCAAGACAATCCTCACCGAGTTTTATATCATAGATCGGAAACCAACTATAATATGATCCTCGGTTGACCATGGATACATCACATGAAAGCAATCCCTTCTACGTTATTCCAGGAAATAAGATTCTTACACCTAGGAAAGATATTCGTAGCAAAAGGTAACCCAAAACCATTTGACATACACCTAGCAGACCTGAAGAAAAGACCAGGCATTCACTCTGAGTTTGAACTCCCAACAAACCAACTTAACAAACCAATCGACTCAAAACTAGAAGAAAAATTAATACCTACAATAGAACTAGAAATTACGAACCTAGTCAAGGGCATCCCAGCCCTCAAGGATGAAGCTAACGTTGTAGAAATAGTGTCATTAGGAACTACTGTAAAAATTGTCGGGATTCTTTGGAACACGATCTACCAATTTTCCTACCATTTGATTCCATAGGTATGGGATGTACCTTAGGAGTTGGTTCTCTTCAGTGAGAGGAACTTTGCATGGTAGAAGTAACCAAAAAAGAAGAAACAGACGCTTGAAAAGAATGTCCCAGCATCCATTTTTCCTAGTAAATATTGGACTCTCCACTTCGATGGAGCTAGATGTCACTATGGAGCTGGGGTAGGTGTGATCTTTACTTCTCTTGAGGGAAAGATCCTACCTTTTGCTTTTAAGTTAAACTTTGAATGTACAAACAACGGCGTTGAGTACGAAGCCCTCCTCCTCGGCCTCCTCATAGCCAGAAGGATTGGTGTTAATGACATCAGAGTGTTAGGAGACACGCAATTAGTTACAAACCAAGTCTCTGAAGTATATGAGACTAGAGCTGAGCACTTACAACTCTATCCATTGAGGCAATCCCACGAGAACAGAACCTTCTCGCATATTCAATATGACCTCAACTTCACATTTTACCCCAAGTAATGAGTTGGAAGATACAAGTTTCAAGGTATCACTTCGTACTAAACCATTGGTGAAGAAAATATCAACGAACCCTCTTCTAACACATACAACTGAGAATGAATCTCCTATCTTACATCATGTTGACAGTGATAAAGTCACTCTCGAATATCTAAACGCCTATGCAGAGCTACACCTTGCTCACACTATAGTTGATCTTTCCCTAATACCACACTCCTCTTCCTACTTTGGAAACCCCACGGTGAGTTTCCTCCATAGAAGGATCTCAATATCTATGAGATAGAAAACGGAGAAAGCTTGGAACTACCTCCAACCCCACCTGAATTTGAAGAAGGTAACGCTTCTTTAATAGAAGAAACCATTGACATAAACATTGGAGCAGGAGGAAGAACCAATAATTTGAAGTTAGAATCCTCGCTAACTCCGAAAGAAATAGAAATACACACCCAAATCCTCAAAGAACATCAAAAGGATTTTGCATTTAATTATAAAGAAATGACAGGTATCGCACCACAAGTTGCGGTACATAATCTTGTCACTAAACTAGATGCGAAGCCAATTAAACAGAAGTCAAGACCAATGAAGCCAAAAGTGGCTCTCATGGTAAAAGAGGAAGTAATAAAACTTCTCCAAGTAGGATTCATCAAACCCGTTGACTATTCACAATGGGTATCTAATATCGTTCCTGTCCTAAAAAAGAATGGGAAGATACACATTTGTATAGACTTTCGGGATATTAACAAAGCTTGTCCCAAGGATGATTTCCCATTACCATCCATTGATGTTATCGTTGATGCAACAACTTGTTATCCTGTAAAATTGGCAAGGGCAATTTTATTGATAACCATACCGAAATTTTGTTCCAATTCCTTGTTAGGGATCCCTTGCGTTCGGAACGTTGCAAAATCCCTTCCCGGGAAATCTTAGTTTTCCGAACTTAGTCATTTTTGGTCTTTTTGGCCGGGCGCATATAATGACTATGCAACATCAACTTTTGATGCGCCCCCTTTAAACCCTTTGGCGCATGCTTTCTTGTGTTAGCAGGCGTTTTTGTGCGCCTCTCTATGTTGAGTCTTTCCTGCGTGCTAAGCGCGTGCGCGCAAGGCGCGTGCGCCTTTATGTCAACAGTGTTTTTGTGCGCCTCTTTGCAGTGCGCCAAAGGCGCACATATTCCTCTGTCAACACCACTTTTGGTGCGCAAAGTGCACATATCTTCGTGTTGACAAGCCTTTTGGTGCGCCAAAGGGCGCATGTTTTCTCATGTCGATAGCTCCTTTGGTGTGCCACTTGAAAAGGTTGGTGGCGCATTTATTACTACCTCGCCTATAAATATGCATGTCTGCGCTGTCATTGTCACCAATGCGAATCACATGATTTTTCTCTGAGCTTGTCAGCGCACCTGCCCGTCGCTTTCGATTGCTTTGTGGACCCCTTTCGTGCATTTCTTCGTTATAAAAGCCGGGTAAGAGGTCCTCTTTCTTTTGTGCTTCATGTTTGTGGTTTTTGGTTGTTTGTGGATGTGATTTGGATTGAAATGAATAAAATTATGAATTTGTTTCCCCTACTGTTTTTCCACATTTCCTCCTCTTTCCAGATCTGCTGGTAGAGGAAGCTCTATCCTAAAAATAATGATGGTTTGAACCCCCTTTGTTTAAGCCATTTCAATCACCCAAATGAAACTTGCAAAGAGAGCTTAACCATATGTAAACCCCTCTGAAGAATCAAAGTTTTTAAAGGAACTGTATTTTCCTTTGGTGCGTTGGCATACCATGCAACATCAAAGACAGTTGTGCCCTTGGTGCATCTGTCATCCCTGTTACATCAAGAGCAGCTGCGCCAATGGCGCGCATTTCCTACCTGCTACATCATAAAAAGATGCACCCTCATGGCGCACTTCCCTCGCTTGCTGCAAATGCTTACCGTGCGCCCTCTTGGTGCATCAAACTTGAGTGCAACATTGCAAATTCCTGCGCACTTAGGCGCACTCAAGCATCCATATAATGGTCCTTTCCTATGCGTCAAGTGCAAAGCTATAAAAGGCAGGCGCGTCCCTCATCACAACAACATTGTGTCATGCAGACCTTCCATGTGCCGCGCCAAGTTCCCCTTCGGCGCATGAACATATGATGTTACACGCATTAAGCGTGCGCCCTTTGGTGCACTCTGTACCCATGTAACATGAAAATGATCTGCGCCCTTTATAAAACGAACACATGGCGCAGGCGCACTTATCCTTACAGCAACAAAATGTATCATGCAGTATCTATGCGCCATGCATCCTTTGGCGCTGATTTAACCCTTGCAACACCATTTTCCTATGCGCCTTACCTATTTAGCCCTGCATTCTGCAATATCCATGCGCCATGCGCCCGAGGCCCCAAAATTGCTAACTCTTTCTTCTGTCAGCATTTCAATGGAAAATCAAGCAGCTGACACGGCTTTCTTCGATTGGGTTTCACTTCTTATTCTTGCAGATCAGTAGCTAAGTTTAGAAGAACATATGTCAACATCAAGCAAGAGACCTACCAAATCCAAAGGCAAGGCCAAGCTCACAAAAGAAGAAATGAAGTATAAGTATCAGAGGGTCAGAATGCCCGACTCCCAGGCCGAGTGTGACCTGGACATCAGAGACTCAGAGTTGGGACATATCGATATGGAGGAATTCTGGGTCAGGACTCAGAAGGTCACAAGAAGTCCATGGATGGACAAGCTGATAGGCAGTGCCCTGCACTTTGCTGGGGGAATCCCAGTCAGCACCGTTAACAATGAATTCATGATGGTGGTCGCGGTGCTACAACAAAGACACAAGATGTGTCAGTAAATGAGAAGGGTGAGGTCATAATTAACCTCACTGCCCGCCACTTTGAGATAATACTCGGCATTCCTCACCACCGGCACTTTGTGGCCGTCAGCCGAGAGGATTGTATCAAAGCCTGGGATGACAATGAAGATCAGTGCATGCATGCAACTAATGAACGAAGTCTATCTGAAAAACAAAAAAGTAGTGACCCGTTGGCCACAAATCATTCACCACAGCGATTTTTCAGAGGAGCTCAGTGACACTATCACATGTTCTGAGCGGGGTATTTGGGCTTCTCGACGACCCACTATTTCCACAAATGGATGTTGCCGTATTTAGAAAGCGATGAACAAGAATGTGCCCGATCAACGCTTTGAATGGGCGAAATTATAAGAAGACAATCTACGAGTAGCTACAACAATTCCCCCACAACGGGAAGGTTCTACATGAATTCCTATGTGGTTTATCTTTGCAGCACGAAAGGGACTATCCAGCTCTGATGCGGAGTGGGGTTTGGCCCCAAGTTAGAATCTATGAATACTATCCAGAGCTGAAGCTGGAGAATAGCATCCCTCAATTTACAAAGATCAATGATGCATTTTTCTATTTCATCATCTACTGTTGAGGCCGAATATGACTTACGGTTGCATGACCAAGAGCATCGTGGCAGCCACTAAGAAATGGGGGGCCTTGTTCACTCAATTCCCCACGTTCACTTATCTAAGGGCAGCTAACTTCTTGGGAGAGCCAACTAGGATTTGCCAAGGTATCTTTGGGCCCAAGTTGATTTCGCTAGAGTGCGTCAAGACGGCTAGTCACCTACCATGAGAAGTGCCTCAAGAGAAAGAAGGGTGGAACTCCTTTCCCCCTTACAGTGGGTAGATACACATGTCTTACTCACCACAAGGCAAAAGACATGTTTGCAGAGCTGGAATTGCTTGAATCTAAAACATCACTTCCCAAAGTGAGGCCTACCTTCGACTGAGGAATGTACGCGAGGGCTAAGCTCGATCTCGATCCACATCCCTCGGATCGAGGATATCTACATTGACCTATATCACGAGGTGGAGCTCGAAGGAAAGACCATTCTCATTTGGCCTTGGCAGAAATCATCCAATATGGGGTGGCCATCGTCCCCAAAGGCTACCAAACTACCAAAGAGGAAGTAGATCAAGTGTATCTTGACACAGGTGGGGATGATTGGCCTTTTGCGGCAATTGATAGGACTAAAGCACCTCGACAATTGAGGAGAGGGTCGAAGAAACTCTGTGACACGAGCATTGGTGCCGAATGAACGGACTCATCTACCTCGGGGTCGATTTCACAACCTCTCCGTTGGGTAATGCACCTTCTAGATCAAAACAGCAGCCTAAAGGCAAAGGAAAAGGCAAAGAGGGTGAATCCAGCACCACTCAAGAGGAAGCTCCTGCAAGTCCTCCTTTCACTGCACTCAAACAAGTTGTAACTCTGGCTTCTCCAGAGAAAGAAGCGGAAGAAGACGTTCCAATAGGCCCATCCACTCAGGATGTAGCCACTGCTGCAACAACCGAGGTCCCTTCTATCCCTTCTTTTTCTCCTCCTTCCCCTCCTCGAGTGACTCAAATGACCATTCCTTTGGTCGTGTCCTCTCCCCCTTCTTCTACCATTCCTCCCGCTTCTTCGTCCATCTTCTCTTCTCTTGCAGACCTATCCCCCTCCATTTCTTCCCTCATCTCTGAGCTCCCTTCCCTTCCTATGTCTTCCCCTCCTGCAGTATCTCTTCCTCCCGTGAGCACTTCTTCGGCCTCCCTCTCGATGCGCCTCCAAGTGTCTCCACGTTCTTCCCCTCTACTCTGCAGCCTGCCCCTTCTCTATTCCTGGTCCTTCTCCCATAAGTCCGGCTGGATCTCCCAGCACTTAAGTCGTGCAGAAAGGAAAGTTCCCATCGCTCCGATGGACTTTTCCGTAATCTCGTCAAAGGGGGCGAGAAGTAGAAGCCCATCACACGCTTCTCTCGAGTGCTTCGGGAGAAAGGGTAATGGCGATCGCATACCCCAATCCCTCAAGGATAAAAGGATCTGTCTCGACCAGTTATACAAAGATGACTCAAGTCACAATGGGTACGTCTTCTGAAAGCCTTCAGGGAGAGGCCCTATCTGCAGTCGATGCCCTCTGCAAGAAGCTTCAAGAAACAAAAGAAGAGAAAAGGCTATTGAAAGAGCAAAATAAACATCTGCTCCAAGCCTTATAGAAGATGGGCAGTGCACCTCCTGTTGCTGCCGAAACTCCCGAGCCTCTGAGCCAGGATAAAATTAATGAATATGCAAAAATCGGCGAGCAGGGCATGGCAGTTTCAGCTTGGAGGAGCCAAATCCTCAAGGACAATGAAAGAGTGATCGCCAAGTTCTCTGATTTATATCTGAACATCAACAAGGCGAATAAGGAACTCCAAGCATTAGCAGGACCCATATCAGAAGAGTTAGACCATGCTAGGCTGCAGCATGAGACCTTTCAACAAATGTTCATTTGTTGGTCGAAGATCCGTCAAGTTCGGCGTCTTCGGTCATCCGGGGCCCTCAATAAAGTCATTTCCACCTGGATTACGGATGGATCAATTGGAATTCGTCCTTGAAAAGATCGACAAGGTAAAGGAAGAAGCCCTGGATGCGATGCACCAAATGGAACAAATCGTTCTCAACATGTCACTAGGGTTACTTACTCCTTCCTTCGCCTTAAGAAAGGTTAATGAAACCATCCGGATCTTGAGGAGATCGTCTCACAAGGGGGGCCGAGAGGTCACTTTTGGCGCAGAGTCCATCAATAACTTTCTTGGCTGTCGGGACTTCATCGGGTCCCTCATAGAAGCAGAGAAAGAATATTCCAAACTCCCAGAGAAGCTCGTACGACGGCGGGAGACTTGCGAGGTGATCAGTGAGCGACACAAGGATCCTTCCCAGGATCAACTAGGTCCCATGATCAGCAAGTTCATGGAATACCGTGCTCAATTCCACATCTCATCACGAGCAAAGACAAGCGGCAGGCTATCCCCTTTCGTACGTAGGATGACGATGATGAATAGTGGCTTCTTCTTCTTCTCTCTCTTCTTTGACTTTCTTTTTGTGAATATCTGGAGTATGTTGGCACAAATGATGACATCATCCATGTTGCACCATGGGATGATGTCATCCATCAAGTTGTCAAAAGTCAACATGACTTTGAGATATTTTGTAAATAGGTGGTTGGCTCCTTTTTGCCTTCTTTTCTCTCCTTCTTCTATAAATACCCCAATACTTGTTGTATTGGGGATGGGTGAATATCTTTCAGATGAAAAATAGAAGTGAGGAGAAAAGACTTTGAGCTTTTTGTAACAGAAAGAATTATTAATACAATATTTAGACTTTGTGCTGAATACGTGTGTTATTTGCATTGGATCTTTCTTACGTTAGATCTGTGTGCTTGTTACGTTGGATCTATACATTTTATTGTCATTTATTCATCGGTATTGATTTGCTCATTTATGCAAGTAGGTTTGGCTCTGTTTACTACCAATCCCAAAACATAAACCCTCTGACCTTTCTGCTTTGGAATTCATTTCTTTTCTTTCTTCGGGTCTGATCTTTCTCCATCCTCTCTTTCATTCCTTTCTTTTCGTGATTGGAAACACCCTACCGGGATGAGATCCCAAACCCCGAAGGCAAAATATTGTGAGACTTGCATGATTCTGCTTTGGTAGAATAGCAATAAACTGGGTTTAGCTTCTTTGACTCAAAGAGGGGCTATGCTTTGAACACCTTTGTTGGCTCATCTATCCATAGATCCGCCCAAGCGGCTGATTTTCGGACCAACACAACTAGATTTGAAGTATTGTCCCTCATGGATGGGTTCTTAGGGTACAATCAGATTAAAATATCTGAACAAGATCAAGCCAAAACCACATTTATAACTCCCTAGGGAACTTATTGTTATGTTGTCATGCCATTTGGTCTTAAGAACGCCGATGCTACGTATCAGCGAGCAATGACTTATATATTCCACGATCTTATCCATAAAATTGTGGAATCATATGTGGATGACTTGTTAGCCAAGGCCAAGAAACACTGTGATCATCCGGAAGTGCTCCGTATCATCCTCTCACAACTAATTGAGTATGGTGTCACATTAAACCCAGAGAAGTGCGTTTTTGGTGTAACAAGAGGCAAACTTCTAGGATACATTATATCTTAATGAGGGATTGATGTTGATCTGGCCAAAATATGAGTGTTCTCGAAATGATCCCACCTTGGACGAGTGGAATCGGGTCATTTCTTGGGAAACTTGGTGCAATTCGAAGGTTCATCCTATATTTAAGCTTTGCCATTCATCCAATCAACAATCTACTCAAGAAAGATTATAGTATCGATTGGACTGAAGATTGCAACAAGGCCTTCGAAGTAGTTAAGCGCTTCTTGTTGTCACCACCCACGCTAATGCCTCCCAAGCTAGACCACCCTTTGATCCTATACTCACGAGCCACTCATGTCTCGTTGGCCTGCATGCGTTGGCTCAAGAAGACGATGATAAACGAGAACGTGCGATCTATTTCATTAGCCGAATGTTGCTTGATTATGAAACATGTTACACACAGGCAGAGAGAGAATGCCTTGCCATAATTTTTGCAACAAAATGTTTGAGACATTACATGTTAAACCAGGAAACAAGGGTCATTGTAAAGATAAACCATTTACAAACATTTCTCACACAAGGATCTTTATCTAAAAAAGCTGGCCGTTTCATAACCCTAATGGGAGAATTTGAGTTAACATTCGTAAACCAAAAATCTGTTAAAGGACAAATCATTGCAGACTAGTTAGCTGACAATCCACTAGATGGAGGCGAGCTAGTAGATCTAGACTTTCCTAATGAATGTGTATACTTTGTCGAAACCAGACCCCCCATTTCTACATGTCCCTGGTATACTAATATCATCAATTTTATCATGGACCATACATACCCGAAAGTGCCACGTCACAACAAAGAAGGCGGTTACGCATTATTACCACTAAATATGTTGTTTTAGACCAAGTGCTCTATTGCAGAGCCTTTGACGGCATGCTTCTAAGATGCGTCAACATAGAAGAATCCAAGAGGATTCTTCATGAATCCCATAGTGGGATATGTGGGGGCCACTTCGGTGGTCACGCCACCGCTCGCAAAATACATCGAATGGGCTATTTTTGGCCCACTCTTGAACATGACACAGTGGAATTTGTACGCAAATGCCACAAATGTCAAGAATTCTCTCACGAGATTCACATGCCAGCACAATCCCTGCAACCAATAGCGACTCCGTGGCCCTTCTCCACTTGGGGTCTAGACTTAATAGGAAATTCTCTCCCTCATCAACCAATGGCCATAATTTTATAATCACAACCACGGAATATTTTACCAAATGGGTGGAGGCCATGCCTCTCACCACTATACTAGGTTCGGTGATTGCCAAATTCATTTTGAACCAAATTATCTAGGTATGGTGTCCCACAAGTCATTATCTCAGATAATGGCATGTCCTTTAAGAACGACGAGGTTCATGAGTTATGTAGCAAGTTCAAGATAAACCATCACATGACCTCTCTTTACTACCCTCAAGCCAATGGGCAGGCTGAAGTGACAAACAAAACATTGAAAGCTATTCTCCTCAAAATAGTAAAGGAAAACAAACGAGATTGGCATTTAAAATTATATCCAGCCTTGTGGGCCCACCGAACCTCAATAAGAACACCAATAGGAGCAACTCCTTTCTCGCTAGTATTCGGAGCAGAAGCAGTTCTCCCACTTGAGGTTGAAATACCCAGTCTCCGCATCTCATTACAAGGGATTCTGGACAAGGAAGCTTACAGGGAGGCACACCTCTCTCAACTAGAAAGCCTTGATGAGGCTAGGTTAAATGCCGAACAACGACACAGAGCCTATGCTGACCGAATGTGCCGGCAGTATAACAAAAAAGTCTATGAGCGAGAAATATATAAAGGAGATCTAGTTCTAAGACTAGACAACCGTATCGATAAGAAAACCAGCGAAGGAAGAAAGTTCCGCCCAAATGGTTAGGCCCATACCGAGTCATGAAGGACTACGAAAACGGTGCGTATCTCTTGTGCACACTAGAAGATGAGGAATTGGTGAAACTATCAATTCCTTGCACCTTAGGCGGTTTTACACATAAAATGTCAAAGTCATTACTAGTACATTATAGCTACCTACATTGCATTAGTCTTTTAGCTGCTTCATTATGTCCATTTCACAAAAATGGTAGTTCAGGAGCTTACTCTTAAAAAACTGTTACAAATTTCGAAGATGTTGGCAAAAATATTCATATCACATCTCTTCAAACATCATCAAATATTTTCAAATCTTCTCATCAATTTCGACAGACAAACATTGACAGAAACCATACCAAGACCTACATACTTGGCTTTGCTCTTTCTTTCTACTAGGTAAAGTTTTCCTTGCCTACGGTCTATTCTGGAAGCTTCTTGGTGTCACATCTATCCCTCTTAAAATCTCTTGGAACGAAAGGATATCCCAAAGTCTTAGATCAGAAATGTCAAAATCAAATGAAATCAAAAGCACCAAGAAAACAAAATATTTTATTTTACACACTTCTTTGCCCCATCAACCTTCGGTGATAAGCCCACATCTCTTACCGGTGATGTGAGGTTGGGAAAGGAAAGAAGTGCCCTTACTTGCCTGTATCTTGCCTTTGGTGACAAACCCATGCTTCTTACTAGTAGTGTGAGGCAGGGTGTGGGGGGTCTAGTCACACAAACTAACAAATCTTGGTATGCTAAAAACACAAGTCAAATTATGTTAAGAGAAAGCAAATATCCAAACATCCAAATTCCAAAGAGATCAAATCCTCAAAACCAGATTTTGTCAACTAGGTTACCATTTATGAATCTAAGTCTAGATAAACTAAAAAGTAAGTGGCCTTCTAAGCTTGGTAGTAGTTTTGAGTAGGGTGGGTGTGTAGGTCCAAATTTGGTTCTTGTTCTTGGTTTGTCTGTCTCTCATCATTCCATTCAATCAAGCTCATACAACTTGTGCCCTTCCTAATTCTTGGTGTTGAGCCCTCACATCTTACTAGTCGCGTGGATTTGGGATTGGGGAAATTTCATCTTTTATCACTATGCATTCATCACATTTTTCCAATATAAGAAGGAATTACAAATGTTTCCCAAAGAGTTCAAAAGTTAAGTACTACCATATGTTAGTATCATCTCACATCAACAGAAAAAACATATAAAGTAAAACATTCTCATTTACTATCATTTGTTGTCCATTCATACACGGAAACATGAAAAGTAAATATTCTAAAAAATGTCTAACAACACATTTAGAAAATGAGTCACAAAATTCGAGATACCAAGAGTTTAGATCCAAAGATATATATATATATATATATATATATATATATATATATATATAAAATCAAGTTTCATGTACAATGCCATCATGCACTAGGCATGGTCAAAATGCTCAATGAGCCGAAAAGTACAAAAATACTCGTATAAACAACCTAACAAAGGTCATTACAAAAAGAGCCAAGTGGCCTCTCAATCCCTATGGGATCCCTCCGAAGGCACACGATCACGTCTAGGACTCCGGCTACGCCTGCCATCTGAGTGCACTGAGGGCTCGCGGTCCCAAACAGTAGCTGTAGCCTTGCCATGAGAGCGGCTCCTCCTCATTAGGCACTCTGCAGCCCTATCCCTGGCTACCTCGGCACAGATGGAATTCACCATCTTGGCCACATACTGATAAGGAAAAAACATCGGTATGCCTACTGCAGTGGCTTGAAGGCTCCCCTGCATCCACGGATAGCTCAGGCACGAGTCTTCTCTGTGGGGAACATCAGGGTGTCAATACATACTCGGCGAATCAAGTCTCACCACTCATCAACAGTCTCTGCAAGCAAAGGAGAAATAAAATTATAAAATGATAAAAAGGTGAAACCAAGGATGAAAAAAAGAGAGATAGCAACTAAGGCAATCCTAGTTAAAAA
This sequence comes from Taxus wallichiana var. yunnanensis, assembly GCA_018340775.1. Taxonomy (NCBI): domain Eukaryota; kingdom Viridiplantae; phylum Streptophyta; class Pinopsida; order Cupressales; family Taxaceae; genus Taxus; species Taxus wallichiana. The sequence continues at coordinate 815,278,052 of CM031235.1, forward strand.
CAAATATTAAAAGAAGAGTGACAACTCACTCGGATCTCGGGCCTCCAAGAAGGATCTCACAGGATCCGCACCTGCCACAGATGCCGCTGCCGACTGATGTCCTCCTCCTACGTCTAGGACAACATGGCATCCTACCATGGACTCGTCCTCTCTACCTAGGTCCTGAGAAAGTAACTCCTCTGAGACTAGAGTCACCCTCTCCGCGCTCTGCTCTACCCTCTCGGCCTATAGGATCTCCTGAGTGTCATGCCACTCGGGATCGCTATCCTCTTCCCCACCCGACTCGCTAATCTCCATGTCCTCAGTCTCCTCCTCCGTCTCTCCCCCTGTGAACTCCTCAAACTCAGAGTCTATATCAATGGGGTCATCATTGCTATGGGCAGGACCGGTGATAATCTGAAGTAAAGGTGCCTGAGGAGCACCGGCTCTCTCTCGAGTGTGTACCACCCTCCTAGCTGCAATAGGGATGCCAGGAGTAACAACAGTCCAACCTCGACCTCTAGGACCTCCCTTAGCCTCCCGAACTGATTTGAAAGCTGGCACCACTAGGGGAAGCATGTCAATGTAAGCAAGGCCGAACTGCTGAGGCACTCGATCAAAGGGGTGTGTCTCTACCTTCCCCATCCTATCCACAAGATGTCCTGTAGTAGAGCAGAAATCAAAGTAAATGTCTCCTCACCCCACAACCCCGCCATGGCCTGATAAGGTGTGGCCTCCATATCCTCAGTAGTTAGGGAAGTAATCGGGCCGGGTGGGGGTGCTCTAAGCACCGCCATCTCTATCCATCTAGTTTCCCTCACGGCCCCGGGATCCTCCACCTCTATGCCTCTCCCATAAGGGGTGATGCGCTCATAGACCCAGCTCATAACTAGGGTCAGATGACTGAGCGACTATCCCTATAATCAAACCACCCTATATAAGTCGTGATAGGTGGTCCCAAGTATATCAGCTCCCTAGGCATAAATCGTGTTTCTTAATCTATGTGATGATGGGGGCCCATCAGTAGAGCAAAGTATCCCCTCCCTTGTCCCCAATCAATCTCGAAGCAAGGATGCCCATGATGGCCTAATGGATCAGAGGGATGGGCAAGCCAGGAATAGAATGGACCTTCACCCCCTTCTTCGAACTAGTAGAGACAACTGCGTCTCCCATATAGGTGGCCCATTGAGTCACCTGAGCTCTGAGATACTACTGTATTAAATGAAAGTCTCCTCCCAATAATCGAGACTCCCAAAATGTGGTAGACATCCTCTAGGGTGATAGTCCACTCACCCCTAACACCTGGAAATCGAAAGGTGTTCCGATCTACATCCCAATAAGAAAATAAGTCACATAATATGTGGTGGCGGAGTCTGCAATGGGGGACCCGCTCAATCCTCAATATGCCCGCCCCTCGGAGAGTATCCTGCTCAGCCTAAGAGAGTGCATCTAACACTGCTGGAAGCCAATCACACTCCCTCTCTCGGCTCCATCTAATGTACTCTTCCTTCTTCTGCAAAACACCCAAAAACACACAAAAAGAAGCAAGTTAGTGCTAAGATTACATTGGAAAAATCATTAAAGCAAGTAAGAATACTAAAAATGCAAAAATAAACTTAAACTAGTGTTGTTTAAACACTGTCAGAGAGAACCGCCGCCTGACAGGCGGTGACGGTTCCATAACCGCGCTTAAAAGGTGGCGGTCCAGTAACCGCGCCCGCTCAGTGGGGCAGCGGTCCTGGCCCCGCGACTACAAACGGGTTGCATGCCCTAAAATGCTTTAAAATACAAAAAAATTTGACCGTTTTAGCTAAAACAAAAGCCTACCCATTAGGCGTCCCCCTAAGAGACACATTTAAAACTAACATTTCTAAAAATAGCCCCCCCATAATAAAGATTTCATCATTTTAACATTTTGGGTGCAAAAATGTTAAATCGAGAAGAACTAACCTGGGATCTCACGGGTTGAGGTTCTGCTCGTAGAGGCATGATCGCTATCTCGATACGAACGTTTTGACTATACTCTCGTTGAAAACCATCACCGTGGGTCCCAGAGCTCAAAAACTATCAAATCAACATGTGCAAATGAATAGGAAAATGGTCCCATTATATATATATATATATATATATATATATATATATATATATATATATATATATATATATATATATATATATATATATATATAGTTTTGACTCATTTTGAATGCCCCTTTTGTAGGTTTAGAGCACCGACAGAGGTTAGCTCTCATCCCCACGCAAATGGTAAGTCCTCATTTCATACTAATTTAGTATTCATTTTCAATTTATTTTATCTATCTGTATTTGAGTCCTCTTTCCATTTTACAGGTAGCGGGAACTCGGATGGTGACATTTCGACACACGGGCGTGTCAGGTATAATTTCTAGCTTCCTATTTTGGGACCACCATACTCGGACCCACCGTTTTATGCCTCTTCATGGTTAAAATGCTTCTCCAGGGGCAATATGTACATACCCAAAATCTTTAGGGTATCTTATATCTTTTAGGAATGATGTTACACATGCCCCAATGATGATACTGAGTCACCTCGCAAGGTGTTCAGGATCTAGAGAAGCTCACGAAGTATATGTTAACATCCCAAATGCTTTATCCAATTTCCTTGTGCTTTGCTTTATCCTCTGTTGTTCTTTTTCTAAGCTTTTTGACCTTTAGTGATGAAACCGCCGCCCTGCTCAGGGCGGCGGTCCTTCACACGTTTTCCAACACACTCCTTTGATCATGACTTGTGTAATTTTTCAACTTTCACCAGCTTTTCTCAACCGCCTTAGCTTATATTAATGTTTTATGTTCCTTGGAATAGTGTTTCTTCATTGTTTAATGGTAAAAGAGTTCTAATGGGAATTACCTTTGGGTGAATGTGAAATCTATAAATATCAACTTGTTTTCAAGCAAATGGCCCCTCAACTTCTCATTTCCATTGTTTAGTCTTTCAAATTCTTGTTTAGAGCTCATTTTGTTTTCATGTTTGCATCCATGCTAGTTTTCCTTTGCTGTTGGAAGCCATTCGATCTTCTTGCTTCAGTCTTGTTCATTGCTGTTCATACAAATTAGTTTAGAGCAAAGTAGTGTCATTTGTAGATTGAATCCATTAGAGTTGCAGGTTGTGTTCTTCACAGAAGGTAGATTCTAGAATCTCTCGGTACACTTGTGTTGTATTCCCGCAATAAATCCCGCTAGGAATTGCATACGCCAAGCTCTGTCACTTGCGTTGTCCCTCTCCTACTTGCATTATATTTGGTCTATATCCAAAGCTGCCATTGTTCAAAATACCTTTTTCATTGATGCTAGCATATACATGCTCTTATGGACTCATGTGAACATGAAGGAACGAGGAGATCATTCTAAGGGGACAAAATCATACACTACTGGATTCGCCACTGTTCTACAAATTCCAGGTTTTATCTGTCAAAGTTCTAGTTAAAACATATCAAATAGAGTAGTGAAATATTTCATTTCAGTTAAGTTTCATTTTTGATATTGCAGGGAAGTTGTGGGGATTGATAGTTTATGAGAAACTATGATTCATTCCTCACTTTTGAGGTAGGATCGAGAATCTTTCAATTAAGTTAATCAGCTATCTAGTTATTTAGGATAAACTCACAACTACACAGGAAAGTAGCTACACCGGGCTACCTTGCTTGTTTTAATTTTGTTATTAGATTAGTTGTAATTTTTGAATGTATTAGATTAGTTGCTCTTTCAATTCTATTCAAAATTCTATCAAAAATACAAAAATAGAGGAATATATATATGTTGTAGATATATCTTGCATAATTAGTTTATTTCATTTCAGTTAGGCTTATATTGATCTTGTATGACAATCACGGGACCTAGGGAGCCTAGGGAATACATTTTTGAGCCAATCGTGCCTCAACCAAATATTATTGCAGCAATAATTGACATAGACCAAAATCTCGAATTCAGTTCTTCCGAACATTAGTATTTAGGTCCTCTCCACTCCCACTAGACATCATCACACAACTATCATTATTAAATGTAATAGCCAACCAAGCTAAAGATTTCTGGACTAGACCAGAGAATCGTCCATAAAGCACCAAAAGATCCACTACACATTTAGCCATTCCATTTTCATGACCTTGTCGGGAGATATATACGAAGCACCCGTAGGTCATCTTCCACGTATTCCATAACCCATAGATCGGATCACGACAGAGCTCGATATTGATTGGAGCCTTCGAGAAGCTATCCTTGCCAAACGATCTATCACAACGATTCAGGTTAGGAGGGCCTTCTTTGATTTAGATTTGTAGATCCCGCTATTATGTGTTGAAGACATAAGATTACCTAACTAGCTTATCTACATCCTGCGTGTATTCCATCCCCACTGGCTGTCTCGGCATGACCTTGGGAGGTTGGGTGTGAGGAAGAGTTACTTGTAGATTCTCATGCTCGCATGTCACTTTTCCATAAATACAGTCATCCCACAAAATTATTAAGAAGTATTGAGAGGATAGCCCAAGGAGAAAAAATTCAAGGGTATGAAGATATAAAGTGTCGGTGTACAGTTAAAACCCATGTGTCTTTTTACATTAATTTCACCCTGCAAGCATCCCCTTTTTATAGGTACCCTTTTCTTGATCCATCAAGAGAAGTTTGGTTTTGCTGGAATGTGTTCAACTAACAGTTATAATTAGTTGTGTAGAGATGGGTAGAGCACCATGTTGTGACAAAGACAACATGAAGAAAGGACCATGGCCTCTTGAATAAGATTCTAAACTTAAGGCTTATATAGAACTTTGCTTGACATCTTTCATATTTGATCGATCAATGTGCAAGGACTTGGAACATTGTAAACCAACATGCACTAAAGAAACTAGGCATTTGTATACTTTATTTTCTTCCAACTCTTCATCTTCAAGCACTTACAGCTCATTTAGTACACTATTATGAATTACCTCTAACAATATATTTGGAAACCTTGAGCTCACCCAATTATGCAAGTTCAAGCCTTCAACAAACATGCCATCACTAGGCCTTTTTCTTGTCAACATTTCCAAGAGTATAATGCCACTATTGTACACATCTCCTTATGTGGAAGCCCTCTACCCTACTCTATACTTTGTAGTCATGTAAACAATTATGACAATAGAAATCCATTGCACATCATATAAATGTCTCATTTTCTATAAACTGTGATTTCTCATCAAACTGAGTTCACAAATTCCTCTTTGAGGTGCTCCAACAACTTTGCAACATCTTTCATATTCGGTCGATCTGTAGGTGAGGACTTGGAACATTACAAACCAACATGCACTAAAGATACAGGCAATTGCATAATTTATTTTCTTCCAACTCTTCATCTTCAAGCACTTGAAGCTCATTTAGTACACTGTTATGAATTACCTCTAACAATCTATTTGGAAACCTTGAGCTCACCTAGTTATGCAGGTTCAAGCCTTCAACAAACATGCCATCACTAGGTTTTTTTCTTGTCAACATTTCCAAGAGTAGAATGCCACTACTATACACATCTCCTTGTGTGAAAACCCTTTGCCATACTCCATAATTTGCATTCATGTAAACAATTATGACAATAGAAATCCATTGCACATCATATAAATGTATCATTTTCTATAAACTGTGATTTCTCATCAAACTTGAGTTGTTCCATGGATATTGACCTTTATGACACCTTTCTCTAATTGCAAAACATAATAACTCTCCAATTATTTCCATTTCTTAGTGATTTTTTTGTGGGTCTTTTGATCCTTCTGATCTAATCCAATGAATGCATAACAACTAGATAACCTTCACTACATACTCATTGTTTTTCACTATGTACCACATACATTTGCCACACTACAAATATTTGAGGTAGATATAGAAAGGAAAGGCAATAATACGAAAATTACATATGATTTTTTTATGTCAAACACACCTTTGTGCCAAAAGGCATATCACTTAAATCATAGTTGCACATAAAAGTATGTGTAGGTGTCATCTCAAGATTGCTAAGGACCTGCACAAATCAATACAAAATTGACCAATCTTTAAATAAAAAATTTACATGGTATATGACACCCTCATATTATGGCCATTGAAAACTCAACCATTACCAAGTGGATTTTATAATTATATTATACTTTTAAGTTTAAAGCATAAATACAACAAAACTAAAACTCCCAGAGAAAAACAAAGATATAAGAGCTTATTACAACTTGTGAAAATTTAGTTCAGAGTGGTCAGTTAATGGAGAAGTACAATATCATTTTAGTAACAGAAAATTATCACATAATTACCATTCAATAAAATTTTCTTACAGTCTGTTATTATAAATGAAAGAAATGTGCTCATAAGAAAAAGATTTTTGAATATGTTTGTATTATAGCTAAGGAGATAATTACGCCCTCACTAACACACATATTGTATGTCAACAGTGGAACAACAAAACAGACAACGTTGTCAATCCTCCACCAAACCCCTTCTTCATTGTCCGTCATCCTCTCCCTCTTTTTCACTTCCTCAATTTTCAAATCGTCATCCCATCCCCTTCGGCATTTCCATCGTACACTCCACATACAATTGCTAGTATAGATCTATAGTCTAGGGGTTCTATATTTGTTGGCCTCTTATACTCGTCAACAATTTTTTATTCAATATTTTAAGCCGAAGGTGTACTCCAAGTTATAGGGGATGGGCTGGTAGGTTTCGACACAACGGTATCGACGGATGCATCGGACGGTTGTTGTGGTACTTACGAAAAAAATGGATGGCTCGATTCCTTCAGCCAATATATGATTGTTTTATACTTTTATCCTTTTTTTCATTCTTGTTTTCGCTTAAGTATTGTCGCGGTTCACACGCCACACATTATTGATAAGAAATGTGACCAGATCTGACATAAATTTTACCCTAAAAACTTGGAGAAAGAGCATTTATATCTGTGATAATACCTACGAAGTTGAAAGTAGTGCGGCCATTGGTAAAGTGACCGGCCGGGTGCTGGAAAGAGGAGAAGCCATATGGTGTGAAATTTTCTAGGTGGCACAATGTGGAATGTAATTATTTTTCCCTATGTCTACTAATGAATCACCAAAAACAAACATTCTTTGACACATATGGGGAAAATAAAACGTGTATGGCGCTCTACTCTCAGCCTTTCCACATGGAGTGCGTTAATAGGGCGGGACAACTAGAAATGGGTAAACTTTATTGTACAAAAATGTGACGTTTAAAGCAAATGTTGATGGCATTTAAGAACTGGAAAGTCAAATTGACCAATCTATGTTGGTGCGTGTGGATAAATAATAACAAAGGTGACACACGAAAAATTAGGGTTTTAATTTGACGGTCACCAATGCCACATCAATAAATTTTAAGCTAGGAATTTTTTTGTCTTGTTGCCCTTCATATTGGGTTCAACAACATTAGCTAGACCGTTTTTATTGATTTAAATATATTCACAATAGGTTTGGGAGAGGGTGAAGTCTAATGTATTGAGTGATTAATTTTTATGTTCAATTTTAAATTTGATGTTTATTTGGTTATCATAAGAAATTTTGAAATATAAATTTAAAATTTATTTGACTTAGTTTTTTTCATTTTTATATGGAGAAATCAATCAAAAATCATAATACCTTGATTATATAGTGGAGTTTGAAAAAATAAATTGTCGAGAGATGTTTATTTGGTTATCACAAGAAATTTTGAGATTTAAATTTAAAATATATTTGACTTAATTTTTTTCATTTTTGTATGGAGAAATCAGTCAAAAATCCTAATACCTTGATCATATAGTGGAGGTTGAAAATATTTTTTTTCCCAAAGTGTGTAATTGAATGAATACCATTTTTCTAAAATAATATATATGGAAACATTGTCCTCTTCCAGCTATTATACGTGTCACCCCTAAATCTTATTAGATTTCTTATTAAGACTCCACTTCCCTATGAAATTTTTTTTTGGAGTGAACTCCTATACAAACCATTCTGCAACATTTTTTCAAACATAGGGAGCACAAAGGAGACTATCATTTCTAATTGGGAGGGTATGTGGAACACTTATCAACCTTGGCATCTCGTTTGGTTGTCTACAACGCTAGACTCACCTTCTTCCAAGGATTCAAAAATGAAGATGCCATGGTCGACAATTCTACTAGGTTGGATGAATGGGAGCTTCTTTCCCAACTCCATCCTAGAAATCACATGGCCCTTGATAGCATTGACATGTTAGGCCACCTAAACATAGACAAACATCACATATGGTTGGAAAATCATGTTCCTCTTTCTTTGCATACTACTCGTCCAAGTTTCATTCAAGTATGCAGGGGTTCTTTAGTAATCAATTTCAACCAATCTGGCGCCACCTCAGGCTCCCTTCCATCGCCATTTGAACACAAAATGCCTTTGATATTGTTCTTCATCACTTCATGCAAAGACACCGATTATCACCTCTCAAATTGATAATTCAAGGTACTACTGAGCACACTGCAAATCATATTTCATAACCACTATAAAAAAACACTCTGTTGTTGACCATTCAAACAAGTCTTCTCTCTTATTACTTACGCCAAATAGAGTCATTGCCTTCAACATTTATGCCTCTACTATACATGCTTCTCTGTGGTTGCCAATTAAGGATATCAAACCACTTGAAGGCCAAGCACTATCATCTTTTCAAGATAGCCTCAAACATGTTTAGTATATTCTCATTGATGAAATGAGTTTCATTGGGCCCAAACTACTTGCCAAGGTCGACTATTGGCTGTGTGAAGCTTTCCCCACTTCAAAACATCAGTTTTTGGTGGCAGATTCATTATTCTTGTCGGAGACCTTGGCCAATTGATGCTTGTTAACGACGTTCCCCTCTATGTAGGACACTCATATGGAACAACCCTCTGGTTTAGATTTCACGCTACTGATAACACTTTGTGAGCACGGTTTTATAACAATAAGGGACAAATCAAATTCAATTTTATTTTCAGAGGCTCTTATTCAACATTCGAGATGCAAATCCACACATTGAAGATTGGGAAACAATCATGTATTGCACTGATGTAAGGATGTCCACACAAGATGTTGCATCTTTCCATTCTACTACTCATTTGTTCCATAAGAATGAACTCGTCGACCACCACAACCTAAATATGATGAAAGATTTGAACTGCCTAGTGGCCCCTTCACTTGCACAACTCATTAGGAAATCCAACTCTTTGGATCCTGATGGTGAACAATTAGAATAAAAAATTGCTTTGAAAAAAACAAAAAGTAATGCTTACAACAAATTTGTGGGTTGAAGTTGGCCTTGTCAACGGTTCAATTGGCACAATTATTGACATGGTTTGCAATGTCTCCACTACACTACCATATCTTCCTTCTTTTGTCATCGTGAAATTTGACAAGTACATAGGTCCTCCTTGGGATGCTATTAACCCTTTGCATGTTCCCATTCCGCCTATCTCCAAAGCCAACCACAGACAAACACCACTTAAAATGGCTTGCGCATTGACATTCCATCACATCAAAAGCATATATGTTTCCCTAAACAATATACATGTATAAAACATTCACTTCTTCCATCACAATTAACCAACCCTTTCTTTTCTTTTAACCTCTACTACTTGTATTGAAACATGGATTGCACACACATCTAAGTTCATTTTCATCCTCTTCTCCAACATACAATATATATATCTACGCTTTAACAAGCATCCACTTTCCACTATCATCCCTCCTCCATTGCCCCGACTTGTCCACCCCTCCACCTAGCATGATGATCTCCTCCATTCCTTAGTTGTCGTTCCCCTTACACCTTCCACTTAATTCTCTCGTTGCATTCCTTTGGTGTTTCCATCACACTTTCCACGTGCAATTGCTAGTTTATTTCCCTTCTAAAAGGTTAAACGCCTTTGAAGAGAATTGGCTTATTTCAATTTTAATCTCACATTGAGATGTAGGCTCAAGAAGGTAAAACTTATTTTGTATTAAATATGTACCCCACCACATTGATACAAATATAAACATCAATACTCTAGTAAGCACAAAATGATGGACAAAATTGCATATTAGTGTAGCACCTAAAACAACTTGCCTATGGTTAATTATTTCAGCATTCGGTTAAGAGGTCAATTCGGTGGTAGTTTTATATGGGAGAAATGCTAATCTATGTGCACATGGAAAATATTTATACCTAAAAAGAATTGTTCTTAGGAGACACATTCACATTTAAAAGGAACATTTTTTTAATAATACTATAACAAAGAATCAATTGAACAATTTTGTGCATTATAATAATAGTTGTAGGCTTATTCTCCATTCACATTGCTGAAGCCGCTACAGCTAGGGATGGACGCTGCATTTGAATGATTTTGGCATTTTAAACTCCATGATTTCCAGCAAATATCTCCTCCCAGTTTCTTGTGAATTTAAGCTAATGAATCTTAGTGTTAAAAATCTGCATACTCTTAGACCACAACCTCTTTGATAATACAATAAAATAAAATTTAATGGTATACAAAATTATTTTTCTAATACTTTCCAAAAATCAATCAATCATACCAACTATCTTTCCGTAGGATATATATTTTTTCTAACCAAAACATACACATCACATCTGTATTTAGTATAGTTATTTAACACCAATTTTGATATTTAAAATTATTTTCCTTAACATCAATTTTGATATTTAAAATTATATTTCCTTAACATTTAAGACTATTATTGGATAAAAACTAACTCCTTACAAATTCATAAACCTTTTAACACTTTTATATGTTGATGACCATAAAATCTAATGTAACTCAACCAATACCTACGCAGTGGCTGTTTACTCGAATGGTCGAAGTTATTGATTTAATTTAAGCGAATTGTTTATTTTGGGCCTTTCACCATTGTCTGAATAGTGTTGACGTGACTCCCTTATTATCCTCCTTTGCACAAGTTGAAACAAATTAGACAATGTGAATTGAAGTACTTTAATAATAAAATAAAGAAACTTTATTTAATATGGTAAAAATAAAAATAAAAATGCTTAAATTGGTGTTAGACTCAAGTAATCAGTACAAGTGCATATTCATTCCAAACCTCTTGAGCAGAATAAAATTGATCTAAAGAAATAATGAAAACTATTCGAAACAAATACATCACACATTTGTGTTTTTTACAGTCAGTTTTATAAGATTAATTAAAAAATAATGAATAAAGATTTATATTAGATAATTTTTATTCATGAATGATGGTGGTGTAGCAAGCATTTACTAGATCTTTTTAATAGTGGTTTATGTCTATATATATATATATATATATATATATATATATATATATATATATATATATATATATAGTGTCTCGAGATCACAATGGTGCATCCAACATATATTCAAATAAAAAAGTGGATAATAGTTTCTACCTATTACTATGCAAATCACATATCAAAATCTAATTGATAAACTTATATCATAGTTCATGTATTCTATTTTCCCTTTGTCCCAAAGCTTAATACCATGCAACTCATTCATTGGATTCCATGAGACCCCATCTCTTTAAGGCTCTCACATTTTACATACATGTCTAATCAAGCATTATAAACTACAACATAAGAAAAAAATCCACTTTCCAAAATGCTTTGATGAGTGTCTATACCCTATTTCTAAGATCTTGTTCACACATAGGTTAGAAAGGCGTGAACCATGTAAATGATTATCTTTGGATTACCATTGTGAAAAGAGTAGCTTGAAGAAAAATGTGATTTTCTAGTGCTTTTATCATAATCAAACAATGCTAATGTCATTTGTTTCCACTCTCAACCTCAAATCCCAACATTTGTCGAGAGGGAACATTAAACAAGGTGTTGCACAGTTTGTTTACTACACTCAAACCTCCTCCCATCCATCCTCCCAAACTAATTTTGTTGCATTTTTCTCAACTCTTTCAAGCCCACATTTCCAAGAATTCCTCTTTAAATGGTAAAAAAATTCAACCCGACTTCAATGAGAGGGAAATTTAGGTATATATGACTCTTTCAACATACCCACTTGTCTACACCACAAATATTGCAACATATGAGACCACATTTCTTTAAGATATTTTTAAATGTGCATGAAAAAATCACGACACTGATAATGTAAGTCACGCAAATGCAAATGCATGGGGTTTTCAAGTCAAAAATGTCTTATAACAAGTAATGACATACACAATCTATGTATAAGAACTTGAGTGTACTACTAGAAGTGTCTATCATGTGAAGGATTGGTGTTAATAGGTATAAGGATCGTATCATGAGATGTAATGGACTATATGTCATATTCAAAATTAGAGAATTAATCTCATGTGTTATAGTAGATAGAATCACTGATAGCTATGTCACTTAGTTGTGTATCATATATAGTCATGTAATAACCACAAGATCTCAGTGTAAATAAAAGGGCATTAGTGTCCTTTAAGGGTCATGTTGATAAAACTTCTATTGAATTACATCATGTCATGAAAAACTATGTATTATAGATTATCAACAATCTGGCACAAGGTAGAACCTAGTAGTAAAATTATATGAAGAAAAGTCCTATCTAGAACCACCATCATAAGGCATGAGAGAAGTAATGTTACTTTGATCCACTTGTAGAGTGACCATTGCAATCCTTCGTTCAATTTTTTAGAATGAATAGGATATTGATGTGCTCAAGTAAGGGCAATGGGCTTACGATGAGTGTTAACATGCTATACACCTCAAGATGAAGCCATGTGTGATTTACACCACTCATGCCACTATGAATCAAGTGATAAACTACATCAGAAAGAGGGCATGTGGTGATAGGAATTTAGATAGACCTAATAAGATTAGATTTGACGATAGACATTAGATGGCACGATTGAATTTTTTTATAGATTATTTACTTGATAGAATATGGTTGTGAAGGAAAACAATAAGATACATAATGTTTGCAAACGCATCAAATGCCATAAAACACATAAAACCTCATAAAAAGAGAAAATTAATCTAAAACCTCGAGAAAAGAAATTGGTAGGAGAAGACTATAAATATGCGAACATCATTGAAACCTTCCTTTTGTAGGCTGAAATTTGGAATATGTCTTAAATAGGGCTTCTATAAGTAAACCATTTGACAAAAATATTCTTTTTAATCCTTTGTTGGTGGGTACTTATAGCCAATTTTTAAAAATAAGGCATTTTCTATAACATAAAATAAGGTCTCTTAACAATACACATTTCTAATGCTCTTACACTTCAAACACTTTATGTGATAAAAACTAATAGCGAAATCCAACTTTTCTAAAATTTGCAACCTTACAAAAATTCTTGAACTATAGGAAAACAATTTATAATCACATTTATTATTTTATATAATTTCATAATTTTTAAGAGAACATAAAAAATTAAATCCTAACACTTATTTTTGTATTGTATCTTGTGCGATTATTTAATAGTTTTAAACCAAATTCGGGAAAATTTTGAAATGGCTAAAAATATTATTTCGAGATGCACATGGTATGCCTCCTCCCTCCACGTGTCCACATTCCTCTATATCACCTCCCTCCAGTCACCCAAGTGTCTCTACTATTGATCCCTCCATCGATCCACATACCACACCTCTCTCTACCCGACAACACCAATGTCAGAGTGTTATCCCTCATCCTACATGTACCAGTGTAGATCCACATATTTACTCCACGAGATGTTAGGAATGATGATTTTCTTGACCCTTCTCCACCTTCCGCAAACTCTAATGTAGGACTAGATCTTGCACCTCGTGGTTTTGGTAATTAAAACAAGACTATGTTCATGCATAATTTTGCGAATATCTACCCCAACAAGAATGGAAGGTATATTAATATGTTTTAAATGAAAATTATATTTTCTATTTTAATTGCAAGTTATTAATTTATCTTTTACTATGGTTTATATTTAAAAGTAGTGAATGATAAAAAAGGTTATGATGGAGACATTGTAAAAAAACCATTACTAGATACCAAAGAAGGAAGTTGAATATTATTTTGATGTCTTCTATGTCAATTTCTCAAAGAAACACAAAATTTGGGTGTTCAAGGAAATTTGAGAAATGTATGGTCCATTGTTGGATGAGGGTAAGTTTATTTCTTGAATAAAATTATTTGAATAATAATTAATTTGAATGATTTACTAATATTTTATTACATTATGTTTTTTCTAACTTATTTTTTATAGAGAGAGAGAGAGAGAGAGAGAGAGAGAGAGAGAGAGAGAGAGAGAGAGAGAGAGAGAGAGAGAGAGAGAGAGAGAGAGAGAGAGAGAGAGAGAGAGAGACAGAGAGAGAGAGAGAGAGAGAGAGAGAGAGAGAGAGAGAGAGAGAGAGAGAGAGGAAATGTATTATGACCATGATGAGTGGAAAACAATTGGGAGTTAAATGTTGATGTCTAAATAAGTCATATTTTTGTTTTATCAATTATTATGAGATTATAAACGATGGTTTATTTTTCTTTGATGTGAGACACACAATATCACCCTTGAGAGAAAGTGGCAAAACACATCAAGCAATGAATGAGAGCCACATTAGTGTTACGGTTATCATTCAATCGTTCTTTTGTAAGCAATGGAGCTAGTGGGGATTTGGATGTTGGCATTGGTTTAACTATATAGATCGGTTCCTATTTTGTTTATGCATATGTTATTTTTGTAACTATATAATGTCCCTAATATAGACAAGATAATAGAAGTTGAAACACGATTTTATTTTTTATTTCTATTATTTTAGGATAAATTTATGTAGAAATCAATTTTAATATGCCATGTGGGTGACTTTGCTTGGGCTTGAGATCCCAATTTTACTTCAACTATCAATAAAAAAACATTGGCTTACCCAAATTATTGTGGTTTATAGGTTTAAAATGCAAACTCATGGGTGTCGGAGTTGTTTAAGTCATTCTCCTCCTGCTACATTTTTAAAACTCGGACATGCGGTTTTGTAATGTTCAATATTTATTTACTTCCATTATTCATGTTGACCAACGTTGAAACACTTCCAATTCATATGATAATTAGTGCACACACAATCATCAACTCATTTTGATTTCTCATAACAACAAATGACATGATATTCATACTTTGAAACAAAAAATGACTG
Organism: Taxus wallichiana var. yunnanensis; assembly: GCA_018340775.1. Taxonomy (NCBI): domain Eukaryota; kingdom Viridiplantae; phylum Streptophyta; class Pinopsida; order Cupressales; family Taxaceae; genus Taxus; species Taxus wallichiana. The sequence continues at coordinate 815,293,148 of CM031235.1, forward strand.
ATTTTAGGTTTGTGTCGATCAATTTACAAAAAAAAATAGACAAAGATATCAATAATTTGCAACAAGGTTGGTAGCATCGACAAAAACAAGAAATTTGCAATCTCTAGAACGAGATAACTATAAAAGAACACTAAACATGTACAAACATATAACTATATCTATATGTATGTCAATTATATTTTAGATACTAAAGCTATTACCATACACACTATTATTAATTCCACACATATTAAACACTTGAAATCCAAAGAATGAGCATTATGGTTTACACTTGCAACTATAACGTAGGCCTATGAACAAATACAATTGTTTACGAGCTTACACAAGAAAAAAACACCTCTAGAGATTAAACTAAAGACACCAGAAATACTACACTACACAAGATCCTCCTAAAATTATAACCAACCCAATCAAATCTTCCTTATTTGTTATTGCTTCCAAAAATATAATGTATCTTTTACGAAACACAAAATCACCCCTAACTTATACACATTGCTTGAAACAATACTTTCCCACAAAAAATAACTAAAAACACGGACGCAACCCAAAAGCACCCACTCAAAACACATTAACTATATGCCACCATCAACAAAATTTCATTGCAACATATTTCCAATGTTCAGACTACACGAGTCCATAGAGGGTTGCGATATGGGAGAATATTAAGTTCCTCCAAAAACAAGGGTGTTCGTAAATGTATGGGATGTGGGAGGAGATGGAAGTGTTTAAGAAGATCCTTATGAATTTAATCTCAAGTGATCTACAGGCAAGAGCAATAGTCAGGATGTGAGGGGCCATGACTTTGATTTGCTCCCCAATAGAACGGGAAGGAGAGGATGGCAAGAGAAATGTGTGTGGATTGTCGACAATGTTGGAATGGGCAATGAGTGGTGTGTTAAGGAATTCATATATAATGGCATGAGCATAGCTAGGAAATACGTCATGAATGGTCAAAGATTGCAAGATGAAAAGGACGATGTGGGAACTTCGACTACTTGAACCTCTCAACGTAAACTTGCACCATGAAGAGCAACCGCTAGTTATTTCCGATCTCATAAAATAGTGTCGCTAACCTTTCATCCCATTGAATGGGTAAACTACATATAAGTTCATGAGGAGAATAGAAGAGCCATTAATTTGGTTTTTGGTTTGCTTTCCCATACAAAGATTTTCAATGAGAAGATTCTTGTATCCCACGGTTTTATCTTTTGCATTCTACAAAACCCCACGTCCATAACAACTCTTTCTCCCACTTTTTTCCTTGGCTTTGGTCTAGTCTTGTCTTCTCATTGCGGCAGTTAAAAGAAGGATTTTATCATGAGATTATCAACGAGATGGTATGGAGTGCAATGATTGTGGGATATGCACAAGATGGTATTGTTGAAAATGTAAACCACAGGTGAGAGCCTCATTTCAACAGTTGGGCTGGGTTTGCTTCCTGCTTACCCTGATAAATCTGCATGCAAAATGTGTCACATACACAAGGCAAATGAAGTGTTGTATAAATTGGGTTTGTTGAATCACCTGGGGAGCAGATCTGCCCAACAGGGAACAAGCACAAGCAACCCAAAACACACTATATTTGATCACTTATGGGCAGGGTCAATTCTATATAAGGACATTCATCAAAGCATAATAATAAAAAAATTAAAAAAATAGTTTTTATGTCTTGCTGCAATGTCGGATGGTAATGTAAGCAAAATATGCAGCACCTGCTACAACTGACCCTCTCCACTTTTGCGTCGAGATTCGCGTTGGATGGCTGTGACAAGAAAATGTTGAGCTTAGAGCAAGCCAGGCCACAAAAAACCAACAAAACATTTTGGGTTTAGTTGCAAATGTCAATGTAGATATGCATGCAAAAAAAAAAAAAAAAAGAATTTCCTTCTATATTTTCATTACATCTCGAGAGATTGATATGGAATGTGTGGGCATAAACTAGGTTAGAGATAACTATATAACTCCTGCCCATCTGCTGTCTATTAAGAATTAGACAAAAGCATACTCCCATCTTGAGCCCAAACTATGCTAGAGAGGGTATGTATGTATACTTATCAAAGCATAATGGAGAAAGGGACTTTTTGTCTGTTGCAAGTGGCTTGGTAGATATGTATGTACAAGTTAATTTGTAATTTTATTTTGATGTGATAATTGTATAATATACCTCTTAAGGTTGTTTCATTGTGAGAGAAGTGCATTGGATTGGTCTTAAGCCTTTCTTTCACATATGAAACAAATACGATCACACAACGATCACAAGTTTAATTGACATTTTGATTATAATATTTAGAGTATCGTTGAGATCATAACCACCATGTCAAAGAATGTTTCTTGAAAAATATCGAATGGAGGGGGCAGTCCTAGTAGAAGAGTAAGGTCCGTCTAACCAAAGTTAGGGGCATTGTATTGAATGTGTAAACCATTACAATGCCTCACACAATTGTGCATCTCTCGATTGTGTGGCAATGAAATTTTCATAGCTGCCAATTTTTGTTGTCCAAATCTTTGTTATGATGTGGATGGAGAAGCGAGATATTTTAGAGAAAGGAAAGAAAAAAAAGAAAAAGGGGGAGAAGCTCGAAATATAGAATGTCGGTATACGACATGTAAGGAGTCTCGATTTAAGGTAAGAATAATTTATTACAGTTTCTACAAGTGGAGAGGGAGATGCTTGATTTAAGGTAAATGCCTTTGTTGATTTTTTTTCGGAAATTCTCACACAAAGCAACAAACGAGATGTCCAACACAATCAATTTATTTCTGCCACCATCCTACCATATTGTGCCAAAATGGGATTTAGAGCTTTGGAACTGCATATGGAGATCAATCACAAATTAATTGAAAGTGAAAATTTTGTCGATGTCATAATTAAAAATGCTCTAATGGACGTTTACATAAAATGTGGAAGTTTACAAAAGACTCACATTCTTTTTGACAAAGTGCATAATGCAAATTTGTTCTCATAGATATTGATGCTTGTAGGATATGTGGATGCGAATGTGTTTTCTTGGTGTTTGTAGAGTACATAGAAACATGGAGCCATAGTTAGTTACAACTCTTTTTTTTTTTGAGTTCGATTTTGAAATACGGCAATGAAACATTTATGCAAAAGTGTGTTGGTGGGGTGAGGTTTAAATGATAACGAGATTGATGAAGAATAGAGGAATTAAAATGGTACCTGGATATATTTGGATCACAGGTCATAAAATGGTGCATGATTGTTGTGAAGGAGACGACTCACACCCACCAACCCCTTGACTTTGAAATCCTTTCAGTCCACAGCCACTTTTGTCCGTTTACACAAGGTTGAAACAATTCAACAAATATAGATTGCACCGAAATATACAATTCCAAGCAACTTAATACAATTCCTGTTTAATTGCTATTATATTATATATAATAGAAGGTATCTTTGATTGAAACACTGGAGGATATTTTCTACTCTTTGACTGGGAACAGAGTTTGGCATTGTTGAAATGCTCTACGAAGTTCAGGGATAACGCGATATTGTTGGGTTGAAAAATGCTCACAGAATGGAGTCAATCAAGAAAAGCTTAACCCACAAAATTGTCTTACTGTTAAACTGTGTGGCTTTGAGCATTGGTACGAATGCAGCTCCCTTGTTGAATCGCTTCTACTTCCTCCACGGGGGCAAGCGCATATGGTTTTCAGCTTGGCTGCAGACAGGCGGCTTCCTATTCTCCTTCTGCCCATCTGGATTTCTTCCTGCCATAAAAAGAAATCCCCTCAGACAGCCATGTAACGCCCAAGCTTTTCCTGGCATGTGTTGGTCTGGGCGTTTTAACAGGCCTGGATGATTTTTTCTATGCTGGGGGCTCTCCTACCTGCCTGCGTCCACCTCGTCTCTCCTGATTGCCAGTCAGCTCGCCTTCAATGCAGTTTTTGCAGCCCTGTTGGTGAAGCAAAAGTTTAGCCCTTATTCAATCAACGCTGTAATTTTGCTGACCATGGGTCCTGTTCTGATGGCCTTCCATACCAGCAGCGACAGGCCTGAAGGCGTCACCACTGCACAGTATTGGATAGGGTTTATTGTAACAATTGCTGCGGCTGCCCTCTATGGATTCACTCTTCCCTGATCGAGCTTGTTTACAAGAAAACCACGCGCAGGATAACATACTTGATGGTTATGGAGATGCAATTCATAATGTCCTTCTCTGCGACGGCTTTCTGTACAGTAGGAATGGTAGTGAACAAGGATTTTCAGGCTATTGGGAGGGAGGCCAGAGGATCCGATGTGGGGAGTTCAATTATTACATGGTCATTGTCTGGAACGCTATCTGCTGTCAGCTTTTCTTCATTGGGGTATTCGGGGTCATCTTTCTGACTTCCTCTATGTTGAATGGTATTCTGATAGCTGTTTTTATTCCTGTGACAGAGGTGCTTGCAGTTCTATTCTATCATGAAAAATTCAGTGAGGAAAGGGCATGTCTCTGGCAATGGCTTTGTGGGGATTTGCTTCGTATTTGTATGGGGAATACAAGACTTCCAAATTGCAGCCGAGCAACGTGGGAGAGGAGAACCAGCAAGGATCTGAATCTGCAGGTCTTGTACAAGGAGAAGAAAGCACTATGGAGCTGATTGTTCAAGACTACAAGCCTAACGAAACACCATAATACAAGCTGTTTAGACATCTTTTATTCCCTGAAAATGGATCTGAAATGTTTTTGGAAAATCTGTTGCACAGTTTTTCTAAAAACTCATTTCTTATGCTATGAACTTCTGTATTTTTGTAAGTTATCCCTTATTACTTATGCTATGAACTATTGTATTTTTTAAGTTATCCCTAATCCATAACCAATCAGTCCTTGAACAACAACCCTTCAGACATCAATGTTGAGACAAAAGGACAGTAAATTTGAATGAATTGCCGGTTCTGATCTGTGATTGAGGTTTCCGAGCTTTGTCATATGCAACTTTCATCATTGCACTGCACTTCATTTGCAGACGTTTTTATTCAAATAATTTCAACCAATGTAATTTCCTCTCAGTATATTTTATTGTGCTAAACCACAAACATTTGCATAGATTCTGCTCTCATATAGAAAACCAAAGGCTGATATTTATATTTATATTTTTTTGGTTGGATAATATAGAGGGATCCACTAATATCCAGTTGCTTGAGATTGCATAAGACAAATCCATTGTGTTTTGGGTGTTCAATGGCCATTCATCGAATCCATTATGTGTATATCCTCAAGTCTATTGATCCGTGACGCCACGTCTCTTTGCAACATTTTATTTGGGATTTTTAATAATTTATGGATGTTGAAATCAGTTTTACAGTAATAATACATATGAATTAATTACAATACATTTTAATATATTTATCACAATATTTTTTTAATTAAATGTGAAGGGACCTATTATCTATTATTATATTTTGGTTTGGGGTTTGAAGTTGAAACGAGTTCTACGCTGGGCAACTTAAATTTCTATTTGTTAAGATAAATTTCATATATTTTATGTCTCATTTTATTTATATTAAAAGAAATTATGGTTAAATTAAATGTTGTTTTACTAATTAATATTTTAATATATTTAACACAATAAATAATTTTTATTGCAGGGATTAGCTGCAACCTCATTTTATTTATAAAATTGAATATTTTGTAGGATTGGAACTTTGATAGATAGATAGATAACACCTTTTACACCAGCATATGCATTGTTAGACCACAATCCATTTGATAAAACAATAGAATAAGATTTAATGATATACAAAATTATTTCTCTCTTTAATTAAAAATGATATTTCTTAATATTTTTCCAAAAAAATAATCAACAAACATCACATCTTCACCTTTGTCTCATCAAAACATAAACATCACATCTTTACTTACAATAATTATTTTACATCAAATTTGATAGGATTTTCTATATCACGAGTCCATGACCTTATTTAAAACTAAATTTTCTTAAAATTGACTACTATTATTAAAAAAAAACTAACTCCCTACAAATTTATAGACTTTTTAACATTTTTAAATATTGATCAACATTAAATCTAATATATTCAACACATGCTCAACTTAAAAACACACCATCTTTATTGATAGAATTGTTAACCAATCAACTAAAAACACCACCCAAAAAATATTATAATTATGCCAGAGGTGTGGCTATCCCGCACTTGGTCTCCAATGACGACGTAGAGGAGGCTGAGGTGCTTGTCATCCCGGCTCCTACTTTCCCTGCCTTTAATCTCCTTACTGTCGTCGTCCAACTTTCTCCACCTTGTCATTGTTTCTGGCCCCCTGTCGGCTCTTGATTTTTTGCTTCTTGGTGTTTGCATACATTTCATGCCCCGCATTTGGGTTGATGGTGTGTATGGTCGAATAATATTTCCATATCCTATTGCGGGATGTTTTGTTTTGATTTATTCTTTCATTGGTTGTATCTCTCTGTTGTCCTCCTCTGCTGCTACCCTTCCCTGGAAGCTTTCTCTGCACCGGCCCCAAGACTGAAGCAAAGGTCTGTCTTCTTTTATGTGTTTTCTTCCGTGACTTCTGCAGATGTTTGTTTATAACTGCATGTGTTTTTTTATCCACCTCTCAAATTATTTCTTCTGATACATCATGACAATGATTTAAGTTGTTATTAAGACAACCAAATTCCAATATCCATTTTCCTGCCACTGCAATTCATGGTCAAACCAGGCCACAAAAAACCCATTTCCAGTTTATACGAGCAACCTTAAATAATTATCTGTAGAAAATTAAAAGATCCAGACCTCTGATCTGATGTTTCCCTTGTGTATTTCAATTCAGAAGGCCATGGATAATAATCAATTAACGATGTGCAACGTCTAAATAATATTCAAAACATTGGTAACCTAAAAAAATGTTGCGAAATGTAGCTTTTCTTGAAGATTTTGGGTAAGGATGGTTGGAACTGTTTAAATTTTTCTTCCTCCTCCGTCAAAGAAAATCCAATCATACATACTAAACTTACACAGAAATTGAGGACATGCTTGCTATGGTCATACATTGCTATTTCCAATTTAGGCTTCTTACCTACGCCACGGGTTATTGGAGGCCTATATTTGTCTCCAAACTCGGATATGTTTTTCTTAGTTATGATTTGTGTGAATGAAATTACTGTGCTTCTTGCTGGCTTTAGATTTTCCTCGAATCTTTCTAGCCCATTCCTTCATTATTAAATGGCAAATTCTTGCTTCAACATACAAACAATAAACTCACTAAAATAATGATATACTACCTTTATTTTAACCAAACTATTTACTTCATAAACACACCTAACGAAATGATTTATTTTACATATAGAAATTACTACTACTTTAACGTAAAAACTATACAAATAAGAAACAAACAATGCACTAAAATTGAGGCAGCCAAACTCTTCTAATAGATTGTACACTACTTTATTATCTATTAGGATTGTGTCAAATATTCTACACATTAACAAAAAAACAATCCACACAATATAATTTAATTGATAACTTAATGGTCGATTATTGATTCCGCACTTTAGAATGAAACATGGATTGTACCAACAAATTTCCCACTTTATCAACAGTTCGATTCCAAGTTCTTTTTATACGTACAAATCACCCCTACTCTAGATGGGCCAAAATTCATTCACCTTCCACCCTTCTTAAATAGATAATTTAAGCCTTCTCTTACATATATACTATACTTATTTGAATAATAAAGCCATAGCATCACTTACCGCCTATTTCCACTTTTAAATTGACCCTGCATAGTAACAACATTGCAATCTTTTATACACCAATGGTGCCCCCCACATTTACAAGTTGCTCTCTTACAAACTAAACTATCCTCCTCTTTATGCATACCTACAAGCAATGGTAGACAACTTCTACACAGTAGTTGCATGGACCAACGACGATGCCATCTACCTAGAGCAACTATTATATGAGTACACAGATGGCCAGTACCGAGAACGTACAACAGTGGACCCAACTACCATTACAACCATGTAATTAACACAACAAAAAATCAAAGAGGCACATTACATGCTTTTTTGTGCTCACTTCTCTATAAATACTTAAATTGCATGAACTCCTATATTCAACAACCCCGATCATCTCATAAATAGATTCTAGCCTACGTATACTACTAACATACCAGTTTCTTTCATCCAATGCTTGGCTTACTACTAACTTCATTCGGTACCTCCCTACATGATTATACGACAAATAACAAATTCAAAACCATACTTACATTCAATATGTAATCGCTTAACTAAATGTTCGTCATAACATGTTGCAGTTTCTTCAAATCTATGGTATGGATCCATGAGGCATAACATATGAAGCACTGGTAGCACTATATCAAAGACCTCAACCATACGTTGTGATTGTCATATCCCAAATCCAATTGTCCATGACCATAAGACCCTTATTCCACCTTCCTCTCAAAAATCAACAACTTCTAACTGTTTCAGGATCACCATAATATATCGATATAGATTTGGCCCACTAGGCACATGTCTCCGTACTGCACAAAGCTTGTCTCACGTTGACAACTGCACCGTAGAGAAAAGCTTTGTAGTTCACACACCATAATATTTTCATCCATCCCACTTGTGGAATTCATAAGATCTTTAAACTCAACTCTGACATTTCATAAAGGCTCATAAGCCTGAACACGTTACAATAGAATCTACGAAACTAAATTACAGCTCCTACTATGACAGAGAGAGTCCCCACTGAATTTCAAGCCCTTACCATGAGATTATCAAGCATAATCATCTTTTCTAAAGAACAAAAGATTTCAATTGCACATACCTTACGCATTACAAGCATACCAAAAAGCTTACACTTTTCCAGTACACAGATAATATTTTTCCATATCATTTTTAAAAATCCTATCAATGCAATTTGCACCAACCAAATAAGGAGAATATCCTTATGATAAATATACTACAATCTAATTCAATAACAACAAGCACAAACTCATTTGATCCATACCTTTTCATTAAATAAATAATGAACCTATAGTTCATTAACAACATCTTCAATTGCACTCAAATTTGATTCAATGCTCTGACCAAAAAATATTGGGCCTACCAGGTTGGACATTTAATTCATCAAATCATTACGTGATGCTTACAAGTATGGCTCTGTTAATCCCCTTCCCCTTTTCCTCCTTTACATTTCCATATTACTGTCCTAAATCCCATTACTCTACATCCACTTAATATCCTCTTGCAGTTCCTCCACTTTTCTTTGTTCTTCATCTGCTCAATCTACAATATGCAACCTTCTTAGTTTGGTTCAACTGTGAATTGCAATTGTCCTTGCTCCTTATTTACCACATTTACTGCCTTATTATGTGACCAACATTGATTTGGATAATATCCCACCTGTCTTATCCCTAAATCGCCTCATTCTTGTACTTTATTTGGATTACATATACTCAATTGTACCACAATCAAATACTGTTGAATAATAAATGCTCAGGGAAACTAACAAAACATATCCCATTATGGTTAGCAATTACTAACAAGTCTACAACACACATCACTTTCTCGCAGACCTAATATCTATAACATTTTCCTTAACACTTGCCGTTCATATTTTCTATAACTAAAAACATTATTTCCATATATTCCAACTCCATATATATGAAGTCGAACACCAATTACGAATTTTTAAGAACGCTATTACTAAAAAAATAGCATTAGTATGGAGAGGTATTACAATTTTTATTTCAAAAGAGCTTAAAGCCATAATCAAGGCACACCAACTTCAATACCTTCAACATACATGTATACCACAACCTATTGTAAATCCCAAATCAATTACTCATGTTTCTATGTGCTATTTATCCACACCACATTGACGAATACATGTATTTATCCTCCTCCTTTGTAAATACAATATTGCAAATAAATCTATCGACCACAACCCTAAAATCACAAACACTACAAAACACACGTGTACTCAAACTACCTACATCCCTTTCCAAGCAAGGGCATTGCCTAACCAATACACTCCTCTCATAGATACAGAGCCCACGCCCCCACCCCATCTTACCCCATGTTGAAAAAACTAACCTCCAAAACTACCAACAATACCATACACAACCACCACCCCAACCTACAAGCCTACCTCCAGCTATGCTACTTCCAAGGCATAGACTTGCTCCACCCAGAGCGACCAATAGTATATTACCAATTCAACCAATACCTACACACTAGTTGTTTATATTGATTTAATCGCAAATGAATAATTCAGGAATTGTTTATTTTGGGCCTTCCACCATTATCTAATAGTGTTGACGTGACTCCCTTATTATCCTCCTTTCGCACAAGTTGAAAACAAATTATTCAATGTGAATTGAAATACTTTAATAATAAAATAAAGAAACTTTATTTAATATGGTAAAACAAAAACTTAAAATGCTTAAATTGGTGTAAGACTCAAGTAATCGTACAAGTGCATATTCATTCCAAACCTCTTGAACAAAATAAAATTGATCTAAAGAAATAATGAAAACTATTCAAAACAAATACATCACACATTTGTGTCTTTTTAATGTCACTTATATAAAATTAATAAAAAGATTATGAATAAAGGTTTATATTAGATAATTTTTATTCATGAATGAATATAATGGTGTATCAAACATATATTTAAATAAAAGAAGTGGATAATAGTTTATACCTACTAGTAATCAAACGCGAGTTGTGAGATGGGTACGCTGAAAAGGATCCGAAGGGGAGTGTTGAGAAGAAAACTAAGGGTGGAGGGGAAAAGCTGTGTTGTGTATAGGAAAGGGACGGTGGCTACAATAAATGTTGGCATGGGATTAAAGCGAGAGTAATGATGTAAGGAGTAGATAGGGGAGTGAAGACACACAATGTGGAGTATTGGAAAGAGGAGGAATTGTAATTTGAGAATTAGGACAAGAAGCTAGACGAGGTGTGTAATTGGTCAAAACAAAAAATGAATATCAATCTATTAGAGAATCACTTATTGACTCGGTAAAATTTTTAGAAGAAAATATTATTTTACACGTAAAGAATCAACATTGGCTCTCTAGATGGATAACATGGTTTGGTTTTGGATGTTGAGTCTTTCATCGTTCTTGGCTAGTAGATACTTGACCTTTTCACTATCCTCAATAAGAAGAGATGATTGTCATTCCATGTCCCATAGGGTCGAAGCATATAAGTCTGTCTCACTTGGTGACCGAAATAATTTAAAAGTCGACTAGTAAATAAATATTAAAAATACTATAAAAACTTTTAAAAATTAGGTAAATTCTAGATGGTGCTTCAGATTGACACTATAGCCCCATTGTTTTTCAAAGGTATGTTTGTTCTAAGAACTTGGTGAATTGTTAAACATGATTAAACAATTCTTCCAAGTATGCAATAGGATTGATATCCATTATTTGTGATGTGTTTAATAGGCATGGATTATCTTCGATGAACATGTTGAATATATTTTGTTTGGTAGGCCAAGTGTTAAGGATTCCATGTAGAAATGAATGGGTCAACGTAGTTTTTTGTTGTGTCGACAAAAAATATGTTGTTCTAGTGTAATGTCTCTACATTTGGGGCATTTGGAAGCCACAAGAATCCATGCACATGTGCACAACCTTGATGTTTCCACTCATACAAGTGAAAGAGGAAGGAAGACTATATATTTAGGCATCAAAGAAAGTAATGTCATGTGTACATCTTATGTTATTTCAATTACACCCACTAGGTGAAGTTCTAGGTTGAGAAATGTTATTTCTAATCATATTCATATTCCTTTAACTCAAATTCATGTGTGTTTGCAAAAACATTGGAGATTTCTAATGACATTGATTCTTATTCTCTTGTTTATGTAAATATAGATAATGCCTAAAGGATACAAAACACTAAAAATGTCAATGATTTTTCTACATTTACACAAAATGTTGTGAATGCAATTAATGTTAATAGTTATAATGCACATGTTCTATTTTTATGAGATTGATAGAGTTGCATTTAGATAATACATTAGATTACATCCTCACATGGCTGATGTAATGATAGATGTGGGTAAAAGTGAATAGAAAAAGATAGCTAAGGAAACTAAACATGAGGAGGCACATAATGAAGGTTTTATTGCTCCTTATTTACCTTCTAGAGAATCACATTCTAAATTATGTATTTATATGGATGCAACCATTTCTCATACTTGAGATTCTACACCTATGGATTTACAAGTTATGCTCACCCTCATTATGGGAGTACCACAATCCTCTCCTCATACTTCTATGGGTATTTGTCTTGGATTTTTATAAAATTACCTATAAATATGAAGCTCTTACAAAACTCTAACACATAAGACACTTCTTGCATGGCATATCACTCATACGAAATTGAATCTTTTAAAAAAAAAAGGAAAAAAAAAACAACACTTACCTTTATAATGGACAATGGATTCAAAGGTAAAAGTGAGTTTTTGTGTTAGATTGTGTAGCATACGCAAAGCATGGGTTTTTTTGGTTAGTGCCTATTTTTGTAGGATTACGGCCTTAATCGCACCTCAAATCCTATTTGTCAGTTTTTGTCATGCAAGTGCCACTTTGGCACTTCGAAAAAAAAATGGTTTTAGGCCAATTGTTTTTAAAAAATATATGAGTTTCACAACTATCATTCTATAGTATATAACTTTATTTTTTACAATTTACTCCTTTATTTTCTATTTTTTTAAAAATTCAATGATATAGATGTTTTTTTCCCATTTTTACTCTACTTTTTAAACACACAATTAAAAATATAAATATATAATTTTTTAAAATTTCAATAAAATATCCCGCACTATAAAAAGTGAGTTTGACACAACCATATATTATTTTCTAACTATACTACTTCCAATTTTGAGATATTGAGTGTGCGACAAAAATAGTTAACTTCATATAAGTTTTGTTTAAATAATTAAATAAATAATTATATCTTTATTGATTTCCCCCTACAACATTGAAAATATAACATGTCTTCAAAAAATATTATTCTAATAATTATATCTCATTATCATACATGTGTGTGTGAATTTGTCACTCAATGTGCTAGTTTGCACAAATAAACTAGTGTGTTACACCAAAAGTCAAAATTTTAACAATTTTTTTAATTTTTTAATTTTTAAAAATGTAATAGTATTATATACTCAAAATCCTTCATTTCATATACATACACTATTGTAAAATTTTAAACCGATGTATTTCTTATCATCACTTAAACTTGCGTAAAGTCTCATTTTTGAGAAAATACATATCGCTTCTCTATATCAAAGTGGGTCACATATTTGTGCACTCACCCTTGAGTAAGTTTCTTCCAATCTATAGTAGGAAACTATATTAGGGTTAAGATAAACTTTAGTCCTATCTAATCGGCCTCCTCAAGAAGACAATGTACTAAGGCTTCAATTTAATAATATCATATAACTCGGACCTTATCATTGAGCAAGCTTTGTAAACAATAGAGAAAACATCCATGCTTAGATTAGCATACTTTGAACAACAACCTCATGTCTATCCAATAGAGTAGAGTGTGTGAAAGACTCCTCCATATTTTTCTTAAGACCCCCAACTCCTAAAGCCAAGGGTGTTCACGTATAATCTATAGGTGGTCCCAATTTCTAAAGCATAACAATAGTTTTTTCTCCTTTTCCATCAATTTCTCATTAAAAATTTGGGACATCAAGGCTCTCACTTTTACTTCCCCAACCATTGATATTCGGTTACAATAAGAATGACAAGGTAGAATAGGGTTGTGTATATAGGATTCGCAAAAATATTATTTTCTTCCTCAATAGATGACCCAAAGGACTTATAAAATATTTGAGAATATGTAATTTCCCATGCATCGTTGTATCTGTAGCCATCTTAAACATCATCTTGAACCATCTTTATTTTAAGGAATACAATATATACTCCTCAATAGGTATGAGAGAAACGAAAAATCTTTCCATTCCCCTACCATTATCTATGAAGATCTAAGTTTTTCAAGCCCCTGTGTCTTTCCTCCTAACTTCCAGTGAACATTATTTCTCATATTTTCCAATTCTTCCAAAAGATGAGAAATCACATTCTACATTGATTCCCCTCATTCTTGCACTACCATTTCCATATCTGCATTAACCATACCATCTAAGTTAGGGGCCTTAGAAGTAACATCTCGCCTTAAGATTTCCAATTCCATTTTCATATAGTAATAACATGCAAATAATCCAACAAAGTAGGACCATGAAAAGGGTACTTAAATAAAGTTCTATCATCGGCAGGTGTTTTTTTTTCATGGCATGCTCATGATCCGAGGATAAAATGGATGAAGGATTCCACTACTACACTTAAACACATATCAAACCTTGACCTATATATAAAAATAAGTCAAAACGGTAACTCTTACCCTCCCCCATATGAAGTTTTAAAATCTAGGCTAACACCTCGGACTCCATGTTGGACTCCTAAGGGGCCTTTTCTCTTCTTAAGGGCCTTAAGAGTTCCACGAGGACCTAATATTTTTCTTAGTCCAGATATCCATAATAATTAACTTCATCAATCCATGATGAGCTAAACATTTGTTACAACCACTTTAAACCATAGAATCCATTTTCCAAGTATTTTAACAAGAAAAGGAGCATATTCACTAGAATATTATGCCTAAGATGTATAAGTAATTTAAAATGATAAGTGAATATGAGTGAAAAATAACATCCACATGTTAGATATCTCTTGATAAAATAAGAAGCATCATTCCATGGAGGATGGAAGAAAACCCACATTATACCTTTTATAGTTTCACAAATCAATTCATCGTCCCTTGGGAAAATTATTTACATTGAAATCCTTGCACCCTAAGATCATGTTGCCACTCTCTAATGATCAAAAACTAGATATCCTTTCCAAAAGGTCCTCATTCATTTGAAACTCTAACCCCCTCTTTAAAAGACATGGCAAAATCTCTAGCCAAAGCCTTGTGATACCCCACAAACTTCCTTAAAAACACAATTGTCCTACCTCCTAAAAAATTTATAGGAAAATTTCCATTGCATCCTAATGTATTTGTGTCATTGAGTCCATTTTTTTGGTGTTTATTAAAAATTAATCACCCTATGTAATTAAAGGAATACTTAACAAATATAATTAGTATTTATGAGAGTACTATATAGTCTTACTTTTGGTGTGTCTCAGTTTCATAGTTTAATTACGTCTTTCATGCCAAAATATTTAAAATAATATTTTCTCCTTGTGGTGCAAGTCTACGTTGAGAGGGTTTTTTTTGCAAGTTACACCGTTAATATTATTTTTGTAATATTTTGTGATGGAGGGGAAATTGTTGTAGTACTAATATGAGCTAGCATACACTTGGTATAGAGAAGTTCATGCCAAATAGTGAATGCAATTAAATAGGGATGTTGAGGAGAATTCCAAGAATATGATATAATATATAGTAATGGATTTTTCTAGCAGCATTTATATACATGTGTACAAAAAAAGATATTAGTAGTTGATGATAGGAAAACATGTCTTCTAGCTTTGTCCATATTGAGTTTTCCCTCGACACTCCAATGGAAGCAATGCACCAAATGAGCAAGCACAAAATAAATAATAGAATGACCCATCAAAATACCACGAAATCCTCTTCTTCTCTTGAAGAAAATCAAAGTATTGATCCCTCACATCCTTACTATCTCCTTTCCCCATAAATTGCCTAGGCTTAAATACATAACAAATCAGCCTCCTTCACCTTGTGATCTCTACCCACCATCAATGCAATTTCTTAGTATGTTCATGCCATTAAACACGGATTCCTTAACACCTTACTCATATCCCATTCCACCCTTGTCTAAGATATACACAAATTTATTTCTTTTTAAATTATAATCCCCTTAAGAAAATACACATGTGTATTATGCCTATTCATACTCCTTTATTAGTTGAGAAGGTCGAATAACATAGCATGTAAAACTTTTTTTGGGGGATTCTTTGTACTTACCAAGACGAGTGCTTTAATGTGGGATTGTGTTTGATTTTTATCTCCATCATACTTTGGAATTCAAGCTCAGCCATGTCTAGCAACATGTCTTTTATGCGATCTTCTACCTCCTCTATTTTCTCCCCCTTGTTAATGTGCTTTTCGGTTACTTTCTCGGAAAATCCATCATATATTTTTTTCAACCTCTCGCAAGAGATAATAGTTATCTTATAAATCTAGGAAGCACAATGAAGGGATGCAATCATTATGTAAAATGCAATGACAAAATTGAACATCTCATCGACTATGGCCTCCACTCAAAGTGTTTCCGAGAATGTTCTGTTGGAAAACATTATATGGGTGATGTTTTGAGCAAGGGAGGAAAGGCTCATTACAAGGTTGTTGGTGTAGGTTATTTTCCATGTATTTATTTTAAATACATGGAATACCTCCACATAGGTGATTCACCATGCTTAGGTGTCCTAGGGTGTCATTATGGCTCTTACACACATCATAGAGTGTCATTGGAGTTACATTTGACCGGATATTCTAGGAATGTAACTCCCACTTCTCGATGGCTACATTTGTGGGGGAGTTACACACCCCACTACTATTTGTACACCCTTTCATCTTGAGCAACACATGGGGAATGGAATAGAGTTTGGTTTTTTCAGCTTTTGTTTCCTCAATGCATGCACATTGCTTCCATGAATGATTTCTTGCTTTGATCTTGAAGCTACATCATTTTACGGTTGAGTGCAACATTTTGGTGCTCATGGATTCCCTCCAGATCTTCGTCATTCCTCCGACATGGTATCAGAGCTCGGGGATCGAAATCGTGTTGCTCACAATAGTTGCTTACTACTCTGTCTCATAGTTTCTTGTGCAAGCTATCATTTGCATTGTGCGCTTCTTGCATTGATTTAGGCGTTTATACCTCCGTTTGGTTTTCTGGTTTTCCGGGTTCTCCACCTTTGCATGCGCCTTCTAGAAGCATTTTCCGTGGTTGCATGCATTGTTGCTTGTGTGACTACTTTGTGCTCTTGCTGCAAGTTATTTTGGAGGATCTTTAACCATTCGTGCTAGGCTTGCCATTCTTGCTGTGGTCGGTGCTCTGTTCATCCTTCGTGTTTGGCTTTTCACCATGTTGAATTCATTGGTTCCTGCCTTATCATGAGGGTGTCTTGTGCACGTCTCCTCTCATTTGTTCCATCTCATGCTACGTTGGATTATCATATGCTCGCGCCCTGGCTTTAGTAACTTATTTTTGGTTTGACCTCGTATTCACCTGGTTCATTACCTTACACCTGCGTTGAGACCTAGTTCGAGTTATGGCTCATAGGATTGGCCATTCTAAACTCATGTGCTTGTGATTAGAAGTGCATGTGCTCATGATTGTTCCCTACTCAAGCGTGTCCATTTTTCCATTGCGTGGCTAGTTCAAACGTATTTTGCCTGCGTGAGACTCCTGCTCGGCTCCATTTGATTGGAATCCCGTTCTTAGTGTTGGTTATGCATTTTGGCCTTGTCTCAGAGTCTACAGCACACAGCTCACCCTTCCAAAAGTGTTTCAACCTCTCATTGTTGTGTGGGATTCATTCAATGGCTCGGTTTTGATGGTGCACCACTCCAAAGCACCTCGAGACTATCTCACCGACTTCTATGTGGTCACCGCCAAACCCGTTGATTCTACCATTCGACGTTGTTATGTGGAAACCTATGGATTCTACCATTCGCACGTTGTTTCAATGCTTCTACTGGTACATGCAGGGATTACACCCACATGTGGCACTCAGTTGTTCAAATTTTGAACCACTCCAAAGATCATCTTGTTGACGTGACCCTTCCACTCAAAGAACTCAACAACTTGTTTCTCGTGCCCGAGAGTCGCTTTAGCCTCCTTTCAACTCTGCAACGTGTGGAATCCTCCCTGCCCATAGATCTTGGCTCTTGACTAGTTTTTGGCTTGGTTTGGACGAACTCGATCGTGTTGTTTTTTCCTGCTGCCGAGGGATTTGATGACATGTGAGCTCAAACGGTCATTTCCTTTGCACGTGGTCTCATGTTTTAATACATGTATGTTTCCTTTGCTGCCACCTTGCACACACGGTGGTCGATTTTTAGCTTCTAGCTCACCACCTGGCAAGATCTGAGACTTCTCCCACATGTTTTATCCTCTACTGGCTCCAACATGTGGCCTTACAATCAGTCCTAGCATTTTACTTGGACTCTGCCTTGGAAAAATAGCTCGGAAACATTCCAAACATGGGCCCCCTCCTTCCTCTTTTTTAATGTT
The DNA here is from genome assembly GCA_018340775.1 of Taxus wallichiana var. yunnanensis. Lineage (NCBI taxonomy): Eukaryota > Viridiplantae > Streptophyta > Pinopsida > Cupressales > Taxaceae > Taxus > Taxus wallichiana. Next base: position 815,311,407 of record CM031235.1, read on the forward strand.
TTGAGGTCAAAAACATTTATTTATGGCATTGTAATATTTTTTTGTATTTTGCTTGTATTATGTCCTTCATTTGTGTGTCGAAGATGGAGGGCGAGGTCCGGGGTTGGCAGGAGGCTAATCCCCCTCGCAAGCAAAACAAACTATACCTAAAATTTGATGCCATTTCCAACGAGTACCCACATGATACCCTTTTTTTAATCAGTTTGCAGCGTTTATTGACTTTTTCCATCAGTTGCGGGAATTGTATTTATGCCATAACTTTTGACTCGCTGCTCATTTTTGAGCGCTTCCTTGGTCAAAGTTGCATGATTTCTCACACACTACATGATGACATTGTCAATTTTGTAAATGCACTACTTTTATAAAGTGCCGCATTCAGGGGGTTGCTTATACTCTTGGGCCTACACATGCAGACACATTATCGGCCAAGTCTGACGTCTTGCTTTTGTGCACCTTGCACTTTTGATTCTTCATCATGGAGAGTTCTCTTTCTAGATGTGAGCATCGTAGGATTTCCTTACAGCCTCCGCCACTTCTCACCAGGAGAGAGACCTATTCAACTTGGTGTGCTTCCATGGAACGTTACTTCGCCCATGAGGGTCTTTTACCCTTCTTGCTTGGGCCAGTTCCTGCACCCACTAATCATCATCATCTAGAGGACTTCCTTGACACTTGTGACCACATCTATGGTCACATGATGATGCATGTCTCTCGTTCTCTCTGGTTTCACGTGGCACAATCAGATCCACCTCATCGTGTCTGGAGCATTCTTCAGTCCCTCTATGGAGACCCTTCACATACTACCATTGTTGTTGCTGCACTGATGATTCAATTGTCTCCTCTTCTTCGTGTGATGACAGTTCCACTGACATAGACTCGCTTGATTCTACTTCTGATGATGAGGATTGTGCACCTAGTTCTGATGTCGAGAGTACTATAGAGGACTCTTCTCCTCTCTCTCTCACTATTCCAGAGAGTGTTGCCACATCCCACATCTCATCAGATATCAAGCAGTCTCCTACTCAGCCTCACACCATCATTACACCCACCTCCTTTCCACTTCCAGTGTGCGAGGCCCATTTCACTCCTCCACCTTCATTGGATGATTCATACCTATCTGACATTGCTCTTCTGTTTGTTGAGCCCCCTCATTGGGACGAGTATCTACTTGACCTTAGTTGTCTTTTCGCAGAGTCCACTTGTGATGCTCTACAGGTCCCTCATCCATCTACAGGTGTTTCAGAGGAGTTCATCATCTCTGTTGTTGGGAGTGCCCCTTCCGGGAATCATGTCACTTCCACATTTCCAGAGACCTTCATTGATCCACCCTCAGTTGTGGATCCCTTTTCTGTTGTGGAGGATGTTTTGTTCCCTTCACATCACGTGGACATCCTTTCTATAGGTGTTCACTCTTCACACTCTGACAGTTCTGTACACGTGGCATTACCTTCGGTTCCTTGGCACTCACTCGCTAGACCTATGTCACACTTCAGTGCACCAGACTCAGAGTTCTTCGTGTTGCTGCCTTGATTTCCTTTGTGGAGTGGGTGGACTTCCAGCACGTCATTTCTATCCTTCCTAAGGGTAGGCACATAGTTCGGTGTGGGTGGCTCTTCTTCAATCCAGAGGCAGAGGATCTTGTGATCGACATTCTTCTGGGAGACCTCCTAGAGCTGCAGAGTTCAGATCCATCCATGACATCTTCTGCATTCCTCTCGTCTCCCTCTTCTTCTCTCTTCTTCTTCTTTCCGAGATATTGCCTCTTTGTACATGGGTACCTTTACAAGCTCGTCTGTGGTGGGACCCATCCTTGGCATCTTTCTTAGATTAGAGAGTGGACTTGTCTCTCTTTTGGGGGAGTTTTTCCCACTGGGTTTTCTCCTTTTACTCCACTTTTCGAGAGCTTCTTGTACGTGGGTACCTCATTAGGCTTCTTGTCGGGACCCACTTCTCTCCTTGTTTTCATCTATGTCTCCACCTAAGCTATGCTTCGGGGGTGTTGGTGTAGGTTATTTTCCATGTATTTATTTTAAATACATGGAATACCTCCACATAGGTGATTCACCATGCTTAGGTGTCCTAGGGTGTCATTATGGCTCTTACACACGTCATAGAGTGTCATTGGAGTTACATTTGACCGGCTATTCGGGAATGTAACTTCGACTTCTCGATGGCTACATTTGTGGGGAGTTACACACCCCACTACTATTTGTACACCCTTTCATCTTGAGAAACACATGGGGAATGGAATAGAGTTTGGTTTTTTCATCTTTTATTTCCTCAATGCATGCACATTGCTTCTATGAATGATTTCTTGCTTTGATCTTGAAGCTACATCGTTTTACAGTTGAGTGCAATGTTTTGGTGCTCACAGATTCCCTCTAGATCTTCGTCATTCCTCCAATAGAGGTCCATGTAGTGCAGGAACTACCCTCTTTACTCCCAAATGGATCAAATCATGGATGGTGCCTCTTCCTTCCTAATTGATTAAAAAAAAGTTGACTCTGTAGGATGCGAGTAACTCCACGGTGGACAACTTTCTTATTTTCCTCCAATACCCTCCTCCATATGTAGAATAAGCCACATCTTTATGTATTTGGAAGAAATATTTCACCATGGCAAGTGAAGACACCTGAGCCTAACCGTAGAAATATAATGGGGACATATTAAAAGTAGGAGAGCTAAGAGAGGAAATTTCTTGAGAACAATCTAGCCAAAAAAATTCCATATAGCTTTTTTCTTAACACTCTAATCAAAGCAATGTAGGAGCTTGAAAGCACCAAATCAACAATAAAAAGGCCCAACAAAATCCCATGTCACCCTCTTCTTCTTTTTAGAGAAAATCAAAGTTTTAATCCCTCACATCCTTATTATTTCCCTATCCTATAAATTGTTTGGGCTTAAATTCATAAGGATCTTCCCAAACACTTCCATCTCTCCCATGGCCCATACATTTATGATTACCTTTGATTTCAAAGGCAAGTAATATTTTCCCATGTTGCATATCTATTATGGATTATTTTGGTATGAACATTGGAAATTGTGGGCGTAGTCAAAATGTTTCTGTATGCACCCAAAATTGCATGTTCTACATTGTCAGAAAATGGTTACAAAAGTCCCCAATGATGATTCATATCCTTTCAGAAGGTGTTCAAGTTCCTAAACCCATTCGCAGTACATATTTGTAGCCTAGACATCCTTACTTAGCATTTTCACACTTTCTTCTAGCTTCCTGCTTCATTGTATACATGTTTTGACCTTCAGTGTCAAAACCGCCACCCTACCTGGGCGGTGGTTCTGTGTTTTTCACCTGGCTTGGGTGGTGATTTTGAAACCGCCTCCCGTGGTTGGATAGTGGTCTTGCGTGATTTTTCTAGAACCTTTCATGTGTGATTTAAACATGTGACACTTCACTTAACTTGACTTCCAAGGTGCGTTTGTGAACTAAATTACCTAAAATTTGAACTTCCTCTTATATTTTTAAATAGATTTAATTAGTTTGAACTGCCTCTTCACCCAATGATTTGGAACTCCAAGGCTTCCTTGTGCATGAAGGCACATCCCAGCCAATTCCTATATATTCAATGCTTGTATTCAAGCAAATGGCCTGAGAATTTTGTGTATCTTGCATAGTATTATTGCCACAATCCTATTGGAAATTACATAGCCAAGCTCTATTCACTTGTGTTATCTCTCTTCTACTTGCATCATTGCAACCTGATTTACATTCAAGCTACCATTTATTAAGCTCTTTCTCCTGTTGCTGCCTTTTCATTCCCAATTCCTTAGACTCACATGGACACACAGAGAAAGAGAGGATAAACTAAGGGGATAAGTCATCACATGCTGGATTTACCTTTGTTCTATAAATTCCAGGTTAGATTTGTTATTTGATTTCCTTCATTGCTGCAATTTATCATTGTTACATCATATCAAATAGAGTAGAAATCAATTTCCTTTCATTTACAAGTAATTAGTTAATTTCCAAGAGGGTTTTAATCATTAATAACAACTCACGTTATCTTATTCTTCCCATCCTGTGGATCTAAAGGAAAGAATATTTGTAAGAGGTTGTCTACATATCATAGATCATTTGGAATTTTTTTTTTTTAAGTTAGTTTAGTTTCAATACACTCAAGACATGCAGGTGAATAACCACATCAGGTTATTTTGCTTGTTTAGTTTTACTATAGGAGTAGTTCAATCATTTAGAATTAAAGAAAATTGTTATTTGTAATCATCTTGTTTGAGTTTTGTTGTTTTACTTAGGTTAGTTTCCTTTCAACAAAGAGTAGCACAAATTGTGAGTTTCATATTAGTTAATTTGGACTCTTCAAACTAGTTCAACATTGAGATTCAACTAGACAAATCATAGGGAATTTACGCTACCCATTTATAGCCTCTAAATCTCCTCTTTTCTAATTCAGCTACTAGGAGATCACACTACCAAATCTTATTTACTCGATCCTCCTACAGATTAGCCACACACTTTTCCACATCGGCCGCCTCGACACAACTTCGGGGGTTGAGTGCAGTTGAAGGTTTCATGTCAATTTTCATCCATACAGATTTCCTACACTACACATTACAAGTAATCAAAGCTTCTTTAGGGAATCCTCCTTCACCTTGTGGTCTCTTCCCATCACCATACAATTATATATAGATTTCTTAACACACCACTCATTTTCCATTGTATGGTGTTGATGATTTACACTTTTTTCACTTTTTGAATTATAATTCCCTTAAGTCAATACACCTATATATTATGCCTACTCATCCTCCTTTGTAAGTTGAGGAGGTCAAATAACATAGAAGGTAAAAATGATTTATGGGGATTCCTTATACTTACCAAGATGATTGCTTTGATGTGGACTCATGTTCAATTTGCACCTCCATCACATTTTGGGAGTCAATCTCGACCATGTCCAACAACATGTCTACCGTGTCTCTTTTATGTGATCTTTTACTACCTCTATTTTTGTTTTCAATGTGTTCTTTCTGTACATATTTTATTAATATTAAATTTTTTTTATGAAAGTTTAATATTTTTGCATAATTTTACCTTTTAGTTTTGTATCAAATCTAGTTTTATATGTATTTTTGATGTTTTATGTTAGGATAGTGGTCGTGATGATTTAGTTGGGACACTAACTTATTATTTGTTGAATTTCCACTTTTGATAGGAGGCAAAGGAAAACTCATTTCCAATTGAACCATTGTTAGTGATCTGCAAAAAAATCTTGTTTTTAATTATAATTCCCTTAAGTCATACACCTATATATTATGCCTATTCATCCTCCTTTTCAGTTAATAAGGTCAAATAACATAGCAGAGTAAAAACTATTCATGGGGATTCCTTGTACTTACCAATATGATTTTTTAAATGTGGGCTCATGTTTAATTTGCATCTTTGTCTTGGTTTGGTAGCTGAGATTGGCCATGTCCAATATCTTGGTGAAATAATTTGTTGCAAGGGAAAATTAGTGGTTTTCACCAATGGGCATGGTACTAGGTCCCTCCTCTTGGGAATGGGGAGACTCCCATTTATTGAATGTAGGAAATAATAAGATCCATGGTTGGCCATTAGGTCAATAATCACACATGAATGCCCCATTAAACATGTGGCGAATTTCTTGTATGGGATACAAGGGAGGAATTTTCTTGGAGAGAGGTAAAGGGGAGATAGGAGAATAGGGAGAGGGTTAAGGTTGTGAATAGGCACTTGCATATTTTCACGAACATTAACCAAGAGGTATTTCTAGATTCAACAAGAAGAAAAATAATTGTGTAAGCAATAGTAAGATTAAAAAATCAAAGACACAAAGTTCTATTGATTTATTCCTCAAAGACACAAGGTTCTTTCTTGGTTGTTCAAGATTACAAAGCTTGCATAGTTGGAAAGTAGGAAGTAAAAGAACATAGACAAGGAAATAGAAGAAATAACTTCTTGCTTGTAGTAGGAGAACAAAATCTATCAACTACTTGGAATGGAGAAGCCATCCCAGTTTATAGCTTTACAATGATGTCTCTTCACCTCCCCATGGTGACTTTTCATCTTCCCACCACCCGTGACCTTTCATATTCTCTTAGGAATGAAAATTGAGTCATTTTCTTATTTTTGAAAATTGAGTCATTTTCTTATTTTTGAAAAATGAAATTTTACAATGCAAATTAAAAGGTCACTTAAGTGAATAAGATGAAAAATCCAAAAATTACATTCTCAATGAAGAGTTAGAATGTAGAGAGAGGAGGAACAAAGAGAAGTGAAAACGGAGATGAGGAAGATTTCAATCACAAGGAGCTTGCTTATGATGGACACTATGTTGGCTCCCAAAATAGCACCCCTAGGAGATGAGCAACTAACTTGAGTGGGTTGGCTTTGAGAGAATGATGAAAAATGAAAATTTATTTGTCGTTGATATCTAGGGATTTGTTCAACACTCAACTCAATGACTCAAATCAAGGAGGTTACCAGAAGCACCTTCATAAAGGGAATGACATGTTCATGCTATTTTGGTCCTACCTTGAACCAGGATGAGAGGACCCACGGTGTAACTTGAATGCAAAGGGAGAGATGGGATATTTGTTCCCTCAATCTATTTAAAATGATGGATTAGTATGGGATTAACATGGCCATGGAAACAACACTTCATTCTCATGAGTTGTCACAAAAATGTTGCACATGCTTACCTCACTAGACACAAGTTAATAGAGATAGTGGAATTTAGTTGCTATTGCATTCTCTGGATAAAAGCTAAAGGGAACTTTCAATGATAGTTAGACACATGGAAACAAAAAGAAATGAATGGATGAAAGGACAAGGTGGGATTGATTGTTTGGTTTTAATGAATATTTGAAGGGGAGGGAAACTACTTGTATGACACTGGTACATTAATTTTCCCATGGAATGAATCCATCCTTAACTATGATGTTTGAAAAGAACAATCAATTTAACATGATTTGTGAAATAACATTTGCATTCATTGATACTCAATTTGCACAAATGTTGTCTACAATATTCCCAATCCTAACTACAAATCATGGAGTTAGAGCTGAGATAAAGCACTTGCTATATTTGTCTTATACACCCAAAATACCCTTAAGGGAATTAAAAGAACTCTTCAAAAGTGATGCTGCCTATAGGATTTTACAACTGATTTTAACCATTGCCTAATATACACTATTCTGTAATAATCTCATAGTAACCAGAAGAATACAATGACTAAGAAAGACCCTTGTGTACTTAACAAAGTAAAGCTAATGCAAGATAGTAACAGAAATAATATTGCATATTTCATTCCTTTAAAATAAGAGAGAGAAAGTATAGCTTGATCAATCACAAAGAGACTTGTTCTTGTAAGTTCTGGCTAGGAGACACAAACAAACTCCCTTAAAACCTACTAATGGTTGTACAACACAACTTACTTAGCTCTTCCTTACAGAGTGGATATAAAAAAATGCTTGCTAGAAACTAGAAATGAAACAAAAAAACTAAATAAAAAGCTGCACAACTACCCCCAATCCGCCTCCTTTCACAAATGATAGTATTTTACAATATATAGAAGATGAGAAGGAGAGAGAGAAAGAAAGAAAAATATGATTTCCCTCTACAACCACCAACAAGGTGCATTAAAATTTTGTAAAGGAGCATGGGCACCTTGCCAAAATCATTCATTCCTTTTGTCTTGTGTGTTTAGAGAAGAAACAGCACCATACTCCATCAAGATGGGTGGTTGACCAACATTGGGACTATAACTTGAATACTGAAGATGTTTTCATTTTTTTCTCCTACAAACCATCATTAATTCTTGAATTTGATGATACCAAAGTGAAGAGATCAAATATACCTTTCCAATGATATAAATTTTGCAAGATTTGGAGCTCTGGATTGAAAGATATGGCCCTCTAAAATTTTGCATGTTAGATGAACAAGAGCATGACAAGTGGCAACATTTGATTGGTCTTGGAGATTACCTCTACATACGTTTGTGTGCTTTGAATTTTATTTCTCTATGCCACGTGTTGGGTTTTATTGGTTTGAGGATCGGGGGACCCAAAATACCATCTATTTTGGCTCATTCCAAGGCTTTAAGTCCTGGATGACCCCATCTCCGAGAAATTGCTGAAATGGTGACACATTTCCACCAATGACCATTGATCTTGTACCACGTGGCATTATCTAGTTGGGTCACTTGTCTATTATTTCTACCGCATCCACTAACTATGCCCCACCCTTCCATCTAGACCTAAAATTCCTTAAAATCGGCTCATTGGGGGTTTGAACTCCACGGTGGTTCATCACCTTAAAGAGAGCCGGAATGCCACCACGTGTTCCCTTGGGACCATTGATCTATCGCCACCTAGCACCTTTTAATTAGGCCATTTGTCCTACCATGTTCCATCGTGTCTCGCCTTGATAACCATCCGGACCCAAAAGATTATGGAGCTTGGTTTATTCCATGGGTTTGATGTCCACCAAGGTCCATTGCTATGGAAAGAGCCGGAATGGTGACATGTGTCCCTCTTAGACCATTGGATTTGTGCCTTTGTTATTTCCTTCACTTGCCATGTGCTCTTTGAACTTCACGACCCAAGCCTAGACTGAAGTGTTATCCATTGCGGTTCATTCCAAGGACTTGAGCTCCATGGATCCTAATTGCTCGAGATGTTTTATGGAATGGTGACATTTGTCCATCTGGTGCCTTTGATTTGTGCCGTGGGGGTCTCAACTTCTATCACTGTCCGTCCCGGTTGACCATTCAACCCTACTCGGATGTTTCTTGAATCGACAAAATTATACATTATAATTCATTTCGGGGCTTTGAAGTCCCCTAGGGTCCATCGCTATGAGAATAACTAGAATAGTGCAAGGTGTCTAGCCTTGAACCATTGATCTTCTACCACATGGCCCATGTGATGTTGGTGTTGAAATTTGATGGCAAAATAAACATCAATTAGTTTTTTAATAAATAACTCGCTAATGAATTAACCTTAGTATCCTCGTGGGTTTTTAAATACTAATGGCCAATGCTTTTGAGGAGTGGATGTTGACGGGTGAATAAATGTATTTTCCCCTTTAAAAATGGCTAAGTCCATCTTAACTCGAAAATTTTCAGCCATTCCTGTAGCTTTTTCCTTTGTGGTGGGTTGCATGCTTTTGGATCTTCGTGAGCTTGACTTTTGGAGCATTTTGGATCATTTTTTGCTATTTGTAAGCTTCTTGTGAAAATCAGTAAACACAATTCGATCACCAAGTGAGCCCGAATCCTTTTATACTTTGATTTACTAGTCAATCGAACCAGGTCCTTTGACACTTCTACTAAATAGTTTCACTTATAATGAAAAGGCACAAAATTTTAAAACAAATTAACAGCTTATCCTTAACTTAGAATGACCATTCAAGCATGGGGAACAACATGAAACACACATAATAGTTGCATTTATGGGGGTTCATGAAAATGACCAGTTTAATCCAAGGAATTGGATTGAGAACCAACAATGACTCTTTCTCAAGAATGGGCACCTCCGTGGGTGCCACAAGAATAAAGACCAAATGCCTAGTCCATTGGGCAATGAAGTCAAAACAAAAAAACACATGGGGCTTCCAAAATAGATGCAAAACAAAGCCGAGGGAAAATAGACAACTACAAAAACCTGGTCATTATAGACCGAGCACAAAAAGGGAAACAACAACACAAACAAAACACAAAAACAAACAACACAAAGAAAAAAATTGTATAATGATCATACTTGATCATCTGGATAAGACCATGTCAGAAATCCTAGTAATTCTTCAGAATTGGGCATAAGCTTGTTTTTCCTTTTTGCTCATGCTACATCCCACCAAAGCTTTCTTAGGATTTTGAGAAATATCCAAGTTACATTCTTTAATATTTTTGGGCACATAAATTGGATTTCTCACAATTATATCAAGTATTATCAAATGTTTATTCCAAGATGACAAGTCCTCTATGAACAACATGTGTTTTTAATTGTATTATATATTCCTCAAAGATGGTTTCTTTTTCATCCCATAAGACAGTCACTAGCTCAAGATCAATGAGTTGATCTGTGAATTCATCATGGAAATTTAGAAACTTCGAATCTAATCATTATCTTAAAAAAGCTGCCAATACCGAATGTAATTAGGGACTCGAAGGCCTAACCAATATTTCTATTTCATAACTACAATATGGGGATGACTCAACTACTGCATTCTTAGTTGGACATGTATACATTCCCTTATAAGGACCTAAAATATCTTCTATCCTTTTTATCTCTTCATCTAATGTTGGATCATCAATATCACCATTGTTTTCATCAAATTTATGCTCTAGCTCTCTGTTTTCCTTTTCTAGGATCTGACCTACATCAACATGCTCTTCCACCACTTCTTCTTGTCCTAAGAAGTTTTCATTATCTTCATTCAAGAGGCATGAATCCTCTTCAAGGTGTGCATTAGGAAGTTCAAATGATTGAGCCATATCCATATCAACATTAACTACAAGAGGAAGAGAGATTATCTGATTGATGCAGCCCAAAATTATTTTGTAGTTTTGGCATATAGAAGATCAATGGAAGTAGCTCTTTGTGATGAATCATTTGGGAATTCCATAATAAAGGTATCATTAAAATCAGGTTACTCATTACTAACACCATATTTCAAATTGAAAAATTCTTCATTTCTACCCAAGAGCCAATTTATTTTGTAGGCAGCAAGTTATACCATTCCCCAAGCATCTTCTTCTAATGTATGTATGCATAAATTTACATAAACATCTTCATGATCTATTTCATATTCATCCATAATATCCTAAAAAAATGTAATATGTTGATCTCCACTGATAGCATTATTTCCTTAAAATTTAGGAAATTTCATTCTAATCTCATTAGGGACCTCATTAGGATAACCCACCATTCCATGGAACCTTATTGGTTTGAAAGTTGTAACTACAAAAGGAACCCTTGGTGGAGATTGTGCCATATTATGTGATGGAGATGTTTCAAAAGAAGGATTGAAATGGTGGGAAATTAGGGATCTTAGAGGTAGATGCGTATGATATTTTAAAATGGAAATCCTTCAGGGACTCAGTTTCACAAAATACTTGATTCTCACGAGTCAACAAAGAAGGGAGATGAATAATACCTTTTTACATTTATATATGTTGAAACTTCAAACAATGAATGCAAATGAGCTTGAGGACCACCCGATTCAGAGCCTTGTGGGTACTAGAGTAGTCTTCTACCAAAGGTTGATAAATCTTAGTAGTTTGAAAATATTTTCTTCTGACTTTTGATCACCCACTGGTTTCTAGATCTTCCTCCTTCTTGCTTTGCAAAGGGGAGATTTAATCAACAAGTTGTAATTTTTTTTTGACCGCACATACTAGATTTTCTTTAAAATTCAGAGTTCACAAGAAGGCCTTCAGACTTGGATGCATAAATTAACTCAAAAATCTCTTGAAATGATAGCTTTATAAACTGGAAGGTCGAGCTTTATAAATACTTGTGAATCTTCACACATTTTCCCCGCATTTAGTCGGGTTTTATGGAAAGCTTTGTTTATAATTAGAAAACTTTGGACAATTATTTTCACCATGTTCACCAACTATGCCTTGCCCTTCCATCTAGACCCCAAAGTCCTTTAAATCTATCTCATTTCGGGGTTTGAAGTCTACCAAGGTTCATTTCCTTAAAGAGAGCTGGAATGCCACTACATGTCCCCTCGAGACCGTTGATATATTACCGCATAACATCTTTTAACTGGGCCATTCATCTTACCATGTTCCACCATGTTTTCCTTGCTAACCATCCTGTTAGGATAAAATATAAGTATTATTATCCTAATTAATTATGCTTTATATAATTTATTATTTAATTAATAAAATTAATTAAATAATATTGTTATTTGGTTTTATTAACCATATTATTTGTTTTATTTCCAACATCATGGATGTTGTTATATTTTTTTAACAATATAATTAGTTGGTTGTATTTTTTTATGCTTCCCGGATGTATTATGGAAGTCGTTGTAATTCGTCTGGTTGTACTCAGGCAACCTTTTCTTTTTTTGTCTACACATGACTGTACAATACCTATAAGTATTGCAGTCCTGCTATTATAAATTGGTTGATTGAGATTAATAAAGTTAATTAGGCTTCCAACCTGTTTCTCAATTTACATTTGGTACTAGAGTGAATTGAAGCTCCTGGCAAGGTTGGAGAAGGTTGTCAGAGGAAGGAGAATTTGTGGAGAAGAAATCTGCAACAACAGAGAGCTAGTGCTGGCCTCCAGCAACTTCCCACATCTCCTTGCAATCCCACAACCTCCTGTGTGAATTCTAGGTAAACGTAAAGCAATTTTTTTTTGCCTTGGTGCCCTGCACCAAGAAAATTTGTTTCTTGGGGCTTACAAATTTAAAAAAAAAAAAAAAAATTTCCCATCAAGGGTTTTGTATTTAAAATTGTCTAGTTACAGATAATTTATCTGTACTATCATATATCCCCGGTTTGTTGTTTCATTGAGCATTTGGGTTGGTTCAAAGTTTTGCAAACCGAGCCCTCTCCAACACAAAAGGTGTATAAGCGTATAATATGGCTCACCACGTGAGACTTCCATGACTCCGCATGAGGAGAAACAATGGTTAGAAACCATCAAATCAAAGCCACGCACTGCAGAATAGTGGATGAATAAAAAAATATAGGTAACTCGCACAAAAAAAAAACAAAACAAAATACGGTGGTTAATTTATTTGGGGTCGAGCCAAGCATCGAGTTGCATTGGTGGGTTGGACTCTTGTATGCAGTGGGCGTGTTAATCCCCCGATCCCCTAAACGTGCTTATATCAAAGCCAAGCCATGAGAAGAATCTCAACGAACCAACATCACCGAACCGCAACACCAAACAAACTCCTCAACTCGCAAAGACCTACAAACAATAAAAATGGTGGAAAGAAATCAAATAATCAAAATGACGTGAATGAAAGCCATGAAATTGGAAAAGGTGGTGGCTAAGGAAGGAAAAAGGAGTTAAAATCATCTCATATCCACTTCATGTGGAAAACCTAATCCAAATCTGCATTGCCACGCATGCAGACCACGTGGGACTCTAGCCACGTCACTCTTTTCAAAAGGTGAGTCATTTTGTCTCTTTATTAAATATAATTTGCTTTGTTTCATCTCACAAGTAGAGAAGCAACCAAGGTGGATAGAGCAAACGACTTGGAAGTGGGAGGTGCATGGTTCAAATACCACCCCCAACTTGCTTTATTGATTTTGGAGGAAATTTTGGCAGAATTGCTAACTTTAGCGGAAAATTCAAATTTAGTTATAACTAACTAATTTTAGCAAATAAATCCCTAATTTAGGGTAATTTTTTTCCCATTAGGCCTGTTTTTTCATTTCGGGAATTTTTTGCAAAAGGATGACCACCCAAAAACTTCATCTTGGGCCTCGTTTTAACAGTTTCTGACATTTTGGGTCATTTTGGGCTCCGGAGGCCTCCAGGGCCCGCAAAACATTTTTTTTTCCTGCCATTCAATTTTTCCAGATTTTTGAATGTAATTTGTATACTACATTATATTGTACTAATTTACAGGTTGCCATAGTCAACTGAAAACTTTGTAACTTCTTAGAAACTTGCAATATTGTAATAAAAAACAATAAAATTGGTTTTGTAACACTCACGAGATCCTAGATCTCATTCGCAACGTTCGGTATATACAAAGTGCCTCTGGGAAGTGCTTACGGGTAAAGCCATCATGAATACTACTACACTTAATGCCTAATATAGCTGCAACAACGTTGTCATGTACATCGACCCTTTAAATCGATGGGGAGTAATAAGGTCACAGTGCACACACTATGAGCCATCCCATCCATCTGTGAATGATTGCACGACATAAATCTGGACTGAGAAATTATCCAAGTATATAGCGAAGTTACACGCGCGTATGAGGATATTTCTTTGAGCCAATGTCAATAATTGCACAGATGCCATCGATAATGTCTTGGTACCACGTATTGAATTCTTTCATGTATGCGTTAATGCTTATTTCATGTACCACTAGGTATATAGAAAGGGCAAGCTTCTTCCACGTATCGCAGGTATATTGGAAGGGTGCGTATATAGAAAGACTCGGTATATCGATGATGGTATATAGATTGAGAGACCTTATACCTGGAGTGATAAGAGCCAAACCCTATTAGTGATCTCTACAAATGGGAACCAATGCCCCCAAATTTTTCTTCCGATTCACAACTACTCAGAGGAAACAACTATGTTGCATGGAAGACAAAAATCAAGACATAGCTTGAGTTTGAAGAAATTTGGCCTGCTGTGAATGGTACTCTGACCAGATCAACTACTGATACAACACAACAATGGCAGTTTGATAAAGCAGATCAGAAGGCCAAACTCATCATCTTGTTTGGAGTGTCCGATGATGTGCAACCCCACATTCGAGATGCCAAAATAGCCAAAGAAGCATGGGATAAATTGAGCACAATATACGAGGCCAAGAACAAGAATGTTATACTAAATTTGTAGAGTCAGTTACACACATTAAAGTTCAAGCAGAATGAAAAAATAGAAGCTTTCCTAAGAAGAGTTATAGAATTGAGGGCTTCACTTCTAGCCCTAGGAGAACCGGTCATAGATGATGCTCTCGTTCCCATTGTTCTGAGAGCACTCCCCTCTTCTTACCACATTTTTGTCACAACACTAAACGTGTTAGATACAACAGTTGGTTTTGAAAAGCTGGTAAACCTACTGCAACAAGAGGAAGCAATGCACAATAAGGATGATGAAGAGGAGCATGCACTTGTCTTCACATCAAAAATGGAAAGGAAAAGGTAAAGGAAAACCTAATTCCTATCAAAAATCCCAAAATCAAAATCAGTATCAAGGGGATAGAAATCAGAAGAAGCAATGTCCAATCTACAAAAGAGGACATAACCTACAAGATTGTTGGTATAATACTTACAAGAAAGGTTCATCAAGCAACTTTGGACCTCCACAACAATCTAACAAGGTATGTTCTAACTACAATCAAGGGTAGAAAAAGGGGAACTGGAAAAGAAGACCCCACCAGCAAGGTAATATTGTTGAGTAACAAGAACAGTCAAATAATTAAGACTTCTTGTTCACTGCTCGATCAAGTGAACCATCCATGTCATCTAGTGATGTTTGGTATGTTGATTCGGGAGCCACTCGACACATGATCGGCCACAGAGACTGGTTTATTTCAATGAGGGACATGCCATCAAAAAATGATGTTTTTTTGGGAGATGATTCTTCATATACAATTCAGGGGATTGGGAACATTTCTCTACCCATTGGTTCATGCAAATGTAGACTATCGGATGTCTTACATGTCCCTGGGTTGACTAAGAATCTTCTTTCATCACCAACTCCTAGATCACATCCTAAAAATTGACTTTGATAGTCAATCCGGCAAGAAAAAATGTTTGATTCGAGACAAATCAAGAGGCTCAAAAATAATTGCAAAAGCCTCCAATGTGGGATGCATGTTCCAACTTGATTTTGTTCATAGAGACGATCAAGCACTTGTGGATAAGAAATCCACCTCAACATAGTTGTGGCATCGGAGATTTGGTCATGTAAGTTTCAAATATCTCGAAACACTTCGCCGGCATAATATGGTACATGGGCTACCATCTCTTCAAAAGGATACATACAAGTGTCCTCACTGCCTAGCAAGAAAACAACACAGAGCTTCATTCCAGAGGAGTACATTTCAAGCTCATGGTAAACTTGACCTGGTTCATATCGATCTTTGCGGTCCGATGCAGCCAAGTCATTTTGGATTCAGTACTTCATGCTTTGTGTTGACGACTATTCGAGAAAAATGTGGATTTTCTGTCTTCACAAGAAAAGTGAAGCATTTGAAACCTTCAAAAAGTTCAAAGTAGCAGTTGAGAAAGAAACTGGTCGTCACATTAGAACTCTTTACTCAGATCGAGGGGGAATTCATTAGTGACGAGTTCAGAGACTACCTAAAAACTCACGGGATTCATCGACAAATGCCTCCTCCACACACACCGCAGCAAAATGGTGTTGTTGAGAGAAGAAATCATACTATCATGGAAATGGTGTGATGCATGATCGATGATTCCGGACTTGTAAATACATTCTGGGTAGAAGCAACAAAGACATCAGTGTATTTTTTGAATAGAGCGCTCACTGTTGCTCTTGACAAAGTAACACCAAAAGAAGCATGGTCAAAATGGAATCCATTTATTGCACACCTCAGAGTATTCGGGTGCAAAGCAAGCATGCACATACCCAAACAAAATAGAAAGAAATTAGACATGAAGTCACAGAAACTCGTCTTCATTGGGTATAGTAAAGAGACTCTTGGATATAGATTGATGGATCTTAAGACCAGAAAATTATACACTAGTAGAGATGTTGAGTTTTTCGAGAAGAAGGAAGCAGAGACTCCTCCTCCGGACTCACAAGATTTAGATTTTTCACTTGTTGTAAAAATTGAAGCTGATGTTCCCTTAGAAGATGAAAGTGATGATGGGGATGATGGTGTTGATCAAATAGAACCACGACCCATGGGAACAGTTCAGTGTATGCCTAAATGGTGTACAAGTACATTACGAGATGTAAGAATGGATGCTCCACTAGATACATCCACCCCTGGACCACGAAGTTGCAGTAAAGCAAGAGAATAAGTTAACTTTACTTTGATGAGTAGAGTTATTGAATCAGATGAGCCCTCTACATACCCAGAATCCCTACGGTCAATATCTCTTGGAAAGATGCCATGGATTCGAATATCAATCAGTGATGAAGAATAACACTTGGCAACTTGTCGATCTTCCACTAGGGAAGAAACCCATTGGATGCAAATGGATATTTAAAACAAAGTATAAAGCAGATGGGACAGTGGACAAGTATAAAGAAAGACTTGTAGCAAAGGGGTATGTACAAAAATAAGGCATTGACTACGAGGAGACATTTGCTCCGACAACTAAGATCAAAACAATCAGGATGATCTTTGCTCTAGCTACTACAGTTTGGATGGAAAGTCCACCAAATGGACGTAAAAAGTACCTTCTTAAATGGAGATTTACAATAAGAAGTCTACATGACTCAACCTGAGGGATATGTAGTACTTGGTCAAGAAGCAAAGGTATGCAGACTCAGGAAATATCTGTATGGTCTCAAATAGGCACCCCGGGCATGGTACATCAAGATTTATGAGCATCTCGTACAACATGGATTTGTTAGAAATTCATACGATCCCAATCTTTACCTCAAAAAGAAAGGGGGGAGATTGTGATTGTCATTTTCTATGTTGACAATCTAGTCATCATTGGCGATTCAAGTAAGGATGATCGATGCAACGAAGAAAGATCTTAATCGATCGTTCGACATGATTGATCTCGGGATGATGCATTACTATCTTGGATTGGAAGTATGGCAGAAAGAGAATCACATTTTTGTATCTCAGATGAAATATACTAAGACAATGCTCGAGAAGTTTAGGATGATGGATTGCACACCAATTTCTACACCTATGGAGAATAGATTACAATTATCTTGTTCGAGACCCATCTCCCGAGGTAAGTGCCACTCTCTATCGGCAGCTGATCGGGAGTCTCATTTACCTAACCTACACTAGACCAGATA
This sequence comes from Taxus wallichiana var. yunnanensis, assembly GCA_018340775.1. Taxonomy (NCBI): domain Eukaryota; kingdom Viridiplantae; phylum Streptophyta; class Pinopsida; order Cupressales; family Taxaceae; genus Taxus; species Taxus wallichiana. Next base: position 815,329,071 of record CM031235.1, read on the forward strand.
TCAACTTTGCAGTGAGCTATCTATCTAGGTTCATGCAAGAACCCAAATTTTGTCATTGGAAAGCAACAAGGTGCATCTTAAGATATCTCAAAGGATCAATGGATCTTGGTCTAGAATACAAGAAGAACAACTTCTTATTGACTAGATATTCAGATTCAGATCATGTAGGTAACATTGATGATAGAAAATCCACTTTTGGATTTGCATTCTTTATGGGATCTGGACCAATATCATGGGGAAGTAAGAAACAACACTTTGTTTCTCGCTCTTCCACGTGGTAAGAGTATTGTTTCTGCAGGAGAAGTTGTCTATGAAGTGATTTGGCTATGTCGCATCTGGAAGGACTTGGAGTACCACAAGACAAACCGACTCAAAGCATGTATGTTGGCAATGAGGGTGTTCTCAAACTTGTTCGAAATCCAATTTTTCACGAGAGAACAAAACACATTGAGGTACAAGTTCATTTCATACGTGAACATGTATTTAAGCATAACATCCAACTTCAATATTCTCCAACGGTTGAACAAAGGGCATATATCTTCACAAAGTCACTTGATGTGAAAAGTTCGAGCATTCAGGAGTTCCTCTCCTCATCCTCGAGGCAATGCAAAATTAAGGGGGAATGTTAGGATAAAATATAAGTATTATTATCCTAATTAATTATGCATTATATAATTTATTATTTAATTAATAACATTAATTAAATAATATTGTTATTTGGTTTTATTAACCATATTATTTGTTTTATTTCCAACATCACGGATGTTGTTATATTGTTTTAACAATATAATTAGTTGGTTGTATTTTTGTGTGCTTCCGGATGTTTTATGGAAGTTGTTGTAATTCTGGTTGTACCTATGCAACCTTTTCTTTTGTCTGCACATGATTGTACAATACCTATAAGTATTGCAGTCCTACTATTGTAAATTGGTTGATTGAGATTAATAAAGTTAATCAGGCTTCCGCCCCTATTTCTCAATTTACACATCCGGACTCGAAAGATTATGGAGCTTGGTTTATTTTGTGGGGTTGACTTCCACGAAGGTACATCACTATGAAAAGAGCCGGAATGGTGACACACGTCCCTCTTGGCCCATTGGATCTATGCCATCTGTCATTGTCTTCACCGCCACATGCTCTTTGACCTTCACCGACCTAAGCCTGGACTTGAAATGTTATCCATGTGGTTCATTTCAGTGTACTTGAGATCTACAGAGGCTAATCACTCAATAGTTTCATATAATTCCGACGTGTATCCATCTGCTACCTTTGGTTTGTGCCATGTGGGGGTATCAAATTTTTCCACCTGTCTGGTTGACCTTTCAACCCCGCTTTCAACTATTGGCCGAATCCGAAAAAATTATACATTGTGATTGATTCTAGGTATTTGAAGTTCTCCGGGTGGTCCATCGCTATGAGAATATCCGAATGACGCCATATGTCTAGCCTTGAATCGTTGATCTTTTTCGGCAAGGCCCCCGTGATCTTTGGTGTTGAAATTTGACAATCAAATGAATGTCAAGTGGATTTTTTTATAAATAACCAGCTAATGAATTAACCTTAGTCTCCTGTGGGTTTTCAAATGCCAATGATTGATGTTTTTGAGGAGTGGATTTTGATGACCGAATGAACGTATTTTCCCCTTTAAAAATGGCTAAGTCCATCTTAATTGAAAATTTTCAACCATTCCTGCAGACTTTTTCCTTCGTGGGCCAGGTTGTATGCTTTTGGACCTTTAGAGATTCAACTTTCTAGAGCAATTTGGATCATTTTTTGCTAGTTAAAAGATTCTTGTGAAAATTGTAAACACAATCCCAATCGCGAGTGAGGCCAAAGCCTTTTATACTTTGATTTACCAAATCAATTGAGCCAGTCCTTTGACACTTCTATTGAATCCTTTCACTTAACATTTTTCCTTGAATCGGTGACCTTTGAGGCATGAGGAACAACATGAAACATAAAGAAAAATTGAATTTATGGGGGGATTCATGAAAATGACCAGTTTAATCAAGAAATTGGATTGAGCACTAACACTATGCAAGAATGCTCCAAGAATGAAGTTATTGCCTCCAACCTCTTTAATGTACCTATACATGATGAGTGTAACCTCCTTTTCTAGAAAGATGAGAACACAATCCAAAACATTGACAAAGTGATGGAACACCACCACAAGATCCATACTATGTGAACCCGAGATAATTGCTTGCATAACCTAATCGTGATTATCCATTTTTAGGATCACTAGGATGAATTAAACCATCCGGTCTCTTGCATCCTAGTACGCTTTATAGAATTCACCTCAATACTAAGGTTTTGGGGTCCGAAAGGGATTTATTTTCTACTTGGGATGTGAAATAACTATTAAACTTTACAAAGATGACCCCGCTAAATCTAAAAAGACCACCGAGAAACTCTTCCTCAGATTCGCATGGTGTTCATTCAACATCCATTTTTTTTCAGCTTCTAGATCCATATTTGTCACCTCACTATCACCCACATTAGGATACTCAATGTTTGAAGTCAAAATTGGCTCTAAACCTAATTATTTAAACTCCATGGTGATAAAGGCCAGTGACATGAAATGGAGATGAATGAGTATGAATACTTTGACCACAAACCCAACACTTGCTATTTTTAGCAGATCCTGTTCCAAGATCTTTATTTTTAGTAAGTTACCTAAATGAACACTTTTGAGTGTTCTTGATATGCAAAGAGTGATGACAACTCAAAGAATGATCTGCTTTCACAACTAACTATTTTTAGACGGTTAGCTAATACTCTGTATAACTTACTATTTGTAGAAGTTAGTTCTCTTGATGTTGAAATAGGATGAAAATGGTCTCAAAAGTTTAGGTTTTTCACAAGGATGCTTTGCTCCAATTTTTTTAGAGGTTTTCAATTGCCATAACTCTATAGATCTGAAAAGGAAAGTACAATGGCTGAAATTTTCTTATAGCTATTAAATTTTTACATGTCACCAATGGATGAAAGGTTGGGATCAAGAGAAGGGAATTTTGAGAAGAGACCGATATTAAAATTTTATGCAAATTGGATGAGGGCTTTTGGAGATATGAACAAATTTCCATTTTTAGTTATGGTGGTGTTTGGCAAATGTTCAGTAGCATAACAACATAGAGATGAGTTTGGGAGGGAAAAATTCAAAATTGAAATGCATAAAAACAATGTAAGTGTTCTAATTAACCATTTCTCTCTCTCTCTCGAAGCACTTTAATTCATGCTTAACCCAAACATGATTATCTTGTGTCGGGTTGAGGGGTGGAGGTGGAGTTACACCCTTAAAAATAGGGGGCAGATGAAGCAAGAGAAAAAAGTGACACCAAAGTGTGCTTTTCTCAGATCATGACAAGTGATAACACTTGGTTTCATGTGAGGAAGATTGAAGAGTAGAAAATGGTCCATCAATATGGTTTAAAGGTCTTAGATCATGATATTGGATTTTGATTTTGATAAAAAATATTGAGCAACCCTATTCAAGGGGATTTGATTAATATTGATAGAATTATTAAACACATGCCATATCATTTTGATAAGTAAATCAATTAAATTGATTTTTCATAATATGGTCAACGACCATACTTAAGTGCATTAGATTGTTTTCCAATTAAGAAATAATTGTTTCAGTGGTAGAATCAACCCCACCATGCATAAACTAGAAGATTTGATTGTTTAATTTCAATGACGGTCGAACCATGCAAACTAAGGGGAGTGAGATTATCTTTGACCGCTTGAATAAACTCTATTGCTTGCAAATTTGGTGATTTTTTTAAAACTCCACTAGCCTAATTTGGTGGGAGAAATAGTTGGCGGTGGTTGGTAGAAAATATAGCCACTATGTGTCATCTTGAGTTATGGGAAATAAATTTCTTGTGAAACTCACGAAGCTTCCTCAGGAAACTAAATGCATGTATTAATTGGTTTTGTTATTTTATTGATTTGGTTTTGGTTGAACTCCTCTTCTAGCAAAGCCATGCATAGATGATTGGTGGCAGCCGAGTTTTCTGTAGCTAGCCTCTATTGAATATAAACCTGAATTTTTGGGCATTTAGTGGCTTTGATAATGTGAAATGGAGGTTTTATTCTGGGTTATAAGGTTGCAGAATGTCTTCAGGGGTTATTTTTCTTAGCGACTTGCTATGAGTTGTGGATAAATCTGAGATAAAAGTAGTAAAGACCACCTTATCTACAGGCATGAATCATTCTCTCTCTCCTTCCTGTCTTTACAATTTGAATTCAATGAATATATTTAGGTTCGTTGGTTGATCTATGTGATTGTTAATTTGGTAAATTATTAGAGAAAACATTGAGGAATGAATCGGATATTGGATTTCTAGGTTATTTGATTGTGGAAGTAATTCCTAGTTGAATCATTTGGTTTGATAACCTTTAATGGAGTTGTGTGAATTCCATGCTTAACCATTTTTTATTTCATTTAAGGTATTCTGTGAATGTGCACAAGCTCTCGGAATTACAAAAGTATTTGTTTTTATTTTTAAGCTTGCCTTAGTTTTTCATTATGCAAAATCCCATGTAATAATGATTATGGGAGTTGATTTCAGATTTAAAAACTAGATAGATGTGTTGCACTTGCAAGATTTAAGATGTTTCTTGAAAGACTGTAGAAATTGTTAGTATTGGGGAAAGACTATAGGAACTTCTTTTCCATCCAGTGATGCATAGAGATTACCCTTTCTAATTTGAAATCAACTATAGTAATTGTTGGGTTTCCTTTCTCTTTACAGTTTTATCATTCAAATAAAAGATAACGAGCATACAGTGCCCATCTATATCATTTTATTGAATTAAAAACCTGTTTGGGCTTGATTTGTTTCAACCAAGGGATCCCTCTTATAGAGTTATATTTGTAAAAGGGTTTAATCAAGTTGGTATTTTAAATTGGATTGCCAACACGAAAATCTTTGTGCTCATTGATGGTCCCTCGTTTATTTGTTTGTTGATAAGTTAGTTGAATGGATAACTATTCTAATACTCTTAATGTTGTTATTTTAAATATCTTATGGCATATGAAATGATGATTGTGGGTTGCATTCTAATGGGGAGTTAGTCATAAAGAAGGAGGGGGTTACCTAAGATATGAATAATGTAAATGTTTAATATGACTTGTGTTCAGAGATGGTAATTGGGGGAAATTATGTTTATAGTTATTATAAATTTGTTATAATCTAAAGTTAATAATTCTTGATGACGATTGTCTAATGTTGGATTTTGATTGTTGGAAACTAAGACATGTCATTAGGTTTACTTCATTGAGTTATAGATATGAATTCTAGTTGAATGAATGGAGTAATTATTAAATGAAATATAGATAACCTATCTTTATTCACTCAGTTCATAATATGTTGACATGAAAGGGAGTGGATTATTCATGCTAGTTCTTTTAGAGCTGATCATGTACATTGTTGTACGTCATTTTTATCTTGCAAGTTGTAAAGTATTACAAAAAGGTTAGGACCGATTTACGACAAATTGTGATTATTGTTATACTATTTCTTATGAATGTAATAAATGGGTTGTACTTGATTGTAATGAAAAGAAAGGATGACTTGATTATCTTGTACTAGTGAAAGGAGTGTATTAACATTGGTCTAGAAGTGAAAGATTTCCTTGTGATTGATAAAGGTCATTGAACCTAATATGTATTGACTATCTTTGGTAGTCTCATTTCGGCTATGTAAAAAGTATTAACTTTGAAGTTATCAATTGTTGAGATGATCATTAAGATTGTGTCTATGACTTGTTTGAGTACTACCGATATCTATCTAGTGTTCGGTATGAATTAGTATTCAAGTCCTAATATTATTGTTTAAGATATCCTTACAAATTTATGATTTTTTAAATGAAACAATACGATTATAATATTATATGGTACAAAAAGAAGTCAAGTATGATCATCAAGTTTAACACTTCTTCTAAGTATGAAATAGTGTGATTCATATTGATGTCTTTATGACTTCAACTTTCATAAGGAGGATTAAGTGTTTATGAAGTAAACAATTATAATGAAAACAATATCACAAGCAAGAACATATGAAAGTGAACAAAAAGGGATTATTATAAGTGATGTACTTAAATAAGTAAGATGTTATCAATACGACTATGTACAAAATCAATGAAAATATTATTGTTGTCCTTTAATGGCAACAACTTACACTTTAAAAGACTTAGTATATCTGATGCTAAGAAAAATGTTATAAATATGTTTATATGATGGAAATAATACAAAACAGGTTGTTGTCTTCTAACAACAATGACATATATTTACATGATTAAGTATCATCGTCATATGATCAAACTACTTTGTAATCACATAAAAAGGTACATATATACATATCTTTCCTAAGTAAACTAATGGGAATTAATGAAGTTTAACTAATGCTATGAAATGGTTTCAAGTCTAGTACTTGATTAAACCAACCTTTTAATTGTAATCGATATAATTGACAATCACAAGGAAGTAGGTGCGTACTTATGTAATGACTTGTGGAGATCATTACATACCTCTAATGTGATTCGGAAAACATCATGAAACTTAGTCAACCTATCCATATGATAAAGGCATACACGATGATTAACAAATAAATTAAAATTGTTAAATTTAAAATTAATAAGTAAACAACAGAAAAGAACCCCGATACTATGCATGAGACGGTTGTGTGGTGAATGGAATTACATGTTTCAATTGGCTTATGCACAACCACAAAACCAAGCTTGTTAGCGTCTTGCCAAAACTATGTGTATAGTATTGCAAATAACGATTGCATTTTCTATCACCATTTCTTCTTTTAAATTGTGTCATGAGTGGGAAGATGACACTAAGAAGATACACATGATTCTCTATACCTTTAAAAAGGTCTAACCAAATGATATACTTGGGTATATTGGATCGTGCATGGTATTAAAGAGGATCAAGTAGGATATGTAAACCCTTATAGTTACACATGGTTATCATAGGTTGTCAAGATGGATTCTAAACATTAATTAATGATGGATTAATTTTTGTGTGCTGATAATCATTGAAGGCATATAATATGCTATATTTTAATTCATTGTGTGTTAAAATCATTGAAGGCATAAAGATAATTAAATGGGTAAAGAATGTTTTTCCCCTAAGTTGATGTAGTGTAATATGGATGTGGCATCCATGGAGGGGGAACATTTTTGTGTCCCAACTATCCCCTTAAATGTTGGTACAAGGGATAGAAGACAAGTGGACATGCAAAAATGTTCCATGGGTCAAGTCATCATGAGGAGGGGTGCAAGGTTGGTCAAAACACTCATTTACAACTTTCCTAACCACCTAGGTTGTCAATTAAGTGACGAAACACATTCATGAATAAGGGGGAACATTTTGGTGTCCCTTTTATACCCTTACACAAAAGGATAAGGGATATGGGACACACAACCTCAAAAAATGCGCTAAGGGTGAAGGGGTCATGATTTGGAGTTGTAAAGTGATCCTAGGAGATAATATATAAGGTTTTAAGTGACGAAACATAACTCACCAACAAGGGGGAAAATTTTTGTGTCCTCACTATCCTATTACACTAAGAGATAAATAAAAAAGGGAAATATGAGGGTGAAAAGTGTGCTCAAGCTCATAAACCATGTTGATGTCATCCCGCCAACGTGAAATTAGAACATAGAGAGTGTTTTTTTGGCCCCGAGAGCAAGACATGGAGTTCGGAGGTCAAACCTTATATGAATTTGAATCCAAAATACCTCGGGAGTTCATTCCAACAATTTTAAATAGCCAATTATTCTAGATATTTGATTGTCAGTGTCTAATCACCCTTTTGGCACAAAGGGGAAGCCGCAATGAATCATATTATCACGTAAGATTGTGAAGACTTGGACCAAAATTGATGTACATCTACCATGTAGTGAATTCCAAGAGATTTCCATTGAATGTTTTTTTATCTTCCAAATCCTTCCGTAACTCCTAGAAAATTCAAAACAATACACTTTATTCATTGAAGCTATCATTCTTTGCACCCTCATGTTGAGTTGTGGAGCTTAATCACTTCATTAGCATGATTTTGCAGACTTGTTGGAATACACAAGAATCGGCATCGGTCGACGAACCGTCATTGATCACCCATGGACCGGTATCAATAAGGAAAGGAGGAACTGACATCGGTTAGGCTTGACCAACATCGGTTAAGGCTAACTGCCATCGGTTTCCTATGTGTGACTATTATAATTAAGTTGTGGGAATTAGATCTATCTTTAGTTGTAAAGTGAATCTATTGGTTGCGATTGCATAGCTAAAGTGCCCTAATATTGTAGATGCATATATAAGCATAAAGCTCGGGTTTAGAAGAGAGAATTCAATTGAGAATAGAGAGAAGTTTCCTTTTGAGATAAAAAGAGAAATTTGTAGAGAATAAAGTACAGGACATCTAAGAAGGTGTGGAAGATTGAAAATATTCATTGTATTTCTCCTGTGATAATAAATTGGCTTTTTCTTGGTGGTGGACGCACCACATGGGTGAACCATGTTAAATCTTGTGTATTGTTTCTTCTTGTTTATTTTTGTATGGATTGTTTTATGCTTAGATCTAACTAATATATTTGTACAATTGTAGCACTCATAATTACAAGAGCTAGAAAAAGAGGATTTAAAAAAAAAACATTAAAACAAATTACACAATTGCAATCGTATAGATTTATTTAATCAAATTCATTAAATCAAATTTTTTCTTTTGATCTATTTGACAACATCCATGTAATCCACGTGCGGGTAAGAAGGGTGTATCTAGATCTCCATGATCTCCCTTCGTCACTACTTCGAGTGACAATGCTTACTAGCATTTCGGCTCAACCTTTTTAGGTTATGGGAACCATGTGAAAGTCCTTGGGTCTACCTCGAAATTGGTTTCCCAACTTCGTATTTCAATATCCGACCATTTCTACCTCATGTTCAGTGTTCAACTTCCCATGATCAGGTTACTGACAATTATTATTTTTAATTGGAGGACTAGGTGATCAAACAATGCACAACCATCAATGCATTACTTTGGCCAAAGTTATCTACCATGAAGGTTATGGCTAAACTCAAGACAACACACTAGTCTTATGAGTTTTAAGTCTTCCGCCACCTCACAACTATCCCTTTCATAGTTATCTAGATCTTATAGTTTGTATTTACTTTATTTCCAATTAAACTTATCTTGCAAGAGTTTATATCGAGATAGATGCCAAAGGCCAACTAGGATCATTATGAGATAAGTACATTCGTTATGTTGAAATGTAACTATTTCAAAGCATTCCGCATGTACTTATCCCTTAATATGCCTAATGGATCTTTGATCTCTCCTCCCATTAGTCATTTAACAAAATTCATTATATACCTCTAGGGCTTATTTAAAATAATTAACTTCCAGTTACTTGCTCCCGTTCCCAAGTAAATACACCACAACAAGTCATAATTAGTTGACTTAATTAAATAACGGAAAGTTCTCTAAACAATTATTTGATTAACTCAAATTAATTATCTTGAATATTATTACTTCCTATCTAGTTTCTCTTTTCCTGATGTTCGATTTTTAACCTTAAATTACCTTTTTATAACGATACTCTTTCATCCTCTATATATTAGGCTTTACAATCTTAACATATTAATGTCAAGTTTACCGAAAGGCTGAATTAAATATATATTAATATATATTTAATTATTCCTCCGATTAACTATGCCATTAAATAGCTATTTAATTTAGAAATTAAAAGACAATTGAATGTTATAATAATTGTCCAATTATCGGCTTCATACATTGATAAATATCAAATAAATATATTTAACAATTTATGATAAGTAAGATTTCACAATTCTAGTATTTATCATTTACTCATATTGAGATATTATTACATACAAAGTAATCATCTCTTTATTAAAATCATAAATTACATATGTCGTTAAGGTGAAATATATAACTGATACGGTAACTCTCACATAGTGAGGTTTGAATATTAACAATGGGTCCAAGATCCCAATAAATTCAGTCAAAATTCTAGGATATCATCCTTCTACAAATTGAAATCCAAGTAACTCATTTAGATCCATGCTACGATAAAACTTCACAAGACATGAGTTTCCGCATATCCGAATGTGACGGCTAATTGTCCTACAAGACTGGAGTAGTGGTATGATGTCAGTTCAAAATGAACTGGCATGAACATTAACTCCATTTTCTGATGTAATTATTTAATAAAATAGAAATAAAGTATGCATGTTATTTTTTTTACACAAATACAGGGTGATAAAATTGAAAATGATAATGCTTCGGTTTATACATATTATTCAACGGAAACTGATTGCGAATAGAACATTAAAATTTCTATGTCAGAGTTTACTTAACAAACTTTCACATGGTTATGACATCTCTATTTCAATTTCAATCCACTAATCATTCAACGTCTAAAGTCAATACAAGAAACCAGTAGGAAAAATATTATTTAAAAGAGTACCGATATTCCCTTTCCTAGTTTTTTAAAGTTCCAACACAAGAAAGTAATCAAACCATAATCGTTCAACATCCAAATTTCAGATTATAGCTACAAGAAAATCATGCTTTACATGGTACAAATTTAAATATTATTTTTCTTACCTTCCAATCAACGAGCAACTTAACAAAACTGTCTGAAATCATCATTTCCAAATACCAATTAAACATATTCTTTCTAGGTAATGAGCAACTCATCATATCATCCAAAATGTCATTAATCAAGTAAAATAAAACTTATTATTTCCAGTCAATGAGAAGCTCTAAAAAAACGTCCAAGAACATCATTAACAAGAAAAAAAAACATATTATTTTCTAGTTAACGAGCACTCTACAAAATGTCTAAGAACATCATTTTAGCAAGGAAAATAAAACATTATTTTCAGTCAATGAGCAGCTCTACAAAATGTCTAAGAACATCATTAACAAATAAAATAAAAACATATTATTTTCAGTTAAGGAGCAACTCTACAAACTAGCACAAAAATCACCATAAATACATCATTTTAACATGTATTTTCCGGTAAATGAACAACCCAACGAAACAATATAGCAGCACCATGATTACATCATTTAAACATGTGCTTTCTGGTAAATGAACAACCCAACGAAATAGTACAAAACTTCATTACTATACCCCATAACCAGTCCTTTTCTTTCCTAATTATTTTTCTTTTCAAACACACAAATCTCACACTATCAGATGTCATTGCACCAATCCACTCAACTACAAGTTTGCATAGAGTAATAACTTAATTTTTTTCAAGAAAAACCATTAATGAAAGGAAATTGTCAGACAAATCGATTGGAATAAAGTATTCACAAAATGATTCCCATACTTCCAGTAATGAAAAACCCATGAAACCTAAAAATCGAATTGCATAGAGTATTATCACGAAATTTTCCAAAAACCCAGAAATGAAAGAACTATCAGTAACTCGTTTTGCACATACCCAACTCATTTTTATACCAACAATAATTTTCTTTTGTTAATAATTATCAATACCCTGAAACAAATACCAGGCAAATGGTTTACACTCTTTCCGAAAATCATTTTTCCCAAACAAATAAATTTTTGTTAAACAATAATAAAAACTTAAGAGCAGAAAATGATTTGGGTTTCCAGAAATTGATCTCTTTCAGAAAAATTGATTTGAGTTTCCAAGAATCAAATTATAATAGAAAAAATGATTTGGGATATCCATGAATCAAATTTAAATAGCAGAAATCGATTTGGATATATATAAAAATGATTTGCTTCAACACAAATTGATTTGGGTATACACAAATTGATTTTCTTCAACACAAATCGATTTGGGTATACACAAATCGATTTGAGAGAAGCAATACCCATTTTAACAACCAAAACTTCCAGCATAATCAAAAAATCAAATACCCATTTGGGTTTTTGGAGTTTCATACAATATTTACCCAAAATTTGCCAAGAAAACAACATGCATGCAAAATTCCCAACTTATTAAACAAGCAATAGAGAATGGAAGGAACATTCATGCCTGGAAAGAAAACTAGAACCAACAAACCCTCCTACACCTCCAGCTCCAACAAGTTGAATCCTTCCTTCCTCCAAAACTCACGCAGGTATCCCAGTAGGGAAGAGTGAAAATAAGAAAAGGAGAAATAAAAGAAAAATATTATGAAAGAAACTTTAGTTGGGCAGCATATTGGGGAAGTTTTGGGCTTCCCAATGTTGGTACATGCATTAATGCATGCCACATACTTGGTGCCATGTGAAGGTGTTTCGCTTTACGAAACCTACAAATTTTAAATATTAAAAATAATATTATTTTTTTAAAGCTTTTGACTTACATGCCAAATCCTTTTAGGATTTAAATATATAATTTTACAAATTAATAATGTATTTTTAATTTTAATTTTAATTTTAGTTGTTACCCAACTTAATGGTTAAGTTAAAATTAATCATCATAATACAAGTCCACATATTACCAACAATATATTGTCATAATAATTATTTGAATTTCCACGTTCCATATAAAACATTCTAACAAAAAAATCACCAAGTCTGTAAATAATAATTCGAATATTCTCATAAAACTGGCTTGACATAGCATTGACAAATAAAACAGAGGAAATTATCATCACGGTCATTACAAAAGTCGAACAAAACAAAAGATGACCAAACCGATTAAAATAAAGTAACCAAAATACAAATAACTGAAATATTTACTATTTTTTATGAACCATTTTACCTACGATCAAATCCTAATAATGTTTAGGAAGGATCATCAAATTGGGTATAGGGTTACCTGTTCGAAGCGATGTCATGCCCCGCACTGAAGTGGGTCATTACACGACATGACCAAATGAATTATTACACACAATGATGATCTCGTCTAATCCTAATTAGAATTAACCATAGTTAATTTAAATTTCTAGAAATTTAGGATGTTACAACAATGATGTGATAACCCCAACAACCGGTATTAGAGCATCTTTGTTTGAGGGTTGTGTGTGTTGAAAGATTTAATCAAAGAGGGATTTTTGACTGAGTGGGAGAAAAGCAATGGGATAAGAAGGAATAATTAGAGTAGATAAATTTTATGGCCATGACTATCTATTATGGAAGATGCAGATGGAGAATTATCTATATCAGAAAGATTTATACTTACTTGTTGGATGAGAAGGCAAGACCTACAAAGATGACTGATGAAGAATGAAAAATTCTTGATAGAAAGGCTCTGGGATCTATAAGATTGAGTTTGGAAGCATTTGTGGCTTCAAATATTACTAAAGTAGGATCTACGGTAGAGTTGATGAAATCTTTAGCAAATCTATATGAAAAACCTAGTGCTTCAAATAAAGTTTATTTGATGAAAAAATTGTTTAATTTAAAGATGCAAGAAGGTGGATTTGCATCAAGTCATTTGAATGATTTCCGGTCTATTGTAAATCAATTAAAATTAGTTAGTATTCCATTTGAGGATGAAGTGAAAGCACTTTTATTATTATTCTCTTTGCTAGATAGTTGGGATAACTTGGTAATGGTTGTTAGTAATACAACGTCTGCTACTAATGTTTTAAAGTTTGATGATGTGGTTAGTATAATCTTGAATGAAGAAATACACAGGAAAATTACAAGAGAATCATCATCTGGGAATGCTTTGAATGTAGAAAGTAGGGGAAGGAAGAAGGAGAGATCCAAGAGCAAGAATAATGGGAAATCAAAGTCTAAGAATGGCAGATCTAAATCCAGAGGTAGAGGTATAATCTGCTGGAATTATGGAAAGAAAGGTCATGCAAAGAAGGATTATTGGTTCAAGGAAAACAAAGAGAATGTACCAGAGAAAGGTAAAGGGGAAAATGTTGTTGCAAAAGAGGTAATGCAAGATTCCGTAATTCTCTCCTTGGATAATAAAATTGAGTCATGGGTTTTAGATTCGGGATGTTCTTTCCATGCAACCCCTAATAAGGATTATTTGAAATTATGTCCAGGGTAATTTTGGGCATGTTTATTTAGAATATGATGAACCATGCAATATTACTGGTAGAGGTGAAGTTCATCTTAAATTGTAGAATGAAAATACATGGATATTGAAATATGTGAGACATGTTCCAAGCCTTAAAAGAAATCTAATTTTTGCAGGACAATTGTGTGAAATTGGTTACATGGTTACACTCACAGCTAAATCTTGGAAAGTTACCAAGGGATCTCTTGTTGTAGCAAGAGGCAAGAAGGTAGGATCATTGTATTTATCTACCTATATTACTGATTCATTTTCTGTTCTATCTACTTTAGATTCAGATACAAACATGTGGCACAATCGTCTAGGCCATATGAGTGAAAAAGGAATGTAGATCTTAAAGGCAAAGGGTAAGTTATCATATTTGAAACATGTAGATCTTAATTTTTGTGAGCATTGTATTTTTGGAAAGAAGAAGAGTGAGATTTCTCAAAGTTGGGGCAAAAAATAAGAAGCATAAATTAGAGCTTGTACACTTAGATGTGTGGGGACCAGCCTAGGTAGCTTCTCATGGAGGATCCCAATACTATGTTACTTTCATTGATGATGCCACAAGAAATGTATGGGTTTATTGTATTAATCATAAATATGATGTTTTGAAACTTTAAAAGATGGAAAACCCTTGTGGAAAATGAATTAAATTCAAAATTAAAATGCCTTATATTTGACAATGGTGGTGACTACGCAGCAAGACTTTCAATAATTATTGTTCATTAAATGGAATACATAGAGAAAGGATGGTTCTTAGAACACCACAGGAGAATGGTGTTGTAAAGAGAATGAGAAAGAAAATCATGGAACGTGCTAGAAGCATGAGGATACATGCTAGATTGCCCTTACAATTTTGGGTGGAAGCAATAGACATGACAGGTTATTTGATTAACTGTGGACCTTCAAGTGCACTGAATGGTAGAATACCAGAAGAAGCTTGGACATGAAAAGAGGTAGATCTTTCTTTTTTTAGAGTATTTGGCTCAAAATCTTTTGTGCATATTGATAAGGAAAATAGAAAGAAATTGGATGCAAAATCCAAAAGATGTACTTTGATTGGTTATGACTCTAGTGATTTTGGATTTTGGAGTTGATATTTAGAAGGTTCTAAGATAATTACAAGTCGTGACATTGATTGGAATGAAAAGAGAATGTATAGGGATAAATTTTTGGTACCCAAAGGTGAACTAGTGCAGAAGTTTGTGAATGAAAATGAACTCTCGGATTCAAAATTAACACCTACATGTTTACACAAGAACTTGAAAGACGCTTTACCCCTCGACTAGCATCGGTCCCTGTGCGGTGTCGGTTACAAAATATTTATACTTTGGATTTGGTTAGATGAATTGACGTTGACATAAGGTAACCGGCGTTGGTCATCGTCGAGAAGTAGATACAAATCTAAAGGATGAGGATATTGAGCCTTCGACACCCCAAATCTCAGTGAGAAGGTCATAAAGGGTAAGTAGACCTCCATAAATATTTCCACCTTCCTTGTCTTATTTATTATTGACTGATAGTGGTGAACCAAAAATATTTGAAGAATCAATGTAGGATAAATCCCATAAGCAATGGAAGCATGGCATGAATGAGGAGATGAATTCCTTAGAGAAGAACTAGACATGAAATTTGGTTAAGTTTCCAACAGGTAAAAGAGCATTGTAGAACAAGTGGGTTTACAGGATCAAGGAAGAAGAGGGTGGACAGAAGAGATACAAGGAAAGACTTGTAGTAAAGGTATTTGTACAGAAAGAAGGTATTGAATTTGGTTAAATATTTTCTCCTATTGTTAAGATGAATTCTATTTGTACTATATTGAGTTTAGTTTTAGTAGAGGACTTGCATTTAGATCAACTTGATGTCAAGATGAAATTTCATTGTGGTGATTTAGAGAAAGATATTTATATGAATTGAATTAGCTGCTTGGGTATGAAGTCAAGGGTAAGGAAAAACTTGTGTATAGATTGAAAAAGAGCCTATATGGGCTCAAGCAAGATCCAAGGAAATGGTATATGAGGTTTGATAGTTTCATGCATGATCATGGTTATTTGAAATGTGTATCCATCCATTGTGTTTATTTTAAAATGTTTGGAAATGGGAGCTATATTATTTTGTTATTATATGTGAATGATATACTTATTACAGGATATAGTATGCGGGACATTGGTGAGCTTAAAAAAGCTAGCTCACACATTTGCAATGAAGGATTTGGGAGCTGCAAAGAGAATCCTTGGCATGTAAATTCATAGAGACAGGAAGAACAAGAAGTTGTATTTGTCTCAGGAGTATTATATCAATAAGGTGTTGGAAAGGTTTAATTTGAAAAATTCAAAACCTGTAAGTACACCTATGGCTGGACACTTCAAATTGGGGAAAGATTAATGTCCTACATCACAGGAGGAGGTTGAGTACATGACACGAGTTCCGTATGCTTCAGCAGTTGGGAGCTTGATGTATGTTATGGTTTGTACTAGACCAGACATTACACATGTAGTGGGAGTTATGAGCAGATTTATGGCTAATCTAGGTAAAGAGCATTAGAAAAGTCTAATGGATTCTCAGGTATTTGAGAGGGACATCGACATGTAGTTATGCTATGGAGGGTCAGCTACTTATTTACGTGGCTATGTGGATTCAAATACAACTAGTGATTTAGATGGCATAAGGAGCACCAATGAATATGTTTTCACAGTAGGTGACATGATAGTTAATGGATTTCTAGATTGCAGAAGGTTGTGGCCATGTCTACTACAAAGGCTAAGTATGTTGTAGCTATAGAAGCTAACAAGGAGATGATATGGATGAGTAGGTTCATAGAAGAGTTGGGTAAGGAGAAAGAGGATTATAGATTGTACAATGACAATCAAAGTGTGATTCATCTGGAAAAGAACTTAGTGTTCCATTCTAGAATGAAACACATTCAGTTGAGATATCACTTCATACGGTAGGTATTAGAGGATTGACAACTAAAGTTGGAGAAAATTCATACAAACGAAAATCCTATGGATATGCTAACGAAGTCGTTGGAAAAGGAGAAGTTGGAGCTACATTTCACTTCTATTGGTGTTCAAGTTTGAGACTTGACGAGGGAGAAACATGCCAAATGAAAGGATCAGAGGATGGAGTTGTATGGTATAATGCAACAATTTATCTCCAAGTGGGAGATTATTGAGTTGTGGAGCTTAATCGCTTCACTGACATGCTTTTGTAGACTTGCTGGAATAAAAATAACCGGTGTCGTAAATGAACCGTCATTGGTCACCCATGGACTGGTATTGGTCAGGAAAGGAGGAACCAACATCGGTTAGGGCTAACTAACATCGGTTTCTGCATGACTATTATAATTAAGTTGTGGGAATTAGATCTATCTTTAGTTGTAAAGTGAATCTAATGGTTGTAATTGCATAGCTAAAGTGCCTTAAGATTTTAGATGCATATATAAGCATAAAGCTAGGGTTTAGAAGAGATAATTCAATTGAGAATAGAGAGAATTTTACTTTGAGAGAGAAAGAGATTTTTTAGAGAAGAAAGTATAGGACATAAGAAGGTGTGGAAGATTACAAATCTTCATTGTATTTCCTCTATGATAATAAATTAGTTATTTCTTGGTGGACGTAGCCCACACTGGGTGAACCACATTAAATCTTGTTTTTTTTTTTCTTGTTTATTTCGTATTGATTGTTTTATGCTTAGATCTAATTAATATATCGTACAACTAGTGTGCTAACCCCAACACCTCGGTGACCCTGTTTTTCTTAAATGACTTGCGACACCATATGAACACATACAATTCTTTGAAACTTCTCCGGATCTCTTTAATAATCTTGTGCACAACCCCGAGATGGGTTGAGAGCTTTCAATTATTCTCTGGAGATTATTCCTTTGTTGAAAAATGGCTAATAATAGCCCCTTTTATACCTCTAGGAACAACTACTCTACCTTGGATCTCACCAACTTCATGAGTCAAACTAGGTATATTTCCCTACACATGAAACACACTTGAAATTATTTTTAACACGTTCTTCTCAACCATAATGGGGTGACATGGTTGATAGGTTGGCCAAAATAAGGGTTTATAATGACTAAGAAGGAGGTTTTCAAGTGGGAGTTAGGTTATCATGACCAAAATTTTAAATTTTGCATGTTAGACCTTTAGCACGGCAACACAATAACATGTCTACCATGTCTTTTATGCAATCTTCTACTTTCTCTACTTTCTCTTTCTATTTTTTTCTTTGTATAAGTGTTTCATTAATATTAAAGTTTGTGGAAGTTCATGTTTTTTTTTGGAGTAATTTAACCTTTCAATTTGGTATCAAATTCAATTTTAGATGCATTTTCGATGTTTTATGTTAGGATAGTGGTCGTGATGATTTAGTTGGGAAAACAACTAATTATTTGTTGAATCTCCACTTTTGACATGAGGCAAAGGAAATAAAACCATCCCCTCAAAATGTACCCTTTTATTAAAGGATGTTTTGGTTTATAATAGGTATCAAATTTTCATTCATGGATATTCCAAAAGAAGATTATAATAGATATGATGAGATAAAACTTTAGTAACAAAAAGTTGTCTAGTGGAGGAGAAGCTAAGTTAGCCATTGCATTGTTGTCTTAATGTGTTGCGCCAGTTGATGTTCATATACACAATAATCTAGGTGATGATGGCAGGATTTTATACCCAATTTGAACATAAAAAATAACAGAGAGATCTAAAAGAAATTACCGAGCGTGACCCAAATGAATTAAGTTATTTTTTTAGAAAGTGTGAACCAAATTAACATGAAAATCGCTGGCAATAATTCCATGTTTACTTCCTTTTTAGCATAAGAAACACAATGTATTCTTGGGTTTAAGATATGGAAAAACAACTTGAAAGAATGGTTATAGTTTTGGTTGGAGTTAATACAATATATGCTCTGGTTCTATATGGAATAATGGATGTTCTCCTTTTATTTGGTTTTCCTTACATTCTATAGAAAGTGGGCATGATCCATAGTTACCTAAGTCTCGGGGATGGGGGTATGGAGGGACGGGTTTCGAGGATGGGAAAAAAATTACCATATTTTGGGGACAAGCAGGGGATGTCTTTTAAAATAATACATAAAAATTAATATTTAAATATTTTAACTTCTTTCAATGACATTTAGGGATTTTAACTATATTTAATGTAATTTAGGTATGTTCAAGATTATAATTTGACATTCTTGGTAAAAATAACATCTTTTTAAAAGTAAAAACATCGAGAAAACTTTTGAAATATTTTAAAAAAATTGGGACGCCCTCTAAGTCCCCAAGTCCCCGAAACATTCAGATGCCACCAAAATCTAGGGATGCGTCTGCCTAACACTAGCATGATCCCATTTTACCACAAAGTCCTAAAAGTGCAAGATAGGAATTCCATGATATCTTTGAAGAGAACAATCATGTTGTACTCTTCTTCTCAAAATCACTATGTCTAGGGAATTTGTTTCCTTTTCTAGTGCTTTACATATGTTTTTAAAATTTGTTAAATTTCTAGACGAGTAGACACTATAATTAGGTAAAATAATTGGGTCTTGATTCTATTTGAATTGAAAAAAACCTTTTTGGTATATAAGATTTGGATGAAAAGTTTTGGGTTTATTAGAAGTGAAGAAAAGGATTTGGGTTTATTAGACTTGCACAAAACTAGTTTTGGGTTTATAAGATTGGGAAGAAATGGTTTTGCATTTTATTAGAATTGTAGAGAATGGGTTTTGGGTTTGGTAGAATTGTATGTAAAAAAACAAAAAAAGTTTTGGGTTTACTAAAATTGCACCACCTTTAGACTCCAACCACCGCTACCACCGCCACTTGCTGACAAGTTTCCTCACCTCTCTTTTGCCATTCCCACTCGAGAGGAGGTAGAAAAAGAAGAAGAAACTCTCCTAGTTGGGATATACCTGACGCCGGCAAGGACCTCCCAGGCTCGGGTTGGCCGGATGATCATGACCCCCTTGCTTCGGGAATGTTTGTTGCCACTGCATAATATTGTGTTTTAATGGTTTCCTAGTATTTGCCTAGTCCGTTTGTTTTTGTCCAAGGCTCGGCCTAGTTTCTTTGTGGTTTTGGGGTGTGCTCTCACTTGCTTGTTTGTTTTTTTACTGAAAGCTACCTTGTATTTTATTGCATTAATATAATATAAGATCTCTTTTCATCCCAAATTTTTTTTCCAAAAAATAAAATAAAATTTGGGTTGATGAGAATAGAAAAATATTAGGAAAAATGGTACCTATCATTTTACAAATTGATCAAGAATACGTATAAAATTTTGAATAGACACCTGATAGCTTTGCATAGTTTAGAGACCCTTGCCATGTTATTAGACATCGATTAATCCATAAATACTATATATGGATAGCTTATATTGAGAAAAATTGATTTACATATCCTAACATTTGGATAGACCATTTTTTTGGTCGCATGCCATGATTGGGTACACGTAATTTCCATTTTATCTTCTTTTTCTTAATGCTCCAAGAAAATACACTCACACCCATAGAGTTACACACACCTAATTTTTATACCTGCAATTTTCATTCATAATGTGGCCTTCAAGTGCTTATTTCTAATCCCATGCGGCTTCACGGAATCTAAGCTCGATGTTCTACTAAGTGTCTCAATTTTGGAGTCTTATATCCATGCTTCATAGGACCTTATACAATAGATGGGTATTAAGGTAGAAATTTTGGTATGGAAGGTATTAAAGGTCGAATTCAAATATCGAAAAAAAAAAACATTCCATACACAAAATATAATAAATAAAAATAATAATAAATTGTATATTTAAAAATATGAAATTTTTAATCATGAAAAATATAATTATACAACAAATTCAAAGTTATTAAAGTGATAATTATGGTTTAAAATTAAAACATGTATACATTACCTAAAAGATGGAAATAACATATGTTATATCTATAACATAGTGCTATTTTATGTGTATAATTAATAATAAACAATACTAATATTAACAAAAGTTTGAAATCTTTTTTTGGAGTTTAAGATTTTTATATAATAGAGGTTTGAGATTTAGGAGTTAAAGATTTTTCCTCTTTTATATTTTTATATATTTTTAATTGTAATTAATTAAACTTTGCAATATAGATTATTTAATACAATAAATAGGAGAATTACAAAAACTTGAAAATCTCATAAAATCCACCTTATTTGATAACTATGATGGGCACAATAAACTTAAATTGAATGTTGTCAAGCTTTTATGTAATGCTGAGACCTTTCTTATGGATATTTTCATTTTGGTAAAGATGGTGGCCTCCCGAAATAAATTTACATAGTGTAGAGAAATCACCTTATGGGCTCGGAGAATTATTTGTAAGAAATATGTTTGTTCTTACATTTTTTGGTAAGGGGTGATCATGGCGAGTAAGGCATGTCCTCTTCAAGTATTGGGAAAAGGATCGTGAAATTAGATTTTATGAAAACTTGCCTCTCCGAAATATCTAGAAAGAAGTCCTATACACAACACACGAAAGAAAGCAATTTTGTGTTTGTCCCATGGGTTATGATTCAATGAAGTGAACATCCCTAAAATGGTGGAGGATATTTATTATGAACTTGTGCACGAAATAAAATCAGATAATATTCTCAATTATTATTTTTTCAATTATAGTTGAAAAAACATATACCATATATATTCCATATGATTCTTCATTCTTTTTAAACAAGTGGAATAAACCAAACACCACTTCTTGAAGAGGAAGAAAGCCATAAGATATAAGATCTTCACCCACCAAAAAATCATATATTTTACTTGTATTTGTAAAGGCTTTTCTTATTATGAAGTTATTTCTATTTTTAATTTTTAAGCTAGTTATTTATACCCCTGATAGGGAGAGGGTTTAATGGAGTTTAACTTTGCTAGCTAAAAATTAAACCAAAATGAAAATTTGACATAGTACAATTATGGATTTAGATTGAGGAATGTAGATTCTTATGGTAGTGTTTTACAATTTTTACGCTTGTGTTCCAAGTTAATGAAATAGCATGCTAGAAAATAAGAAACTCCAAATATGAGAGGTTTAAGGATACCTCCAATGTTTGATAGTGATGATGATGGAAGACGGGTGCACAAATCCTTTCTAAATGAGCTTGATGACCTACACAACACAAAGGATAGCTACACAAGACAAGATTAGTAGATTTTATGGTGGGTTTCCTGACCAAAGCCAGTCTTGAGAAGTAATGAACTTCCTAGGAAGGATGTCAGCCCACTTGTTTAGAAAATTGATTGAAAATAAGGAATAGGTAACATACAGAAGATAACTAGAACATAAATGTTCAGAGATATGCTAAAAAGAGATAAAATAATACATATAATGATAAATTGAGACAAAGAATGCAATCCAGATAGAGGTTGATAAAAGACCATAGGGATTGATGGTGTTTGTGATAGAAAAGTGAGGTTTGGATGTCTATCAAGAAGGAACAAAGATGATTTAAGTATCTAGGTGTTACAGGACAGAGATTGATATCATAAGGGAAAGGATGTAGGAAAACAACCGAGGAGATTGTGTTGATGGAACCGGGGAAGAATAAAAATGATTGAGGTTGACTTAGGCCTTGGTGAGGGTTGATGGGTTCCAAACAAGCTATGTGAAGAAAAAAAATTTGGATGATGTGATTGTAGAGCTCCAAAATGATGAATGGACCTATAAATGGATGATGAAGAAGTGATGAAAATAAGAGAGGTCTTCAACAATCTCCAAGCTCCAAATCTTCCAAAATGGTAGACAAAGGCTCCAAAGTGGCTTTAAGAGGTTGGTGGCAACTCACAAGAAGGAAAGAAAACCTGTAAAAATTTTAGAGGTTAGATCTCAAGAGTTTCATCCTTTTGGGAAGGGGGGTGATGGTATATATAGGGTCACCGACACCCGATAGGGTCATCGTCGATTGTGGGGAGCCATTGATTTTCTTATGTGGATGATGTAAAACTCGAGAGATGAGGCCCAATTAGGTGGTGATTAGGGCTAGAAGTTAATTTTTGAGTTGGAAGAGGCATTGAGTTAATTATATGGATGGAAATAGTAGTTGGATGGGTGGAAGTACATTTATAATAAAGGTAAGGGTGGTTGAATATTAAATGAGGTAGGTGAGTGAAGTCTTAAGGAGGATAAATGGGAGATTTTGGGATGTAATTAAGGTAATAAATATGTTTAGGGATGACTAATATGATTATGGGTGATAAGTGTAATTAGGGTGCATAAGGGGAGATGAAATAATGTGATAATGGAAACTATTAATGATGGGATGGGATCAAAGTGATGAGATAGAATTAAGATAGGAAAATAGAAACTAAGGGAAATAAATTTGATTTAGGAGGAAAATGGGATTTTGAATAGGGACATGGGTGCGAGTGTGCACAATGATGATGATGAAGGGGTGAGAAAACATGAAATGGGGGCTAGTGAACCAAATTTTGGTGTCTACATTTTCCCCTTTTTGTCAAGTGGTTTGTGTTAAGCAAGCCATGAGACAAAAACTAGAAGTGATAGAAGATGGTTGAGGTGCTCCCCCTCAAACTAGGGATCGATGACACAAAGAAAATTGATTACTAGGTTGATAAAGATAGATGGAGGAAGGGAGGAAAGGGTGGAAAGATGAGAAAATATGCCCCAAGTGGAGAGTGATATGACCATTGCAAGAAGGATGGGATAAACTAAAATAAATATGGTAGTAATCCTAGAAACACATGGTAGGGAACATAAACGACCTCAATGGAGGTGACGTTAATGTCCTATGGACGTGAGTTGAAAAGATTATTGTAGAGTATGGAGGGAATCAATGGGAATCCACTCATATGGATGTGCAAGATGTGAGACCAATGGTCAAAGGAAGACATCAAAAGTATGTGCAAAAATGTGAGTATGGTCAAGACAATGGTCTAATAGAATGCCAGAAACAAAGTGGGGTAAAAGAGTATGCGATGTCCTTCAAATATGAGGAGTGAGCAATTATGCATCCTGGTGGGATGGAAAGGAAAAAATGGCCACAAAGGTGGACTTAAGGTGAGATATGGTACCCGAGAGGGAACACAAAGATGGCCAGATATGAGTGGGCTTTCTACAAGATATGAGGGATTGATGTGATGGATTTAGATGTTAGACTAGAATGAAAATGTGACAATGATGTAGATTAGATGATATGATGGATTTAGATTTAGACAAATATGAATATTTAGATTAGATATTTAGATTAGATATTGTGTTGATTTGGTCTAGACGTAGATGTGTTAATTGGATTGGATATGAGATGAGATGTTGTTATGAACTATGTTTAGATGGATAAATAGATATGAGTAGATTTTTGATTTGGAATGGATAAATTAGATGTATAAATTTGATGATGATGTTGATGTGATATGGGCTCATGGGTAGAGAAGGTACATGGATCATGGTTAGGTTATGTTGATTAGATTATGAATGTGTATATGGAGATGATGTGATGGAGATAGGTGTAGATTTAGGATATAATGGAGATGTGGATTTCATTTAGATTTAGATATTGGATGCGTTGTGTGAACATAGATGTGATAGATTAGAACATAGATCAGAATGGAAATATGTGTTCAATGTGGGTGAGTGTGATATGATGGGATAACAAAAATGGTTAGATTGAAAGGTATGAATAGAATGTGACCTTGTTAGGGTGATCAAATATAGGAAGTACACTTTTCATCATAGTAAGGAGTGCACATAGGATAGATGCTTTGGGATTGGATTGGAGGTAAAATGTGATAAGGAACATGAACAAAGCAATGCACTTGCAACCATATGGTAGGTGTTAACACACAACTAATGATAGTTAGTCACATGTAAGATCATGAGGGGAAGATGGAAGGTGTGCTTATATACCTATGTTGTAGACATGATAAGGGGTTTATGTGTAGTTTGTATGGGGGAAATAGTTTCTCCTTAGGTGGTTGTCCTAGGTGTATGCCCAACTCTTATCATTATTGTGCAAATTGATCAATGTGGGAAGTTTCTTTTGAGGGAAAATTTGATTGATGTGGGAAGCTTTCCTAGGATGCATGTCTTTTGGATTGATGCATTTTTATTTTGATATTTTGAAGGTTGATCAATATGGGAAGCCTTTACTGCCATGATATAATAAAGTAGCCATCCTTTGAGGGAGTGGTCTACAATTATGGATTTTGATTTGGATTTTTGGATTTTGATTTTAGATGGGTAGGATAAAATATGTGATATCTTTCCTTCGAGGATCAATCTATACTTTTGATAATATTTACTTTATTTGAACAGTTTTCCTTGAGGAGCAAGTTTGTATTTTGGATAATATAGCTTTGATTGATGGCTGTCCTTTGAGGGAACAATCCATATGAGCATCCATATTTTTTTGATTTTATGGTTGAGCTTGAGGATAACCTAGTAGACCACTTGGGGAGGGGAAGTAATGTGTACAAGCTACACATGTGGACCCTTATCATGGTTCCAATAGGTAGATAAGAAGGAGATGAATGTAATGATTGTGGGGTTCCCACCTAAAAGGAGGAACTTGTCCATAAGGAATATGCTATGAGAAGAGCCGTGGTGCTCATATTCAAGGTCACATATAGGATAGTGATGGAAGACCACATGATTCCAAATCATTACGATGGGAAATGGAGAAGGTTAATGATGAAAATGAGATTGTTAATGTGACTAATGCACATTAGTAGGTGTGTTAACAATAGAAAGGCCACAAGTGCAAGGTGTTGAGAGGTTCCATTTTAGGTTTACCATCGAGGGAGGCTAAATGGTAAGCCCGGACCCATACTTATGAGTGATAATGTATGGTCCAATCTAGTTTGGAGAAAACTTCCCATGTTGGCTCCTTTCCAGAGTAGTGACATTTTGATTCTCTTTTAAGACAAGGTCACCAATGTTAAATTCATGTTCTTTGATATGTTTATTATAAGTGTGTTTGATATGTTCTTGATAGATGTGATGATGTTGGAGGGTGATTAAGTAATGTTTATCTAATAATTCAAGTTGTGCTAGATGCTCTTGGTGATAGTCCTCGTTAGAGACAAAGTCGTGAAGAGAAACACACAAAGATGGGATTTAAATTTCAAGAGGGAGGATGATTCAGAGAGCCAGCCATAAAAGAGAGAAGGGAGTAGCCCATAGTAAGTACATGATGCTAGTCGATAATCCCAAAGAGTGAAGGGGATATGAAGGTGCCAATCCGACCCACCTTTCGATAGTTTTGGAAAGAATGTTATTGAGAGTTTTGTTAGTAGCTTTGGCTTGGCCATTAGCTTGTGGATAGTATGGAGAAGAGAAGCTAAGATTGATATTGAAGGTGTCATAAAGCTTCTTAAGTTTTTTTTTTGAAGGAATTTTCATTGTTCGTGATGATTTTGTGAGGAATGTTGAAGCAATAGATGATGTGTTGATAGAAAAATTTGATGATTTTGTTAGCTTTGGTTGATGTGAGTGGAATGGATTCCACCCATTTAGTGAAATATTTCAGTAGTGGTGAGGATGGAATGATGATGTTGAGAAGAACATGGATTAATGAGACCAATGAGGTTGAGTCCCCATTGTGAGAAAGGCCATAGATCTTGAGTCGGTTGCAAATCCTAGCTAGGGATATGGGTGAGATTGGAATGTTACTGGAACTTGACACACTTCTTAACATATTCACAACAATCTTGGTTGAGGGTGGGCCAATAGTATCCCATCGAAAATGTGCTTGGTGATGCCAAACCACTAAAGTGTCCACCACATGATGCCATCGTGGACTTCTTGTATGGCTCGGATAGATTCATGGGTTTTAAGGCATCGTAGTAAAATACCATCAAACCCATTTATAGAGGATGCCACCAAAGATAACATAGTGGTTGCATGCATTGAAGGAATGAAATCCTACCATTTTTGGATAGGTCGAAGGGAATTTTGGATTGAGAGAGATAATCAAAGAACTGGGTATACTAGAGATCATATTGGTTGGTTTGATGAGATTGATAGAAGGAAGCTCATTAGTATGGGATGGTTGATCAATGTGATGTACAACAACGAAGAGTTTGGATTCTTTTATTTTCAAAGGGATGAGTGATGCAAGGGATGCCATGGTGTCTACAAAGTGGTTGGATGAATGAGGAATGGTTTGGATAGTGTATTGATCAAAGGCTTTGAGAAAATTGATGATGTCCTTGTATTTTTGGAGGACTTTGTTTTTACATTGATAAAATCCCTTGATTTGATTGATGATAAGTTGGGAATCACCATAGATGTCAAGGATTTGGATGCCTAACATGATAGCAGTTTGGAGGCCTAAGATAAGGGCCTCATACTCAGCCATGTTATTGGTACATTCAAAGTTGAGCTTGTAGGTGATGGGGATAGGAGTCCCCAAGGAGGAATAATGATGATCCAACACCTCCCCTTTCGACACTTAGAACCATCAAAGAACAACAATGTCATTTTAAGGGGAGAATACTCATGATCGATTGTGTTGATGGATTCATTAGGAAATTTCTTGTGGGGAGTTGATTATTAGGAAGAGGGCTTTGGTGAGTTGATCAATGATAGCCTGGCCCTTGATTGATTTTTGGGAGATGAACTCTAGGTCAAACTCAGTCATGAGCATGAGCCATCGAGTGATGTGATCATTGTGATAGGGTTTGGAATGCATGGTTTTAAGGGGGTTGAATCTAGTGATGATGTATGTCTTGTGATTGAGAAGGTAGTGGTGAAGCTTGGAAGTTGTGAAGTAGAGAGCACAACACAAATTTTCAGCTTTGATGTAGTGGGTTTCATAGTCATGAAGAGTGTGAATGATATAATAGACAAACTTGTTCCTTCCCTTCTCATCATGGTGTGCCAACATGGCACCTAGAGCATGGTCGGTGGTAGAGATGTAGAGATAGAATGGCTCCCCCTCACATGTGGAGGTGTGAGCACATAGGTGGTGATAGAAGATATTTCTTAAGTTCATCAAAATATTTTTGACAATTAGTTATCCCACTTGAAGTGGGTGTCTTTTTGGAGGAGATGATGGAAAGGTTGAAATGATCAGAAAGTTTGAGAGATGAAGTGAGTGGATTGATTGAAGTCAGCCTTAGAGACTACAAAGTTTCTTTAGATTGATAGGAGGAGGCATCTCAAGGATGGATTTGATCTTGGTGGGGTCAACTTCAATACCCTTGATGGAAATGATGAAGCCAAGGAGTTTTCTAGTTAGAACTCCAAACACACACTTGGTGGGATGAGGCAAAGGAAGTATCGGATAAGGCGTGAAGAGGATTTAAAGGATAGTAAGATGGTCTTGTTGACATGCTTGATTTACCCAAGAGGTCATTCGACATAATCCTCTATGGTTTTTGTGGATGAGATCATGGAAGATATAAGTCATGGTGTGTTGATAGGTGGCCCTACATTTTTCAAACCAAAGGGCATAACGCGGTAACAAAAGGTTCCCAAGGGGTGATGAAGGATGTCTTATGTTGGTCTTCTAGTGTGATAAGGATTTGATTGTAACCAGAAAAACCATCCATAAGAGAAAGCATTTGTGGCCAACCGTTAGGTCGATGAGTTGATCGATGTTAGGAAGGGGAAGTCATCCTTGGGACAAGTGAGATTTAAGTCTTGAAAATCCATGAGATGCAAAGCTTCCCAAAGGCTTTAGCAATGGGCACGATGTTAGAAACCCATTGAGGATAATCGATGGGTTGGATGAAGTTTTCTAAAAGAAGACATTGTAATTATTCTTTAATGAGGAGGGCTACATGAGGATGCATACGACATATAGCTTCTACTTAACTGGTTTGGTGTTAGGGATGGTGATGATATTATGGATGATGATACTAGGATTGAGGCCTTGAAACATGTGTTGTATGACCATGTGAAGGCCTATGGATATGCTTGGAGAGGAAAGTGGTGAAGGCTTCTAGCTCTCGTGGATCAAGAGATTGAATTTGACTTTGAGGATGTGGGGCTCTTGCAAAGTCCCTATGTTGATATCGATGGTGGATTTGTTAAGAAGGGTGGATGTGTTAAGAGGTAAGGCCTTATGAAGATGAGAATATTCCATCCCCATATAGGAAAGGATAGATTCATCATCATGGAATTGAAGAATTTCGATGGTAGGGGATCCTCCTCTACCATCTTGGGGAATTTAAGAGGAAGGGACCTAGTTTCACCTTCAACCTGATAGGTGACTGGTCCTAGAGTGATCGTAGAATTTAAAAAAAAAGTTAGGGGAAGGGACATGGTGTCATCCATGTCCATGGGGTTTTGGATGAGGAAGGGGATGATGGATTTGTGTTCATGGGGGATTTAGAAGAAGTGTGTGTAAGAGAGTTTGGTGGGGTGCTCTTGGAATCCCAATCCATACTTCTCATGGGGTTTATGGATTGATCAAGGACAAGATCATGTATACCTTGTTCATAGCATCCCAGACCAAATCCCTTCCATGCACAATGGTGGAGATAGGTGTAGGTGAAATACTTTTTGTAAAGGAAATCAAATCCATTGGTGTATGGCTTGGTATGGGGTCGATTATTGGTGTGGGAAGAAGGGTGATCAATGCCACCGTAAACAAGATTGGTTTTCAAGTAAGGTGGATGAAGGAAATAATATCCCGATGTTAGATTGGTACATGGGAGATTTTTGGGTCTACCAAATTGATTGAGTGTGGGGAGAGCATTAAGAGATGAGGATTTGATACTCCCCAATAAGAGAGATGTTGCATCATGGTGTCGAAGGATTCATCATTGGGAAACTTAATTAGATACGTGTACAGATGAACTAGTGGAAGCTTGAGAAGATGAGTCTTGCTTGGGGATGAGCACATCATTTGGCTTATAGGTCATATGACATGATTTGAAAGGAGGAAGATCGAGTGGGGAGTGTGTGGATTTTCCCCTCATGTTCATACTTAAGACAACAATGAAGGGTGGATGGGATGAAACACATACACGGATCCATGGGCATCCAAGAAAGATGTTGTATTGGAATTCCCTTCTACGATGTAGAAGAGTTCATGAAGGATTTTTTCACCAATGTGGATAGGAAGGATGACCATTCCCAATGCAGGGGCAAAAATCATCATTAAAGGCTCAAAGGACCGTGGGTGATTGGGTGAAAATAGTGTCGGGAAGCTTGAGTTGATTGAATGTGTGGGATGAAATAATGTTAATGCTAGCACCATTATCAATCATGGATCATTTGATGAAGGTGTCATTGATACAAATGGTGATAAAGAGGGAAGGTCATGATCTTTAGGTAGAATCTTGGGGATCTCAAAATCAT
This sequence comes from Taxus wallichiana var. yunnanensis, assembly GCA_018340775.1. Taxonomy (NCBI): domain Eukaryota; kingdom Viridiplantae; phylum Streptophyta; class Pinopsida; order Cupressales; family Taxaceae; genus Taxus; species Taxus wallichiana. The sequence continues at coordinate 815,359,398 of CM031235.1, forward strand.
CAAAGGAAATAGTGGTAAAAGTTGTAAGAGCTCCAACAAGGGCCATGAAAGGTTGGGGTTCATCGGTTGTGATTGGGATGCATTGTAAAGCTTTGATGAGATCCTATCGATGGTGAGGGGAGCTTTGGATAAGCTCATAAAGGGAATTTTGATGGGAGATCATGATGTAGTTATTTTCATGATGCTTTGTTCTATCATGCAAATAGGAATTTGGGCTCTTGTGGAGTGGCTAGAATAGATACCTTAGCCTTGGATGAAGAGGGAGATGAAATAGGTTTGTTTAGGAGGAGAAATGATGATAACTCTTGGTTTTTTTGGGTGGATGGTTGAGAGTCATGGGGGTGAGAGTGAGTGGTAAACATGAATGAAATTTATGTAAAGAGGGGACCTCTTTTAAGGGGTAGAATTTGGTGGTGGGATTGTGACTAAAGGTGTGGATGGGGTTAGATTTAAAGGATTTGGAAGTTGTGGATTTGGTTTGGGGGTTGTGCTTAGGTGTAGATGAGCTAATGGATGGAAGGGGTGGTCTTCTTTGATGAGAAGATCATCCTCTTGTATGAGGTTGTTAATAAGTGTTTGAGATCTTACATTTCTATGTCATGCCCTAGGGACATGATGATGCACAAACATGATGTTGTAATCAAACCACGTGGGCTTCCACCCATGTGAGTCAAAGGAATTGATGGGGGAAGAGTAATCATGGATGCTTGGATAAGGTGATGGAGGATTTTGAGTAAGACCCAATAGGGGTTTTGGGAGATGAAGTCTCATGGATTTTGGATTGATTTGATTTAGAGGGGAAGGTGAAGGAAAAAGAGGTGCCTTATTTTATGGGGATTTTAGGGACCTTAGATTCAGATTTGGATTTGGAAATAGGAGTAGATGATTTTGGTTTGGATTTGGTGGTGATGGGAGACTTAGATGAAGGACACGGTCCCAAAATGGATGATTCGAGGTCCTAAGATGGATGGTTGGATATTGGGTTGTTTGATTCATGGGGATTCAGAGGGGGAAGCTCTAATTTCTTGTGTGGATGAGAAATGGATCTTTGGATGGGGGCCAAGGCTCTTAGATGTTTGTTGTGAAGTTTTACCTTTGGCAAGGATAATAATGATTTCGACAAGTGGATCCATCTTTAGAAGTGGGATCAGATGGTTTGGACGTGGTTGTGTTGTAGATGTGATGGTTGAGGATGGGGATGATTCTTGAGTAGTAGCACCATTGGTAGAATCATGAAGGGCTTGTGGATTTTGTGGAATTTAGAAGTGTTGATATAGGATTTGTTGTATTTGTTGGAGGTAAGGATGGATTGAGACATTACTTGTGACAAAATCAAGGGGAGATGTCTATTTGATAGAGGTTTCAAGAGATGATGTAGATGTGGATGTGGATGTAGATGTGGATGTAGATAAGGGTATAGATGTGGGTATAGATGATATGTATGTATAGATGTATATATGTGTAGATGTAGATGTGGATGATGATAGGTGTGTAGATGTAGATGTAGGTGTAGAAGTAGATGTAGGTGTAGATGTTGACTTAAGGTGTTGATTGTGTGGGCATCAAGTGCTTGAGATGTGGGAGGGTTGGTTGGTTTTGGTGGATGATTTGGAAATGGTTGTTTGAAAACATCCAATGGTTGATTAGGGGAGCATTTGGATTGTCTAGTTGGAGGTCTCCATGATCGATAAGTCGTTGCACTAAATCCTTAAAGGTATGACATTTTTCGATGTCATGGCAATGGACTTGATGATATTTTTAGTAATATCCTCATGATACCATGTGGGTTTAGGATGTGAGTCATCAACATGGTAGATGGGAGGAAGTTGGATAAGGTGTACATACCATGAGCTTGTCAAAGATGGAGTTGTATGATTTTCCAAGAGGAGTATAGTTGGGGGATGGTCGAGGTGCTCTTTTGGAGGCTTGTATGAGATGTGGATTGGGAGGAAGTTTTGATGAAAATAGAATTTTCCGCATTCTTGGATTTTTCATTATGGGTGAATGGTTTTGTGAATTTAGTCTTGGGTTTATTAGAGAGAAGTTTAACATGGCCTTTCTCAAGGGCATGTAGTTCTAACTTGTGAGCCATAGTAAAAGCTTCCTCAAAGGTTTGGAAGGACTAAATTTGAAGGGTAGATGAAATGTTCTTGGCACATGATCTAGAAAATATCTCAATCAATTCAGTTTGAGGTAGTGAGAAGGATAGTTGGTTAATAATCCATGTGCCACCTAGCGATGAAATCGACAATTGATTCATCCTCAAACTGTTTGATGGCATAAAGGTCAGTGATGGTTATCTTATGCATGTTATGTTGATGGAGAAGTGTTCTAGGAAAAAGATGTGCAAGTTGTGTGAAGGAAAAGAGGGAATGTTGAGGGATGCCATTATACTAGTCTAGAGTGGGCCCGACCAATGACATGGGAAAGGTACAAAGCATAAGATCTTGATCATGCACGATAAGGTAGCATGAGTGCCTAAAGGCACAAAGATGTTGTTGGGGATCTTCTTTGCTATGGAATTTAGAGAATTTGGAAGCTCCCAATGTGGAGGATATGGCTTAATAGGCAATGGATGGATTGATGGGTTCATTACATATTTTCTCATAAGTAAATGTACTTTTGGGGCCCAAGGTAAAGCAACCTCTAAGTTATCCATTCTACTCAACAAGGCTTGCATAAGATCATTTGATGTATGAGGATGGGGACCTGATTGATGTTGTTGTGGATTGTAGGAAGTAGATGGATTAGGTTGTGAGTAAGATTGATAATGTTGGGCATAATTGGGAGTTTTTGTGGGGGTGGTTGATAGGAAGGAACATAATTAAAGGTTTGTGATTGGGTGGGTTGCGAAGTAGGATGTTGTAAAGGGATGTAGTTGGATGGGTAAGATTGTGAAGGTTGTTGTTGAGTGATAGGGGATTGGATTGGATTTGTGTTGGATGAGTTTGGGTATGTGCATGAGGTGGTTGGGATGTTTGAAGGGATTGATTAGAAAACATGTATGTTGAAAGATGCTTGAGTGGAGGTTGGTTAGTTTGAGTCAAATCGAAGGGGAGGTTGTGAGATAAAAACATTGGGATGGACATGGGATGTTAAAAGAGGCACCGAGCTTTGAAAGTGTTGCTCGGGTGGTGGAGGAGGTATGTTGGAGTCTTGAAGAGTTTGGGGGGGGAGCGTTTTATGATAACGGTAGATGAGGAGGGAATAGGAATGGAGGATGTAGGGATGGTCACAATGGTATTGATACATGGTAGATTAGGTGGGATAGGCACCACTAATTGTGTGGATATTATGGGTTTGGGAACCATGATAGAGGATTCATGAGGGACATGTTCATTTTGGGATAATGCTAGCTCATTCATGGCCCTAGGAAAAAACGATGAGTTGGGAGGTGAGGACTTAGTAGATTCAGATTGTGGGGATAATTATAAAGTTGTTGAAGAGGGGGTCCATCAATAGGGATGTTGGTGGATTTGTAAACTAGATAGTCATGGAGGGTGATGGGGTTAACATCAAGGAGTTCTTGAAATTCCAAGCATCCGTGAGGGATAGTGGGGGTCCAAGTGCTCCTAAGGAAGTAGTGGAAGGTGTGGCTGGTCTAGAAGGACAAAGTGATGGTAGACAAAGGGATTGGTCTCGATATGGGGATTTCTTTGAACCACATGGGGCCCATGAGGAGGAACCATAGGAATAGTGGATAGGGAGGCCAAGGATGAGGTCATCAAAGGTGTAGAAGAAACAAGAGTGAGTGTGGATGTTTGTTGTAAGGGGTTGGTTGAGATGGGGATGTCATTAGAAGTGGTTGATTGCTCCATTCTCTTAGCTTGGGAGTGAGTAACATGGGCATGAAATAAACAAGAAAAATCCTATGCAAACTATTAATGCAACACACAAGTCAAGAAACAAATTTTTTTATCTTGCTTATTTATAGAATGTGAAGGGAAGAGGCTCAAAGGGAACCTAGAGAAATGGCCACTCTATGGATGGTTTTAGGTGTGTTTAAGGATGGATTCTCGATATACCCGAAGGTACGTGAGGCCTGAATATGTGATGACTATTGGTACGTGGCCTGATATAGGGGCCTACCCCACACTTCACACACTATAGTGATAAGGGTGTCAGTGCTTAGCCTATATACCAATAGTCAAAAAAATTATTACACACTACCATAACACCATGGCGGCTTCCTTATTGGGTGATGAAATCCCAATAGCTCCACTTGGGTAGAAATTGTTTAGATGTGTAGATTGTGCGTGTGGTTTGGTTGTGTGTGAAGAAAATGTGAATGCAAAGTGTTACCACCTAATTAAGCTATGTGATCAAGAAAATATGAAAAGTTTGTTTTAGATCCAAACCAAATATGACATTCGATGAAGATAACAAGAAAAGGAAGGGAAGAATGATGCAAGAAATGGAAAAACAAAATCAAAAGAGGAATACTTGGATACATTTTCCTTTTTCCAAATTACATATGTGTTGTTGAGCAAGCAAGTAAACTCCCAAGCACACAAGTGAAGAACTCGACTTGTAGAGTTAGTGGAAAGAGGAAAATAAAATATAGAATAGGAATTGAAAATGAATAAGGAACTTACCAAAGGAGTAGGTAGGTCCCACCTGTGCATGCCATAATGTTTGACAATTTTTTTGCTCATGTTCCAAGTTAATGAAATAACATGCTAGAAAAAATAAGAAACTCCAAATATGGGAGGGTTTAAGGCTACCTCCAATGTTTGATAATGATGATGATGGAAGATGAGCACAAATCCTTTCCACAATGAGCTTGATGACCTGCACAACACAAAGGATAACTACACAAGAAAATATTAGTAGATTTATATGGTGGGCTTCTGACTAAAGTGAGTCCGAGAAGTGATGAACTTCCTAGGAAGGATGTCAGCCCACTTGTTTAGAAAATTGATTAAAAAGGAGGAATAGGTAACATACAGAAGATAACCGAAATAAATGTTCAAAGATATGCTAAAACAAAGATTATACAATACTATATAATGATAAATTAAGATAGAATGCAAAGCAAACAGAGAGGTCGATGCGACTAGAGAGAGAAGTCAAAAGGATGAAACAACATATATGACAGATAAAAAGTGAGGTCATGAGATGTTTTTAGGCATATGTGAAGAACACAATGAGTAAAGTATCTTGGTGTTCCAATGATAAAGAATGGAGAACATAAGGGATGAAGGATGATACAGAGAAAAAATTGAGGCGAGATTAGGATAGGACGTGGTCGATGACCGGGAAGAATATATGGTGAATGAGGATAACTTAGGCCTTAGTGATGGTTGATGGGTGCAAACGAGCTATGTGAAGAAGAAAAAAAAATCCAAGTCGATGTGATACATGAGCTCCAAAATGATGAATGGGCATGTAAATGGTTGATGAGAAGTGATGAAAACAAGAGAGGTCTTCCAATAATATTTAGCTCTAAATCTTCCAAAATGGTAGAAAAAGGATCCAAAGTGGCTTCAAGAGGTTGGTGTCAGCTCACAAGAAGGAAAGAAACTTGCAAAAATTATCTAGATGTCGGATCTCAAGATTTTCATCCTTTTGGGAAAGGGGGTGATGGTGTATATATAGTTCACCAACACTTGATAAGGTCACCATCAACTACGGGGATCCATTGATCTTGCTTATGTGGATGATGTAAAACTCAAGAGATGAGGCCCAATTAGGTGGTGATTAGGGATAGAAGTTAATTTGGTGAGTTGGAAGAGATATTGAGTTGCATAGGGATGGGAAATAATTGTTGGATGGGGTGGAAGTGCATTTAATAAAGAAAAGGGTGGTTTGAAATATTAAATGTGGGTAGGTGGTGAGTCTAGAAAGGATAAATGGGAGATTTTGGGATGTAATTAAGGTAATAAATATGTTTAGGGATGACTAATATGATTATGGGTGATAAGTGTAATTAGGGTGCATAAGGGGAGATGGAAAAATTATTAATGATGGGATGGGATCAAAGTGATGAGATAGAATTAAGATAGGAAAATAGAAACTAAGGGAAATAAATTTGGTTTAGGAGGAAAATGTGATTTTGAATAGGGACAGGGGTGTGAGTGTGCACAATGAAGACAAAGGGGTGAGCGAATGTGAAATGGGGTCTAGTGAACCAAATTTTGGTCAATTGAGGGTAATAGTATTTGTCTTATAAAATTCGTTAAACTATGACAATTACCCAAATTTTTTGGGCTAGTTATTCTTAATACTAGATTAGTTGGCAATATAATATTATAAATAAATTGTATCATATGCATTAATAATATATCATAGGAGAGAGGAGAGCTAGGTTTTGTCCTCGCAATAACGTATTTTAATTTAAAAATTATAATAAGAATATGTCATGGAATAAAGAGGCATCAAAATAGGTTTCAATGTAAATAATGTAAATGATTGTATTGGGTAATATTTTTTATTGAAAGAACTTATATATATATATATATATATATATATATATATATATATAAACAAAATATATACAATGTTAATAGTACAAAAATTGAGTGGAAAAAATCAAACCTCATAATACAAAGAAAATTGAGTCGAGAGGCTTGAGAGAGAGTACAGTTTTACAACAAAATCACTATAAAAGTGCTATAATCAATCAAAAAGGAGAGCAAAACAAAAATCATAGAAAGCTAGGACACAAACCACAAACATGAAGGATATATAGGAGGTAGAGGGCTATTGGGTTTGTCACCCTAGCTAGAAACAGAAGGGTGGGCCAAGTTTGGGATGGGCTCCCATTCACTTTCCTATTGTTTCTTATACTACTAATCGAAATCTTAGTAGACACTCGAGAAAGATAAATAGAAAAATCTAGCCATGGTAATTTTCCCTACTCGAGGTGCATTCCAACGAGCACCACCGTAATCACCAAGCTAACTAAAGACCCCACCATAAGTAAGGGAAGGAGGTTGAGAGTGAGGGGACCATTGCCGTCAAGGAGACGGGATTTTCTAGCTTCGAGAGTGACAAATGGAAATGAGCGTCTAGAGGCATGTGATTGACCACACGGGGGAGGCACCCCTAATGGTTAAGAAAGCACCTGGAGGTGCTTGAACTCCAATCAAAATTTTTCTTTCTGGTTTTGAATCTAGAGCATAACAGTGGAAGTAACAACCACTTTATTAGTAACAATTTTTTCCCATAAGATATCTATTAAAAATGGCATTATTTATGTATTTCCAAATATGAAAAAGAATATCATCTTTGAAAATGTGCCAATTTTTTTGTAAATGGAAGGTGGCATAACCAAGTACCCCAAGAGAATCATTTTCCAAGTAAAGAATTCTAGAGAAAAGGGATGAAACAGGGTATGAATCAGCTTCTATGCCGATCGAGCCCAAGGAAAAACCCAAAATTGTTCTTAATAGGCTCTAGTTAGAAAACTAGGAAAATGGGGTTAAGACCCATATGCTTGAGTTATTCCCCAAACTAGAAGCCCTTGGTGTAAAATACACCACAAAAAATGAGATTTTTGGGTTTGATAAGAACACTCCAAACCCTTTGAAACTGATGTTTCCAAACAAAATCATGGGAGACAATACTCTAATGATGATTAAGAGTGTCAAGTGGGCACCGATTGAGGGGCCATTAAGGAGTACCCCAAATGGGGCTTGTAATGGAGGAAAGGTGTAGCATTACAATAGTTCCATCCTTGCTACCATGAGACACTAAAGGTGATGCTAACTTTGTGCACATATTCATTAGGTATGGAAGAAATAATTTTTCAAATAGGTTTAATGTCTTTAAGTTGAAGATTATATTTAGTAATAAGAGCACCCCAGGAAATCCAAGATTTGGAGTGTTTGCAAAATAAATCACCCACCACCTTGATTCCTTTTCTAAAAATTCTAATACCTTTAGCCCAAGGAGCCAATGCAAGAGGACCATCATGAAAAGTGAGAATATATGACCACCAAAGAGAGTGGGAGTTAATAGACATACTAGATCTGAATCATGTCCCCCTTCCAAATTAGGTTTGGTTTAAGAAACTCCCAAGATTTCCAAATGCTTTGGGCAATGAAAGTACCCCCAATTTTAACTGAAATAGGGTAGAGAAGAAGGGATTGAAATTTGATACCTTTCTAGGCTTGTCTACCCAAAGGAGAGCCTTGACAAATGCAATGTTAGAGAAAAACCTTCCAAGCCTCATTACCTTCTAGGCTATAGATTAACCACTTGACACAGAGAGCACATCCTTGGATTTTAATGTCAAACAACCTAAGGCCCCAAAATTTTTAAGGATAACACCAGATGTCCTAAGAAATAATGTGGAATGCATTATTCCCCTCAAAATTAGCCCATAGAAATCCCTACAAAAATTCTCAAGTTTGGCATATGTAGCATTAGACAAAGCCCAACAAGAAGAATAATAAACGCAAGTAATAGCTAACACCTTAGAGTATATTTGAAACTTTCTTGCCAAAGAAAGAGGCTTGGTAATCCAAAAGGTAATCTTACGCTCAACCCTTTGAACCACATAAGTCCATAATTGTACAAAAGTGGCCTGGAAAGTAAAGGGAATGCCAAGAAACTTGAATTGAATACCCGGATGAATCCAACTCCATTGCATGCCTTCCATCCAGGGAGGGATAAGAGATTGGGATTATCGATAACACTGGGTTTTCTCCCATTGAATAGAGGAGCCAAAAGCTAGATAGAAAGTATCCAAATAGTCCAAAGCATTTTGAATAGATTGTTCCTCCTCCAGAAGTGTGAGAAAATAATCATCCGTAAAGTGGCCATTGATGAGTTGTTGATCCAAATCGGGAAAAGAAATACCTTTACCTAAACCTTGAGAAGTATTGCAGGATAACAAATAACTAAACCCTTCAAGCAACAATCACATAAAGGGAGGGGGCCAAAGGAAACCCTTGTCTAATGGATATGAATAAGCCAAACTAGGAATATTGATCCCCGTTAACAAATATACATGCCCCAACATTTTTAAAGATCATTTGCACAGTGTGAACAAATATCGACCCAAACCCAAGAGCTTGAAGCATAGCCAAAATGAAAGACCATTCAATGCAATCATAAATTTTAACAAAGTCAATTTTGATAAACAATTTTTTTGGTTAGAGATTTAAGCCCATTCCATCCCTTCCCAAACAAAAATTATATTATCCAATATGTATCTAAGATTGATGAAACTAGTATGCTCACTTCTAATAATAAGAGGAAGATAGTTGGAAACCATGTTAGATAAAGCCTTAACAATAATTTTGTAAGACATATTAAGCAAAGTGATGGGTCTCTAATTAGAAATTTTTAGGTCTCCATATTTTGGGATGAAATTTATGTTTCCTTGATTAATCAGCTCTCCCAAAGAGTTAGAATCTAAAGCTTCAAGGTACACATTATGTAGATCATCCCCAAAGTGTCCCATAAGGTCTGGTATAATTTAGAGGGGAAGCTATCTACACCTAGAGCTTTATCAAGATCCATTTGAAAGGATGCCTCCTTAAGGTCTGCTAGAGACAAAGGCCTATCACACACTACTCGTTGAGGGTGTGTGACCTTGCAAGGCACAACTTGTAGACATTTTAAAAGAGTCTCTTCCTAGCAAGGATAACAAGTTTAGAGGGGAAAACCCCACGATAATTATGGTTAAACACTTGGAGAATATTGAGGAAGAGTAGTGTGTCAAATTCCTTGAAAAATGGATTTTATTTTATTAGAGTAGTGCTTGGAGCGAAACATAGCAAATAACTATTTGGAAGCTCTATCACCGATTTTGAGCCAATGTAACTAAGAACACAACTGAGCACCCCGTTCTTTGTAAGATTCTTCCACCTTAAGGTTGTGCCTCCAATGGGTAGCCTGGAATTACTGAGGTAATGATTGAAAGGAGAGGAATTAAACTCTTGTGAGACACGTTGAAACTCATGATATGAAGCTTCATGTGCTAAATGCTTAAAGAGAGAAGTTTGTTTTCCATAGATGGAAAATAAGACGCTACTTGTTTTGATGGCATCATTCCACCAAGAAATCCAACCTTCCCTAATGATAGGGCTAGGAACCAAGTTCCAAATGTGTTGGATATGGGATATAGTCTGAGCATGCTTCAGGTGTGTAGTGTTTAAGTAAAATTGAGAGTTAACAATGCACTTTTATAGGTTTGGACCAAGTAATATCAAATAAAATGGGGAATGATCATATAAGATAACATTATCAACAAACACAATAGGTCTACCCAAGATGGGACAAAGATAAAAGAAGTATTGATTCATCATAAGGGTATGATCTATTGTTCAGACAATCCTATTTTGATCCTATCAAAAATTGGACCAAGTATACCAGAAATAGTTAGATCTCCCCTTATAGGGGATGTTAGGATCAAAAAGTTTGATCTTGTGCCTCATATAGAACTAGGCCTCCCGCTCTCCCGTGCACCAACGCATGGGAAAATGACTAGATTTATATTTCAGGTATTCAATCACATGAAAATCCCCAACAATAATGTAAAGAGCATCAAGAAAGGAGTCAACAAGCCAACTCTAGAACAAATATCTTTCAACCACATCAATGGACACATAAATATTAGCTAAACCCAAGATGCATTTGTCAAAATTGAAAAAGTCCAAACCACTTAATGAGTGGGGTCATATCCCCATAAGATCACATGCTAAGCAAAGTCGGGGAAATAAAGGTCATGACTACTCCATGACCAGTGGTCATGATTAGATATGTGGAAAGTAACATTAGGCTAGATGGTGCAAGCATTAGAATGAAGTAAGGAGCCTACAAGTTTAACTTCTTTGCAAAATAAAACACACATATTCTTAAAATTTAGACAATTTTCCCTAACTAGATATCTTTGGTTTAGTTCAAGTAAGGCCACATATATTCTAAGAGTACACAATCATTGGGTTAAACAAGGTGCATAGATCCCTCATCATCAATATTGGAGAGGGCGGAAAACTGGTTGTGAGATGAAGTAACATTGGAAAAATATGCAAATGACCATGGTATGTGTTTTTCTTGCATTTAAACTAGCCTTTTTTTTGGTGTGAGAATACGTGAGTGACTAAGGTGAGATTTATGGGTGAAAGAAATATAACCGATTCCATGAATGAAAATTCTAGAAACTGGAGAGGTAAGGTGTGATGGAATTGGAACTTTTAAAGGGACAATAACATAAGTAGCTAGCGTGGAGTGGGAGACAGATGGGTTGGTTGTGGGAGGTGAAGACACAACTTGTTTGACAATAGCATCAAAGGAGATGAATCCATTAACAGTGGTCGGGAAACAAGAAGAAGTTGAGGGTTTTGCAAGACCATGAGAAACAATATTTTATTGATTACCATGGTCCACCCATCCAAAGAGGAGGGAGATTTTGATTCCAGTTGATCCTTTTCTTGTGACACTTCGGGAAGGATTTGGCCATTAAATGACATTTGTAAATCATGTGGTCAGAAACTTAATAATGAAATAAAGTATTAGGTATATTGATATAGAGGAATCGTTGATAAAAATGAGTGTCTCTAACCTGAATATCAATGGATTCTTTAAGGTCTTCGGATAAATCAACCTCAACGCAAAAATATTTCTAGGGGTGAGCATTTTTTTGGCTATTCCAAATAGATAAGTCAACCAAAGAGTTTGATTAGGTGTTCAAAAAATCTCCATAAGGGGAGAGGCATCCTAAGGAATTCCACCCATATTAGGATTTTAATCTTAACGTGTTCAGAAACCTAGAAATCCACAATCCAATGAGAAAACAATACCAGTGTTTTTTGAATGAACTAGGGTCGTGGTTAACAATGACCTTACAATGTTCAACATTATTGAAGAAAAACAAAAATCCCTTGGTGATATTTTTAACTCCCTCAAGCTTGACACCATGGTGTTGCCAATGGTTATGCACCCATTATTTCAAACAGACTTTCAGGGGGGACTCGACCAACAAAATACCCAACAAGGGTGTATGATTCAAGCTAGTTACAAGACTTATCAAATTCAGGAAAATTAATTACAACATCAAGAAAAGGATTATTACAATCATAATGGTTACCTTCTCAAAGAATTTTGGGATGAATTTCCTTACTTTCTTTGGAGCCATGGGTGAAAAGTTCTCCATCAATCAAACCTACATCAATAGATGGAGGAGGTGAAATGGTAGCCATTAATAAAGGCATGATGTCACCCAAAGGGTAGAGTAAATAACCCACTCAACAAAATAACTATGCATGCAAAGCAAAAATCCTACCAAAATATCAAGGAAACAACATTTTGATGAAAAACTAAGATCGCCAACAACAACCATGGGAGGATCTAATACATAAATCCTAATAAACCCATTTCCGTATTCAGTAATAATGTATTGGGTAGTAACTTATTTTTAAAACCAAGTTTATTTTTATTTTTATTTTCTTAATTTTCACTCTATAAACTCTAAATAATTTGTATTGTTGGAAGAGATGTAGCTTGACAACTCATGAGGATGATGGTTGTTTCCATCTATTAAGGTACAAATCTCTTTAAATAATTAGCAAAAACATTCAAAAAGATGAGGCCCTTTGTCAATTAATAGGTCATAAAGCTTCCATAATTAGTATAAAATAGTATTTTTTATTGAAACGATTACCCCATATATTGATGTAAACCTACCATACAAGTAATCATACAAAAAAGTGAGTGGATGAATCATACTCCAAGAGTCACATTGACATCATTTTAGAAATCTAAAAACTAGATTAATAAATCAAACATGATTTTAAAAAATAAAGGAGTTATAACAAAAACAAACTAAGAAAAATATTCAATAATAGACAAAAAAATCATAAGTAGAGGAGGAAAATCATTAGGTTTGTCTCCCCAAACTCTCCATCTTCTACTAGGTATGTCATTAGCATCTAGTGGGTTTCACCCATCATATTTTTCTATCTTTTCTTTCCTCTTCATCATGATTTTTTTATAAGGAGAAATGGCCAATGCCTAGCAAGGAATTTCCAATGTGGAGGTTCCACCCAACTAGAAAAGTTTCAAATGTGACTTCTAGTAGGTATCTCCTTCCTGTGCCTCCTACTAGGTCTCTTACTACATGTTAGCACCCAAAATAATCTCACTCCATGACATTACTATTGAGTCTAAGACAATTCTATCTTCCCTTCACAATCATATCCTATCTTGGGGTGGTTTCAAGAATTTACAATGAAGTTCATCCTTGCGATGTCTTAGGATATCTCTATTTTCCATCAGGTCTAGGTTTGTAATTGCATTCATCTCACTTGTACTAAAAATTGTGGATGCATATATTTTAGCCTTAGGGGATTTATCGCACATCTATTGGGAATGGGCCACAATTTGTGTTGTTATACAAGAGCACTTTACTGTTGAAATGGAGAAAGAGGGATCCATAAGAGATTTCCATTATTTTTATTAAATTGTGATCTTGGTGAAAGAATCCCGGGAGGTGAACACTTGGCACAATCCTAGGTGATCAAGAATAGGAAAATAGAACAATAAAGAAATGAGTGAATAAGATCAAGAAATGGAGTCACTTGATTGGGCCAAGTGGCTCAATCATGGGTCCATGGTGAACTAATAAGGTGTTGACATATGGACCAATAACAGTGCTCAATTACATAGAATAAATCGGTGGAAGAAAATTGTGGTAGATAAATCCTAGGTGAGTTGAATCCCATAGTCAATTAGAGGTAAAAACGTGGCACAATTTGAGATGCTTGTAGGCCCATAAAATAAAGACATGTGATTGAGCCACATGACCTAATCACAGAGTGATTAGAAAATAGTTGAGTTGGGTGTAGGGAAGGAAGAACCTGAAAGATGTGTGAAACATAATTGGGCCAATTAAATCTTGAAACATGTCACACATTCATGGGATCAAGTGTCGTAAAGATTGGGTAAGATAAAGTAGAGATTAGTGAGGGAAAATATATACAAACCCTAGATTTTGTAAGCACCATAGAGTGTGACATATAACACGTGGCCCAATGAGGAAAAAGAAAAATAGACTATAGTTGAGAAGAATATATTTTTTTATACAATTTTAATAGAGAACTCATGAAGCAAGAGATTTATTTTTTTACTCATAAATTTTAATAAAGAGCTATGCTTACGTAATTGTTAGTACAATTGGGAAGATATCATCAATATATTTGCAATGGTTATATAATATTAGGGAGAAATTTATAGTTATTATAGATCTTTTAATGACATATTTGTGATGTAGTTTTCCAATTATCATTCTCCTTCTTTGAATTTTCTCAATTTTGTACATGTGTGGAGTGTCTCAAGTGTTATTTGATTCTTATAGAGGTGAATTAGAACCCTTGTTTATTATAAAAAGTTCTACACGGTGTTGAATTTATGAGGATCATCTCGAGAAATTTTTGACATGTTTTTTATTCCTCTTTCATTGGTTCTTCTCAACTTCTAATTCCCTTCATTTATAATTTTGTAAAGTGCTTTCAAATTATATAAATAGATTAAGTATTGGATTCATCAATCATCTTCCAATATTCTAGATTTTCATTTTATTTTGTACCTTTTGTCCCCTCAATTATTTAGTTTGTAGGTATTCAATTTAGCTCTATTTTAGGTGTTAGAGTTATGAATATTTGTGATCAATTCAAGGATGTTGTGATTTATATCTAGGAGAGTGGTATAGTTTGTTAATTAATTCATTAATAAGATAGTGTATTTAGAAGGAATCTATCATTTAGAGTCCGAAGTGTATTCACTTTGATTATGGGAGTTTCCATTTGGTAATTAGGTACAAAGGTGTAATGTGTAATCATTAAAACATTTAGTTATAAAATCCTTGTAGAATTTTGATTTCATTTGCACTCACTAACTTGTCGTTTTCTAAATTTTGGATTATGAGTTACAATGGTGTGATAAAATTATGCAAACCTTTTTTTTGGGTCCATTCGTATTCCTTCTTTTGATTTTATGAAGCCCAATTAGACTATCTTCTTATGCATAAAGTTTCACTTATTTAGGGTCACCAACAAATTTTCTTCCTACAAGAGTTTCATCACCTTGTGCATGCGTTCAAGGTGTTATGCTTTTTTTCTGCTAAACACTAGTATATCATCCAGATATACAATTACAAACTTCCCAAGGAATGGCTTTAACACTTCATTCATCAGTCTCATGAAGGTACCGAGGGAATTTGTTAACCCAAATGACATAACCAACCACTCATACAAACATTCGTTTTTTTAATCATGGTTTTCCACTCATCTCCTTCCCGATGCGGATTTGGTGATAACCACTCTTTAGGTCAATCTTCAAAAATATTGTGTGCCACTAAGGAAATACATTAGATCATCCATCCTGGGTAATGGAAATCTATACTAAATGGTTATATTTTTATAGCTCCAAAGTCAACACACATGTGTTATTCTCTTCCTTTTTTGGGTGCCATCACTTGTAGTTCACATGGACTCAAGCGTGCCTCGCACTAATCCTTTATAAGTAATTATTGTAATTTTCTTCACAACTCTTTGTTTTCTTCTGGGGTCATTATGTATGAATCCTTGTTTGGAAAACTAGCTCCTAACATCAAGTCTATTTGGTGATCGACACTGGGCACCGGTGGTAATCCTTGCATGTAATTCCTCCATTGCAATATCTCGTAAACTCATGTAATAATTCAAACACTTATATATGTAATTCATACCTTTTGTGTAATCTCTATGCACTTCCTTTCGTACTAGCACGTATCATACCTTCTCTTCCTCAAATCCTTGGAATAATTCTTTACCGAATACAAGTAAGGCCATCACAAAAACTATGTTGCACACTTATCCTTTCTCCTCATCCTTTAGCAATAAAAAGTTATACTTGTAACTATTTTTATCAATGAAAATTATATTCGTGTACCTATTATGGAAAACCTTTCTATCATAATTCTAAGGTCTTCCCAATAGTAGATGAAAAACATCCATTGGCATTATGTCACATAACAGTTCCTCGTAATAATTCCTAATCTAGAACTTGAAAGTACTTTTCTCATTTACTAGAACATGGTTTCCCTTTTGTAACCATGACACTTTATATGAGTTTGGATGTGTGATATTCTTCATACCTAGTTTATCTACCATTTCACAAGAAAGAAGGCTGTCCATGTTCTCACTTTTGACAACCAACTTACATCATTTTCCTCCCAAGCTTACAAATGGTCCTAAACAAATTATTTATCTCGCATGAGTTCTTCTTCTTTCTACTACATTTTCAAAAATACATTCCTTATCATTAAGGATTCTCTACACTATGGTGTCTCAAAATTATTTGCGGATCCTACATACTCGCTTCACCATGCACTATGCGCACATATACTTTCGTGAACTTACTCATGAGCTCACTTTATGTATTTTTACATTTGAATGCACAATGTTTGACAATTATACACTTGAAACATGTTCCGAGAGAATCCTATTCTCCGTCCTCATATAAATATTTCACGTCTTCTTAAAGAGTATGAAAACTCTTCCTCCCACACACTACTTTGAGTGTTTATTTGTGTACTATTATGATCATCTTATCGTGTTCTTTTATATCCTCAATTTCTTGCTTCCTCCTCTAC
Source organism: Taxus wallichiana var. yunnanensis (assembly GCA_018340775.1). Classification (NCBI taxonomy): domain Eukaryota; kingdom Viridiplantae; phylum Streptophyta; class Pinopsida; order Cupressales; family Taxaceae; genus Taxus; species Taxus wallichiana. The sequence continues at coordinate 815,375,980 of CM031235.1, forward strand.
CACGATATTTTAGCTTCCTCTTTTAGTTGTGAAATGGATCTTACACATCAACTTTTCCTCCACCTTTAAATCTTGTTTATAAACTTCCTCTACTATCTGTATGCACAATAGGATGATTTGTTCTTGAATTCTATACCTTGAGCCATTGATATATCATGTAACCTTCTCCTCGGAAAGCTTTCGTATGCCTAGATATTATTATGATCCTATGAAATTCTTCTATGTAATCCTTTATCGACATCTAATTCTATCTCAAAAATTTCAAATTATTAAATAAAATCATTTAGTGGTCATATGTCAATAACTTACGCCTCATTTTGGTTACTACATGATAGAAAATCAACATGTGACCTTCTTCGTACCTGACCTCTTGAGGTCATGCTGAGACAACTAGTATGGAATGGGAATTGAAGTGAAGTGATGGCAGTGATCAAGCTAATTGGGAACCTTATGTCTTCGACACACAATACTGCAATATACGAATCTAAGGCAAAGAATGCTCTTCTAACCTGAAGGGGTGTGATGGTATGGTCCGATATGATAGCTACCTAGAGAATCCAATCAATGTCTAGTTCTGTTGAGATTCTATCAAGTGGTTGTGGAATATGTGGAAAGTAACCTAAAGGTGCCTCGTATGGGATTCTTGACAAGGTCGTGGAAGTGGAGACAAGAGGTGTAGTAGAGATTCACGAACTATGGGCGATTCTCTGGTCTTGTCCAGAAAGTATTTTCTTGATCAGCTACTATGTTCAACAATGAAAGTTGTGTAATAATATCAAGTGGGAGTGGTGAAGATATGAATACCAATGTGCGTAAACTAGTGTCAATATCTAACTAACTAGTAGGCCTGTTGGGTTGTGGGACACGTGGATCACAACTAAATATTTTTTGAGGATGAGGCCCTTGTATGGTCATGCATGCAATCAAACCCTATTTCTAGGAGCAGTCCAAAAGTCGTAGGCTTGATTAGCAGTGATATTCATGGTATCTAACTATCTTATTTTCTCAGCATATGTTGTAGGTGTGTGTAAGACTGTTAAACACAAGCTTGTGTTGATGTCAGTTATTAGCTATAGTCCATTGGTTTGTGAGACCAGGGGATCACAAATCGTAAGTATTTTCCTATTGTGGACCGTTGATGGTCATGCAAGATGAATTGATTTGCTTTCGTAAACAAACTATCTATCAAAGGAAATATAACCTATTTTTTTGGTGTTTTCTCAATATATCAGAATAAAGCAATAAGAAAAACTAATCTATGGAAAGTAAATGTTTTTATTCTTTTCTAACTTTTCAGACAATTCATCTAATCTAATAATCAAATTAAATACAAACAATTAGCCGGATGTAGCTAACTATTTGTGCAGATGCGTGAATCTAAATCTTAAAAAAAGAGTTTATTCTAACTCAATCAAAATCCTTCCAACCATACCTTAGAAGTGAAGAAAAAATATAACCCTAATAGAGCTATTATTCCCCATAGCTTCCCTAGTAATGTTAAAGAGACAACTTTCTATTGATTTGATCTACTTGAAATTATCTAGATAATTGGAATGAGCTATTTCTCTACTCTATTTGATATGCAATTGAAATTAACAATTTTTAATTGACAATTTGATAAAAAAGCAAACAAATACACAACTCCAACTTGGAAGAGCAAGAACCTTGGCAAATCCAGTAGTATCAATATTTGTCCCCTCAGTTCTTTCCTTTCTTTCTCTGAGTGTTCATGTGAGTCCAAAGGATTGGGAATGCAAAGAATAAAAAAAAGAGGATGACATTTGAGAAATGGCACTTGAAAGCAACTGGACGCAATGCAAGTAGAAGAGAGATAGCACAAGAGATTTGAGCTTGGCTATGCAATTCCTAGCAAGATTATGGCAGCAAAACAATACAAGATACACAAAATTATTAGGCCCTTTTTCTTGAATACAAGCATGGAATATATAAGAATGGAGGCTAGGAGGTTACTTCATGCACAAGGTAAGAAGGAGGAGTTCCAACCAATTAAATTGTATTTAAAATAGGAGTAAGGAGAACCAAGAAAACAAAGCTATTTTTAGCCAATTTAGCTCACATAATCATGAAAAAGAAAATTTAAGTGAATCGTCGCATGTTTAAAACACACGTGAAGAATCTGGAAAAGTGGGCAGGATCGCCTTCGCTGTGTAGAGCAGCGGTTTCATGATCGCTACCAGCAGCGGCGGCGGCGGTTGCACGCGATGGCTAAAACAAGCATAGAAAGAGGTGAGAAGATGGAAAAATGCATGGAAAAGTTAAGTAAGGCTATCTAGGCTAAAAATATACATTGCGAATGGGTTTTGGAGCTCGAACACCTTCTTGAAAGGATTTTGAATCATCATTGGGGACTTTTGTAACCGTTTTCCCAACAATGTAGCACGTGCAATTTTGGGTGTGTACATATTGCCCCCTCGGAGAAGCATCTTAGCCATGAAAGAGGCATAAAATGTAGAGTCCAAGTATGGCATTCCCGAAATGGGGAGTTAGAAGCTATACCTAACACGTCAGTGTGTCGAAATCTTGCATTCAAGCTCCCGCTTCCTGTAAGAAGAAGAAGAGAATCAAGTGTAGATAGATAAAGTATTGGAAAATAAACACTAAACCAAAATGACAAGAGGACTTACCATCGCAAGGGGATGTAGAAATATACCTGCACCAATGCTCCATCCCTGTAAACACATACACTCAAAACAAGTTTAAATAATATATATATTGAAACAAACTCATTTTTCAATTCATTTGTGCATTGTTGATTTGGTGAATTTGGAGCTCTAGACATACGCGTTGACCGTTTCTAACGTGGATACAACCAAAACAACCATTACGAGATAGCGATCATGCCTCCATGAGCGGAAATCAACCGCACGTTCTCGGGTTAGTTATTTCCTCTTTTGTCTTTTTGTGCCCTAGATGTTAAAATGTTGAAAATTTCACCTAGGGGGGAAGTTTTCAAATTTTCTTGTTTCAAATTAGTCCTTAGGGGGGCACCCATAGGGCATTCTTTTATTGTGCTAGAAATGGTCAATTTTCTCATTTTTTGGCATTTTTGGGGTTAAGGGAACATTTTGAGAAATCGGGTCGACTCGCCGCCTAAGACAGGAGGCAATCAGGACCTTCACCTCGGCTGGGCGGGGGGTTCTAAACAAAATGTCTAAAATGTACCTTAACTTGAATTTTTGCATTTTCAATATTTTTCTATGTTTTTATGAGCTTATCATGTGATGTGCATTACTAACTTGCTCTTTTCTCATGTTTTGGTGAATTCGAAGGAGGAGTACATACGTTGGAGTAGAGAGAGAGTGTGATTGGCTCCTTAGGATTCTGGATCAGCTAACCTATGCTGATATGGATGTACTACAGTGAGTGAGCATATGATAGATAGCACAGGTGCCCCATGTCACTCCTACCAGTCACATTCTGTGTGACTTATTCTCTTACTAAGATGCAGACCGGAACACCTTTGGTTTCTAGGCATTAGTGGTGAGTGGACTATCACTCTGGAGGATGTATACCGAATCCTTGGACTCCCGATACTTGGGAGAAGACTGACATTGGAGATAGCGAGGTCCAAGGTCATGATGATGCAATGGGCCACATATATGGGAGACGCCATTGTCTCATCTGGATCGAAGAAGGGAATGAAGGTTTGGTCCATTGCTACTGCTCCCATTCCTATCCTTCAGAGAGCCATCATGGGTATCTTGTCCTTGAGACTAGTCGGGGACAAGGGAGGAGATACACTCTTATACTATTGGGCCCCCATCATTACATAGATTGAGGCTCATGGTTGTAAGTATGCCTGGGGTAGATATTTTGGGGACTACATACCACGATTTGTATAGAGTGGTTAGATTGTAGGGACAGTCTTTGAGCCACCCCACTCTTGTTATGAGTTGGGTTTATGAGCACTTCATCCCCTACATGGTAGGGGGGTACTAGTATCAGACCCAGGGGCTATTTGGGAAGCTAGATGGATAGGTATGTCAGTGCTCCAAACACCACATCAGTTAGTGGCTTCCTTGACTATGGTAGACATGACTGCCACACCCTACTAGGACATGACAAGGATATGGGGTGAGGAGGTTACGATGATGGTGGCTTGCTCTTCCATGAGCCAGTTAGTTGACAGAGCTAGGAGATTAGAGATTCACCCATTTGACCGGGTACCTCAGCCAGATTCGGCCTTCCATACCTTGTCATGCTTCCTCCAGTTTATAGGACTATTTGGGAGGCTCAGAGGGGTCCTAGAGGGGATCCCGGTTGGATAGTGGTTACTCTTAGCATGCCTATTGTAGTTATACATGTAGTCTAGTCTTGGAAGGCAACTAGTGCCCTCGAGCACCCTTACTTCAGATTGTGGCAGCTCCTTCTCACAGTGGGGAGGAGGATGAGTCAATTGATTTGGACTCTGACTCTGCAGAGGATACGAGAGATGATAAGGAGGGGGACTTTGTCAGATATGGGGCCAGGGAGGAGGATGAGGGGGAGCCCCTTCAAAGGGAGAAGAGAGTGACCCTGAGTGGCATGACACTAAGGAGATCCTTAGAGTAGTGCACGAGGAGGAGAGCGTAGAGAGAGAGAGACTAGTCTCAAAGGAGCCATTTGGAGAGTATGATGAGTCTATGATTGGAGAGCGTGCCACACATATGGATTCGGTGAGGCTTCATAGCCACCAGAAGCAAAGACTTGCAGCCCACAACCACCGATCCCACATGGATTCTCAAAGACCCGAGTATGTTTGATACTCCTTTCTCAATTTTGTCTATTGATTTTCGTATGTTTATCTTAGCATTCTCCTTTTGATTTGCGTTTTGTGATTTTCTAGCTCATTATATCTCTCTTTTTTGTTCTTTTCTACAACGTCTACACATGAGTGGTGATAAATCATTCGGTATGCATGGACACCCTATTGATTCCCTCGGGAAGACCCGGGCCGAGTTATCTACATATTTAGGATAGCCCTTAGCCACCGGCCGACATACCGATGTCTTCACTCCCGTCTAGAAGGTGATGGAGATAGTGACCTGCCTTCATACCTAGGTAGCTAGATACAAGACTATTGAGCAGCATCTGATGAGGTGGAGCCATTCTCACAGTGAGGATATGGGTTGCGAGAACCACCACGAGCACTCACACCATTCATTCCATTCACAAGTGCGTCGCAGCCATAGCAGGAGCCCTAGACGTGGTCGTGCACCATCCGAGGGATCCCATAGGGATTGATAGGTCGTTGAGCCTTTATTGCTTTGATACCATTTTTGATATTATATGATTTTTTTATATATTTTGGGCTCACTTGAGTGTTTTGACCATGCCTAGTGCATGATGACATTGTATACAAACTTGATCTACTATGATATATATGAGACTCTATTTTTGGTTTGGTATTCCATTGTATCTGAGTTGACTCTTTTGGCTTATCTCTCATGTGTACTCTAGATGTTTAGAATTTCCACTTTTCAATTCTTTTCAGAATGTTTGTAATGGATGTGAATGATAAACAAAAGGATTTATTTTTGTAGTTTATGCTACTGATGGATGATAATGCAAACGTAATGTGATCTTAAACTTAGTTTCTTTTGAAATCTTTAGTACTTCATATTGTCTTGATAAAACATGATGATACAATGATATGATAAATAGATGTACATGCCCCACTCCTAACCCCACACAACTAGTAAGATGCGAGGGCTCAACACAAAGAGTTAAAAAGGGCACAAGTTATGAAAATTTGTTGAATGGCTTTGATGAGAGAAAGACAGAGGTTTGACAGAACCAAATTGGGATGCTACAACCTTACTCTACTCAAGCTAATTCATAGTTTAGAATGTGAATTGCTTTGCATTTTATCTAGACTTGGATCTGTAGATGGCCACTTGGTTGACAAAATCTAGTTTTGGGGTTTTAAAATCTCTTGGAATTTTGGACATCTAACTCACTTTGTTTTTGATTTATGATTTCACAATGTTTGACTAATTTGTAACTTTCAAGTTTATCAAAGAGACCCCCTACGCCTTGCCCCATGCTACCAGTAGGAAGCATGGGCTCATCACCATGGACAAGGCATAAATGAGTAAGGGCATTTCCCTCCTTTCCCAACCCTACGTCACTAGTAAGAGATGCAGGCTCAACACCGAAGGTTGGTAGGGAAAGGAAATGTGTAAAAATAAAATTTTCTATGGATTTTCATTTGAATTACTTATTTTAGAAAAATGTTTAGAATTCTCTTATTTCCAAGGAGATGTATAAGGGATAGATGCGACACCATGAAGCTTCTAGAAAATACCATGAACAAAGACACCTAGCCTAAGAAGAGACCAAAATTAGAACCAAGTATGCAGGCCTTGGTATGGTTACCGTCAAAAATTTGTCTTTCTTATTTGGATTGATAAATGATTTAGAAACAATTGATGATACTATGAAGGTTTTAAGAGACATGATTTGAATGTTTTTTCAATGTTTTTCAGAAGTTTTTAGGAATTTCTATAAGAATAAGCTCCTTGATCACAATTTTTACAAAATGAACAGACAAATGAAAATGCAATGCAAATGCAATAATGTACATATGAAAATTCCGATGGATCATGTGTAGTATCTCTTTAGGTGAAGAGAGTTTATAGATTCACTAAACTCCTCACCTTCTAGCATACATAAGCAAAATGTTCCATTTTTGTAGTCTTCCACTACTCGATATGGACCTAACCACCTAGGTCTGAATTTCCTTCCCTCGCCGGTCTTTTTCTATCCGGCTATTGAGTCTTAATACCAAATCTCCTTCATAGATCTCACATTCGTAAACCTTCTTGTTATATTTCCGAGCCATCCAATCGGTGTAAACATTGTGTCATTGTGTGGCATTCAATCTAGCCTCATCGAGACTTTCTAACTAGGAGAGTTGTGCTTCATGATAACCCTCCTCTCCCAGGATCCCATGTAGTGAAATACAAAGACTAGGTATTTGACTTCGAGTGGCAGAACCGCCTCAGCACCAAATACTAAATAAAAGGGGGTTTCACTATTGGTGTTCTAACCGACATTTGGTAGGTCCACAAAGCCAGAAACAACTTTAGGTTTCAATCCCATTTATTCTCCTTAATGGTTTTGAGAAGGATGGCCTTTAACGTCTTATTTGTAGCCTCACTTGTCCATTAGCCTGAGGGTAGTAGAGAGAAGCCATGTGATGACTTATTTTGAACTTTGTACACAACTCACACACCTCATCATTTTTGAAAGACGTGCCATTATCAAAAATAATGACTTGTGGCACCCCGTACCTACAAATGATCTGGTTCAGGATGAACTTAGCGATTATAAAGCCAGGTACGGTGGTAAGGGGCATGGATTCTACCCACTTGGTAAAGTATTCTATGGCCATGATTATGAAGTTATGGCCATCTGTTGATGAGGGAGAGAATTTCCCTATCAAATCCAAGCCCCACATGGAAAAGGGCCATGGGGTTGTGATTGGTTACAAAGCTTGTGCCGGTATGTGGATCTCATGAGAGAACTCCTAGAATTTGTGGCATCTACACAAAAATTATAATGTGTCATGCTCTAGAGTGGGCCATAAGTAGCCCATCCGATGTATTTTCCAAGTAGTAGCGTGGCCACCGAAGTGACCTCCACATACCCCGCTATGTGATTCATAAAGAATCTTTTCGATTCTTCGGGCGCCAACACATCTCAGAAACATTCCGTCAAAGGCTTTATGGTAGAGCACTTGTTCTAAAATAATGTACTTAGCAAAAGCAATGACACGTAATCACCTTCTTTGTTGTGACGTTGCCCCTTCTGGGTATGTGTGGTCCATGATGAAGTTGATAATGTCGGTATACCAAGGACATACAAAGATAGGGGGCCTGGTTTTGACGAAGTACACACACTCATTGGGAAAGTCCAGATCTACCAAATCACCCCCATCTAATGGATTATCAGCCAACTAGTCTATAATGATTTGACCCTTAACGGGATTTTGATTTACAAACGTTAACTTGAAATCATCCATTAATGTTTCAAAATGTCCAAACTTTTTAGACAAATATCCTTACATTAGGAATGTCTGCAAGTGGTCTATCTTAACAATAACCTTGATTGAGCATGTAATTCCCTAAACACTTTGTTGCAAAAACTATGGCAATGCATTCCTTTTCTGCCTGTGTATAGTGTGTCTCATAATCAAGCAATGTCTGACTAATGAAGTAAACTACACACTCTCGTTTATCATCATCCTCTTGAGCCAACATGCAGGCTAGTGAAACATCCATAGCTCATGAATACAAGATCAACGGGTGATCCGATCTAGGCAGAATTAATGTGGGAGTGGATAAAAAAATAGTTTAACCACCTCAAAGGCCTCATTGCATTCTTCCATTCAATCAATGCTATAATCCTTTTCAAAAAATTATTGATGGGATGAATAGCATAGGTCAAGTCAGGGATGAACCTTTAGATTGCACCGATTTTCCCAAGAAAAGATCTAATACCGGACTCATCCGATGGTGGAACCATTTCTAATACAACCAGATTTTGGCTGGGTCAACATCAATCCCTTGTGAAGATATAATGTAACCTAGAAGCTTGCCTCCTGTTACACTGAAAACACATTTCTCTGGATTTAATGTGACACCATACTCAATTAAGTGTGAAAGGATGATGTGAAGCACCTCAGGGTGATCACAACACTTCCTAGCCTTAGCCAACAGGTCATCTACATAGGACTCCACAATCTTATGAATAAGATCATGGAATATGTAGGTCATTGCTCATTGGTATGTAGCACCAACATTATTAAGACCAAATGGCATGACAACATAATAGTAGGTTCCCCAAGGAGTTATAAATGTAGTCTTAGCTTGATCCTCTTTAGAGATTTTGATTTGATTATATCCTAAAACCCATCCATGAGAGACAAAAACTCAAATCTAGTTGTTGCGTCAACAATAACATCAATGGATGGTAATGGGAAATCATCCTTGGGGAAAGCTTTGTTAATGTCCCGAAGTCTATGCAAATACAGATCTTTCCATTCTTTTTGAGAATGAGGAAAATATTAGATACCCATTGTGAATAATCAACCGGCTTAATGAATCCCCACCGAGAAGTTTCATTACTTCTTCTTTCACCATAAGGGCCACCTTTGGCTTCATAGGTCTCAAATTTTTCTTAATCGGCTTTGCATCTGGTTTGGTGATGAGATTGTGCACCATGATATGTGGTGCAATCCCTGTCATTTCCTTGTAGCTAAACATGAAGGCCTTTTGATGTTCTTTGAGGATTTGGGTATGTATTTCCACTTCCTCTGGAGTTAAAGAGGACCCTAACTTTAAGATCTTTGGTTCCTCCTCCTGTTTCAATGTTTATATCAATTGTTCCTTCAATTAAGGAGGCATTTCCCTCCTCGAATTCGGTGGGTGGAGGCAACTCCAAGTCCCCTTCTTCTTCTACCTTGTAAATCTCAAGATCCTTTTCTCGGAGAAGACTCAATCATTGGATTCCAAAATAAGAAGAGGAACGTGGGATTAGGGAAAGGTCTATCTCATGACAGGTAAGATGTAGTTCTACCAAAGTGTTTAAATAAGTTAAAGTCGATTCATCACTATTGACGTGCTCTAAAAAATCAGACTGACTCTTGGTTTCTACGTATGTCAACATTGGGGTCGTTGGTGTTTTATGAATCAAGGTTTTGGCGCGAACCGAAACCGTGAAGTTAGTATCTTCTAGGTCTTTACTTGGGGTGAAGTTTGAAGTAGAAGTTGCTATAGAATCTGAGAAGGTTTTGTTCACATGGAACGGATTTGATTGATATAAAGTCAAACCCCTTTGTTAGGCCCAACATAGTTGTTTTGTAGAGTTATAGGTGCTCAGCCCTAGTCTCATACACCTCAGATACCTAATTTGTGACCAGTTGTGAGTCACCCAATACCCTAATATTGAGGATTCCCATCCTCTTAGCTATGATGAGGCCTAATAGGAGAGCCTCATATTCAGCCCCATTGTTTGTGCATTCAAAATTCATCTTGAAAGAAAAAGGTATAATCCTTCCTTCGTAAAAGTAAGGATCATGCCTACCCCGGTACCAAAGCGACACTTGGCTCCATCAAAATGGAGAGTCCAACAACTACTTGGGAAGATGGACATTGAGTCCTCCTTTGTACCTTCCCCCTTTACCTTGGTTACCTCAACCATGTAAACCTCATCATTGGAAGGGAACCAAGTCCCAAGGCATGTCCCATACCCATGGAATCAAAGGGGAGAAGGATAGGAAAATCCTTTTCTAATAGCTCGACAATCTTTGTTGTAGTTCCTAACGATACGTCTCTATAACAATGTTTTCATCCTTGACTACCGGAATACCCTCGATCAAACCCATAACTTCTAACTCCATTGTAGGAACTAGTTTTTCTTCTGGTGCTATGCTTGTAGGTTTGTTTAACTGGTTTGTAGGAAGTTTGAATTTAGAGTGGACCCCTGGATTTTTCTTCAAGTTGGCCAAATGTATATCAAAGGGTTTTGGATCACCTTGAGCCACAAAGACTTTCCCTAAATGTAAGAATCTAACCTCTTGGAATAGAGTGGAGGGGATTTCCTTCATGCGATGGATCCAAGGATGACCAAGGATCATGTTATAATTGGTTTCCCAATCTATAATATAAAACTCAGTGAGTACCATCTTAGGCCCGAGAGTAACCGGTAATACTATGGTTCCGATCGAGGTTTCCTTGAGGCTATCATATCCCCTTAGTGTGTTCCTAGTCGAGGATCAATTGGTCTCTCCATATCCTAACTTCTGAAGAAAAGAGAAGGGAAATATATTAAATTCTTCCCCATCATCAATAATTACACGTTTCACATAGTTTTTGTAGATCTAAACTTCTAAAAACAAGGTTGGATCACCTCTACGAGCTATTTCAGCATATGTAGGTATCTTACTTATGTCAAACACAAACCCAATGTCCCTTTCGGGTTGCCTGGAGGGAAAATGTCAAAGTCTATATGATTTATCTGTGCCTCTAGCGGAGGGGTAACATTAATCAAATGGCTGAGACCTAGCACTTCTAACAAAGTGGCTTGATGAGTAGGGGAATTCTTTAGTAGATCCAAGAAGGAAATATGTGAAAAGGTCTTGGTCAGATCACTGATTAGATCATAAGCCCTTACTAGTTTGCTTAGCATATCGTGACTATTTTCCTGACACACCTAGATAAATCGGGATTGGTTGTGTAGAATAATCCCTAGTTCTCATAGCGGTGTTAATTTGGGGTTTGACGTCTAACTCTACCAATCCCATTATTTTCATTTTTCGCGACCATCCAAAGGGCTGCCACTGTGGGTTTAATGAAGTCAAGCTTCAAGATCATGAGTCCCTATTACGATAACTTTATTGGAACCACTGGGATCTAATCTACCGTCCTTTGACGCATGGGAGAGAGGATCATCAAGATCCCTAATGACGTGTTTCGTGGATAAACCGGTCCCATATAGGCATTTTGACCGGGTGCAGATGGGTTTGCCAAAAACATGTCAACAAATAATTGTATTTGGTCTTTCGGAAAACACTCAAAAATTATTACAATCACAACAAGTTCTTGCGTCATGCCCATAGACCCTATGGAAACCACAAGATAAGTCGATTGTAATCTCGAGGACTTTGGTTTGTTCCTTGTTGTGGCCCAAAACTATGGTTATTGTTTGGTTAATGATTGTTGTGGTTAAAATTTTGAAACCCTTGCCATTGGTTCTAAAATTGGTTGGGGTATAGACTGGGGCTTGGGGTTGGCATTTGCCTTTTGAAATTAATATAGATTTTTTATTAAATTCACATTAACTTAAATTTATAAAAATTAATAGTGAAACGTATCAGGCTTGGTGCAAAAGTGACGTAAATTGTGTCATGTTTTCTCCTTATTTACATCACACTAACCTTTGAAATGGAAAAAAACTTAAACTAATAGGGCTTAAAATCCCTTCCACTTTATTTTTATTGAATTATCCATCAGGATATCTGGTAGAAAAATGAATGTACACATAGTTGCAGAACTCAAAAAATCAAAATGAGAATAACACAATAGCATGTATTTAACTCAATAAAAATATATTTACAATGTGTTATATATAGGTGCAAGAAAGTGTAACTTCCACATAGAATCATGAAGATAACTACAATTAGACTAGTGGAGAATAATCCTAAAGCATAATATAATTGCCACTTTAGCTAATAAAGGCAGTAGTTAACTCCCGAAGACTAAAGAACGCCTGAGAAAATTAAATCTACATGTGTAGGAGTAATTCAAAAAAACAAATAAATGGAATAATTAATATCCTACACCAACATTTTCTATTTTAATGGAGACTATAGGCCAAAAACATAGTGACAAGTGAAAGGACAAGAAGAAATAAAAAATAAGGGAGAAGGAGATAGCTAAAGAAGAAGGATATTGGAACAATGGAAAGGGACATGAGAGGGGGAACATATATTGGTGCACCAATAAGATTTAAGAGGTAAAGTGGGACCTTTATTGTCATATATGAGACCAATGTAGAAGAAGAATATAAAGTAGAGTATGTATCTCATCTACAAAGAAAAACCATATCAAAGGTATGTTGCATTCTCGACCAAAATTTGATAACAAAAAAATATGTAAACCCTAGGAATGAAAATGTTTAAATTGTATAAACCAATGAAGGTAAATTATAAACTCTATATGAAATTAGGAACACTAGTAAAATTGGAAACCCTAGGGTAAATTGAAAACCCTAAAATAAATTGGATACCTAGGATAACCTAGAAACTCTTTAGTAAATTGGAAACTCTAATGTAAATTAAAATCCAAAAATAAATTAGAAATCCTATGGTAAATTAAAATCCGTGAAATAAATAAAAACCCTTTGGTAGATTAGAATGAATGGAATAAATTGGAAACCGTAGGATAAGTTAGAAACCATGGAGTAACTTAGAAACTATAGTAAACTAGAAATGCTACAAGAAATTATAGACCCTAAGGTAAATTAAAAACAATATAAGAGTAGTGTTGGAGAGGATAGAATCCTCCTATTGCTTTAGGGAAAAATAATTCCATTTTGTGATGTGCTAAATAAAATCTAAATAATGTTTTTTTGACATGATAATTTATTAAATCGTCAATATGTTTTATTTTTATATTAGAGATGATATCGAGTGTGTTTACAATGTGAATAAAATAATAATTGTGAATATAGTTTCGTTTCATTATTATTATGTGCAAGAATGTTAAAGGTAGAACATTTTGAATAAATTAATCCACATTAACTATACAATTCAAAATATAACTATTAATATAGTAAAATCTAGCATAAAATTCAAGGGGAGATGAATACTTAATGTGTAGAAAGGTACATAAGTGATCTATGTATAGATTGGATGAAATAGGTGATATGGACCTAGAAATACTTCACCCTAATAATTTAGTTGGAAACTACTCATGTAAGAAACTATAAATATTTAGATAAGGCATAGTACAGTCTTGTCCTACTTTATATGGTTTCAACCTGTAAATAGATGAGCTCTATAAATTTGTTTTCCTATCATTGGTTTGGAATGGTTTTTAATTTTTTTGCTAAGGTTCACATACCTTCATAACCACATGTAGTATGACATATCACAAATAGAAAACCATGTATTCATGTAAAAATTCATGAAATGATAAGATAACAAAAGTAGAAATCCATGTGTGAATGAGGATGTATTGACCTTGAAATCAACCCCTATTGAACCAATCCAATCATTGAACTAAATTCCTTTGAGTCATAGAAAATCCCATGTAGTTCTCCTAGTATTGGTGCAAGTGATGTATGTAATCTAATCTAACCCCTATGTTTCCCTTTTATCTCTTAACACAAAGAATATTAGGCGTAACTAACTATAGATAGAATAAAATGGTACATATCATGGTAGTAGTATGGTGTGATGAACTCTAAATTCCATCAAAAAATTCCCTTTGTTCTTTTAATACCTTTGAAAATTCTTGGAGTGACTTAATCTTACTAAGATATAGCTCTTAGACCTTTGAATTATTGGTAATGGAGGAAGCTAGAATCTTGAATCTTGTTTGACTGCTCTAGACCTTTGTGGTGTATGTTCTAAAGGATGTACAATGGAGAGTAATTTTCAATGTATTCTCTTTAGAATGTTAGGTAGGTCATAAAGTACATTTGAATTGCTTAAATAGGCTTATGTAGGTTAGTTATCATATTAAATTTGACCTAGGGAAGATGAAACAAAGTGGACAAAAGATATTAAAATTAAAAGTAGATCCATCATAAGAGGGGGATGGGATCGTATAGGTCTGTTAATACTATAGTATGACATAGGTTTGTTATATATGGTCTCATATAGGGATCTAATAATGACAGAGCTAGATTTTGGGAAAGTTCATTAGGGTTAGAATCTTTATTTGGATAATTGAGTTTGCAAAAATGAATGGCATAGAAGTGTGTAAATATTAGAAAGTAATGAAAGATGGAAAATAATACATAAATTAAACTTATAATGTGATCATAATTCTTGGTATGAGAAAAAATCCAAACTTATCATTTCCAAAAGATAAGTTGTCAAATATAAATGTCTACATTTGCCCTTTAAATGTGGAATTCAAAATTGCATACTTGAATGAAAACATACCTAAGTGTGGACACACACTTTATCTTTTTTTTTTAATTTTTATTCTTGTGTTGGTGTTGTCATGTTCCATAGTGAAACCTATATCATAGAGTGTATTTAATGTCTATTAAAGAAATTAAACTATAACTCAAATACGAAAAGTAATTTAGGATTTAAAAATTTAAATTTTTTTATAATAAAGTAAAGAGAGGAAAATAATAGAAGGAATCCACCTATTTTATTTATGGAGGAGGATATTTCATTCTTTTTGTTCTTTTGAATTATATATTTTTGAGCTGCCAAAGGATTGAGAGTGATAAATTCCCAATTTCAACCAAAGGATAAGTCAAAGTAGGAGAGCAATGAGTGTGCATGACCCAGCTTCCGAGAAAAGGTACCATAGGAAATTTTCCCAAAAGAGCCCTACTAAAAGAAATGAGATAGGAAGGAGGAAAAAACCAGAAACTTGAAGTGTTGATCAATCTCTGATATAACCTATACAATAACCCATAAATAAGCTCTAGATCATCCAAAAAGTCCCTTAAAAACAAGTGATTTAGTTAGTGTAATTGCTTACATACTTAATGATCAAATTGTGCATCAGATGCACCACTAAAATTAAAAATAATATTTTAAATATTGTTGGTTATTAATTCTGATCACCTAAAATAAAAATAGTAATAAACACATGCACTATTTGCTATAATAGAGTACTATGGTGCCATTCTTTAGGTCATGCATTTATTAACCCAAAAGGCTAAAATTGATTACAACTCAACTTACAAAGCAAGTTAAACTCATAATAGAAACTCTAATAATTTTAAAATACTCCAAAAAAAAATAGACTTCTAGTTAACTCAAAATTAGACTCATGTAATCCATGGACAATGTTAACATGCAAGAAGCTTTTCCCATAATAGAATTATGCAAGCTAGGCATGCATTCAAAGCCTAACTATGGATCTCTTATAAATAATGCACCCTAGGGTACCTAAAATCTAAGGATTGTCATAAAAGTTACATATTTGAAGCTATATTAACTTAGAAAATGTCTCTCACCTCTTTGGGGATGAAAACACAAGAATTTGTACTTATCCAAAATTGATAGTTGATAGTTTATTTTTAGCTTTTAAAGCTTTTTTAGGAAATCACTGAAAATCACTTATTTGGTCCTACATGACTAAAAAAACATATGAATGAAATAAATAAGTCCTAAAACATTCTAAATTGTATTTTTAGAGTATTTTAAAAAATATAAATTATCTAAATTTAGCATAATTTCAAATGTCAAAATTGGCATCATTCCCAACATTCCCCCTTTGATGCAAAGGGAAGAAATTCCAATCATTTGCTTGAGTCTTCTATGTGTGTGCTTCAGAAATACCTCAGTGATTACATCAAAAATTTATCCTTTGTTTTCACATATTTAATGACAAAATATTTATCATTGACCAAGTCTTTGATAAAGTGATGCTTGAGCTCAATGTGTTTGGTTCTAAGCATGGAAAATTGGATTCTTGGAAAATTTTATTGCCCCAATGTTATCACAAAATATTTGTGTAGGATCAAGTTGAGCCTCTTTTAAATTAACTAAGATTATTCTACACCACATTCCTTGTGTGCAAGCTAATGTAAGGGTTGCATATTCAACTTTAGTAGAGGATAATTCAATAGTAGTTTATTTCTTTCAAGACAGAGAAACCAATCAACTTCCCGATGTGAAGCAATAACTTGAAGTAGACTTCCTATCATCAAGAGAACATCCCCAATATAAATCTAAGTATCCAACAATACATAATGAACTTGATTCTTTGAAGTGAATACCATGATCATAAGTCCCTTTCACATATCTAAAAATTCTTTTCACAGACTTACATGTGTTTGAGTTAAGGCATTCCCATAAATTTAGAAACTAGTGAAACCCCATAAGTGATATTAAGTCTAGTCATAGTGATATACATCAAAAATCCCACCATACTTCTAAAAATATTCTCATCACCTAAAGGTATTTCATCCTCTCTCATTATTTTTATCCACTTGTAATTGGAGTATCTCGTAGCCTTAGAATCTTGAAGATTGAACTTCAACAACATATCTTGGACATACTTTGCTTGAAAAATAAATACTTCCTCTTTCTTTTGATGGACCTCCATACCAAGAAATTACTTCATAATTCCAAGATCACTCATCTCAAATTATGATTTCATATCTTCCTTGAAGCTATACAACATCTCCATAGAGCTACCTATGAAGATCAAATCATCTACATAGAGGAAAACATACAAAACATTAGAACTAAATGATTTTATGTAAAGATTTGGCTCATTTTGAATTATTACAAAGCCTTGTGCAAAAAACCAATTATCAATTATTGAGTACAAAAATCTTGGATATTTCTTGATCCCATAAAGATCCTTATTCAACATGTACACCCAAAATTATCTACCCTTTACCTCGAAACCGTATGGCTACCTCACATACACTTCTTATTCAATCACTCAATTTATGAGTGCACTCTTTACATAAATTTGATGTATCTTCCAAATTTTATGAGAATAAATTTAAATAATTAGTCTTATAGTATATTTCCTTTTAAAAATAGAATAAGTATCCTCATAATCAAGACCAAACGTTTGTACAAATCCTTTTGCTATAAGTCTAGCTTTTAGCTTATCAATTGTACCATCATTGTTTACTTTGGTATCCTAGACCAACTTGGAACCAATGAAATACTTATCAACAAGAGGCTAAATAAGTTTCTAATTAAAATTCCTATCAATGGAATTCATTTCAAGTTTTATAACATCAACCGACTCTTTCCTTTGACTAGCTTCTTCAAATTTCTAGGCTCACTAGCCATATAAGATAATGAAAACATAGAATTTTCATCATATGCATCATAAAATAAATTACCTTGTTAATATTACAACCTTGTAATACTCATATCATATTTCTAATCCAAATTTTTACTTTTTGGATGTGGATTCAATAATTGTTTGTAATTACTTGGAGTTATTGTAGATGTTAGTTTCTTGTAAAGAGCTAGTATCATTTCTTGAATTCAAAAGATATGTAAGACTTTGTAAGTCCTTAAAATATTATTTAAGAGGTTCCCCACAATGTAGGAGAATCAGAGGACTACTTATATTTTGAAATTTTTATAAGTAAGGAGGAATGCGTGAAAATTAGGATAGGTAAGCTAAGTAGCTAGGGTGTGCAAAAGAATAACGTGCACTGTATGAAAAAAATTTAGGAGCACGTGGAAATTTTTGGAAAGGCTCAAAGGGAATTCACAATGAATCACACAATGACATGTGAATATTTTGAGCACAAGACTTGAGGCTAGTAAAATGAATAAAGATAACTACCCACTCATTAATAGTGATGAACTACTTTATAGAATTCTTTCAACTACCATAATAACGGTAGTTGGCCGCCACTAATGTACAAGAGTTCAAACACAAGTTTGAGCATGATCACAAGATAGTTTTAGAAGTAAATTAAAATTTCATAATGGGTGGGAAAGAGGTCTATAAATACCTTTTTGGTGCCAGATTACAAGGAAATTTTGGAAAACTTTTAGAGAGAGAGAAAGAGGGCCTTAGATAGTTGAGAGTAAGAATCCAAGATTTTGAAGCCATATCCCATGTAGCTATGTAGATATATAACTACCCATAGAGGGTTAAATATTTTACATGTCATAAGGATTATGATAATATATTCTAAGTTCTATATGTGAATTATCCCATTGTGTTTACTTTGAAAATAATCCACGGTCATTTCGATTAGACTAGATTGTCATTAAAGTGGTATCAGAGCGTAACTACACACCTTAGAGATAGGTTGGAAGGACTGGTATAACTCCAAACATGAGGAAACTATTAAGAAGAAGTGGAGGTGCCACTAAGAAGAGATGCTAACATGGGAATAGAAAATGAAACCAACACAACTATTACGGGAGTGTTGGAATAAGTAATGGAAAAACTAAGGGGTGTGAGGATGAGGCTATAAATTGTTGAAGAATATAAATGAAGAGGATTTTTGGTACCATAGGAATAAAGTGATGATGAAGGTGAAGTGGTAGTAAGAGTAACATGTAATAAAGGATTCATCAAAGATGCACAAGATGAAGCAAAATCCATAGACACGAGAGAAGTGTGATTTATCTAAGTAATTTCAAGGATGGGTCATGAACCGAGGATGGATGTTCCATCATTTTCTATAAGTTTGGATTAATAAGAGTTCATATATTGGCTCACAAGTATGGAGGAATATTTTGAGTCTAAGGAGATAGTCGACCCACAATGCATTGGAGTGACACAAACTAAGCTAAAGGAACATGCAACATTGTGGTGGAAGGATGTGAAAAATGAATGGAAAAGAAGAGAAAATAATAAGATAGTGTGTTACTGTGGTTGGATAGAATCGTATGCACTTAAAATTACACGTGTTAAATTGTCAGGAAAATGGTTACAAAAGTCCCCAATGATGATTCAAAATCCTTTCAAGAAGTGTTCAAGCTCCAAAACCCATTTGCAGTGTATATTTGTAGCCTAGATAGCCTTACTTAACTTCTCCATGAATTTTTCCATCTTCTCACCTCTTTCTGTGCTTGTTTTATCCTTCATTGCTAGAATTGTCACCCTAATCGGTTGGTGGTTCGCAAACCGCTGCCCCGCACAGGTGGCGGTCCTACTCCGATTTTTCCAGATTCTTCACACGTGTTTTAAACATGTGACAATTCACTTAAATTTTATTTTTGCATGCATCCGTGAGCCAAATTGGCTAAAAATAGCTTTGTTTGCTTGGTTCTCCTTGCTCCTTCTATTTTAAATAATATTTAATTGGTTGGAACTCCTCCTTCTTGCCTTGTGCATGAAGTAACCTCCTAATCTCCATTCCTATATATTCATGCTTGTATTCAAGCAAAAGGGCCTGAGAATTTTGTGTATCTTGTATTGTTTTTCTGCCATAATCTTGCTAGGAATTGCATAGCCAAGCTCAGATCTCTTGTGCTATCTCTCTTCTACTTGCATTGCGTCTAGATTGCTTCCAAGTTGTCATTGCTCAAGCACCATCCTCTTGTTTTTGTTCTTTGCATTCCCAATCCTTTGGAATCACATGAACACTCAGAGAAAGAAAGGAAAGAATTGAGGGGACAAATACTAATACTACTGGATTTGCCAAGGTTCTTGCTCTTCCAGGTTAGATTTGTGTATTTGTTTTCTTTGTTTATCAAATTGTTAATTAAGAATTGTTAATTTCAATTGCATATCAAATAGAGTAGAGAAATAGTTCATTCCAATTAGCTAGATAATTTCAAGTAGATCAAATCAATAGGAAGTTGTCTCTTCAACATTATCGGGGAAGTGTGGGGAATAATAGCTCTGTTAGGGTTATGATTTGTTCTTCACTTCTAAGGTAGGGTTGGAAGGATTTTGATTGAGTTAGAATAGACCCTTTTTTAGATTTAGATTCACACATCTGCACAAATAGTTAGCTACATCCGGCTAATTGTTTGTATTTAATTTGATTATTAGATTAGATACATTGTCTGAAAAATTAGAAAAGAATGAAAACATTTAATTTTCATAGATTAGTTTGTCTTATTACTTTGTTCGATATATTGAGAAAACACCAAAAACATAGGTTAGATTTCCTTTGATAGATAGTTTGTTTACCGAAAGCAAATCAATTCATCTTACATGACCATCAACGGTCCACAACAGGAAAAGACTTACAGTTGTGATCTCCTGGTCCCATAACCCAACGGACCAAAGCTAATAATTGACATCGACACAAACTTTCGTTTAACAGTCTTATGCACACCTACAACATACGCTGAGAAAATAAGACAGTTAGATACCCTGAATATCACTACTAATCAATCCTATGACTTTTGGACTACTCCTGGAAATAGGGTTTAATTTCATGCATGACCATATGAGGGCCTCAGCCTCAACAAGTCTTCGGTTGTGATCCACAGGTCCCACAACCCAACGGGCCTACTAGTCAGCTAGATATTGACACTGGTTTACACACATTAGTATTCATATCTTCACCTATCCCACCCGATATTATTACATAGCTTTCATTATTAAACATGACAATGATCAGAAAAAAATTTAGACAAGACCGAGAATAGCCCATAGTTCCTGCATTCGCTACACCTTTTTCTCCACTTCCATGACCTTTCTAGAAACCCATATGAGGCACCTGCAGGTTACTTTCCATATATTCTGTAACCACTCAATAGAATCTCGAGAAGAACTAGACATCAATTGGAGTCTCCAGGTAGCTATCATATCAGACTATACCGTCACACCCCTTCAAGTTAGGAGAGCATTATTTTCCTTAGATTCACAGATTCCAGTATTGCGTGTCAAAGACATAAGGTTTCCCAATTAGCTTGATCATCGCCATCAATTTCACTTCCATTTCCATTCCATACCAGCTTGTCTTGGCACAACCTCGGGAGTTCGGGTGTGAAGAAGGTCACGTGTTGATTTTCTATCATACAAAATTGGTGAACCTGATGTGAAGAGCTAGTCTCTAAACGTTTCCACTTTCTTCGTCCATCCTTTATTCTACGGGTATTCTTATACCCCCCGAATATGTCGGGATATGATGAGTATGGTCGGCCCATCCCGGTTTCGACATGTACCATTACCAATCAAGTATACCAAAACAATCACCTTCACTTTCAACATGGGCAGAAAACCGCTCATCCACTCAAAACCCTCTACTTCAGGGAACCAATGTTGGTTCTTCTGTATGCATTAAAGAACTTGATCAGGTCACTCAGACCTATCCCCTCAAACAATCAAGTTCAAATAACATGACATTCACTGGTGAAGCAAGTTCATCTCCTCGGGTATTGTTTTGACATCCCATTAACATGCAATCGATCAACTCCCCCATCTAGATGAGGAGTATTTAGCACGATATGCTAGGAGTGAACAAAAATTCCAACACATGAACCAATATTTTGATAGGTTGTAAGGACAAGGTGATGTCCTGCTTCAAAACAATAATGCTACCCCGCCACCAACTGAAAATATAACCAATTATGCAAAGTGACAACATCGTGAACAATTCATAACAGGATACCATACTCCTCAACAACCTCCAAGGGTTCAACAAAGGTACCTAAGAAAGACACCACCCCGTCAATGGGCGATGTCATTTCAGCTTTGGTAGACAAGGTCAAAGAGTTAGAGCTTACCTAGAAAATACGTAATTCATATGCAGGGAAAGGTCAAACTATGTCGTACCCGCAAAACTATGGGAAAATACCGACTACACAAAATCCTCTAGTCTACATGAATACTCCTAACCCGGGGATTTATTAACTGGGATGGGTACCTTGGGTATGCCTCCTCAAGCCACATATGGATACCTACAACAGGCACCAGCCTAGAAGTGCATTCTCAAATGCTATACCAACCAAAAATGTGACGTTCCTTGGCTTCACACCTTCACTCCGTATCAAAGTGGCCAACCCCCTATATGCACACATACTCTAAAATGCCACAAGGAGATGTGTACACCTATCTAGGTCCTTATGGTTATGCTAGGAATGCCATATGCCCCGACAAATGCCTACACCATTCCATTTCAAAACCAATGCAACCTTTGCTTCCCCAACAAGGACCTTCAATGGTTGAAACATACGCAATGGGAACTTACTCTGAGTACCTAAAGGAGCCTCTAGACTTTTCCATCCGGATAGTCATGCTCCCAAGGCCATTTCCCGATCTTCCAAAGTTTAAAGGGGAAGGTAACCCAAATGCTCATATCAAATCCTACGCAATAGCCATTCGAGAGTTTCTCCTGTGGGATGCGTTTTTGTAAAAATCTTCCCTAAGACATTAGAAGGCATCGCTCTCGACTGGTATTATAGAATACCAGAGGCCTCGATA
The DNA here is from genome assembly GCA_018340775.1 of Taxus wallichiana var. yunnanensis. NCBI lineage: Eukaryota > Viridiplantae > Streptophyta > Pinopsida > Cupressales > Taxaceae > Taxus > Taxus wallichiana. Next base: position 815,398,557 of record CM031235.1, read on the forward strand.
CACTCTTTTAAACAACTCATGTCATAGTTCATTAAGGATTTTGATATGAATAAGCTGCTAAGAATAGGGATCAAAGAATTCTTGCACATAAAAAGAACATAACGAATCCACAACCCACTTCATTCAGAGGTGGCGATAGGTTCTCTATTCTTCCACAAGTTCTCCAAACATGGATCAAACGGAACTTTGTGATTTATTCCTCCACTCTCTCAATAGAGAGATAAAGGAAGAGGTTCAAAAGTTCCCACTTAGGAGCTATGAGGAAGTGCTAGAAGGCACTCTTTGAATTGACCAAGTGGCCATTGATAGTGGCCGTAAGACCTATGGGGAAAATGGGAAGTTAGTCACTCCTGCTCAAAACACTCCCGGCTACTCCAACAACACGAACAACAATCAAGGACCAAATATCCTTAATAAGAATCGTGGAGTCACGACCGACTGGTGTGACTGACCAACCCAAAAAGCCTAATGTGGTTAATCCTACTAACACTGGTGTTACAAATAAGCAACAACAATAATGGCAATAATCAGAGAAACAAAAATTTCTCACCCTTGGTAAATGTTGTGGATTTTAATTGTCCTTAAAAATAATATTAATTTAATGTAAAGCTAGATTAAATTCAATTATATTTAATTAATTTATATTATTATTAAATTTAAATATGTTTATAATAATAGTAATTTACATATAGACTTGTTTGGATCAATTCATTTATGAGGATCAAGGTGGTTTGATTTGGGTAAATAAATTTTAAATAGAATTATGCTAACTCATGAACCTATCCACTTTATTTCCCATGGCAGAAGTTAGGTATGAACATCAAATTAGATATGGTTGTAATATGATAAGGTGAATCAATGATTTCTTGATCAAATTTTAGATAAATTTGGGTTCTATAAGGATTGGAGAAAATGGGTTCATAGTTGTATTTCTATCCCATCTTTCTCAATATTAATTAATAGAGTTCCTACATGGTTCTTTAAGTCTTCTCAAGGCCTAAGGTAGGGGGTTCTTTATCCCCTTATTTATTATCATTGCTAAGGTGCTAGGGTGAGCTATCAAGGATTGATGTGGGTAAGGTGGGTTCAAGGGTTGGCAATTAGTGCTAACATTAGTAATATTTTTCATTTACAATATGTACATGCTATTAGTATATTGGGAGAGCCTTTGAAACGTGAGGATTTTTCCTTCAAATCCATTCTAAATAGATATGAAAGAGTTGTTTTTCTAAAGGTTAGCTTGGATAAATAAAAATGTTTATAAATATTATCCCCTACTTCAGATCTCATATTAAAAATATTCTTCGATTTGAGGAGGAAACTCTCCCTAGTTTGTATTTGGGTATTTTTAGATTTACGAGGAAGATGCTCCTCAAATTTAAGGTAACTATTGGTAAATATGATTTAAAACAATTTAATTTAAGGTAACTAATGGTTATATATAGTAGGAAGATTGCGAGTTATTCAATCCACATTTCAAACAATGCCTATATATCTCATGTTTGTTCTCAAGGTGCCAAGGAAGGTTATGTATGGTATCATGAGGATTTGAAATCACTTTATCTCATGTAAAACCAAGGAGGAAAAATATGAATGTAGTTTTGTGGGATAAATCTTGCCTCTCAAAGACCGGAAAGTATTAAGGAGCCATTGACTAGATATAATGAATAAATATTTTGGAATCAAACTATGTTGGAGGATATATAAAAATATAGGATAATTATGGAGTCAAATTTACAGACTTAAGTATTTGGATGTGCAAGTAGTGAATAGGTTATTTACTAAAGTTATCCTTACCATGAGCTTGGTGATTTGAAATTTCGTAAGGGCATGTAGGACGTTGATACTACGACATGAGTTTAGTGGTAGTTTGGAGATGGTTGTAATATTAATTTTTGGAAAGATGTTTGGATATGGTATCAATCATTTTCAGATCGTCTATAAATATTTCTCTTGAGAAATGGGGATCTCGGAGTTTGTGATTATATAGATTCCAAATTGGATAGGAAATGTTGGAAATATTTATATGGTCTTTTGGTGTGTTTCTTCCTCGGCATTATATTATCTTTGAAAGGATTTATAAAATAAATAAATTCCTTTTTATCTTGTAAAATATTTTTTTATTTGGGAAGGATCTTTTTTGTAGATGTTGTTGTTCAATCAACTTGTAAACTAATTCTAAGAATATAAGGGATGGTACTGCAAAAGTTCCCTAATATATTTGTTTGGCCTTCCAAAAGCTTATATTTTTATGGAATACTACTATAAATTGAATATAATTGTATAGTCATCTCATGAAAGGAGGCATCAGGACCTATTTTTATTTTTCAAGTAGTAGAATAAAGTTGTGATCATATTTATCTTAATTATTTGTTTGTTTGGGTTGTTTGGGATCATTTCCTAAATAATATCGGCCATGTTGGGGTTTTTTCCTAGAATCTATTGGAGGTTATTCAAGGTTGGAATGTGGGTTTTGAATCTCTATGTTTAACATTTTGATTTTGGGACCTATTATTATTTATTACATCTCGGTTATAAAGGAACAAGACGATATTTAATGATGTTTGAAACTTGTCTAATTGATTGTGTTTTTTCATTGAATTTTTTTCCTAGAGATTTCAATGGTGAAAATATTGTATGGTCAAATTAATAATACTAAAGAAAATAGTATTACATGAATTTGATCCCAACAAGGGCCACTATTGTCACTTGAAATGCACCCTTTGGAGAATGGTGTGATAACTCTCCTTTCAATTGACAAAATGGAAACACTCCTAGGTTGTGGGTGACTTGTATGTTGGAGTGAGCCTCTAGAGACAGGTTGGTTCCCCTAGTGCAACACCTAAACTATTTTTCTATCTCTAAGACTACTCTATTCTACTAAAACCAACAAGGAAAAGGGAGAAGGAAAGAAGAGAATAAAATAAAAAAATATGGTGATACACCAAGAAATTTTGAGGATCTCAAACTTATTAGAATCACACAGATGAAGCACGTGAGCCACACACACCATACACTAACTACAAGTGACGTATCAAAGAAAAATATCACTTCTAGAGGGGTTCAGGTTAAATTATGACAAGATAAAGAAGGGGCGACAAATGGCTCCATAACAAAATCTTACACACAACTTGTTAAACACAATCTATGACCTAAAAATTAACACAAAATTGTATGAAGGCATGAAGATTAAATTTTTAAACCAAGGATAAACATGTATTACAAAATTAAAATCAGTTTTAAATAAATTTTGCACTAAACACAAACCGTAGAAAGGTAAAAATTCTTCTTTATTGCTGCAATAATTGGAATAAGCACAAACAATCACTCAAAACCCTTGCTTTCTCACTCAGAATACTAAATTACTCCATAGAACATGAATGAAGAGGTGAAATATATTTTTACAATGAATTATGAAGTTTTTAATAGAAAATATTAGAGAGAGGAAGAAGGAAAATCTCAGACATGCAAGTTTGACTTCTAAAAATTAGAAAAACATGTGCACCCAGTCCTTTTTGCTCCAAAAAATAGCCATTGTGTGTGAAAGGTGCACACCCCGCCTTATCTTCTCCTTTTTTCCTAAAAATAAACTTTATAGTTTGCTTTTATCCAATCATGCGCGTAAAATAAATTTACACTCTTAAATAGGAAAAATAAATTTTCCTCCACTTTTGCATGCTTTTTTCTATTATTAGAACTTCTAGATGATGAAACAAGGTTCTTTCTAAATGATTTAATTTATTTTTAACTTGCCATGCATCTTCTTTAACAAATTGTGCTAAAAATAACATTTTGTGTTTTGAAAAAAACAAAGCATTTCATGATTTGTTTCTGGGTCGTACGAAGACTTCTTTCCTTTTGATTTCCCTTTGTTGCATGTATTTTTCAAGTGTTTTGTTCCTTTCTTACCTTTGTATTTCTCATCATTTGCATGGGTTTGCGTGCCTTCATCGCTACGAATTAATTTTCCTTTTACCTTGATAGAGACGTGTGGATTTGTGCAATGTGTTTTCGCATGGGTTTCTCTTTGAATGTCACGTGTAATTCTAATCTTATTTTTCACATGGGTCTGCACACAAACTATCTTCATTTGTCGCATGACTTCTCATTACTTCTTTTACTTTACTAAAGTGCATGGATTTTTCATTTTTGTTCCATAGACTTTTTTGGCTCTATGCTCTCTTTTTCCTTCATTGTGTGGACTTTTCTGTCCTTTATCATGTAACTTTCGCACACAATATATTTTCCTTTGTAGTGCGGATCTTGTCTGTCATGTATCACACAACTTGGAATTTATTCCTTGTCATGTGGATTTCTGCATGGGTTCTATTTTCCTTTTGTTATCTTTGCAAATTTTTACGATTTTGTTCCTTTTTTCAATGAAATTTTCTCCCTTTGTTATATAGCTTTACACATGGTTTGTTTCCTTTTACTTACATGAAATTCCATGTAGTTTTTTTGGCCACTTATATTTCTTCATTATCACGTAAATTTTTGTGGTAGACATATTTGCGTGGTGGATTTGCACACATGTGTCTCATTTTTTGTCACGTGAATTTTTTCCATTGGGTTTTATCTTTATTTGTTGAAGCACGCCAAATAATATTTTCTCCATAATTTGATCTTTGCCTCTAATCCAAATTTTTTTAAATAAATAACCTAAAAAGTGATCTCGAATAATCATGAGAGCTTATTTGGATAACAATCTGGTGACTTCTAGGGACATCTACCTGCTAGATGTAAAAATCTAGTATCCTTGAAGCATCCCTTGGGTATGGAATCATGTATCCACTGCTGCAAATTTCTTGGAAACAATAATTGTATTGATAATACCTTCTAGAAACAACAACCATTATGCTAGAAGAACTTATTAGACAACAAACACACCTGCAAGTGCACAAGGCACATAAGAAAGGAAACAAAAAAATAATGTGCATTAAGCACTTGGAGGAAATTAAACACAACCTATTATGTACAAGGGTGAAAAATGACATCAATAGAAAATTTTGAGGTATATCCCATTAACTAGGATAGGAAACTCATCACCATTCATCTTGGAGAGCTAAGAATCATTGTTTTATTTGCAACCTATAATCAAATATGATCCAATCTAAAAGGAATCAAATTTGGTGTGTTTTATGAGATTAGTTCTCTCGTTATCACACTTAAACACAATGTATCCTTATCTAAATGTTCTTGTAATTGATTTCTTATAAAAATACCTCTTCACTTGCACTTAATGAAGTTCCACTATTGTCATTACCTTGTTTCTAATTTCTTCCAACTCTATTAACTCTACAAATCTGATTTCCATCGAATTTTATTTCATCATCTCTATTTGTTTAATGAGGTCTAAAGTTGGTAATTCATTAGAAATAGGAAACCTTGCTTCTCTACCATAGATAAACATGAAAGGTGAATTTCTAATTTATCTTTTAGGAGTAATCATGTCAGCCCATAAGGTTGATTTCAAATTTTTATTCCATGATATATGATTTTATGACATAGTTCTCTTGATGATTCTAAGAATAGTATTGTTAGTTAATTCAACCAAGCCATTCCCTTAAGGGTAATAATTGGATGATGTTAAGAGATGAATTCCAAACTTGATTTCCCATGTGTTGATATTTATTCTAAGGAAAAATAACGTGATTTCTGAGATAATTGTTGTGGGGACACCAAATATTATGATTAGACTTTCATAAAATTCTAAAACTGAAGTCTCCTTTGATTCTTTCAAAGGAACTTCTTTGTCCATCTTGTGAAGTAATCTATAGCTGTGAGAATTCATTTATGACATGCACTAGAAGGTGGATTAATCATGCCAATAAAATCTAATCCCCATTGCATGAAAGGTTGATTTATCTGAATGGGTTGAAGAGGAAGATTTGTTAACTTTTGTTTCTATGCAAAAATGACACACTTTTCACACTTCCTTAGCCATGTATGAGCATCTTTGAATAAATTTGGACAATAATAACCAGATCTCATAACCTTCAAGGTCATATCTCTTGGTGCAAAATGGCCACTAAGGATATACCTCCATGGAATTATTCCAAAACATGCTCAATCTAATATGAATTAATGCATCTTAAAATAACTCCATTCACATATTTTCTAAACAATATGTTATTACAAAAGAAGAAGGAATGGACTGTAATATGAAATACCTCCTTTTTTATTTTTCTCGACCCTATGGGAATTGTCTAGTTTGAAGCAAATGGATCATATCTTGGGTCCAAATGTGAGGCAATAAAGGAGTAGCTATGTTAGGACCATCTTGAAGCACTAAAATATGATTTTTATCATCATGCAAGTATGAAGCTAGTTGTTCAGAGAGTCCTCTTCTTCTAACCAACTTGATGAATTTAATATCAACATCATATTCTATCACTTTTTGATCCATTCTAATATTTTCTCGTTAAAATCCTTGCTTAAAAGAAACTCTTTAACACTTAGATGAGAAACCATTAAATGAATCTTGTTATTAGAAACCAAATGTTTGAATTTCTTGAGGCTTCTAATGATTGAAAGAACTTGTTTGTGAAAAAAACAAGATTTCACCTCGTAATCTTGTAACCCTTGACTGAAAAAAGTAATTGGATGCTCTAATTTTTCATCATTCTATTGTACCAACATAGTGAGATTGTATCAATTGCTCCAAAAGAATATAAAATAAAATATCTACTAAAATTTGGATTGACAAGTGTAGGGGCTTGTGTAATAACATGTTTAATTACTTGAATGCATTCTTTTCCTCCATTTTCCAACTTAAAACCATATTATTTTTTAACATTGAAGTTAGCAGATTGCTAAATTTGAAAAATTTGGGATAAATCTTTTGATAAAATTAATTCTACCTAGAAAAGTATATAATGCTTTTTTGTTATTTGGTAAAGACAAAGATAAAATTATGCTTAATCATTCGGTCAATTATGAGACCTTCCTTGGAACAATATGACCAAGAAACTTACCCTCATGGATTGAAAACACACACTTCTTTGGATTTAATGAAACGCCATATTTTCGAATCTTTCAAAACGTGTTTGAGATGTAGGATATGATATGATCTGCTTTGATTTGAGAAAACGGTTGTCATCCAAATAAAAAGAACACAAGTATTTATTAATCCTTGAAATTCCAAGTCCATTACACGCTGAAATGTAGTTCTTGTGTTCGAAAATCCAAAAGGTTATTTTCTATACACATATGTGCCCCATTTTTAGAAAATATTGTTTTAAATTGATCTGATTCATATACCAAAATATTATTCTAAGCATAATAGTCACCAAGTAATGAGAAATGCTCTGCACCACTTACCATTTGCAAAATTTACTCCATTGACATTAGTGGGTAATGATATTTTAAAGAAGCTCTGATTAAATATTTGAAATCCATGTGTAACTATATCTCTTCATTCGTTTTCCTCAAGGGAACCAAATTATCCAATGGTTGATGGGGGAAATCATGTTATCTTTGATCAACTTATCCAATTCTTACTTCGTCAATGGTTTAATTTTAGGATTGATAGGCCTTTGCTTTTGGCAGACTAGTTTTTTTATTCAATTATATTGTATGTTGAGCTAAATCCGGATTAAAAACTTTAAGTCACCATAAATCCATGCAAAAACATCATCAAATTCTTGAGAAAGTTGAACAAAATAAATATTTTCATCATTATTACATACCTTACCCAATTTGATTTTTTTGCCATCATCAATGTTGATTAGTTTGTAATCATCTTATTTGATCATCATATTGGACTTCTCACTTCTAACCTAATCATTTGTGTTAAAGATGGATTCAAGAGTAACCAATCCTTGAGGTATATTGTTATATTTTAGCTGAATAATCTGATCATCATACTATTGTTGTAACCTTTCCTAATTTTTTTGAAAAACTCAGCTTCTTCTTGTAAGAAATTGACAATTTGTTTATTTGATTCAAACACTTTCCAATTGATATTATTTTCTAGGATAGAGGACCTTACCCCTATCTTGATATACTACTGAGTTTTATCTTGCTTGATCTAATATGGAATGTCAACCTAAGCACCAATGATAACCAACCTATCTACATGTTTGTTCTCCACTCTAGGAATATATCAAACAATGAAAGCATAGAAATCTTCTATTAAATCACGTACCATATTCTTGTAGGATCTCATCAAGTTGTTCTTAGTTTCAGCATATCCTTTGATTTGGTTAAGCACCAACTCTTTGTCACAACAAAATTGTAATTTCTTCAGTCCTTTCCTCTTTACCCACTTAATACCATGTACAAGAGCTTCATATTCAGCTATATTATTAGTGCAAGTAAAATGAAATCTCATAGCTAAGAAATACTTTTCCTTTTTTTTGAAATGAGTATAATCCCTCTACCTACTCCATTCTTGCTTCTTGATCCATCAAAGTATAATTTCCATAAACCTTCAACTTGCTGATATGTTTTGATAAGGTTAGGAATAATAGAATTTTCCTCATGCAAATAATTTGTTCCAATACCTACTTATTTAATAAAGCTATGTGAATCAAGTAACATGAGTTTGAATAGCCCACTCATTAAGAAATAAGTCTGGAATTCCCTCAAGAAGTGTGGTTGGCTCTTGGTCAACTAACTGGTCTTCTTCATATATGATCATACAATTGAAATAAATGGTACTAAAAATATAAGGTTCTATGTGATTTTATGAGATGGGTTCAAACCTTATGGTAACTTTGGTGTCATACCTTGTTCTAAATAACATGTGAGACCAGTATGATGATAAGTAGCCTCCAATTTTTGCCATGAAATATATAGAAAGACACAAAAAAAAAAAGATAAAAGGAAGATCGATGATACAAACATATTAAGGAATGGAGAAATTGGGGCATACATGAAAGGTTAAGCTCTGTCCTCGATGAATCTCAGTGGTCTCTATCAATGTTTCATCATGCTGAAATACTCCCTTAGAAAGAGGCTCATAATCTAGACCAAGTGTATCAACAATTATTTTGGGCATAACTGAGCTAAAGGCTCTGTAATCAATCATGTAGTTGTGGAATAGATTCTAACCTATGATCAATGAAACATAAAAGGGAGGTAACTTAACACTCTTGTTTTCTTGAGATTATTTTGGGTCAGGTGTATTTGTGAACACAACCTTAGATGTTTCCTTAGATGGTTGGCTAGAGAGAATGAGGTTAGACAAAGCTTCTTCTAAGAGATATTTTTGTCCTGGAAGAGACAAGGAATCCCATATTGAAATGTTAACTTTAGCTTTTTTACATTCTCAAGGATAATAAATAATGAATTATTAACCTTATGTTGTAATTTGCTAATAACAACTTGCATTGGTGGCATGGAGATTGGGGTCTCTTGCTGATTTTGATATTTTTAGAATGACTTCGTTGATTTTTTTCTAGTTTAAAACTAGAACCATAGCTTATAACGTTGGAGAAGGATGAGAATTGCTAATATCAGTAGGTTGATCCAATTCTAATGCTCTTTTGTTTGACCTTGTGTTCGCTACCACAACAATATAACCACTGATTTATCGATTTTCAAGTTGATTGATTCCACAAAAGCATCTTCTTGTTAATTTAGGAATTTAGTATCATCTTACGGTGACTCTTTTGAAGCCTCCTATTGTGGTGGAGTCTCAATTGGAACTTTTGGACATAGCATATGTTTTCACCATAAGTACTCAATTTGAATACCATTGAAGAAAGATTTCTAATTATGGGATTGATTACATGGATGACACCACTCATGATCTTAGATCATATTGTTTTGGACTGATATAATTGTTTTAAATGTGCTAACAACATTGGGATTGGATATTTGGATATGTTTGGCATTAGAAAAATAATTTTGACCTTGCAAACCTAGTTGGAAAAGAGGTCTATTCTGCTTATTGGGAGGATAGTAAGGTCTGAAACTCTGATTTTGCTTCCTTTTAAGAGAAACTATCTCATTTCCAAAATATTTTAATATTCCTTTTATCTCTTGTAAATCATTTCATTGGCTTGGAGATGGACTAAGTTGGCTCAAATGCCGAGAATTAGGCATTGGGAATGGAACTATTATAGATATTTGGAGGGAATTTGGAGGAGAAAATTTTTAAAATATGGGCATGGGATGCCTTGGAGATATTTCCCCCACTTGTATAAGACTATTTTCAAATCCAATTTCTATATCATAAGTGTTAGGGAGTGTCCTTCCACCCATTGATTATATCATCACCGAGATACCAAAATTCAAATCCCTTAAATAATACAAAAACATACCGAGGAGTAGGCCTTACTAATTGTGGAATTCTATCTCAAGTATTTTGGAATATGTAGTTGAAATTAGTCATGAATTCTTGTGGTGATCTCTTGATGGTGGTCAAATTTTTCACTAATGAAGGATTATTTGTTTTTTCTTCAAAATTCCTACAAAAGACTTCTCCACTAATCCCATGTAGTGATATAATGTAGTTCCAGTACCATGTACCAATGTAACACTTTTCCTTAAAAATAGGTTGCTAATAATTTTTCTGCAAAATTTTATTGAGTAACATGATAAATAGAGCATATATTAGCGACATCTTTAACATGTTCTATGGGTGTAACTTGATTATCCCTAGTAAAAATGGGATGCACGTAAGAGCGGAAACTAGGATATCATCACGCTGAGCTAATAATAGTGGGCTTCCATCATTGAAGGAAACAAAAACCTGATTTCTTAGGAGATCCATATTGATTAGAATTGGGTATGGAGAATTTCAGAAATGAACTTGGTTTTTCTAGAGCGAGAAAATATTTAGGGTATGGATTGGAGCTCAAAAATTATCTTCTCTTAGCTGAATTCAAAGATAACTCAATGAAATCAAATGGAACACCTTTTGTAGATACTTTGGTTGTAACCTTTGGCATGAAATACACACTTTGATATGCTATTAGGATGTTCTTTGAGCTTATGGAGCTACTAGATGATAGATAAATGCACAGAAACATTGATGTTTGCTAAGAAAAACATCAAATCTTTGGCAAATTCTTTGTTTTTCCCATCAAACATTCCAAAAACTATTGTCACTTTGAAATTCACCCTTTGGAGAATGGTACAATAACTCACCTTTTAATTGAAAAAATGGAAACACTTTTAGGTTGTGGGTGAGCTATATGTTGGAGTGAGTCTCCAGAGAGGGTTGGTTCCCCTAGAGTAACACCTAAACTAGTTTTATATTTCTAATTCTACTCTATTATACCAAAACCGATAAGGAAAGAAAAAAATAAAATGAAAAATATGGTAATAAACAAGAAAGTTTTGAGGATCTAAGACTTATTGGAATCAAACAGATGAAGCATAGGAGTGACACACACCATAGACTAACTACAAGTGATCTGTATCAAATTAAAAATGCTTCATATAGGGGTTCGGGATTAAATTGTGACAAGATAATTAAAGGGAAGTAGATGGCTTCACAAAAAATCCTACACATAACTTATTAAAGACAATCAATGACCTATAAATTGACACAAACTATACGAAGGAAAAAATATTAAACTGTTAAACCAAGGATAACCATGAATAAAAAAGGTAAACTCATTTTAAAACAAAGTATGCACTAAACACAGACTATATAAAGGTAAAAACAACTCCTTTATTACTCCAAGAGGTGGAATAAGCACAAAGAATCACTCATGACCCCTTGCTTTCTCACTTAGAATACTGAATTACTCTGGAGAACATGAATGAAGAAGAGAAATATTTTTTTTACAATGCATTCTAGATTTTTCACAAAAAAATATGAGAGAGAAGAAGTAAAAGCTCAAATATGTAATTCTAACTTCTAAAAATAGGAAAAACATGTGCGCCCTATCCCTTTCTCTAAAAATATCCCCGAGTGTGAAAGAAATGCACCCTACCACATGTAATCCTTTTGTTCTAAAAAAATCATAGTTTGATTTTATCCAATCATGTGCCCAAAATAAAATATGTGCTTTTAGAAATAGGAAAAATAACTTTTCCTCCACTTTTGCATGCTTTGTTCTATTATTAGAACTTCTAGAAGATGAAACAAGCTTCTTTCTCGCAAGCTTCATCTATTTTTAACTTGTCATGTTTTTCTTTAACCAAATGTGCTAAAAAAGCATTCCGCCTTTCGGAAAAATTAAACAAATCATTTCATGATTTGTTTTTAGGTCACATGCAAAAACTTATTTCCTTTTGATTTCCCTTCTTTGTGTGGATTTTCACATGTATTATATTCCTCACTTGCCTAAGTTGCATTTCTCTCCTTTTGTGTGGGTTTCACACCTTCATCACAGTGACTTCATTATCCTTTTATCTTACTAGAGACGCGTGGGTTTGCACGTGGGTTTCCCTTTTATTTTCACACATACTTTTGCTTCTTCATGTGGGTCTACATGTAGAATGTCTTCCTATGTCATGTGGCTTCTCGTTGTCTTATTTACTTTTATGAAGCATGTAAATTTTTCTTCTTTGTTCCATGGAATTTTGTGTGGCTCTGTGATTTATTTTACCTTCATCGTGCGGACTTGTCCTATCTTGTATCACATGGCTTTTTGTGTGGACTATTTTTTTCCTTCGTCATACGGATTTTGTCTTATCCTATATCACATGGCTTGGTGTTTCTTATTTATTGTGTGGCTTTCCGCATGGGTTCTATTTTCCTTTTTTACCTTCATGGCTTTCCTCAACTTTGTTCCTCTTTTCTAAAAACTTTTCTCCCTATTTCGAGAAAATTTGCGCGTGGATCGTTATTGCCTTTTCACTTGCATGACATTCCACACATTTTTGTTTTCTTTGTTGTGCCACTTCTATTTCTTCATTGTCACACAAATTTTTGTGGTGGATTTATTCCTCTTTTTGTGTGTATTCTTGTGTGGATTTCCGCACATGACTTTTTTCCATGTGGGTTTCTCTTTATTTGCTGAAGTGTGCCAAACATAGTTTTCTCCATAATTTGATCTTTACCTCCAATCCATAATTGTTTAAATACACAACCCAAAAAAGTGATCTGAATAAGCATGGGAGCTTATTTGGATAACATCCATCAAGACATCCTTCCATGCAATCTAACACATATCATTACATTTATCGACATGAGTACACATAATTTCTTCTTATTTTTGTCCTTTATTATTATATATCATGCATATCAGAATATGGGACATTCAAAAGGGTATATATATATATATATATATATATATATATATATATAATACAAATATATTACATGACTTAGAAACATATTTATACATGGCACAAATCCTTAAAAACAAGAATACACACACAATAGGAATAAATCCACACTAGTACAAAACCATCCACTAGGGACAAAACTATAGTACATTATGACCCATACCATATGTTTCCTTCCTAGGGGAAATTTACAAAAAAATCGAAATTATTATATTTTTACATGCATCTATAGAATTATGGTACAAATTCATATATAAATGACATAGTTCAAAGCATGATATAAATGGAATGAATACTTCATTCTTTCTTTAGTCCATTACTAAGTGTTGGACCCTTAAATTCTTATACATTCCTTTGGCCAAGTACCACATTAGGAAAATTTGTTATTCTATATTCTTTAGTTTTTCCTATTCTTTGGAGCACACACATTTGAGGGAGGAAGAAATAAATGTTGTGCATATGTTGGGGAATAAACAAAGGAAAATACGCATGCAAACATACAACATGAGGAAAAAATTTAGACATTCGGATATAGTCGAAAAAGAAGCGCATGTAGATAGTTTTATTTGACAGTAGTTGCATGGATAAGAAAATATTAGGGAAAACAAAGGATTAGGTGGGATAAAGATATAAAAGTAACTATAGTTCTTAATGTGTACATGTTAAGAAAGATAACGTGAACCATGGGGAAAATTATTTGGGTCTAATAATAGAGTTTTCCAAGAATAGAAAAATAAAGAAAAACAAAGGAACAAACATCTAAAAATGGTGAAACTATCATGTACTAAGGAAATACTTCCGTGCATGATCAATAACTATGATATAGTGACATGTGGCATAAAGGTCACCTCTATCTAATGGTTAGTTGTTAAAAATACAACCCTAGGCCTAATTATAACTTGTGTTCGACTAATGAATGGAAAGTCCCCAATAATATATATATCCCTTGGGGATTATTTTAAAGAGACACAAACACTAGCATCAAAATCAAAGTTATTATGATAATCAGTGATAAAACTCTTAGGTTAACTACACTTTTATTATGAATATGGAGAAGAGTATTATGGAGTTATTATTTTCATGAGTATGTGTTCACTATTTATATTTATGATTTTTATAGTATAAATGTTTCTATTTTAACTATATTATCTTTATAATCACTTCATATCAACATGCCGAACATGACGGGGACCAAAAATCTCTTACATCTCAGGTGAGGGTGCTAAGGTTTCTTCCTTAGTGTGATAGTTTGGTGCAAGGTGATACTTTTTTGTGTGCATGCCATAATGATATAGATTCATGTGTATATTAGCACAAGTTATTGGTGAAACTAGATGTGCAACACTAAGATACAATTACAAATCATGCGGGGTTTGGGGGACATGTTCCTTCTTCTTATTTTCATTTCTTGGCATTTTCATAATCATAATTATCTATTATAAGAGCATGGGTCATCCATTCCTTTCAGAATTTTTACTATTTATAAAATCGGTCATAGATCCGTTTCAACTTGAGTTTGGTTTGTGTGGCTAGGAGATATCAAATTGGCTATGTAATTCATATTTTGTTATTATTTTCTCTCTCTTGTTGTGTGGGAAGATATCAGAGTGGATAGGTACTTCATATGATAATATTCTCTCTTTATGAGGTTCTTTGGGACAAATGTCCTATCGTACTTCTCCTCTCTGGTGATGGGTTATCCACACTCAAATCCTCTCCTACTCAAGTTTATCCTTCAAAATTGGGGATTGGTCACCCCTAATCCTTTTTATCTCAATGCAAATCAAAATCTCCTAACACAACAAGAAGGAGAGTTCCTCCCTCTAAAAAGTAGAAAAGTGTATTCCTTCCATGATTTTCGTCTCTTTACTTTACTATGTAAAAGTCGATTTTACAAAGATACATTTACTTTTTACATTTGAGTTACAATTTAATTTCTTTTATGGATTTTTACTATACACTATTGTTTAGGTTTCACCATGGAAGTGTGAACACTAATGCAAGGACAACGACTATTGAGAAAAGACAATGTGTGTGAGCATACTTAGGTATGTTTTACCTTTAAGTATGTAATTTTAAATTCCAAACTTAAAGGGTGTCAAATGTAGAACTCAAATCTAGTAGCTTATACTTTAGGAATAACCAATTTGGATTTGTTCTTATACCAAGACAAATTCTCACATTCTAAGCTCAATGGGTACATCATTCACTCTCATCCATTAATTTCTAATATCTACACACTTATTTTTCATTCATCTATGTACTATTAATTATCCAAAGCAATAATATATCCCCAAGTATGTTTTCAATACTTTTTATTTGACAATATTTAATGCCTTTCTAGGATTTGTACATAATAGGTCCAAACTATACTATGATCTAGATCAACTGTATGGTCATATACCTCTTCATCTAACAATTATTTTTCTGATTTGAGAATATTATTTGTATTGTTTCATCTTCCTAGGTTGGACAAAGTGCAAATATTTCACTTTTGGAAGTTTATATAAGCAACTCAATTACATTGTATAAATCACTTAACATCCTTAAGCAATGTTATTGTAAATATAGACACTATAGTACTCAATGATCACTTAAATATTCCTAAAGTAGCTGCAC